>JAVRKA010000069.1:0-2542079 GCA_034508555.1 Venustoraphidia nigricollis
TGTCTTTTGCCTTTTGTCTTTTACCGCTGGGTCTCAGCACAAACAAAATTCAGAGCGTTCCGACAACCTTAATATGATAATACTACCTACTTTATACATATTTTTTTAATTTATACTAGATTTTAATATGTTTTCATTTGTTCATATACAGTGCACTCTAATTATATACAGGGTGTTGTGTTTCACAGTTTATAAAACAAATCACCAACGTTGTATAAATGTATAGTTCTATTACTCGATATACTACCAAATTTCAAATAATTTTATTAATTATAGACTCTGCTGCTTGATGAATCAGTGCTACGAAAACTTTACTCCTTATTTCAGGTAAAAGCACAGTGTAATAGTATATTACACTACAAGGGCAGAAGATTGAAATTCGCCACGAACATTATGTCGCGCAGTTCATCAGGAATTTCAATCTTCTGCTCGTGTGGTGAATTCTATTTTTACTTATACCCGATCGAAAGTGCATTTGTTATCAAAATTTTTAATTATTCGTCCATCTTTTTCTTTGATTAATTTTTACTTAATATCATTATTAGTGTATTTGCCATATGGCAACATACACTATTGGCGTCGGTCGGATGGCGGGACCTAGGGGTCGGACCAAAATTTCTCGACGTTTCATAACCTTCTAAACACTTTGGCACCATTTTTAAAAATGTTTATATATATATATATATATATATATATATATATATAAGTATGTGTGGCATACAGTTTGGGAGCTCGGACAATCATTTAATATATCGTTTGGGCTCTTTTGCCGTCTTAAGGGAGCGGCACCCAATGAACAAAATCGTTTGATTGTCAACTTTGGGAGCTTCACCCTGAGACGTCTATTGATAAAAATTAAAACTACATAGAACCATTTTGTGAAATGAGAGGTCACTGCGAGTATTATTTCAGCGGTTTTTTATGACAAAAAGTATGCAACCTTTGCAGGAATCTATTGGAGTATGGGGTATTTCATAATAAAATAATATTTTTTACTGTCAAAAACCGTAAAAATTTCTAAATGAAGTATGGTTAGGTTTCACACATAAAGAAAAGGGAAGTAAGTAGTCAAGAATAAATGTAAGTAAAATTCATATAATTCTATAAAAAAGTGAATTATTAATATAATTTACACAAAAAATAAATTTAATTATTTTCAGTCATTTATTAACGTAGAAAGACGAAAATTACGCGACAACTCAAATATACATTTGAATATTCTGATACGTTTATGAACGTAATACATCTTATAGAAACTGCCCGCAAATTTGATCTTTTTATATACAAGGAACATTTGAACAACATTAAATAAAGGTAAATATTTATTTTTATAAGTGTTTATTTCCAGATAATCAAAGCGTTGTTATGTCAATTCTTTTTAAACGGTACTAGTTACTTTGTCAAATTATCGCCAAGGCTCCCGATATCATGTAAACTGAATCTTTTCACTCTAACAACATATCAAACCCATGTCGAATATTAGATTTACATGAGATTCGTCGACAAGCGTTAAAACGTCCGTACTGACGATGCAAAACATTTTCATCTATTGACATTGGAAAATTTTCATATCGATGGAAATACCTTTCCATTCGAATAATTTCATCGAAAAAATTAACTCGAAACGATCTTAGTAATAAGTATTAATAGATCAGTGATAATTGAGAGTATTGTATTAAAATTATGTTCTCATATTCACAGGTTATTCAAGTACTATCCAACAATGGATGTTCAACAATGTCTGCAAATATAGGGCCCGAAACCAACAACGATTCTGTAAATTACTCTGTTTATGTTTTAATGTAAAATTGATATATTTGCTTTTTTTAATAAAAAACTAGACAACAGAATATATCTTTAATTTTTTCATACATTTTTATTTATTATTTATTTTGACGTAGCAATGTAGCATCTACATTGCGGAATGCGTATTATGACTAATTAACAACGAAATCTAATATTTGATAACAGAAATAAACAAATTTATTAACGAAATGATAAAACAAAAATAGGTATTTCTTATTTCAGTCTTAACATATTTAAAAAAAACACGTATTAAAATATTGTACATGCAATTGTTGACGAAATATGTAAATAAACCGTAAGCCTTGTTTACACGAGTAAACAAGGCTTACGGTTTATTTACATACGAGTACTCGGCCGAGACACTGAACTCGGCATCGACTATTAATTTTGCTGATGAGATACTGCTGATTTTCTCTGTCGTTTCGATTCGGCTTGTACCCAGGATTTTACATGAGCGACAGTTCGTTTTTTCAATTCACTATGCTTTGTTATCGTGTCGAAGCATTTCTGCGAATTCGGAACCTTTCCTGTAGCTATCTCAGTATCAAAAAGTTTTCGCGCAACTGTCCTTTCTGGTGTAGACCATGTGTTGCGAGTCTTATCTGGAGAGAAAAAATATTAAGAATATACTATTTAAAAGTTATAATATTATAAAAAGTTATGGTAGTTTTTAACTTAGTGAGATTTCATTTAGCATAGTTTCACTGCAGCCAAAACTTAATTTACCGAGGACCAAATGCTCAATGAAAAGGTAAGAAGGTTTCACGTTCCGATGGGAATGAGCACAGGGTCCACGAACAAGTGTTTACAATGAAAAGCATACTGTACGTACCTTTCGATTTGTGTTTGTTGATTTCATTATTTATCCATAAACGAAGCTGCATTGCAGTTCATTTTTGTAAGTTATTATCAGATTTGACAATCATTTCGCATTCATTTAAAGGGAGGATTTTTCGATTTCGAATATAACCAGACAAGTATTTTCTCGCCGCAAATTTCTCTGGAGCACTCCAAGTTCTTCTAATAATTTGCGGTTTGAGATCTAGTTCTAAAAACAATAGAAAATTTCAGTGAACAATAAGATATGAAAATCAAACAGATACAAAAATATTAAATCGGTTTGTGTTTCGTTTGTTTAGAAAAGCTTTTGAAAATTTACCCAGTTCTGAGTCACTGGAAGCCGAAACGTTTTCATCGACCGGTAACTCCTATTCATCGTCAACACGATCTGCTGTTCGTTTTCGTAAGTCAGTAGTCGATTTTACAACTGTTTCACATTTAATAGCAGGAAGAAGTATTTTTTTTTTCGGAGTAGACCACATCCTAGTAATTTGGGACCTGAAATGTAATTCTAAAAACAATAAAAATTCGCAGTTGTAGAATATAGAACCGTGTTTCGTTTATTTAGAAAAGGTTTTGAGAATTTACCCAAATCCAGTGAATCGCTGTCACTCGAAGCGGAAGGGTTTTTATCATCCGGTAAATCAAGTGCGCTCGTGTCTTGTAATCTGTCCGATCTGTTTTCGGTGACATTGGCGTATACTTCGGTATTGCAGTTGATAGACTCGTTTTCGTCGACACCATACGATATGTTAGGAAGCGAATCGTTAATATAAATGTCTGTCCCATCGTCATTCGAAATAAATATATTGTCAAGTTTTGCATTTGAATCGTCGGCATTATTAGATGATTCTGACGTATGTTTGTTGACATTTTTTTTCTTTTCGGGATCAATCATGTTTATTTCGTCACTTGTTCGTGTACCGCCACGGTATTTAACGATACAAATATTTCCATTTTCTATGCGCACGTCTTTTTCTTTGCACATATAATATGGATTATGGTCTCAAAATTGAACCATGTAGGTAATACATTTTGTATTTGTTTTATGTAATGAAAGTATGGCCTTTTCAACGAGCAAGAGTAACGACGGCTGAAAAAGAAAACAAAACAGTAAATTAAAAGTGTACTGTAGTTCTATAACGTACATATATTATGTTAAACACTTACTTTTATAATTGTTCTATTATATCGCCTTCTGTTCGGCAAACAGGACAGCACAGTGAAATTCTATCGACAGTCACTGTCGGTTCCAACAAACACCCGAGCGAAGTTTGGAATGAGGTATCTCTTCCAGACACACTGGACACTTAATTTTGTTTAACTGTGCGCAATAATGTAATTTTGAACAATTATTGTGCGGACAAGTTTTGTTCATATGATAGGTCATACACACGTACACTTTTCTGTTTGTAGATATATTAGTTCCTCTCCTTTCGTGACATGAACTAAATTACAAATTGACCGGGAGCATTTAGCGCCCTGATAGTCCTTGCAAAAATGTATTTTCAAATGGTTGCAAGCACCCGAACAGTTACTGTTTCAGTAACTTGAAACTGATATAGTTAACGTAGTTTTGTTATAAAGAAACGTAAAATAGTAATATTACTTTATTATTATTATTATTAGAGAACGTTTTAATTGAACAAAATAAAGAATCACGTATGAATGACGACGGACTTGACTTAACTGAAACTAGGAACACATTCATCAAAAGTCAAAACCTAAATATACGTAAATAACCAAGTACAATTCTGTGGCTTGATCGAAAAAGGGCCTAAGTGCATTTTTTTCATTTTTGATTTATTGGTCCTATCTTACTAATGTCGACATGCTCTTTTCAATGAAAAAGGTTCTATCTCATTATCTTTAACGCTTACCGAGATAAAAAATGTAAAAAGATCCTAACTGAGACTACGTCAATGAAATAAAGGCTTATATTCACTTTAGGCCCTTCATATTGGGGCCTAAGTGTTTTTATAATTTTTTTTCTATATTTAAAAACAACCTAAGTGACATATAAGCCCTTAAATATTGGGCCTATTTACTCTTAGGCCCTTTTCGTAATAATAATTTTATATCAAGAAAGTGCTAACTGCGACTTAGTAAAATGTGACGGTAATTGTCGGTGGCCTATGTTAACATAGGCCTTTTTTAAATAGATTTGTACATTTTGTAAGAAGACCTAAGTGTCACATTGGTTATGGAATCGAAACAAAAAGAAAAAAACTGGAAGATATCTTAAGCTTATTACCATTTATACATCCAAAAAGCAGATTATTTTATTCAAATTTGAAGAGTGATGAATCAAAAAATGACGACGATGTTTGTCCTACAGAATTAATATTGGAAATTATAGATTAATTATACTTATTTTGTCATCACGATGTCCTAAGAATTTTATTTTCATCTGCACGGTTTTCGTGTTACAATAAATACTATTGTTTATTTTTGTATTTTTAATTCTTATTCGAATAAAACCAATATTTTTGTAGAAGTGTTTTACATTTTAACTACAACCATGAATTTCTCAATATGTGTTTTCTAAGCGGTATTGTCTTATTTAATAATATTTTATCATATACTATTATTAATTTTCAAATATCTAAAAAAGGGTAGGTGAAAATCGCTTACTTTTTATACAAAGTACCTCTTATAAAAGGGCTTAAGTGCAACTACATTTAAAGAAAGGGCCAAAGTACATTATTTGGGGCCTATATGCTAGTTTTAGTGCCCTATTGCATAGGCCTATGTAACACCATATACATTTTCTGGGGCCTATGTGACAAAAACTTCTGGATTTTTTAAGAATTTTATTTTTTTTTACAAAAAATTAAAAAATATGCGCTAAAAAAGCAGTATTACAATTATCAGACATTTTGGACAGAATTTCGCTGATTTACAATAGTTTGAAAAAAATAACTTCAACTCCAATTACCTTAAAACTACGTTTTTGTAGTTAGGCACTTTTGCGACCAAGCCACAGAATTTACACACTATAAACTTAACAGTACAGCCATGTTCATAAAATACATAGTGGTGCACCAGTGGGTGCACCAGAAGAAACACAACAATAATAAATATGACATATTATTATCTGTAAAACAGTTTAGATCAGGGGTGGTCAACCCAAATGATCTTACGGACCATTTTGGAAATGCATCATAAGGGGACATTCATTAATTACGTGAGTCGATTTTGGCGATTGTTCGACCCCCCCCCCTTCCCCTTTGGTAAGATGACGGGCGAAACCGGGTCGGACCATAAGTACAAAAAATTTCATCAAAATCGGTTCAGCCGTTTAGGCGGAATAGATTGACAAACGCTTGTACAGAAATATTATTTTTATATACAAAAAAATATTAAATTTTCAATCAAAATTGTTTTGGTAATTTCCTTTTGACAGATCTTCAGAACAAAAAAAGAGCAGACTTTTTTTTTGTTTTCAAAATATTTCTAAAATTAAATTTAGAAAAAAAATGTGTCTCCGACAAATTTTTTTTCTAAATTTAATTTTGGAAATATTTTGAAAACAAAAAAAAAATCTGCTCTTTTTTTGTTCTGAAGATCTGTCAAAAGGAAATTACCAAAACAATTTTGATTGAAAATTTAATATTTTTTTGTATATAAAAATAATATTTCTGTACAAGCGTTTGTCAATCTATTCCGCCTAAACGGCTGAACCGATTTTGATGAAATTTTTTGTACTTATGGTCCGACCCGGTTTCGCCCGAGTGCGTTTCGGGTCCAATTTAGAATTTAAACTATCTACGGACCGACGCAAACGCACACACAAAATTTCATTAAAATCGGTCCAGCAGTTTGGAGGAATAGAGTCCGTAGATAGTTTAAATTCTAAATTGGACCCAAAACGCACTCGGGCGAAACCGGGTCGGACCATAAGTACAAAAAATTTCATCAAAATCGGTTCAGCCGTTTAGGCGGAATAGATTGACAAACGCTTGTACAGAAATATTATTTTTATATACAAAAAATATTAAGGTAAATACCTAATCGTTAGTCCAACCTTATATAATTTCTTAAAAACACAAATACTATTATTTAAGTTTTAAAATTTCTGTGTTTTACAAAAAGCAACGCTCGTAACTATATAAGGATTTCATGTCACGTATTTGTGAAATCTAAAATTTTTTCATTTCATCCAAAGTTACCGAAAAGTTATAATAATTCTCAAAGTCTTCATAAATTTTAGAATAATATGTTTTTGTGTAAAATTTCAAGCATTTCTGTACAAATAAACCATTAATTAAGTAAAAATTAAATAAATTATTAGTATTAAAAGTTGCCTACATTTAGAATTTAAACTGCCGCGCTGAAAATAACGAGTTGCATATCTCGAAAGTAAAGAAGTACCTTTATAAGTTTTATTAAAATTCGATTTAAATCTTTAATAATCATAACATAAACTAATTATTATTAAATTTTTAAAGACATACCTATGTTCTTTTAGGTACATATATTATTTTTAATCTTTTGACGATTATTAAGGTTATAAAAAAAGAACAGTCTAAGTTCCCTGAAACTTATATTTTCCATTTAAAAAAACATTAGACGGTGACGCAACAAAAAAATTTTTTGCCCAAATATTCATCAACTGTATTAGAACATCTGTCAAATTACCAGAAATATTTTACGCCCCCCTCAAATTCTTAACAGGTACGTTAAAATAGCGAAAACAATTATGGCACATATGACATATATATATGTATTATATCTGTAAAACAGCTTAGATCAGGGGTGGTCAACCCAAATGATCTTGAGGACCATTTTGGAAATGCATCATAAGGGGACATTCATTAATTACGTGAGGCGATTTTGGCGATTGTTCGACCCCCCTGCCCCCTTCCCCTTTGGTAAGATGACGTGAGATTTATCTCGACCCCCCCCCCTCCACCATTAATCTCACGTGAGATTTTTTAAAATGCTTATTTTTAATGTAAATATGTTAATCGGTGCTTGATTGCGTTGGATTTATTTAATTTGCTTAATTCTTTTTTTTTCAGACTAGTATTTAAGACTTTAATTTTTTCTCATAATTTCGACAGTTAATTTTTCAATATATTTTGATGCGCAAATAAGGTATTTTTTGATACATTGATTTTCACTACTTAGGCAACTTTAAAATAAATATATTTTGTAAAAGTGCGATGAATCTCGCAGGCCGGAAAAATATTCAAGGCAGGTCGCATGCGGCCCGCGGGCCACGGGTTAGCCACCCTTGGTTTAGATTGCGACTATTATTTTGGTGTTTTGGTAACACCTACCATAACAGCAAGAGGCATACGAAAGGTCGTATGAAGGAGTTATGCAAAAAAGATGGTGATTTTACAATAAATTTCTTCGATTCACGTTATTGAATCAGTGGTTGAGTTCCACATGGACAGGTTATACAGACGTTTAATTATTTATTACCAATCGGTACCCGCGACTTCGCACACGATTGAGATAAAACAATCTGATGTAGCTTTTTCCCGTGGCAATTTAATTTTGCTGTTTAAATCTTATGTGTTATAGCGACCCGGCCCGGCCCCCGGCTTCGCCCGAGTGCGACAACAGTAGTGAAGCATTCGGCTCCACCATATTACAGTCTTGCATCGTGGGGCTGCGCCCCGCTCTGCAAGACATTAATTTATAAAGCTTTCGACTCCCCCAAATGCATATTCTCTAAATAGTGTATTTTCTGACATTTTCATACATTTTGTAAAGTCAACATAAGTCGCTAGTTGAATAACACCGTCCAAATATTTATTTTAGTAAACATAACAGCTGTATACCTACTGAAATGAGACAAGCGCACGGCATCGTTTGTAGTTTTTTCCAGAGCTGCATTATCGATTTTATACTGTTTCAATATTAAATTTTCAATCAAAATTGTTTTGGTAATTTCCTTTTGACAAATCTTCAGAACAAAAAAAGAGCAGATTTTTTTTTATTTTCAAAATATTTCCAAAATTAAATTTAGAAAAAAAATGTGTCTCCGACAAACAGATAAACAGAAACACACGAACTGACAGCAGTCACTCTATTACTCCAAACTGCTGGAGCGATTGTAATGAAATTTTGTGTGTGCGTTTGCGTCGGTCCGTAGATAGTTTAAATTCTAAATTGGACCCGAAACGCACTCGGGCGAAACCGGGTCGGACCATAAGTACAAAAAATTTCATCAAAATCGGTTCAGCCGTTTAGGCGGAATAGATTGACAAACGCTTGTACAGAAATATTATTTTTATATACAAAAAATATTAAAGTAAATAATCGTTAGTCCAACCCTGTATAATTTCTTAAAAACGTACAAACACTATTATTTAGTTTTAAAATTTCTGTGTTTTACAAAAAGCAACACTCGAATCTATATAAGAATTTCATGTCATGTATTTGTGAAATCTAAAATTTTTTCATTTCATCCAAAGTTACCGAAAAGTTATAATAATTCTCAAAGTCTTCATAAATTTTAGAATAATATGTTTTTGTGTAAAATTTCAAGCATTTCTGTACAAATAAACTATTAATTAAGTAAAAATTAAATAAGTTATTAGTATTAAAAGTTGCCTACATTTAGAATTTAAACTGCCGCGCTGAAAATAACTTTAGTTGAATTTCTCTATGGGAAAGAATAGAAATACCCTAGATGACACTGACGTAAGGTTTTACAATACAATTAATTTATTATTTCAGAGAAAATACAATGAAATATTTGTCAAATAAGAAACAGTTATCAGTTATAAGTATCATTGACAAAAATACGTAAGTAATTTTATACTTCTGTCACATGTAAATTGTTTCGAATATTGCGAAATATTAATTATTCGACTGAATAAGTTGTTTTTATGTTATTATGTGTAATTTTTTCAGATTCAAACGTGCGACCCATTAGTAATGATTGTCGAAATCTGCATAAAATTGCCATGTATTGATGTGAAAGTCGTCTCTGTTCGGGTGTCAAGTTTTGAAGTTTGGTCAAAGTGATACGAATGTGCTTTTCTGTCAACGTAACGCTGGGTACGCATGGAAAAATGGTAACCGATAACAATTTTAATATTTTGAAACGAAGACAACCATTAATCAGATATAGACAGCACAGGATTCGGTTCAACCGATGGAGCTATTTACCGCTAATCTAGGATATTCGTATACCGAACAGTCATATTTTGTCATAGTCAGCTACTGATCCGAAAAGACGAAGTAAATTATAATGTACGACAATTTGAACAGCCACAGAAATGAGTATGACCTGCTTTCTTTAAATATTTTGTGTGATTTGAAAAAATCCGGCGCCAATTTGTTCAAAGCGTTCCCCATTGGGTGCTCTGAAATTTTTTAAAAAATTGGTGTAGCCGTTTTCAACTGATTTCAGAAAGAGTATTTTTTTATATCTTACTGTATATTTCCTACATTTATGAACCGATTTGAAAAAAATCGATGCCACTGTGTTCAGAACTTTGCACACTTTATGTGCTCTATTTTTTTTTTTACTATGACTTACGGCTTCGTAACAGCGGAGGTGGTTTTATCGGAACTGATAAACTCTGCCTTCGGGTTTTTGTCCTACAATGCCTTTAAATAATAAATTGTATAATAATGAATTTCATACTATTTCAGGATCGGATTGACGCCATGGCTTTCTTGATCTCACTGAACAGAGGTGAAACGACGACCTACTATCTGCCAGTTTTTGTTAAGGCAATATAACTTGGCGACGTTTAAAAAACTTAAGTCTTCTGTTTTATAGGATAATTAGCTAATAAAATATTATAATAGTGGGGCGAAAGAGATAATTGTGCACTGAACGATAAAACCACTAAATTTGAGCTGCTTTATATTGTTAAAAGATGTAGATATTAATACAAATTATATCTATTGTATCGCTTATCAGAAAGTGCACAATACTGGTATATTTTTAGTCTCATCTGTCCGACTATAAAGAATTCTAAGATAATAATATTAATAAGTGTTTGTTAATTGAATGTCAAAATAAAACTTGGTAATATATAAAAGTTTTCATTAATTGTTGTTTTCATATTTCCTTTTACAGTAGCAATAATATTTTCTACCATACGTTTTAAATGAAATTCACTATAGATAATAATATGGTAACTACGGAAATCAAAAATGCATTATAGAAAATCGTTTGTTGCAATTTTTTGTGGAACGATTTTCTATAATGAGTTTTTGGTTTCCATGATTACTATATCAACAAAACTCATGTATATATTGCGTCTTAAATGAAATTCCCAGTATAATATACATTTTTTAATCAAATCATTGAAACTTTGACAGGATTGCCTATTATAAAATTTATGTAGGTTTTTTCAACATTTATTAATCTTATTAAACTGCCAATTTGCTTTATTTTTTCATAAATAAGCCTTTTATAAGAAGCAGATTCTTCTGTCAGATGTTAGCTTTGAATAAAATTACAAATGTGCGCTTAAAAAGTTAATTAAAAATTGCAACAATGGATGTAATGTCTTATTGTAGATATTTCTTTTTTTATGAAAACACGGTTATAGTGGCAGATACTCAACTGTTTATTATGAATCTAATGCCTACAAAAGGTGTGGGTGTTGGTAGTATAAACAGCTTTTATATATAATTAATGATTATTAATCTTTTGAACATAAAAATATTTTTTTAACTATTATGGGTTATCTATTGTAAAGTACGGGAGCTTTCATTTTGAACAATGCCGGTAATGCAGTTCTCGATTTTAGAGCTCCCAAACTCAACAATATATAATTAAAGTGAAATAACTTTAAAATCTATTGATGCATATTAATTTGCTCTTAATATAATGTTTACTAATTAGTTTCACGTAGTTTGAATGCAGTTTTGAACTAGGCTCCCAATGATACTGCTACACATATATATATATATATATATATATATATATATATATATATATATATATATGTGTGCGCGCTATAACTTTCGAAAGAGTTAATTGATTTTTACGAAATTTTGCCCACATGTTGGAATCCACTACCGCAAGAACCCTATTTAAAATGGGCCTAATCGGGCCATTTTAAGGGTAGTTTTTAGGGGTTGAAAAAAGTTTTTGGGCCCAAAAATACCTAAAAAATTCTCAGAATCGTTTCAAAATTGAAATTTAACCCTTTAATAGCAATTAAAAAGTGCTCCTAAAATTTTAATAAAATCGGCCCGACAGGACCGGATTTACAAATTTTATGAAAACACTAGTTTGCAGATAGTGAATTATTTGCTGAAAGGTGTATATAATTTAGTTTAGAGGTTCGATTGATAATAATTGCAACTGAGAAAAAAACGTTCTTTTAAGGGGTGTATTAAGGAGTCAAATAGGGCTTCGGCAGCAAGGCCATTAGCTCCAAATCTATAAATTATCACTGTATATTATATATAACTGTTTATCACTGGTTAAACAGATATATATAATATACAGTGATAATTTATAGTTTGCCCAAAAAACCAACTTAAGTTCGCATAACAAAGCCACACTGCCTATATTAGCAAATACACTATATTGTCGGCAGGGTTTTGGCACTGCGACCCGGGTTTTTTAACTTTTATTCACCATTATATAAAAAGACTAACAACTTTCAAGTAAGCAATTTTGAAGTTATATGCAATAACAGCTGTTAGCTGGCGGCAATCTTACGTGTCAGTTTGCACGAGAAAATTTTTTCGTCCCGTTGTTACTTTCTTTCGGACCGCTGTTTTAGATGGCGTGCGAGTAATTCCAGCAGAGCATAAATGTTAGGCTTTCTGCCTTAAAATCGAAGCCAAAAGTACGTACTTTCAACCGGGTATAAAAAAATGTATTTTTTGAAGGAATCTAATACTTCCACCTACAAAAATTAAAGATCTCTCTTTTTTACTATTTCAAGTTTAAAATGAGAACTTTTAAGGCAAAGTTTATACACTGAAATAAATTTGATTGAAATTAAAATAAATTAATATCAGGAGTATAGAATATGTTTCCAGTGCGCCTCGAAAGGCAACCAGTGAATTAAGGTAGTACCCTCGCCAAACCCGTTTTCTTAGGATTTGTTTGAAATTTAGCCAGAATAATGTTTATGTAATTCTGCATCGATTGGCGCAGAATAAAATTTTTGAACAACACAGTTTCAGAGATATTAAATTCCAAAGTTCGAGTTTTTGAGGCTCTTATACATTACGGTATACGGGATATCGAAAAATTTACCGACAAATATTTTTGTATCTCAGAAACTTTTCTTAGGATGTTTTTAAAAAACTAAAGTAACTTTAACTAGCAATCAAAACATTTTTTAAAAATAGTCTCATTAACAGTTACAACACAGTTTCAGAGATATTTAATAAATAATAATGGAAAATTTACCAGATTTCAGCAGAGGAAAGGTTATACGATAAACGATCTGGCAACAACGCATATTTATCTAACCCGTCAAACAAGTTATAAACTCAGCATGCATACATACACTGTAAACAATGATTGTAAAATTACATTGAAAGTTAAAGTAAAATTCCCTCAATTTTCTAGGTAATTGTTCATTATTATTTATTTTTACAAGAATTGTATAAAACCTTGGACTTTCGCTGTGAAATTAAACAAATTTGGTGCTTATACATAAAGTAAAGTAAAATTACATACACTTACGTAGTTTTAATGTATTTTATGTGATTTTCCATTAAATTAGTGTAAAAATTTCATAACAAAATATGTAATATTGTGGAATATTCTAGTTTGGTCCAATCACGTGATTGTCTGTGAATCCCACGGTATAAGGTCATGTGTAGCGGTTCACGATTCATTCACGGCCAACTTCGATGAGTGCACACAACATACACTTGCTGTCTAGTACTGAGTATAAAAATTATATTCAAAAATCTTCTTGTATGTAATTTTACATTTAAATAGGTATTATTTTACACAAGTATTACATAAACATATGTAAAATTGTAGGGTATGGGTTAGGAAATTTTACACATTTTTTGAAAAATTACATTTTTTTGTTTAAAATATTACATATTTGCATGTAATGTGGACTACACAACTACATATATATGTAAATTTACAGGAAAATGTGTAGCATTCCATATGGTGTGTATGATTACCAGAATAATCGCTGACATTGTATGGATCAGCGATTATACATGTAATCGACCTCAATTTTTACAGTGTACTATAAAATATTTTAACGCTCCGACAGTGTTGCCAGATTTCTCGCTCGGGATTGGCTAATATTAGTACAGAATCTGCAAAAATTATTGGGCTTGTTAATAACAACTGTCAACTACATGTACTGCATAAACCATCATAAACTTTTTACTATGACTGTCGCGAGGGTACTACCTTAATTTATTTTACGATGTTGATACCCGAAATTATGCGACGCGACAACCCCCTCGACTATCCACTGGAACGAGGTAACTTCAGTAATCTACTAAGCTTAACTTCGAATTATGTTTTGTTTAAGGTTACGATTTTGTGTAAGATTGTATAAATACAAAACGGGCAAAATATTATTTCCTTCATTAACGTACGCCATTGGCGTAAAAATGATACGGGCACGCCACTGGATGTCATGCCAGATGCACATTTCTGTTTTCATAGCACACATACATATAAGCTCGATTGTTGGAAGAAAAACAAGTGATGGTGCAAGCTTCAAAAGGCTCTGTAGATATTAACACAGCACGGATATGTGTGCTGTTTGTGTCAAGCACAGTAGACGAGTAATGAACGAAAGATGACTGTTGTATATACTCCTTGAATTGCAAGGCGTATGCACACTAGATCAGTTGTAAACGTTGAACAAAAAAAAATATGCATTCGACAATAGACACTATACTGGGCTGCAGAAAGCATTGTCATAAATTGGAAGCGTCCATAAACCACGTAGCCTTAATTCAGCTTCTCCGACCCCCCGACCCTTCATGTGCCTAGCATAGCCTTTCCTATAACCGCCCCCCCCCGGATGGAACATAGTTTTTTATCTTTAAAGTTCAATTCCAGATATATGTTATAATAGAAAACAGTATCACGGGTAATTGGAATAATGAAAATAAATCAATTTAAACACTCATTGATTGCAACGTTTCGTCTTTTCTTTAATTAAGACTTTTTCAAGCTCTAAAAATTTTTACAAAAATTAACATTCATATAATAAAAAATATTAAACATTATGGATTAAATAATTTACTAAAAAGAAACAATGGTGTGACTAGCCTCAATATGTTTAAATGATAGTAAAACTATGATATGCAATTAGTTAAACTGAGCAACTGTCATACTATAATTTTTAGTTGACTGTGAAAATACTATAAATAAAATATTATTTTCTACAATTTTCAATTTTTATAATTGTTTTTTGTAATGTCAAATTGCATATTATATCATAGTTTTACAATCATTTAAGCATATTGAGGTTAGTCACACCATTGTTTCTTTTTAGTAAATTATTTAATCCATAATGTTTAATATTTTTTATTATACGAATGTTAATTTTTGTAAAAAATTTTTAGAGCTTGAAAAAGTCTTCATTAAAGAAAAGACGAAACGTTGCAATCAATGCATGTTTAAATTGATTTATTTTCATTATTCCAATTACCCGTGATACTGTTTTCTATAGTTTTTTATTATTAAGTCCAGAAGATATTTTGCGTTTTCTGTTAACAAACTATTAAAAAAATTTGGTTTAAAATGAACAAGACATATTGGTTACATGCAGATATTAAAATATAAAAGTAACCAATGTTTGAAAATAGATATTCAACTTATTCTGCCAATTATTTTCATTATGTCAAATATACGAAAACCCTCCTTCCCGCCATGTAGCCTAACGTAGCGTTTCCTATGACCCCCCCCCACTCCCGGATGGAACATAGTTTTTTACTATCAAGTCCAGAAGACATTTTGTGTTTTCCGTTAACAAACTATTAAAAAAAATTGGTTTAAAATGAACAAGACATATTTGTTATATGTAGATATTAAGATATAAAAGTAACCAATGTTTGAAAATAGATATTTAACTTATTCTGTAAATTATTTTTATTGTGTCAAATAAAATACATGAAAAAAATTACGTAGCTTGACTCGAATTTCCCCCTCCCCTTACGTAGCTCAGCGTAGCTTTCGAACTGTTCCCCCTCCCTTTTGTTCGATCTACGTGGTTTTTGGACGCCCCCTTTGACAGTGACCTTTTAAGACCATACGTATTTCTCCATAAGAAAAGCATATTAGAATTTCGAATCGACCTTGCTCGAAAATTAATCAATAGATTGAAACGACATCGATTTGGTTTTTACTAGGTCTACCCCATAAAGTGAACACCAATCATAACTTAGGTCGTTATGTACCTGCTGCCATCTACGTTATGCTTGTCATGTGCCCATGTCCATTAAAAAGAAATAATAAGATAATAATCTCGCAATTACTGGAAAAATAATTACATTCGGCAACATTTTTCGACCGCTTTTTTTAATAAATTTACTAATGGCAGTGAGACAGCTTTAAAAACTTTGTGTTATGTAAATTAGTGATGTAAAAGAACAAATTTTAGGTTAATTAACCGGTTAAATATCCGGTGAAATAACTGCGGTAATTTATTTTAAACCACCCCGACTATTTATTATTATTATTCAAGGTTGCGCAGAAAGTTTTGCGCATGATTTTAGCTTCTGGTCGAGATTTTATAACCAATATATCTACATAAATATAATTACATTATTCATTTTTTCCGATTTAAAAACATCTCTATTGGTTAGTTTTTTGTTGTTCTGAGAAACAGAAACCGGAAGCCACCATTTTGTTTCATAGACAACCGGTTAATTAACCGGTAAATCATCCGGCCAAAATGGTTAGTTTAATAAATAACCGGTAATTTTACATCACTAAATTAAATACATTTTATCATCTCTTCGTTAATGTATTCGATTTGTGAAAAGGGATTATAATTATAGATTCATATGAAATATAACCGATTTTTGCAGAAATTTTTATTTTACGCAAAATGAAAATATACAATAGACTCTATAGTCTGATAAAAATTTAACGATTCGCTGATCCGTAAGAATTTATTAAAGCTGTAATTTAAACAATAGATGATGTAACGCTCACTTCATAAGTGCTGTGGTAAAATAATATTTTTGTGAGGTAAGCATTTAAAAGTAGGTACATAGTAACCCAGCAATCAGCGTTGCCAGATGTCCCGATTTTGGCGAGACGTCCCGATTTTTAGTCCAAAATTAAATGTCCCGCGCGGTACAGACTGTTTTCGGGGATTAGCCAACTGCCTAGCTATAGGGTAAACCAGACAGTTATTGTTATTAGTATAGTAACGTATTTTCATTAAAATACATTCTCCATGGCTATCTGTTGTCATGTATACTTAATTTGAAAATCAATACGTTTTTTAGTATGTCCCATTTTCGACGAAAGAATCCCGCTTTTTTACTCAAAAGGTTTCAAAATCTCGCTTAGCCCGAAAAAAAATCTGGCAACGCCGCCAGAAATGTAAATTTTATCAAAGCATATTTGATATCAACACAGCTAAGTGACGTAACACGCTGTTAACTGCTACAAAAATTTATTACGAATCATTCAAAGTTTTTCAGGTTTTAGTCTAGTTTAAAATTGATTTATATTTTAGGAGTACACATGCAAAATGTGATAGATCCAATTTTTGTGATTTTCGAGTAACATCAATTTTAGTTAATTTTGGTACGCTCTATTGATCTGTGTATTCAAAATGAAGTTAAACCCAATAAATCTCATAGTAAATAGGTTGTAAGTGCTTTTCTAAAGCCGGCACAGCAACAATATTTGAACACTTGTTTTAACACTTGTGTAGCACGGGTATTTGGGTATTTGTTCAAAGTTTGATCACACATTTGCACTTTGCCATTCGGTGTCGGTTTTTCGAGAGCACATCAAAGCGTCCAAAGTTCAAATGTGTGCGTAGCCTGCTACACTTGCGCAAAGTTCAGTTACTCGTAAATTACTGAGTACAACGGTCGCTTTGTTCAGTCGCAAGATGGACTAGAGCAACGAAAGTGTCCTTGAATTTATTGAGTTACTTGAAGAAAAGCCATGTCTGTATATGGAAAAGTAAAAATCATAAAAAATCGTCGTCCATTTTGTTTGTTATCTATTTGAATACTTTGCAGACGCGTTTGCTAAAACTGCAAAGCATGTCTGGCTGGTGCAGCAAACATGTGTTCAAATGTGTGAGCAAAGTCTTTGTTCAAATATTTGACTGTGGCTGGCGCCCCTATAAAGGAACTTTCAAGCAAAAATCCAAAATACGTGTAAAAATCGATAAAATTCATAGTATATTTTATTTTTTGAAAAAGTTCAAGTATTTTACAGGCTTATATTTAAACAGTGTACTTTTTTTTTGTTTTTTGTGCAATGTTAATAATAAAACCTTTCTTAAACTCATATTACTAGATTACTTGTGAGCAAAACCTTATAAAATTCCGGTTGCACGCAAAAAGCGATAAATCCAAGCAATTGAATGTTTAAAATAAGAAAAATATACTTTTCTAAATTTGGTAATTGCGTCTATGGCCTCTGTGCCACTGATTCATAAAATAAAATTTGGTCATTACATGAAGGCTCCTTGTAACAGATTTTCGCGTTTTACTTGAAATTGGTAAAATTGGATTTCTCGGGTTTTGTATGCGTGCTCCTCATTTTCATTCTGCATAATCCCACCGTGTTGTAAAAAATATAAACTGACTTTGAAAAAAAAAAAACGATAAAAGATTTTTAATGTTGTCTTTCGTTATTCAAGAATTATTAAGTTTTAAGAATATTTTTTGTAACCCTCGCCTTTTTCTTAGTGTATGACCGCGCTGTTTTGTTTTATTGATCTTAAAAAACATATGAAAGAGCTTTTATACGTTTGTTTTATGTTTATTTTATTATCAAATACATATTTCTGCTCTTGTCACTTTATTCGGCCCCTTCAACTTTTAAAAGTTGAACGTCGCCAGTGCGAATTTCACACATAATTTTGTATAAAAAATAAATGCGAACACAAAGATTTACGACATCTGCTGTATTTGCCATTTTCACAAAAAGTATAGTGATTCGACATTCCTCCGTTTTTAATAAATGATTAATCTACATTTGTATTGGAAAATACATTTTATATTCTTTAACAAACTACAAAAAAATCAATACTGATGCTTTTATTTTATCATATATCTTTGTTCTAATATTAAGTTAATTTTATTATTATTTTTTTGCTCTAACGAAATTTTTGCTAGACAAGTTAAATGTACCAATAAGTCGTTGAATGTTCTTTCCTTGGCAGAACTATAAAGCCAACTGCACACAGCATGAAATAAAGCAGCGTGGAAAATTATGTGGAAAAGTATATTTATGACAACGTGTCTTGTTATCTGTCTGAACAGGAAAACTCGAATTTTCATGATATATTTTGCAACAGGCGGCAAACACAGTGAACGAACTAGCACAAAATTAGCAAAAAAAAAATCGTAAACTTGAAACAATATCCGTGTCAGTTGTTTAGTATATCGCCGATAATTTGCTTTCATATTGCCCCGTTGGTGGGCCCAGAGCCGGATTTACATGGGGACTAATAGGACTTAGGGGGGTCGTCTGGTGTGAGGGGTCAAAAAAACCGAAAAATGTTTTTTTGCTTAAATCGCCTTTTTAGGATCTCCAGATTATGTTTGTGAAAGAGATTTTTGAAATTCGAAGTCGTTGGAAAGTTACAGAGGTAGATCGTGAGTCAAGTGTTTTTTTCTGCTACGCATACTTGATTTTTCAAACGCGTTTTTCTCGAAACTGTATTTTTTAAAATGGTTGCCACGATATCTCCAAAAACTAATGATCCGATTGCGTTGAAATTTTTATGGTATCTTCAGTACATCTATAGTTCTAGCCCGAACCAAAATCGTTGTGATAACTGTAATAGTTTTTTTTATTCTTCAAGCTGGAATAGTAAAAAAAAACGATGAAAATCGTAAATTTTTTTTCAAACTTCGCCAAACATATAGTTTTCAATATTTCGACTTAATTCTGGTACCGGCTGTAGTCACAGGCCTACCAATTAAAACGCAATTTGATTTGTTGATTTTAGATAAGCAGAACAGTATGTATCGTGGCAACCGTCAGCCGACTTATTTTTACATGGGCGTCATCCCGGAGATCTACAGTCGGTTCAACTGTACATTTCAACGTGAAAAAATTTGGAAAGATTGGTGAAATGTCAATAAATACATGATGAATATTAAGATAGTATACATTCATTGTTCGCCACGAAAAATTCCCAAAAAAGCGTGAAAAAAACAGTTGTCACACCAGACGACCCCCTTAAGTCCCGTGCCCACAAAAATTAAAGTAATATCATAAAGTTTTATACTTTTTCATTAATAATGAGCACTTGTCTAGTAAAAAATAGTTAACGTTAATGATTATTATCATTATCAAGGTTCAATGTTGAAAATTTTTTGGATGTATTTTGGCAATATTTTAGGTGAATTCCGACATTTTTATTGGTAAATTTTGACAATTTTTATATGATGAATTTTAACAAAATAGAATTCCACTGGACTTCAATAATCCCTATGCCTTGGAAAACCTAGACGCGCCCCTAGGTGGGTCCTTAGTCCCTACTCCTAAATATATCAAAGTACGAAAACATTTGAACCCCTCTGAGACAAACTCGCACGAGTACTTCGATATTATATAATTTGGTTAGCAGACAAGTAACCGGCTTAAGTGTTATAACGTAAGGTAAAGTGGCTTGGTTAAAAAAAAGAGGATTGCCGTAACTTAATCGTGCGTGAACCAATTTAGAACTATTTACGACGTCCTCAGAGTTAAGTTCGAGGTTGTTCTAAACGGTTCACGCACGCACCCGCCTACACGCTGTTCAGTCTTTTGAACATTTGAACGCTTACTTGATCTATAGACGCTCAGACGTTCACCTGATTGGTTTCTGAAATGATCGGATTAAAAACAGCGCTAAAAACGTCTATGATTTTTAACACGCTTTTATTAGCTTCATGTATCAATGCGAGGGAATCTTTCGACGTAATTTTCACCGATTTCAAGACGTCCGATTGATTAAAAAAATTGTGTACGTATTAAGGACCGACGAGAATACAATAATATGTTTCGAAAATGTGAGATTTTAGAGGCAGTATTTTTATTTTTTTGAAGACTCCTCAAAATTGTAGGGGTTTATACATTTTTGGAAAGGGTTTGAAACAATAAAACCAGTGCTAAAAGAAATCAAGAACTGGGTCCATTTTTATGTTTCAGAAACACCAAAATTAAATATGTTTTTAGAAAAATTTCAGCACAGAAAATTTAATAAAACCTGTAAATTATTGTGAAAATAACAGATGTTTTATTTAGGTGTAATGTATTTGAATCTGTATTTAATTAATTATATAACTATTATCCAACTTGCATAATTGAATAGAATAGCTAGTTAAAATATTTTTTTTGGAAAAATGTTACTAAATTGTACATTAAACTGATAACTAATAAAATGATTTTGATTTATAAAAATAATATATTTTTATCAAATATCTAGTGACTAGATATTTAGTAGGTGCCTAAAGTAAACGAATTATTTCACGCGAACATTACGTAGACGACATGAAATTCCAAATAAATATAGGAGATGTAATTATTTAATACCTGTGTAGCTTTCATTTCGTACAGTCAATGTTATTAAAAAAAATGTTTATAGAAAGTCGAGTTACATAAATGGGGAAGTTTTTGTCAGTAGATTTTTCTATTCAAAATCGACCTACGCAATACATTCTATAAAAAGAATAGAATATATTACATATTACAAATGTGAAATTGAAACTCTTGAAGCTACATTTTAACCAATCGATGACATAAAAAAACTCGAAGATATCGCCAAATTTTTGAAAATATTTTAAAAGAAATAAAATGAATATAGTTTAAAGTATGATATTTGGCCACTTGAAATTTTTGGTAAATTTTTAGACGAATCATATTGGCATTTGTAACGTTTTGTTTCAAAGAAAAATATGTTCTGTAATTTTTCCATTTCAACTAGTGAACTGCAAACTGATTCGTCTAGAATATTATCAAAAAAAAAGTTATTCTCTGTCACATTTTCGCCATTATTATAAATAATAAAATAATAAGAAAACTCACAATATAAACGGCAAGCAGCTTCATATTTGAAATGAATTCAAAACGTAGAATTTAATTTCATCACAATATCATCCAGCTCCAAATTGCGAATAATCCATCATTAGCATAGTAATTAGTTTTTAGCACTTTTCAAAAAAATATAATCACGAAACACTATTAAATATCAACCGACCGAACAACAGAAACATCGAGACTAAATTCAAAAGATTGCACAGTGTAACTATTACGTAGCCATCGACAGACCTATTTCAAAGTCAAATTTCAATAACCAAAAACTATTATAATACTGTGTATACCAGTGGCATTCCAACAATACTTTTTATGTCATAATTTCAAACAAGTGTTTCTGTTACTAAGGAATGCATTTTAAAATCACCTGTATACAACTTTTTTTGGTTCCGTGTTTGAACACCATTACGATTCCTTAATAGGTGAATTCATGTAAAAAAGTCGTAAACTTCGACAACTTCGTTACTCATTTGTTTTCTAGCCCTTCATATTTTTATTTATATTTCCCAATTATTAATGTCTCAGCTTACCAAATTATTAGATCAAGTCATGCCATCTAAATTTACCGTAGCAAAAACAATAAATAAAAACAAATAAATAATTTTTTTTCGATATATCCCACCTTCCCCGAATGATAGTATCTATCATGAAAGTGAAACTGATAGACGTTGTTACCGAGCGTCTATAATAATTTTTTTAAATTAACGTTTTGCTTTTTTGGGATTTTTTTTGACGACGCCTATGAGATGATAAATTGTATTTTGATCGTTCTTTTTTTATTAAAAGTATGAAGTTATTGTAAAGGTCATTTAACAGTCGAAAGCATTATTTTAGATTTTTTAGTTTTAATAAATGAAGCATGTACACCAAAATGTTCTTAAAAGGCGTGACTTAATTTTTTTTCTCACAATTTTCGAAACTATGTAGATAAGACATTGTAGAAACAAGTTGTATTTCAAGAATTTCCCAAAATAATGCTCTCGAATTTTTAATTATTTGGACGGCCGTAGGAAATTCATTTATAATAAATACAGTGATTATATTTATAATACGGCAAAGAAATATGAATACTTATTATAAACTGTATTTTATTAGGACAGCGTTTCCTAATTTTTCACCTACGAACCCTTTAGAAATTAGCAAAATTTAGTTTTTTTTTTAAGTTAAACTTTTAAATGTTTAGCATCCAAACACAAATATTATTATATCATTATGTAAATGTTAATTTACAACATTTGAGTCTGCACTTTACGTAAGTTTCACTTCTGTGGAGTGTAGTATAAACACCAATATTTGTTTGCGTTTATACAGTTCAGCTGTCAACGGTGAAACTGTATAGCTTTTCCTTCAGTTCGCTGATCATAGAATCACTGTTTGCCAGACGGCATTGATACAGTTCGGTCATCGCTGGCCAAACTGTACAACTTTGCCTAGTGATGAGTCCGCAGACCCCGTCGGATCCTAGTTTAGGAAACGCTGTATTAGAACGTTTGTATTGCTAGTGAAGTCACAATATTCTGATTACAAGATTTTCGCGTATAACGTTGGCCTTCTTAACTACTTGCATAGAATTTGACACTGCACTTTTATTTTGCAAAACGAATAAAATCTGATTCGTTGAAACATAATAATTCATTTCTTATCCTTTAGATTGCAAAATATGCTGTCGAGAAAATTTGACATGTTGTGGCAAAATTCAATTTGTTATTTTATTAGTTGCACAAAATTTAGCTTGCTTAATAATTTTTTCTGTGCAAAAATTTCTAGTTTTTATGTGATTTTAAATCGTTTAATTAGATTAAATAAACAATAAAAATTTGGCTAAAAGTCATATGGAAAGAATGGAACATATTTCTAGTTTACTTTGAAGCATTAACATCAAAGATTGAATAAGATTTTTCATAGAAATTAGATATTTCCCAAACACGAGTAAGTGCATTTTACACATCCAATTGCGGGTGAAAAAAAGGACATATTGAACAGCTGGTAAACAGTCAACTTAAAGTTTATATGATGACGTCAAAAAATAATATTTTTGTGAGGATCGCTGCATTGATAAATAGATCCGAAACCTGTTATAGTAAATCACTTTTGATGCTAAGTATGTCAGATTATGTTGTTCGTTAACTTTATTAATTACGTTTCAACGAATCGTTCAACGTATTCAGACTTTTTGCTCAAATTAAAGTACATTTTCGTTCTGCTTAATAATATTTCCACGATGAATACTGACGGATATAAAATGGGTCCTCAAGTCAGTGGCGCAGCTAGAACTTAAAGTTGGAGACGAGTCTTCTTATTCTAAGCTACGTAATGCTGCTTAGATTCTGATTAAAATTGATCACTGAAACGACAGATTGATCAGAACACAAGGTCATTAGATACACAGGTCACCTTGTTAATGAATAATGCCAACTAGTAGACCGTTTAATATTTTTATCAATCACGCAATATCAATTGACAGCCTGTTGAAAGATGTTATTACCATCCAATGGAACGAGGTCTCCTTTGTATCTAATATCTTTGATCAATTTACTTGAACTTTTGCATTCTTTATAATTATCATCGCCAAGAGGGGAGCAGTTATCTTCTCCTGGAAAAGTCATCAAGTATCATGGCAAATAAATGCAGATATATATATTAATTCATCTTTTAAGTTCAATTCCAGAAATATGTTATAATAGAAAACAGTATCACGGGTAATCGATTTATTTCTTTATTCCAGTTACTCGTGATACTGTTTTCTATATATATTAATCATGGGCGCCTGCATGGATTGATCCCAAGGTGGTGCAAAATGCTTGCGGCAGCCAATTATTTTCAACTTTAAGGTCGTGCACTTTCTAAGTAGTTCAGAAAATACAGAAAAGTGGTCAGCTTTGAGCTGAAATCCAGACAATTTTAGATTTTGTTCCAAAGTTAAATTTTCATGTTTCGTCTTTGGTATCAATTAGTATTGACGTACGTTTTTCGATTAGATCATATAATGCATCTCATATTTGTTTATTTTCCATGTCCGGATTTTTTATTTTTTTATTTTAAGTTGTCAGGGTATGAAACCGCGCCTCCTTGAATTCCCCTCGCATAGCTCATGGTATCAAATGATTTACTTTTACAGTAGAACTCATGTATTTTCAACTTCTCCTTTATCCTCACTTCGTGGCAGTCCTAGACCAAAAGAAAAAACTTTTACTATTTTGAGGTTAAATGTTGTCAAACGTATTTTTCTATTGACTGAGCAGCGTAGGACGAGACACTTTACGTGGGGACTGAGAACTACGTGCGTGAAATCGTTTGAAAATAGATGTAGTCCGACTGTATGTTTTAATTCTGCACGCCCCTGAATTATCTAGCGGCCCCCTCCTAGCTACGACAATGACTTGAGTAGAAAAATTAAGAAGTATCGATTTTTTTTTATCCAGCTCAAACAATTCATATCACTGTTTCGAGAAAATACAAGGAAACGATGCATATAAATTTAACCTATATGTACATACGTATAAAAACTGTTGTTAAGTGTTTACCCAAAAAGCCCTAAGGGATATAACTTTGTTCTTTTATATATTATTTATATTTATTTTCATATAGCCAAATAAATCGACAAACAAAAAGTTTTACCCGCTTTAAGAATAAATAATTGTTTCAAAAAAATATACAGAGATATTCTTCGTCTTTTTTATGTAATATTTTGTTTAGACAAAACTTTAAAAATTGAGTTTAGTGTTGTGTTATCACCCTAGATATCAGATTTCAAATAAAACTCAAAGAAGAATCTCTTGTTTAGTGGCAGGCACCTTTGTAACCAAGAGAATTGGCAGTGAGTTAAAAGGGCAGCATTTCGATTGTTATTTCTTTGTAAGGCCACCAATAGCGATAGTGTTATTTGGGCCTAGTCCCAATTCATATTTCTAATTTATTATTTATTAATAACATATTGTAAATCTAACTGATATTGAGAACTAGGGGAGATGGCGTCACGATCGATTATCCTTAAGTCCTTTTGATTTAGGCGTTAAGGTTCACACTCACTGAATTAGATCGAACAGGCTCGACACTACGTGTATATGCACACTGGATATTGTCGAGTTGATCCGAGCCGAATAGTGCGTGAGAACGCAATGAAGTTAACTGCCGATCGTGGACCTTTAGTGTATAATATCTTTGGTGCCAGGTATAAAAGGGCATAGGTTGAAAAATCTAGTAATATTAAACGATATAGAATACAATTTAGACATAAGTTCAGTAAAAAATGAAATTTAACTATTTTCGACTTAAGTTCTTTGTACCTGACACCAGAGATATGAAACTGGAACAATAATCTACTTGCACTTATAGAAACAAGAAAAAGTCGATAGATTTTAGAACTGATTAAAAAATTAAATGATTAAAACCAAAATAAATCTTCAATCTGGATAACTTTAATGTGGCTTTCAGATACTTTATGTTGAAAAAAGACGTCTTGGGTGATAACAGAAATAATATGGCGTCAAAGACAATACATGACCTTGAACAAAAGTGAATATCCATAATAAAAACAAAGGTTACGTGGCAATTATTTCCCTAAACGATTAAAACAGTTTATTATTAATTTCTAAAAAATCGCAGTAGTTTTCAAAATGTTACACGAATTAAAACAAACCATCACTTATCAACTAGAGAATATATTATTAGCTACCAAACAGTCCTGAATTTCTATGGAATTATAAGAGACTTCAATCTTACCATTCATGAACAGAAAATACGTGCCCTTTGGACTTTTGGACGGGTCGATTTTATAAAAAGCAAAACATAAATAATTTCTAGATTTGAACTCCGACGAGTTCCAATAAAATATCTAATCTATAAAGACTGAATAGCCAAAAGGATATATAAATGGGAGCGTGTAATATTCACGCGCGTTTGAAGTGAAACTTATATATACCATAACGGCTTGAGTTAAGTTGCGAACACATTTCTCTGTTGCGTTGTGTTGCACAATAAGTTTCATTTCAACAAAAATTCAGAACTATTTCAAGAGCTAACATTGTCATTCTTCTACAAGTCAATCAAGCTTATTTACAAAATATAATTACCATGTAATTGATTACTCAATAATAATAATAGTAGTAGTATTAAATTAGGGTAAAATACCTAAAAGTGACTCAGCCTCATACAGTAGTCTCCCTATCAACGTGAATATATTCAACTGACTGCCCTTTGTGTCAGGATGACATGGTGCTGCTGGCATCCAGCAAAAACTCGTCCGTACCTATCCTTCTAGGCATCGAGCCTAGATCACTGTTAATCAATTTCTTCTTACCTAGTCGACGTCGTCGTTTCCGCGCCCGAATCTTGTGGGCGAGCGCGAAAATGAAAACGATAATCATGGCAGCCAAAGCGGCGGCGCCACAACTTAATACCGTATATATCCCACCGGGGAACATGTTGAACAACCTTCTACTGACCCCACAATGGGATTCGTTTTCGTCGAAACCTGACGGACAGTTCGATCTGCCGTCGCACCAAAGATTGGCACTGATGCAAGCGTTCAGTTCCGGACAACGATAAGGACATTCCCAATCGGGAGGCAAACCGTTCAAGAAGGTGTCGTTACCGGTCATGTTCCCAGGTAACTCGATCTGCAACTGTTGAAGCAACGCCGATCTCGATCTAGATATTTCCAACCAATTAAATGCTCCGATACCGGGTTCTCTGCAAACAAATTCGACTAAAAAACTCGGCGGTCGTGGCGGTTGTAAATAAATTGAATGTTCTGTTACGCTCGAAGAACTGCTCCCGAACCATTCTTCTGAGAATACGTGTACGGCGAATTGTCTTGAATTCGGTTCGGCAGGACAAACGACTCGTAGTAATTTCGAAGGTCGACCGGCATAAATCATTATACGGTTTTTGGTACCGCAACGAAGCGATTCGTCGTTCAACGGCTCCGGTGGTAGGAACGAGCCCCAAGTCAGTAAGAAGAGACTTTTGTTTTCGTGGGCTTCGATCAACCACGGTATACCTTGACAGTAACTCTCCGAATGTGACGATGATGGATGGACAAATTCAATTTCACCGCCTGAACCGCGCAATCGTTGTCTTCGTGGACATTCGGGAAGTCGAACCATTTCAAACTTTGCATGGAAGAATATGTTACGGAAGTCTTCTGTTATGTTCATACCGGATATGACGAAATGCAATTCAATTATCCTTGATGATGATCTATAAATTAGAGGACTTGTGTTCGATGCTGATGTATTATCACAGAGACACAATTTCGGGATTCGAACTTCCCGCCAAGGAACTTCCCACAATCGTAATTCTCGTGTCGATACTTGTTCTTCCGGAAGGTTTGAACATCGATGTCTTCCAGTATGTGGATCCGGTTCTGTCATGCAAGAAGAATATTCACCAAAAGATAAATTAAATAATGTTAACCGAACTCTTTCACCGGGACCTGCTTCTAATCTATAAACGCATGTAATATTTGTTCGGCCTCCTCGACCGAACAAAAATATATTTTTAGGTGATGAAAATTCACCTGTTCGTACTTTTCTAAATATTCTTGTGCACGGTTCGCTTTTCTTACCAGGCCAAGATTCTCCACCTAACCGGGTATCGACGAATTCGTAATGAAGTCTGAAAGATGCGGGATGCAAAGCGGTGCCATCTTCGGTATGATGTTCTAATTTCATTTCGCTGCCTTTTGAAATGTAGCTTTCATGAGGCGCACACGGACGCGTAACTCTTGACGAGTTGCTTAACGAAGTATGATCGCATAATTTCGGCATATCGTCGTCACAATGATCGGCAATCAAACGATTTCCGTCCCATATTTTCAATCGTGTCAAACATGAATCGGTCGAATTGCTAGCATTTCCTAATGTATGATTGTCTTCTTTGCCTTCAATGGACGACATTGAAATCAATGGATGGTGACTATAAGTAACGAAATATATCCATATTTTATCAGTGGATTTCCCATGAAATCTATAGACGCAAGTTGTATTCGGCGGCAAGGTGTGCCGAGGACTCAGGAGTCGTCCCAATCTACCTTTCTGATTTTGCTGCGACCATAAATCATCACCGTCTGGATTCGTAGCATTCACATCAAATTCGCATGTCCTCGTTTCTCGAGAGTAATCGAGCGAATCGGAATCAGCAAATATTATATTGACGTCGAGTTCGAAACCTTTTAAAGGCGACGGTGCCGAGTTGGAATGTAACGGCATGCTAAAAGGTGACGAGTGAAATGCAACAAGCATTTCAGGACCTCTGGAGACGACACGAGGTAACCAATCACCACCGCAATATTTCACCAAAACAGGATCGTTCGTTGACCCTCCATCGTAAAAAATCAAATGATCGCGTTCACCCGTACAATCCTTCCAGGCTCTCAACGCTCTGCCAGTTTTGTTTAAACTAGCAACGCTAATCGATCGCTTCATCTGCATTTTGTGAGCGCTATCTTGCTTGACCGAGATCATAGCGTGCTTGCAAGTTGGTATTGTTTTCTGTCGTAAGCTCCAGTAACAAGTCACGTTTCTGGGGTACATCCCCGGATAATTAGGTGACTGAAGTCGACACGGCTTGCGATAGCATTCCTCGAATTTACGAGTGCAGTACGTACCAGGTGAAACTTGACCACGTTCCAAGGGAGCTGTTGGATGACCGAAACGAACGATGGCTTCGATTTGCGAGACGAATTTGTAGCGCATTCGGAACTCGAAAGGAGTCAATCCGTCGGAATGGAACAGTTTCACTGATACAGTGATTGTTGAGGTTTCACTGTAATAGACTGCGTAGCCTGTTGATGAACCGCACCAGGAACCACCGGTGAAGGGGCGCCCGAGTTCTGATAATTGCATGTAGCCGTCGGGGCAACCGTCCAGAGCGTCAGATTCATAACGACCGACGTTGAACGAATCGAAAATCAACTGAAACAAAAGAAAAAACTATTAGATTGTAGATCATAGATCCTTGACAACTGAGGTCAATAACGTCTATTATAAACATCACAGTTTAAGGTCGTCGGAACGCTCTGAATTTAAGCCAAAAATAGAGCTTCGGCTGTCAACTGATTGTAGACTTATTCGTTAACATTCTGCAAAAAATCTTTCTCTATAAGGAAGATAAAGGACAAATCTAGGTCTCTAATGGACTACTTTTGTAATTTATGTACGATTTACTAGAAAAAAGTTGGCATTAATTGTGCCAAAAAAACACTCGTTTTCAATGTCACACTACGATCTTATTCGTACTTATTTCACAAAACTGTTCCATCACAAATCTAAAGTGACTCTTCCTTTTTCGGAAAAATTTTATAAATCTTCAAAATATTTCCAAAAATTAGAGTAATCAATTGACAGCGGCACCCTTACAATTGCATCTTTTATCCTCGTAGTTGGCACCAGCCAAAAATTGAAACGTGTGGATTATTTGAGCGAGACAGAGCTGAAGAAGGCCATACCCACAATATGTCTTTTGCCTACCTCGCCCCTTACCACTGGGTCTCAGCACAAACTGTGTGAAAGTGATCCAACACTGTTAAGATCTTTGTCTGACGAAGGTGTTAGTCAAAACAATTGTTATGAAATAAAATTTATAAAATGTAAATTTGTTAAAATGTGTGCTATGTATAATTTAGATGAATTTTTAAAGGGTTAGTTTTGCATAATTTTTATAGCTACTAAAAGGTATAAAAAGTATTGGTTATTTACTGTTGATATAACTTTTTAGTATAGGTAGTTGGCATTAGTGTAAACAAACAATCTATGACCGCAAATAAACGAAATAAGCGAAACGAATTTTAATTAAAATTTCAAAAATCGGGAAATTAATATTTGAAACGAAATCGCCGTGATTTCCTGTACAAATAGAACTTTGTTTTTATCAGTATGATTGTATATTTAACTGTTTCGAATAATTTACATACACTAGTGTACAAAAGAATAATTAATAACGTTTATGAATACTAAGTTTCCTTTGTACAATGTGTAACGCGCCATTATTACTTATGTTTGAATGTTATATTATGTGTTTATTAAGGTGGCAATAAATAAACTTTATGAGCGTCTAACATTAATGTTGTCAACACTGTAATCTGCACAATATAACTATTAAACCGCAATTGTTTCATCGCCTTCATCTGTTTTAATTCATATATATGGCGTTTCCTAAATATATCTGTAGTAATTACGCGCCATTGTTTAAAATTAATGTAACGATTTTAATCGCCACAACACACACACGATGTTGAAACTTAATCGTTGAGAGCAGTGGCTTAGCAGCAAGGGGTAGACAATATGGGTTAAATCTGCTCGTTGCAGGGGCTTGCAATTTTTAACAAACATCGGTACCGCTCCGTCGACACGTGCTAAATATGTAGAAAAGGCTTCTAAGAAGATGCTTCCTAGAGAAAAGTAGGAAGGAATTCGTCACGACATTGCAAATTACGAGAAGGCAAATCAATATTTTGAAGTTTTTTTCTTTACAAACTTATGTTAAAATACTGACAATAAATACTGAAATGCCGCTGGAAGAGTTAATCATAATATATAGTCAACTCTTTATAAGATCGTTACGCTACTGGATGAGAGAGATCTAATATCATTCTTGTCGTCATATCTGCTGGATAATTATTCCAAATGTATTATTTGTCGTTAGTAATAACTTGTTTCTAAAACACAAAAGCTTACAACATTCACGCCTTCTATTTTAAGAACTATAGTAGAATAAGGCAATTATTTATACCGAAAAATAAATGAAATTGTTGTTTTGTATGATATTTTATTGACTATCGTAGAGAGATATTGTAGATTATAGACGCTCAAGATCTGAGATTATAAGCGTCTTTTATTAATTATCGTTTATTACAAACTTGTTTCTAGGTTCTAATGATTTAAGGCCCATGGGCACAAAGGCTGTGGAAGCCTCCATATGAGGAAATTGAATGAATATTTAAAAACATGATAAAATTTGTTAACGCAATTTTTTTTTATATTCATTAATGAAAACGATAAAGTTTAAAACCACATCTTAAAATTAGATATATTGACTAGATTAAATAAAGCTTTGCTTGACTTTTTTTTAAGTATAAATAATATACCTATATTGATAAATAATAAATAATATTGACTCTACCAACAGTAATAGATATGTTAACAAAATAAAATTACTTGCAATACTGTTCAATATTTTTATCTAATTTTATATTTGAAAATTGAAAAGGACCAAAACTGCTGGTTGAAACGTCTTTTATATAAATAAAAATATTGAACAGTATTGCAAGTAATTTTATTTTGTTAATATACCTATATGTTTAACAGCTATTAACGTTTTGTGAATCTAAATGCTTCATCACAGCTATTAAAAACAGTAATAAAATGAATTTTGCGATCATAATTCGAAATTTTCCTACAGCATATTTTATGATCTGAGTCACCTTAAGGCTGTCGGAACGCTCTGACTTTTGTTTGTGCTGAGACCCAGCGGTAAGTGGCGAGGTAGGCAAAAGACAAATTGTGGGTGTGACCTTCTTTAGCTCTATCTCGCTCAAATCATCCGCACGTTTCAATTTTTGGCTGGTGCCAACTACGAGGCTAAAAAATCTTGTTGTAAAGGTGCCGCTGTCAATTGATTACTCTAATATTTGGAAATATTTTGAAGATTTAAAAAACTTTTCCGAAAAAGGAAGAGTCACTTTAGGTTTGTGATGGAACAGCTTTGTGAAATAAGTACGAATAAGATCATAGTGTGTGAAAACGTGCGTTTTTTTAGCACAATTAAGGCCAACTTTTTTCTAGTAAATTGTACATAAAATTACAAAAGTAGTCCATTAGAGACCTAGATTTGTCCTTTATCTTCCTTATAGAGAAAACATTTTCGCAGAATGTTGACGAATAAGTCTACAATCAGTTGATAGCCGAAGCTCTATTTTTAGCTTAAATTCAGAACGTTCCGACAGCCTTAAATTCAATTTTAATAAATTCTACTGTAATTTCTCGCCAGTAGAAAGTGTTTTCAAGAGAGAAAATATCTGTTCTATTTTGAAAATAGTATTTTCATGTTATAGTTTTTATCGGAAATTCATAAAGTAATTTTTCGCTACATTTATTTATACGAAATAATCGTTTATTTCTTTCGCATGAAATGCTATCCTTTATATAAATTTATAGTATATTCTATGCTAGACTTAGCTGTAAGAGTCGTCTAAATTTTATTGGATAGGAAAATAGTAAAACTAGGTTTTGACAAAACCCAATTAAAAATATATAGGGATCGTTTAAGTTGCAAATAAATAAAAAATTAATTATGGGTAGTTTTCTGGTCGCTTATGTACCTGTACGGTACATACCGGGCGTTTTTTTCAAAACTTTGAATAGATTGTTCCATTGTATGGCAGTGAATAGAGAACACTTTGAAAACTTATTATCTTAATGTTAAAATAAAGAATAATTTAATTGAAGTACCTGTTGAGATTTTTAATGCAATTGGCAACTCGGAATACTCCCCCACCCCTCATCATTATCATCAACATTATCAAGACTTTACAAAAAAATAACAGGGAAAATTAAAAAAAGTTTTAGACAAAAGTTGTTCATTTTTACACAAAAAAAAATTTAATCATAAAAATCGGGGGTTCTCATTTAAAAAACAAAAGTTACCTCCTCCCCCTGCCGAGGGGTGGGGGGAGGGGGTTGGTATTACGTGTAAATTATTTCCCCCTCAAAACCCAACAACTTTTGCCTAAAACTTTTTTTGATTCAACCGGTGTATCAACAAAAAAATCCATTCAAAGTTTTGAAAAAAACACCCAGTATAGTAGCACGTTATATAAAATATCAGTCTGCCGCAAGAATCGTATTTTGTCAGTACTGATAATTTCGAGGTGACTTGATTGTTCAATTTATCCGGCAAAAATATTTTGGGTCAAAATTACTGGCAATAAATATAAATTAGAAAAAAAGAATACACGTTACATTTTCTTTAATTAAATTCAATTTCAGAAAAAACTCACGAATATATAAAAAAACAAACTAATTAGACCTAATTTGTGATGTAATAATATGCATACACATATCAAAACGTTTACTTTCTTTTATAACAAAAGTGTGTTAATTGTTAAGCTTTTGCATGGATGAATTTCATCAAGGTTACTAGAATACTAGAAGGTTGGGCGTAACAGGCTATAAACATGAAACATGGTCACGTCTGTGATTGGTTGAGTCGATTGCTTACGTCATCGTGGTTTTTCAATTTTTGTTATCCCAACTGTTTGGAAAAAGGATTCATTGACGTCGCAATCCTACTTCCCCCGCTCCCTCACGCGTCTCGCAATGTCCCACCTTCAACAATACTAACGCACAACCTTACATAAGAAATTTTACGGTGGGCTCTTCGTCTAGTACATAACATTGCACCCTGTAAGAAGTATAATACGTTAAGGCCCCAGTACACAGTGGTCTGTAGTGGGCCATTGTAGACCATCGCCATTGTGTACAGGGGGTAATGGTCTGTAGTGGCGGACAATTGTGAATCGTGGTGCGCAATCCATTTGTTGTCGGTTTTTTTAACACACTTCAAAGGAATCGTGGCGTGGCGTGGCCTGTGGTGTTCACACAGTGGCCCATTGTCCGGGACAGGTACCTACTTTTTTTGTTGCGTGCTATACTATTTAAATTTTTAATCGCCCAAAATGTCAGTATCCTGGAGCAATGAAGAGACTTTTAAGTTTATAATACTATAATACTTGTAAACAGTATATAAATAAATAGCCGCGGCCGTAATTACTTCCACGTCCATCGCAAGTGCTTCGCCAGGCAGAAATAAGCCATGGCCATTGTGTGAACACCAAGTGATAGTGGCCTACAGTTGCACATTGCAAAGCATGGCCCACTACAGACCACTGTCTACTGGGGCCTTTAGAGTGCAAAGACATAATATTGACAACAATTCTACCGAATTTTGAATGGCTGCATATAACATACAGAATGTTCTGTTTAGCTAGAAATATGTATATCATCAATATACGAAGTTGACCAATCAACATCCCTGTATGACGACAGATGGCGTTGACGAGTGAAATTGACTTTACCATCGTGCACTGCAGACATTTAAATGACCTTGTGCTGAGTTGTAGATAAATTCAGAGGTTTGGTTATTTTTGACAGCCAGTTGTATCATTCGTGTTTTGTATGTTGCGACAAAATGGAAAAAGAGTAATATCGATCCGTAATTCGTTTTTTATACGAGGATCTCACCGTGGTCATAGACAGCAATAAACTTTCTTCGCATTTTTTTAAGAAACGAATTACGGATCGCTTTGCTCTTTTTCCATTACATGAATCCTAAACCATCATCGTGTTTTTGTGACTACAAACCGATTATTTCTGGTTTTCTATTCGATAAATTAACGTATTCATATAATTTATTAATATATATTTTATAATATCAAATATCCTATTCAATAATGATTTCTATTTTACAATATTGTTATAGTTTTTCTCTATTGGATGGGAAGGATAACGTTAGCTCTCCAGTCTATTTTTTTGGTGTTTGTTACAGCGACGAAAATAAATTGCTATGTCATGTTTTTGATAAACATTCTGTATAAACTGTCACAGTGTCATTAAACTTTTTATAGCAAACCCAGCAATTGTGTAAAAAAATTGTCTTATCTTCAAGTCAGGAGACCGATAAAAACATTTTTAGTCCTATAGCAGAGGATTTTTCTCGACAGCGAAAAAGGTCGTTAAAGCTTAACTGTATATACATGATACATAATCCAGCTTACACATGTTATTTTTTTCTTTAATAATCCATTTTTAAGCTTACTTTGTTTCAGATTTTGCGCTCAAACAAAATTAAATCGATACTACAGACTGATCCCTTCGAAATCGAATAGAATAGAATCATTACTTTATTGAAAACCAAAAGAGATATAATAGCGTCACAAAGAAGTCAGCTGGTGAATTGTCAAATAAAATAAGCAGTGTTCGGCAAAAAAAAAATCGATTTTAATTATCTAATTATTTTGAAAAATTAGTAATATTTCTTCTATAATTACTAACTTTCGAAGAAATAGTTAATTAGAACCTATATTACTAAATTTTTTTTAAATTAATAGTAAGCAAAAAATTATGACCAATTTTTGTGAAAAATCAGTAATTAAAGAAAAATATTACTAATTATTTTCAAAAATTAGTAATTAGAAAAAAATATTACTAATTATTTTAAATAATTAATAATTAGAAAAAAACATTAGTAATTTTTCTCAAAATTAATTGGACGAAAATATTTTAAATTTTTCCAGTATTTAATTGTGGATAAACTTTTGTAATAAGTTTATTACAGTACGGCAAAGAAGTTATGTAAGGACAAGGGATTATCGTGCGATCGACTATTTACGGAATTAATCGAGCGGGTCCGTTAATTAGTATAGTGTGGGTATTCTTTGTTTTTGTGTCACCGATGAATGATGTCATTCTGTTCATAAATGCTAATATGGTGGTTTCAGTAATTTATTTATTGAATTTTTTTAATTGTCAGCGCTATTACATTTTCAATTTACTTGAAATTTGGATTTAAATTTGGATCAGTAATTAAACCATTTTACCTTAATGTATAAATTTAATAGTAATTAGAAAAAATATTACTAATTATTATAAAAAAATAGTAATTAGAAAAAAATATTACCAATTATTTTTAAAAATTAGTAATTAGAAAAAAATATTACTAGTTATTTTTGAAAATTAGTAATTAGAAAAAAACATTATTAATTATTCTTTAAAAGTAATTATTCTTTAAAAGTAATTAGAAAATATTACCTAATTTTCAAAATAGTTAATAATTAGAAAAAAAATTACCAAAATTACTGAAAAAATTAGCAATTAATAGCAAAATCGTTAACAAAATTACAATTTTTGCCGATCACTGAAAATAAGATGTTATGTGAATTGGTATTGTCGAATAATATAATCATTTTTGCATATCTATTGATTGCTGGAAACGACCGAGGATCCACGAAACCGGCGACCCTGTTTGAGAAAGTCAGCCTGAGTTTTGTTTATTTATATAAGCCAACGTTTGAAGATCACTGTAATATTTATGTTAGACACATATAAAATCAAACAACATATACGTATAGTTTATTGGAAATAACTTTCGTGCTGATTCGATAAGACATAAAAAGTTTGTACGCTGAACTCTTCTAATAAATTTAATCCACTTTTGCCAAGTGCATGTTTCAGAATTCAAAGATTAAAAAGTTCAAAAGAGTACCTTAACCAAATATAATAATAAACAACCGCATGATAGATTTAGAGTACATTCTTTAAAGTTTAAATCTACCGATAGATCTTTGCGTTTGTAATTTATTTCGAATTACAAATCGTTTCTATGCATCTCATCGTTATTGAGATTTAAAATATACTGGAGTGAATAAATTGCATTCGTTCGCGACGCCGCGTTCGAGTAGTAGAAAGATAATAGACTGAAAGCGCACCGTCAGATTTCTGTATAAATTAAGGGTAGACAAAGATGGAGCCACAATTATTATTATATTTATTCTGCCGTCAGCTCTGGTCATTTTTACAAGCTCTTTTGTTTGTCAGTCAGTGTGTCTGTTAGGTCAAATCTTGCAATCATAATTTCGACTAGATAAAAAGGTAATCAGCCATCTTGGGGCGTCTGCCATATTGGATTTATGTTTTATCATCAGACTTGTACACGTGAGAAAAAATTCAAATTATTTGAATTTTTTCTCACGTGTACAAGCCTGGTGACAAAACATAAATCCAATATGGCAGACGCCCCAAGATGGCTGATTACCTTTTTATTTACAATCCTCTTGACATGGATATCAAATGAAAGAGTTTGACGAGTGGAATACGCTCAGTTACGTAACGTCATTGTAAATCCAATATGGCGGACGCCCCAAAATGGTAGATCACCTTTTTATTCACAATACTCTTGACATGGGTATCAAATGAAAGAGTTTGACGAGTGGAATACGATAAGTTACGTAACGTCATTGTAAATCCAATATAGCGGACGCCCCAAAATGGCAGATCACCTTTTTATTCACAATACTCTTGACATGGGTGTCAAATGAAAGAGTTTGTCGAGTGGAATACGATGATGTGACGTCATTGTAAACCCAATATGGTGGACACTACGTTTCAGATTGATTTGAAATTTTGTACGCAATTATGCAAAATGTCGGTCTCCATGGGTAGTTTTATATCATCACGGGATACCAGAGCTTATATTAATAATAACAAATATCTACCGCAATTTTTATTGTTTAAATAAGAAATCCGGTGGTCGGTTCTGAGACTAATATCTCGAATTATGTCATTGTCGGTGTTGTCTTTTTTCAATTAACTTGACTTAGACAATCATTGGAAAGCTATTAAACATTTCGTGTCTCGAAATCAAACAGAAAGAGTTTTCTGACAAAATATGTTCAAGAAACTCTAGTACACAGAATTTGAAAATTTGAAATACTTACTGGTTTTCTCTTATGACGTGACTTGAAAGACATCAACGCCCAAAAATGACTTACGGATGTACAAAAAGAAAATCTAACTACAGTGTTCAGCTTTTAGGAAATAAAATGACCAATGAGATAAAGTTTTTAAAGTTGTCTTGCAATTGTCATGTATGCAAAAAGTTCGGTCTTTACATGTGACCTATTTTAAAAGTTTATAGTCTGACTGTCACACATTGTCTGTTTTGTGTGTACAGCTTTTTATTTTGATACGAGGAAATAGCGATGACATCGGTGGACAAGGGTGCTGAACATAACGCCGTATATTTCTGAAACCGATGCCAATTTTTTGCCAGCATTAAAATAAAATAACGAAAATTGAATTCTTTATTACACAGTTTTATATCGGATTCGTTAAGGTTACTGACTACCAACTATTCAATATGTCTTACGAGCAATGTAAAATGCGCTGATAATACTCGCCACGGTTCTAAAAGGTTCTGAAGTTAGTCACAAACAGCGTCACAAATGCATATTTTAGAGCCGTCCCAGTTACCGGTACAGAACGTGCGCTCATCGGTGATTGGTTATCGTTCGTTGTCTTGTCACTTGTCGCTTTCCTGCTATAAAGTACAGTCCAGTACGCTATTGTTAAGTTGTTTTTTTGATTGTTAATTGATCAAGATGCCTAATACAGTTTTGCATAGACAAGCATGAAAAATAATTTTTTGGATGATTTTATGCAAGGAATTAGGCCTTTAGATTAAAGAAAAATTAAAAAAATAAAAATAGTAATATAGCTCGAGTTTATAGTTTTTAAACCGACTGTACCTGCGCAAGCCTCCATTTGTATTTAACTTCCGAGCTCTTCAAATCCATGGTGTGTACTATACTCAGGTTTCAAAAATTTCTAATTTCCATGGAAAATCTTATTTAATCTTTAAAGTTCAATTCCAGATATATGTTAATAATAGAAAACAGTATCACGGGTAATTGGAATAATGAAATTGATTTATTTTCATTATTCCAATTATTTTATTTAATAATTGATTGACTAAAATCCTAATGATGATTCCAATGTTTTGCTTTTAGAAAGTAGAGGTAAAAGCAAAACATTGCAATCTTATTTATTTAATCTTCAAAATAAATTAGCAGATTACATACGCTGCACATCTGAGGTCATCAGCGTCTATTCAAAATAAATTAGAAATTTGTACCATTCCTTCCATAATATGACTTTTAGCTAAGTTTTACAATTTTTTTGATCTAAATAAACGATTTAAAATCAGATATACACACATTTTTGTACAGGAAAAAAACTTGGAACGTGTCGCGGGACACGCGTTTGGAACGAAGTCCCTTTCGTATAAAACGTTTTTCGTTACGCGTTTTATATAATCTAAAAACACCCAGTATAATCTAATAACACCCGGTATAATATAAAACACCCGATATAATCTAAAAACACCCGGTACAATCTAAAAACATCCGGTATAATCTAAAAACACCCGGTATAATATAAAACACCCGACATAATCTAAAAACACCCGGTACAATCTAAAAATACACGGTATAATCTAAAAACACCCGGTATAATATAAAACACCCGATATAATCTAAAAACACCCGGTATAATCTAAAAACACCCGGTATAATATAAAACACCCGATATTATCTAAAAACACCCGGTATAATCTAAAAATACCCGATATAATCTAAAAACACCCGGTATAATCTAAAAACATCCGGTATAATCTAAAAACACCCGGTATAATCTAAAAACACCCGGTATCACCGTATACCAGTATACATTATACGTCTTACGGTTTTTCGTGACACATTTGTCTTACAGTTTTTCGTGACATGTTACATTTTTTCTCGGCTAGGTCCCCTCGCCAACCCGCGATAAGGAACTTCGTTCCAAAAAGAGTGAGGGGGGTGATTGTAATCAAACTTGCTAGAGTACTATTTTGAGAGAGACAACCACCGGTCTATCTTTATCTTTCAGGGGAGGATACTTTTTACAACGCCAGGGCTCGTCCAGAAGTATAGGTCTTTGCTTGGTAAAACTATAACCTACAATTGTAGACTATTAAAATCAAACGCGTGTGATTATTTAAAACTTTACATAGTCTAATTTTACTTTTGGATCGAAATGTGGTTATGAAAAAAAGTATTTTTATTTGTTTGTAAAAAAATACGAGGCAAACATTTTAAAGGAAATCCCTTGTAACATGTTATATATTGGATATTTTTCCTTTAGTAGAACTTAAACAGATTAAGGTGTATGCATTATTGAAATATATTATAGAACAAAGAAAACAACAGGTACAACATACGTTGCGAGTACGTGATCAATAAGGTAAAAACCATGGAGGTACCTACGAATATATTACAATTTTATACGTTGAAAAAAAAATTGAAAACGTTCAGGATATTACATAATAATTACAGGCTGTGCACATATAGTGTAAACTCCATGTAACGTCACTCGATTTAACGTCAAACTCTCAATATAAGTTTTTTGAAATTTTTAAGCAGCAAGCCAAAGTTAGTCAAGGTCGATGCTTAATCACAGCTAATAAAAACAGTAGTAAAATGCCTTTTGCAACCACAGTTCGAAGTTTCCCGGGAGTATATTTTACAATCTGAGGGTTCAGTCTAGGGATGTCGAAAACATATCGATATGTCGATATTTTTTATTTGATATATTGATACTTCGATATTTTGATATATCGATATAAAATTCCGAGTATCGAAAACCGATATTTTTTTCCAGTAGCAACACTTGTATGTAGGTACTACCGCTACTGACCATAGCCGCGTAATTATTCCGACAAATCGAAAACTGCACTGAAAAAGAAACAAGTGTTTTTACATATGTTTTTGGAACATACTTTTAAGTACGTTCCAAAAACAACAACAGTGAATAAAGCACATGTAAAACACGTTTCTTTTTCACCGGTTTTTTCGATATTTTCGGAATAATAAGCAGTCACAATAGCTATTCATACAATACTTCATTTCATTTCTACAACATTTAGAATATTTTTAATTATTTCGATTTACACCTCAATTCATGCTGTACCAACAAATTTCTGTTGAATGTCACCTCTGGCACACATGCCATAGGTTCGTCATCTCTGGCTTTATTAATTGTTCGATTAATCTCTAAAATTATCTCCTAAATGTATTAGACATTTAATTAATAAACAAAAAGCAATTCTTATCGTTGTTTTTGATTTCAGATAAATATTTATTAGTTGATTCATTAGAAATAATGTCCGTTAATAGCTATTTGAAATTATATTAAGCTAGCCAATATGTATACTAAATTTCTTCGAGTGCCAATGTTCTCTTTCAAATTGGACCGATATATCGATATTTAAAAAAAATATATCGGTACTGATATCGATACTTGAAAAAAATATCGATACGATATATATCGATACTTTTTGGCACTTCCGACATCCCTAGTTCAGTCATCTTAAACCGGCCTTAAACTTACATTACATAACTAGCCCAAAGGCATATTCAATTATGCTGATTTGGAATTCTGTAAAGTTAAGTGAACTCTGAAATAATAAGGTGTGCATATATTCTAATAGTAGAAGTTCTGAACAAATGAAACATTTTTCAGATAAAACATTAACACGTACAAAACCAGAGCTATGAACAAGTTACTTCAGTACTTCTAACTCTTAAAACAAAGATGGAAACGTAGTAACTTCAAGTGTGCATTATTATAGTTTTAGATATTATAATAAAGTTTATAACAGTGCACATAGTTCTGTGGTTTCTAAACTATGAAAAAGTACAGCCAGTTCGAAAAACATTATATTGCATTTTCACTTTTCTTGTTCTTGAACAGGTAGTACCAACTTACGAGATCTCCAAATCGATATTATTAATAAAGCTCAATAAAACAATTAACAAACCTCTTGATGGACTCTTTTGGCTATTTTAGAAATGTAACCACAAAATATTTACACTATTTTATCGACGTTTCGCTAGAACTTTTGTACGAACCAAACACCGCACGTGTTCATATTATGTGTAAACCGTCAATGAGCAAACTATTGACCAACTGAATTTGAAAGTTCATTTCAAAGAATCAGCGATTTTAAGGGGGTCAACCCGTGTGATATTTTCAAAGAATCGATTTTTTTTTTGTATAAACTGATTCCTTAGTATGTATAGAATATGCTGGTAAAGTGATTTTTTCAAATGCGAAGTCGTCGTAAAGATACAGCCGTTAAAACGGGCGGGTGTTCGGAGCGCTGAGTTGAGTAGTGGGGCACTAGGCCTATTGTGACGTGTCGTTTTGGTGCCTGAGACCATTCCATACAAATGTACATTGATATATACATGTATAGAAGGAGATTTCGATGATGAGTTGTTATTTCAAACCAGGCATCGCAGATTGATGGTAAGTAAAGATTTTCATAGTTTAAACCGTACTTGAAACTTGAAACGCATTTTTCTCAAAACTGTGTTTTTCGAGCTTGTCTCCAAGATGTCTCAAGAACGGTTTGACCGATTCACTTGAATTTTATAGGGTTGACTCAGCACGTATAGAGTCACTAGAATCATTAATAAATTCCAAAGATTTGTATTTTTTTCGTAACGAGATAATGAAAAAAAAAATTAAAAAATTTGATACTTTTTTTAAAAGTGTGTCAAAAATTCAATTTTGAAAATTTTCAAATGATTCTAGTTCATGCGGTGCGCACAGGCTTACAGATTAAAATGCCGTTGGTCTTTTTAATTTCAGATAACCCAATCAGCCGCAATCATGAAGACCATGAGCACACTTTTTTTCGAGGCGAGTTTATTCAGACTGGTACAACTCACGATCCAGAGAAGATTTTTAGCTCAAAATTTATATGTGTACTCTCGAAATACTGATAAACAAATAGTAAAAAAATTCAAAGTTCTATCTTTTTATTTGTCGTAAAAAAAATCCTAAAAAATGCCATAAAAATCGGCCGTCACACGCGGTGGCCCCCTTGTAACAGTTCTGAACACATTGTATACGTGGCATAATATGGTTTGGAAGGTGAAATAAAATAGTTGAGGTTTTGATACATGGTTTTATATTGCAATATCTATCTCACAGTATTCCAGTCGTATGCAACAACCAGAGTTACCTATGAGTTATTATTATTATAGTTCTGCTAGGTTTTGCTGTTCACCATCTTGAAATATTTTATTTCAAGTGATTGTTTGCCAACTTTTCAATATGCCTCCTATTTTACTCGCATACCTCTATCTTACGGGCAGTTGGAGGCATGTGCACATTTAAAATGCGCTTACGTTTCGGACATCTCTAATTTCTATGAAAAATTTCATTCATCTTTGATCTTAATGATTAAAAAAATTAGAAATATGTACCATTCCTCCCGTATGACAAGTTTTTACAGTTTATTTGATCTAAATAAACGATTCAAATAACTGTGTCTAAGAAACAAGCTATTGAATGGTAAAAACCGCATTCAAATCTGTTTAGTAATTCTAGCGTTTTAACGATCATATAAACATACTGGTGATGCTAAAACTTTATTAGCTGCGTTCACCTGAAGCACTGTCTTGGAGATGCAAAATTCTATATTAAATGGACTGTATATTTTAGTTCAATGGAATGAAACTTACCGACGATGGTTCTGCTTCTATTTTGCGAAAAGGGAGGTTAGGAAAGGAACAAATAAGGAAAATAGGGATTAACTTCCACCAATCCAGCTTTCACTCCATGAGCTGCTCAAAACTTAACGTAAATTCTAATAACTTCGAAGAGATTGCGTGCATAAAACTAAAGTAAACTCTACTACTCAAAACCTTTTACGACACTGATGTGCAATCTTGCATTTTTTTAAACGCAATAGGTAATTTTTAAGGTTGTTGTCGTGGTACAATATTGTCAAAAAGTTATAGATTATACGCGCCACAAAAGTATACTAGCTTGTAGCTAAGTGATCCATAATTTGTAGCCGTGGAAACGTAACCCATACAGTATTCATATGCATGTATACTTTTCTATAAATTGTTGAACTTTAAACCGTTATTTATAAATAATTAGACGGTCAAAAAATTTTTCTTATTTTTTTTTTAAACTCATAACAAATGCATTGAAAGACTGTCAGTTTTTGGAAAGTTTCTGACAGTTATTTCTTTTTTTATAAATAAGAAACTGGTTCAGAACTACAGAGATCGTATACAATCATGTTAATTATCCAATTTTTAATTGAATTTATCTCGAATTTTATACGGTCGATCGACTTCAAATTATCAGGGTAATTGTATTATCATGTCCTTAATAAGTATACAAAAAATAAGAATTTTCTGACGGTATGCCTTAACCACGACAACTACCTTAACCAAAAATGTGGCTTACAATGCCATCTAAATTATAATTTGAAAATTAAAATTATGCCGATTTGAAATGGAGCTAATTATAGCGGCATTAACACACACAAAGAAAAAAAATTGCACGCCGATTATTTCTGGCAACCTTCAGAATTTCATTCTCTACGTCTTCCTGAACTTAAATCATCAATCAGAATGAATCCCCGGATTTTTCATACGGGATGTAGCCCAGACCCCGATCTGCAACTGATTTCGTGAAGCAATTTAAGTTCTTAATAGTGAACCTGTAAATCCGATTGAATAACCTAGCCATTCGTATGCATGCATATAATATGTTCCTCATTTCGTTTCTTTGTTAGCTTTGAAATACGCGTCGTCTAGCGTCTTGCTCTAATTTGTGACCGTTCCACTTCTGAATACAAATGAAAAGTTTATGGTTTTTATACAATGTGTTTAATTAGTAGCGTCGCCTCATTTTCAAATGTTCGCAGACAAATCTAAACGCAACAATTTATTACTAAACATTAAAAAACCCAGAAAATATCAGTTAATACTTGCTCATGTAGAAAAAAAATGTTAGAAACAGTTGCAATTACTGTAACTTAGGACGGATCAATAATAATTAGATAAATGGAAATTTTCATCTGATTCACTCGTAACTCTCGCTACTGAGATGGTTCATGTCTAGCGTTACGGAGTAAAATCATGCTCCAGCATGATGTAGAGATGGGAAAAACGGGTCTTTTTAGTGATCTGCATCTGTGCATCTGGATCCCGTATGTGAGCCGGCTCACTGAGCCGGTTCAAAAAGAGCCGAGTTCTGAATATGTTACTGCAGTCTGCCACTGAGTTACCTAGTTCAGACAATCATATCACGACCTGTATAGAATCAAGAATGCATAGCCAAACATGTGATGCATGAGTCATTTGAGCTGACAGATGCATCAAAGCAAGAATTGATACGTAAGTGTAAAATGTGCTTCTGTGTGTTAAGTGTTTCACTGAATTATGCGGATCCGTTGATCCGTCGGCTCAAAAAAAAAGTGAGTCGGCTCTCACGGATCTTCTGTCGGAGTCCGCTTTTTGAACCGGTTCAGATCTGAGTTACCCAACTCTAATGTGAATTCAATGTTAAAATTGCTTTATTATGAAAGATTGGCTGATGAGATATCGAACCGTAGAGTAACTGAAAACTCATTTCGCCGCGAAAGTGGAATGATTCAGGTTTGAGTCCCGACAGTGAGAGTTCTTCAAAAATATTTTTATCTAATATAGTGTTGTAACAATGAATGTTTCTAACAATATAAAAATTATTTGTCGGGAAAAAGGACTTTTAAATAAACACTTAATTTTTTATTTACAGCGACGTTTCGTTCCTTGTTTGGAACTTTATTAAGCTTTAATAACTATTAAAAGTTTTGATTAAGTAGATATAAAAAATTAAGTGTTTATTTAAAAGTCCTTTTTCCCGACAAATAATTTTTATATTAATTACCAAGGACAAAAAAGAAATAAAGTCAATGTTTCTAATAATCATTGAATTTTCAATAATTTTGTGACCTGTAACGCAGAATTTTCTGTTATGGTAATTGGTGACCGAAGTAGAGCGTGTTATCACAAGACAACCATCTTAGGTTACACTGATGAGGATGGAATAGTTCCACAAGACAATCTAGTACCAGTCAATCTTCTGGAGCTCATAAGAAGATCCAGATTATTTCCTGTCTAGATCCAGGAAAAGGGGACCCACAAAGATCCTTTCAAGATGTGGTGCATTTGGGCCAGGAGATTACCCCATTCTATTTAAATCTTTTTTTTTATCACAACACACAAACTTACATTACGTCTGTTCGATCTGTTCGTGTGTATAGACCTCAATTGTTTTATAAAAAGAGTGGCGAGACAGAGAGAGAATATAATACAAGATTGAGGATGACCTTGGCGCCTCCTGTCTCCATTAGAAGCTATTTCAATGGAAGCAAATGCCGTAAAAAATGCGCAGGATTTCAAAATATTTAAAATGCCATGATATTTCATTGGAAATATCAACAAAATAATCAATGGAAAATATCGAAATATCCGTTAAAAAGGAACACATGTTTCTTTTTTAACGGATATTCGATATTTTCGGAATAAAAAACAGTTAAAATAGCTATTCATGCAACATTTAATTTATTATTGTTAGTTCTGTTGATATTTACAATAAAATAACATCATGAAATTTTAAATATTTTTGAAATCTTGTGCGGTTTTTACGGCGTTTGCCTTTTTTTAAATGGCTTCTAATCGGTACGATTCCGCACAATTTTCGGGAGATAGGTATCAGCTATATATTGATGTACATATATCTGGGAGGTTGAGCGTCTATAATCTACCGTCTCTCTCACTCTAGCTTCTCTCTTCTACTCCACCGGCTTCGAAATGTCTACACCAAGTGATCGCTTACTAAAATAGCATGAATAATATTTTTAAAATGGTTTATTATTCTCAAAAAATCGATTTCTAATTTATTAGGACACTAATTTAGTTATTTAAATATAGAAAATAAACTTTATTTCTTTTTTGTCCTTGGTAATTAATATAAAAATGATTTTTCGGGAAAAAGGACTTTATTTATAAGTAAAACACTTAATATTTTATTTTCAGCGACGTTTCGTTCCTTGTTTGGAAAAAACGTCGCTGAAAAAAAAATATTAAGTGTTTTACTTATAAATAAAGTCCTTTTTCCCGAAAAATCATTTTTATATTAATTACCAAGGACAAAAAAGAAATAAATAGGTAGGTATGTAGGTATTATTATTAGTTGTTATTTCAATTGTAAATTTTATAAATTGTATTTTTAAAAAATTTATTTACAGTTATTAAAGCTTGATAAAGTTCCAAACAAGGAACGAAACGTCGCAGAAAATAAAATATTAAGTGTTTTACTTATAAATAAAGTCCTTTTTCCCGAAAAATCATTTTTATAGAAAATAAACATTGCCAAATGTATACGTATGAATTAAAAAAATAAAAAAAGTGTTATAAAAACGCATTTTATAAAAATACGCCAAATTTTGAATTAAAAACTTAGCGGCAGGAGTATAATAGTGGCCTCATTATAAGCAGCACGTGACTTCGATGCATTAAACATTTTCCAGCCCAGTTTTCCCTTTTCTCCGTTTTCCTCTATTTTCCTTTTGTTTACATCAAATTATTTTACAAGCACCTTGCCGACGACACGCTGTTTTAATTATACGTACTCGAAAGAGGAAATCCACGTATACTGCAATGTTTTTTTGCTGTTGAATGTACCTGCGTACTTTGTATATGATGGTAAAAAGGATCTTTGTACATTCGTGGACAAACAAATCAGCAAAAACTCAGGTTGCAGTGCCAAAACCCTGCCGACAATATAATTGATAACACAGGCAGTGTGGCTATCATGTGGATTTATCTTTGTCTTTGGTCAAAATAAAAAAATTAACCCCTTAATACACCTCTTAAACTAATAATTTTCTTCTTAGTTGAAATATTGCTATCAATCGAAATTAAACACATCCTTCAGTAAGTAAATTTGAACATGCAAACTAGTGTTTTCAAAAAATTTGTAAGTCCGATTCTGTCGAATCGATTTTAATAAAATTTTAGGGGCACTTTTTAATTTTATGTCATTAATGACTGTCGTCAGAGAGGAGACCGTTCATATTTTTATCAACCACGCGATATCAATTGACAGTCCACTGCCTGCTCAAAATTTTATTAAATATATACATACTATAATAGACCAGGGTAGATAGCTTTGAAAATGGTAAAAAGTGAAAGAAAATTATAGTAGGATGAAACCCATTGGAAAAGGTAGAGAATTTTTATTACCTACAATTTTGCGATTTAACTTTTTTTCATAGAACTTGTAGTTTTGTCAGAAATCAAGATAAACCGTTTTTTACCCTTAAAAACTCACCCTCTACCCCTTCCCGGCCTCAGATCGACCGTAATTTATTTTTCCTTTCATTTTTGTTATATTTTCTACCTTTTCCAATGGGTTTCATCCTACTATAATTTTTTTTGGTCTCAAAAATTATCGACCCTGGTCTATAACGTAAACGTTAATTATAAAAAAATTTTTTTCCTTTTTAGTACTTTTCAATAAAACTTATCTTTGAAAAAATGTTTTTTCTAATTTTTTTTCATTTGCTGAAACCGGACTTGGGAAGTTGAAAAAAATCATGTACTTTGATATGTCACGAAAAGTCTCGACTCTAGTTTTTAAAATAGTTGTAATATTAAACTTTTACTTAAGATCCAAATCTGTAGTGTTTTCCAGTGCTGTAAAAAAGAAGACCATTGCGTAACCTGCGAAGGATAAGAAGAAGTAGTAGTAATGGGGTGGGTGGTGAGTAAGAGGTGATTTGATGTAAGGGCAACAGTTTATATTGCAAGGCCACTGGTTGAGGTGGGCCGGTTTTTGCTTTACCGAAATACTCATAAACGGGGTTCAAGTCGATCTTATTATTAGTATACAAGCCGCTACTCGCGGATTCACACGCGATTGAGAATATTGTTTTGACAGTTCAATGCAATAATTTGTTTTTCCAAAATTCATAAATTCGTCATGCGTAAACCGTTTTATTTTTTTAAAATCACTTAAATTTTTGCTTTTTACTGTATTTGCCATATGGCAACATACACTATTGGCGTTGGTCGGATGGCGGGACCTAGGTGTCGGACCAAAATTTCTCGCCGTTTTAAAACCTCCTAAACACTGGCACCATTTTTAAAAATGTTTATATAAGTGCTATTTGGCGAATCAAGAATTTTTATTTCATCATTTTACTAATAATTCTTATCCCTAAAATGTCGAAACATTCAAGATATTTGAAATCATTAGAAATTATAAATAACATAGATGAAGAGTGTTCGGAATTTAGTGAAGAGAAACTATCTGAAAGTGAAGTGGATAACATAGAACAATATAGTGATTCATTTGACACTACGGACGAATGTGAGTCCTCAGGTTATGTTTTTTAAATTTAATATATTAACTACTTTGAATCGTTATTTGAAAAAAATTGTTTGAATCATGTACCAAATTGGCCTAATTGATATATTTTTCGCTAGACATATATGTAACATTTTAAAGTCAGGTCATTTGACCCGCTTTGGTAGGAATAGGAATACATGAAGTATCGGTAGGTTTAGTGTTAAAGTAGTATCCAGCGAAAAAATAATATACAGATAGACAAAATTGTCGCCCATTTTAAATCTACGTCACTGACTCTCGTTACTAAAAACGCTACTCTCTGATATTATACCCTTTGCTAGCGAAATAAAAGAAATGGGCGTGAAAAAAACTGTGCATTTTATTGGAGTAAAAAAGAAGCATAGTCTATTGCATGTGTGCAAACGGTGAAGCATCAATGGGATGTTCGGAATCGGACGGTGATAAATATTTGATGTGTTCGAACGGTTTAAATTTTTCGAACATAGCAGATTTCGACAATTAACAATGCTTTCATTATTTTAATTACATCGACGTTTTCAGTCCCTCCGCCTCCACCATCTTTGATCTGTACTTCCACCATCAATAAATAACCTTTATTAAAGTACGTTCAACAATTCTATCCGACTATACCTTACTAAAAATAAATCCATCTGATTAACAAAAACGTATCTGATTTATGCTGAGTTGTAGAAAGGATTGTCAAATAATTTGATTTGACAATGACCTTAGATTGTGAACACAAATATTTCTCCGTAAGAAAAGCATTGTTCGAATAATAATTGATCGATTGAAATTTTTTTAAACTGTGTATACGTGCATTTAACATAGTTTTTTTGTATAACTTTTACTTCGAAACGACATATTTCTACGCATTTAAATCAAAGTTTGACTTAAAAAGCGGCCTTTTTCCATGTATATCAAGCATTTGTTTTTGTGTGAATACAATCTAATGTTGTACATGACAGGGAGTTTGAATACGACATTAGACTGCTCTTACATGTATGAAAACTGTAATTGTATTATCACAATCTAAGGTGATTGTCAAATTCAATTTTTTGACAATGTTTTGTGCAACGCAGTATTAGTGATGTAAAATTACCGGTTATTTATGATAGTAGCTCTTTAGGCCGAATAATTCACCGGTTAATTAACCGGCCAAAATGTTAACAAACATAAATTACCGAGAGCAAATAATCTTCATTTAGTGAGGATTTATAGCAAAATTATTGAATTATTATTCTAGCTTGACGCCGGTTGATTTAATAATTTTCAATATCAGCCGTGACTTTAGTCATGTTTTTTACGCAAATTGCGAGCAGAGAGTATACTTTTTTGACGACACATATTTGATGACGTATTGTATGAGTTAAAAGGTACAGCAGTAGGTACCAACTATACACATTCAAAGCTACAAACATATATCAGAACAGCCAACCTGAGAACCTCTTTCTGCATTTTTATTGCCGACAGCGCGCACCAAAGCACTCTCAACTAAAAACCATAACTTTTGTGTTGTGTTCTGTTATTCTATGGTTGCGAAGACGAAGGTTACACGTTTCGTATACACGTTTATACAGAATGATTTTTTTCTCCTTCATAACCGATATTTAGGAATGGATTTCTTAAATATTTTTATTAGTGTATTTGCCATATGGCAACATACACTATTGGCGTTGGTCGGATGGCGGGACCTAGGGATCGACCCAAAATTTCTCGACGTTTCATAACCTCCTAAACACTTTGGCCCACGTTTTGAAATCCATCACCGCAAGAAGCCTTTTTAAAATGGGCGTAATCGGGGCATTTTAAGGGTAGTTTTTAGGGGTTGAAAAATGTTTTTGGGCCCCAAAATACTGAAAAAATTCTCAGAATCGTTTCAAAATTGACATTTAACCCTTAAGTAGTAATTAAAAAGTGTCCCTAAAATTTTAATAAAATCGGCTTGACAGGACCGGACTTACAAATTTTATGAAAACACTAGTTTGCAGATAGTGAATTATTTATTGAATGTTGTATATAATTTGGTATAGAGGATCGATTGATAATAGTATTGCCATTAAGAAAAAAAAATGTTATTTTAAGGGGTGTATTAAGGAGTCAAATTTTTTATTTTGCCCAAAAACCAACTTAAGTTCGCATAATAAAGCCACACTGCCTGTATAAGCAAATACACTATATTGTCGGCAGGATTTTGGCACTGCGACCCGGGTTTTTTTTATTTATTGTGGATTATAGACGCTCGACAACTTAGGCCGTTAGCGTCTTAATTACATCAAATAACATAATCACTTAAAACTAAACGACATCAAAAAACATCCATGACGAGAGGCAGGATTCGAATCCACGACAGTTCGGTCAAGATGCCAGCACGCTAACCCCTGGACCACACTGCCCTCTTTAAATAGTTTTGAAAAACTACATGTGATCGTAAATAACCAACTGTAAGGAATAAAATATTAAAAAAAAAACATTTTGGACACGAATAAATGTTTTTTTTTAATATTTTCAATATCGCACAATTTCAATCAAATTAATTTGTTTTGTTTTTGGCTGTCCCACGAGTTTGAAGGTACCGCAAGAAATGTACACTTGTAATAATTATACATATCTTTGAAAAATATTTTTGGGAGCACCCTTCAATAATTAATTGTCGAGTGTCTATAATTATTTTGTCCATCGATTTTACATTAATCTGTTCCCGGTTAGGGAGAACAAATTGTGATCATGTTTTATCTAAGTATGTGTGAGCTTTGGGAGTAGTAATGTGTACGTGACATCTTCATTCCGCCCACTACTTTCCACTTTGCGCAGTGACGTACCAAAAATAAACGCTCCAACTACGGTTATAACCTAACTTGTTAATAATGTGGTTTATTCAAATAGTTCATCGATTCATTTAAAAAAATTCTTCCTTTTCAAAAAGTAAAGTTTTTTCAACGGCATGCTTTATTTTTATCATGCAATATTTACTATAATAGGTTTTAACACTAATGTTGTCATTGTTGTAGATCAGCCATTTGTTTTTCTGTCACTACAATCTAATGTTCTACATGACATATGATTTATATTATCATAATCTAAGGTCATTGTCAAATCAAATTTTTTGACAATGCTTTCTGCAACCCACCATCTTTGGACCCGTACTATTCACCCATTAAAAATAAAATAAGTAATTGATCATCCTGTATAACAGATGTGTGGATGTTTTCCTAGTTTTATTTATTTGGTGTAAGTCTCTCTCTTTCTAATGTCAAGTTTTAAAATTGAAGTCAAATTTATATAGATGTGGATTTTATGTACACAAGTAATATTTCTTGATACAGAAATATTTTAAGATCGCAAAGCGAATTGAATTCGTCACAAAACAATTCCGTTCTATTTTTTTATAAGCTGGTGTAAATTACTCTTTGCTGTTTTTTAAATTATAATTTCAAAACAGAAAAACGAACATTTTCGATGTCGATTTATTTCAATTACGAGGGCTTTTTCACTGACGACCAAATCCATTCAACACTAGACACAAAATTATGACAATGCGTCTTGCGTAATACGTACTCAAGAAAATGACAAACAGACAAGTATTATGTACACTACTTCAGCTTTATTTTTAAGGCTTCAAAGGACCCTCTTTTGATTTTAAATTAAAGAAAAGACTCGTTTTAGTTTCCGGACTAGAAGGCCATTTGAAAAAAAAAAAATTAGCACCGATCGCCAGGATCAAATCTACGATCTTAAGGCTGTCGGAACGCTCTGAAATTTGTTTGTGCTGAGACCCAGCGGTAAGGGGTGAGGTAGGCAAAAGACATATTGTGGGTGTGACCTTCTTTAGCTCTATCTCGCTCAAATCATCCGCACGTTTCAATTTTTGGCTGGTGCCAACTACGAGGCTAAAAAAAATTTTGGCAAGGGTGCCGCTGTCAACTGATTACTCTAATTTTTGGAAATATTTTGAAGATTTAAAAAACTTTTCTGAAAAAGGAAGAGTCACTTTAGGTTTGTGATGGAACAGTTTTGTGAAATAAATACGAATAAGGTTATAGTGTGACATTGAAAACGTGTGTTTTTTTAGCAAAATTAATGCCAAGTTTTTTCTAGTAAATCGTATATAAATTACAAAAGTAGTCCATTAGAGACCTAGATTTGTCCTTTATCTTCCTTATAGATAAAGAATCTTTGCAAAATGTTGACGAATAAGTCTACAATCAGTTGACAGCCGAAGCTCTATTTTTGGCTTAAATTCAGAGCGTTCCGACAGCCTCAATGTTATGGGGTTCTACCTTAATGTTTTACAGCCCGTTTTTATACGTATATTTCGACACTCTCGTTACACTTTAAAACTGATGAATCAATTTTAGCTTGCTGTGCCAAACAAAATTTTACTTCAAAAATGTGCCGTCTTAAAATTTTCGCGGACGTCTCTGATACGCTAACATTATTATGCACACATGTGTCTTCGGATGTCACTCCAGTAGCTTCATGACTGTGTATGCGTACCGTATGTTGTTTACCTCAACGCGCAGGATTATATTATCGATGTTTTTATTAACCTCTTCTAGCTGTATGGTCTCCTGTTATTCTATTTTTGTAACTCTACACAATTCTTTACTGATAACTGATAAGTGACCTTTTTTATATATTTTGGTGATATGTTTTACCTCTTCTAGGTTCTGCTGAAATTGTGTTCTTGAACTTCTTGCACGAATGGAATCCTGATACTTTCCGCTTATCAACAAAATATTTTCTTGCTATGTTATTTTCGATGTTTTTATTAACGTCTTCTATCTGTATGGTCTCCTGATATTCCATTTTTGTAACGCTACACAATTTTTTACTGATATAACTGACCTTTTTTGTGTATTTTGGTGATATGTTTTACCTTTTCTAGGTTCTGCTGAAATTGTGTTCTTGAAATTATTGCACGAATGGATTCCTGATACTTTCAGCTTATCAACAAAATATTTTCTTCCTATGTTATTTTCGATGCTTTTATTAACCTCTTTTATCTGTATGGTCTCCTGATATTCCATTTTTGTAACTCCACACAATTCTTTACTGATAACTCATAACTGATCTTTTTTTATGTATTTTGGTGATACGTTTTACCTTTTCTAGGTTCTGTTGAAATTGTGTTCTTGAAATTATTGCACGAATGAAATCCTGATACTTTCCGCTCATCAACAAAATATTTTCTTGCTATGATATTTTCGATGTTTTTATTAACCGTTTCTATCTGTATGATCTCCTGATATTCTATTTTTCTAACTCTACACAATTCTTTATTGATAACTGATAAGTGACCTTTGTATGTATTTTGATGATACTTTTTACCTCTTCTAGGTTCTGCTGAAATTGTTCTTGAACTTCTTGCACGAATGGAATGATACTTTCCGCTTATCAACAAAATATTTTCTTCTATGTTGTTTTCTATAATTATCCGACTAGGATTCAAATTAATTACGCGAGTGATATATTTTTTATTGATCTAATAATCTAATATAATAATATTTACGAAATGAAGCTACTTGCTATACTGTTCAAATTTATTTAAATAAATAAATTTGAACAGTATAGCAAGTAGCTTTATTTCGTAAATAAATCTATTACTGTTGGTAGAGTCAATTTATCTAATTTAATAATGTTTCGCATAACTTTTAAACTTTTTTCAATGAAATTTGGTAACTCAAAGGATAGACCATTTTAGATCCTGACTTCTTTGGAACTAAACCTCCCATACCAATCAAAGTAGTTTTCATAGAAAATCAACAAACGACTGAACTGATTTCAGTAAAATTTGGTACACATATCATGAGTTTTCCATTTCACAGTCGCGAAAAAGGTGTTCCTTAATCGTCGCAGAGAAACGAAAAATTAAGTATGTAGACGAGAATTCTACAAATAAAAAATTAGACATCGCTAAAGAGTTCGAAATTCCCGGAAGTACATTGGCCACTACCTTGTTAAAACGAATCTTAAACCAACCTAATCTCTATATACAGATTGTATCAACTCAAAGCTGTCCATAGGGCACTCTGTGTGTAAGACAGAGCACCATACACAAACGATAAGCAAGAGTGAGATAAATGATCTCTAATAGGTAGTAATTACTGTGGTTACTGTAAAATAAATTTAAATAAACGTCTTTGTTTTCTAAGTAAAAATAGCCATTTTATCAATTAATGACAGTCTGTAGTCACTACCGAAATTATTGATAAAATGGTTATTTATACTGTTCACGAAAAAATCTAAATAATTAAATGGTTTTATGGTGGTAATTCAACCGGCGACGTAATAAATTAATTGATAAAATGGCTATTTCTACTTAGAAAACAAAGACGTTTATTTAAATTCATTTTACAGTAACCACAGTAATTACTACCTATTAGCGATCATTTATCTCACTCTTGCTTATCGTTTGTGTATGGTGCTCTGTCTTACACACAGAGTGCCCTATGGCCAGCTTTGAGTTGATACAATCTGTATAACAAACTTCATTATAACAAATTACTTGGTATAACGAATATTTTCTAATTCACTTCAGCTTTGTTAAAATGAGATTGTACTGTATTCAATGATCAACTTATACCTCTTACATTCTGCTGAACTTCTGCTTCCTATATTTATTTTTTCGTATTATAAATTTTCTTGATTTTTATCGTGTTTTATATTTTCTGTTCAGTCGCCGTATTCAATATCCGGTATGCGCTTGTCAGCACATCAGATGTGTCAGCACGAAGATACAAGAGAACATATTAATAATTAATGCTGATAATATAATTATCTTATCGAGCCATTCGCTAACAAATTCATGCAGTGCTTTAACGTCCTAAGAGAACTCACCTGGGATATAATGCATCTAATGTTTGAATATACGGAGTGTCACAAAATCATATCGACAAACTTCGCAATGTGATTTCTTAGTTTATTTTAAGGTGACTTGATCCCGCAGATTGTAAAATATGTTCTCGGAAAATTTCGAAGTGCGGTCGCAAAATTCCTTTTATTAGTGTATTTGCCATATGGCAACATACACTATTGGCGTCGGTCGGATGGCGGGACCTAGGGGTCGGACCAAAATTTCTCGACGTTTCATAACCTCCTAAACACTTTAACACCATTTTTAAAAATGTTTATATATATATGTATATATATATATATATATATATATATATATATATATATATGTGCGGGCAATAACTTTCGAAAGAGTTAATTGATTTTAACGAAATTTGGCCCACGTGTTGAAATCCATCACCGCAAGAAGCCTATTTAAAATGGGCGTAATCGGACCATTTTAAGGGTAGTTTTTAGGGGTTGAAAAATGTTTTTGAGCCCCAAAATACCGAAAAAATTCTCAGAATCGTTTCAAAATTGACATTTAACCCTCCAGTAGTAATTAAAAAGTATCCCTAAAATTTTAATAAAATCGGCCCGACAGGACAGGACTTACAAATTTTATGAAAAGACTATACTTTGCAGATAGTGAATTATTTACTGAAAGTTGTATATAATTTGGTATAGAAGTTCGATTGATAATAATATTGCAATTAAGAAAATAAATGTTATTTTAAGGGGTGTATTAAGGAGTCAAAATTTTATTTTGCCCAAAAACCAACATAAGTTCGCATTATAGAGCCACACTGCCTGTATTATCAAATACACTATATTGTCGGCAGGGTTTTGGCACTGCGACCCGGGTTTTTACTGTTTTTATTAGCTGTGGCTAAGCAATAGGCTTCACAAAATTTGTCTTGCTGCTTAAACATGTATCGTTGTCCCAAAACTTAATAAAAAAAACGTGATATTCGTCAATATTTCTTTACAGCACATCACGGAATTTCGAACTACGGGAAGGCAAATTAACATCTTGAAGTTGTTTCTTTACGAACTTACATTAAAAATACTGATAAAAGCTTGTTCAATAATTTTTTCAATTTAAATTTTTTCTATAGGTACAATAAATTATATAAAACTTATGCTAATTTTCTTGTTATTATTAGATTTTAAATCATTTATTTAGATCAAATAAGCTATAAAAAAAGTCATACTACACGTTAACATTTTTCATTATAATTTTTACGTTATCTTTCGAATTATCATTTTTCAAAATTTTGTCTGGAGCCAATTTTGCTTAATTTTAATTTCTATGTGCATTTCCGGCAGGTCTTTTAATTGTCATTGTGTTAGACCACATTATCTCGGCACTTGGTAGAACATGATTAACGATAATAGATAAAATACAAACATTTGAAAATTCCACAAAATGTATTATTAAATTATTTCTCGACGATAGTTTCGGATTATAAAACATATATAAGTATAAATATATAAGTGTTTTTATTTTATCTGTTATTACGACTACATTTCTAATAACTAATTACTTGAAAACTAAATGTCTCAAATTTATATCCGAGCTGGATAGAGTAGTGGTGACAGCACTAGACTCGCATTCGGGAGGTCCGGGTTCGAATCCCGGCGGGGGCAGATGTGGTTGGGACTTTTTCCTACTGCCTCTCGCCGAGAAACGGTAATTCCTGTACCGGCCATCTTGGTTGAGGTTTTCCATGGTTTCCCTCAATTAATTCCAGATAAATATCGAGATGGTTCCGTATTTGAGGCCATGGCCAAATTACCTATCAAACTCCGAGTTCAAAAATTACCTATCTTATCCTAATTTCTTATAATTCCTTCATTCAGAAAAATAACGGGAAAGTAGTAATGGTGCGAATGGCGTCTGTTATGACATAAAGTCGAGAAACGGGCGTTAAACGCATTATTATTATTATTAAATTTATATTAAACAATTTTCAGATTTTCGTCTGGAAACTGCTCTATTAATTGAATAATTTTAAAAGCACATATTTTATTATTGATCAAATTTTAATCTCGACTACTTTTTAGATATTGAAAGCTTGTTTTCTATTTTCTTTAGTCGGGTTTTTAAACTTTTATTTTTATTTCATAATTCTTAATAATGTTGCAAAAACATTTGAAGGATTCTTTCTTCGTAATAATAATATTGCTAGCTTCTAACAACGTTTCCTTCCGCCATAATCAACAAAAGCGATTGTGAATTCCCGACATACTACACGTTCGATAAACATTGGCGTATTAAAAAACCGATTACTGCGACATCCTTTCACAAACTTCAGAGTGGAAGAGAAATGATATTCAGTGCTGAAATAGACATACCGTTTACAATGTAAACTACGATTTGACGTCGCCACCCAGTTTACTGGATTCGCTTGACGGGCAAACGGGATAGCAAGGGAGTTAGTCGATGTGTGTTAAAACTTAAAACCATTAGCGCACCGTGATTTTGACGTAGGGTGGTGATCCTGCCTGCCTATCATGAACTTTAACATGTAAAATCATACATACTTCCGTAATCTTCTGATTCCCTAATAGTCCAAGAGCTGATGATTTCATGAAGTGTTTGATTCAGGTAGAAATTTTATACGATAGTACATATGGAAAGATATGTATAAGTAAGTAAGTGTTTGCTTGTTCTACCTGGATACGCCAGGTACTGCGCATACAGAAAAGGTTAAAAAAATATGTTCCAAAAATGTGTTGGATTCAAAAGCCAACAAGTACTATTCGAAAGTTAAGTTGATTTTAAATAAATGAGGCAGACGCTTTTGGAGGGGTGAACATTAAAATGAAAAAATAAGTGATTGATTCACGCTGAAATTTAGCAACTTGATTAGACATTTAAAAATATTTGCAAAAAGCCAGACACTTTTTCCGGGGTTTAAGACTATTATCAGTTTGATATTTAATTAAATTAAATTAAATTTTGTTTGTTGATTTAGATTTAGAATAGGGATGTTGACTATTTTTGGGAAAGTGTTTTAAATCGTGCCTAAGTCCCTAATATTGACACAAATATTTATTATTTTTATTTAAATACAACTCAAGCCTTAAAAATCATGTATTTTAAATCCCGTTTCAAATTTCGGTCCAAAACGCCAATACTAGTCGCGTGACGTCACCTGTTCATACCAAAGGAGGCTCAAAAGTTTACACGTGAGCTACCATCCTATAAATGCGTATTCTGTGCTCATAAACGTTAGTAAACTGAGGTGATGAAAAGTTGTTTTGTAGTCGTTGCTAGGAGTTATCTACATGTAATTTGACGTTTCCTATAAACAAGTAATAATAAATTACACACTAAATATTAACCAAAAAATGAAGTTTTTTGACAGCGGCTGAACATATGACATCATGCGTTCTGATTGGTGTCTGTTGTCACGTGACTTGAGAGTTATTTTATTAGGTTTTATTTATTAAATATTAATTAAATTCCTTAAAATAAGGAAAAATATAGTGTTTTTTAGTATTTGTATCATAGAAACTACCACGTAATGTTAAAATTATGTTTTTTTTTAATACAGTCAACATCCCTATTGCATACCTTAAAAACTCTGAAGAAAAAAATACGTTGGATGTTTGTACATTGGTGTATCTCTTTTGGTTTATAAACTCTATGGGCGTTTAAAGTTTTTGAATGGACGCACGCCACTGTATTCGGTGTGAAGAGATGAGTTAAAAAGTAAAAGAGAACGAATTCAAAAGGAAGCCTCGCATAGCATAAAGATTAGAACACAGATCCTATTTAGAACGATCGACGAACGAGCACGTTTATACACTCCTTGCTTGATGCGGGTTTTCAACCTAACCCTACTCCTGGAATTGTTAACGTCGCCAGATATTGCAACGCCGGACAAAGCTAATTCAAAATCCCTATTGACAAACTTTAAACACTTATTTGAAATGGCCGGTTTAAATATAAGCTTTGTAGGAATTACAGTAATTGAAATTTTGGAAGGTCAAATTATAAAAATAGAAGAGCTTTTACAGGATCTAATTTAATTTCCTGTTTTAAATAACTGTGTAATAATCTATTCTAAGTTGGTATTCTATAGTGCTCATTTTATGTTACTAAGGTGAATATTAAATCAAATTTTATTGATACTTAGGGTTCTGTATATTCCATGAAAAAATAGAACCCTTATAGGATCACTCTCGTGTCAGTCTGTCACAGGTTTTTTTCTCCGAATTTCCTGGACGAAAAAAGTTTAAATTTGGTCCATATATAGAGTTATATTACCCAATTACGGATGTATAGTGTAAATGAACAAATTCCGATTTTGTAGACTGTTTTGGGGGTCAAATGAAAGAGCTCGTTATGAGAAATACAAATATATATTTCAAAATGCGTAGTTTAAAAAATATTAAAGAAAATATACGACTATTGAGTATCTTCTCCACCCTTAAGGCTGTCGGAACGCTTTGAATTTTGTTTGTGCTGAGATCCAGCGGTAAGGGGCGAGGTAGGCAAAAGAGATATTGTGGGTGTGACCTTCTTTAGATCTGTCTCGCTCAAATCATCCGCACGTTTCAATTTTTGGCTGGTGCCAACTACGAGGCTAAAATTTTTTTTGCAAGATTGCCGCTGTCAATTGATTACTCTAATTTTTGGAAATATTTTGAAAATTTAAAAAACTTTTCCGAAAAAGGAAGAGTCACTTTAGGTTTGTGATGGAACAGTTTTGTGAAATAAGTACGAAGAAGGTCATAGTGTGACATTGAAAACGTGTGTTTTTTTAGCACAATTAATGCCAAATTTTTTCTAGTAAACCGTACATAAATTACAAAAGTAATCCATTAGAGACCTAGATTTGTCCTTTATCTTCCTTATAGAGAAAGAATTTTTGCAGAATGTTGACGAATAAGTCTACAATCAGTTGACACCTGAAGCTCTATTTTTGGCTTAAATTCAAAGCGTTCCGGCAGCCTTAACACCTAGCTTAAAAATTTGAAAAAAATATAGGGCCGCACTCATAGTTTACAGAACCTAAACGAAAATCCAAAGATTTAAAGTTATCACGGAAAAAGAAATGGTACGGAGTCCCGTCTCACTTGATCGGTTTTAATAGTTGTTCGTAGTGGAAAATACAACTTTAATAAAAGCTAAAATCTCTTTTATCCCCAATAGATTTATTTTTACTAAAAAAAAGTAAAACTTTTGTTTATACAAACTTTATCGTTTAAAAAAGTTTTAATCAATTTAATTAACGAATAAATACGCAAATCCGTTAAATGTGTTGAATAGCTTTCAAAGTTATTGACATCGGTAATAATGGCAAAAACGGCTATAAGTCGCGTTAAAAAACCCTCAATTAGTAACGTGTAAACACTCAAACATACATAACCTCAAAACATTTTATAATAGCTGACTAACGAGGATAATTATGACATATATTTGACAATTGATTTTCGCTTCACTTCCAAAAACAGGGCTCTTTCTATTTGTGTGTCAAACATCCCTAATGATGTAAAATTACAGATTATTTATGATAGTAACCGTTTTGATTGAATAATTTAGCCATTAATTAACCTATAAAACAAAATTTCAGCTTCCGGTTTTTCTTTCTCAGAACAACAAAACATAAAACAATAGAGCAGTTTTCAACAGCAGAATCGAAAGAATTAATTAAATAAAATATTATATTTATATAGATATTGCAGGTTATAAAATTAAAATCTCAACTGAAAATTAGAATCGTGCGCAAAACTTTTTGCGCAGCCTTGTATAATGATAATCGGCTATTTAAAACAAATCACTGCAATTATTTAACCCGATACCTGACCGGTTAAATTCACTGTTTGTTTTACATCACTAATTCTACCTATGATTGTTAGAAACATTCATTGTTACGATGCTAAATTAGAAAAATTTTATTTTTTTTTTATCCACTGTCACCGAATCTTTCCACTATAAACGTATGAAATACTTAGCAAATGTAATTCTACGTATATTTGAAAAACTTAATTTGTATGGAATTATGAATCAGCTAACCCTTTACCGCATGGTGGGTCATATATGACCCAAACTAATTTTTATTTTTTTTCTGAGTCCAGAATTACGATAGAACACCGTGTAATGCTGTCCCAGATTTGGCACATATCCATGCTCAGTGGTGACTAAAGTTTCCGGCGTTAGTGCAACTGACAGCATAGGAACACGTGATGCAAGTTGATTCATATCAATGATACGTCATAGATTACGTTGCGAGTTTTTCTGTGTTTATTTTCCCGGGTTTCTGTACAGTTTTGTTGGCGAAAAAATTACAAAGTGATAATTTATGTATGTAGTGTCCAATGGTAAGTAATTTTAGTTGTTTTTTTTCGATTTATACCCCTTTTTTCAATATATCTTCTTGTACCATAAATGGCACTCCATGCAGTTTTGACATGATTGGCACAATATGCAAGTATGTTTATTTGAAAATCTTTTATTACAGATGGATCCTAAATCATTTTATGGCAGCCTTACCTACGTAAAGGATATTCCTGACAATGCCAGTGAATGTAGTGATCTATCTAAAGATGGAGATCACGAAAATTTTGGCGGAGGACAGTGACCATGAAGAAAATCTCCAAGAAAATCAACCTGGAATTATTATATCTGAGACAGATTCCGATGACGATATGGGGATTTCACTTTCACGATCTTCAGCAACAATACCTAAAGAAGAAAAAAAGGGGACCAACAGCAGATATACCCCAAATGGAGGTCAGAAAAGATGGGTTGGATCATTTGCCAGACTACCGTGATACTCGTAATAGATGCAAATTTCCTAATTGTGACGGGAAATCTTCTATCTATTGTTTTAAGTGTGACGTCTCTTTATGTTTGAATAAGGACAGAAACTGTTTTATGCGTTTTCACACCCAATAACAAAATATTTCAATTCTTTTTTGCATACTGTGCCATATTTGTCACATACCATAATTCTGAAAATTTAATATATTACTTTTTGAATAAAAATTTTTTTATTATTTTTTATTGTCTTTTCATTAGTCATTCAACAACATATATTTTTTTTATTGAAATTAAAAAAATCATGCAGTAAAGGGTTAAGTTTTATTATTGTGTGACGACCGCAAAAATATTTTCAGGTTCGAATATTTGTATTGTGCGTTTCCAGTGCATGATTTCCGGTGACATTTTCCATAAAGACTTGCAATTTCCACTGTGTTATGTTTATTTATTTGCTTCGCGACGACTGAAGCATAGTGAAGATTGAAAATAGAGTATTAAGTTATATAAAACTCGACTTTGAACGAACGGAACTATTCAACTGGTCACGCTGTCGATTTTATTCATATCGAATATATTCCTTACAGTCACAGGTTCTTTTATAAAGGGTTTGATGTGCATCCAACAAAAATGGAAATGTTCCGATATACACATATCCGATAGGTTCACATTCTAACGTAATCATGCATGTCTTACGTTCAGCGCTATTCAACACATAGGTCGCTGGAGATTTGCTAAAAAATATGTCAAAGGTCAATGTGAAAAACATATTATTTGACCGAACGAGCGAAGCAAGTAATATTCCGTTCAACTCGACCGCCTTTTTCTTGCTCCGATCAAATGAGTCGACAAAATTGAAATTTTGAACGACCCGATGTATATAAATAAATTGTCTGACGACCCATTCGTTGTACATTCTGCGTATTCATATTTTATTGTAATTATGTATAAATTATGTTTCTAAAAAGTGAATACATTTTTTAAATCGGTTTAGTAGTTCCTGATATAATCACGCACATTCATACATAGCTCCAAACTTAAACGTCGAATTATTTTGAAGTCGCATGCTACTTTTTATCACGATTGTGCGATTAAGTCGCCTATAAATCGTCAGATATGGCTACTAATAATGTGAGGATTCACGTTTTTCAGTAAAATACTCAACTAATATGTCATGAACGCGTGATTGTCGAAGACAAAACTTAGTCGCATGTTCGCGCTACTCCATGTTATGGACTTCGATGAGGGAGCAGGCGAGCGAATGAGAAACAAATGCATCGATCGTTAGATTGAGTGAAAGTGTGTTTGAGTGTCTTTGTTGTTGCGAAATCGTGCGATGGAACAAAAAAATTCGGGTAACTGAGTAATCGTTAAATAAGGATGCAATTGTTAAATTGTCAGTTTTCGATATAAAGAGTAGAATGTGTGCGCTGACCTTTAGAAAAACATTTTCGACTGCTGATATGATATCTAGATTCGACGTGTTTTCTAACGGCTCAGTTATTTCTTTGGCAACTGTACAATTCTTCTATTCTTTTCGTACTATTCATTGTGGAGACTTTTATCGATGGAAAGACATGTTTTTTTCGTCACAAGTGACCCTACTTTTAGATATGTTCGTCTCTTTATATGGGGCTATGTCTCATACAATAGTTGGCAGCACTGATTTTTTATACTGTCATTTGATTGTTCAATACAGGAAGTAGTAATTTTAACTCCGAACAATTGCCAACTGCATCCACTTACTAGTGTCTTTTATGTTCCAATAGTTGGCAGTATACTTTTTTTATATGGCTAAGTAAGTAGCATGGGACTCCAATTTATTGATTACTTTTTTTAATTTTTCAATCACAATCACATTGCCGTTATTTGGTGTAAGTTTTTTTCATTTTAGTGGTTTTGTAATTACGTAGTTTGTACGTTATTAACCGATTTCTTCTTTAATATTTTATCACTAAACTAGAAAAAAACTGCTGAATCGATTTAAGTACCACTTATGCGAGACCACTCTAAAGGTTATGATCTATTAAATAGAAAAAGAATCATCAAAATCGGTTCACAAAAGCTTCGCTTCAAAAATTATACGGTGCCAATCCGTATACATTCTGAACAAAATGGTGCCTAAAATTTTCAAATCGGTTAACCTTTCGAAAAATTACAGCTGAGCAGCGTTGCCAGTCGTCCCGATTTTGGCGGGACATCCCGATTTTTAAATCAAAATTAAATGTCCCGCGCGGGACAGGCTCAGTCCCGCTTTTCGGGGATAACTCGACCTTGCGTAAATAATTATTCTTTTATTGTAAGTTGCAATTTGTAACACTCACTCCTCAGACTATTGTTTGAAACGTCATATTTTTCTAATGAATAAAACTTTTTTGATTTTGATTTCTGTTTTTTTATTTTTTTTTATTCAGAAGACGAATAAGACTCAACTATTTAACGATAGGGTAAATCTGATTTAAAATATCATATTTTTATTAAAATACATTTTCTATGACTATTTTCGCTATCTGTTGTCACGTAAACGTAATCTGAACTCAAATAAAAAGATAAATATTTAAAAACTTCTGATTATATACTTTTTTTTACAATGTCCCGCTTTCGACGAAAGAATCCCTTTTTTTTTACTCAAAAAGTTCCAAAATCCCGACTTGGCAAAAAAAATCTGGCAACGCTGCAGCTGAGCAAAATATGTACGTATATTGAATTGGTGGCTTTTTTTGAAGTATCTCAAAAATGAAATATTCGTTTCTTTTTGATGTATAAATATCCTGCTCCCACCCTCGCAATTTCTGCTAGAGTAATTCGATGAAATGTCATGGAAGTGACGCAAAGTTTCACTGTGAGTTATATCTTTTTGTATGCAGATTGAAGCTGTCATCAAATTCGATTTTGAGTGTTGACAGATGTCTTGAGCATGCCAATGTTTATTTTTACAAAGAAACCAAAAACCTTGTCCCGCACAACCACTTCAATAATATCTGTACATTAGTTATATTGGCAATGTACAGTTGGTACTCCTTTGTGATACGTAACAATGGTTTATGTAGTAAATTTAATATAAAAAAGCTGAGCTTTTGTGAATGCTGGATGCAAACCATAGCGCAGTTAATTACTTACACCTAGTTACAAATTTACAAAAGCTAGTTTTCCCAGCAGTCTACTGGGAACACAACGCCACTATATTATGCAAAAATATATTAGCTACTAAAAAATTAATATCTCTAGAATGAGTCTTGATCTAGCGATAAAATCGCCGGTTCGTTTGTATTTTATTAATACTTTATTTTCTTTAACCCATTGTGTGCTAGTGGTACTCAAAAGTACCGCTTTTTTGAGCCTTTGTATTCCCACAAACATATTTTCGTCATATAATTCCAACTAATTCTAACTAATAAAACTTCAAACAATAGTGACACCAACCTAACATAATATACGTACAGGATCTGTAATACAACTTTAAAGTATCAGTAATACGAAATCAACGATTTAATGAGCTGTGTTAGAGAAATTCGTCTGGAAAATAACGGTACGTTTAAGTACCACTAGCACACTGTCAGACTTTTAGGTCTGGCACACAACGGGTTAAGAGAAAGCTGTTCAATATGCTCCCTTAGGAATAGTTAGATGTGTGTGTTTGTAAAGAAAAAACTTCAAAATGTTAATGTGCTGTAAAGAAATATTGAAAAATAACGCGTTTTTTTTATTCAATTTTTAGAACAAAAATATATATTTTTTGAAATTTTTAAACTATAAGTCAGACTTTGTGAAACTTAATACTTAATCATAGCTCACAAAAACAATGATAAAATGAATTTTGCGACCATAGTTTGAAACTTCCCGAGAGCATATTTTAGAATCTGAGGGATCAGTACATTCATGAGAACAATTTAATACTAGTGCTGAGTTGCAGAAAGGATTGTCAAATAATTTGATTTGACAATGATTGTGAACATACATATTTCTCCATAAGAAAAGCATTGTAGATTTTTAATCCGAATCTGTTCGCAAAATGATTGATCGATTGATATGATATTTTTTTTAAACTGTGTATACGTGTATTTAACATAGTTTTTTGCATAATTTTTATTTTGAAACGACATTTTCCTACACATTTTAATCAAAATTTAACATGAAAAACAATTGCTTTCTATATAGACTAAGCATTTGTTTTTTTGTGAAGACAAGGACTTTGAATACGACATTAGACTGCTCTTGCATTTATGAAAACTGTAATATATTATCACAATCTAAGGCCATTGTCCCATCCAATTGTTTGATAATTGTTTGACCGTGCCAAATGAAGTTTCACTTAAAAAAATTAAAGCGTCATTAAAAAAATGAAATGAAAACTAAACGTTGTCTGCAAATAATTTACAAGTAAATCGTTTATTACATTCTAGATGTAATCTTAAACAGCGTCACCATTTTCTGCTGCAATATTCGTGTAATGTTTTATTTATGTGTTCTAGCTTTTCCCCCTTTTGTGGAAAGCTTTGTCTACAAAAGCACTGGACAGTGTTCCGTGTGTCTTTCTATAGTCTAGTAGCCTTTAAGTGTCCGGTACAAGTGGCGTTAGTTGTCCCCGTTGTCGTCTTCAATTGTCATCGTGTCAGTCAACTGTTTTATGTACAACACCGTCACATGTTTTTAACCGGCGTGTCTTTTGTTTTATGTTCTTTAGGTATGAGTTGTTTCTTTTAGCGTATGATTTTTAAACCTTTTTCAGTAATAATTCTTTTATTGTTCTAAAAAAACACATTGAAGCTCACCCTCATAAGAAGTTTAACTTTTTTAGTTTTTATGTACGTAAAATTACAGAAATTATTTTGTACTTCAATTGTTCGTAATTTTAAACGTCAGTTTCGCAAGCATTGACTGTATATGCTCATTCTTGTCTTACTATTTTGAGAATAAAAATACAACACACTATAAACTTCTGTCCTTGTTTAGGGGCGAAACTAACTTCCCCTCGATTTCTTACTTTTTTCAAACAGATACGTCGCTAAAGAAGTTAAACTTCAAAAGTGCACGACTACAGGGCCGTTTATTCGACAAAACGGAACTTGCCCGTGTACAGCTAACGAAAATTCGACAGTATGAAGTTGACCATAAGAGGCTCAAACTGAAAGGACAGATCGACGAAATCAATACACTTTCTGCCATCCATAGAAACTATATAATAAATATCTGTGTATGTCAATTGGATTAAATAAATATTTTTATTATTATGAAAGTAAAAACTAAAATAAAATTTTGATAGTGTTTTCAAATATTTGAGGTTAATTTTTTGTGTTATTCTTAAACCTTTTGAAGATTTTATTTCAATAAAATTGTTTGCATGTATACTAAAATTTAGTTTTGAATCACCCCAAAGAAGTATAACTTCTGTCGCGCGTACATAAGTACACGCACCCAATTTCTTTTTGATCTTTTCCTACCGTTTTTAGTTTAAAAAACCCGGGTCGCAGTGCCAAAACCCTGCCGACAATATAGTGTATTTGAAAATATAGGCAGTGTGGCTTTGTTATGCGAACTTAAGTTGGTTTTTTGGGCAAAATAAAAATTTGGCTCCTTAATACACCCCTTAAAAGAACATTTTTTTCTCAGTTGCAATATTATTATCAATCGAACCTCTATACCAAATTATATACAACTTTCAGAAAATAATTCACTATCTGTAAACTAGTATTTTCATAAAATTTGTAAGTCCGGTCCTGTCGGCCCGATTTTATTAAAATGTTAGGAACACTTTTTAATTACTACTAAAGGGTTAAATATCAATTTTGAAACGATTTTGAGAATTTTTTCGGTATTTTGGGGCCCAAAAACATTTTTCAACCCCTAAAAACTACCCTTAAAATGGCCCGATTACGCCCATTTTAAATAGGCTTTTTGCGGTGATGGATTTCAACACGTGGGCCAAATTTCGTTAAAATCAATTAACTCTTTCGAAAGTTATTGCCCGCACACATATATATATATACGTATATATATATATATATATATATATATATATATATATATATATATATATATACATATATATATAAACATTTTTAAAAATGGTGCCAAAGTGTTTAGGAGCTTATAAAACGTCGAGAAAATTTGGTCCAACCCCTAGGTCCCGCCATCCGGCCGACGCCAATAGTGTATGTTGCCATATGGCAAATACACTAAAAAATATCCACGATCTTCTTTGTCAATTTTTTATCGATATTAAAAAAATATGTTACGGATAAAGATAGTAACTGAATAACCCTATGTTTGCCCAGGATAAAATACACAGTACCTAAGAAAATATAGGTTTATTGCATTTATCCGTAACATATATACAATTTCCGACATATTTTAAAATATACATTTTTACATACGATTAGCATAAATGTAAAAGAATACATAAATTAGTGGATTTATTTCTGCGCCTAAAATTGAAAGTTAAACATAAAATGTAAAATTAGAAATATTAATGTAAATTTTGTTTGCTAGAATGTATCGTATTTCAATCGCAAACGACGGAGGATATTTAAAATAACCAAAAAAAAAAGCTTGATTGCAATTCAAATTAGAAAGATACGTGTAGCGACGAACATCGTCACAGGTAAAAAACGAAACTTCGATACTATAACGAATGTGTAATTTTAGTCATGCTGAATATTCATTGAACTTTGTATGGGCTGCTGTAGTTAAAGTGAGTTTACACTGACAGTACAGAGTAGCTTAGTTTACGTCGAAAATGAAAGAAAAAAATATACATAGTATAAAAAAAATCTCGGTAGGTGTCTGTCCTTCTGTTCCGTTTAATCTCGAGAACGACTTAACAGATTTGAACGCGGTTCTTACCATTTGATTACTTATTTCTTGGGTTCTTGGGAAAAGTTTCAGGTCATAATAATTGTCCGGCCCGGATTCATCCGGGTGATGAACTGATTTGAATGAGATAATAATAAGTGTGGCCCGGCTTCACTCGGATATGAATCGGGTCCAATCCACTGCAATAAACCGATTGCAATGCCATTTTTATCATTAGATAACTTATTCTTTGAGGACGGTATAGATTTACAATAACTGTCCGGCCAGGCTTCGCTCGGGTGCAAATCGGATTTGACTACGGCTTTTATCATTCGATAGTTTATTTTTTGGGGAAGGTTAATTAACCTTGCTATAAAATAATGAAATAAAACATGGGCTATAGCGTTTTTGTAATCAGAAGAAACATTAAAAAAAATGATAATATTGTCACGGGACAAAGCAATATTAAAATAATTAATAGTATATTACACCACGAGAGCAGGAACTTGAAGTTCCTGCACTGCGCGAAATTCTATATTATTTCAGAATATCGAGAGCATAATTTCCATTTTTTTCTATTTGATTATTAATTATATCAATTTATACATTATAATTTTGTAAAATTATGCTTGACGAATCTTCCTACTGTATTGCAGATTTTTTATTATTATACAAAGAATTTTACATAATAATAATAATAGTATAATTCTAATGGAACACCTTGTATATTTCGTTAACGTATCAAATAAACGCCGTGTCGGCTAACGCTTAATTTTTAAACTTATTTATAATGTAGGTACAGTTTTGGGCTATTTTGTATAATATTGTGACGCCACGCCCTTTTGCTTGAATTTGGTTAAAATTTCAATTAAAAAGCCAATAAAATTAATTAAATATGCATTGGTTTCAATTCTAGTCTTTTAAACTTGGAAATGAATTTTTTATATACAAGTTTAATTAATATTCTGGTAAAAACAGAGCCACGTTGTATTTTGTTACATTGGAATTTTAATGTAAAATTAATCTCTATTTGATTATCTTTAATTCTGTTTCGAGTTCAGCATTTTTAGTAGATATATTTGTTTGTACATATAGTATATGGGGCACATGCACTATTGGCGTTGGTTGTATGCCAGCGAACATTTTTGAAAATGTTAATATATCACAATATACATGTATGTGAGTGTTTAAAAATTTTCCTAAAGCGTAATCTACCTAAAACTGGAATAATCGTGTACATTATTTAGAGTTGGAAAAAAATTCTCGAATTTGTTTAATTTTTACGTACTATCTTTGTCAATACAGAAAATAAATGAACATTTTTTTTATGATATATGTGGTTCAGATCCAGTATATTATAATGATATTCTTAATCACCACTTCGATACGGGGCATCATTTTTTGTTCGGCGAAGTAGAAATTTTAGACACAGAACCGATTGCAACTAAGAGAAATGCGAGCGAGATGATACAAATTTTCCTGAATGATACAGTGAACTTGACAACGGATACCTACTAATAATCTGAGCAGCTTATACCATAACTTACTAGAAAAATACAGAAGAACTCAGAGTTCTAAGTTTGTTTCAAAATGAGACAGTTTTTTCTCCGTAATATGATGACAACATTTCGCCCTTTGTATCGCAATGAATATTTTTCATGACTAATGCTAAGTTTATTTTAAGAGCCTGCAGAAGTTTTGAAATCAAAATAAACGTTGCAATTAAATATTGCTTAATAGCATGCATTAATTGATCCACTGTCCTTTTAAACAATATCATTATTTTTTTTATATTTTACAAAAAAAAAAAAACCCGGGTCGCAGTGCCAAAACCCTGCCGACAATATAGTGCATTTGCTATACAGACAGTATGGCTTTATTATGGGCACTTAAGTTGGTTTTTGGGCAAAATAAAAAATTTTACTCCTTAATACACCCCTTAAAATAATATTTTTTTTCTTAATTGTAATATTATTATCAATCGAACCTATATACCAAATTATATACACCTTTCATAAAAAATTCCCTATCCGCAAAATAGTGTTTTCATAAAATTTGTAAATCCGGTCCTGTCGGGCCGATTTTATTAAAATTCTATGGACACATTTTAATTACTACCAGAGGGTTAAATTTCAATTTTGAAACGATTCGGCGAATTTTTTCGGTGTTTTGGGGCCCAAAAACAATTTTCAACCCCTAAAAACTACCCTTAAAATGACCTGATTAGGCCAATTTTAAATAGGCTTCTTGCGGTGATGGATTTCAAAGCGTGGGCCAAATTTAGTTGAAATCAATTAACTCTTTCGAAAGTTATTGCCCGCACACATATATATATATATACGTATATATAAATATATATATATATATATATATATATATATATATATATATATATATATATATATATATATATACATATATATATAAACATTTTTAAAAATGGTGCCAAAGTGTTTAGGAGGTTATGAAACGTCGAGAAATTTTGGTCCGACCCCTAGGTCCCGCCATCCGACCGACGCCAATAGTGTATGTTGCCATATGGCAAATACACTAAAAATACGAATATGTATTATACCAATCCGATAAAAATGAGTGATAAAAAATATTTACAATGTAAACTTTAATTTCGTGAGTGCAACAAAAATAACTTATAACTGTTTCGAGAGTGTATTAAGATTAAAATTAATAAGGCGAACTCATTGACGTCAAACAATAAAATCATTAATAGAAAACAGTATCACGGGTAATTGGAATAATGAAAATAAATCAATTTAAACACTCATTGATTGCAACGTTTCGTCTCTTCTTTAATTAAGACTTTTTCAAGCTCTAAAAAAGTTTTTTACAAAAATTAACATTCATATAATAAAAAATATTAAACATTATGGATTAAATAATTTACTAAAAAGAAACAATGGTGTGACTAACCTCAATATGCTTAAATGATAGTAAAACTATGATATAATAATTATGCAATTTGGCATTACAACAAAATTTTTTAGAGCTTGAAAAAGTCTTAATTAAAGAAAAGACGTAATCAATGAGTGTTTAAATTGATTTATTTTCATTATTCCAATTACCCGTGATACTGTTTTCTATTTTAACGTATATCTGGAATTAAACTTTAAAGATGAATACATTGTCTCTGGATGAATACAATCATTGTTTTATAAAGCTTCCATTATTTGTGTCGACAATCAATGCGTTCGTTAATTAATTTTATTCTTACTACACTCTCGAAACTCGATACTTATCAGCTATTTTTGTCGCACTCATGAACTTCAAGGTTACATTTTTTTGAGGATATATTTTTTAATCAAAACAAAATATGCATTAAATATGCTCTTTTGTCAGTAGGGTTTGGCACTGCGACTAGTGTTTTTTTTTTGTTATTTTCGTTTCTTCTCGTTTAATTAATTATTGTCCAGCAGTATCTCACAGTTCATTATCGGACAGGTTTCTAAATTGGGTCGCCTTCATGTACAAAAGCTGCGAAGAATGCATGCTTTCATTCACTGGACGTTGGACAAAAAGGGATAGAGTTGTGCTTTTGAGCTAAGAGCTGGTGACGAAGTTTGCGGAAAAATTATCCGCAAAAAATAATGCTTAGGAGCAGTTTGAACATATTTTGTAACCGTCCAAATATTCTGGCATTTTATTTTCGCGTTAAAAAAAATAATATTGCTTACACTTCAAAGTCCCTAAACAATTTTTTTGCGATAGTTGATTCGAGAACTTTTGTTGTTTTTTTATATAAATCTATACTAATATTATAAAGAGGAAAGATTTGTATTTTTGTATGTTTGTAATGAATAAACTCAAAAACTACTGTGCCGATTTAAAAAATTCTTTCACCATTAGAAAGCTACATTCACGCTGAGTAACATAGGCTATATTTATTGCTAGAAAATATTAGGGATCCGTACTAAAACTTTAGTAACGTAATCCAAGGTGTAAAAAAATGCCATAAAACATCTTTCGTCGCATGCGCTGCGGAAACTATTGATGATAGAACAAAAGTATGTTCTACAATATTAAAGAGGATATCAATAACTACAAAAAACTTCGTGATACTATATGTCCAACTATTATCGTTATGTCACAATAACCACTTTTTACATTTTAATAATCTATATAGATAAAGACGATGTATATGTAATCTATGGACTCCAAACGGGTAGACCATTTTTGATGAAATTTTCAGACAATCTTTAGATTAGTCCAGCGGGTGATCTTCTGAAGTTTGGTAGCGACCGGATCAACAGAATTTTTTAAATTTCTTTTTGGGAAATAAGATTTTTCTTCGATTTTTAAACATTCACAAATAAAAGCAATTGAATTCGCGCAAATTCAATACACGTTGAGAATTTAATGATAATGATTCTCATCTTTTATATCGTATATATTACATTTACACCCGGGCGAAGCCGGACTGGGCCGCTAGTATGGTATACTTTCATAACAGTTTATTGTTCTATTTATATTTCCTAAAAGTTTTGTACATTTTTTTAAACTTCATAATATGGAAAATATTTTGAAAATAAAATTCTGTTAAAAATATATTAGCTAGGTAGCTGACAAACATGCTTTGGTTAATTTTTATATGTACAACCATATTATGTAATCATGCAAACAAACAGCAAATTTCATATTTCTTCCTAGTCGTTACCCGCGTCACCGCACGCCTTAACAGAAATTTTATTTTATTTATTATAATACTTATGTCAAATACCTTTGAAGCTGGAATGATCGTGTTGCACAATTGCATATTGTAATTGTTATTTCATTGTTACAATGCTAGATTAGAATTTTTTTTTATCCACTGTCACCGTCGGGGTTCAAACCCGAATCTTTCCACTTTCGCGGCGGAATGAGTTAATCAATTACTCTACGGTGCGATATCTTAACAGTTAATTCATCATAATAAAGCAATTGTAACATTAAATTCACTACATGCGAGAGCTGATTATTTCACTAGGTACGAATCATCACAGTAGCGAGCGTATGAATGAATCAAGTAAATTTCCATTTTTTATTGTTATTAAATCATTAAAACCTTAGTACAATATGTAATTCGAAGGCAGATATAGGGGCTATAGCCAACCTATGTTATCATATGGAAATTTTTATTAATACGAAATACTTCCGTAAAGTTTATCAATATAAATATGTTAATTCTGCAATGCTTCAGAACGAGCTATAATTGTTATAAACATTCATTTTTACAATGCTAGATTAGAAAAATTTATTTATTATAAACTTTTCTAATCTAGCATTGTAATAACGAATGTTTAATACAATAGGGATGTTGACTATTTTTGGGAAAGGGTTTTAAATCGTGCATAAGTACCTAATATAGCCACAAATATTTATTATTTTTATTTACTCAAGCCTTAAAAATCTTGTATTTTAAATCAGTTTCAAATTTCGGTCCAAAACGCCAATACTAGTCGCGTGACGTCACCTGTTCATACCAAAGAAGGCTCAAAAGTTTACACGGGAGCTACCATCCTATAGATGCGCATTCTGTGCTCATAAACGTTAGTAAACTGAGGTGATGAAAAGTTGTTTCGTAGTCGTTGCTATAGTTACATGTAATTTGACGTTTCTTATAAACAATTAATAATAAACAATAAATAATAATATTTTAAAAAATTGAAAAGGACCAAAATTTGGTCGAAACGTTTTGAAAATAAAAAATTGGTTTGAACAGTAATCGCAAGTAGTTTCGTTTTGTTTAATTAATAATAAATTCCACACTAAATATTAACCAAACAATGAAGTTTTTTGACAGCGGCTGAACATATGACGTCATGCGCTCTGATTGGTGTCTGTTGTCACGTGACTTGAGAGTGATTTTATTAGATTTTATTTATTAAATATTAATTAAATTCCTTAAAAATAAGGAAAAATATAGTGCTTTATAGTATTTCTATCATAGAAACTACTATTTTTCGTTAAAATTATGTTTTTATTTGAATACAGTCAACATCCCTATTATAGCTCGTTTTGAAGCATTGCAGAATTAACATATTCTTATATGCATATTGTAAGTTTATATGTCTGTTATTAAATTTCCAGGGCTTATGGTCAGCCTACAGATATTATTGTATCTAAGGTAGAACATCTCCGAAACGAAAAAGGACTTCGATAATATACGATTGTTTTGTTAAACATATTGATTTCAAAATGAAATTGTGTACACATATCAGATCTACTTTTTATTTAATACAGTTTTGTCCGCATTGTTAAATAAAAAAAAGATGAAATTTCATTCGAAACATAGGTCCGCAGATACAGTTGTTTGAAAAGAAAACTAAATACATTTAAAACCTCAAGCGTCGCATAAAACTTAAATAATGCATGTGAAAAATGCAGTTTTCATACTTTTACCATAACATATTCTTTTTACGATCAAATGAAATATATTGGAGTTATAATAAACTTTTTGAAAATACTTATGAGTCAGTTAAATAAGGCAGAAGTAACAATAAAATTTAAAAATTGCCAAGAACATTGTCGTTATTACAGTATGACAAAGTTTAAAAAGGACATTGTCTATAATTTATCGAAACGATAAATTCAGATGCGTTATTCGTCTGTTTTAAAGGTGGATACACAGCTGAAAGTCGAATACAATGGAGATGGGCACTGCCAACCTTTACCGCTAGGGGCGCCACCTCTATAATGACCTCAGTCTGTGAATAGTTCAGAGCAATCTGTGCAAAATTTGTTTATTTCTAATAAGAAAACATCGACAATGCTGATGAGTTGTGTTTACCAATATTCACATAATAGAGGTCTTGGATTTCAAAAGGATCCGAAACTGAAAAAGAAGCGGTTGAATGCTATCAGAAGGGACAAGTGTTTCACTGTATTTTTAAATATATATACGTGTATTTCGTTGACAGCGGCGGCCTTACCCATTGCGAGGCTCCGGGCGGCAGGTCTTTGCGAGGCCCTTTGTCCTTCGTGAAAAGTATGTGATACCAAAGTAGGTCTGGTTGTTTGGTTTAGGTATGTGTGTGTGTGTGTGTGTGTGTATATGTAACCCTCTAATAACTTTTGAACGGGTGGCCCGATCGAAACGGGGATTACGGCATCTGAAAGGAACTTGGTGAACTTAGATTTCCTGAAAATTGGAACTGGTTCGGCCAAGTAGATTTTGAGAAATCTCAAAAATAAAGCTTTTTGGAAAGCAGTTTTTTTAAAATATTTTGAAATATTTTCGAAACTACCGTTCCGATTAATTCCAAAATCTAATCAGCTCTATTCCTCATAAAATAATGTCAATCGCCGTAAACCGCATCAAAATCTGTTAATCCATTCGAGAGATATCGTCGGAGAAAAATTCTAAAAAAAAAGTTTTTTCAAAATAACTTCTCAAATTTTTGTTTGATTGATTTTTTGGCAATAAGTTATTTTTTTGTGCTTGAAAAACTGCGTCGATTGCCGCAAACGGCGTCTCGATCACTTCATTCGTTCAAGAGATATCGTTGAAGAAAAATTTTGAAAAAAATGGTTTTTCAAAATATCTTCTCAAATTTTCGTTAGATTGATTTTTTTGTAATAGATTATTTTTTGTGCTTGAAAAACTGCTTCGATTGCCGTAAACAGCATCTCGATTGGTTGATTCGTTCGAGAGATATCGTTGTCAAAAAATTTCCAAAAAAGTGTTTTTTCAATATATCTTTCCCAATCTTTTTCAGAATTTTATAACGGTTTATATTTTCATAGTTTCGGAAATATTTTGATAATAAAAAAAAATCAGATGTTCTTTTGTTCCGAAGATCTGTCTAAAAGAAATTAGTTAGGTAGCTGACAAGCATGCTTTGATTAATTTTTACGTTAAATCATATTATGTAACCGTGGAAACAAATACCATAACCGTAAACCGTTAACAGAAATTTTATTAGTGTATTTGCTATAGGCAACATACACTATTGGCGTTGGTCGGATGGCGGGACCTAGGGGTCGGACCAAAATTTCTCGGCGTTTCATAACCTCCTAAACACTTTGGCACCATTTTTAAAAATGTTTATATATATATGTATATATATATGTATATATATATATATATATATATATATATATATATATATATATATATATGTGTGTGTGTGTGTGCGGGCAATAACTTTCGAAAGAGTTAATTGATTTTAACGAAATTTGGCCCACGTGTTGAAATCCATCACCGCAAGAAGCCTATTTAAAATGGGCGTAATCGGGCCATTTTAAGGGTAGTTTTTAGGGGTTGAAAAATGTTTTTGGGCCCCAAAATACCGAAAAAATTCTTCGAATCGTTTCAAAATTGAAATTTAACCCTCTGATAGTAATTAAAATGTGTCCCTAAAATTTTAATAAAATCGGCCCGACAGGACCGGATTTACAAATTTTATGAAAACGTTATTTTGCAGATAGTGAATTATTTACTGAAAGGTGTATATAACTTGGTATAGAGGTTCGATTGATAATAATATTGCAATTTAGAGAAAAAATGTTATTTTAAGGGGTGTATTAAGTAGTCAATTTTTTTATTTTGCCCAAAAACCAACTTAAGTTTGCATAATAAAGCCACACTGCCTGTATTAGCAAATACACTATATTGTCGGCAGGGTTTTGGCACTGCGACCCGGGTTTTTTTTTATTATAATATTTCAAATGTCAATATTTATGAAGTTAGAATGATCCTGTCGCCTGTTGGCTAGAATTTTTAAAAATAACTGGTAACAAACACCGTAGGGGTAAGCCACATTTCAATAGATTGGAAACAGCGGGAAGTTCCAGGGATGGCCTGCAGAGTCAACCGTTTTTCAAATTTTTTAATCAACATTTTGGTACAAGAGGGTTGACCGATTTAGTGTTAATTATGTGTATAGGTCGTCCGTCGAGCGTTCAACGATTTCCCGCGAATGCTGGCAGACACAGTAGAGGAGACAGCAGAGAGCAAGAGACATGGCTGTCGATACTTCCGGGCAGAACGTGATCCGACTGTGTTGATGGTTTGTACGAACAGAGAAGACATGATTGTTTGAACACAAGTTCCTCCTCTCTCTCTGTCACGGTTTCAACCTTCAAACATACGAATGGCAATATGTTTGGACGCTGGAAACTTTGTCCGCTGGAAAATGCTTGCTTCAATACGTTTTATTTGCTTCTTTTTCTTTTCTCAACTTTTGGCTATAGAAGCGATATCCTCTCTGCTGCTTATCTTTACAAAATACAGTTAGAATCGACAGAGAGCAGTAATAAAGTGTTGACACTGGTCAGGTGCCATGATCAAGTCACCTGACCCTTTATATGACCGTGTAAACCAGCGATTCTCAAACTGGGCGATAACGTCCACCAGTGGGCGGTGGAGAAAATTTGGTAGGCAGCATAAGCAGTTCACAATTTTGATGGGCGATGGAAGAAAATAATTGGGCACTGGACATCCAAAGGTTATTTTTTTCAAGAATTGTAAAAATAGAAGTTCGTTCTTTTCCAAAGGAAGTTCTTCATTTTTTTTTAATTATTAGTGTATTTGCCATATGGCAACATACACTATTGGCATCGGTCGGATGGCGGGACCTAGGGGTCGGACCAAAATTTCTCGACGTTTCATAGCCTCCTAAACACTTTGGCATCATTTTTAAAAATGTTTATATATATTATATGTATATATATATATATATATATTTATATATATATACGTATATATATATATATATATATATATATATATATATATATATATATATGTGTGTGCGGGCAATAACTTTCGAAAGAGTTAATTGATTTCAACTAAATTTGGCCCACGTGTTGAAATCCATCACCGCAAGAAGCCTATTTAAAATGGGCCTAATCGGGTCATTTTAAGGGTAGTTTTTAGGGGTTGAAAAATGTTTTTGGGTCCCAAAATACCGAAAAAATTCTCAGAATCGTTTGAAAATTGAAATTTGACCCTTTAGTAGCAATTAAAAAGTGGCCCTAAAATTTCAATAAAATCGGCCCGACAGGACCGGACTTACAAATTTTATGAAAACACTAGTTTGCAGATAGTGAGTTATTAACGAAAGGTGTATTTAATTTGGTGTAGATGTTCGATGATAGTAATGTTGCAATTAAGAAACAAACTGTTAATTTAAGGAGTGTATTAAGGGGTTAAATTTTTGATTTTGACCAAAAACAAACTTAAGTTCATGTGATAAAACCGGACTGCCTGTATTAGCAAATACACTATATTGTCGGCAGGGTTTGGGCACTGCGACCCGGGTTTTTTTGTATTGTACGAGACGTTGGAATTTGTTTTTCTTCTAAAGAGGGCGGTGGTCCAAAAAGGTTCTCTGATATAAAGGGCTTGGGGTTCCATCGATCGCGAGGTCCTGGACTCAAGTACAGTAAGCCCATGCGGTAAGCGTAAGATGAACCTGCATATTGCAGAGCTTGGGATGGTTGAAAATAGTACAGTTTAAGAGTGATAGAAGCGAATATTTTACATAGAGACCGGGACATATTGCTGGGTCTTTTTGAGACAACATTCTCTGCATATTTGACCACAACATTGTCGACAATACAGAGTATTAATGTTGTACAGAAAAAGACTCAACAATATTATGCAAAATGATTTGAATATGAACTGGTTTCAAAGCATGCCGAGTGTAGAAAATGGATTCGAATGCGGTGTGCAAAATATAAAAAAAGAAGTTAGCGACATCCATCTACCTGGGCCCCATAACAGTATCTTTCAACCGGGTCGATATTGGTCGTTAAAAAACAGCCAATGTGTTTCACCGCAGAAGACGATTTTCGGACTTGACCCATTAACTCCCAATCTAATTTAACTTTTGTCAAATTACTTTTTTATTACATAATTCACTTACGTTACATTTAATGCTGTACGCTCGTCAACGAAATATACGAACATTTTTATTTCAAAATTCAATTCTTAGTTTTTTCTCGGTTCATTTAAGGTTAACGGCTACTAAACTAAGTGCTAATGAGAGAGAGATAGTATATTATAGACGCTCGATATCTCAGAAATGTTAATGACCTCGAGCGTTTAAAATTTACAATATAATGTCGCTTCAATATTTTAATTTGTGATTATCTTTAATAATAACTTGTTCAATTTATATTTTGCGCGATTTATAATAAAATAGGTACTTTTCATGTCTGTATATCGATTGTAAAATGACCCCAAAATCCAAAAAAGTTATTTCGTCTGCAATGAATAGACGTTTGTGCCCTCTGCTGCTGACCTTCTATAATCTACGATATTCTATAATTTGGAAAAAACATTGAAATGCAATTAAACGTACAATTCTGTGACATATTTCACCTGTCGTATATTTTGAAACATCCGTTATATTTAATATATAAACTGAAATGATTGAGCGTTATCCATTGAAACTTTATTTCAGGAACGGAGCCGTTGGAGTTGATGTTTTGGGCCGCTTTTCAGTACGGCTTTCACGTTATCAAAAACCACTTAAAATGCAATTTAGATTCTCGGGTTTTGTTACAAAGTAGGAAGACAAAAAGATAGAGAATAGAGGTACAAGAATATACCAGTGTTTCCGAAAATGTTACTATGAGATTATGCATATAATAAAGAAACGAACATTGTTAATAACAAAGTTTTATACGTCATTAAAAATGGTTATTTACAATGAAAAATTTCTTATTTTGGATTACGAGTTTAATTTAGGTATATTATGTAGAGTTCGGAAAACCTTATCATTCGTATCGTGAATTTTTACTTGTTTAAAATTCGTGATTTTTTTAACTTAAATAATTAATATACCGGGTATTTTTTTCAAAACTTTGAATGGATTTTTTTGTTGATACACCGGTTGAATCAAAAAAAGTTTTAGGCAAAAGTTGTTGCGTTTTGAGGGGGAAATAATTTACACGTAATACTAACTCACTCCCCTCTACCCCTCGGCAGGGGGGGGGTTACTGTTGTTTTTTAAATGAAACCCCCGATTTTTATGATTAAATTAAATTAAATTTTAAAGTTGTTCATTTTTACATAAAAAAAAATTTATCATAAAAATCGGGGGTTTTCATTTAAAAAACAAAAGCTACCCCTCCCCCTGCCGAGGGGAGCGGGGAGGGGGTTATTTCCCCCTCAAAACCCAACAACTTTTGCCTAAAACTTTTTTTGATTCAACTGGTGTATCAACAAAAAAATCCATTCAAAGTTTTGAAAAAAACACCCGGTATATAAAAATATTAATTTTATTCATTGTATTTACACAAACAGTTTAAAAAATGTCCCGTTTGAAAATTACATTATTTTTAAATTGTTTAAATAAATCCATTTTAAACCACATTGTCCCATGGCAGAGTATATTTTTATGATCAGTACAACATATTAAAGAATTAAAATATACACACAAGAAAAATTAAATAAAATAAGCGAAAAAACAAATATTTTAATTTGCATGCATTAAACCTCGTTTAATAAATAATTTCAATCCGTCCCTGTCTCACTAATGTTAAAATACACCACCATCACATGTTATTTATGACACAATTTTTCCGTTTTTTATATTTTGTATATACAACAGTCGAGGTCCCCCACCTAAATCATTTGAGGAACTGCTGAATTATGGTACATATATTGGCGACACTATGCCAAAAAACGGAATGAAAAAATGTCTTCATCAATCAGTATTTTGTACAGTCCGTGACAAAATGATAACTTATCGACTAAACTTTTCGCACAATCAAACAGATTCGTGCGTAAACGTATTTTTTTACTGGCAGTAACAGTAGATTCCGCTTGTTTTTAAGGTAACTGTCTATCAGCTCTTCAATATGCCCCCTTTTTCACCCGTATAGATCTGTCGTACGTTTAGTATATGTGTGCATGTAAAATGTACTTTTAGTCAATCTTTAATTTCAATGAAAAATCTTATTCAATCTTTGATTATAATGGTTTCAAAATAAACTAGAAATATGTATCATTCTTCCAATATGACTTTTTGGCCAAGTTTTTATAGTTTATTTGATCTAAATAAACGATTTAAAATCAGACAAAAATGAGAAAATTTGCATAAATTGTACACAAATTTTTGTAGAGAAAAAATTAAATTTGAATAAAATTATTGAACGAGTATTTTTAACATGTTTGTAATGAAAAAACTTCGAAATGTTAATTTACCTTTCCGTAATTCGAAATCTCGTGACGCGCTGTAATGAAATTTTGACGAATATCACGTTTTTTTTATTCAATTTCTAAGGTAAAAATGTATGTTTTTTTTAACTTTTGAAGCAGCGAGCCAAATTTTGTTAAACTTAATGCTTAATTACAGCTAATAAAAACAGTAATAAATAAATTTTGCATCCGCAGTTCGAAATTTCCCGATAACATATTTTACAATATTTTAAAGTTTGTTCCGTTCGTGACTATGAATAGATGTAAAGTTTTTCGAGGAAATAAGTTAATATTAAATTTTTATTATCGCAATTGCGACAATAAAAATTTAATATTAACTTATTTGATCCTAAATCCTCGAAAAACTTTACATATTTTACAATGTGAGGGATTGATCATCTGAAGTTACGAAATTCTAGAGTAATGGATTTTCGTGTGTGATAAATAGATATCGCATTTTTTTTATAAATAAACAATTATTATTTCAGATCAGGGCTATTCTACTAATGATAATCACGGTGATTACCACGTGCTTAGCAACATAAACACTCTGGGCAACAACTTTTATTTGTTTCTTTCTGCTAAGCAAAATGTTTGCCACAAGTGGTTAAAATGATCATGTGCCGTGTTTATAAGAGTGGATAAATTGTAACTTGTAAATGGGTGTTGTTAAGCTGACACTTTGAGTGTTTATTAATTAAAATGGCCGCCGAAATATTTCACTTACTTATTTTGGAGTGAATTGAGAATGAAAACAGGTTAATAATAGAATTATATTAACGTACACGCGTTATACATTTTTTATTATTCTTTTACGTTTTTTATTAATCCAAAATTCGAATTGGAATTCAGTATAAGGGCTAATTTTTCCCATTTTTTATCCACAATTGTGGATTCGGTTGATGAAACATATTTTTATTAGCGTCAATAAAATCAATCATCAATTTGTATTGACTAGATGATACTTTTTTGTCGTCTTTTTGTAATTTTATTATCCATAATAATAATTATTATTATTAATAATTAATTATTTTCAGCACTTGACAACTAACACAAATTCAAAAGTATATAACCGTGGTAACCGCACAAAAATAGACTTCTAAATTCAGACAACTCTTTATAAATTTTGTAATCACTGTGGTTACGTAAGAAGAGTGATTAGAACAAAAATAGTAGAATACGGCTAAATATAAGTTTTGTCGATACGTGACATGTATCAGAGCATATTGTAAACAATTTTCAATGAGCGGCACTAGAGCTTGAGTGCTACATGGGTCTGTTACAACAAACGTGCCGAAGAGGCGAGAGTAATTTAAAAATTAACATATTAAAACTACTCACCAGGTAGCATTAGTGTCGCCTACTTTAAATTATATTTTATGCACTGACGTGAATTCATGCTACATATTTTAAATAAAATGAAACAACGGTTTTAATTTATTTATGTACACTTAAAAATATAAACTGAATTATATAACAATTATTCCGTACAGCATGGTGGTTTTATCAGACAAAGGTCATAAACTAAACCAAAATCTTAATATCTTTGTGCGATAAAGTCATTGTGTTATCCGAACAATTATTATAAAATAAGATTTTTAAACGTAAATATAAAAAAAACCGGGTCGCAGTGCCAAAACCCTGCCGACAATATAGTGTATTTGCTTATACAGGCAGTGTGGCTTTATTACGCGAACTTAAGTTGGTTTCTGGGGAAAATTAAAAATTTGACTCCTTAATACACCCCTTAAAAAAACATTTTTTTTCTTCACTGCAATATTATTATCAATCTAACGTCTACATCGAATTAAATACACCCTTCAATAAATAAGTCACTATCTACAAATTAGTGTTTTCAAAAAATTTGTAAGTCCGGTCCTGTTGGTTCGATTTTATTAAAATTTTAGGGACACTTTTTAATTGCTACTAACGGGTTAAATGTCAATTTTGAAACGATTCTGAGAATTTTTTCGGTATTTTGGGGCCCAAAAACATTTTTCAACCCCTAAAAACTACCCTTAAAGTGGCCCGATTACGCCCAATTTAAATAGGCTTCTGGCGATGATGGATTTCAACACGTGGGCCAAATTTTGTTAAAATCAATTAACTCTTTTGAAAGTTATTGCCCGCACACATATATATATATATATATATATATATATGTATATATAAATATATATATATACATATATATATAAACATTTTTAAAAATGGTGGCAAAGTGTTTAGGAGGTTATGAAACGTCGAGAAATTCTGGTCCGACCTCTAGGTCTCGCCATCCGACCGATGCCAATAATGTATGTTGCCATATGGTAAATACACTAAAAACTCGGGTCGCAATTCCAAAACCTTGTCGACAATATATAGTGTATTTGCTAATACAGGCAGTGTGACTTTATTATATGAATTTGTTTGTTTTTGGAGAAAATAAAAAATTTAACTCCTTAATACACCCTTTAAAATAATATTTTTTTCTCTTAATTGCAATATTATTTTCAATCGAACATCTACACCAAATTAAATACACCTTTCAATAAATAGCTCACTATCTGCAAACTAGTGTTTTCATAAAATTTGTAAATCCGGTCCTGTGAGGATGATTTTATTAAAAGTTTAGGAGCACTTTTTAATTACTACTAAAGATTTAAAGTTTAATTTTGAAACGATTCTGATAATTTTTTCAGTATTTTTGGGCACAAAAACTTTTTTCAACGTCTAAAAACTATCTTTAAAAAACTGTATATTTGCATGTAAAGTAACTACTTTATAAGAGGTAGTGCAAAAGAACTAATTTTTTAATAATCGTTAAAATACCTAATCTGCGTTTCTGCCAAAAAAATTTTAACCCATTTCCAATTATACTTGTTAAAATTTGGCACGTTTTTAAACTAACGAAAGAAATATAAAAACAGCAAATTCATATCTTATAAGGTGTGAAGTAAAGGTTTGTGAGAAAGAGACGAATGTTTTTGGTACGGTTTTACAATATTTTAATCAAGTTTTAATAGTTCTGTCCATGTTAACATTACAGAAATAACAAGGCGACACGTTGGTCAGTCTTCATTTGCATAGATTCTGCTTTCTATTCTTTATCAATATTTGTCTTTGCAAGCTAATTGCTAGCCGTAGCTTGTACTTTGTCCAGTATCGTGTTATTATATTCTGTACGTAGAAGGTACAACGGTTACAATTTAACTTTGCAAATTTTAGAGCTAGGCTTGCATGAATGATAAATCAATCGCCCGATCGAATTATTAGTGTATTTGCCATATGGCAACATACACTATTGGCATCGGTCGGATGGCGGGACCTAGGGGTCGGACCAAAATTTCTCGACGTTTCATAACCTCCTAATTTTTAATTTTTAAAAATGTTTATATATATATATATATATATATATATATATATATGTGTGTGTGTGTGTGTGTGTGTGTGTGTGTGTGTGTACGGGCAATAACTTTCGAAAGAGTTAATTGATTTTAACGAAATTTGGGCCACGTGTTGAAATCCATCACCGCAAGAAGCCTATTTAAAATGGGCGTAGTCGGGCCATTTTAAGGGTAGTTTTTAGGGGTTGAAAACAGTTTTTGGGCCCCAAAATACCGAAAAAATGCTCAGAATCGTTTCAAAATTGACATTCAATCCGTTAGTAGCAACTAAAAAGTGCCCCTAAAATTTTAATAAAATCGGCTCAACAGGACCGGACTTACAAATTTTTTGAAAACACTAATTTGCAGATAGTGACATATTTATTGAAGGGTGTATTTAATTCGGTGCAGACGCTAGACTGATAATATTACAATTAAGAAAAAAAATGTTATTTTAAGGGGTGTATTAAGGGGTTAAATTTTTTATTTTGCCCAAAACGAGCTTAATTTCACATAATAAAAGTATAAAACCACACGGCCCTATACACTATATTGTCGGCAGGGTTTTGACACTGCGACCCGGATTTTTATCGTTTAATAATTAAAGATGGGATATTTCGAGTGAAAATTGTAGAGCTATTCGATTATTGAAATATCTCAAGAAGTTATTCAAAATCATTCGAATGATTTTACGACTTATGATACAGTGTTTAGTACTAAATTATTATGCACTGTCTCTTTAAAATGCTGCATTGTCTCTCTCAGATTGCATTTCACATTATTTAATATGACTACTTAGTCTTTTATCTGCCACTGTTTTATGAAGCACTGCGCGCAGTAGACGCTCAAGTCTCATAATTGAAAATTCATTCATTATAATAATCATATCGAATGCATAGACAGATATAATGAATTGTGTTTTTGCTCGCATCCTTACCACTTCATGTGCTTTATACATTGCACAATACTTACGTTTTTCATATTAGTGTATTTGCCATATGGCAACATACACTATTGGCATTGGTCGGATGGCGGGACCTAGGGGTCGGACCAAAATTTCTCGACGTTTCATATCATTATAAGCAACTTGGCACCATTTTTGAAAATGTTTATATATATATATATGTGTATATATATATATATATATATATATATTTATATATATATGTGTGCGGGCAATAACTTTCGAAAGAGTTAATTGATTTTAACGAAATTTGGCCCACGTGTCGAAATCCATCACCGCAAGAAGCCTATTTAAAATGGGCGTAATCGGGGCATTTTAAGGGTAGTTTTTAGGGGTTGAAAAATGTTTTTGGGCCCTAAAATACCGAAAAAATTCTCAGAATCGTTTCAAAATTGACATTTAACCCTTTAGTAGTATTTAAAAAGTGTCCCTAAAATTTTAATAAAATCGGCCCGACAGGACCGGACTTACAAATTTTATGAAAACACTAGTTTGCAGATAGTGAATTATTTACTGAAAGTTGTATATAATTTGGTATAGAGGTTCGATTGATAATAGTATTGTCATTAAGGAAAAAAATGTTATTTTAAGGGGTGTATTAAGGAGTCAAATTTTTTATTTTGCCCAAAAACCAACTTAAGTGTGCATAATAAAGCCACACTGCCTGTAAAAGCAAATACACTATATTGTCGGCAGGGTTTTGGCACTGCGACCCGGGTTTTTTTAATTTATTATTGATTACATGCAGGATTATAAGAAATTAAGATAAGATAGGCAATTACGAGAGCATAGAAGTTTAACAGGTTACCAGGTTATGACCTTGAATAAAGAACCATTTCGATATTTATTTGGAATTAATTGAGGGAAACTATAGACAACCTCAACAAGATGGCCGGTACAAGAATACTGTTTGTTGGCGAGAAGCATTAGGAAAAAGCCCAAGCCACATTTGCCCCCGCTAGAATTTAAACTCAATACCTCCCGAATATGTCTAGTGGTCTCACCACTACGCTACACCGTTCGGTGACTGTTACAACTTGCTGGTCGCCTGTTATAACGTAATGTTGCACCCAGGGGCGTAGCCACCGCCGTATCTGCCGTATCAATTATACGGGGCCCCCGGGCCACGGGGGCCCCCAACAGCAAAAATTAAAAAAACTTCCCAATTTTTTTTTATTTCAGAAATAACAAAAGTCAAAAAAAAGCAATTTCTTTTTTTCCCGCGTAAAGTGTGCGTTCAAAAGTTGGCAACACCCTACATCTGTTATCGCGGACTGCGGGATTTCCCCGTTTAAATCATTTACTTCAACGTGGGAAGGGCCCCCAAACTAATTTTTATACGAGGCCCCGCCAAGGCACGCTACGCTTCTGGTTGCACCTCGTATACAAAAAACTGCATTTACGTTTTGGATATATAAAGTACTATTTTAGTTAAAATATTGAACGACAATAATAGGGTAAAGTCAAGCTAAGCTGGGTCAACTGTGTCGATAAAGTAGAGAAAATACGATGTTTGGAATGGTTCTTTGACTTGACAGTAGACAAGAGAAAACAGCGCCTGTCGAGTTGACTTTGCCGTGCACAATATCCGAACTGACAAAGGTTAATTGAAATAGGTAACGTCCTTTGTTAAATAAACGTTATTATCATTATTATACGTTTTAAACAATGTTTTACTACAACGCTGACGTCAGACAGGAAAACAAATGATGTTTGAATAGACAGAGATAGTAAGCGAGGGGAATGGAAGTTTGTTTTGAATATGCGATTCTAAAACGAGTATTTCAACTATTGTATTTACCGATTGAGTAAATAGGATGGCAATCAGGTTTATTAGTCTATTTGCCTGTACATAGTATGCAGGCATATACATTATTGGCTTTGGAATATAAAGTATTCATGTTTCATATTATTTAAGGCTGTCGGAACGTTTTGAATTTTGTTTGTGTTGAGATCCAGCGGTAAGGGGCGAGGTAGGCAAAAGACATTGTGGGTGTGACCTTCTTTAGCTCTGTCTCGCTCAAATCATCCGCACGTTTCAATTTTTGGCTGGTGCCAACTACGAGGCTGAAAAATGTTATTGCAAGGGTGCCGCTGTCAACTATTGATTACTCTAATTTTTGGAAATATTTTAAAGATTTAAAAAACTTTTCCAAAAAAGAAAAGTCATTTTAGGTAAGTACGAATAAGGTCATAGTGTGACATTGAAAACGTGTGTTTTTTTAGCACAATTAATGCCAACTGTTTTCTAGTAAATCGTACATAAATTACAAAAGTAGTCCATTAGAGACCTACATTTGTCCTTTATCTTCCTTATAGAGAAAGGATTTTTGCAAAATGTTGACGAATAAGTCTATAATCAGTTGACAGCCGAAGCTCTATTTTTGGCTTAAATTCAGAGCATTCCGACAGCCTTAAGTACCCATATACTATAAAATTGAAGTACTATTAAACGATTAGATTAGTGTATGAATGAAAATCCGGAACACAGGTTCCGTTTTGTTTAGGCAATATAGAACGATTTTTAAGTCTGGCGGGTAATTTTCAATTGGACAATTATTTGGTTGAATGATGGACGGTCAGCGCTCACAGACACCACTAAATAATCGGTCCATTTAACAGTCGGTTGACTAAAAATTGTTGGTCAGAGCTTTGTAATTTAAACATATATAACTAAATAATCGGTTGATTTAACAGTCGGTCGACTGAAAATTGTCTGTCAGAGCCTTGTAATTTAACTTTTTATTTGGGTCCGAAAACACCGAAAAATTCTCGGAACTGTTTCCACATTAAAATTTAGCCTTTCGTAGAGATTAAAATCTGCACTTAAAATCAATTTGGCAGGGCCAGACTTTTAAAACATTTGTTTGCGGATAATGGTTTACTAAATGGTGTATAAACTGAATAGAGTGATGAAATGCTTGCCGAATTTAGAAATTGAGAAGTTAATAATTTGAAGGAGTTATTTTTTTTTTCATTTAAAAAAAATTAAGTTATAATGAAAGGTACGTTTTAAAAATACATCAGTAAATGTTCCATATTTTAAACGTCACAATATCATGACTTTACCATGTATTTTCATATTTTACGCAGCTTTATACATAAAAAAGAGTTGTCGCCATTTAGATACAGTAGGTAACATTCATGCTTATCCTACACGATACGGCGATGCATTTAAACTGCCAAAGTGTAATACGGCAGCATATCATAACAGTCCAAAAAATTCCTCAATTACTGTTTTTAACAAGCTGCCTTGAGAAATAAAGGACATTAATTGTGGTTATTAACAAATTTAAAATAGCCCTCAAAAAATGTTTATTAGATATGTCTTTTTATAGTATAAATGACTATTTTTTGTAACAATATATGTATTTGACAAACCAAGCATCACTTTGTGGATCTTTTGGCAATAAACGTATTATTATTATTATTTAACAAATGCACTATATTTTCAGTTTAGTTTTGCACAGCGACCCGAGTTTATTTTAATTTATTGCTGCATTTTCAAAATGTAATATTGCGATCAAATGAATAATTTAAAACTTTTATTGACTGATTCAGTCTATTAATTTACAATAATATAATTATTAAAACACATTTTAAAATTTCATGTATAATCGAATCTGATTTTAATTTCGAGCAAACATTAAAATTAGCTTATTATTCGCTTTTTAGTTTCAAATCAGTAGATACTTCCACCAGCTCTAATAATCGACACCGAAACCGAAAATCATGCACGAGATATCCATAAAAAACATATTAAAATATCAGATTTTCTTCTGTAAACTGTTCTATTCATTAAATAACCCTATTAATTCATTCGAGTTGTTATCGTCCATGATGTGATATGTTTATGGATCGTGGTAAATTATTGTTTTTAAATGAATGACAAGATGATCTCACTGCAAACATATCAACAAAGATTCTAAACTATAAACTTGCCTGAAGAAGTAGGAAACTAACCTACGAAACGTAGCAAATTTAGAAAACTTAGAATTTTCAGTTATTTGTGTCCAATTACCAACGATCCATAAACCTATTAATTAAATTTTTTAAATAAATTAAAACTCACCTGGACAATATCTCCGTGACTGTGTCCATTTGCTGTAAACGTCAGATGACATAAAAATGGTAAACGACCTTCGTTCGGTTTTCCCAACTCCAGTTCATAAGTTTTGCCAACATCGCCGTAATATGTTCGATTACACACTGAAATCAAGAGAAATTTGTAAATTGAAATGCTGTGTTTACACTATTTTTTTTAAATTTTTAATGACCATTTTCATTAGAAATGCATAAATAGGTACTTGTTTATTTTTTTTCAAAAGTATAATTAAAAGTGCTTGTTTGCTGATCCAATGGCGTGCCAAAATTTTATTATTTGTATTAAACATTCCAATGCTGTGGTGTAGTTAAAATTTAATAATAATAGTATAATAATAATTTATTACTTCCATAAAAAATACATTGGTATATAAACAAAACGTTACACAAAATGAAAGAACTGCATTGCATTTTTGGTACTATAAAATGTTTGATGTTAATCTCTGACCTTATCAAGGTCACAAACGAGATAGAGATAATTAGATAATTTTTGAGTATTAGATGATTTCTAAAGTTGATTCTAGATTTAATATTTTACTGATTAAATTTCATATAGAGATTTTTAAATATTATGTTACATAATACAAAATTTGTAAATGTTACAAAGGCAAAGTTTGAAATTGAATTGTGGACCAATGTTAAATGAAAATATAAAGTGCTAGCGGCCCAGTCCGGTTTCGCCCGGGGGTAAATGTAATATATAGGATATAAAAGATGAGAATCATTATCATTAAATTCTCAACGTGTACTGAATTTGCGCGATTTCAATCGCTTTTATTTGTGAATGTTCAAAAATCGAAAAAAATCTTATTTCCCAAAAAGAAATTTAAAAAATTCTGTTGATCCGATCGCTACCAAACTTTAGAAGATCACCCGCTGGGCTAATCTAAAGATTGTCTGAAAATTTCATCAAAAATGGTCTACCCGTTTGGAGTCAATAGATTACATATACATCGTCTTTTATCTATATAGATTATTAAAATGTAAAAAGTGGTTATTGTGACATAACGATAATAGTTGGACATATAGTATCGCGAAGTTTTTTGTAGTTATTGATATGTTCTTTAATATTGTAAAACATACTTTTGTTTTATCATCAATAGTTTCCGCAGCGCATGCGACCAAAGATGTTTTATGGCATTTTTTTTACACCTTGGGTTACGTTACTAAAGTTTTAGTAAGAATCCCTAAAATTTTCTAGCAATAAATATAGCCTATGTTACTCAGGGTGAATGTAGCTTTCTAATGGTGAAAGAATTTTTTAAATCGGCACAGTAGTTTTTGAGTTTATTCAATACAAACATACAAAAATACAAATCTTTCCTCTTTATAATATTAGTGTAGATGGGCACTCATTTTACTCAGAATTTCAAGCTCTACAACATTTGTAAAGATAATGTTTCAGAGAGCGCTGGTAGTTTTTGAGATATTATATGATAATTTTTATTTGTGTGGCCAAAAAATTTGATACAAAAAGTCAGAAATATTCATACGAAGTAACTTATGACATTAAAATGAACATTAAAATAAATCATTAAAACTTTAAGGCACAGATTGTGTGAGATGTTTTTGCAGATGGCGCGCGAGTAATTCCAGCAGAGCATAAAAGTCAGACTTTCTGCCTTAAAATCGTTGCCGAAAGTACGTACTTTCGACCGGGTATAAAGAAAAAGATATTGGCAGAGTAATTTAAAATCACAACTGCATCCCAAACCTATTAAACTGTTATGATTATTTATCGTATACAAATTTACAGTCGGTATACGAACGTCACTGATTCTAAGTTGCGAAATAATATTTTTTTTAAACGCGTTCGGGGTATAAATCAGCCGTGCAGAAACATTCCCAATGTCCCAAAGGGATTGTTGTTGATCCGTGAATAACTGGGAGCCACCTAACATGTTTAAAAAAGCAAATAATCCGTGTTTGACGCACATAGTACACAGGATGTTCCAAAAAATTCTTGTCAGCTCCTAGAGGCACGACTGTATACGGTGGATTTAAGGTTGTCGGAACGATCTGAATTTAAGCCAAAAATAGGGTTACGACTAATAGCTGATTGTAGACTTATTCGTCAACATTTTGCAAACATTCTTTCTCTATAAGGAAGATAAAGGACAAATCTAGGTCTCTAGTAGACTACTTTTGTAATTTATGTACGATTTACTAGAATAAAGTTGGCATTAATTGTGCCAAAAAACACACGTTATCAATGTCACACTACGACCTTATTCGTACTTATTTTACAAAATTGTTCCATCACAAACCTAAAGTGATTCTTCCTTTTTCGGAAAAGTTTTTTAAATCTTCAAAATATTTCCAAAATTTAGAGTAATCATATGATAGCAGCACCATTGCAACAGCATTTTTTAATCTCGTAGTGTGGCTTAAATTCAGAGCGTCCCGACAGCCTTAATGGCTCCACTACTGTTGTCGCTGTCGTGTTTCATCTCAATCGCGTGCGAAACCGCGGATAACGGCTAGTGTATTATACTTGACTGTAATGTGAACACTTTTTTGATCTGTAGCTAAACGTTTAGCTGCTAAATTACTCGCCATTAATGCAAAATAGCAGCATAGTCCGAACGAGGCAGAACAAATCGTGGAAGGACGTTAAACATTTTGAGAATGATTTATGCCTGATTTACTATTTTGGGGTGTAAACCAGCTCATAGAAACAAAAGAATAGTTTTATGTACAGTTTGTGATTGGTGCAGTCATATCATTAAATTGGAAACAATAGTTGCAGCTACAACAATGGGTGGACATAATATATTAAAGCGCAGTTAATTTAACGTCATAATTATATTGTTTTTGGCTCTGCACGACATGAAACAAGAATGCACTATTCCTGGTAATTAGTTTTGTATTTTATTCAGTGGCAGTCAACGAAATTATTTATTAGCTACACTTCATTCAAAATTAAATCTGTCATTGAACGAAGTCTTGTAGAATTTAGAATTAGAATATATAGAATACTAGCGATTTACCCGCGACTACGTCCAGGTGGCATAGATTGTATAATACTCGCCACGGTTCTAAAAGGTTCTGAAGTTACTCACAAACAGCGTCGCAAATGCATATTTTAGAGCCGTCCTGGTTGTTTTGTGGGAAAGGAAGACTCCCAGCGCCTTCCAGTTACCGGCACAGAACGTGTGCTCGTCGGTATTGCTGGCTATTGTGTCACTTGTCGATTTCCTGCTATAAAGTACAGTCCAGTATGCTATTGTTAAGTTGTTTCTTTGATTGTTAATTGATCAAGATGCCTAACATAGTTTTGCATAGACAAGCACGAAAACTAATTTTTTGGATGACTTTATGCAAGGATTAGACCTATAGATTAAAGAAAAATTAAAAAATTAAAAATAATAATATAGCGCGAGTTTGTAGTTTTTCAACCGACTGTACCTGCGCAAGCCTCCATTTGCATCTAACTTCAGAACCTTTTAGAACCATGGCGCGTATTATACCCACAGTCCTTTTATACAAAATCTAGCCCCACCACGTTTGGGTAGATGGGTTCAAAAGACAGTCGAACATATATTTCTTTATTTTCTAAGAGTATAACCGAAACGAAAATTAACGAAATTTATTTTTATATAGCTAACATGCTCAAAATTAGAAGTTTTATGTTATACAAATGATTGTAGCGTAGCTTAACCTTTTTTTTCTCTTATTTGTTTAAATTTCATATATATTTTAGTAAAAATGTTATGTTTTGTATAACTATATAATATTATTTTAATATAAAATATAAGTTTTAATTTCTACAAGTTGCAGAACGGCTATTTAAGTGTTAAACATTCATTGTTACAATGCTAAATCAGAAAAATTTATTTTTATCCACCAACACCGCCGACGGTGTCGGTGGATAAAAATAAATTTTTCTGATTTAGCATTGTAACAATGAATGTTTAACAATATTATTAGTGTATTTGCCATATGGCAACATACACTATTGGCGTCGGTCGGATGGCGGGACCTAGGGGTCGGACCAAAATTTCTCGACGTTTCATAACCTCCTAAACACTTTGGCACCATTTTTAAAAATGTTTATATATATATGTATATATATATTTATATATATATTTATATATATATATATATATATATATATATATATATATATATATATATATATATATATATATATATATATATGTGTGTGTACGCGCGATAACTTTCGAAAGAGTTAATTGATTTCAACGAAAATTTGGGCCACATGTTGAAATCCATCACCGCAAGAAGCCTATTTAAAATGGGCCTAATCGGGCTATTTTAAGGGTAGTTTTTAGGGGTTGAAAACTGTTTTTGGGCCCCAAAATACTGAAAAAATTCTCCGAATCGTTTCAAAATTGAAATTTAACCCTTTGGTAGTGATTAAAAAGTTTCCCCACAATTGTAATAAAATCGGCCCGACAGGACCGGATTTACAAATTTTATGAAAACACTAGTTTGCAGATAGTGACTTATTTATTGAAGGGTGTATTTAATTTGGTGTAGACGTTAGATTGATAATAATATTACAATTAAGAAAAAAATGTTATTTTAAGGGGTGTATTAAGGGGTTAAATTTTTTATTTTGCCCAAAAACAAACTTAATTTCACATAATAAAAGTATAAAACCACACGGCCCTATACAAGCAAATACACTATATTGTCGGCAGGGTTTTGGCACTGCGACCCGGGTTTTTTTAGTTTGTCGCCAATATTATTGTTATATTATTGTATTTAGGATTTACGTAATATGCATGTCAACTTCCCTTTAACGAATTAATTTTCAAATACAGTAGGTATTTTCTAAGAGTATTATTTCTCGTTTTTAGTTTAAGCCATTTCAGAAATACAGACAGCGTATCTTTTATGAATGTTAACCATTTCCAATCAATACCTACTTCTCATTATGGTAGCGTATGTTTTTTCATACCTTCTCCGCCTATCAATCCAGTTAGTATATAATAATAATAATAATGCGTTTAACGTCCGTTTCTCGACTTTATGTCATAACAGACGCCATTCGCACCATTACTATTTTCCATTTTCCAACTCCCGTTATTTTCTACATTTTTTTAAACTTCAACTTATATAATAGCAATGGGCGAATGAAGGAATTATAGGAAGTTAGGATAAGGTAGGTAATTTTTGAACTAGGAGTTTGATAGGTAATCGGCCATGGCCTCAAATAAGGAACCACCTCGATATTTATCTGGAATTAATTGAGGGAAACCATGGAAAACCTCAATCAAGATGGCCGGTACAGGAATTACCGTTTCTCGGCGAAAGGCAGTAGGAAAAAGTCCCAGCCACATCTGCCCCCGCCGGGAATCGAACCCGGACCTCCCGAATGCGAGTCTAGTGCTGTCACCACTACTCTACCCAGCTCGGTTCAATCCAGTTAGTATAGAGATCAGTATTCCATTAATGACCAGTGGTGCGCCTATTTGAAATTAATTTAATACGTTCGAGAACCAATATAAACATTAACTTTTTGTTTGATTTTGATGATCGATTTTCTATTTTAAAACCAGTAGCGTACTGTCCTTTCTCAGAAATAAATGGAGACATTTAAAAATGCATTTACACTTTTATAGATATTCGATTTTGCCGTTTTGGCGTACGTCTATGGTTGACAAATGAATATTTGTTAATAAGCATGAGAAGCGTTAAGCTAATTAAGCTGATCAAAGCGTACAATGATGAATTTGTTCATTTGTTTCCATAAAGGGTGACAAAAATTAATCGACTAAAATATTATGGTGGCTGGTTCTTTTCGAATCAAAGCATAAACAAACCAATAAGTGAATGACGCGATGAACAAAGTTTAATTAATTAAGGGTCACAACTTTTTGTATCACGATTTTGCGATTAAGTCGTTTGAAGATCGCCAGATTCAGCCTAAGACCACAGATTGTTCGCCGAGCTAATGTTTTCAAATGAGAGGAAGTGCATTGATTTCGTTTATCTGCCATTTCAGCCTTCCTGCTGTCAAATTTGCGTTAACGCGACCAATTTAATATCTACTGTCGAATTGTCGTTAGCACGTTTTTCGTTGCCTGTTAAAATTTTACTTTCACCGCGCAAAAAAAAAGTATAACTTCAATAAAAAACATTATTTTTTCGATTGTAAAAATGGTTTGGTTAGACGGATTTACGGGGATAAATGTATAATGCCTACTATAATTTCCACATAATTGAGCTATGCAGCTCTGCAGAGATAATTTCTTGTGACCATTATGTGTAACATGACACGGCTAATAATATTATTTCCAATTTTACCGCCTGTTTCACAAATAACGTATCGCGAACCAGTTTATTCGGCTACCAAAAGAACAGAAATCGAACACGGTGAGTGAATTTTGCGTGACGTGTTTTATGGAGGGCCCCAATGGAACTTACTCAATGTTTTGACGTTTTTGCGTTTACTCTTAAATTTTCTTGATGATAAAAAAATATAGAAATTAATTTTTTTTTCACATAAATTAGACAATTAAATGAAAGTCGTAAAAAGTTGGAAAGTTCGCTGCGGTTACTTAACTTTCTCCGCTCCAATTTTTCTTTTTCTATACACACTTTTCTCATTTTTCATATAAATTTTCCGTCTGTTTTTATTATTTACTTTCGTTTCAATACAACTATCGACCATATTATATTTTATACATAATAAATACAGTATGTACGATAAAACTACTATACATTAAATTTCAGGATTACTTTACCGAGTAGAGTCGATTAGTGTTTTCAACAGTTTCTTGCATATCTCCAATTTTTAAGGCTGGACTTCACTAAACTGGCCTAGGCTGACGACAATAGGGAATATGCATGTATTTTTTTTTATATTTTTAATTCACTTTTTACATCGTTATAAAATAGTAAAAAATATAAATACTGTTGGAAATGCTCGAATAATTTTTTTAAATAATATTTAAAACATCGCTTAAATTTGATCTGTTTGAACGCCGCCATTTTTCGCGGGCCTTAAGTGACGTCAAAAGCCACGACCAGTGTTTGTTGACTATAAGTTTGACAGATACTTTTGGTTCTTTTATAGAAATTTTCAGTTTTAAAAGCTATTCACGCCATGGATAAAGCTACTAAACCATTTTATAGATACTGCCTTGTACCAATATGCAAAAACACTATTAGAAGTACACCTGATAAAGTGTTTTTTCCCGTTCCAAAAGATGCGAATACACGAAAACAATGGTGTAAGGTTATGAGAATGTATCTTCATCATAAATGCATCTATTTTTCGTAAATTATCCGATTGTGCCTTGACAAAGCCACTTTCAGTCATCGTTCTTAATGATTTAATGCTAGGTACTAGAAATTTCACGCTAATGAAAAACACTACAGAAGCACAAATAAAACAATTTTTCATTCAGACACCATAGAAACAGCGACGCCTATAAATCCGATAACGTGGTATTTGACGTCACGTTTCGGTTCGACCAATGGTGATGCGTTTCGCAAATTCGAATTTCCCTCGCATATTTTGCATTTTTTAATTAATATTTTATGCAATTAAAAACAAACTAAATAAGGAAATAATGGTCCAGATATAATTTCAGGACAATATGGATTCAGGGAAAAAAAATCAATTCAATTTAATCCAAATGCATATTCCCTATTACGGATTTGCTACTGACATAGAACTTGACAGATTCGAAATAATCAAATTTTGATACGCTGGATGGCTTCTTTTTTCATGAAGGTTACCAGAAACTAAGGTATAGTACGTGCCATGGATTTAAAAGGCTCGGAAGTTAGATGCAAATGGAGGCTTGCGCAGGTACAGTCGGTTGAAAAACTACAAACTTGCGCTATATTATTATTTTTAATTTTTCTTTAATCTAAAGGTCTAATCCCTTGCATAAAGTCTTCCAAAAAATTATTTTTCGTGCTCATCTATGCAAAACTGTATTAAGCATCTTGATCAAAGAAACAACTTAACAATAACGTACTGGACTGTACTTTATAGCAGGAAAGCGACAAGTGACACGACAACCAGCGATAACCAATCACCGACGAGCACACGTTCTGTGCCGGTAAGTGAGAGGTGGTGGGAGTCTTCCGTTCCCACAAAACAATCAGGACGGCTTGAAAATACGCATTTGTGCCGCTGTTTGTGACTAACTTCAGAACCTTTTAGAACCGTGGTGCGTATTATAGGGCGTTATATCATTGTTGAAGGTGTGACTAGGCGAGACGCGAGAGAGAGTGGGGGAAGTAGGCTTGTGGAGTCTTTTCCGAACAGTTGAGACAACAATAATTGAAAAACCATGCTATGGGCAACGGTGACGTAATCAATCGAGTCAACCAATCGCAGACGTGACCATGTTTAAAACCTCTTACGCCCAACCTCCTAGTATTCTAGTAACCTTGTAATCGACTATGTAGAGTGCTTTTGCCTGAACACATATTATAGCAAACAGTGGTATAGGCAGTTTAATATATTAAAAATGTGTACGTAATTTATATTTAAAAATTCTGAAAACCTATCTAAAACTTCGTCCATAAATAATAAATCGTTTTTGAGGGTTTGATGTTTGCGTATGAAAAACTGGAAGCGATGGCGTGCGATTTTTTTTATCCGCGTTTTTTATGCGATAAAATCACTATATATGTACTAGCTGGCACAAAATCAATTGGTAGTGTTTGTTATTTCAATTATACTGGCTCTACTTATCCTTTTGCTCAGTCATTCATTGGACGGACAGTTCCTTCTTATTCGTGAAAATCGCATGAAAATCGGTTGAAGGCTTTACAGATAGGTGGCTTTTATGTATGATTTGTAAAATAATTTAAAAGTCATATTGTGTTAAAAAATTCGCAAAAATGACTCTTTTAGAAGACGTCGTCGTAATTGGAGTGACTTTTTTATTTTAAGTTATGAAGTTATAGACATTTAAAGACGTTTTTAGTTTTCTTTTAAATTTGAGTTGGACTAACAAAGTATTGTTTCCCGAGTGTTCTAGGATACATGACGTTACGAATATTTCAAGATGGCGGCTAAAAGCTACGGTAGGGTAAAATTGATTCTAGAGATTGAATGAAACGATTAACGAACGTGTCGCAAAATACGTGAACCGTATACTATAAACCTTGAGGTCGTTGGTTCGATTCCCGCGGTCGATGACATTATTATTTATTGTTTTTTTTTAATTTTTTTTACAATTATACTAGTTTTACTTCTGTTTGTGTAGTGTAATACATAGTTTATTTTTTTATTAAAGAACTAATAGCAGAACTCCAATGCTTATGTTTCGTCACCAAATTTCTGAATTAATCTGTATAATAAAAAAAATTAGTGTTGTCGACAAGGAAAAATAGTATGTGCTGTGTCGACCACTTCTTCGTCTTCTTCTTGGCGATGACGGAAAAAGAAAAGAGAAAAAAAGTACTACATCTAGATCTCGGTTCAGCATCGGCGTGTATACACAAACTATATGAAAGTACAGGGGTGGCAAACATTTTTGAATCATACATTTTCCTGATCTTCACTGAATATCAAAATATATTCCGAAAAAATAGGGATTTTGCCTCATAAAACTTAATTTGGCCGTATAAGTCCCATGTACGATCGCGCTGAAAATTGGTATGTATATGTTTTTCGATGCGCTGATTACGAATATAAATTGGCCGTAAGTGGTCGTAAATGACGGCCAACTGGTAAAAAGTTACGAAAAAGTCATTTTTAAGATATTTGTACAATTGAAATACTTTGATCTGTGTCAATTAGTCGGGAAGCGATAAAATAATTGAAATTTTTATCATTAATTAACAATATAACTTTAATTAGTATTTTTTCGTCTAACTCATCCAACAAAAACGTATTCGTGTTCAGCATCTCAAAAAACATATAGGTATACGAATTGTCAGCTCATTTAGTAGAAGGTATTCGGAAGTATATCCTTATTTTACTGTGTTCAAAATAATATCTTAACAATTACTTTCTCGTAGCTTTTCATCAGTTAAACGTAATTTATGACCATTTACGGTGATTTGCGCCAATTTTCGTAATCAGCGCATCGAAAAACATATATACACCAATTTTCAGCGCGATCGGACATGGGACGTATACGGAAGTATCCCTTGATTTTTTTAAACACATTTTTAATTAGTAAGTCGGTTCGGTTTGGCCCGGATTTGTAGATTACCTATTAAAAGTAACATGTCTATTTGGATAAGGAATGTCGGCAAAAATAGCTTCGCAAGTCTCATTAGGCAAGTAATATTCAAGCCACAAACGTTTTGTGGCGAGTAATTTTTAAATCTGTGATAGCTTCTAAATTTTGTACATATAGATGGCTCAAAGCACGGATGTATAGCGTAAATAAACGAATTCTCTATTTTGGAGGTTGATTTTGGGGGACAAATTAGTAAATTAAAAAACATATTTTTTTTCAAGTGCATCATGCGACATATCAAATGAAAGGGCTCATTATGAGTAATACAAATATATTTTTTATGTTTTTAAAATGCGTATTTTAAAAGATATTAAAGAAATTATACGAAAATCGATCATCCCCTCTTTTATCAACGAAAATACTGAGCCTAAAATTAAAAAAAAAAAATAGGGAATATAGGGCCTTACTCATAGTTTACAGGAACACCTAAACGAAATTCTTTAATTTCTCACGGAAAACGGAATGGTATGGAACTCGCACTTGACCAGAGTTTTCCCATAATATAACTCGTACAGAATACAAGATGAATTGAAGATTATAGATGCACAACAACTAAGGTCATCAGCGTTTATTGACTGTTATTTGAAATAAATATTTTGTCCGCTGATATCTCAATACTTTACCAACATATAAAGGAAATAACGGGATGACAAAAAGAATCACTGAATGAAGAGAGAAAGAGAACGGAATATGGTTAGAGAGAGAAGCGAAAATTGTACGGTCTTGAAGCGACCGGAAATGTCGATCGAATGCCGGATTTCCAGTATATGTGAAATAAGGCGCGAGCTATGTTTCACAAATTTAAATATACCTACCAAATTTTATAAAACACGAAAAGGTTTTATTTTGGATTTGTATAAAGTTTCTCCCTTATCTCAATGTTCTACACGCATATTTAACTACCTAACTTGAAGTAAAAAAAACCCGGGTCGCAGTGCCAAAACCCTGCCGACAATATAGTGTATTTGCAGTGTGGCTTTATTATGCAAACTTAAGTTGGTTTTTGGGAAAAATAAAAAATTTTACTCCTTAATACACCCCTTAAAATAACATTTTTTTTCTTAATTGCAATATTATTATCAATCTAACGTCTACACCGAATTAAATACACCCTTCAATAAATAAGTCACTATCTACAAATTAGTGTTTTCAAAAAATGTGTAAGTCCGGTCCTGTTGGGCCGATTTTATTAAAATTGTAGGGACACTTTAATTGCTACTAACGGGTTAAATGTCAATTTTGAAACGATTCTGAGAATTTTTTCGGTATTTTAGGGCCCAAAAATATTTTTCAATCCCTAAAAACTACCCTTAAAATGGCCCGATTACGCCCATTTTAAATAGGCTTCTGGCAGGGGCCAAATTTTGTTAAAATCATTTAACTCTTTCGAAAGTTATTGCCCGTACATATATATATATATATATATATATATATATATATATATATATATATATATATATAAACAGTTTTAAAAATGGTGCCAAAGTGTTTAAGAGGTTATGAAACGTCGAGAAATTTTGGTCCGATCCCTAGGTCTCGCCATCCGACCGATGCCAATAGTGTATGTTGCCATATGGCAAATACACTAATAACGGGAACGTAGAAGTGGAAGATAGTAATGATGCGAGTGACGTCTAAGTCCTTTTAAATTTTATGAAATTGTCCAACCTTATTCCTCCCTTTCATCTCTCCTTTAGTAATTATTCTTTTTCAGTTTTCTATATTTCTATCGCTCACAACATCACAGTTCTCTCTCCTTTGCTCTTCTAAATTATTCAACTAATTTAGTGCAAGAAGTATTTCTTACATGAAATCTAAAGTAGCGGTAGACTACTTGGCGCCAAGTCGACATTCACTTTCTCACTCTTTCTCTCTCTCTCCCTCTCACTCGCATGTCCACCGTCTACTATATACAGGAAATCTGTATTTACAGCTGGAATATTTAACATTTTTTTCTGCAATTTCATTAAAATTATAGTCATTTCAATTTACTAATTCACCTCAGAATAGCATGGTTATGTATATTAATTTTTTTTAAACGCCTATGACGCTATTGAATATTAAAATTAACAGCGCTGTTAAATTTCTGTCTCACTTTGACTTATATGATGTGTTTGTTAGAAAGTTACAACAAATTAACAGCACTGTAAATTCTTACATCTTTAGTTTGCAGTTTCTTTATTTTAGGAGGCAAAAATGGCAATATTTATTTACTAAATTCTTTAATAACGTCAGGTGTTGAGCGTCTATAATCTACAATTTATCTCTCTGAAATGCCTAGCATTTAAAACTGTTTCTTCTTTAATAGCTTAAAATATATATTGGCTAATAGGTGTTTGGTAATTTTTCATATGTTTTTAAAAACTGGCATTCCATATAATTGTCTTATTTCTAAGAATTTCTTTATGAACTGGTATGAGCTGTAAAAAGAGGTTGTCTATAATTGCCTATTTAAAAAAAAAAAAAAAATTATACAACTCCCAAGTCGTGCAACTGTATTTTTCAAACTACAAAAAATATCTTTCAGATATAATTATTAATTACGATCAAATATAATCATTTGTTTTATCCGACTTCCGCTGCATTATTTCTTTTGAAAGTCGTCTGCAAAGAAAAATACGCCGCAACTTCAGAAAATATCATTCAAGTTGTCACAATCTAAGCTGACATCATAAACGCACTCTAAAGACAGTTGCACATTAGAATGGGACGAGTTTTTATGTCGTTTATGTCGTTTACAGAACACACAGCGAAATACTTCAAGCGTGTATAATTAAATAGAATTAAATTAAGTGAATAGTTTTTCAAATTAACTTTCTGCTAAATGTTTTATTATTATATTTACACATTTTTTGTAAACGCTTGAGTTTTATTTCATAAAGGAATTATAAAGCTTGTAACCTATTATTGTTAAGGCTGTCGGAACGCTTTGAATTTAAGCCCAGAATAGAGCTTCGGCTGTCAACTGATTGTAGACTTATTCGTCAACATTCTGCAAAAATTCTTTCTCTATAAGGAAGATAAAGTACAAATCTAGGTCTCTAATGGACTACTTTTGTAATTTATGTACGATTTACTAGAAAAAAGTTGGCATTAATTGTGCTAAAAAAACACACGTTTTCAATGTCACACTACGACCTTATTCGTACTTATTTCACAAAACTGTTCCATCACAAACCTAAGGTGACTCTTCCTTTTTCGGAAAAGTTTTTTAAATCTTCAAAATATTTCCCAAACTTAGAGTAATCAATTGACAGCGGCACCCTTGTAACAACATTTTTTTAGCCTCGTAGTTGACACCAGCCAAAAATTGAAACGTGCGGATGATTTGAGCGAGACAGAGCTAAAGAAGGTCGCACCCACAATATGTCTTTTGCCTACCTCGCCCCTTACCGCTATGTTTCAACACAAACAAAATTCAGAGCGTTCCGACAGCCTTAACAAAGACAGCGTAATCCAGTTGACTCTTTCTATTAGTTTCGTTAACCGAAACATTGAGATATAGCCTCTCCACTCTAGCCCAAATAGTTTTTTAACCAATTTTTTCGTCTCGAATTCCTTCGGGAAGTCAAATTAACAACAAACTAGCGGTACCTGTGCGAATAATTCGCACTAAAATTCGTTTCTAATTTCCCACACTCTTTATAACTTTCTTCTTTTTGTTGTATTACATTACGAAGCTCAGTGACGGTTCAAGAAAATATTTTTCTGAAACTGTCATATATAGAGGCGCACGTATCGAAAACATTGAGCTGAAGCGCCGCCATATGAAAAGTATTTATACATGAATTTTGATTAAAAATTAAACAAAAAAAATTTACCGACCGTCAATCATGTTGACGTTGTTTCAAAGTTAGAACCGTCAGATTGCAGCATTGCTGCATATACTGAATAAATGTATAATTGTGATAATTAATTATTTTGCAAAAACAAAAGCAATAATAGATTTTTTAGTTGTTGATGTCGGTAGAGCAAGCAATTGTCTATAAAATGAGATAAAATTTATGTGGAGCAATTGTGTGTTTTTTTCGAAAAAGGGAGGCAAACAACTAAACCTTAACGTATTAATATATATGATGGTTAAATTTTCAGATTGTAAGTGATAATGTTGTGCAGACATATTCCATTTAAATCTGTGTTAAAATTTAATTTTGAAGCAACTTTACTTTTTTTCGTGCCCAAAAAAGTTTAATCTCAAAATGTTTTAAGGACATGAGGTAAATAAGTTAATGCCTGTTGTGAAACCCCTTATCTACGCTACTGATTGTAGATCTAAATCAACGTTAGATTAAATTAATTGGCTCGAATAATTTTAACTGGAACGACGATGCCTGCGTTCCGTATATCTGTCTCAGCGCGCGACACTCCAAAGACACGTACGATTAACTAAGATTCTAAAAATTAATTAATTAAACGAAAAGAATTTAATTTTATTTGAAAGTGTGTTTATTCTATTATTAGTGTATTTGCCATATGGCAACATATACTATTGGCGTCGGTCGGATGGCGGGACCTAGGGGTTGGACCAAAATTTCTTGACGTTTCATAACCTCCTAAATACTTTGGCACCATTTTTAAAAATGTTTATATATATATATATATGTGTGTGCGTGTGTGTGTGTGTGTGTTAAAATCCATCACTGCAAGAAGCCTATTTAAAATGGGCCTAATCGGGCTATTTTAAGGGTAGTTTTTAGGGGTTGAAAAATGTTTTTGGACCTCAAAATACCGAAAAAATTCTCCAATTCGTTTCAAAATTGAAATTTAACCCTCTGGTAGTAATTCAAAAGTGTCCCTAAAATTTTAATAAAATCGGCCCGACAGGACCGGATTTACAAATTTTATGAAAACACTAATTTGCAGATAGTGAATTATTTACTGAAAGGTGTATATAGTTTGGTATAGAGGTTCGATTGATAATAATATTGTAATTAAGAAAAAAATGTTATTTTAAGGGGTGTATTAAGGAGTCAAATTTTTTATTTTGCCCAAAAACCAACTTAAGTTCGCATAATAAAGTCACACTGCCTGTATTAGCAAATACACTAGATTGTCGGCAGGGTTTTGGCACTGCGACCCGGGTTTTTTTATATTTGCTGCATCAAACAACAATAAAAAGTGAACCTAAATGAGGTTAAATTGGTTATAAAATATATATCAACGACGTTAAGAACAGAACACGCAAGGAATGTTTAGTATACAATACAAAGAAAAGTAATTATTAATTTTGAAACGCTGATTTTTTTTTAAATAGCTTTAAAATACCTTGTTTTACGATAATTATAAAATTCTATATGGTGCATTTTGTTTCGAAAGTGCAACCGACATACAGAGATAGAAAACTATATGTATTTCTGTCTACAGAAGAATGCGTTGCGCGCATGCGTTATAAACAATACGTATTTGTCCGCTGATAGAAATAAAACATATATCTCCGTTTCATATTGAGTATAAGTTTTTCAAATAGGAATGAGTCGTATAGATCTATTTTGTAAGTTTATGTTAATTTATGTAAATAATGAAGCGCGTTTAGTAAGGAAGTTTTACAAACCTTTGTACTATAAATACGTAGAGTAACTTATATTAAACGTGAAGTTTTATTGAAGCGTTGCAAGTAGAAGTTTTAATGATTCCTTATCTTTTAGACGAGGCAAATAATTAGAGGGCATAAATTTCACATTTGTAGATTTATTTAAAATGGCGCCTTTGACAAATAACCGCAATATGGAAATGTCGTGAGAACTAATTGACAAATCATATAAAAAAAAGACCAACAAGTGCGAGTAGAACTCGCGCCCTGAGGGTTCCGTACCGTTATAACACGTATAATTCCAGATAGAATTAAAAATTTGTCATTTTCGGGTTTTTTCTTTTACTTGTGTTGTGAGACCTTCATTTGTGCCAAATTTCAAGATTCTAGGCTAACGGGACTTAACCTATATGTTTCGATGAGAGTCAGAATAAAAAAATTTCAAAAAAATATTTTACTACAAATTCACGGTTTTGTGCTATAAGCAATTGCTTCTTTCCAAATTTCATAATTCTAGTTTTGACCTTACTCGAGCGATTGCAATTTCGGTGATTGCCGTTCTCGTTCGCATTCACCGATTTTCTGCCCTTGTAGCAAAATGCACTATTACAAGAATAGACTGAACCAGCTTACCTGTACAATATCTAGGTTCGTCGGACATGTCCCCGCAATCGTCGATGCCATCGCAATAGCGATCCAGTCTTACACATTTGTTGTTTCGGCAGGGGAATTCGCTTATACGACACGCTGGTACCGGGGATGTCCCGGGCACCAGGTGTGCCAACACAGTTAACAAGACGCCAACTGCGATCAGCCATCGCCATCTGCATCTGCAGATGATTTTGTCGTCGTTGACACCCTCGGACATACTGCTACGCGTTAACGACTCTCAACTCCTCTGAAACAAAAGAAACAAAACGGTGATTAACTAATTCCAAATTTGTAATTGTTTGACGTAAACCGTTATCAAATCTTTCAAAGAAATTATAAATCAAATGACTGTCTGCTGGATTTTTTCATGCGTTTATAGTCCGTAAGACTTCTCTACATGGGCCAGTAGTCGCTGATTTTTGCAATGATTGTTAGAAACATCCACTGTTACAATGCTATATTAGAAAAATTTTATTTTTTGAACAACTGTCACCGTCGGGACTCAAACCCGAATCTTTCCATTCGTAGCTCTCGCTACTGAGAAGGTTCATGTCTAGCGTTACGGAGTAAAATCTGCTCCCGCATGATGTGGATTCAGTGTTACAATAGGGATGGAAAAAGCGTGCGCTAAATCTATTTTTGACTTTGGAATCGAGTTCAAATTCTTTGAGTCTTGAAGTCGATTAATCATCTCTAATAGTCGTCTTTTGTGACTTAAGTCGACTTTTTAGAAATTTAGTAATTCGTGTATACAAATTTAGATATTTTAATATTTTATTAAATATGAACGTGCACACGTATAGTCGGTTGAAAAACTACGAACTCGCGCTATATTATTATTCTTAATTTTTCTTTAATCTAAAGGTCTAATTCCTTGCACTAAAGTCATCCATCCTGGTCGTACTTGAGTGTGGGACTTTGGGGGTTCTCAGCAGACAAATTATCATCTGAATCACCGTATCTTGAACAATCAAAGAAACAATAATGGCGTACTGAACTGTACTTTATAGCGGGAAAACGACAACTGACAAGACAACGAACATTAACCAATCGCCGACGAGTACACATACTGTGCCGGTAACTGAGAGGTGGTAGAAATCTTCCTTTCCCACAAAACGACGCTGTTTGTGACTAACTTCAGAACCTTTTAGAATCGCGGCGAGTATTATACTAAGTAATGTATAAAAAAGTCGAAAAGTCATCGAGTGAGAATCGATTCTAATCGATTCGAGACAGCCTCAACTCGACCCTAAAATGTCGATTATTTTTATCAAAAGATCGATTCTTGACTAAATCCCTATGTTACAATTGCTTTATTATGAAGGATTGACTGATGAGATATCGCACCGCCGCGGAAGTGGAAAGATTCGGATTTGAGTTCCGACGGTGAAAAATAAAATTTTGCTAATGTAGCATTGTAACCTTGAATATTTTTAACAATCGTTGCAAATGTCTGTCTGTTATAATCCCTAAAAAATTGAACTGCATGAGATTCTTTAATCATTTACTATCTACGATTTTCTCAAACTCGGAATTACTGTAAAAATTTCATTAACAGGTTGTTTAAAGACATTTAATTTTAACGTAAAATAAACACCATGCTGCGAGAAATATCAAACCGAACTCAAAGTGATTTTGTTGAAACGATTCACATAAAAGCTGCGGTGTTTGTCATATTAAATTCAAACTAAAATTATTCTGCATCAAATTCCACATATATTCATCTTATAATGTGCCCTGAAGAACGTTCAGTTCGTTCAGCATAGAGTTGTAAACGCCATGTGCAAACGGTTTAGTGGAAGAAGAGGAAGAAGAATTGTACACCAGACGATGGAGAACAAGAATTTATATGTTTATACGTACATACGTGTCCAAAGGGGACACTTGACTCGCTATTTTACACTCACATGGTCAACTGTCGGAAAGAGATAAATAATAATTTAACTTGAACGTGTTTCCGAGTCGCGAGGGCATCCCACCAACAAATATGCTCTGTTACATGCAGCTGGTATCTGGCTAGAGATGCATATCTGATTGGCTGTTTAAACTAAAATAAAATGTACAGTCGATTATTTGGTCATATAAAAGGTAAACGGAAAACTCGAAAAGCTAATAGAAACACAGATCAAGGTAGAAGTGATCGTCAATTTCTGAAGTTAAGACATTTTTATCAGGCGGTAGAAAACGAGCTCTAATTCGAACATGATGCACAGTGGGCCAAAAATTACGTTAGTTAATGGGTTTAGGGATTCATGAGAAAAATATAGATTGGAACAAATCAAATTCGTAAAAAGCATACCCTGCATATCTATGCTAGAATAAAAAAACGACAACATATAAAACATTCTGAAAATTTTAATTTGTTACGTAAATTACTACTAGAAAAGTCTGTCGTCTTATTTCTTAACTAAATCCTGGTTTCCTAATACTGTACTATAGCGGTCGTAATATGACGACTAATGTAACGACGTAAATGGATGCCGCTTTTTTACGTGCTACCGCTATCGAGAAAACTATATCCATTAACCATTTACTTCTATGCAAGCGTTTTTGTGACGTCATTCATCGCTATTTTACGTTATCGCTATATTAGGAAATCAGAACTTAAGAGATTATCAACAAATAGAAAGAGATATAGACGACAATAGATTATAGAAGTTCAACAGCTGACGTTATTGGCGTCTCGATGCTCAAGATTCTGGAGCGTTCTAAAAGAAATGTCGAGTCGTGACCGGCGTGAAGTTTCCCCCGTATGTTGGCAATAGTGTGAGTATTGCGCCAAGCGCAATTGTGAGAAATCGACTGTCATTTATAATCCCGTTCACAATGTTCCGTCTTACTTCCACCAAGTGTGTCCGTCTCGTTCACTCAACTCTTCTTGAGACATTTATTTCTTAAAAGCCACTTTCAACCACCGTTACCTTTGATATAGTTGATGTTGGTAAGTTGGCATTACTGCCTCTTATGTGCTCGCACATGGCTGCAGTGGTGCCACCACACATAAAGTGACACATCGTCACACCGGATTATTATGCCTACTGGGTCATTTATAGCGACACCCTAATACTCACTAAACGTGTTACAGTTGGCAACAGTGTGTTTGGACAATGTTTAAACATGACAGGGATAACGGTCTCCTTAAAAGGATACTTGATATCGTCGGATGTCCGCAAAATTTACACTTTTATCTAAAGAAATGGTTCTAAAATGTTGACAAAACGAACGTTTTGTGTCCTAAATGAATCGAACAATTTCCCAGAGGCAATTCATAGATAGATACATACAGTAGGACCCCGCTTAACGCGGGAGATATGTTCTAATAAGTTCCTGCGCTATACGAAACAGCGCTAAAAGAGGTCATCTTAATACATAGATAATCAGTGAAACAAAACCGAGAATAAGAAATATTGTGAATTTTTTTTGTTTAATTTTGCAATATTAATTGTTTATCACATTAATTATAGATTTATTTATTGCTAATATCTATTTTTGTTTATAAAACAGTTATGAAAATCAAATAAAAGTTCGAGTAAAGAGTTATGTTTGTGATGAGGAAGGTTCCTCATTTGACATATTTTGTTTTTCGTGAAGAAGTCATCTAGTGTCGTTTGCTTTTTTCTGTTTCATTCAGGAAGCTGTTGTCGATAGCAAGATATTGCATCAATGACACTTCGTCTTGCCTTTGAACTTCTGTCAACATTCGAATCAATTTGTATAAACTGATCTGATCCATAATTTACGTTATAGTGGCTACACTTTTTTTAGAAACAGCGTTAAGCGGAGAAGCGTTAAGCGAGGTCTTACTGTACTAAGTTGCAGGAAACATTATCGGAAAAAAATTATTTGCCAATGTCCTTAAATTTTGATCATATAATTGGGTTTTTGAATGAATTTTTTTTTTACATAAATGGAAAGATCACATACAAGTTTTATAGCAAAACTACTTTTATTATTTTGTTTAATTTCATAATGAAAAAGTTATATTTGTTTTAAAAATAATGTTTAAGCTAAGATCCGATAACGCGCCAGAAACCTCTGTGACGTCAAAATGTTTTTATGGGCCTGGTTGCCATGGTTACTTTGATAGTATGTATTATAAAGCCATACACAAATGCACAACTTTTGTCATTTTGACGTCACAAACATTCCTGGTACGTTTGTTATCACGTAATATCTTTTGAAGTTTTATACATTTTAATTAATTTGTTATTAATTACCTATGGCTTAATTTTCTTTTCGTTTCGTTCTTCAATATTATTTACGATATATTATTTAAAAAACAAAAAAATTTAGTAGTTTTTTTAAATTCAAATACTCAATTATAGCTATTACACATGCGGTAGCAGTCTAATGTCATATTCAAACTTGTAGATTGTACTCACACAAAAACAAATAATTTACAAAAAAAAAAAAAAAAAGCAGCAGGTATTGGGAACGCTGTAAAGAATTTGTGTTTTATTTTGTACATAATATGTATATTTTTTTGTTAATAAAATTTTATCTTATCTTTACAAAAAAAGAGCACGTCTCAAGCTAAATTTTGACCAATATGCGTAGAAAAATGTTGCTTCGAAGTGGAAATTGTACAAAAAAACCTATGCTAAATACAAAAAACCCGGGTCGCAGTGCCAAAACCCTGCCGACAATATAGTGTATTTGCTTATACAGGCAGTGTGGCTTTATTATGCGAACTTAAGTTGGCTTTTGGGCAAAATAAAAAATTTTACTCCTTAATACACCCCTTAAAATAACATTTTTTTTCTTAATTGCAATATTATTATCAATCGAACCTCTATACCAAATTATATACATCTTTCAATAAATAATTCATTATCTGCAAACTAGTTTTTTCATAAAATTTGTAAATCCGGTCCTGTCGGGCCGATTTTATCAAAATTTTAGGGACACTTTTCAATTACTACCAGAGGGTTAAATTTCAATTCTGAAACGATTTGAAGAATTTTTTCGGTATTTTGGGGCCCAAAAACATTTTTCAACCCCTAAAAACTACCCTTAAAGTGGCCCGATTAGGCCCATTTTAAATAGGCTTCTTGCGGTGATGGATTTCCACGCGTGTGCCAAATTTAGTTGAAATCAATTAACTCTTTCGAAAGTTATTGCCCGCACACATATATATATATATATATATACGTATATATATATATATATATATATATATATAAATATATATATATATATATAAACATTTTTAAAAATGGTGCCAAAGTGTTTAGGAGGTTATGAAACGTCGAGAAATTTTGGTCCGACCCCTAGGTCCCGCCATCCGACCGACGCCAATAGTGTATGTTGCCATATGGCAAATACACTAAAAATGCGTTTTTTTGAAATTTTCAAGTAGCATGCAAAATTTTGTGAAGCTCATTGTTTAATTACAGGTAATAAAAACAGTAATAAAATGAATTTTCCGATCACAATTCGAAATAAAAAACCCGGGTCGCAGTGCCAAAACCCTGCCGACAATATAGTGTATTTGATAATACAGGCAGTGTGGCTTTATTATGCGAACTTATGTTGGTTTTTCGGCAAAATAAAAAATTTGACTCCTTAATACACCCCTTAAAATAACATTTTTTTTTCTTAATTGCAATATTATTATCAATCGAACCTCTATACCAAATTATATACAACTTTCAGTAAATAATTCACTATCTGCAAAGTAGTGTTTTCATAAAATTTTTAAGTCCGGTCCTGTCGGGCCGATTTTTTTAAAATTTTAGGGACATTTTTTAATTACTACTGGAAGGTTAAATGTCAATTTTGAAACGATTCGGAGAATTTTTTCGGTATTTTGGGGCCCAAAAACGTTTTTCAACCCCTAAAAACTACCCTTAAAATAGCCCGATTACGCCCATTTTAAATAGGCTTCTTGCGGTGATGGATTTCAACACGTGGGCCAAATTTCGTTAAAATCAATTAACTCCTTCGAAAGTTATTGCCCGCACACATATATATATATATATATACGTATATATATATATATATAAATATATATATATATACATATATATATAAACATTTTTAAAAATGGTGCCAAAGTGTTTAGGAGGTTATGAAACGTCGAGAAATTTTGGTCCGACCCCTAGGTCCCGCCATCCGACCGACGCCAATAGTGTATGTTGCCTTATGGCAAATACACTAATAACCCGAAGTATATTTTACAAGCTGTGTGATTATATGCATTCGCCTGACACTTAGTTATATAGGATACGGCTTCGCCCGGGTGTAAATATAATATATAGGATATAAAAGATGAGAATCATTATCATTAAATTCTCAACGTGTATTGAATTTGCGCGAATTCAATCGCTTTTATTTGTGAATGTTCAAAAATCGAAGAAAAATATTATTTCCCAAAAAGAAATTTAAAAAATTCTGTTGATCTGATCGCTACCAAACTTCAGACGATCACCCGCTGGGCTAATCTAAAGATTGTCTGAAAATTTCATCAAAAATAGTTTACCCGTTTGAAGTCCATAGATTACATACTACATCGTCTTTTATCTATATAGATTATTAAAATGTAAAAAGTGGTTATTGTGACATAACGATAATAGTTGGACATATAGTATCGCAAAGTTTTTTGTAGTTATTGATATGTTCTTTAATATTGTAGAACATACTTTTGTTCTATCATTAATAGTTTCCGCAGCGCATGCGACGAAAGATGTTTTATGGCATGTTTTTTACACCTTGGGTTACGTTACTAAAGTTTTAGTAAGGATCCCTAATATTTTCTAGCAATAAATATAGCCTATGTTACTCAGGGTGAATGTAGCTTTCTAAAGGTGCAAGAATTTTTTTAATCGGCACAGTAGTTTTTGAGTTTATTCATTACAAACATACACACACACACACAAATACAAATCTTTCCTCTTTATAATATTAGTGTAGATTATTATCTATAGTTAGAAAATATGCTCAAAGTTGCGTAATTCCAAAATCACTGATTTAAAAAAAAACTCCCAAGATATTATTTTAGTTCTCCTCTCGTCACCTGAGCTACTGGAAAATTCTAGCTGATTGGTGTTTGAAAACTGAACTGCAATCCGATTGGTCTGTTTGAAAAGTTAATTTAAACAGCACAAAGGCATGGAAAAAACGAATAAAAAGAACACAACAAAATAATATGATAGCAGCAAAAGACATATATCTTTCTTTACTGGCATTTGCCTGTTTTTAATTCACAACAAGAGCGTAGCAGTAAAAGTCGTGGAAATCGACGCACTGGGAAATGGGAAAATGAACAAGAGAAGAGGTCTTAATAAATCAATCAAGTTAGTAAACGTTCACCAAAATCTCGAGATTCACTCCTCCCCTTTATTTTAAGTGTTGATATCACTGCTTTATGCATGTACAGTTTAACTTCGATTATCCGTGGTCTTTTTACTTTCAACGATCATAGGACTTAAGAAAGTCCGAGAGGACAATGTGGTCCAGTGATTAGCGTGATGGACTGTCGTGGATTCGAATCCTGGCTCTACTATAGAAAATTAAATGATTTATTTAAAATATTAATTTCGACTGAAATATTTTTTTATTAAAATGGCTCAATAATTATATTTAGAGTTTTATTCCAATTTTAAACTACAAGTTTATTAATATTCTTCTAAATTATAGATGTTAATTTTAGCTCTACCAAAGATCAAGTGAAATATTTCTATGAGAAATATTTTAAGAATAAATTGATTATGCAACTGCAATGTCAAATGAAATAAAGAGGTTGTATAATAGTTTCAAGTCGAAATTAACATAAATTAAATGATAATAAAAAAATACAGTACATGAAAACTGAAAAAAAATTGTACAAGTATAAAAAAAAAATATGTTTTTTATACAACGTTACACATGGATGTTTTATAATGTAGTTTAGTTTTTTAAGTGATTATGTTACTTGATGTACTTAAGACGCTAATAACCTAAGTTGTCGAGCATCTAAATTTCTTGGTGCTATAATTGATCAGAAATGTAGTTGGACTTATCATATTGACAATTTATGTAATAAACTCGCATCATTATGTTATGTCTTAAAGCAGTTAAGACATAACGTTAATTTTGATATTTGTGGAGACCTGTGTCAAGGATAGTTATATAAGAGTATAATGTAATATTATTTTATATCTTTTTCATGAATAAATGGTTAATTATTATTAGACCGTGATCGAGTGCGTTTCATTAAAATCGTAAGGTACCACAAATTGGCGACGAGGATTATTTCGAACCTCTCAAACAGTATCAAAGGTAAGACGACACGGGCTGTTAATTTAGCTATTCAAAAGAAACATTTTCATTTACTTTTCATAATAGTTATTGCATTGTCAAATGTACAATTAATTCCGATACTCCAAATGGATATCGAGGAAGGGCTGTGAGCACCAAATGAACGTACAATTAATTCCGATACTCCAAATGGATATCGAGGAAGGGCTGTGAGCACCAAATGAATGTACAATTAATTCCGATACTCCAAATGGATATCGAGGAAGGGCTGTGAGCACCAAATGAATGTACAATTAATTCCGATACTCCAAATGGATATCGAGGAAGGGCTGTGAGCACCAAATGAACGTACAATTAATTCCGATACTCCAAATGGATATCGAGGAAGGGCTGTGAGCACCAAATGAATGTACAATTAATTCCGATACTCCAAATGGATATCGAGGAAGGGCTGTGAGCACCAAATGAATGTACAATTAATTCCGATACTCCAAATGGATATCGAGGAAGGGCTGTGAGCACCAAATGAATGTACAATTAATTCCGATACTCCAAATGGATATCGAGGAAGGGCTGTGAGCACCAACTGAATGTACAATTAATTCCGATACTCCAAATGGATATCGAGGAAGGGCTGTGAGCACCAAATGAATGTACAATTAATACCGATACTCCAAATGGATATCGAGGAAGGGCTGTGAGCCCCAAACAAAAGAGAGGGCAGAGAGCACTCAAAAGAACAGAATATCTGTAAATAATGTTATTTGTGTCACACATGCACGTATCCATTAATCATCATAAATTTAAAAACAGAATTTCAGAACATACGTATGATTGCAATATTTTTTCCAAAATTTTACATAAATCACAAAAAGGGTTAATTCTAAACGAACTAGAAAAATTTGAAATAGTTAAAAATAATGTGTTTAAATACAGAAAAGAATTTAAATCTTATCTTTAATAAAACAGAAAATAATACCTTATATAAACAGATTATAAATTATTATAACTTATGTCATTGATTGTTTGACTTTCCGTAACCTTCTATAAAAATGATCAGCCATTGTGACAATTCAATTTTTAAATTTTAACAGTCTAATTTAAGACGCTAATATAATATGAGTTATCTGATGATGACTTAGGTCTAAAGCGTTTATAAATAAAATTTTTATTATACAAATTTATGTTTTGGAATTGTTTTTCTATAAAATAAAAGTATATCTTATACTTTGTATCCATTAATATGTTTTAAAATACAATCACGGCAGTGATTCCATGGTGCTTGAATAAATATAATATAAGTACTAGGTGCTATCCGCGATTCTGCTCCCGATTAAGATGAAGCGCGGCAGCGACAACAACAGTAGAGCCGTCGACTCCACCCGGCGCCCTCTATAAGTTACACCAAATGGATAGCACAAAGAAAAAAAAAAAAAAACTTCCCGATGAAAAAAAAAAACATATTTGTGCCAACTTTTTATTAACTTTTATTAACCTCAAACATACTGACATCAATTTTATAAATATACAGATAACGTAGAGATTACATAATTGTATAGCACGATATACATTGACCTATTTTTTGTTTGTTTCGGCTTTTAACGTGAGCATTAAATTAAATCAAGTAGTAACTTTGAAACATCACTAGCACTGCCTTTAAATGTCTTATTTGTTAACAAAAAAAAAAGAAGAAAGAACGAATAGTATCAGATGCTTCCTGTACGTCAACGTTAAAATGGCACTGATTAGATGAGATTGAAAAAAAAATGCCTTGCACCTTTAAAACAATAGATATCACGGATGTCATATAGAAAAGGAACTTAGCTGGTGCATAGTTACGCAAAGTAATCTATAATTTACCTGAAGCAATATGTTCATTTAATGAAGAAAAGAACGGTGTTTTTAAAACGCTTATATCGATAAGTTGTCTGAATAGTTCTCTCCTAAACAGAATTATGCATTTGAACGAGACGTGTTGTGTTTCGAGATATGAGACAAAGCTATCGGATGGTAAAAAGCGCATTCAAATCAGTTCAGCAGTTATCGCGTTTTAGCATATACAAACACACAAAGTGATTTAAATGGGAATTCCCACAGTCCGGTTATGCCGACTTTTGTCCGATATTCAGAATTTCATTGTTTATGTCTTCATGAACTTAAATCATCAATCGAAATTAATTCACCGGATTTTCCATACGGAATGTACCTTAGCGTCTGCACTAAAAGTCGGAAACGTTATTGTGAGATTGTCCATATCTAGATCCTTACGTAAAGTTAGTAAAACAACCTCTGAGAAAAGTTCCAATATCTGTAGAATCACATGTCTAAAATAAATTGATTAAAGCATTGCCAATACGAAACATTAAAATTCTTTAGCATTTTGCTTCAGCACTGTCTCAAATTCAATTAACATCCTGAGTTAAATAAACAAGTAAAAAGAGTGAATCTGTGTTCTAGTATTTAATTACGAATAACTGACATAATACGCACTGACTCAGTGAAACATAAAGTTAGTGTAGAAATTAACAGTTAATATGGAACGGGAAAAAAGTACTTTATTATAATTCAGTTAACATGGTTGATAATATTGTTTTTGTACACAGGAGTCTCTACAACAGATCTGTGACTAATAGTAGTTATCGAAATACCTCTCATGGCCTTATCTGTAAAGCCCAATTTTCAATATTAAACTGCAAGTATATAACGACATTAAAGATAAAATGAATATTTATTTTTGTTGAAATATTTAATTGTAATTTGTATTTTTCGAACTGTATTATTTTTGTACTATGTATTTCTGATCATGCAATATTATGAAATTACGCAACATCTAGATATTATAAAAGTCGATAAAAAAAAATAGTTTTTGTTCAATTCTTGTTAATTCTTTTCAAGTATAAATATTCTAAAACAGAAAAAATTTTTTTTTTGATTAACAACCAGAAATCAGTGGTTCTTTATTAACAAAACAGTAAACATCTGTAAAAGATTTCAATGTTATTTTTATCAAATTATTTATATCATTCAACTATGATACTTATGAACAAAGCGCACCATCAATTCTAGAACTACCTCTTGTTTTTGCTACCTAATAAAAACAGACAAAAATATTTTTTTTCCTTTTAGAGCGGAACTGTCTGTTATGGGTCCAGTGCTATTGAGAGGTAATCGAATTGTCATACCTTCGTCTTTAACAAAACCTGTTATACGTAACCATCACAATTTGTAAGTCCCGTACAAGATCCTATTTTGTGTGGCGTTCTAGGTTGCGTGTTTGCGCCCATACATAGTAAACCCTAGGTTGCAAGTATTTTGATTTGAAAAAAAAAAATAGAACAAATACCATATACTACCAAGTGTTCTCAATTACTATATACAAAATGAATTTAAAGTCAAAAAGTGGATCAACAAATAAATTGAAATTCTATTTATTTATAACAAATGGATAAAGATTGTATTCAGATATTCAGGTTATAATTTGGTTTACTATTTCATGCATGTTTGGATTAATTTGTTAAATGGTTACAAGAAAATCATGAGGTAACGAGACTCAACGTTCGTTACTAGTATAATATAAATTTTTCACTTTAAGTACGAAAAAGCAAGATAATAAGAATAATAATATTATAATCACAACCAAATAATCGCTCGAAACGAGCCAATCAGTTCGGTCGGTAATGTCGCGTGAATACAACTCGAGTTAGTAATATAGTCTCGAGTCGATTCGAATTACTCCCGACTTTCGAGTTAACCCGGTTTGGAACGTCGAGTTATCCATCACTAATAAAATAAAAAAAAAAAAAAAAAAAAAATGTTTTTTACTCTAGCACACAAATTTGAATCTTTATCCAAGTAGATATTTTGTGGTTACCTTAATTATCCAATATGACATTGAAACAATTACCTAATTTAGTAGTTATAGAATGTTATAGAATGTCAACTAAGCTTTTGATATTAATTCACACAAAACATAGTTGAGCAGCGATTGAATAAATTAGATTTCAAACATAAATATGAATAACATGACGACTATTATAAACCATCAACTTCAAAATAAATTGTAAAATATCGAAAACGATTTATGGTAGACTTCAATTTCCACCTCAATGAAACATCTTAACAAATAAACCTTAATAGCTATATCATTTTTATTTCGTCTTTAATTATACCCTGTACTAATTTATTTTGTCTTAATTTAATTTGCTTGGGTTAGTCCACTTGAATTATCGTCGAAGTGAATTTAGGTAAACAAAACCAAAAACAAAAAGGAAAAGATAGAGAAGACAGGCTAAGAGGGTCTAAAGACAGTAAGATAAAACAGGGAGCAGATAGTCATAACACAAAACATGAATACTTCAAATAAGCTAGAAAACAGGTAGGTACTGAAATGAACTTAGCATTAGAAAGGACGGAAAAATATTCAAGCGAAACACTGCCCATGTCAAGAAACGACCGGAGGAATCGGAGCTCTCGTAATCAATCCCAGTTCCTGCCAAGCCAACAGATAACGTCATTCCGGACCAACACTGGAAGAACAGGTTTCCGACAAAGAAGAAAACGCCCCATCAAGAAAAAAAAGAAGCTTCACCACTCAAGTCGAAAAAGAAGAAGGGAATGTGGAGACCTGTGTCAAGGATAGTTATATAAGAGTATAATGTAAAATTATTTTATATCTTTTTCATGAATAAATGGTTAATTATTATTAGACCGTGATCGAGTGCGTTTCATTAAAATCGTAAGGTACCACAATATTCTTAAAATGTACTACTTTGCACATTTCCAATTTAATTTAACGTATGGTATAGTTGCTTGGGGAAATGCTTCTGGGGTGCAGAGTCTTTAAAATGCAAAAAAGGGCTATACGCTTTATGCTTGGACTTAGTTCTGATACTAGCTGTAAACCCTATTTTAAAAAGTATAAGATACTGACTTTACCAAGTTTATATATATTAAACTTGTGCCTATACACCAAGCATAATATTAAAGATTTTTAAACATTACAGCAGTCTCATAATTACAGCATAAGGAGCATATCAGTAAATTAAATAATCAGTTTGATCAGATCAAAAAATTTTAATGTTGATTAAACTTTCACAATGTTACAACGTTTCATCGGCCATCCCGACTTCATCAGGTAATCTATAGAACACATAAATAAAAATGTTTTACAGTTAACGTTATGTATGTGTTCTATAGATTACCTGATGAAGTCGGGATGGCCGATGAAACGTTGTAACATTGTGAAAGTTTAATCAACATTAAAATTTTTTGGTCTGATCAAACTGATTATTTAATTTATATTAACAAAATAAAATTACTTGCAATACTGTTCAATATTTTTATTTATATAAAAGACGTTTCGACCAACAGTTTTGGTCCTTTTCAATTTTCAGATTGAAAATTGAAAAGGACCAAAACTGTTGGTCGAAACGTCTTTTGAGTATAAAATTATGAGTACTAAGAGATTCAAGAAATGTTTTACCGAAATTTTAGCTGAAAAAGCATATTATTCTTTTAATGAATTTTTAGATGATTTTAATTAATTTTAATTCAATTGTTATTTTTTTTCTCTCTCTGTAAACTGACTGGCTACACATTGTTTTATGTTCAATAAATATTATTATTATTATTATTATTCTACAATAAATTAAAAATAAAAAAGTACGACAACGGGGAAACAACCAAATTTGAGATTTCAACCGATCTATACACGTTAAAATCGCTTCGAAATACCAAAAAGCGAGATTTAGATATAAAATAACTAAAGTTTTTTTTTAAATTTTAGTATTGCTACCTAAAATAAGGTAAACTTATTGATGAACGAAAAATCGACAATTGAGATTTTTTTCAAAACGGATTTCACGATAAAGATCATTTTTCATAAATCGATATGACATTAAGACTCTATTCAATAATTTATTTGTCTCGAAATAATCTAGAAAGATCTGCGGCAAATGACTTGGATCACGAATGTCATTACTTTTTATTTAAAGATAAATTAATTCTCCAAAAACTGATAAAAATAGAGCCCTTTTATGTAAACAATTTGGAAAAGTAAAAACGTTTTCTTTTTGATACTCTCTGTCTCAGAGATAGTACGCTTTTAACTAAGCGTAATAAATGACTATAAGCTGCTAATAAATTAAAATGCTGCAAAGAAAACAATTAATTCTAAAATACCAGGTTCCACTGTACATATATGTATGTTGTCCACTGGAAGTGTTGCTCTTAATGCAATCGAGTTGGGGCTTTTTTATATCTTTTTCTCAAAGCCAATGTTTGCCGCCTTGTCATGTGAAGTGAAAATGACCGAGTCGAAAATCTATTTAAGTAAAGACGGCTAGATTATGCCCACAAAAACTTATTCTTGGCTTTTTTGTTCTTTGCAACTTGAAATTTTTACTGTGATACTATTATCTTAAAACTGCAATAAAAAAAAAGATGTTAGCATTTACACTCTGTTCACAAAAAGTGAGATGTTATTCATGTAGTTGATAAGGACGTTATTTTCAAGCTTTAAAGCAGTGGTATTCAACCTTGTTTTTTTATTGAGTACCTCTTTTTTCGTTGTACTGGGTTATCCAAAAGAGACTGTAGGATGTTGAATTTTAATATACTGCGAACTAGCCATTTTTTTCTATCTGTCACTTGATTTGACAAGTAGAAGGTAGTACAATTTTTACTATTACATTTCGACAACGCATTTTTATATTGCAAACTTATTATGAAAAACAACGTTCTAAAAAAATACATTTCGTAAAATACATAATTTTTCAAAGAAAATCATCACTAGTGACGAAGCATATTTTCGAGCTGGATAGAGTAGTGGTGACAGCACTAGACTCGCATTCAGGAGGTACGAGTTCGAATCCCGACTGGGGCAAATGTGGCTGGGACTTTTTCCTACTGCCTCTCGCCGAGCAACGATAATTCTTGTACCGGCCATCTTGACTGCGGTTTTCCATGGTTTTTCTCAATTAATTCCAGATAAATATCGAGATGGTTCCTTATTCAAGGCCATGGCCGATTACCTATCAAACTCCTAGTTCAAAAATTACCTATCCTATCCTAATTTCCTATAATTCCTTCATTCGTTTGCTATTAGTTAAGTTGAAGTTTTAGAAATGTAGAAAATAACGGGAAGTAGTAAAATAGAAAATAGTAATGGTGCGAATGGCGTCTGTTAGACATAAAAGTCGACAAACGGACGTTAAACGCATTATTAGTGTATTTGCCATATGGCAACATACACTATTGGCGTCGGTCGGAGGGCGGGACCTAGGGGTCGGACCAAAATTTCTCGACGTTTCATAACCTCCTAAACACTTTGGCACCATTTTTAAAAATGTTTATATATATGTGTGTGTGTGCTATAACTCTCGAAAGAGTTAATTGATTTTTACGAAATTTTGCCCACATATTGGAATCCACCACCGCAAGAACCCTATTTAAAATGGACCCAATCGGACTATTTTAAGGGTAGTTTTTAGGGGTTGAAAAATGGTTTTGGGCCCCAAAATACCGAAAAAATTCTCCGAATCGTTTCAAAATTGAAATTTAACTCTCTGGTAGTAGTTAAAAAGTGTCCCTAAAATTTTAATAAAATCGGCCTGACTGAACCGGATTTACAAATTTTTTGAAAATACTAGTTTGCAGATGAATTATTTACTGAAAGGTGTATATAATTTAGTATAGAGGTTCGATTGGTAATAATATTGCAATTAAGAAAAAAAAATGTTATTTAAGGGGTGTATTAAGGAGTCTAATTTTTTATTTTGCCCAAAAACCAACTTAAGTTTGCATAATAAAGCCACACTGCCTGCATAAGCAAATACACTATATTGTCGGCAGGGTTTTGGCACTGCGACCCGGGTTTTTATTATTTTCGATTGAATGGACAAGTGAATAAACGGAATCGTTTCGAGGTCGACTTCTGGCGGTGATATTTAATTTCTTTCTTTATCCAAAATCAGTTCGATTCGTTTCAAAATATGTTTGAAAGACAATACAAAAGTAGAATTATAATTTATCAAGGAGTATGGAACATTTTTGACTGTTTGAATCGGGGACGCATGCTAGGGAAGAAGTTCAAAGACCGAGCGATAGTTAATCTAACGCTATGTTCCCGAGGGTTGAGCAGGCGCGGAGGGATGAAGGCTGCAAGAGTGACTAAACGAGAGTCACTTGTTAAGGAGGGCACGAACAACCTTATCAGAGTTCGACCGCGCGACAACGTCGTGCTTTTGTACAGGGTGAACATATAAAAACGGAGTTTCAAGCAACCGGCGCGCAGTGTTTTGTTGTGCTATTTTAATAGAGCAGTAAACTCCTAAATAAAATGATACACCAAACTACTTGATTCTGATTTCTAATCAGAAATTAATTTTGAAATATTTTTGCAAGCCATGCACTTTAAAAAACGTTTTTGTTTGTGACGCCATATTCATATGATGCACCTTAGGTCACTAGCGTCTTTATATCAAATAATATATTCACTTAAAAATAAACGACATCATCCAGGAGCAAGAATTTAATAATTATTTATTTAATAATAAGAAGATTCAATTTAATAATTCTTTATTTAATAATACAACTTAACGGACATAGTATCGAATATTGTATAAATAAAAGTATTTTATCTACACTATAATATTATAAAGAGGAAAGATTTGTATTTTTGTGTGTGTGTATGTTTGTAATGAATAAACTCAAAAACTACTGTGCCGATTTAAAAAATTCTTTCACCATTAGAAAGCCACATTCACGCTGAGTAACATAGGCTATATTTATTGCTAGAAAATATTAGGGATCCTTACTAAAACTTTAGTAACGTAACCCAAGGTGTAAAAAACATGCCATAAAACATCTTTCGTCGCATGCGCTGCGGAAACTATTAATGATAGAACAAAAGTATGTTCTACAATATTAAAGAACATATCAATAACTACAAAAAACTTTGCGATACTATATGTCCAACTATTATCGTTATGTCACAATAACCACTTTTTACATTTTAATAATCTATATAGATAAAAGACGATGTAGTATGTAATCTATGGACTTCAAACGGGTAAACTATTTTTGATGAAATTTTCAGACAATCTTTAGATTAGCCCAGCGGGTGATCGTCTGAAGTTTGGTAGCGATCAGATCAACAGAATTTTTTAAATTTCTTTTTGGGAAATAATATTTTTCTTCGATTTTTGAACATTCACAAATAAAAGCGATTGAATTCGCGCAAATTCAATACACGTTGAGAATTTAATGATAATGATTCTCATCTTTTATATCCTATATATTACATTTACACCCGGGCGAAGCCGGACTGGGCCGCTAGTATTTTATAGAATGAATGTTAAAACAGATAATGTTATGTAATCGCTACTAAAAACTGTGTGTAAAGGTAGTTGACACAATAAATTATAAAGCGTGTTTACAATACAGTGTACTGTTTTCTTCATCTAAACCGGGATTTTTTAAAGTGGGGTACGCGAAAATTTACGTAATGGCGGCTACCTAGCTGGTGAAATTTTTATTGACCTTCGTGATAACTTAGTTATTTGAGAATGGATTTTCACTTTTGGTTATAATAGAAACGAAATACAAGAATCGACTGAACGCTGAATCGGAATCAAGACTGAAATTGAGCAAAATTGCTCTTAAAATCTGTAAAAAGCTTCATCATCACAAACATAACTTCTTACTTGAAATTTTATTTAATTTTCATAAATGTTTTATGGACAAAAATCGATATTAGCAATAAATAAATCTATAATTAATTTGATAAAAAAGTATTTAACAATAAATATTACAAAACTAAGCAAGACAAAAAACTAGCAAAGTTTCTTATTGTTGGTTCTGTTTCACTTATGCCAATTATCTACGTATTAAGATGACCTTGTTTAATGCTGTCTCATATAGCGCGGGAACTTATTGGAACGTATCTTCTGCGTTAAGCGGGGTCTTACTGTATTTGATATTTTGGTGTTTAACTTCAGAGATTTAAAATCTGTCTACTGAAAATAGGATCTGCCACGAAGAACTAACTTCCAGTTCTTGAGTTTAGATGACTGCATTGTATAAATGTCACTGTAACTTAATGTTATAAACGAGTTTCAAAACACGAACATGTTTCAAGCACATTGATTCAAGTGTTTGTTGTTTTTTTTTTTTTATTTCTATGATTCATAAGGAACTGGAAGCTAGACAAAGGGTCAAAGAATCATTTCCAAAAATTTTGATTGCCGTATGCTCAAAATTCAAAGAAATGCAACATTTCATCTCAGACCTTTTGATTTTTGCCTAGGAAATATACACAATTTTCTACGTATTGTCTATCAAATTCGATGTTTAAAAAACGCTACAATGCAACAAGCGTGCAAAAAATATTCAAGGAAATAGATTTGTCAATTTTTTCCACAAAAAAAGCCCGCACATTACATCAGCTAAGACGGCAAAGAGTTGGGGTTGTGCCAATGGATCATATTGAAAATTAATTTGAGATCGCTGCTGTGGGGTTCTCTGAAGCCGGGGGCTTCCAGATTATACGTGAGTTATGTTTCTTGTGGTAACGCCATTAAGCTGAACCAATCCAAACTAACTTCATTTTGTTTCATTTGAAAAGTGCTGATGATGTAAGGATTCAGTGAGCTTTTTGCTTCAACTGAAAATAATGGAAGTTTAAGAATTCAGCCGGTGACATTTCACCTTCTTTTCGGTTAGGTTGGTCAGCATGTCAGTAGATATTGTTGCTAGCTTCAGCACAAACACGCGCTTGCTGACATCTATCGGGTATTTTTTTGTTGTTTGCGAAACTCCGTTCGCGATAGTCTTTTATAGAAAATCTTTGAATCACTGCGGGAAACCAACAAAGAGATTGATTACATGTGAAATTGCCGAATGATTTCCATGCAGATTTTTTTTTCAACCTTCACAATTTCTCTTATAAGATTTTCCTACTTTTTTTTTCTTTACGAGGATTTTACTGTTTTTTTTTTGTTAGCCTTTTTTCAATGTTATGTTTCCAATATTATGACGTAAACACATTTGGTTGTCTGAATTAATTTTTTTTATATATATTTAAAAAAAATAGACCCCTCTAGAGTCGAAATTATACGACTAGTATACTTGGTCAATATTTTTAAGGGCATAATATAGTACTTGCTATTTCATGTGAGTGGTTTACTTGTATAATTGCACGGTCAACGGTTTGTGCTCTAGTAACGTTTTGCGGTGCCAGAGTTGTTTCACTCATACAAATATCTTTTAATTATCGTGATTACGCCAAAGAAGTATAACTTCTGTCACGCGTACATAAATACAGGCACCATTTTTTTAATTTTAAAATATTTCTGAAACTATAAAGCTTAAGGCTGTCGGAACGCTCTGAATTTAAGCCAAAAATAGAGCTTTGGCTGTCAAGTGATTGTAGACTTATTCGTCAACATTCTGCAAAAATTCTTTCTGTATAAGGAAGATAAAGGACAAATCTAGGTCTCTAATGAACTACTTTTGTAATTTATGTACCATTTACTAGAAAAAAATTGGCATTAATTGTGCTAAAAAAACACACGTTTTTAATGTCACACTATGACCTTATTCGTACTTATTTCACAAAACTGTTCCATTACAAACCTAAAGTGACTCTTCCTTTTTCGGAAAAGTTTTTTAAATCTTAAAAATATTTCCAAAAATTACAGTAACCAATTGACAGCGGAACCCTTGCAAAAAAATTTTTTAGCCTCGTAGTTGGCACCAGCCAAAAATTGAAACGTGCGGATGATTTGAGCGAGACAGAGCTAAAAAAGGTCACACCCACAATATGTCTTTTGCCTACCTCGCCCCTACCGCTGGGTCTCAGCACAAACAAAATTCAGAGCGTTCCGACAGCCTTAAAACAAAATTTATTCTCGAAACTGTCTTGGAAAAATAAATAGAATAATAAGCTGTTATTAAAAGAGTACTTTTGATATTTGTATATTAAATATCATCCCAAAATAGGCGACTGTTGTAACTATTGTTTCAGAACTAGTAGATTTCAAAATTGTTTTGTAACGACCATGTAAAAGCGCAGAAATAAAAACAACGCCCCGGATGATCAAAAGGTTTTCACAAAAGGAAAATAGACAATTTACAATTGAGCAAATGATTATGATATAACTTTAAAACGACAACAAATAGATATTATAATGTAGCCTAATAGCAATACTATTTAACCTTTCTTTTGAAATATATTCCAATCTGTCAATTTTGCAATGTGCAGTGTTTTGTTTACTTCTGTTCGTTGTTTTTCTAAAACAAAACAACCGAAGCACTTTTGTTTTATTTAAACGTTCTTCGACTAAACAATATGTATATAAATATTTCTCGATGTATAAACATTTGTAAAAGAACTTTTTAATGACAAGCTTTTATTGAAATGTATTAATAAGGAAAAAATAATTTTAATAATTTAGATGCATAATTATAAGAAAGGTAATCCGCCATCTTGAGTCGTCTGTCATATTAGATTTATACATTGTCACCGAACTTATACACGTGTGCAAAATTTCAAAGCTCTAGCTTAATTAGATCAAGTCGATCTTTTGATTGCAAGATTTGACCCAAACTGACTGACATACAGGCAGATTGACAAACATGGCAAGTTAAATAAAAGCTTTAAAAACAAGATATTTTCCACGGAATTTGACACAGGAAATACAAAAATGCAAGATTGACATTTGATTGTTCTAAAAATAGAAATTAAAAAAATAACTGGACGCCTTATTGAACGCACTGTAGTCTCAACAATGAAATCATCATCTGTTCTTGTTTCACACAATATGTTCAACATAGAAATGAACAAAGAGAGAAAATAAAGATGGTATATGATCATAAATGTGCAGTGTCATGAAAGTCCTCGTCCACAAATCAGATAAACAGTTGATTTTAGCAATTTCACAAATTGCTGCGGTCAAACAGTCAAACAATGTATGTAAGAGCGATGGATTTTGGAATGGTCTGTCTATGTTATTGTGTTCTCATTCTAGCTTTATGATGAATTCCATAAGAGAAAACGAAAAGCCAGATTGCATTTGAGCTTTGTTATAAACATGTGTGGATATACGCGCTAAGCAGTAGTGGACAAAGTTTTCTTTATTTTTATTTTTGTTGGAGTTTTAGAATGTATAGGAATGAGTTTGTAACGGCCAGAATACATATTTCTTCGTTGTATTTTTATTTTGTTTTAATATTAACATTTTGTTATATAAAAATTATTTTGTACCAATCGTTATTCTAAATTCAGTTATTTTATCATACTAATATAAAGAGGAAAGATTTGTATTTTTGTATGTTTGTAATGAATAAACTCAAAAACTACTGTGCCGATTTAAAAAATTCTTTCACCATTAGAAAGCTACATTCACCCTGAGTAACATGGGCTATATTTATTGCTAGAAAATATTAGGGATCCTTACTAAAACTTTAGTAACGTAACCCAAGGTGTAAAAAAAATGCCATAAAACATGTTTCGTCGCATGCGCTGCGGAAACTATTGATGATAGAACAAAAGTATGTTCTACAATATTAAAGAACATATCAATAACTACAAAAAACTTCGCGATACTATATGTCCAACTATTATCGTTATGTCACAATAACCACTTTTAACATTTTAATAATCTATATAGATAAAAGACGATGTATATGTAATCTATGGACTCCAAACGGGTAGACCATTTTTGATGAAATTTTCAGACAATCTTTAGATTAGCCCAGCGGGTGATCTTGTGAAGTTTGGTAGCAATCGGATCAACAGAATTTTTTAAATTTCTTTTTGGGAAATAAGATTTTTCTTCGATTTTTGAACATTCACAAATAAAAGCGATTGAATTCGCGCAAATTTAATACACGTCGAGAGTTTAATGATAATGATTCTCATCTTTTATATCCTATATATTACATTTACACCCGGGTGAAGCCGGACTGGGCCGCTAGTATTTAATATAATTACAACTTAGTCTGTTTTTATTAAATCCAATATTATCTGACAAAACAATAGAACTGAACTAAAAAAATTTTACAATTTTATCAGTTAACAAAAAATATTATTCAATGTTAATTAGCAATTACAATTAACAAGTTGTAATTATATTAAATATAACCTACAATTATTGTTTTATTATTAACAATACCTAACCAACGGTACAACTTCTTATGGTTCGTCTGTCGGAGAGAGAGAGAAAGAGCAAAATATGTTGTAGGTTACAGACGCTCGACAACTGAGACCATTAGCGGTTATTGTCTATTGCATACCTTTTTAGGTTCTAGTCTGGGATCAGTTTAGCTAAAAAAAATGCATAAAGTGTTCCGTATTCTTCGGCTTTCTTTGAGTCATATTTTTCGAGGTTGGTGAGGGGGGAAATATCTTTTTTTAATTGAAAATAAACTATTATATTAAGTCGGTTAAAAAAAGTTTCATTAAAATCGAGTCATCGTTTAAAGCATGAATAAAGACAAATAATATGAACGTTTACGGTCATTTATTATATATTTTGTAAAAATAGTTCCTAAAATAACTGTCGCCATGCATACATTTAGTCAGTTAAACATAAGTGTTTATTATTGAAAAAAATTATTGTGAAAAAACTAAAAAACATTCTGAGCACAAATAATCTGAAGCTAATTTACTATGCATTCTTTAACTCCATAATAAACTATGGTATTGTTGCTTGGGGTAATGCGTATGAAAATATGTTTGTCAACCTTGAACAACTACAAAATAGATTAATCAAAAATATCTTTGGTACAGCATCGAACACAAATGAGGTCTATGTAAAAAATTCAATTTTTAAAGTAAGAAATTTGTACTACTACAATGCTCTTCTAATGGATTACAACAAGCTAAAAAGTATTTTTGTAAAAAGTAAACAAATCACTAGGTATAAAAAAATAAGTTTGCCATTATGTAAATTAGAAGCTAGAAAAAAGAAATATAACTATACGGCAATAAAATTGTTTAATATGTTTCCAAATGAACTCAAAAGTTTGAATATAGATAAGAAAAGGCAAAAAGAAATTATAAAAAATTGGTTAATAAAACTAGAAGGTATAAACTTATGATAGAACTCTATTAGCACACATTAAAGCACTATGCAGACACCGCATTTCTTATCTAATTTGTTTTATATTAAATTATCTTTGTTTACATTTAGTAGTGTAAGTTTTCTCATAGTTTAGTCTTAGTTTTGTAAGCTAACTAGGCCTGCGCACAAACCTCTATAAGTCTCTGCAGGAATTGTATGTAAAATTTCCCTTTCACATAAAATTTGTACCCCTACACCTGGTCAATAAAATTTATTTATTTATTAGTGTATTTGCCATAAGGCAACATACACTATTGGCGTCGGTCGGATGGCGGGACCTAGGGGTCGGACCAAAATTTCTCGACGTTTCATAACCTCCTAAACACGTTGGCACCATTTTTAAAAATGTTTATATATATATATATATATATGTGTACGCGCGATAACTTTCGAAAGAGTAAATTGATTTCAACGAAATTTGGGCCACGTGTTGAAACCCATCACCGCAAGAAGCCTATTTAAAATGGGCCTAATCGGAACATTTTAAGGGTTGTTTTTAGGGGTTGAAAACTGTTTTTGGGCCCCAAAATACCGAAAAAATTCTCCGAATCGTTTCAAAATTGAAATTTAACCCTCTGGTAGTGATTAAAAAGTGTCCCCACAATTTTAATAAAATCGGCCCGACAGGACCGGATTTACAAATTTTATGAAAACACTAGTTTGCAGATAGTGACTTATTTATTGAAGGGTGTATTTAATTCGGTGTAGACGTTAGATTGATAATAATATTACAATTAAGAAAAAAATGTTATTTTAGGGGGTGTATTAAGGGGTTAAATTTTTTATTTTGCCCAAAAACAAACTTAATTTCACATAATAAAAGTATAAAACCACACGGCCCTACACAAGCAAATACACTATATTGTCGGCAGGGTTTTGGCACTGCGACCCGGGTTTTTTATTTTGCCCACTACCGTATTTTGTCTCGAACTAGCTAGGGTGAAAATATATTACGTAGTACTATGCTTAGTAGTTCTGTATTCGGATTGTCTTTTGTTTGCTTTGAGAGTAGAGGGGTTATGCATAACTCCTTTAGCCAAAGGCTGTTGACGCTAAGTACTAAAGTTAGCCATATACTCCTTAGTCCTTACGTCGTACTCAAGTTAAGTTCAAGAATAGGTTTCTCTACTTTCGAGTGATTAATATTTTTGGAAAAAAATTGGCACCCACTTTTATTTTGAAAAATATTCTCTCTAAAATTCTGAAATCGAAATATCCATATAAATATTTAAAATCGCAACTTTCTAATTTTTTACGAAAACTACGCCTGCTTTGCTATCCCTATTCCTCTTATATGTATGGTAAATGACAGGTCGTTTTTGAAAATTAAGTCTATTTGACTCTTATTTTTAAATTGTTCATATCCACAAAAATTAGTATTTTGCTTAAATCGTTTCATAGTATAAAATAGCAAACAAATTTAAACGAGCCGCCATGTGTACCTATTGTGACGTTATTTTTGTAGTATACAAACAAGTGCAAGTAAGGTTAAGTATCGTTTACACGAGGCTCGTTTACTATTTACTCACGTGTATGTCGTGCGTTTGTAAAGGTATATATGTTTACTACAAGTCTGACGTCTCACTTTAAACCATCATAAAATAATAAATCAACCTCGTGTTTCTGTGAATACGAACCGATAATTTTTGATTTTTTATTCGATAAACTATCGCATTTACATAATTTATCATTTAGTTTTTATAGTGTCAAATATCTTGTTGGTAAGATACAATTTATTTGTTTTAATTCACAACACTACTGTTAAATTGGTAATTTTACTACACGAAAAGCGGCCATTTTATTAGGAGGTGTGCAAAAAATTAGTTTCATTATTTCGTTTATGAATTCACAAACGTTTTTGTTCCTTTTAAACGCGTCTTACTGTCATTTTTATAAAAAGGCAAGCACCAAAATAGGTGATAATTTACTACGGGGTCTCTTTTCCTGTCGCCTCTTCCGACAGAGGTTACAATTAATTTCTTCCTGTTATAAGATTAATATATTGGGTTACAATAAAACGACCAAAAGTACAACATTAAAAGATAATGGAGAAAACAACGTTAACGAAATTACATTTTAGAAAATAAAACATAATTCGCAATTTTATAAATAATGGCCTGACGATACTCGAAGAAAGTAATTGTGTCGTCTAATTTCAAACACCGCCAGATCCACTTTTCTTTAAAAAGGAGATTTTTTGTCTATGGTCTCGCCATACTTGAACTATACGTTCCTAAATCTTTAGTTGCTTTCGAACTGATATTGAAAGTTTTTATACATTTCAATATATTCTATTGATCTAGCGCAGTTCGAAAAAAAATTTGAAAAGACCAAATTACTTAAAACATGAAATTTTAAGTTATTTGGTATTTTCAAAATTTTTTTGTGTAAGCAATCAATGAGTGTTTAAATTGATTTAATTTTATTATTCCAATTACCCGTGATCCTGTTTTGTATTATTTTGTTCTACATTTTGTAGTAAGTAAAGAACACCCTGTATACATAGATGATGTCTTAGATTAAAGTTGGTAACAAAATCAGTTAGATCCTATGCTTTTTTTCATAACCCGCCAGATCCAAAACTGAATATCAAAATCAGCTACATCCAATTTTTTGGCACAAAATATGCATATTTTACTTCTAAAACGAATGAATTTAAAATCAATATGGTGTTTGCTATACTTATCAAATATTGCTTTAAATTTTGACAACTATACTATTCACGTAATATTAATAATATAAAAAAATCACATTCTGTAAAAATTACATTTTTGGATCTAACTGAATTTGAAATTAGACGCCACAATTCAAGATATTAAATAGTCAATAAAGATAAAATTTACCTCTGTTGTTCATCATTTACAATGCCTATCTAAAATTATTGCAACAAAACTTTAAATTAATTAATCAGGCTATAATCTGATTTAATGTACACTTCGTAATTTAAACTAGTTTTTGGTTTGTCCGTGACAGTTATAAAATAAATACTAAAACAGGAAACGTTTATACAAGTTAAATATTCAGATAGAACACCAATTCGTGTTTTTTCAAGTAAACTTTTATGCAGACAAAACGTTTTTGTCGGCTGTCAACGCATAAAAAATGTAAGGGCATAATACAAATTCGTTATTCATTTTGTCACAAAAATTTCAAACAATATATCAAAACTATGAAAATACAGAGAAATTAATTTATTATGTTATAAATTAAAAAAATACTATCCCAGAATGTATTTATAAAAAAAGTACGCTGGAATAGTTGCCGATCACTCGAACCTATGTTCCCCATTTTAGTTTACAAGGTATGAGGATATTTTTACATGTTTCTTCAACAATTTACACTCGTCATAACTTTTGAACCAAAAGAAATACAGAATTGAATCGAATCAGTGTGATTTTTGCTTAGTAGAGTACTAGAGGTTGGGCGTAAGAGTCCATAAAACTTTGAAAGTTGGGTAAAAGGTTTCATGTAACGTGACAAACCTCCTTGCCCTATCTTCTCTCCCGTCTCGCCTAGTCACACTTGAAACACAACGCCCAACCTCTAGTATTTTAGTAACCTTGGGTATATGAGAAAATTTTGAGGTTAATTAAAAATGGCAACAGGAAGAAGGCACCACATTCATGAAAAACAATGCATTATAGGATCTCCAGTGGGACCCATGTATTTTCAACTGATTATTTTCAAATTTTTTAGTCCCTGCTTCACACGCAAAGAGGCGGGGGTGTTCAGAACGCTGTAACTCAAGTTCTACACAATATTTTTAGCTTAAAATTTATATTTATACTGTCGAAATATATGTTAATAAATGATAATAAACTTAAAGCTCTATCTATTTACTGGTCGTAGAAAAAAAATCCTAAAAAATCCCTAAAAAACAGGCCGTCACATGGGATGACCCCCTTAAGTATCTCTGCCAATGACAAAGTTTAACCTCAAATTAATAAAAAAAATTTCTGATTGATTTATTACTGACATGATGTGAAAGATACGTGAGTCACTTTGTTCCGACAGATTGAAAATACACAAGTTCTACTATAATTTATTTGAGTAACCCGAAAACTTAATACACCAAGATTATAATAAATTTTAAATCTTGGTTCTCATCCATGTTGTGAAATTAATGAATAAATTTTCTTGGGCACTTGGACTTTAAAAATAAGATTTAACTTCTTAAAATTGCAACGTTTCGTTGGTTTTCCTTTAATGAAGAAGTTGGAAATCATTAAAGGAAAACCAACGAAACGTTGCAATTTTAAGAAGTTAAATCTTATTTTTAAAGTCCAAGTGCCCAAGAAAATTTATTCATTAATTATAATAAATATTAAAAAAAACACAGCTTGAAAATTCAATATTTGCATTTTGCACCACATTGGCTAGCAGTAGTAAAAAAACCGACATTCTGAGCAAACCCGCGTGGAGAAAGGTTGGTAGATAATAAAGTAACAATATTTTTATTCTAAGTTTATAGTTCGTCTAAAAGATGAGTTAAATCTAACATTAACTTTTCTCTGAGATTGTTTCTGCAACCGGACATAACGGCTTACAGAAACAGCTTTATTAAAGCTTCCTTTCCAAGTGTCATGTCATTTACAGTGTCCTAAGTCTCGTACTTCGACTACTGTACAGATTAACCCTTAAAATCCACCCCAACTAACTGAAACATCCTGACATTAAGTGTACAACATCCAATTGTATAAAATACTCCCCACACTAAAATTGTTCAAAATTAATTTTATCAAATTGAATTTCAAAGAAAACATATTTAAAAGATGTATCCTTTCAACGCAAAAATTACTTTCAAAATAGATTTAGCCTCGGGTTTTTAAGTTCGCTTTGGGAATAAATTAAATCTTCCGTAAAACCGAAGTTGGAATTACAGCCGAAGTTCGACTTCGGATAAAAAGCTGACTTTCAGTTTAATATTGACTTACAAAATCGTGTGAACCTCAGCCACATAAGCTCACAGAGGAAGTGAAACTTCTTTTGAAATTATTTTCTACACCTCAAATTATGCAGATGCAACCACGTATGAGCTGATACTCAACGAAATTAACACATTTTATATGTATTTATTCAATTTGAATAGAAAACAATCATGTAGGGACATCTTTCCTGGAGAAAAGATTATGACAGCTCCATGCATTTTTCTCTTTTGCTTATTGCTCTTCGCCCATGGAAATAAGGCAAGCTATGCCAATTAGCAGAGGATGGATATGGTCATGATACTCGCAATAAAAAAGCATTAAAAACTACCGTTGGCAAAAATAGACATTTATAAGTATTGCCCAGAAAATTTTTCAGCCTACATTTATAACAAATTACCTGAAAGGTTAAAAAAAAATACTTGCTCAATTTTTAAGACAAATATTAAAAACTTCTTATTAGAACGGGTCTTTTATTCTGTTGATGAATATTTATGTTGCTGATAACTCTCTATAATTTCATTTTTGTATTTTTTCGTTGACGTGTCAAATAGATGTAATGTCTCAACTGATTAAATAAATATCTATCTATCTATCTATATACGCTGTACTTAATTATTTATCAACACATGCTTTTTCTATTATATACTACTTTGACAGTTATTACAACTTAATTGATGTAGTTGCTACCACGCATAAGCCCACACTCAACGAAATACACACATTTTATATGTATTTAAAAACGTTGTACTTAAATTACCTATCAACACAGCCTTTTATCTATTATATAGTACTTTGACAGTTATAACAACTTAAAAGATGTAGTAGCTACCACGCATAAGCTCACACTCAACGAAATACACACATTTTATATGTATTTATAAACGTTGTACTTAAATTACTTTTCAACACAGACTTTTTCTATCATATACTACTTTGACAGTTATTACAACTTAAATGATGTAGTTGCTACCACGCATAAGCTCACACTCAACGAAATACACACATTTATATGTTTTTATAGACGCTGTACTTAAATTATTTATCAACAGACACTATTTTCTATTATATAGTACTTTGACAGTTATACAATATTATAAAAGCCTCGTAAAACTCCTGAATAAATCAATCTTTCAACAAAGGTTATACACGTGTAAATGTGAATTTTCCTTTTTTGTACTCAAGGTTACTCTTACATTCCCCGCTGTTGAATCATTTCACAGAAAATTACGAACAGGTACGGCGCTAAAGAAGCTTCACTTTAAAAAAATTGCAGAATGAAAGCAGTACACGAAGTATCGATTAGGTAACACGTCGGCGAACCTTGTATATGTATATTCGGAGGATCGAACTACATGCCAGCTTAAGCCCTTTATGTGAAATAGACAATGATCTTCATTAGCAGCGATCAGAACAATGCTTGTCCTACGTCAAATGGCTGAACACCGTGCCGACTAGTGCAGGATAACATTTGGATTTTATATATGTATATAATGTATACAGAGTGTATCACAGGAACCCGTACATAGGGAAAAGTACGCAGTGCAAATTAGTTAAGATCAGAGATTGCTTTGCTCTCTATTCAGAGGTCGTTGTCATAGTTACCACGGTCTCGGTTCTAAAAGGTTCTTAAGGCTGTCGGAACGCTCTGAATTTAAGTCAAAAATAGAGCTTCGGCTGTCAACTGATTGTAGACTTATTCGTCAACATTCTGCAAAAATTCTTTCTCTATAAGGAAGATAAAGGACAAATCTAGGTCTCTAATGGACTACTTTTGTAATTTATGTACTATTTACTAGAAAAAAGTTGGCATTAATTGTGCCAAAAAAACACACGTTTTCAATGTCACACTACGACCTTATTCGTACTTATTTCACAAAACTGTTCCATCATAAACCTAAAGTGACTCTTCCTTTTTCGGAAAAGTTTTTTAAATCTTCAAAATATTTCCAAAAATCAGAGTAATCAATTGACAGCGGCACCCTTGCAATAAAATTTTTTAGCCTCGTAGTTGGCACCAGCCAAAAATTGAAACGTGCGGATGATTTGAGCGAGACAGAGCTAAAGAAGGTCACACCCACAATATGTCTTTTGCTTACCTCGCCCCTTACCGCTGGGTTAAAGCACAAACAAAATTCAGTGCGTTCCGACAGCCTTAAGTTAGTTACAAACAGAGTCACAAATGCATATTTTAGAGCCGTCGTGGTTGTTTTTTGGGAAAGGAAGACTCCCACCACCTTCCAGTTACCGACACAGAACGTGCGCTCGTCGATGATTGGTTATCGCTGGTTGTCTTGTCACTTGTCGCTTTCCTGCTATAAAGTACAGTCCAGTACGCTATTGTTAAGTTGTTTCTTTGATTGTTAATTGATCAAGATGTTTAATACAGTTTTGCATTGACAAGCATGAAAAATAATTTTCTGGATGGCTTTATGCAAGGAATTAGACCTTTAGATTAAAGAAAAATTAAAAAATTAAAAATGATAATATAGCGCGTGTTTGTAATTTTTCGACTGTACCTGCGCAAGCCTCCATTTGCATCTAACATCCGAGTCTTTTAGATCCATGGCGCGTACTATACGTATACAGTAACAAATGCATATTGCTGTTCATTTGACAGTTTAGTTATTAAAGCTTAGTTACAAATAAAAGTAATGCATTTTATTGAAGGTACTCTAACTGGTCAGGTGTACTTAGAATTGCTGCTAAAAAAAATTTGTCCTGTTCTCTCAGAGTTATCAGATGACAGTAGATTCTTCAACAAGATGGTGCCGCCCCCGCTCGTTATTTTACAGATGTTAGACAGTTTTTGAATCAAACCTTCATCAGTTGAATCGGTCGTGGAGGTAGCTACTATAGATAAGCCGAGTTGCTCTCCGGATTTAGCTCCAAACGAAATTTTTCTTTGGGGTTATTTACATAATGAATTCTATTAGAGACGGTGGTAAATCTGGATGAACTTAAAGACAAAATCGCCGAAGTATGTTTCAATGTCACTCCAGTAATGTTAGACAACGTGAGACAACGTTTTTATAACCAATTAAGCCACTGCTTAATTCAAAATGGAGGTTTATTTGAACATTTGCTTTATTTTTTTATTTTAACTGTTTGTCTCGTTTAATTAATTATTAATTAAAACAATATTTTCTTAGAAAAAAATTGTTTCATTAATAAAAATAAATTCATTTAATATTGAAGAATATATTTTAACTGATTTTTCTAATTATTACCTATTATTGTTATTAAATAATGGTTAGTCAGCGTTGCCATGATGTCCATTCAGAAATGTGGCCAAAGTAATCGTTGATCCTAACTAATTTGCACAATGGAGTTTTCCCTATGTTCGGTTTTCTGTGATACACCCGGTATATGTATGCTACTATAATAGCATCTATAAGCAGGGGTGTCGATTACGACTTATTGGACAATCTCTAACTTCGCCAGCTCTAAACCGATTCGAAAAATTTCGACGCCATTTTACTTAGAATGTTATCGGATCGGTACCACTTAATTTTTCTTAAAATGGGTTCATCCGTTTTTGAATTACTTTAAAAACATATGTTTTTGATATGTATGTTACCTCATATCTCCAGCATTTGTGAACCGATTTTGATGATTCTTTTTCTATTTAATAGATATCTTCAGGGTGATTTAAGTTTTTGTTGCATTTTACGTGGAACGATTTTTTTAATGCACTAATGCTTTCTACAATCAACAAACAAAACTCGCCTATATAGCGCCTTAAGGCTGTCGGAACGCTCTGAATTTAAGCCAAAAATAGAGCTTCGGCTGTCAACTGATTGTAGACTTATTCGTCAACATTCTGCAAAAATTCTTTCTCTATAAGCAAGATAAAGGACAAATCTAGGTCTCTAATGGACTACTTTTGTAATTTATGTACGATTTACTAGAAAAAAGTTGGCATTAATTGTGCTAAAAAAACACACGTTTTCAATGTCACACTACGACCTTATTCGTACTTTTTTCACAAAACTGTTCCATCACAAACCTAAAGTGACTCTTCCTTTTTCGGAAAACTTTTTTAAATCTTCAAAATATTTCCAAAAATTAGAGTAATCAATTGACAGCGGCACCCTTGCAAAAAAATTTTTTAGCCTCGTAGTTGGCACCAGCCAAATATTGAAACGTGCGGATGATTTGAGCGAGATAGAGCTATGAAGGTCACACCCATAATATGTCTTTGGCCTACCTCGCCCTTTACCGCTGGGTCTCAGCACAAACAAAATTCAGAGCGTTCCGACAGCCTTAAATGAAATTCACCGTTTAGAAAAATATGGAAAATTCAACATTGTCTTTTAAAATAATCTCAATTAAATGAATGACTAGTTAAATGGATTTCCCTTTCTGTAAATTTGACAACAATAAACAACGAAACAAACAGCTGGAACAATGATTTTTTGAGACAATAATCATCGTTTGTAACATTCCATAACATTATCTAAATGTTCCCAACAACAAAAGGTTAACAGCATAGGTTATATTAACAATAATGATTGTAGTTAACGCTGTTTGTTATTATTGTAGTTGTAATACAATAATTGTGTACTGTGAAACAGATGAACGGTTGTACAGAGAGTTACGTCATCATTGTTTCCCTATTCAACATGTTAGAACAATGCATGGCATTACAGTACGGCTGGTTCGCTGTAACCAGTACCAATCTTTTGAAATTTATCAAAAAGTGCCACAAAAAATACCCATTTTTGATTCAAAGTTTTAATTTTCTTATTAACGTAATTTTTGGAGTTACATTTCTTCAAACGATATATTGAATACTAACGTAAATGAAAAAACAAACCCGGGTCGCAGTGCCAAAACCCTGCCTACAATAATGTGTATTTGCTAATACAGGCCGTGTGGCTTTATTATGCGAACTTAGGTTGGATTTTGGGCAAAATAAACAATTTTACTCCTTAATACACCCCTCAAAATAACATTTTTTTTCTTAATTGCAATATTATTACCAATCGAACCTCTATACTAAATTATATACACCTTTCAGTAAATAATTCATAATCTCCAAACTAGTTTTTTCATAAAATTTGTAAATCCGGTCCTGTCGGGCCGATTTTATCAAAATTTTAGGCACACTTTTTAATTACTACCAGAGGGTTAAATTTCAATTTTGAAACGATTCGGAGAATTTTTTCGGTATTTTGGGACCGAAAAACATTTTTCAACCCCTAAAAACAACCCTTAAAATGGCCCGATTAGGCCCATTTTAAATAGGCTTCTTGCGGTGATGGATTTCAACACGTGGGCCAAATTTAGTTGAAATCAATTAACTCTTTCGAAAGTTATTGCCCGCACACATATATACATATATACGTATATATATATATATACGCATATATATAAATATATATATACATATATATATATACATATATATATATACATATATATATACATATATATATACATATATATATAAACATTTTTAAAAATGTTGCCAATGTGTTTAGGACGTTATGAAACGTCGAGAAATTTTGGTCCAACCCCTAGGTCCCGCCATCCGACCGACGCCAATAGTGTATGTTGCCATATGGCAAATACACTAATAATAGTTTATGTGTCAACACCTACATGACATTCAAGTGACCTTGATCAGTTTCAAGGCAGTATAATTCATTCTGTCAGCATCTATGACCATTCTAAATCCTTCTATTAGAAAGCTAAAGTTTCTTTGAGCAATTTGATTCCATCTATTCATTCTAAATCACGACCTTAGGATTCGTCTTTCAGTGTAATGCTAGGTCGTTTAAATTATGCTAATCCTTCTATTAGGAGCACAGTTGTTTTATGAGAACTGTACGATTTGTTCCCATTCCGTTATCTACGAAGTGTTGATTGCCACACTGCACATAATAGCTATTTGCTGTTGTGATTATCGCCACAGTTAGTTTAAAGTACAGATAATTACAGTTATCGAACCGATACTTTTAAACTGCAGGTTAAACCTAAGAACGCCTCGTTTATAAGCATTGATTTAACATTATGCATTAATTACTATACTTTTTTGAGAGCAAAATTTTAGCAGGCGATCAAAATCCTGTAACATTGATGCTGTGTTGCAGAAAGGATTGTCAAATAATTTGATTTGACAATGACCTTAGATTGCGATAATATAATAGTTTTCATACATGCAAGAGCAGTCTAATGTCGTATTCAAACTTCCTGTCATGTACAACATTAGATTATATTCACACAAAAACATCTACACAAAAAATGTCGTTTTTCATGCCAAATTTTAATTAAAATGAGTAGAAAAATGTCGTTTTAAAATTAAAAAAACCCGGGTCGCAGTGCCAAAACCCTGCCGACAATATAGTGTATTTGCTTATACAGGCAGTGTGGCTTTATTATGCGAACTTTAGTTGGTTTCTGGGCAAAATAAAAAATTAGACTCCTTAATACACCCCTTAAATAACGCTTTTTTTTCTTAATTGCAATATTATTATCAATCGAACCTCTACACTAAATTATATACACCTTTCAGTAAATAATTCATTATCTGCAAACTAGTTTTTTCATGAAATTTGTAAATCCGGTCCTGTCGGGACGATTTTATCAAAATTTTAGGGACACTTTTTAATTACTACCAGAGGGTTAAATTTGAATTTTGAAACGATTCGGAGAATTTTTTCGGTATTTTGGGGCCCAAAAACATTTTTCAACCCCTAAAAACTACCCTTAAAATGGCCCGATTGGACCCATTTTAAATATGGTTCTTGCGGTGGTGGATTCCAACAAGTGGGCAAAATTTCGTTAAAATCAATTAATTCTTTCGAAAGTTATTGCCCGCACATATATATATATATATATATATATATATATATATATAAACATTTTTAAAAATGGTGCCAATGTGTTTAGGAGGTTATGAAACGTCGAGAAATTTTGGTCCGACCCCTAGGTCCCGCCAACCGACCGACGTCAATAGTGTATGTGGCCATATGGCAAATACACTAATTATGCAAAAAACTATGTTAAATACGCGTATACACAATTTTGAAAAAATATCATTTCAATCGATCAATTATTTTTCGAACAGAATAGAATTAAAATTCTACAATGCTTTTCGTATGGAGAAATATATGTGTTCACAATCTGAGGTCATTGTCAAATCAAATTAATTGACAATCCTTTCTGTAGCCCAGCGTAAGTATCAATGTTTATTTATTAATTGAATTTTAACCGAGCTGGGTAGAGTAGTGGTGACAGCACTAGACTCGCATTCGGGAGGTACCGGGTTCGAATCCCGGCAGGGGCAGATGTGGCTAGGACTTTTTCTTACTGCCTCTCGCCGAGAAACGGTAATTCCTGTACCGGCCATCTTGATTGAGGTTTTCCATGGTTTCCCTCAATTAATTCCAGATAAATATCGAGATGGTTCCTTATTTGAGGCCATGGCCGATTACCTATCAAACTCCTAGTTCAAAAATTACCTACCTTATCCTAATTTCCTATAATTCCTTCACCCGCCCATTGCTATTACATAAGTTGAAGTTGTAAAAAATGTAGAAAATAACGGGAAGTGGTAGATGAAAAAATAGTTATGGTGCGAATGGAGTCTGTTATGACAAAGTCGAGAAACGGACGTTAAACGCATTATTATTATTATTATTAATTGAATTTTAAAGATTTTTAGGGTGAACGGGGTCCCCTGTGGACCATCAGCTACGTCACTGAACTGAGGAAGTCAACGAATTCCATCAACTGAAACTAAATGTTAAAAGCAAAGGAATATAAATAAATTAAAATCTGTTGCAAAAACTAAAAAAACCCGGGTCGCAGTGCTAAAACCCTGCCGACAATATAGTGTATTTGCTTATACAGGCAGTGTGGTTTTATTTTGCGAGCTTAAGTTGATTTTTGGGCAAAATAAAAAATTTTACTCCTTAATACACCCCTTAAAATAACATTTTTTTTCTTAATTGCAATATTATTATCAATCGAACCTCTATACCAAATTATATACAACTTTCAGTAAATAATTCTGCAAACTAGTGTTTTCATAAAATTTGTAAGTCCGGTCCTGTCGGGCCGATTTTATTAAAATTTTAGGGACACTTTTTAATTACTACTAAAGGGTTAAATGTCAATTTTGAAACGATTTTGAGAATTTTTTCGGTATTTTGGGGCCCAAAAACATTTTTCAACCCCTAAAAACTACCCTTAAAATGCCCCGATTACGCCCATTTTAAATAGGCTTCTTGCGGTGATGGATTTCAACACGCGGGCCAAATTTCGTTAAAATAAATTAACTCTTTCGAGAGTTATTGCCCGCACACATATATATATATATATATATATATATACGTATATAAATATATATATATATATATATATACATATATATATAAACATTTTCAAAAATGGTGCCAAAGTGTTTAGGAGGTTATGAAACGTCGAGAAATTTTGGTCCGACCCCTAGGTCCCGCCATCCGACCGACGCCAATAGTGTATGTTGCCATATGGCAAATACACTAAAAAACTCGGGTCGCAGTGCCAAAACCCTGCCGACAATATAGTGTATTTGCTTATACAGGCAGTGTGGCTTTATTATGCGAACTTAAGTTGGTTTTTGGGCAAAATAAAAAATTTGACTCCTTAATACACCCCTTAAAATAATATTTTTTTTCTTAATTGCAATATTATTATCAATCGAACCTCTATACCAAATTATATGCAACTTTCAGTAAATAATTCACTATCTGCAAACTAGTGTTTTCATAAAATTTGTAAGTCCGGTCCTGTCGGGCCGATTTTATTAAAATTTTAGGGACACTTTTTAATTACTACTAAAGGGTTAAATGTCAATTTTGAAACGATTCTGAGAATTTTTTCGATATTTTGGGGCCCAAAAACATTTTTCAACCCCTAAAAACTACCCTTAAAATGACCCGATTACGCCCATTTTAAATAGGCTTCTTGCGGTGATGGATTTCAACACGTAGACCAAATTTCGTTAAAATCAATTAAATCTTTCGAAAGTTATTGCCCGCACATATATATATATATATATATATACGTATATAAATATATATATATATATATATATATATATATATATATATATACATATATATATAAACATTTTCAAAAATAGTGCCAAAGTGTTTAGGAGGCTATGAAACGTCGAGAAATTTTGGTCCGACCCCTAGGTCCCGCCATCCGACCAACGCCAATAGTGTATGTTGCCTTATGGCAAATACACTAACGAGATTGTAAGATAAACAACTAAACCATTGTCTTTTTTTTTATATTAAAATGTCATATACAGTCGCTTATATAATTTCTGTTCTATCATGAGAAGACATTGGATAACACAACCAGAAGGCACAGTTAAATTGTATCTACCTTACAACCAGAACGTCAGTCAATTAAAAACATGTTCATATTTGGCCACGTCTACATTGGATCGGTATTTTTTAGACTCGATTATGAGTTCTGATGTCGTTCGACTATCGTTTATAGAGGTACAGGCAAGTAGGAGTCTCAGTTAAAGAGGTCCATGAGTGAAAAACGTCTTTGTCTTATAGAGGTTTCTCACTTATAGAGGTTTTAGAGGGTCACAAAGACGGCACCTGGCAATTACTCTCACTTAGAGAGTTTTCTCACTTATCCAGTTCTCACTCACTCAGGTTTGACTCTATATATTAAAAAAACCCGGCTCGCAGTGCCAAAACCCTGCCGACAATATAGTGTATTTGCTAACACAGGCAGAGTGGTTTTATTACGCGAACTTAACTTGGTTTTTGGGTAAAATAAAAAATTTGACTCCTTAATACACACCTTAAAATAACGTTTTTTTTTCTTAATTGAAATATTATTATCAGTCGAACCCTTATACCAAATTATATACACCTTTCAGTAAATAATTCACTATTTGTAAACTAACGTTTTCATAAAATTTGTAAATCCGGTCCTGTCAGGCCGATTTTTTTTAAATTTTAGGGACACTTTTTAATTAATATCAGAGGATTAAATTTCAATTTTGAAACGATTCGGAGAATTTTTTCGATATTTTGGGGCCGAAAAACATTTTTCAACCCCTAAAAACTACCCTTAAAATGGCTTGATTAAGCCCATTTTAAATAGGCTTCTTGCGGTGATGGATTTCAGCCCGTGGGCCAAATTTAGTTGAAATCAATTAGCTCTTTCGAAAGTTATTGCCCGCACACATGTATATATATATATATATACATATAAACATTTTTAAAAATGGTGCCAAAGTGTTTAGGAGGTTATGAAACGTCGAGAAATTTTGGTCCGACCCCTAGGTCCCGCCATCCGACCGACGCCAATAGTGTATGTTGCCATATGGCAAATACACTAATAAAAATCAATCCTGTAAATGTTGGGATGTTGTGTCAATCAGCTGTGTACTGTTTTAGTGCAAAGATAGTGTGGATTTATTAATTATTCAATGTTGATGTGTTGGAGTCATCAAGAAAGTTAAATGAACACAGCGGTCCTCAATCGACCGTTCACTTGTTGAGGTACGTTATTAGTCATTAGGTGCCATCAAAACTGCTCAACTTAAGAAGATGATCAATTTCATCCGTTATAGAGAGTTTTTTTATATAATATAAATAATGATGGTGAGATAGAACGTTTGCCTTGTAACATAAAGAGCGTAGGTTCGGTCCCGGTGATCCGTGTTATTTTTATTTTTTTTTCTGTTCGTTTTACAATTATCCGAATTTTAGTTCTGTTGTGTGTAGTGTAAAATACACAGTTCCTTTTTTGAATAATATTTAAAGGCATAGTTGAGAAACACAGTTTTATAGCTAAGTGGCTAAGTGAATTCTGATTAATTATTTATAAACTCGCAACACTGATTTAATGAGTCTATTTAATATCCGGATTAGAAGGTTAAACTTATTCATTACACACGAGTGCTATGAAATAATGTTTCTCTATATTTTCGGATACATTATTTTAATAATAAAAAACCTGGGTCGCAGTGCTAAAACCCTGCCGACAATAGAGTGTATTTGCTGATACAGGCAGTGTGGCTTTATTATTCGAACTTAAGTTGGTTTTTGGGCAAAATAAAACATTTTACTCCTTAATACAGCCCTTAAAATAACATTTTTTTCTTAATTGCAATATTATTATCAATCGAACCTCTATACTAAATTATATGCAACTTATATTTCAACTTTTTGGTCCGACCTCTAGGTTCCGCCATCCGACCGATGCCAACAGTGTATGTTGCCATATGGCAAATACACTAATAATATTTTAACAACAATAATCATTGAACACAAAAATGTGAATTCGTTCTATTATGACATCTCTAGCAACTAGTTTTCCAAACCCTACATTCTTTTTCTTATGGATCCAAATCAAGTGTAGATAATAAACGGCATTATAAATACAGTAGAACCTTGATAAGTTTAACTCCAAAGGAAACGTTAAAAAATTTAAGTTATCGAGTTTTTTACTTATCGACAGTTGAAGTTAATGAGGTTGTCAGAGTAACATTTTTAACTTACCGAGGTTTGTGGTTTTTATAGAGGATGTATTTAGGTAAATAGAGGTGATATACATTTTTTATCTATTCATTTATTCATTTAGAATCAATTATTTATTTATTTAAACAATCAATGATTTAAACAAAGAAATCAGTAATTTTTTTTTTTGTTTCATGCAATTTTAATTTTCTACATCAATTATGTTTTTTTATATTATGTAAAGAAGAAAAAATGTCGTCGTTAACATCATCACAACGCTCGATAAAAGCGCGTAAATCGTTCACAGCCTTCCTTGCACTACTGTTTGACATTGGCGGATCTAGTGGCGACTCATTCAAATCTCCATTTTCAACTTCGATGTTCAGAATATTTGTTTAAGTTACCGAGGTTTTGTGATTTAAGTAATGGAGGTTTCATGCTTTCAGGGGAAGGGAATTAAAAAAATTATTAACTTACAGAGGTTTTTAACTTATCGAGGTTTTACTGTATTATGACATCTCTAGCAACTAGTTTGCCAAACTCTACAATCTTTTTCTTATGGGTTCAAATCAAGTGTCGATAGTAGACGACATAATAAATATTTTCAAAAAAACATACAAAAACGGCCAGCGCGAGCCGAATTCGCATAGAGGGAGTTTTGTACCAGTCAGTTTTCCGTGAGAACTTTAAGACTTAGGATTTTCGTAGCGAAAGGTGTAGTTAATTTATTGTAAATGTTCGATTGATAATAATATTGCAATTATGAAAAACGATTATTTTAAAGGTGTATTAAGGTATTAATTAATTAAGGTAGTTATGGAGACGCGTATAAATCAATCAAAAGTTTAAAAAAACTGTGATTTAGGCGATGTTAGGCGAAAAGAAATCTACGTCAAACAAAGAGAGAAAATAAGTATTTCCAAGTAACACATTCTAGCTCAATTAGAAAACAACAATACGTGAAGGAATACTACACAATAGGATTTTAAACAAAGAATAAATACTCTAGAGATAATAGAAGATCGTGTTTTCTCGCCTTTGATAGGGCTTACAATATTCTTTAATTAATTGTCCATCCGTCGGATAAAAAAAGACACTATCTAGATCTTTTTTATTATGGTAGTGGTGGGCGTTGATTCAACGAACTACTTAAAATAACCGTTAATCGTATCTCAACGAATCAACTGTTTATGTTTTTTTAGAACTAACTAGTTCACATTTATCTATCAAAAACGCAAAGAACTCCTTCAACAAATACTTAAGAACAAATTTAATTTTTAAGACTCCGTCAAGATGTTTTTTTTTAAGCTTGACCACGATTACGCACATAATATTGTTCCGTGAGGATTTAAAACAGAATAATACTCGAGAGACAATAGAAGATCGTGTTTTCTCGCCTTCGATAGGGCTTACAATATTCTTTAATTAATTGTCCATCTGCCGGATAAAAAAGACACTATCTACTTAGATATTTTAGCGACGTTGTGTTATGGTAGTGGTGGACATTGATTCAACGAACTACTTAATATAACCGTTAATCGTATCTCAACGAATCAATTGTTTGTGTTTTTTAGAACTAACTAGTTCACATTTATCTATCAAAAACAAAGAACTCTTGCAACAAATACTTAAGAATAAATTTAATTTTTTTTTTTTAAGCTTCACCACAATTACACACATAATATGGTTCCATGTATTTATTCTCGTTCCTAACTTTAAAAGGGTACGTGCCCGACCATGATTCTGCACCCTACCCCCTTAAAAGGGTTACAGGGGGAGGGGGCGGCGACCTGGTTGTGCACTGTTTGTAAACAACGCCCCTCGTGCATCAAACGTTTGATTGACTTATCTAGGTTGAGCTTTGCATGTATAATTTTCCAGCTTCGATGTGAATATTCAAATATTGAATGAACTGTCGTACAGGACCGTATTTTTAATTTTTACATCCGGTGCTGGATCAAGAAAATTCAACAGGATTTTTATTAAACGACACAAATGATTTATTACGTGTATATAAATATTTGAAAACATAAGAAAATCCTTACTGATACAATTCTTTTCACTAAATAGTAAAATGTTGTACGAATTAGTTTCGTAATGTTTATTTAAATAAATGTGTGTGAGTAAGAATTTTTTTAGGTCTTATAATTGTTGTTAAAGTTTAGGTAAAATAAGTCTATTCAGAAGTAGGTTTTTAATAAGCGAAGTAACTTTCAAATCGGTTAAGTTATTTTGGAGTTTTGAGCTTAGATACAAACTCATTCATTTACAGAGTGCTCGTATATAATCAGATATATTTTGTGTCCATAAAATTGTTAATTAAGGGGGTATTCTCATGTGACCACTTCGAAAAATCGATTTTTTTTTTCATATTTCAATAGTAAAACCTATCGAAAATATGCTGTGAAAAATAGAGACCGATATTCCTAGTTTTAAATAAATTACAACTCATAGTCGCCGACGAGCCGTATAAGCGACTTGTTGGCTCTTGAAACTTTAAGCGCATTTATCTGGAAACATTATTTTCTAAAACTGTCATGGTCCTAAAAAAAAGTATTCAACCGATTGCTTTAAAATTTATATATGTTCTTCTACTCATTAATGGTTATCGTCCGTACCGAAATTGCTTATTTTCGAAAATATTTTCTTATTTTTTTAACGATTTTTAACAAAAAAATTAGCAAAAAACACAAACTTTTTTTCTACAGTCCGCCATTTTTTTTTTTAATGAAATTGATTAATTTTGGTAGGGACGATAGCGACATCCCTACTGAACAATGATCCATTCGATTTTTTTATTTCAGACAACATGAACAGCCGCTATTACCATGACCAGTGACCCGCTTTTTTTAGTGTCTAATTTAATTAAAAAATATATATATATAAAAAATGTAAAATAAGAGAAAAAAATTTTTTCTATACAGTTAAAGATACAAACAAAAACATATAAAAAAATTAAAATGATTGAATGTTATTGTCGTCTAAAAAAAAATTCCCTAAAAAGAGGTAAAATTTATGCGTTCACATGAGAATACCCCCTTAAGAAAAATCGTTGGTATTTAAACAAATATTAACTTAATGGTAATTATCTCACCGTACGTTTCGTCAATTTATTTTGACTTTTTCAAGTACTGTAAAATACAAACACTATTACAAAAAATATAAATTTTGAAGACAAAATAATAAAATGATATATAATAAATAATACGGAAATTCAGGAGGTTCTTGCGTGGTAAGTCGTGAGGGCAGCTTTAAGACGCCACTGTCATCAAAAATAAATCAAAATAAAGTACAAAATTGTGTAACTTAAATACGAATGATGACACAGCTGCGTCGATACATAAAATATATATTATGCTATGTCAGGTAAGTCTTTAAATACACATTTTCGGTGACAGAATTTTCTGAAGATTGCGTCTTTCAGTAAACGAAAGAATGCTTAGTAAAATGTGCTTCTTTTGGTTGCAAATTCAATAAAATATTACAGTTCAATGATTCTAAAGAAACTATTATAACTCGAACGACATGTACACTGACAGGGCCGTCTTTAACCTATTGGAGGCCCTGGACACTTTAGGATAATGAGGCCCCTATGACTATTGCGGAAGACTATTTTTTATTAAAAAAAGATTAATTACTAAGCAAATCAATAATTAACAAATACATTGTTAAAAATTTATCGATATATGATATTTGTCGGCAGTATCAGTTATAGAATGTTGATCTGGCAAGAACTAGGAGGTCCCATCGATCGTGGAGCCCTGGGCACGTGCCCAGAGTGCTCAGTGGGAAAGATAGCCCTGTGAGTTGATCAATAAGTACCCGTGTTTGACGACAGATGGCGCTGACGAGTGAAATTGACATTACCATCGTGTACTGAAGACTTTTAAACGACCTCGTGCTGAGTTGTAGATAAATTCATAGGTTAGGTTATTTTTGACAGCCATTTGTATCATTCGTGTTTTGTATTTTTCGACAAAATGAAAAAAGAACAATATCGGTCCATAATTCGAGAAAATGGAGTGCCATATGTCTGAATTTGACAATTTTTTAAGAAAATACATTTTTTGTTTTCCGTTTTTACACTTAAAATGAATCAGTTTCAATATAAAAAACAACTTTAATCTAAATCTAAGCCTTGTGAAATCTGTTACTAGCTCCTTTGTTATAAGTGTTTGTTATAAGTGTATGTTTGTTATAAGTGATAAGAAGACTACGCATGATATCAACCGATACGAGACTTTTGATAACAGCTTATTACGCTTTTATTTTCCCATTTTTAAAGTACGGCACTCTTTGCTGGGGTCAAACAGGTCTTCATTGTCAAAAAGTATTTATGAAGCAAAAAATGATTATGAGGTACATGTTTGGATTAAAAAGAACTGATTCTTGTCTTCCATATTTTAAACGTCACAATATCATGACTTAACCATGTATTTTCATATTTTACGCAGCTTTATACACAAAAAAGACTTGTCACCATTTAGATACAGTAGGTAGCATTCATGCTTATCCTACACGATACGGCGATGCATTTAAACTGCCAAAGTGTAATACGGCAGCATATCATAACAGTCCAAAAAATTCCTCAATTACTGTTTTTAACAAGCTGCCTATAGAAATAAAGGACATTGTGGTTATTAACAAATTTAAAATAGCCCTCAAAAATTTTTTATTAGATATGTCTTCTTATAGTATAAATGACTATTTTTTGTAACAATATATGTATTTGACAAACCAAGCATCACTTTGTGGATCTTTTGGAAATAAACGTATTATTATTATTATTATATATGTGGTAAACCTAACGTACACTTTTCAGAGTAAATTTCATTGAGTCATCTACTCTACTCTAAAATATCAAACACACCTATGGTTTCGCACTACCAACTTGTAAACATCAAATTACATTTTCTATAAAAAATCAAATCGAAATGGAACTATTATAAAGAGATAAAAATATAATAAAATAGGTGTGCACATTGATAAAAAATTGAACAAACACAATAAAAAAAATTCTCATGAAAGGTATAGAAAATTGACTCATTTTGCTGGAGAACACAGGCTATTTACAATATTCGCCGCGAAATATCCAATGTAGGTTTTGTAAGTGAGTTGAGAAAAGCAGAGGGACACAGAATAGAGGCGCGAGGGGGGGGGGATAAATGCACTGTTGTGATACTTGAACTCTATACAGGTGAAGGAAGAATAGGGCGAAGGAGGAGCGAGGTCACGTGAGAGAGACTGGTAGTTGAATTTGAATAAAATATAAGGAATTTTGCTTCGTCCTTTTTCGTCAGTTTAAAAAGGAATATTCACTTTTTGTTTCTGTGAGTTTTTCGCATAATACAGGACGATTCAAAATTAAATAAGTTATGAGTTTCCTTGTTTGAAATGTTGAGCGTGTAGCAAAGAAACAATGGCATCGATGGTGGTGGAAGTGCAGAGTCCTTCGTTCATTTTCGTCAGTTTAAAAAGGAATATTCACTTTTTGTTTGTGTGAGTTTTTCGCATAATACACGGCGATTCAATATCAAATAAGTTATAAGATTCTTTGTTTGAAATGTTGAGCGTGTAGCAAAGAAACAATGGCGTCGATGGTGGTGGAAGTGCAGGATGTTTCGTTCATTTTTGTCAGTTTAAAAAGGAATATTCATTTTTTGTTTCTGTGAGTTTTTCGCATAATACAGGACGATTCAATATCAAATAAGTTCTGAGATTCTTTGTTTGAAATGTTGAGCGTGTAGCAAAGAAACAATGGCATCGATGGTGGTGGTAGTGCAGGGTCCTTCGTTTATTTTCGTCAGTTTAAAAAGGAATATTCACTTTTTGTTTCTGTCAGTTTTTCGCATAATACAGGACGATTAAAAATCAGATAAGTTGAGAGATTCCTTGTTTGAAATGTTGAGTCTGTAGCAAAGAAACAATGACATCGATGGTTGTGGAAGTGCAGGGTTTATACGGTGGCGGTGCAGGGTCTGTGAAAGCGTTTACTTTAAAAGTGTTGTTTAATTTGGATTGCTTATAGTTTTTGAAAATGATTTTTAGTAGATTTGTGATTTATTATAAGCGTTACAAACCCTCAGTCTCAAAGTTCTAATCCGAGAACTAGTAAAAGTATCAGTTCGATTTACAATTACATAGTTATTGGCTTTGAAAAAAATAAAAAAAAATCAATTTAAGACAGAATGGAATGTTTATGTATATCAAATATAAAGTACAAACATTTCTGAATACATCTCTGCATAGTTTTAAAAACGTCGCTTATTTCACACTAGATAAATAGATTGATGTAATTTTTATTAAACAACCAAATGTCAAAAAGTAAGTGTACATTTTAAGATTGCAAAATTACGACTGCAATTTAAAATTACAAATTTATTCTCATCACGCCAAAAAAAGTATAACTTCAAAAAGATATGTTTAGAAAACAATTTTGATCAAGCATTCCGGTTGAAATATATATATTTTTTTTTTAATCGTAGAAGGAATACTTACTATTAATCTAGAAAAATTAAATTAGTTATAAAGTAAGAATAATTATTTAAAGGATGCAAATTTCATTAAAATTTTTAATTATATCAATTATACGTTTCAACAAGTTTGGAGATAATTCACCCCAAATATACAGTGACGTACAAAATGTCCAAACATCTACACTAATATTATAAAGAGGAAAGATTTGTATTTTTGTGTGTACGTTTGTAATGAATAAACTCAAAAACTACTGTGCCGATTTAAAAAATTCTTTCACCATTAGGCTATATTTATTGCTAGAAAATATTAGGGATCCTTACTAAAACTTTAGTAACGTAACCCAAGGTGTAAAAAAAATGCCATAAAACATCTTTCGTCGCATGCGCTGCGGAAACTATTGATGATAGAACAAAAGTATGTTGTACAATATTAAAGAACATATCAATAACTACAAAAAACTTCACGATACTATATGTCCAACTATTATCGTTATGTCACAATAACCACTTTTTACATTTTAATAATCTATATAGATAAAAGACGATGTATATGTAATCTATGGACTCCAAACAAGTAGACCATTTTTGATGAAATTTTCAGACAATCTTTAGATTAGCCCAGCGGGTGATCTTCTGAAGTTTGGTAGCGATCGGATCAACAGAATTTTTTAAATTTCTTTTTGGGAAATAAGATTTTTTTCGATTTTTGAACATTCACAAATAAAAGCTATTGAATTCGCGCAAATTCAATACACGTTGAGAATTTAATGATAATGATTCTCATCTTTTATATCCTATATATTATATTTATACCCGGGCAAAGCCGGACTGGGCCGCTAGTTATTGATAATTTCAATGTTGAATTTCTCATTTTTCGATATGTTACCTTTTTAAAAAAATAGAAAAAAACTTTTGATTGCTCCTCAAAAATAAAAGTAAAATTTCGCTGGGCCTTTGAAGGCCGTTCACGTTGAAAGTCGGAATAACGGGACAACATGGAATTCATTTATTTGTCTCTTTTCATTTCTATGGGGCCATAATATGTCCGTCTCGCTTTACGGATAGCAAGGCAAGCTACTGGGACTTGGTTCGTCTCATTAGCAATGCACTACATGAATATTTCATGTTCTACCGCTTTAACAATGGAGGATTTTGACCGCAGTCAGTCGAACAGAAAGCTAGTGAGACAGACAGAGTAAAAAGATAATATACAGGTTCCGTAACGTAGTTGGATCCTTGGATGCGGACTGTACTCGCTATGAAATCATTTCACACGGAGCTACCGGTAGTGTCTCTGAAAAAGTAGTTCCTTGTTTTTGCCCCACTGCGGAACGCCAAGGAATAGATTAGGGATGTCGAAAAAATATCGATATTTCATTTGATATATCGATATTTTTGGGCGATATTTAATATTTCGATATAAAATTCTGAGTATCGGAAACCGATATTTTTTTTCAGTAGCAACACTTGTATGTACTACCGCGACTGGCTATGGCCGTTTAATTATTCCGAAAATATCGAAAACTCCACTGAAAAAGGAACATGTGTTTTTACATATGTTTTTGGAACATACTTTTAAGTGCGTTCCAAAAACAACAACAGTGAATAAAGCACATGTAAGACACGTTTCTTTTTCACCGGTTTTTTCGATATTTTCGGAATAATAAGCAGTCACAATAGCTATTCATACAATACTTCATTTCATTTCTACAACATTTAGAATATTTTTAATTATTTCGATTTACACCTCAATTCATGCTGTACCAACAATTTTCTGTTGAATGTCACCTCTGGCACACATGCCATAGCTTTATCATCCCTGGCTTTATTAATTGTTCGATTAATCTCTAAAATTATCTGCTCCTAAATGTATTAGACGTTTGATTATTAAACAAAACAAAATTCTTATCGTTGTTTTTGATTTTAGATACTTATTTATTATAAAAAATGTCTGTTAATTGCTATTTGAATATACTAAATTTCTTCGAGTGCCAATGTTCTCTTTAAAATTGTACCGATATATCGATGTAAAAAATATTTTGGTACCGATATCGATACTTGAAAAAAATATCGATACGATATATATCGATATTTTTTGGCACTTCTAACATCCCTAGAAGAGATATTTGTGTCTATGTCTGGACTACTCTTTAAAGCCGGATCGATTTGGAATGAGTCGCCGCATAAGCTCACTGTGGAAGTGAAACTTCTTTCGAAATTATTTACTAAAGCTGAAATGATGATAACGACAATATCAAAAATGCGAATTACCAGAACTATGTAAATTTCTTACCTTAAAATTCAATTTATTGCAAATAATATCAATATTCTATCTTTTAATTTCTTTGACACTAAACTTTATAAACAATAATCTATTGGACAGGTTCGCCGGATGATGTCATCCCCCCACTACCATCAAACGGAACAAGGTAACATCTGTAATTCTACTATCCTTGTTCAAACCGATGGAGCCGAAAACTTTAGATTAAGATAATACAAGCTGTGTCTTACTTAGTTATTCGATAAATGGACATTGGGCTTCGGTAAGACATACATATATTATATAAAACGTATTGAAATTATTCAAAGTAAGTTTTTGCGGTATGTTTTTTTCACTATTTTTCATATTTATCCAACGATGATGCAGTATAAAGACATAATTAAAATGTTTGATGTGGAAACCCTAGAAAATAGACGTAATCATGCATTAATATTTTTCTTTTATAAACTCCTTCACAATATTGTTAGTGACAGTTATTTATTAGGCAATATTAACTTTAGGGTTCCCAGTGCAGCAACTAGACCAAAATATCAACTTCTAGTACGTCATAAAGTTTCAACGCTGCATTTTGACAGTTCACCATTGTGTAGGATGGTTACATTAGTAAATGATTTGCAAGCAAAAAAATCTGATATAGATTTTTTCAAAACAGTTATGAGATTATACGTGCATCAGTCAGATCATGACGTAGTGCAGGGCACATTTTAAATTTCATATTTATATTATTACCTTATTATATATTATTATATTATTACCTTTTTTTTTTAAATTTATTCTATAAAGTTAGGTTTACTTTCTATTACGTTATGTAATATTATTTTGTTAAATTTATATTGTTGCACTGTATTATATTATTATATTATTATATTGTTATATTGTTATATGGTATACTAGCGGTACCTGTGCGAATAATTCGCACTAAAATTCCTTTCGAATTTCTCACACTCTTTATAACTTTCTTTTTTTTGTTGTATTACATTACGAAGCTCAGTGACGGTTCAAGAAAATATTTTTCTAAAACTGTCATATAGAGGCGCAAGTATCGAAAACGTTGGGCTGAAGCGCTGCCATACGAAAAGTATTTATACGTGAATTTTGATTAAAAATTAAACAAAAAAAATTTACCGACCGTCAATCATGTTGACGTTGTTTCAAAGTTTAGAACCGTCAGATGGCAGCATTATATAATTGTTATAATTAATTATTTTGCATAAACAAAAGCAATAATAGATTTTTTAGTTGTTGATGTCGGTAGTGCAAGCAATTATCTATAAAATGATATAAAATTTATGTGGAGCAATTGTGTGGTTTTTTCGAAAAAGGGAGGCAAACATCTTAACCTTAACTTATTAATATATATGATATTGTTATATTTCATGTATGTGTTCAATATCGAGATGTGATTTTCCCTATTATTGGATGTACTTATCTGTTGGGAAATAAATAAATAAATAAATACCGGAGGCTGAAGATGGTCGAAGCCGGAGTTATTAGTCCTGGACTAAAATAGTCTTAAATAATAAATAATACTGGCGCTTTAATTAAATTTAACAAATTAGATATAAAAACTTAGTAATATAAAAAATACCTGAGGGGATATAAAGTAAAAAACGAGTCATGAATTCGGTTCTGTGACCACATTTTCACAGATGCGAGGCTGCTGCAGCCACAGAAAACGTGGTACATAGCACCTACATGTATGCAACCGTGTTAGCAGCTGATAGACTAGGGATGGAAAAAAGTTCAAACTGTTTAACGAACTTACTTTTAATTTAATATTCTTGATTTATCATAGTAGGATAAATAGCTACAATTTTGTTACCATTTTTAAGAAACATCCATTATTACAATATACAGTCGACTCTCGATAATTTGACACTTGTTAATTTGAATCTCTCGATAATTCGAAATTTTTTGATGGTCTCTTGAAAAGTACTCGATAAACTGAATAAAATCCCCTTGGTAATTTGAAGTTGAAGGAATAGTATCTTGCCAGGGGCGTAGCTACCGCCGTATCTGCCGTATCAATTATACGGGGCCACGGGGGCCCCCAACGTGCGTTAGCAAAAATTAATAAAAACTTCCCGATTTTATTTTATTTCAGAATTGACAAAAGTCAAAAAAAGCAATTTCTTTTTTTCCCGCGTAAAGCGTGCGTTCAAAAGTTGGCAACACCCTACATCGGTTATCGCGGGCTGCGGGATTTCCCCGTTTAAGTAATTTACTTCAACGGGGGAAGGGCCCCCAAACAAATTTTTATACGGGGTCCCGCCAAGGCACGCTATGCTTCTGTATCTTGCCCACCAACAAGCAATAGTTTGAAGTTCGGGCTTCCTTTCTCTTTGTAGTTTGAAGCTTTGACAGACCTGTCGATTGTTTACAGTTCGCATTCCACTCTTCCTTTCCTCAAGAGAAAATTACGGACTTCTTTTCAAAATGAATAAGTGAATAATTGTACAAGTGATTAAAATAATAAATCACAAATTTTGATCAAACTATTGTTTATTTGATTTTTTCCTCCCTCCCTCTTGGTTATTTAAACTCCTGTTATCTTGAACTCTTGGCATTTGAAATTTTTCTCTGGTCCCTTGAGTGTCAAATTATCGAGAGTCGACTGTAACATTAGAAATATTTAAATAGATGGCAAGTTATCCGAGGACTGAGGATCCAAAATAAGTCAATACTAAATTATTATTAGCGCAACGTTTCGGAATTTATTATTCCTTCCTCAGGCGTCTATGAAAACAATACATACCTACTTATAAAGTATAAATATCATTTACAAAACAACAAATCCTAACAAATTTGTTGAAATATTGTAATTTGTATTATTTTAACTGTACTATTTTTATCTATGTATTTCTGGTCATATAATTATTATAAAGTTATGCAATATCCGATATTATAAAAACTCGATGTTTAAAGTATTTTAAGTTCATTCGTTTATTATTTTCTTGTTAATTTTAGATTATTCTTTTAATAAACATTTTAATAAAATTAAATCATCTTCGCTTATTTCATCAAAATTCAATATCACATACCATAAAAGATTTATGTGTTAACTATGTCATAAATTAGTTGTTTCGTCGTTTCCATGTTAGTCTACGATTTAAACTCATATAGTTCTTAAAAATATCTTTAAACTAATTAAAATACACAATCTCAAGCCGGTTGAATGTCAACAATCAGCCATGTTGTCTCAAAAAACATATGAAACGTTGCGCTAATAATAATTTAGTATTGACTTATTTTCAGGATCGGAACAAGCTTAAAAAAAATAAAAATATTTATTTTCAAACACTGTCACCGTCGGGATTTCAAATCTGAAACTTTCCACTACTTTCCTCTGCAGTGACACTCTAAAAATTAATGTTTTTCGATTTAATTGGCCTAATGAAACAGAAAAATGTTCCGTGCCTTTGGTCTGATTAATAAATGGAAATAATTTCATCTTTGATTTACTCATAAACTCTCACTACTGTGAAGGTTCATTTCTAGCGTTACCTAAGATAAAAATTAGCTCTCGCATGATGTGAAAAACTGTTGCAAATATTAGGAATAATAACTGTTTGGATATGTCACAGGAGAGTGTAGAGTAATTGATAAATCATTCCGCCGCGATATATACTTATACATATATGGCAATTGTTTGAGGGCATTTGACAGTCATTGGCAGTTGTTTGAGGGCATTTGGCTATTATTGGCAGTGGTTTGAGAGCATTTGGCAATGTTTTTACTTCAAAAATCTAAAAACTGCAAATTCGTAATGAAAAAGATACGAAAAAGACACTAAATTTTTTGTTGTTTTTTCATCCAGATCTGCTGCGTCAAACATCGACTATATTTTAACATTTATAATACAGTAGAACCTCGATAAGTTAAAAACCTCTGTAAGCTATTAATTTTTTGAATTCCCTTCCCTTGAAAGCATTAAACCTCCATTACTTAAATCACAAAACCTCGGTAACTTAAACAAATATTCTGAACATCGCCCTCGATAACTTAAAATAATATTTTGGTGACCTCCATAAGTTAAAGTATTATCCTCCATTGAACTAAATACATCCTCTATAAAATCCACAAACTTCGGTAAATTAAAAATTTTTCTCTGACAACCTCTCTAACTTCAACACTCGATAAGTAAAAAACTCGATAACTTAAATTTTTTAACGTTTCCCTTGGATTTTAACTTATCGAGTTTCTACTGTATTATAGGTTAGGATTTTAAGGATTGCAAAGATTTTCCCATCCTTTGTGGAATGAACAGCAGTGGTTGGTGCATTGGAATTTTAAACATGTGGCAGAAATGTCAGGCGCAATGCCCACCCCAACCCATATAACAGCAATACACGTTGCATTCCAAAAGGTTGTGGACTCGTGTGTGCTACGCGGGGAAGCACCGTTTAACTCAGATCTTCTCGATACGAGTCAAATCTGATACTTCAAACGTTCACATTTTTTTATCGTTTCCCGAAGACTAGGGATGGCCAATCTATATTTCATTACGCTCGATTTTTTGTCACTGACTAGGAAAGAAACTTCTTTGGAAAAACAATTAAAGAAAAGCACCGTATCATCATTTAACACGATACAATAAATGAATCAATTCTTTCAAGCATCGGATACCGCTTTATTAACACGTGTTAAAAATAAAATAATTATCCGAGAAAAAGTGCTTCGATTCTAAGGTGTGGTTGTTAAAATACAGTAAGACCTCGCTTAACGCTGTTTCAATATTACGTGATTTCTATAAAAAGAAATGTTAGTCACTATAACGTAAATTATGGATCAGTTCATACAAAATGATTCAAATGTTGACAGAAGTTCAAAAGGCAAGACGAAGTGTCATCGATGCAATATTTTGCTATCGACAACAGCTTACTGAACGAAACAGAAAAAGGCAAACGACACTAGATGACTTCTTCACAAGAAATGAAACATGTCAAATGAGAAACCTTTCTCATCACAAACATAACTTCTTACTTGAACTTTTATTTGATTTTCATAAATGTTTTATGAACAAAAATAGATATTAGCAATTAATAAATCAAAAAGTATTTAACAATAAATGTTACGAAATTAAACAAAAAAAAAACTAACAAATCTTATTCTTGGTTCTGTTTCACTTATGTCTATTGTCTACGTATTAAGATGGCCTCGTTTAATGCTGTTTCGTATAGCGCAGGAACTTATCGGAACGTATCTTCCATGTTAAGGCTGTCGGAACGCTCTGAATTTAGTTTGTGCTGAGATCCAGAGGTAAGGGGCGAGGTAGGCAAAAGACATATTGTGGGTGTGACCTTCATTAGCTCTGTCTCGCTCAAATCATCCGCATGTTTCAATTTTTGGCTGGTGCCAACTACGAGGCTAAAAAATTTTTTTTGCCAGTGTGCCGCTGTCAATTGATTACTCTAATTTTTGGAAATATTTTGAAGATTTAAAAAACTTTTCGGAAAAAGGAAGAGTCACTTTAGGTTTGTGATGGAACAGTTTTGTGAAATAAATACGAATAAGGTCATAGTGTGACATTGAAAACGTGTTTTTTAGCATAATTAATGCCAAATTTTTTCTAGTAAATCGTACATAAATTACAAAAGTAGTCCATTAGAGACCTAGATTTGTCCTTTATCTTCCTTATAGAGAAAGATTTTTTGCAGAATGTTGACAAATAAGTCTACAATCAGTTGACAACCGAAGCTCTATTTTTGGTAGTTGATCTATATGGAAACGCAACATCGTTTTTTTGTATGGATTTACGTATGCAACGCTTCATTTTGGGCACATTGTGGTACCGGTGTAACACATTAGATTGTCACGATTTGCCTAGCGTAATTAATAACTGTAACGGGTTCATTATTACTCCAACGCGCTGCTTCAAGCCCTTAAGATGAATCATTAACCACATGAAAACACAAGACCTCATCAAAAGCTTTGAAAGTTTAATTCTATAACCTTGAACTGTGCTTACAAGCTCCTACTTACTATATACGAATGTGTTCCCATAATTCTATATGTAAATTTACAACGAATGTTGAATTTTGAATAATTTACTGGTGTATAATTTTATAATCTTCGAAGGAACGTTTCTTGAAGTGTTAATTATTAATAAGTAACTAGAAGTTACTCATTATAGATGTTTCAATAAATTTCTGAGGTATGTTTGCACGGAGAAATCGAATTCAATTATTGAGATTTGACATGAAACGACACGACATCTAGTGGCACAAATGTAAACCATAAATACATTAATTTTACGTGCTATTAGTTATAGATATATGAAAAAATGACGGGTTCAACATTATAGTACGTGCCATAGATATAAAAGGCTCGGAGGTTAGATGGCGGTTTGCGCAGTTACAAACTTGCGCCATATTATTATTTTTAATTTTTCTTTAATCTAAAGGTCTAATTCCTTGCATAAAATCATCCAAAAAATTATGTTTTGTGCTTGTCTATGCAAAACTGTATTAGGCATCTTGATCAATTAAAATCAAAGAAACAACTTAACAATAGTGTACTGGACTGTACTTTATAGTAGGAAAGCGACAATTGACAAGACAACCAGCGATAACCAATCACCGACGAGTGCACGTTCTGTGCCGGTAACTGGGAGGTGGAGGGAGTCTTCCTTTCCCACAAAACAACCAGGACGGCTCTAAAATATGCATTTGCGACGCTGTTTGTGACTAACTTCAGAACCTTTTAGAACCGTGGCGCGTATTATACATTTGGCCTAAACTTCACCCATATGTCACATCTCTGCATGCTTATATTCGGAACAAACGGTTAACCCTTGAAAAAATAACTATTTTCACAATATTAATCACATTTTTTATCAGATGAAAAATCATCGAAAGTGGGGTGAGTGGGGAAAACACACAATCATAGACGCGGACTTAGGGGTCGTTCAAGTATTACGTAAGCAGATTTACTACAATCATTTATCCCCCCTCTCCCTTGTCAGCAAAAGTAAGCAAACCTCTAACTCCCGCCATTGGCATATGCATTTTTCTTTTAATGTAGGTAACCTTTTTTTTATTGATTCATGAGCAGCAGATATAATTCTAGAAATAATAATAATAATAATGCGTTTAACGTCCGTTTCTCGACTTTTATGTCATAACAGACGCTATTCGCACCATTACTATTTTCCATTTACCACCTCCCGTTATTTTCTACATTTTCTACATTTTTTAAAACTTCAACTTATATAATAGCAATGGGCGAATGAAGGAATTTTAGGAAATTAGGATAAGGTAGGTAATTTTTGAACTAGGAGTTTGATAGGTAATCGGCCATGGCCTCAAATAATGAACCATCTCGATATTTATCTGGAATTAATTGAGGGAAACCATGGAAAACCTCAATCAAGAAGGCCGGTACAGGAATTACCGTTTCTCGGCGAGAGGCAGTAGGAAAAAGTCCCAGCCACATCTGCCCCTGCCGGGAATCGAACCCGTACCTTCCGAATGCGAGTCTAGTGCTGTACCACTACTCTACCCAGCTCGGTATAATTCTAGAAATAAGAAAATAGGCTTAGGATAGAGGACTTTAACGCACATAATAGTCATTTAAATAAACTTTATCGACACAGTATTCAACATAGACTAAGGTACAAATATTCATTCTTTGTAGGAATTCTTGAAAATGCATTTCGTTTTCAAGCATAGACAATATGTGGGTTGCCATCTGTGTAAAAAAGTAAATAATTACTGCTGACGTAATTACCATCTAGATCCCCCACCCCTCATGCCATCAAAAATAAGAAAAATCAAAGACACCCCCTCCCGCCCCCCTAGAGTGCTTACGTAATACTTGAACGGCCCCTTACGTGAAAATGTTGAATACACCTGGTATACAACAGGATATTCACTGACTTGGTGTTGCGATATTCTCCAACCGTTTCCTTCCTCAGACACAATCTTTGATTAAAAATCAACGTCATCAAAGCTGCAGTCTGTTGAAACTTGAGCCGTTTACAAACAATCCCGATTACGTTTCACCTAGCAAGCTAGATCTTACACAGGCACTTCAGAAAGCTCCAAACTACCAAATACACCCTCTATTATACAGGGTGCGGCAGAGAGGACGGACGGTTTTAAAAAAATCATAAAATAGTTAATTTTTACTCAAAAACAAATTTATTGAAGGAATCAGGTTCGCAAGGAAATAGCATTTGAGACAGTCAAGTGTGGAAAATCACATCAGGCATGTGGTGGCCGAAATCGTTGATGCAGTGCTGGAGGCGTTCTTGGAAGTTCGCATAGACTCTCTCCAACATCGCTCTCTCAACTTGGGCGACTTCCACGCGAATTGCGTCCTTCAATTCGTCCAGAGTTCGGGACTTGTTCTCGTATACTGTATCCTTGAGGTGTCCCCATAAGAAAGCCAGAGCATCAATGGACGTTATTCGCTCTCTCTTCCCTGGTCGCCTTATTTCCAGGTTTGGTGACGTTCGTTGGCCTCCTCGGTCCCCAGATTTATCCATATGCGATTTTTTCTTATGGGGACACCTCAATGCTACAGTATACGAGAACAAGCCCCGAACTCTGGACGAATTGAAGGACGCAATTCGCGTGGAAGTCGCCCAAGTTGAGAGAGCGATGTTGGAGAGAGTCTACGCGAACTTCCAAGAACGCCTCCAGCACTGCATCAACGATTTCGGCCATCACATGCCTGATGTGATTTTCCACACTTGACTGTCTCAAATGCTATTTCCTTGCGAACCTGATTCCATCAATAAATTTGTTTTTGAGTAAAAATTAACTATTTTATGATTTTTTTAAAACTGTCCGTCCTCTCTGCCGCACCCTGTATTACACGTGTGTTGTACGGCCATTGTCTGCCCTTTCTCTTTAATTAAAGGCCGGTACACAATATTCCAACCCCCAACCAAAGAAAGTCTACCAAAAGAATATACTGCATAGGGTTTCATATTTAGGGAAAGCGACTTGAAAACAATCGAAAGAGCTGAACTTATGGATTCTCAAAACCATAAATTTTCAACTGATTCGCGCATTTTCAAATTTTTAGTCTCTACTTCTCAAGCGAAGTTAGCTACACTCTAAAGGCGGGTATCCACTGAAATAGTTGGTAACTTCTGTGTTGGCAACTCTTCAGAAAGTCACCAACTTTGGTTTATATTTTGTCCACACCGGATTAAAATAAGTTGCTAATAATTTGAGGAACATTTCAGTTGACAACTGGCTGTCTCCACCAATTTTTTTATTTTCCTTTTTATTTCAAGTTCGTGTAGCCCCATAACATCACTGATAGTTTTCCATGCATCCTTTTTTTTATTTTTATTTTTATAATTTTCATCGGTTGAGTCCCATAACACTCTTTGGCTATGATCAATTAACGTGTCTGTTAATTCAGTAGTCCAGGAGACAGCCATGTTTCTATTTGCAATAGTTATTGTTTCCAACTGAGCAAGCGTATCCACCGAGAAATAAATGTCGGCAACACACGCATACATATTGCCAACATGCGTTTTCCTTTGATGTTTACCGCTAAAAATGGAAACACGGTTCCCTACATTTATTTACAATTTTTGTTGACAACTTATGATATTTACAGAAAATTTTGTCACCAACATGTGTTGACAACACAAAAGTTGGCAATTTTCCTTTGGTGGAGACCCGGCTTAACATTTTGTTCTTACAAGTAAAGAGCGGTGCACAACTAAGTAAGTTAGTGCTTCTTAAATACGCACATTAAACTGACCCTTACTTTGACAAGTTGGAAATTGTCACATGCTAACCTTTAAAATGGTTCCTTATATTGAAAAAACGATTCTCTGAAAATTTCAGCTCGAATGATTAAAATTAACCCGTGCCGAAAACGCTGTAACGGTTATCGGTTATCATTAGCATTACGTTCCGTAGTGCGAGTGCGTAACTTTGTCTATGACTTAACACCAACCAATTTCTATCTTAAAGAAGTCCTAAGATGTGTTTAAGAGGAGAATTGATTTGTCCAGATCCATAGGAAAAGTTAATTTTTCATACCCTAAGCACAAAGTTAAGCAGTTTCGGAATTTGTTTTCTAAGTAATGTATTTTCAAAGTTCTTTGCGTTTTCGGCACGGGTTAAACTGTATAAATTGAGCTGAAATTTTAAGCTAATCATTTTTTTCAATATAGAGAACCATTTCAGTATTATAAAAAAGGGGCCAGTCGAATGCACATGCTTTCACAAAAGAAGTCAATAAAGCAGTTAAGGCTTCAGTAACTTCTGAAAATATAAACCAAATAGTAAAAAGAGAGATCAATAAACAATCGTCAGTTAATTGTATAAAAACAATTAAACTCGATTAAAAGTGGCCGCAGTTAGTTAAGCCAAAGCTTAAATAATTAAATTAAACATCAGACAAACGGAGACATGTCAACGCTAACGAAGGAAACTAACCTTACAGACCTCATATAAAATTTAAAGTTATAAAAGAAAGTTAAGGACAGTTGATGAACGATGAGAAGTTAGGTTAGATCGCGTTAAAATGAAGTCCAGTTCTGCCAACTTTAATTGTCACCGCAAACGACTGATGTGAACAGTGTGTGTGAACAATGCTGCCACAATAAAGAGTAAGCGGCATAAAACGGTCGACTTAAGTCAAGGGTTTCCAATCGATATATTTATAACCAGGGCCGGCTTAAGCAAAATGGGAGTTTATGGCACTTTCGGATATATGGGGTCCCTTTTACAGAAATTTGGGTTATCAACAGTAATAAGAAGATTTCCGTTATAATTGTTGTTTTGTCGCGAGACCTAGGAGATCCCATGAATTGTGGGACCCTGAACTCAAGCCATTTTTAAAGCTTAAATGTTCGGGTAAACGCAACACCCATAAGTAAGTGGTACATATATAAAAAATAATACATTAATAATAATATTAAGTAGTGATTATATAATATAAATAAAGTCGCAACCTGTTATAACGACATCGAAGGGTCAACTCATATTTGGTCGTAAAAACCCATAGTCGTAACAACCGGTGATGTCTTCGAGGTACGAAGTAATTTTTTTTTAAGTATCATAGTATGTAGTATTATTTAATGTGTTAGTACGTATAAATACATAGATATATTAATAGGAATAATATTCACATTATCATTATCATTTTTTTGTATTCATAAAATCTGTAAGTTGTTTGTTTGGAACACTTCTGTGCGTACGAATTTTGATTACAATACAGTTGGTCGTTCGAACAGATATAATTCTCCGAAGATATGAAGATATTACATTAAATGTAGTCGCTTAATGCGGTATGTCGTAATAAGCATGTCGTAAAAAGCAGAGTTTTTTTATAAGACGGTCATATAGCAATCAACCGGGACCTATGATTTTGGTCAATATAACCGGTATGTTGTTCTAAACGATGGCGTCGTAAACGGTTTTGACTGTATTTATAACAATATTTGAGATAAATCGGGTAGCAGACGTCATATGTGTATCACTCCAAAAAAGTCGTTCTCCTGGATGTTGGTAAGTATTTTATGTAATTATATTTAATTTTTAAATTCATATTTAATTGTGGAAGTCTATAATAAAAATTAATTGGTTCTCGCATGTAGTGAATTTGAGTGTTGTAAATCGCTATATTATGAAGGATTAAAATGTTGAATTATGTGCACCGTTGAGTAATTGATTAACTCATTCCGCCGCGAAAGTGGAAAGATTCGAGTTTAAATCCCGACGGTGACGTGTTGGAATAATAATTTTTTCTAATATAGTGCTACAACAATGAATGTTTCTTAACAATTATAGCAGACAAAAGCTATTATACTAAATTAATTCAGTTGGTACGTAGTTACAAGCGTATGTAAAATATCTACTAATATAAAAATTAATGCAAACCGATACTTATATACTCTCTAATTGCAGTTTAAAGATTGTATCCACACTGAAGCTGACCCGAGCGAAGCCGGGTTCATAACTAGTTAAGTTAATATTATAAAGTGAAAGCCCTGTTTTTCGTCTCTCTTTTCAAAAGTTTTATGGTTAGGCAATTCGTTTGGTTGGTAAAGCGGCGAGTTTTGTGGTTAGTTGTCATTCGTGCGTAACAAAAAGCCTGTGTCAGCTACCCGATGTCGTTCTGACCGACTGGCGTAAAACGGCCGCGAGCAAAGCAAAGTTAGCTCTGTTACTTTGTTGTTTTAGTACGCCAGTGATAAGTACACGAACCGTTCAACAATAAAAAAAAATCCGAATCATTTGACACTCATTTTTTGTCGGGGTTATCTGGGGGTATGTATCGATTCATATATGCAATTTAATTATTATTTTTAATCAACTTAAAAAAAGACAAACACCGTTAGTTATTTATTTTTTATATTTGTTCAGTTTTTTTCTGGCGAGTGGAAGCCACTGAAAGTTTGTGGCAAAAAAAAAATATCATGTGTTTTAAATTGTATATAAAAATACGTAATGAATCTTCACAAGCTCTTCAGTTTTTTTAACATTAGTTCTATGAACATTAATTCTTAATTAAAATTACTTTAAAGTAATCAATATTTAGTACTTACCAAAACGTTACACAAACTGGCATCCCATATTGGTTGCATCAATGAATACACCAATCAGAGAGTAATGGCGTCTGGTATGACTTTTGATTTGATGTTTTCATCAACTGTTGATCTGAAATCGAAAAAAAAAACATTATTTAAAAAAAATGCACTTCATACATTTATTTAGTTTTCAAATTAAAACTTGGGAATTACACAGGTTAATAAAAATACTAATATACAGGGTTCTCAATAGTTTATGGACAAACCCTATATAAATTTGTTTTCGCCAGTTATTTATGGTTACAACACGTTTTTTAAGCTTCTCTGTTTTTGTTCGTGTTAAAGCAATAAAAAATCCAGCTTGGTCGGACTCGTGGCCAATATTATAAATGTGCAAAATTTTAACTTTCTAGGTCAATGGGCACCTTATGGAGGACGTAGAAAGATGGTCGGGTGATGAGACAAAGGTTAGGATATTCCCAAACTTTTTTTACTGCGATCCGGAACAAGATTTTAAAATTTTTCGCGACACAACTTATGAAAAAAAAGCATTTATTGACAAAACAAATTTTATTTTTTTATAGAATCAAGTTATTTGTTTCATATACAAAAATTTACAATTTTTTTTCGCGAACCGACAAAATGTCATTTACGACCCGGTACTGTGTCGCGACCCGCAGTTTGGGAAACGTTGGCATATTATTATACGGTTGTCCGAGAATTATCTTTACAACTTTGAAATTTAATAACTTTTGAAATAAAAAAGATATTCACATTCTGTGTTCTGCAGTTATTAATGTAACTCAAAGTTTTTTTTTCTGGGGTTATTTGAAGGATATTGTTTATCGGAGAAAGGTTACTGACATTGCTGACTTAAAAACCCGAATTACAGAGGCTTTTGCCACTATCACAGACGTTATGTTATAGTGTACCTGGCAAGAAATCGATTACCGACTGGATGTGCTTCGGGCCACACGTGGTGCACATGTGGAGGTGCTAACCTAAGCAAAACAAAACTTTATGAGTTGCACTAATAACTGCAGACAACAGAATGTGAATATCCTTTTTATTTCAAAAGTTATTAAATTTCAAAGTTGTAAAGATAATTCTCGGACACCCTGTATATGTAGATTAAAATTTATCAGATGTGTTTAGCATGCCTAGTACAAGGTAATATTCAAGTACTTTCATTATAATTCAACTGAATATTCCATAATATAGCTAAACTCACTATTGAGGTACAAAGCTAATCAAATAGTTGCGATTGTGCAACGCTGAAGTTAGTTATTTAGAAGTGGTTACATGGCGATAGATAACTATCGGAATGTGAATGGATGAGTCAACTCGAAGTGGGGATGCAAGTGGAGTATATAATATCATTTTCAGAACTGCATAATTAAATTGTGTCATTTGAACAGAGGATAATAGAGTTAAGTTATAATATTTCAGAATTATTTCAAAGTGGCTCAAAATCTAAGTTCGCGGAAATAACCATACGATTTATAAGGTTCGTTTAGTGTCGTGCAACAGTTTAAAAATTCTAGCCAATTGGGCGATAGAACCGTTCGGCATAAATCCTTTTTCCTGTGTTCTTATGGTTGATTCATACACTACTAAACATAAATTCGCAATTTTTAATTTTTTATCTGTTTGTTCGGGCTCATCTCCGAAACGGCTGAACCGATTTTGACGAGACGTTTATTTACAGGTAGAGAACTTTTGTAGTGTATATCTAATTGTGTCAAATGACAAAACTATTAAAAACTGCTAACTGTTATGATTTCATATATTAGTAGATAACAATGCAATAAAAACCCCGGGTCGCAGTGCCAAAACCCTGCCGACAATATAGTGTATTTGCTTATACACCCTAAAAACGACCCTTAAAATGGCCCGATTACGCCCATTTTAAATAGGCTTCTTGCGGTGATGGATTTCAACACGTGGGCCAAATTTCGTTAAAATCAATTAACTCTTTCGAAAGTTATTGCCCGCACACACACACACACATATATATATATATATATATATATATATATATATATATATATATATACATATATATATAAACATTTTTAAAAATGGTGCCAAAGTGTTTAGGAGGTTATGAAACGTCGAGAAATTTTGGTCCGACCCCTAGGTCCCGCCATCCGACCGACGCCAATAGTGTATGTTGCCATATGGCAAATACACTAATAATAGGGATGTTGACTGTGCTCAAATAAAAACATAATTTTAACGTGTGGTAGTTTCTATGATAGAAATACTAAAAAAATACTATATTTTTCCTTATTTTTAAGGAATTTAATTAATATTTAATAAACTCTCAAGTCACGTGACAACAGACACCAATCAGAGCGCATGGCGCCATATGTTCAGCCGCTGTCAAGAAACTTCATAGTTTGGTTAATATTTAGTGTGTAATTTATTCGAAAATTTCTTTAAATATCACTGCAAGGAGTTTTAATGTCATGGAAAGTGTATTTATTAAGGCTAATAGTTCGAAAATTTAGAATTCATCTTTTATAACAAGAATTACGAAAACACTTTTCATAACCTCATTAATTTACTAGCGCTTATGAGCACAGCCTCCTACTTTGTGACCGCATCTATAGAATGGTAGCTTCTGTGTAAACTTTTGAGCCTCCTTTGCTATGAACAGGTGACGTCACGCGACTAGTATTGGCGTTTTGGACCGAAATTTGAAATGGGTTTTAAAATACATGATTTTTAAGGCTTGAGTTGTATAATAAAAATAATAAATATTTGTGGCTATATTAGGTACTTATGGACGATTTAAAAATAGTCAACATCCCTATTGTTCTAGATAATTATGCTAGATATACAGTTTTTAATAGTATAAATACTGGACAATAGAGTAATGTAAAAGAGATGTAAATAGTGGTGTCACTATGCCATGGGACACTGACGTAGTAACGGGTGTAAATTTAATTTAATAATAAATAAATAATTATTTAATAATATGATATAAGTGTTTAATTGAGAACGAACTTTTGTTAAACCTAAAACATTACACTTTTCAAAGATGAAGTTAGATCACTTTTTATCCCGAAAATATTTAAAGGTCACTATTTAAAAATTGAAAAAATGAAAAAATTATGGGCTCTTGTTTGTTTGTCCTAAAATGAACCAGTCTCACAATAAAAACGACATTAAATATAAAAACTAACTTTAACCTAAATCTAAACTTTGGTGTGAAATCTATTACTAGTCCGTCTGTTATAAGTGACAAACGTGGTAAACCTAACGTACACTTTTCAGAGTAAATTTCAGTGAGTTATCTACTCTACTCTAATATAACACCTAAAATGTATTTTTCAAGCGAGTTCTGTTTTCTGGTCTGTCCATTTTACAGAAATTTGGCAGAAAGACTTGGCACAGATAAAACTTGCTTTGCGATTAATATTCCCTGGTTTGAAGAAGGTCCAAAGATTCATAACTGTAGAAAATGATGGAGAAAAAACAGAAAATATATTTTAGTCATCTTTAAAGTTCAATTCCAAAATATGTAATAATAGAAATTAGTTTCACGGGTAATTGGAATAAAAAATCAATTTAAACACTTATTGATTGCAACGTTTCGTCTTTAATAAATAAAAAAAAGAAGATATTATTTGCTACAATTTTCAATTTTATTGATCTTTGTAATGCAAAATTGCCTTTTATATCATAGTTTTATTATAATTTAAACATGCTGAGAGCTTGAAAAAGTCTTGATTTAATAAAGACGAAACGTTGCAATCAATAAGTGTTTAAATTGATTTTTTATTCCAATTACCCGTGAAACTAATTTCTATATATTTTAGTGTTTGAATCGAAGTCGTGTAGAAAGCTCCATTTAATTCTGAAATGTTCAACCTGTATAAATTGCAGTGTAGCAAGCGACTGATTAAATGTGGCGTTGACAATAATTGGTACATACAGAATAACCAACAAATGCTCTTCGTATTAATGCTACATGCTAGACAACTTAATTTAATCATATTATTACATTATCGGATTAATCAAAATATAATTATCATACAACAGTGTCGTAATTTTAACACTTCGTCTTTTTCTTTTAATGTCATCTTACATGAAAAACTCTAAATGAAATTTGGAATTTCTGATTTTTTAGGGTCTCGTACCTCAAAAGGGAAACAGGAACTTCGTTGTCCGCTTGTCAGTCTGGCTGCCTGTGGTACGGAACCCTTCGTGTGCGTGTCCGATTCACATTTGACTAGTTTTTTCTGCTTCACAAAAACGTCTACTGACTCGAATTATAAACGCCACCTTACGAAATAGACCACCAGTTTGTAAAGAGATTTATTTGTACAAATTGAAAAATCATCATATATATTAATACGCTAAGGTTAAGATGTTTGCCTCCCTTTTTCGAAAAAACCACACAATTGCTCCACATAAATTTTATATCATTTTATAGATAATTGCTTGCTCTACCGACATCAACAACTAAAAAATCTATTATTGCTTTTGTTTTTGCAAAATAATTAACTATAACAATTATACATTTATTCAGTATATGCAACAATGCTGCCATCTGACGGTTCTAACTTTAAAACAACGTCAACATGATTGACGGTCGGTAAATTTTTTTTGTTTAATTTTTAATCAAAATTCACGTATAAATACTTTTCGCATGGCGGCGCTTCAGCTCAACGTTTTCGATACTTGCGCCTCTATATGACAGTTTTAGAAAAATATTTTCTTGAACCGTCACTGAGCTTTGTAATGTAATACAACAAAAAGAAAAAAGTTATAAAGAGTGTGAGAAATTAGAAACGAATTGTAGTGCGAATTATTCGCACAGGTACCGCTAGTAAATAAATAAAACAATAAAATTTGATTTAATCAAGACGAAGTCTAAATACGTCTGATTACAACGACATTGAAAAATATATTAAACTTGTTTGTTTCTTATGTGTAGCCAATAGAAACTCAAACAATGTTGTGGTCGACAATGCAAAGTATTAGTGTCGTCTCAAAAGGACTCAAGAATATGTATTAAGTTATATTTCTTATCTTGGTTTTCGTTAAATGTGAAATGCTAAAACATTGGTTAAAAAAACATGCTGCGCCACTGGGGATGGGATTAACATCATTATTATCTGATAGCTTATCGGTTATCCAATCAAATCGTCTGATCAAATTAATTTAGTAGATAAAAGATAGCTCCGACGTAAAATCAAATCAAGCAAGTCTCTGATGTCCGATCAAGTTGATTACGGGTGGTGTGAAAGTTAAGATTATATCTATAAGATAAATTTATTTGATACTCTGTTGTTGAGTATCTCGAAAGGTTTGTTAAAAAAAGAATGAGTCTTATTCTAGTATTCACAGATATTATGCTCGAAAGTAAAGGAACTCACACACGATCAATTTTGTTTTTCCGTTTTTCATCTTGAGTGTTCATTTTTTTAACCCTTTCAGAACCATAAGATTGTAGGAGCGAAAGTAACCATTTTTTTACAATTTAGGATGATCCAATTTCCAGTGATCATAATCAAAGAATGACGGTTCAGATGCAGTGTTGCCATATATAAAAAATGAAAAGATACGTTCAGGAAATAATAAATGTAAAATGACACTTACTAGTTTCTTAGTTATTCACTTCTTTTAAATTTTTTGTTTGGGACAAATGTATCCCCGTAGTCGTTAAAGAGTTAAGGATGTTTTGGAGGTATTTCAAAAAAAATCTAAACAAAAAAAACTTCACTCCTTGGCTATTTATCTGTAAATTGTGAAGCTCTAAATTTAAATTGATTCATTAAATAAATAAAAAGCTCTAATGATTTTACGAAATTGACTCTAATTAAAAGAAGTTAATTAGAGTGGTTGTGATCCTTGATGATTGTTGGATAAGTGTAGATAAAATCTGTGACACAGGATCAATAACACAATACTGAAGTTTAAATTTGAATTTTCACTGACGTTTCGGTGCGCTTTGCATCATCTTCGAACTCTGAAAATGATGCAAAGCGCACCGAAACGTCAGTGAAAATGCAAATTTAAACTTCAGTATTGTGTTTTTATTGATCCTGTGCCACAGATTTTATCAACACTTATCTAATGATTATAATTCTGCATGTAGTTTAATGGAGAACATGTCAAACTGACTAAATAATATATAAAAAGTTGTGACTAAAATTTAAAAGTTTGAAAATGAAGAGATTAGGCATTAACCAGTCGGAAAATAAAAGTCTTACAGGCTTTATTTCAAAAATATCTACAGTTATGATAAATTTGTTGATAATTGCAGGTAAAGTCAGGGTAAAAAGTATTATACAAATGAAATATTTATTGATTCTGGCAGCCTGTGCTTGGGGAAAAGTATGTCTGGCAGGTCGACGAAAGTGCTATGAAACGAAAAATGCGTAATAATTATAAATGTCAAAATTGTCTACCAAAACCATGGTAACGTTTTTAAGGTTGTTATATCAAAAATGTGAATTGTTTAAAATAAAAAATAAGAATTTTGACATATTCAACCCTTTGCCAGACGGGGGTTGTCACAGGTACGAAATGCCAGTCTTGAGTTTTTGTGTTCAAGAGCACCTGAAATTATTGCTCAGAAAATTTCAAGCATGTCCCCGGTCTCAGCTGTCAAACTGCGGTTTTTGTGTTCAGGGTAGTTCCCTTAAAAAATACTCACTAGCTTCTTAACTACAAATGATTTTAACATTTTCGAGAATCCGCGTGTACGAAAATGTTGTCTTAATACGGCCCTGTATATTTTCACAACAAACATTTAAATAACACTGTAGATGTATGATTTGCAATTCAAATCAAATTAGTAAAACTTGTGTAAACAATTTCTGAGTTTAAATAAGAGCATTGGTTTGGTATAGAACAGTAATTTAGGGTTAAATTAACGAATTTCAAAACTGAACAATATTGCCAACTTTCAGAATTTGTACAACATTAATGCCGAGTTTACACTGGTATTGAATCACAAACGTGGCTTACACTGAAAATAATAATTTCGAAGGCAATCGTTTCGTGAATTTTGTGTTTACACTGGCCAAGGAGTTTTCCATACCTAGTAAAAATTGTATCGTTTATTCTAGAAGCAACCTGCGAAGTAATAGCTGCAGAAATTGTAAAAAACCCTAACAAAAATAAAAAGTGTGCTTGCAGTTTATACACGCAATTGAAGGAAAACATGTAAACAATACATATATTGTTAGGTTTTTAGTTTTTTTATATGTATATTGTATAGATGCCGATAAATAAACCTGTAAAGACAACGAAAATGAAAAAACGCTCTTGGAATCTTTGTGCAATTACTAAAATGCAATTTTTTTGTATTCATTCAACTAGCTTCTGTATAATTCATTAAAAATCAACCGTCAGTTTAATCTGACGTTTTGAAGTGGGTGAATTTCAGGTTCAAAGATTCCATTACAAACAAACAAACATACAGGTGAAGCTAATAAAGCGTCTTAAAAATGTCATATCAATGGTATTTCTGCGCCGATAACTTGATGTGAGACTTGTGAGTCTATAATTATTTTGAGAGATTACTTTGCAAGAATATTGTGAGTCAATCTGTACATTAAATACACAAAACAAGGCCATGAAGTCTCTCCCGTTCATATCTCGAGAGTTGGTGCTCTTGAGAGAAAGGACAAAGTTACGAATGCAAATTAACAACTTGTCTATATTATATTAAAATATACAACACAATTTGTATAATCAGGTTTGTTACCTGACTACAATACTAGACGTGTACAGTCCGCGCGTTTATTTATGAGCACTAAACGATAGAGTAATATTTTGATCCTAGATAAGGGTTGCCAGATTATCGGAATTGAGCTGAATTACCCAAATGTTTTAGAACTCAGTGATCTGAGCAGGATTTACATAAAGCATTGGAAAAAATATTCCTTTGTTCTAAAGATTTGTCAAAAAGAAATTATTTAGGTAGCTGACAAGCATACTTTAATTAATCTTTAAAGTTCAATTCCAAAATATGTAATAATAGAAATTAAACATACTGAGAGCCTGAAAAAGTCTTGATTTAATAAAGACGAAACGTTGCAATCAATGAGTGTTTAAATTGATTTTTTATTCCAATTACCCGTGAAACTAATTTCTACTTTAATTAACTTTTACATGTTAAACCATATTATGTAACCATGGAAACAAATAGCAAATATCATTTTTATTACTAGCCGTTACCCGCGTCACTGAGCGCGTTTTGAAAGTGTTGGTAATGTTTTTTTCCCGATTAATATAGTGACCAAATTTATTGTACAGTGGAATCTCAATTAATGCTTAATACATACATACATACATACATCTATTTAAAACACAACATTTTTTTGCAGTGGCACTTCCTATCTCAAATTGTTAATCACTAACTTTTTAATTATTAATTAGAATAATTCAATAATAAATCTCAGGTATTTGGATTAAGGGGGTATTCTCATGTGACCAGTTCGAAAAATCGATTTTTTTTTCATGTTTCAATAGTAAAACCTATCGAAAATATGCTGTGAAAAATAGAGACCGAAATTCCTAGTTTTAAATAAATTGCAACTCATAGTCGCCGACGAGCCGTATAAGCGACTTGTTGGCTCTTGAAACTTTAAACGCATTTATCTGGAAACATTATTTTCTAAAACTGTCATGGTCCTAAAAAAAATATTCAACGGATTGCTTTGAATTTATATATGTTCTTCTACTCATTAATGGTTATCGTCCGTACCAAAATTGCTTGTTTTCGAAAATATTTTCTTATTTTTTTAAACGATTTTTAACAAAAAAATTAACAAAAAACACAAACTTTTTTTCTACAGTCCGACATTTTTTTTTTTTTTAATGAAATTGATTAATTTTGGTAGGGACGATAGCGACATCCCTACTGAACAATGATCCATTCGATTTTTTTATTTCAGACAACATGAACAGCCGCTATTACCATGACCAGTGACCTGCTTTTTTTTTAGTGTCTAATTTAATTTAAAAATATATATATATAAAAAATGTAAAATAAGAGAAAAACATTTTTTTATACAGTTAAAGATACAAACAAAAACATATAAAAAATTAAAATGATTGAATGTTATTGTCGTCTAGAAAAAATTCCCTAGAAAGAGGTAAATTTTATGCGTTCACATGAGAATACCCCCTTAATAATTCAAAACAATCGTGTTATTGTTAATCTTGCTACGTTTCGACTACTTTATTTACTCTTCATCAGGCTCTGAAAAATACATATATATATACAAATTCCATTATACTATAATAAGTAAAAAATATATAAAAAATTTTGTAAATTATTACCTGACGAAGACTAAATAAAGTAGTCGAAACGTAGCAAGATTAACAATAACACGATTGTTTTGTATTATTAATCCAAATACCTGAGATTTATTATTAAATTATAATAATAATTTTGGATGCGATATAATGTCTAATTAATTAAAATTTTCTACATTAATAATAATAAAAAACTTACATTTAATTGCAATCGACTGTAGACTTTAACAATTTGTGCAGACGAAAAAAATCCACATTTTTTCCTTGTAATCGTAAAAAGTTTATCACAAATTGTTTTTTCAAAGCTATAAAATAATGAACAACTGAAAACTAAATCATAAATGTTGTACAAAACAAATTTTGAAGAAAAAAATACAAAGCCACATAAAACCAACATTCAAAAAGTTGTTTTAATTCTCGTGTTTATGAAACATCAGAATAATTAACACATGAAAACAAACACTTAAATCCAATAAAGCGTACATATTTTTTGAAGTCCCTTAAGAAAACACAATGACTAAAAATTAAATCAAAATCACAGAGTACGGCACGACATACCTACTCTATTCAGAAATCACGTTGCAACTAAAAATTCTCAGCGGGTCATTTTTCAAACGTGAATTGTCCTGTAGATTACATAATTATGAAATCGATCATGCGATTTAAAAAACCAACAACGCTGTTTCATTTATTTCAATTTTAGAATGTTGGAAAAAAACTTTATAAATATTTATACAGAGTGTCCTCTTTACATTGTTGTTTTTTTTTTTAATAAAAATACATAGTATCCGTTGAGCTACAAACTAACTGAATGAAAGTTAGGAAGTATTTTGCGAATACTAATCGTCAATATAAACTAAAAAAAAATAATGTATAATGCTTTTTATTGGGGTGTTTTAAAAAGTAGAAAATAAAAATTAACATTACAAAGAGATGATATAAAGTAGTAACATTTTATTTTATTGACTTTTTTTTCTTTTTTGTCCTTGGTAATTAATATAAAAATGATTTGTCGGGAAAAAGGACTTTTTAAGTAAACACTTATTTATTATTTATAGCGACGTTTCGTCCCTTGCTTGGGACAAAACAAACTTTTTAATGAACAATTGTTTAACTCGAATTTATATTTACATGTGTATTTTAACTTTTATATCTACTTGATCAAAACATTTAATAGTTATAAAGCTTGAAAAAGTCCCAAGCAAGGGACGAAACGTTGCGATAAATAACAAATAAGTGTCTACTTAAAAAGTTCTTTTTCCCGACAAATCATTTTTATTTTATTTTATTTATAATAAAATGTCCAACTGTCCAATATTTTTGAAGTTGGAAAGGTCCTGTTGTCCAATTGGCTGTAATTTGTTAATTCAGTTTATTTCCATTTTGCAAAAAAGTTATAGTCAAATTGATGTATCTGTCATTCTTTGAGTGGTGTAATATTAAGAAATTAATGGGAATTAAGGACAGAAACTTGCGTAATAATTTTACAAGTTATTGCCAACGTTTCGTTAACTTAGTTAACTTCATCAGGGCTCTAAAAACAGAATTCATACAGAGATACAATTCTTCTGTCTTTAGAGTCCTGGTGAAGTTAACCAAGTTAACAAAACGTTGGCAAAAATTGTAAAATTATTTTTATTTCTGTCCTTAATTCCTATTCATTTCTTAATATGTTATATTCAAATCTCCTGGTTATCTACTCTACTTGGGATCTTATAACTTCAGCGTCTCTACCGTTGGAATATAGGAACTAGAAACCCTATTTTTTCTTACTTTTTAGACAACGACGAATATATGATCAGTGTCCCTTCTCTCTTCCCACGGCGCTCAACATAATAGGGATGTTGACTATTTTTAGGAAAGTGTTTTAAATCGTGCATAAGTACCTAATATAGCCACAAATATTTATTATTTTTATTTAAATACAACTCAAGCCTTAAAAATCATGTATTTTAAATCCCGTTTCAAATTTCGGTCCAAAACGCCAATACTAGTCGCGTGACGTCACCTGTTGGTACCAAAGGATGTTCAAAAGTTTACACAGGAGCTACCATTTTATAGATGCGTATTCTGTGCTCATAAACGTTAGTAAACTGAGGTGATGAAAAGTTGTTTCGTAGTCGATGCTGTAGTTACATGTAATTTGACGTTTCCTATAAACAAATAATAATAAATTACACACTAAATATTAACCAAACAATGAAGTTTTTTGACAGCGGCGCAACCTATGACGTCATGCGTTCTGATTGGTGACTTGAGAGTGATTTTATTAAGTTTTATTTATTAAATATTAATTAAATTCCTTATAAATAAGGAAAAATATAGTGTTTTTTAGTATTTCTATCATAGAAACTACCACTTAAGGTAGTTGTCGTGGTACAATATTGTCAAAAAGTTATAGATTATACGCGCCACAAAAGTATATTAGCTTCTAGCTAAGTGATCCATAATTTGTACGTAAGTCTGTACACGTGGAAACGTAACCCATTCAGTATTCATATGCATGTATACTTTTCTATAAATTGTTGAACTTTAAACCGTTATTTATAAATAATTAGACGGTCAAAAAAATTTTCTTATTTTTTTTTAAACTCATAACAAATGCATTGAAAGACTGTCAGTTTTTGGAAAGTTTCTGACAGTTAGTTCTTTTTTTATAAATAAGAAACTGGTTCAGAACTACAGAGATCGTATACAATCAATGTTAATTATCCAATTTTTAATTGAATTTATCTCGGATTATATACGGTCGATCGACTTCAAATTTTCAGGGTAATTGTATTATCATGTCTTTAATAAGTATACAAAAATTAAGAATTTTCTGACGGTATGCCTTAACCACGACAACTATCTTAACGTTAAAATTATGTTTTTATTTGAATACAGTCAACATCCCTATTTTCAAGTGTGCGTATTATCACCAATGCAGACATAGGTCTAGTTCAACGTGCGAAACACATTATCTCTACGTATTATCTTGACCCTATCAGTTTCTGTGTGTAGAGCTATGTAAGCTAGTGTTTGTTTATGCGCACATATAAGTCACATGCGGTGATGGGGCGCACACTGCAGTGGGGCGGAGCACTATACGGGTGTCACCTTTCATTACCACAACGCTAACTTAGTAAATACACACACACGTTAAGTAAACAGAGCACACGTATGTATCAAGTGTGCCTTGACAGTGACGTCTGCAGATCCGACCGCAATTTATGATCACAGGAAGCCATGGTACGCGTTTACAAACTGACCTGGTGAGGTTTTTTCACACGTCGAAGGTCGCGCAGTGCAGGACTTTCAGTTTTCTGCTCTTGCGGTGTATATTATTTTTTCTTCATACTCGGTCGAAAGTACGCACTTTCACCAATATATAAAAAGACTAATTACTTTCAAGTGAACAATGTTGAGGTTATGACACATGGATCTAATAATGTTCATGAAATAACAGCAGATGGATACCTACTACTGCCTACAGGCGAACATGTGACCTCAGCTGTCTCATGTATCAGTGCGCATGACAAAACTGTTTAGGCCCGCCTATGCAGACGATATGCGAGTAATTCCAGCTGTGCATAAATGTTATACTTTCAGTTTGAAAATCGTACGTACTTTCGACATGGTATTAAGAAAGCTCATTTTTTGGATACTAATAGTTCGTGAATTACTAAAGTCCCTAGATTTGAATGATTAACACAATTAAAAGAGTTTTCGTAACTAATTATATAATGACCCATGGGTACAGCGCCGGCCCTGGGGTAGAGCGAAAGGAGCGGTCGCTTTAGGCGTAAGGTGGCAGGGGCACCAAAAAGCCAAAAGCGAAACATAATGAATGTTAAAGAAGCAGAAGTATAATAATAATTAAAGCTACTTAATTTTGCAACGTTTTGATATTTTGAAGCTCTTTGTTTTGTGGAAGCGTACGAGGAACTTCAGTTGTTGCAAATAATTATGAATTTATTTTTAAAATGAAAATGCTTTGCTTTTAAAATTTACAAATTAATTTTTTTCTTTTAATTATGTTATATTATAGTCACGTAATTATTATAATTTTTAGTTTATGTAATTGTAATTTACAAATATTTTAAAAGATTTTGATTCAGCGTTTTATTTTATAGAATTTTAATAAGATAATAAATTTTATTGCTATTTTAAAAATAATATTATAATTTTCTATTTTATTTTATTTTACGAATTTCAAGATTAATCTATGCAAATAAATTGTATATTTCTGATGTTAGATTATCTTGCTCGTTTTTAAATATTTATTTCATTTATAAAGTTAACTATTTCGCCGTTGAACACTGAATGAATTTCTTTTTAGACATTTTTAATAAGATTTTGTGACAATGCCAGTCGGCCATTACATAATTATCGATAAATTATAAAATAAGTAAAGAATATTATAAAATAATTATGAACAGGGTCGGCATTGTCACAATTTATAGAAATTTGATTAACGATCTCCGTGGACAAGATGAAATTATTGTATTTAAAAACAATGTTTGCTACATGTTTCGATAGCATGGGCTATCATCATCACGCAACATGAGTAATTATTTTACAAAAAAAGAGTGATCTTAGATATCTTAATCATAAAGTCACAAAAAAATTAAAAACGAGGTAATTAAGTTCTCATCGTTGAGTTTTGTTTCCAAAATATACTGAAAAACCGTGAAAATCTTGAGATGATAGTTAAAACTGGACATTAAATTCCATGATGATAAAAATAAAAAAAAAAAAAAATAAAATGTACCACGAGATTACCGTCTACGTGTCCGAAAAAATTAATTTAATTTAAATTCAACAAGTGTTGATGTTTCCAATAAAAGTTGGTTTTTGGAAATTTGGGACTTATTATTTATTTAACATAAAACCGAAGTACAATTTACGTGAAGTGAAAGTGTCGATCAACGGGCGCTGAAAGACAATCTCGCTCTATCCTGATCAAGAGTTAGGACCGGCGCTGCATGGATACACCAGATTCCGATACTTTAGACCGTTTGGTCAATGAAAAATAAAATAGGTAGATCGAGAACACCCTGTATATATAAACTATCTAACGGAAACGTGCATTCAGTTTAAACTAGTAATTGAAGTTATAACTGACATCTAAACTTGTAAAATAAAAGGATCACAGCTGTCTGGGGAATTTCTTTGCAATTCTTTCTGTAGGTTTGCTGCACTTATTTGCAACTAAAAAATTCATTGGTTTGACATGATAAATTAATGAATTTCTTTTAGTGCAACATTCAATATAAAGAACAAAAACATTATTAAAATTAACAGTGGAGGCGTTTCATTAAATTAACATTAATGTTTCTGATACATGTCTGAAGCAAACATAGTAGATTATCAAAAACAACAACTCACAAAAAAACCCGGGTCGCAGTGCCAAAACCCTGCCGACAATATAGTGTATTTGCTTGTATAGGGCCGTGTGGTTTTAGACTTTTATTATGTGAAATTAAGTTTGTTTTTGGGCAAAATAAAAAATTTAACCCCTTAATACACCCCTTAAGATAACATTTTTTTCTTAATTGTAATATTATTATCAATCTAACGTCTACACCGAATTAAAGACACTCTTCAATAAATAAGTCACTATCTGCAAATTAGTGTTTTCAAAAAATGTGTAAGTCCGGTCCTGTTGGGCCGATTTTACTAAAATTTTAGAGGCACTTTTTAATTGCTATTAAAGGGTTAAATTTCAATTTTAAAACGATTCTGAGATTTTTTTCGGTATTTTGGGGCCCAAAAACTTTTTTCAACCCCTAAAATTCACCCTTAAAAAGATCCGATTGGGCCCATTTTAAATAGGCTTCGTGCGGTAATGGATTCCAACATGTGTGCCAAATTTCGTCAAAATTAATTAACTTCTTCGAAAGTTATAGCCCGCACACATATATATATATACCTATATATATATATATATATATATATAAATATATATATATAAATATCTATATATATATATATACATATATATATAAACATTTTTAAAATGGTGCCAAAGTGTTTAGGAGGTTATGAAACGTCGAGAAATTTTGGTCCGACCCCTAGGTCCCGCCATTCGACCAACGCCAATAGTGTATGTTGCCATATGGCAAATACACTAAACAGTAATTTAAAGTGGAATTATGATCTAAGGCAACCACTTTTGTTTTACTTTACAGTACTAGTGCGTAACGAATCACTTTACATGTATATAAATCAGTGGGTAATTATTACAATTCTAACTAACAAAGGACGTTATAACAAATCGCAATAAATATTATATATTCTACAAACAGGTCAAGATCTAATTACATGTAGAATAATGGGAAATTAAACCTTTTTGCGTATAATAGTTTGACAAGTAATCGGCCATGATCTTGAATAAAGGAACCATATCTATATTTATCTGGAATTAATTGAGGGAAACCAAGAATAACTTCAAGAAGATGGTCGGTACAGGAATTACTGTTTCTCGGCGAGAGGCAGTATAAAAGTCCCAGCCAAAACTGCTGCTCTTGCTGGAACTCGAACCCGGTATCCCCCGAATGCAAGTCTAGTACCCTCATCACTGCGCTATATTGCATTTATATTGGTGGAATAAAGGAACCATCTCTATATTTATCTGGAATTTTTATATTTATCTGGAATTTTTATATTTATCTGGAATCGGTATAGGAATTACCTTTTCTCGGCGAAAGGCAGTAGGAAAAAACCCAGCTAGAGCTGCTCCCCTCGCCGGGATTCGAACCCGGTACCCCCCGAATGCGGGTCTAGTACCCTCACCACTACGCTACAGCCTATATTGCATTGATATTAGTTAGAAGCTTATACTACGGGTACCTGTGGCCTTGCGGAAGCTCTCTGAAGTCATTAATATGATGAGACATGATTAATTGTGTCATGAATCTTTAGTTCACACAAACACAACACCATCTCGTGTTAACTGCGCCATTATACACCTGAATAGATGTGCTTCAGTTAATACATAACATAACCTCATTGTCATTCCCTTGTCGATATAATATCTGATACAGAATTTAATTTGCTAAGCTCATATTTATAGTACTCATAATATGATATTCTTCTGCTTATTAACAAAAGACAAGGAAAGTATTTAAAATATTCTGTTTTTGAAGTGAAACTTCTTTACGCACAGAGTGAAAGTGTAATGAAATGCTACATCGTCCTTTGCACCGTCGAACTAGAGTCGGATGCTGTGAAAGCCTCGCTTCAGTGATGTGTTAAATGTAGTGTCAGAAGTCACACATTTCTAAACCTGTTTGTATTTTGTCCCATAAAGGTCAATTTTTATCCAAAGTAGTAACTTCGAACGAGGTCTTTTGAGAAAAATAATATGTATAGTACCCAGGGGTAGATCTACGTTTTTTGGGATCTAAGATTTATTAAAGTCCAATGGGATCTCATTTTTTTATTGATTAAGAATTTTTAAATTGGGGTTTAAAAGTCATTTTTAATAACATCAAAATCAGAGTTGAAATTTGGTGACCTGATTAAACATATAATGCTAGTATAAAATCACTCACAACATTGTCAAAATTTGCCCCGAAAAATGCAAAATTCAGCCAAAAAACTGTCAATGCTCACCCAAAAATTCGTGAAAAAAGACCAAAAAAAATGTCAAAAAACACCCAAAAAACTGTCAAAGTATATCCAAAAAATCGTCAAATTTCACCAAAAAAATTGTCAAAAGACTGTCAACACTCAACTAATGATAATCATTAATATTAACCATCTTTTACTATACGATAAGTGCTTATTGTTTATGAAAAAATATTAAAAATATATGATAAGTAATTATTTTTCATGGGCTTTTGTAAATTCACTCCTAATAGTATCTACAGATATACGTTTTAATGTAAATTAAAGCTTCTTAACGTCTCATTACATCAAATTAAATTAAATATCACAAAACATGCATGATCGGATGTGAGATTCGAACCCACCACAGTTTGATCCAAAGGCCAGTTCGCTAACCGTTACACTAAGCTATCCTCCTAGAGCCTTATTTTTAGTGTATTTGCCATATGGCAACATACACTATTGGCTTCGGTCGGATGGCGGGACCTAGGGGTCGGACCAAAATTTCTCGACGTTTCATAACCTTCTAAACACTTTGGCACCATTTTTAAAAATGTTTATATATATATGTATGTATATATATATATATATATATATATATAGAGTAACTTCGGGTAATATGGCACACCATAAGCCTTTTTGGCAATAAAACACGAGATTTATGAGATCAAACAATCTTTATTGGTTAAATCAGTTCTTTGAACCTAATAGTAATCAACAATTATAAATTTAAGATTATTAACACGGAAACATAACTTAAATAAACGTTTTTTTTAATCTTGAATAATCATTAAAATTTTTACATGGTAGGTCAATATGGCCTACTGTACTGTTTCTCTAGTTCTTGTGGTAATATAGGTTTTCGTCTTCCCAGTTTCGCACAAGCTGCTACCTCGGCTGATAGATCTAACGTCTTAAAGTTGTTCGGGGTACTTTGTACAGTTTGGAAGCTTTTAGTGAGCCCATTTTCTTATTTCGCACATCTTCGATTGCCTTTTTCATTGATTCCTTGCACCAAGTTTGCCGTTTTCTTTGTGGAATTGATTTCCGTGGAGTCATTGCTCTAAATGAAAAAAAAAATATCAACATGTAGAAAGATTACGTTATGGGTGGCCAATATTGCCTGGTAGTCCATATTGGCCGCCTACCTAGTGAGCCATAATGGCCGTAGGAACGTCTTTGATCAATAAAAGTCTAACCTACAAATTAATGACCAATGTGCTTAAAAAATGTTATCACACTAGAGACTAAAAGTTTACCTACAAAACTGTGCACTAGCAATATAAAATCAAAGTTTATTTGACGAAATAGAATGAGTAAAACTTACCAAAAAATAACATCAAATTCGATAATTTTCTATCGTCGCACGCACTGGACACACACGCACTCGCCGCAACGCAGGGATCGACGGAGGAGGTCAAGGGGATCCCCGCGACTATATAAAGGATACGTACAGCGCTAGTGTTGGTTAGTTTCGAAAAAAATGACACAGGCCATATTGGCCGGCTAGGCCATAATACCCGAAACTACTCTATATATATATATATATATATATATATATATATATATATATATATATACATATATATAAATACATATATATATATATATGTGTGTGTGTGCGCTATAACTCTCGAAAGAGTTAATTGATTGTAACGAAATTTTGCCCACATGTTGGAATCCACCACCGCAAGAACCCTATTTAAAATGGACCCAATCGGACCATTTTAAGGGTAGTTTTTAGGGGTTAAAAAATTGTTTTTTGGCCCCAAAATACCGAAAAAAATTTCCGAATCGTTTCAAAATTGAAATTTAACCCTCTGGTAGTAATTAAAAAGTGTCCCTAAAATTTTAATAAAATCGGCCTGACAGAACCGGATTTACAAATTTTTTGAAAATACTAGTTTGCAGATAGTGACTTATTTACTGAAGGGTGTATTTAATGTGGTGTAGACCTTCGATCGACAATAATTTTGCAATTAAGAAAAAATGTAATTTTAAGGGGTGTATTAAGGAGTAAAATTTTTTATTTTGCCCAAAATCCAACCTAAGTTCGCATAATAAAGCCACACGGCCTGTATTAGCAAATACACTATATTGTCGGCAGGGTTTTGGCACTGCGACCCGGGTTTTTTAATATATGGTCCAAAGGTTTAGATCAACGAAATATGTCCCTTGATTTAAAAGATAAATGCTAAAGTCTTCTTGGCTATAATAATGAGGGCGTAAGTAATTAATGTAATTTATTGTACAGCCGCGCTCGCCTGACGGAAGAGAGACGATACAACAAGAAGAGATTGGCTAAATCATCGTGACAGCGACTAGACTGAGAGAGATGGAGAACAAATATCGTTCGGGATATAAGATTAATCTTATTAAGTTTGTATTCGATCTGTCAATATTTAAACAGTGTTGAAAGCTAGGACGTGTTCGTAAAATCTACCTGCAGTTGTGGAATTTTGTAATTTTAAGTGAAATACAATTTTCTTTGCAAAATACTCTTTCGTTGTTTTTTTATTTTCCCGGTAGCAACCAATATTTTGTATGTGAATCATCTAATGATGCGCTTGGATGGAAATCAAAACGTTTAGACTGCAAGACGTGACGTTCCATTCGGCCAACCTCGAGTCTCGTTGGCTCTTTCCGACTTGATACACTATACACTCGCTACTTTACGTGAGTCTTAAGTGACAAGCGTCTAATGACGTATGTTTTAATTTTTTCTGGGTAGTATTGAGTATATAGTATGCTAAAATAATAGTTGCTTCTCTAATTACGTTTGTGGACAAGCGGGTTAGATCGCCTATGTAAAAAGCTGAGGATAGCTAGTTCGATTCCGGACAACTATTTCATATTCCACTTGATATATTATTTATTTTTAAATGAAAAAATTTTACACAACACGTGAAAATAATAATTTCCTTAAATTTTAAAATAGTTATTAACTAAAATTGACAAGCATTGACTGTATATTAATTTTCTTATGTTTTGACATTTGATGTTCCTGACTAAGTACTTGAAAAAGTCACAATTTGGTGATGAAACGTTGTACGTGAGTTAATGTAACATAAAAAAAATATACTGTCCAAATACCATCTCTTATCATTAATCTATGGACACAAATAAAAATATGCAAATTATTTATTTCATTTATTTTATATTTTTCATGAATATCTGTGTAATGTTTCACATATGTAGGGCATCCCTGTCCCACGGGGGCTCACTTTTTTGTTACAGCTAGAGTTATCAATTGAACACCAAGTCATATTTTTAATTCATTATTTTTTCAAAAAAGATAATTGAGATTTGGTATAAAACGATACAACATCTGGTGATAGAAATTTAAACCATAAGCTGATCACATTTTATATGTGAGAATCGACCTTAAAGGAAAACGAATAGTGTTCGAAAGTCTGGCTAGGTAAGTGGTTTTTATTCTAGTAATATAATTTATGATCCATAAAATATCTTGAACGATGAAAAATCAGCAGATTACGATCCACGTTGCTTTTGTTTATTTTTGGAGCGTCATAATAACTGAACAAATAGATAATTCGTAATAATACTTGAAGCCATTTTAGTGTTTCCCTGAAACAACAACAGCTATTTCGATGTACGGTGTTATATTGGATGTTGTGAACAACAGACAACAGCAGAAGTCAGAACTAATATATAAACCGGTCGGTATTAAATATGCATGTGACGTAGCGCTCTCTAGTTATGTTGGTACAAACTATAGATTGCTGTTATATCAGGGCTTACGTAAAACCAATCAGCAAAAGTTGTCTCTTTGACTGGTTAATCCCGAACGGTGATCGTTGAGTTTGTTACGGTGCTTTCATGACACTTTTCATTGCATGAAACATATTTATACGCTAATTTGAATGAAATTCTAAAATCTGAGAAACACTGCAATATAATTTATTAAAATAAAATTGATTTGTCGGGAAAAAGGACTTTTTAAGTAAACACTTATTTGTCATTTATAGCGACGTTTCGTCCCTTGCTTGGGACTTTTTCAAGCTTTATAGCTATTAAATGTTTTGATCAAGTAGATATAAAAGTTAAAATATATTAAACAATTGTTCATTAAAAAGTTTGTAATAATTCCGTTTTTAAAAAATATTTTTACGGTTGATGTTCAAACTATTTTATTTTATTAAATAAAATAAAATAATAAAATAAAATAAAATAGTTTGAACATCAACCGTAAAAATATTTTTTAAAAACGTAATTATTACAAACTTTTTAATGAACAATTGTTTAACTAAAATTTATATTTACATGTGTATTTTAACTTTTATATCTACTTGATCTAAACATTTAATAGTTATAAAGCTTGAAAAAGTTCCAAGCAAGGAACGAAACGTCGCTATAAATAACAAATAAGTGTTTACTTAAAAAGTCATTTTTCCCGACAAATCATTTTTATATTAATTACCAAGGACAAAAAAGAAAAAAAGTCAATAATTTATTAAAGTTGATGTACTAATTAAAGGGACATTTTTGATTTTGTATTACATTAATATAAATCTTTGTGACTTCGGCCTACGTCTCGCTTACGTTAAGGTCGTTTTCTTATAGTATTAATATTTACTCGTCCTTTTTAGTCACGGAGCGTGCGAAAATGATCAGTCGAAATTGCAATTTCAATCCTGTGTGTATGGTAGAGCAGCCCCGAATCTATGAGGGGAGCAAACCGGGGTACCTGCCACAGACGGCAGTATCAGGGGGAGCCAAAATCATAATATAATAGGTAAAAAACCCGGGTCGCAGTGCCAAAACCCTGCCGACAATATAGTGTATTTGCTTATACAGGCAGTGTGGCTTTATTACGCGAACTTAAGTTAGTTTTTGGGCAAAATTAAAGATTTGACTCCTTAATACACCCCTTAAAATAACATTTTTTTTCTTAACTGCAATATTATTATCAATCTAACGTCTACACCGAATTAAATACACCCTTCAATAAATAAGTCACTATCTACAAATTAGTGTTTTCAAAAAATTTGTAAGTTCGGTCCTGTTGGGCCGATTTTATTAAAACTTTAGGGACACTTTTTAATTGCTACTAGCGGGTTAAATGTTAATTTTGAAACGATTCTGAGAATTTTTTCGGTATTTTGGGGCCCAAAAACATTTTTCAATCCCTAAAAACTACCCTTAAAATGGCTCGATTACACCCATTTTAAATAAGCTTCTGGCGGTGATGGATTTCAATACGTGGGCCAAATTTCGTTAAAATCAATTAACTCTTTCGAAAGTTATTGCCCGTACACATATATATATATAAATATATATATACATATATATATAAACATTTTTAAAAATGGTGTCAGTGTTTAGGAGGTTATGAAACGTCGAGAAATTTTGGCCCGACCCCTAGGTCCCGCCATCCGACCGATGCCAATAGTGTATGTTGCCATATGGCAAATACACTAATATAGAGTGGAAATTTGTTAAAGCGTTCTCATTCTCCCCTCCTGGTTACAAAAATGTCACCCATTATATATTTTTGAGTTTTTTTAAGCAATTTATTTCAAATCTATGCTTCGTAGTTCTTCAGTTAAAAAATAGTAAGTTACAGTTTTATTAATTATTAGTGTATTTGCCATATGGCAACATACACTATTGGCGTCGGTCGGATGGCGGGACCTAGGGGTCGGACCAAAATTTCTCGACGTTTCATAACCTCCTAAACACTTTGGCACCATTTTCAAAAATGTTTATATATATATGTATGTATATATATATATATATATATATATATATATATATATATATATATATATATTTATATATATATATATATATATATATATATATATGTGTACGCGCGATAACTTTCGAAAGAGTTAATTGATTTCAACGAAATTTGGGCCACATGTTGAAATCCATCACCGCAAGAAGCCTATTTAAAATGGGCCTAATCGGGCTATTTTAAGGGTAGTTTTTAGGGGTTGAAAACTGTTTTGGGTCCCAAAATACCGAAAAAATTCTCCGAATCGTTTCAAAATTGAAATTTAACCCTTTGGTAGTGATTAAAAAGTTTCCCCACAATTTTAATAAAATCGGCCCGACAGGACCGGATTTACAAATTTTATGAAAACACTAGTTTGCAGATAGTGACTTATTTATTGAAGGGTGTATTTAATTTGGTGTAGACGTTAGATTGATAGTAATATTACAATTAAGAAAAAAATGTTATTTTAAGGGGTGTATTAAGGGGTTAAATTTTTTATTTTGGCCAAAAACAAACTTAATTTCACATAATAAAAGTATAAAACCACACGGCCCTATACAAGCAAATACACTATATTGTCGGCAGGGTTTTGGCACTGCGACCCGGGTTTTTTCTATTGATTACGGAAATGAATTCTTTCAAATCTTCTTTAATTGAGGCTCTGCTCTTCGCTCATACGAAGAACGGATTTTGTTGCGTGTTAAGAGATTGTTCGAAGGTTTAGTTTGTAATATAAATCATAGAATTAAGTCGACCAAACCCATCCCTTGTTATTGTTCGAGTACGTAATACTGCATCTGAGAGCGCAGTATTGTATTGTGTTGTTGTAGTAGCTACCTAGCTACCCAGCAACCCGTGTTGTTTATTTTGCACCCTCTATCTACCTGTATAGGTAGTTATAGTTGATCTACAGGAAATTTGTCAATCAGCTCTGTATTTTAGACTAGACATTTTGAAACGATGATTCTGCTCAATTGAACTCTAACAAACAAGAAGGATTAGACCAACACTCGAAAAATATTATGTTAAAATTTTGATGTAAGCACATTTGGTCAGCTGTTATTTTACCTCTGTATTGAATAAATTTATAATTACAGTCAAAAGCGTTTACGACGACATCGTTTAGAACAACATACCGGTTATATTGACCCAAATCATAAGTCCCGGCTGAAAGCTATATGATTGCCTCATAAAAAGACTGCTTTTTACGACATTGCTTATTACGACATACCGCATTAAGCGACTACATTTAATGTAATATCTTCGGAGAATTATATCTGTTAGAACGACCAGCTGTATTGTAAACAATTTGACAGTATCATATTATTCAATTGGCATATATTTATACTTTTTTTATACAGTATAACACTGTCAGATCTATAAAAATAGCTATAACAATAAGTATCACATTCATTGTTATGAACAATTTTAAATGAACAATAATGAATTTGAACATATTAAAGAAAACCAAACTCGACATGACAGAGAAAGTACGATTACGCTACGAGCAAGAGCGTAACAATAATATGAACAAATTCAAAAGAATATTATTGTTTGGCTTTTGCTCGTAGCGTAATTATTGTACCTCGAAAACATGACCGGTTGTTACGACTATCGGTTTTTACGACCAAATATGAGTAGTCCTTTCGAAGTCGTTATAACAGATCTTGACTGTATTATTATCATAGACATTGCACGTCCACTGTTTCAACCCTGCACCACCACCACCACCATAAATTTTGTTCAGTTATTCTTAAATCCTAATGCTGGGTTGCACAAAGCGTTGTAAAAAAAGTTGATTCAAGTGACCTTAAATTGTGATAATATATTTACAATTTCACATAGTCACTCTATTTTTTCAAATAAGATGTGGACAGATATCCAAAAAGGGTTGCCCCCTCGAGGAATAGCCTTAAGGTGGCGGTTCGCGCCGCGACAGAGACAGGAGACCGAGACCGGAGACAGAGACTGAAGACCGAGACTGTTACTTGACCTTAGGTTTTCTATGTGTGTCAGTTCGCGAGCGAGACCGAGACAGGAGAACGCGACGCAAGACAGAAGACCGCGAGACGGTCTCTACCCCGGACTAGTACTGTCTCGCGTCTCGCTCGAGACGCACGTGCAAAAACTGTGAAAAATGACGTCGTTTTCTGATGAAGACACCGATAAATTGATTGAAATGATTAGACAACACCCTGCGCTATTTAATTCTCAATTTGACGCATACAGAGATAAAAATTTGAAGGATAATATTTCGTGGCCTCTAGTTGTATATAATTTGCTGATAGGCATTCTTCGTTTTGTTTTATAATAATAATATAATAGCAAGTCATCGTCTTCTTCTTCTTCCAATAGTAACTTCATAACTGAATGGCTTTCCATTACGCTGTGGATTAATAATTTTCCAGAACGCGACACGATTGACTCTAACAACTCAACAAAACTGAATGAACAGAGGTCTTTGGTCTCGGTACACAACAGACCACCGGAGACGGAGACATTAGTCTCAGTCTCCAGTCTCTGTCTCCTGTCTCGGTCTCCTGTCTCTGTCGCGGCGCGAACCGCCACCTTTATAGTAGAACAATCAAAATATTGCGAGTTCAAAAGAAGTGGTGAGTTGCAGAAAGCATCGTTAAAACTTTTGTTTTGACGATGCTCTTAGAATATGATCATGTGATTACAGTTTTTATAATTCAATAGCAGTCTTATGTCGGTGTGAAACTCCCCGTCATGTAGAACAGTAGATCGTACCCAATCAAAAACGAACGACTGATCTATTAAGATCACTTCCCACGCTAAATTTTAATCACTATGTGTAGAATACCGTTGTTTCGAAATGAAATTTGTGCAAAAAACTATTTTGTATGTGTGGTCACAGTCCTTGGCAAATCAATTTTTTTGACAATGCTTTGTGTAACCCAGCATTAGTGTTTGAGAATAACCAAGTAATATTGATGGTGGTGGAGGTGGAGGGTCGATACGGTGGAGGTGCAATGTCTGTAATAGTAGAACATTTTACATTTTCAGGTACCCAACTGCGCCAGAAGATAGATTGTAGATTATTGACGCTCAACTTTTGAGGTCATCAACGAGAAGAAGGGTAAGGTTTTTCGAGGATGTATGTAAGAATGGATGTTTATTTCTTTGGCGCATTTTGTAGCCTAAACAGCTCGAACATAACTATGATTAAATTTTGAGACGTCGAACGACGCAAAGCACATTTTCAGTTGATGCACTGTGACCACGGAGCACAACATTATACATTATGTATTTAACAACACCGTACACAGCAAACATGTCGACCTTACAAACGGTAACCTGGCGGTAGTTAGCGCCAGGTTAGCAGCCAGTGCTAGGTGTAAATAGATTTGTTAAGTTCCGCAGTTACAAGCATAGAACTAACGAACTAGATAGTAAATTGCTTGTGTGTTTATTTAAAGATTTTGTTTTATAAATGTTACCCGAAGAACACGGTAATAATTTTCTGCTGTCAGTATTTTTTCATTTTATTTTCTACAGGATTCTTCTATTTAGTCGATAAGTCAGCGATTCTCCTTCTTCGCTCTCCTGTTGTCACCACTGATCTTCATTGTATGGACTGTGAATGGCCGCCATTTTGTGGAACCTGCTGTTAGGCCGCTGGGATTGGTTGCCAATTCGACCTGAAATTAAGAAATAGACAAAGAAACAACAAAATGGTAGCCATTTTGTGAAACCTGCTGTTAGGTCGCTGGGATTGGTTGCCAATTCGACCTGAAATTAAGAAATAGACAAAGAAACAACAAAATGGTAGCCATTTTGTGAAACCTGCTGTTAGGCCGCTGGGATTGGTTGCCAACGACCTGAAATTAAGAAATAGACAAAGAAACAACAAAATGGTAGCCATTTTGTGAAACCTGCTGTTAGGCCGCTGGGATTGGTTGCCAACGACCTGAAATTAAGAAATAGACAAAGAAACAACAAAATGGTAGCCATTTTGTGAAACCTGCTGTTAGGCCGCTGGGATTGGTTGCCAATTCGACCTGAAATTAAGAAATAGACAAAGAAACAACAAAATGGTAGCCATTTTGTGAAACCTGCTGTTAGGTCGCTGGGATTGGTTGCCAATTCGACCTGAAATTAAGAAATAGACAAAGAAACAACAAAATGGTAGCCATTTTGTGAAACCTGCTGTTAGGCCGCTGGGATTGGTTGCCAATTCGACCTGAAATTAAGAAATAGACAAAGAAACAACAAAATGGTAGCCATTTTGTGAAACCTGCTGTTAGGTCGCTGGGATTGGTTGCAAACGACCTGAAATTAAGAAATAGACAAAGGGACAACAAAATGGTATCAATTTTGTGAAACCAACTTGTAAAACGTTGGGACTACGGGGTGTAGGTATGAGAAGTATTAGAAAAAGTGGTTTCGATTTTGTGGACTTGTAGAATGCGCTACTGTGTACGGAGTACTCGGTTCACCAATCACCATTTAGTAAACTGATACTCTCACTGGACGTCTGCCAATCATTATTGAGTAAACGAGTACGTCCAACAATAATCATTGAGTAAACGATACTGCCAAACATCAGCCCTATTAGTGTCCAAAAAGCCAATCAATGCGAGTCGAACTCGCGAGAAGAAGGTCCCGTACTATTCCGTTTTCCATGAGTACTTTAAGACTTAAGATTTTCATTTCAATTTTCCTATAAACTATGGGTGAGACCCGACATTCCCTATTTTTTCAAAATTTTAGGCGCAGTAGTTTCTTGCCTTCGCTACAAGCCCTTTCATTTGATATGTCACACGGTACCTACAGTTTGCAAAACTTTTTTTTAATTTCCTAATTTTTCCCCAAAAATTACTCCCATGTTCAAAATTTATTTATTTACGTTACACGTCCGTCTTTGGGTCACCAATTTACGTATGTGTACCAAATTTCAACTCAATCGATGTAGTAGAAGATGGGGGGGGGTAAATTTTCATCTATTTTCTTAAATAACTTGAAAACTATTAATTTTAAAATTATGAAATTATATATATTTGAGACCCTTACTACAAGCCCTTTAATTTGATATGTCACACGGTACAGTTTGCCAAACTTTTTTTTCTAATTTTCTAACTTGCCCCCCAAAAATGACTCCCATGTACAACATTTATTTATTTACGTTACACGTCCATCTTATAGTCACTGACTTACATATGTGTACCAAATTTCAACTCAATCGGTTCAGTAGTTCGGCGCAAATTGGCTTTGACAGTGGGACGGACAGACACACAAGTGATCCTAATAAGGGTTCCGTTTTTTTCCTTTTGAGGTACGGAACCCTAAAAATTAACTATCAGGTTTTATGGATGGAAAAATCATGAAAAAAGTCGCTTTTACTCTGTGGCTAGGAAACTTGTGTAGCGTCATATTGTGACGAGACTTTAAGAAAGAGAGCAAAGCACAACATAGTAGCCATTTTGTGTAACCGACTTGTGGACGTTAGGACGATGCGATTGGTTGACATTTCAACTTGTGGTACGCCATATTGTTGCAGTAGCTTTGGCATTTCGATTGTATATGGATTGATGTGAGTATGGAATGAGAAAAGAGTCTAGAGATGGGGCAATCGATAAATCAGCTTCCCCTACGACTCGGTAATTATGTATTTGATGCAGTCATTAGTGTATTTTATTGTTTCATTTGTTTACTATTGAACAATTCAATTTCGTATGAATGGATAGACCCAAATGACTAATTCTAATAAATTTTATAACCACTGACAAATGTAATTTATGAAAATTTTAATCATCGTAGTACAACTATTTAAATAATGTTAAATAATGTAAATCAAACGTTTCAAAAATTGACGTTATCTTGTGTTAGGTATTCTGTTTATTTCACCAATAAATTGTTTACTCATAATTCATTTCAGTGAATACTAATCAATGACACCATCGGAATAAATGGCAGTGCTGAATTTTATGATGCTGGCGGCGCAATCAATGTCTATAAAAATACGAGACAGAATTTATAACCTTTTCAATTATTTTTATATGAAAATAAGATAAAAAAGGATCGTCACCATGATTTTCATCGGCGACAGGCAGATGTTTTTTTTTACTCAAAACACCATAAAATGAAATACAGGAATAATATATCCCGAGCGAGTTAAGGATAATAGTCCTTTATCATAGTCCTTGTAGCTTCAGTGTTTTTTGTTAGCTGCTATGAAACATGGCAATAAAATGAAAATAATTATTCCCTGGCGATGATAAACCTGGGAATAATTTTGTATTTTATAGTGGTACGAGAATTGTACATAAATATATGTCAATGAATAGTCTCGAATCCGTGTCACAGCAGTCTTCGATCAAAAAGATCAATTTCATAGATTATAGACGCTCAACATCTGAGGTCATCAACAAAGACCAATCAAGGCGATCGATCGGCGATCGACGAGTTTGTGAAAATAGACGATTTACTAAAAAACGTGTTAGTCTCATCCACATGAGCCGACGAGGAAGTGAAACTTCTTTAGAATTGTGAACTCGTTTCATTGATGAGATACCGATGTTTTTCTTATATTTCCCCGCCGTTGAATCATTTCCCCTTTGCCGTTACAAAAAATTTAAAATAGATACGTCGTTAAAGATGTTTACAGGAATACAAATACATTTTGGGTCTTCATTTTTACACCGAGAGATGGCGTTACTATGCTCATTTTTAGTATCATAGTATAAAAATTTATCATAATATTTAACCTTGCTTATGACTACAAATAGAACCTTTTGGTTTTAATTTTTTTTCTTTTTGGAATTGCAGAATAACTTTCCCAACATAACAGAAAAGAGCAAAATATATCTTTAAAAGACAGGTCGAATATATTTAATAACCTCGAAAATTGTATATAAACAAACATTCATATATATTTATGTTGATGCCATTTTGTGTCTGGGACAACAATTTCCTTTCAAGTAGTGCAAATATAACGCAAGCGTCACAAGGAATTGCGTTACTGAAAAACGTCAATGGAAATATTTCATGTCTTCTTTTTGCAATAATGATAATAATAGGTAATAAATAATCTTTATTAGTACAGATTAAAGCACTAAAAGGCAAGGTTTAGTCTTACGTTAAAAATACGACACCATTTCTGCAAAGTATGCATCTTTTCATCAATATTTGATTTTAGAAGACGACATTGTTTGTGACGGTTTTACATTATTACTCGTACGTAGCATATGTCGAAAAATATTTGCAGCTGTTGAAAATAGATCATTTAGTTCTGGATAACCTTTAATCAAATATTTATGTTTAAATTCTCAATATTGTTCATGTCCATTATAATTAACACGTTTTTTTTTATTTTTTAACGGGAAATTGGACAATTCAAATTTGAATTGTCCAATTTCCCGTTAAAAAATAAAAAACAATAATTTATGTTTAAATATTTTTAACTGCGAATACAAAATACATCCAAGTAATTTGTCTGTGCCATTATTTAATGGTACAGTAATGACAAAACTATTGAAATCTTTTTGAAATTAATGTAAAACTAGAATGAAAAAATATCTGACATATTTATTACTACTTTGTAGTACGGTTGCTTGATAATCACACAGCGATGCCTTGATGTATTTAAGACGCCAATGACTTGAGTTATCGAGCATCTACAATCTACAATAAATAACAAAAACCCGGGTCGCAGTGCCAAAACCCTGCCGACAATATAGTGTATTTGCTTGTATAGGGCCGTGTGGTTTTATACTTTTATTATGTAAAATTAAGTTTGTTTTTGGGCAAAATAAAAAATTTAAGCCCTTAATACACCCCTTAAAATAACATTTTTTTCTTAATTGTAATATTATTATCAATGTTAAACGTCTACACCGAATTAAATACACCCTTCAATAAATAAGTCACTATCTGCAAACTAGTGTTTTCATAAAATTTGTAAATCCGGTCCTGTCGGGCCGATTTTATTAAAATTGTGGGGACACTTTTTAATCACTACCAAAGGGTTAAATTTCAATTTTGAAACGATTCGAAGAATTTTTTCGGTATTTTGGGGCCCAAAAACAGTTTTCAACCCCTAAAAACTACCCTTAAAATAGCCCGATTAAGCCCATTTTAAATAAGCTTCTTGTGGTGATGGATTGCAACACGTGGCCCAAATTTTGTTGAAATCAATTAACTCTCTCGAAAGTTATCGCGCGTACACCTATATATATATATATATATATATATATATATAAATATATATATATATATATATATATATATATATAAATATATATATATATATATACATATATATATAAAAAATTTTAAAAATGGTGCCAAAGTGTTTAGGAGGTTATGAAACGTCGAGAAATTTTGGTCCGACCGACGCCAATAGTGTATGTTGCCATATGGCAAATACACTAATAAAAAAAAACAGCAAAGCACATTGGCAGTTTTTTCGCGAATTCGGAATCAATACTTAGAACTATATTTATACATAATTTAGTCCATAAATATAGAATATTTCGTAAATAGTAGAAACTAGAAGAAAATGTTTTATACAAAAGTTGTAAAGTAGGTATGAACGGGTTAAGAGACGGTGATATTAGTTTAACCCTTTAAGTGACAAAAGTCTGGGATTTTTTATTTTTTGTTAAAACTTTATAGGGTGTATTTATATGGTAATAGATAGTGTCACAACTATTCAAAATTTTATTTTTATTTTAGTTTTTTCAAAAAAGGGTGGGAAATTATTATCCCTTTAAAACTTTGAACTCATCATAAATCAATTGATAATCAAAGGGAGAAAAATTTCCCACAATTATTCATGAATAAAAAAATGATTTTTTAGCAGTTTTCATTATTTCAAGAATATATTTCGATTACATCAGATAACAATATTTTTTATTTATGATCTATGGAATGGTGCAAAGCATTCCTTGCACAACGCAACATTACATTTTATGCAAATCATGTTGCTTCGCTTTTCATGAGCTTTCGTACTGCAGTAAGCGCAACGACGATACTTTGGTATTTTCTGTGGGACATGATCACCCACGTTTACTAACCGTATAGTATTTTCTACGGTTTTCCTACCGTCAGGACAATTTTTTTTCCTTCCTGAACCTTTTGCAGGTGCAAATCCTCGTCGTTTCCTACTGGTGTAATTAGCGATAAGTTCATTTACAAGTAATGATCTAAACTTCAAGTGACTCATACCTTTAGCTTTTTTCTTTTTCAATGCTGCCTTGTAAACTATGAAACTGTTCACTATGCATGCTTCCAGAAGATAAAAGAATATTTTTACCCACCATCTTCTGGACTTCTTATTTATGCTGTAAAATGACATAAGCTGATCAAAAGCATCGACACCGCCCATATATTTGTTGTACGATGCGATCATTTCTGGACAGTTTATAGGTTCTCTCTCCCCTCTTTGATTTCTTCTGAGAACAGTTGTAGTTACATTAGGATTATGAAAAGACGATATAACAGAAACACATTTTTTTCCTCTATCTTTCCATTTGACTACACTGATGTCGCCTGACTGTGCAAAATCGCTTTCAGATCTGCATAATTCAGAATCTTTTTTCAAAATCTGTGGATAGTTTTTACGATTTGCTCTTATCGTACCACAAGCAAATAAATTTTCACGCTGAAGTATATGGATAAGGTTTATAGATGAAAAATAACTATCAAAAAATAAACAGTAATTTTTTCCAGCAAGAGATCGAGATAATCGTAAGACAACATTTTCTCCTAAACTTTGTGATGGCACATTTTCTTTGCATTTTCCAGTGTAAATATCAAAATTTACTAAGTAACCGGTTTCAGCACAACAGCACGCCCACACTTTGAACCCACGCTTTATAGGTTTTGATGGTATGTACTGTTTCATAGATGAAACTCCCTTGAATGCAATCATAGATTCATCGATTGATATGTTCTGAGAAGGAGAAAATATTTCTGAAAATGAAGATTTCAGTTGGTCTATCATTGGCCGCAGCTTGTACAATTTATCATACTTATCGGAACTTTTCTCGGGCATTTTTGAATTGTCATTGAGGTGTATGTTTCTCAAAATTTTTAAAAAACGCTTCAGTGGCATTATTCTTGCAATTCTCTCCACATGGTAGTTTTCGTCTTCAGACCAATACAGTTTCATTCCAGGAAGTTGATGAAAGCCCATAAATATTATAATCCCCAGAAATGCTTTGAGTTCTGTAAGTGTAAGATCCTGATTATTTTCAAATCCTGTAGATTCTTTCTTCAACTTTATTTGCCTCGAATAGAGATTTGTTTCATGTACAATTCTTTCCAGGTACGTGTCTGGCAGGAACTGTAAAAAAACTGACAAAGGACTATCAGTGTCTACTTCTGTGTTCAAGCCGACATGTTGTGAAAACTGAATATCATGAAACTTTAGATTGTGTTTTGGAATTTTTGTCCAATTATAATTCGCTTGATTGCTGTTATGTTCAAATTCTTCATTATCAGTAACTATTTCTCTTACAGGTATATCTATTTCGGTGTCTGAAAGTTCGTTTTCAATAATTTCATTTACGAGAATTTCTCGCAAATCATTGATTTGTTCTACCGAATTTTCACTTTCATCAGAATCTGAATATGGTACAAAATTTTTGTCGTTGACCGAGTCATCAGAATCCCAAATTTCATGTTCTTCTTGAACTAATCTACTTGTGCTAACTTGTGTATTTCCCGCTTGCAAAGTAACATTTTCTTTTGTAATTGATGATCTTGATGATCTTCTTTGCGATATTGGCAGTGATAAATTATCTTGACAGAATAGTGGTCGAGTTGGTGCAGTTTCGGGTAAAGCATCATCTGCGTCTGAGTCTCCTTCACATTCAGAATCTATCGCCATTTCGTCAGTTATGAAGTCATCATCGATTAGGATTCTAATTTCTTCATCCGTCAGAGGTTTTCTATTTCTCAAAGCCTATAAAACAAATTATAACGTAATAGTTCCTTGTTACTACACGATCATAAATTGAAACGCAGCAGCATTCAAAAATAGGTATACGAACATAATATGTAAAAAATTTTCTGAGCCCAGCTATATCTTAGTACAAAAATTTTTTTTTTACATAAACGATATATCTTATAATGAAAAACTGCTTTCATAATGCTGCTTATATTTTTGAATAAATTAAAAAAAAATATAGAAAATCATGTATGACATAACCTCAAATAAAGTAATTAGAATTTTCGTGGATTATTCGGAATAAACAGCACAAAATATATTATAGAAAGGCATATTTAGTAACATTATACAAATATTTAATGATAACTTACCATAATTTATTTTCACAAATATTATTTATTAGAAAAAACGCACAAATAATCGCATTACCGCTGTTTCACTATCACTAGACTTTTGAAAAGACCGGTGGGATATTATATTCCCACTACACAAGGTTTTGAACCACTATTATATCATTATTACAAGTTACTGTACGATAGATGGCGGTTACAGTCGCTTAGAGTGCAAGTACATAGACGGGATATATTTCACCCAGTACAACTTAAGTCATTGGCATGGGTGCATGGTGGGAAAATTATGTCCCACTAACACTTAAAGGGTTAAGAGAGATGGTGTTGCCAAGGACAAATGAAGGTCAGCTTTGATTTTCTAATTGAGTATTTACTAGTCATCGGTAAATATTTTGATCAAAACTATACATGATCTAAGGAGGTAAAAGATGACTAGATCTTAATCTACACAACAAATGAGTCCTCGACTTTCTGATGATTTTCTAATGACTGTATTTTTTCACGAAACACAAATAAAGCATAAAAGTTTGCAGCAGATTATTTGAGAGAAAAATAGCTTTTGCAGTGTATGCAACGTTGAAAAGAAAAAAAATGTTATTCATCATGAAACTTTAAAAGAAATATCAGACGTCTACTTCAGATATTCTTATTTCATGTAGTTCGTTGAAAACAGTAAAAATGAAATTCTTTTCAAAAAACCTGCAGTTCTGTTAGAAATTATTGCTTAAAACGAATTCAAAAAATAAACGTGGCTCGCAGATACAAATTCTGTTGACAAAATATGCGAATTTAAGTTTGTTTTTGAACAATATAAAAAAAAATTAGCGGACCCGTGCGAATACTTCGCACCATTAGTCGTCAGTTACGTAATATAATATTCTATTTTGAGACTTCAGCGCCACTACATCACTTAATATTACCGACAACTGTTAAAATAAACAGATTGCCATCAGATGGTTAAATTTTAAACTATATTTTTTTAATGAAAGCATTAATTTTAAGATATTAACTTATTTTTAACCGACTTCAAAAAAAGGAGGAGGTTCTCAATTCGCTGGAATCTTTTTTTTTTTTTTTTTTATTTTTTATGTATGTTCCCCGATTACTCGTAGACGTCTGAACCGATTTGAAAAATTCTTTTTTTGTCTGAAAGGGTATACATCCCAGGTGGTCCCATATAGTTTTTTTATTAAAATCGGTTCATCCGTTTTTAAATGACGTCAAAAAAACATATTTTTTAATGTATGCTACCTCATATCTCCAACATTTGTAAAGCGATTATGATGATTCTTTTCTTATTTAGTAGGGCACATCTCCAGGGTGATCCCACATAAATTTTACTTAAATCGGTTCAGTATTTTTTAAAAATGTGCGAAATCAAATCCACCACTAAAAAGTAAAAAATAATAAAAGTAGATATGTAATTAAAAGTTTTTGTAATGAAATTAGCTCCGACCTCAAAATTTCATTATTTTCATCTTTTTAGTGATTTTTTTGAAGGAGGTTATTTGTCATTAGAGAGAAACATAATCTCCAAAATGGCGGATCAAACTTTAATTTTGATACAGTACAAAGGGAAATATTTTTTCTGATAAAAACACCTTTGAGAAATAAACCCTTAATACAATCCTTAAAAAATTAACTTTTCTAAGTCGAAGCTGTCAAATACACGGTTGTCGAGAACGTTCTATTATGAAAATAGTACACCTTTAAACTACACAGCTAGACTATTCACTAACTCAACCTGCCGTTTAATTAATCTGTATTCTGTTTATTATATAGTTGCACAGTACTGCACTTGTCGGTGTTCTTTTGTTTCACGGTTTAATCGCAGGTCTGTAATCAGAAATTACACCATCGAAAATCGTTTTCATTAAACCTTTAGCAAATCATTGATCGAATGGGAGCTTGTAGTCAAGTGCTTAGCGATGGCGTTGAAAATTGGTTCAACGCGAATAATTAAAAACTTAACAAAGACAAAACAGAGCAAATTAAATTGTCATTAGATAAGAGAACGATAAGTGAAACAAAAAATGTAAAATTTCTAGGTATATGCCTCAACAGTTCACTTAACTGGTCGTTTCACGTCCAAGGGACCTCTGATAAATTATCACGCACTATTTTCGCTATACGAAAGATCACAGAGGTGGCGTCTACATCAGAGGCTGCCATCTCAGCATACTACGGTATGTTCCATAGTGTTATGGCATATGGAATCATTCTTTGGGGCAACTCCCCACACGCATACAAGATATTTACACTCCAAAAGAAAGTTGTAAGAATAATAAATAAGGCCAAATACAATGAACACTGTTCTCCATGGCCTAATGTCGTTACCATCACTGTATATTTATCAAATACTGATGTACGCAAAAATTAACTTAAACCGCTTCGAAAGCCATTCTGACTACCACTGCTATAATACCAGGTCAAAAAATGATATATGCTTGCCTCATAGAAGGCTAAAACTGTCCAAGACTGCCACAGATTATATGGCCAGAAAGATATATAACAGGCTGCCAGAGTCAATACAGGAACTACCTTTTAAATTACATAAACAAAAACTTAAAATATTTTGCAAGCAAAACTGCTTTTATAATGTAGAGGATTTTTTAACCATAGCTTTTAAATTGACGTTTTGTACTCACAATGTGATTCACAAATAAAGCATCTATACTATACTATACTATATATATAGTTTTCATTACTCCTCTGTTACAAGCCCCCAGCTCTCAGGTTTTAGTTCGAGAGCCGGTAAAAGTAAAATTACTAGATTTACCAAGAACTGCAGTACATTTTACCCAGTATGGCTGAATGACAGAAAATTGTGATTTTAAGTCTTACAATTCAAAAAGTCACAATAATATATTTATATAGTAGAAAATTACTAGTTATTTTAGACAGTAACCATTTTGACCGGATAATTTGCCGGTAAATCAACCAACCATCTATAAAACAAAATGGCGACATCCGGTTTCTGCTTCTCAGAACAACAAAAAACAAAACAACAGAGCAGATTTCAACAGTAGAATCGAAAGAATTAAATAACGTATTTATTAGACATTATATCGCATCCAAAATTATTATTATAATTCAATAATAAATCGCAGGTATTTGGATTAATAATACAAAACAATCGTGTTATTGTTAAAGTAGTCGAAACGTAGCAAGGATTAACAATAACACGATTGTTTTGTATTATTAATCCAAATACCTGCGATTTATTATTGAATTATAACGTATTTATATTTATAAAACTCAAGTTTTAATCATGCGCAACACTTTCTACGCGGCCTTGTGTAATAATAATAAATACCCATCGCTATTTAAAATAAATTATCGTAGTTATTTAACTGATAATTTATTTTGTTACATAACTAGCTGTAGTTAAAAGTATCAAGTGACATTTAAAAGCTTCTTCGTCTTATGTTATTTATGATCGACCCCTAAGTCAGTCCCTGGCTGTTAGAGCATTCCGCACGTATCCACTTACAGTTGAGGTTACCATCTCAAGTGCACCGACGGATTTGACTGCATTAACATGCAACTGTTAATTGGGGCAATGTCTTTATTCGTTAATTACTGTTCGTCTACAACTGATAATAATCATAGCATTCACCCATCCCTTCTGTTAGGTGCACATACAAGCCCAAAATCTAGTTAGTACCCCCGAAGTTTCACATTATAGCTCAAAATAATTGATATTTTAAATAAACGTTCTTATAAAAAATCACACACATCTATCAAGCACGACCAGCACAGCACGGACCATCTCACCTCCTTATCTCCGAAACTACTGAGCAACGTTGCCAGATTTTTTTTTTGCCAAGTCGGGATTTTGGAACTTTTTGAGTGAAAAAAGCGGGATTCTTTCGTCGAAAGCGGGACATAGTAAAAAAAAACGTATATAATCAGAAGTTTTTAAATATTCATCTTTTTATTTGAGTTCAAATTACGTTTACGTGACAATAGATAGCAAAAATAGCCATAGAAAATGTATTTTAATAAAAATATGATATTTTAAATCAGAATTACCCTATCGGTAAATAGTTGAGTCTTATTCGTTTTATGAATAAAAAAAGTAAAAAAAAAACAGAAATCAAAATCAAAAAAGTTTTATTCATTAGAAAAATATGGCGTTTCAAACAATAGTCTGAGGAGTGAGTGTTACAAATTGCAACTTACAATAATAGACTAATTATTTACGCACGGTCGAGTTATCTCCGAAAAGCGGGATTGAGCTTGTCCCGCGTGGAACATTTAATTTTGATTTAAAAATCGGGACGTCTGGCAACGCTGCTACTGAGCCTAAAATTTTGAAAAAAGACAGGGAATGTCGGGTCCACCCATACTTTACAGGAAAATCTTAACGTAAATCCTTGACAGGTTTTTGTTGAAAGAGCCACATACGTTTTTTTACTAAGGTTATTGTAACACAAATAGGTACGTTCCCAATTGAACACTCCGTATTTATATCAATGACAAATAATTAATCTGTGATTCTAAGCACATCAGAGGATATCGCAGCAACAGCTAATGGCGAACCTGCCAATAATAGATTCCATTCAGGGTGGGACGTTTGAATCTATAATCTATACGGACTCATTTGCATACAAATATCAATTGTTTGTGAATTGTGTTGTACAAGCCAGCCCTAGAAACACATTTGATGGGACATCTAGAAACAGGAAGGTCTTGTACTCCGGTTTTCATACTCTACCTATCTCTGTCTGTCTCGTAGTACATGGCAGAAGTGGGAACAGTGGCGTTCTTTTTCATAAGGGTTCAACTTTGGTTTTTCTGATAAATAGTAAGGTACAAAATATTATTTTTTGTTTCTAAAGATCTATAACTTATTTCAGAGTTTATTTAAAACGTTATTTTTTTATTTGTGGAAAAATTGAAGGTCGACTTTATAATGTTGTCAATTCTCATATTAAATGAATATGTAGAATAGAATAATAATAATAATAATAATTTATTAAGTTTCAGAAAACTCAGGAGAGTATGAAACATAGTCATGTACAAAGATAAAAATTAAACATTAAAAAATTCCTGTAAATTATAAAAACATCTTTCAATCAGGTAGTTTTTCAATGCAGATTTAAAATTATTAAGGGATGCAATATTTTTAATGAAGCATGGTATAGCATTATAAATTTTGGCAGCCATACTAGCAGGGCTACGCTGATATAGCTCCAGAGATGTTTTCGGCAGCAATAAATTATTTTTATTCCGTGTGGAATAGTGATGTTCCATAGTTCCAAAGATATTAGAATGAGTTCTAACAAAAATTCCAATAGTGTACATATAAATCGATGGCAGAGTTAAAATTCTGTGCTTTTTGAAGGTGTCACGACATGACTGATTATAATATAACTTAAATAGAATACGAATAACTTTTTCTGAAGAAAAAATGGACAATTCATGCCAGTACAGCTGCCCCAATAGATTCTTTATTTCAGTAAAGTCCAACCAATAACTGTTCTAGTTAACCATCTTTCATATATTTCTCAAATTGTTAGTGTATTTGCCATATGGCGTCGGTCGGATGGCGGGACCTAGGGGTCGGACCAAAATTTCTCGACGTTTCATAACCTCCTAGACACTTTGGCACCATTTTTAAAAATGTTTATATATATATGTATATATATATATATATGTGTACGCGCGATAACTTTCGAAAGAGTTAATTGATTTCAACGAAATTTGGGCCACGTGTTGAAATCCACCACCGCAAGAAGCCTATTTAAAATGGGCCTAATCGGGCTATTTTAAGGGTAGTTTTTAGGGGTTGAAAAATGTTTTTGGGCCCCAAAATACCGAAAAAATTCTCCGAATCGTTTCAAAATTGAAATTTAACCCTTTGGTAGTGATTAAAAAGTGTCCCCACAATTTTAATAAAATCGGCCCGACAGGACCGGATTTACAAATTTTATGAAAACACTAGTTTGCAGATAGTGACTTATTTATTGAAGGGTGTATTTAATTCGGTTTAGACGTTAGATTGATAATAATATTACAATTAAGAAAAAAATGTTATTTTAAGGGGTGTATTAAGGGGTTAAATTTTTTATTTTGCCCAAAAACAAACTTAATTTCACATAATAAAAGTATAAAACCACACGGCCCTATACAAGCAAATACACTATATTGTCGGCAGGGTTTTGGCACTGCGACCCGGGTTTTTAGTCTGTGAGCACGATAGAGGTCAAAAGGCCACGCGGATCGACCCCAAACTTTAACACAATGTTTAACATGTAAATAGAAACAGACCTTTGATCATACTTTTATTGATATGTCCGAGCGTCGTAAAAATGCGCAATTTTGTTATAAATTGTGTTAAGTTATCGAATATCATATTTGAAGGAAATATTTTATTTAATCTTGTGAAGTCCCTTTTCGATGAACAGTACGCTACTGGCGTAGAACGAGACAGAGATAGTGTGGCGGAAATCTATGCATACATAAGTAATTAATATTATGTCTAGATAGAGCTGTTATCAGTAATGATTCAGGCCTTTATAATAATAATTACCTTGCATTGCGTTTGCGTTTTGTGGTACAGATAGCCTTTATGAAAATTAGAAAAAATCTCTACACATATTCACGAAATCCATGACTACAACACGCTTAGCAGCAGAAACGTAGCGTGCCTTGGCGGGGCCCCGTATAAAAATTTGTTTGGGGGCCCTTAGGAAGGGTAAAGATTTCTCACAAGAGAAAAAAAAATGTTTGCATAAAATTAAAAGAAATATTTATTCATCATAATTATCTATCTGTCACTTTTTCCAAAATGTTTACAAACAATTCAAATTGAATATACACCCTCCTTGCCTTTTTTTAGGCAAACTGATTTATTAAATCATTTATAGCTGACGATAGCTAGCTATCTATAGGGGAAATCCCACAGCCCGCGTAAACCGATGTAGGGTGTTGCCAACTTTTGAACGCACGCTTTACGCGGAAAAAAAAGAAATTACTTTTTTTGACTTTTGTCATTTCTGAAATAAAAAAAAATTTGGGAAGTTTTTATTAATTTTTGCTTACGCACGTTGGGGGCCCCCGTGGCCCGGGGGCCCCGTATAATTGATACGGCAGATACGGCGGTAGCTACGCCCCTGCTTAGCAGCGAAATTAAGCAGCGAATCTAGCGACAAAACAAACCTCATATGCAAGAGGCTTGTTTTGTCGCTAGATTCGCTGCTTAATTTCGCTGCTAAGCGTGTTGTAGTGCTGGATTTCGTGAATATTTTTTATTTGTTGACTTCACTGGCTTTATATGTTTATAAAAATAAGCATAAATATGATTTTGGTTCCGATATCCACAATATAAATACCCGTCAAAAACACCTTACGACGGTCCTACAGTCGCTTAAGGGGGTATTCTTATGTGACCACTTCGAAAAATCGATTTTTTTTTCATATTTCAATAGTTAAACCTATCGAAAATATGCTGTGAAAAATAGAGACCGAAATTCCTAGTTTTAAATAAATTACAACTCATATAGTGGCCGACGCGCCGTAAGCGACTTGTTGGCTCTTGAAACTTTAAACGCATTTTTCTGGAAACATTATTTTCTAAAACTGTCATGGTCCTAAAAAAAAGTATTCAACCGATTGCTTTGAAATTTATATATGTTTTTCTACTCATTAATGGTTATCGTCCGTACTAAAATTGCTTATTTTCGAAAATATTTTCTTATTTTTTTTAAACGATTTTTAACAAAAAAATGAACAAAAAACAAACTTTTTTTCTACAGTCCGCCATTTTTTTTTTTTTTAATGAAATTGATTAATTTTAGTAGGGACGATAGCGACATCCCTACTGAACAATGATCTATTCGATTTTTTTATTTCAGACAACATGAACAGTCCCTATTACCATGACCAGTGACCTGCTTTTTTTTTAGTGTCTAATTTAATTTAAAAAAAATATATATAAAAAATGTAAAATAAGAGAAAAATTTTTTTTTTATACAGTTTAAAATACAAACAAAAACATATAAAAAAATTAAAATGATTGAATGTTATTGTCGTCTAAAAAAAATTTCCTAAAAAGAGGTAAAATTTATGCGTTCACATAAGAATACCCCCTTAAATGTAAGCAAGAAATCCCCTACTTACTTAGGCGTTACCATTTTTAATAAACTGCCCGAAAATATAAAATCAGGCACACATCAAAATCAATTTTAAAAACTCTTAAACAGTTATTTGCTGGAAAATTCTTTTTATAGTATTAATGAATTATAATCTAGACGTACATTTTGATGGTCTTACTGCAGTCATAAAGTGGACGCAATTTTCATAAGAAATAGTTATTTCTTCGTATCGCAACTAAATAAGTTTTACTTCAATAAAAATAGTAACGTTATGTTAACAAATTCCCCTTTAGCCTCGTGGAAACACGGCAACTTTTTTGTGAGCTCTTTCCCCTGAGAGGTAGTATGTGAATGGTCCCTTAGAAGCTGAACTTATTTTGCAATTTAATGTGTAATCTACTGAAACGATGCATTTGATTCCTGAGTGTAATAAGTTGCATCAGAAGCTTGAACGCGGTTATCCAATCAAAGTCAATCTTAATCAGTCGTTCGGAATTCCAAGGAGAACAATTCTGTCAGATATTAGTCTATTAGCCCCAACAGAATACAATCTACCAATTGCATTGACTGATTGGTTGATCTGTGTTTCTCAACATTTTTCACAGAATGTTCTTCAAAGGTAAAATAACTTATACACATAGCATTTCACAATCTTTTATTTAACTTGCTATGTTTGTCAGTTAGTCAGTCTGTCAGTTTGGGTTAAATCTTGCAATCGAAATTTCGAATAGATCTAAAAGCACATACTGGACATATTTTGCAAAACTTTTTTTTTTAATTTCCTAATTTCCCCAAAAATTACCCCCATGTTCAAAATTTATTTATTTACATTACACGTCCGTCTTTGGGTCACCGACTTACATATGTGTACCAAATTTCAACTCAATCGGTCCAGTAGTTCGGAGCAAATTGGCTGTGGCAGTGGGACGGACAGACACACGAGTGATCCTATAAGGGTTCAGTTTTTTCCTTTTGAAACCGAGCTGGGTAGAGTAGTGGTGACAGCACTAGACTCGCATTCGGGAGGTCCGGCTTCGAATCCCGGCAGGGGCAGATGTGGCAGGGACTTTTTCCTACTGCCTCTCGCCGAGAAACGGTAATTCCTATACCGGCCATCTTGATTGAGGTTTTCCATGGTTTCCCTCAATTAATTCCAGATAAATATCGAGATGGTTCCTTATTTGAGGCCATGACCGATTACCTATCAAACTCCTAGTTCAAAAATTACGTACCTTATCCTAATTTCCTATAATTCCTGCATTCGCCCATTGCTATTACATAAGTTGAAGTTTTAAAAATGTAGAAAAATAACGGGAAGTGTGGACCGGAAAGAAGTTAGCGCGGAAATTATTTTTTTCTTAATTATTGAAATATCAAAAAATTGCTCCTTAAATGCTCTATCAGAATCAGTAATTGCTCCATTTCTAAAATTATTAGTTTATTTATAATTAATTTTTTAAAAAATCTGTTTACTGAAAACTTGATTTTACTATAGAATGCGAAATATTCACTTTTTATACAATTTTTTTTGCTAAAAAAATTGCTCTCAATAATAACAAATAATTATGATTCTATACCCCAAAATTCACTTGATAGTCTTACTTATAATAATACCATAAATAATATTAATTAAAGTAGAAAACATAAACATTAAGGTGACTATGAATATGACTGTAGTGCGGATACATGTAAATATGACCCTTATAAGTTGCAGCCACAATTGATGACGTCACAGCGCAGTAGGTTTACCATACAAACATTATTTTTCTGTTAATTACTATAAAAATTGTCAAAGTTAAATAATTTTTTTGTGCAATTGATAGAGCAAATTGAGAGCAATTTTTTTAGCAAAAAACATTGTGTAAAAAGTGAATATTTCTCATTCTATAGTAAAATCAAGTTTCAAGTAATTAGATTTTAAAAAAAATTAATTATAAATAAACTAATAATTTTAGAAATGGAGCAATTACTGATTCTGATAGAGCATTTAAGGAGCAATTTTTTGATATTTCAATAATTAAGAAAAAAATAATTTCCGCGCTAACTTCTTTCCGGTGAAGTGTGGTAGATGGAAATAGTAATGGTTCGAATGGCGTCTGTTATGACATAAAGTCTAGAAATGGACGCTAAACGCATTATTATTATTATTATTTTTCCTTTTGAGGTACGGAACCCTAAAAAGTAGGCGTTTAGCTCTAGGGCCTTCTTCATACAATAAAAAGATAGAGAGAATATGAAATGAAATCGCATTGTTACACATTTGTTTACTTACGATTTTTTTTTTAATTTAGTAAAGACAGTTGGTAATACCAGGGTCATTCATAATTCAGTTCATAATATAAATAAGTTTAACAACATTATCTATTTAATCACGTAAAATAAACTTAAAACTGATCAACTCAGTTGCCTGTATAAAGGTGCCTTTACACGAGCCATTTTTTGAGCAATAATTGCCCGGCAACACAATGGACCAATTATTGGAGCAATCTGGAGCAATTTCAATAAAATTGCGGCAATAGTTTCGGCAATATTGCTTCCTATTGCCCAAAGTGGCCGACATGAATTGCCGAATATCCACACGGTTTGGAAATTTTAGTCAATTTTTCTTCTATCTCGCTTGTATACGTATCTATTGCCTCACTTTCGTGTGGTGACAGACCGGTGATGGGCATGAGATGCGCCGCTGTCATTTCATTTTCTTTGCTTCTATTGTACAGTGCAGTACAGCTGTACGTGGATTAATAAAAATAAAAGTAATTCAAAATCACTCCGAGACATTCTGGTAAAGTAAAAATAAAAATGATTTTTCGGGAAAAAGGACTTTTTTTAAATAAACACTTAATTCTTTATTTACAGCGACGTTTCGTTCCTTGTTTGGAACTTTATCAAGCTTTAATAACTATTAAATGTTTTGATTAAGTAGATATAAAAGTTAATATACACATTTAAATATAAATTTGAGTTTAACAATTATTAATAAAAAGTTTATAATAATTGCGCTTTTTAAAAAAATGTTTTTACAGTTGATTTGAACATCGACTGTAAAAACATTTTTTTTATAAACGGAATTATTATAAATTTTTTATTAATAATTGTTAAACTCAAATTTATATTTAAATGTGTATATTAACTTTTATATCTACTTAATCAAAACATTTAATAGTTATTAAAGCCTGATAAAGTTCCAAACAAGGAACGAAACGTCGCTGTAAATAAAAAATTAAGTGTTTATTTAAAAAAAGTCCTTTTTCCCGAAAAATCATTTTTATATTAATTACCAAGGACAAAAAAGAAATAAATCAATTCTGGTAAAGTTTTTGAATAAATAATTGTCCATATCATCACACAATAAAGATGGCTTTCGTCTTGCTAGATACGTTCGCACCCAAATCTGTCTATTCCTTTTCTTTTTTTTCGTTTTAAACTTATTATAATAAAAGCACTAACCGCCGCTGCCAGTAAAACCTCGTCCATAGCCAGTGACAGTTCAACTGAATTGCTATAGTGTATGAATGATTGCCTTGTATTGCCTAGTTGCTCAAAGTTGCTCCATATTGCGTGATATGGTGTGGCGGTATCTTTGGCAATAATTGCTCCATGTTGCCATTGCCGTGAATTGCTGATGTACATAGTTGATCAATATTGCCCGGAATTGAGCAATTTTAGTTGCCCGTGTAAGCGCACCTTAAAGAACACAAACTCAGTCCTAAAGAGTTCGAAACATTAAGCACATTTATAAGTTTCAACTCGGTGCATGATCTCCTTTTTGCTGGCAGGGTAGAAATCCAGAAGATAGTTCCAGTCATTCCGTCGCAAAATCAGGATAACGCATCTATGTGCCGCGCGATAAGTGAACAGTTGCTTGACGTTCGGAAAAATACCTGGTAATAATCCAAACATGTCGCCTGCTGTCAGCGTTTCTTTCACAAAAGTTTGATTTTTGGTCTCGTTTACCACTTCTACCTACAAATTCGATATATGCCAATAACTCGCAACTTAATTTTGTTCAGTTTAGACAAGTGATGTAAAATTACCGGTTATCTATGGCATTAATCATTTTGACCGGACAATTTATTGACTAATTAATTGGCTATCTATAAAACAAAACAGCGGCTTCCGGTTTCCGTTTCGCAGAACAACAAAAAAACAATAGGTACAATAGAGCAGTTTTCAACAATAGAACCGAAACAATTAATTAAGATAGTTGTCGTGGTTAAGGCACCCCGTCAGAAAATTCTTAATTTTTGTATACTTATTAAGGACATGATAATACAATTACCCTGAAAATTTGAAGTCGATCGACCGTATATAATCCGAGATAAATTCAATTAAAAATTGGATAATTAACATTGATTGTATACGATCTCTGTAGTTCTGAACCAGTTTCTTATTTATAACTGTCAGAAACTTTCCAAAAACTGACAGTCTTTCAATGCATTTGTTATGAGTTTAAAAAAAATAAGAAAACATTTTTGACCGTCTAATTATTTATAAATAACGGTTTAAAGTTCAACAATTTATAGAAAAGTATACTGTATGAAAAGAATACTGTATGGGTTACGTTTCCACGGGTACAGTCTTGCGTACAAATTATGGATCACTTAGCTACAAGCTAGTATACTTTTGTAGCGCATATAATCTATAACTTTTTGACAATATTGTAGTATTTAATATACTGTTCAATTGATTTTTTATTTATATAAAGACGTTTCGACTAACAGTTTTAGTCCTTTTCAATTTTCAAAACTAAAATTAAATTACGTCTTTATATAAATAAAAAATCGATTGAACAGTATATTGCAAGTAATTTTATTTTGTTAATATATCTATTACTGTTGGTAGAATCAATATTATTAATATTGAGAACTATTATTTATTTTTTAGTTTTATTCTTTGATCCTGATGATTCAGAATAATGTGACAAACTTATTAAATTATTGTATCGTTATCGGTCCTTGATAAGTGTGCAAAGTTTCATTCTAATCTGACGTTTTGAAGTGGGTGAATTTCACATTCAAATATTCATTTGCAAACAAACAAACATACAGGTGAAGCTAATAAAAGCGTGTTAAAAATACCTCTCCTTCATCGATGAAGTACATTGATTCATCGTCGTCTCCTTCGAACGCGATATAATTTCCAGGATAAAATGTTTTTGGTTCGAAATGAACGACAAGTTGTCGGATGAAATCTTCATGGCAATTTTCAAAGACATTATGTTTATAAATATGATGTTGATACATCGAATTCATCACTGCTTGCATTAGGTAATACGGTGCTTCACGGAGCATGCTCGGAAAATGACATCCACGTTGAAATCTCCACAGGAGAATTCCATATTCCCAGACTCGGGTATGTAATTCGGCAGATACGTTCTTAATTTTCATGTAATAATCACAATACAAGATATTTCTTTCGAAGATAAGTCTGACTTTCGTGACTGCATCGTAAATTGAAAATAGTTGGGCTTGAATTGCCGCTTTCAACATATAACAGAAGAGCACTAAAGACATGTATACGATAATCACTTCGGAATAATTTGGAAAAGGGTAAATTGTTGAGCCTAGCAATAATGATATACTAAAATAAACATTGGTCACATATTTTTCGAACAGATCACTGGCCCCCGTGTAGATGACAATTCTTTTTTCTTTGTCTATATTGTTGTAAATTTCAATACGGTAAACACAACATGCCATCACGTGAATAGTCAGTGAGAGCCACGCTAGAACTTGGAATATAGTTCTTCTTAAAATGTGAATGTTCAGTTTTTCGATTTGGTTCTCAAAATAGACTAGTAAAGTAACAACTTTCAAAAATCTATTTATTCGGCACATAGAAGCTATCCATTTACTATTCGCAATTGGCAAAAACATTATAACTACGTCTAAAGGAAAAATTGCTACCAAATCAACATAAAATCCCGTATGTGATTTCTTATACCTTTCGCTGATTTTTTTCAAATCGGTTATCAAAATTCCATATTCGTTTTCGTAAGCCATATGAAAATTCAAATAGATTTTCGTTAAGAAAATGATATCGGTCATATAAAGAAAAAAATAAATAAGCTCGTTGTCTATAGTGAACGTGATGTTGAATATTTCGACCATGACACCGAGATATGCTGATACAGTCAATACAAGAATATCCCAAAGGAAAAGGAATTGCGATTCCGGCATTGCAACTTTTCGAACAACCATATTAGTATTAGATTCCTGACACCTGACCGGATTGTATTTAACTTTCGATCCCGAAAGGTAATCGGTATGAAAGATCGTTTGTAATTCAAAATCCTTTTTCATCCGTGGATAATTCGAAAGAAAATGAAAGAACTTGATCGTCTTCATCGTTAACAATTCAACGTGGCCATTAGCCCTGATTGATATTGTTTGTCTGATTCTCGGCGTATTGTCAATATTTCCAAAAACGCTACCGGGTCCCAAACTGGTTAAAAAAGTTCCATCGACTGCTAAAATATCCACAGATCCAGCATACAGGATATAGAAATTATCATGAACATCGTTGACATGAGCTACGTAACAATTTTTTATAAAAATTACATATCGCATTTTTTCTATCAGTGAGCGCAAAAACACATCATCAGCTTTTTCAAAAACGACCGATTCCCTCAAAACGTCACCATAAATTTCGTAGAGAACGTCTTTTCGTAACTGTTTATGAACGTTAAATAGAGTATCGTGTGGGTCAATGCCTCTAGTTTTGTACCATACCAATTCAAACTGATCTATAACCTCCTTTCTCAATCGAGGGTGTATCTTTTTCGAAGACAGGTAATTGACAACATTCCTCATTGAGTCTTGGTACAATTTCAACTGTCTTTTAACCAGAGCTCTTGAAGCAACAATTTTCGAACTAAAATGCCAGGCAAGAATTGTACCAACCAATCCAAGAACAATCAAAAGTATAGCCTCATTATTCTGTACAATTTGTGATGCATTTATTCCTGATTGGAACATTGCGCTGGTGATGATGAGGACTCCGTAAAGATGTAATCTGAATGGCGATATAGGAGTATTTGTTACGGTCATCTGAATCCAATTGGTAGTCGATTGTATGTAACCGTCCTTGACGAATTGGAATTGATAAGCAATATATATAGCGGCTAGGGTATTTAGTGCTACGATAATAACCGGCAGATATAGAAGTATGGCCAAGTTAAAAGAGCTCATTTGATTGTTTTCGTAATAATTACACCCAAATATAACTCTGTACATTTGTAATATCTTGTTTAAACGACAGTAGATTATGTAGTTGCTCTTGTATAAATAACTATGCGGTACAATGAACTCGAAAGGTATGAATGCAAAGAAGTCGATAAAAAAACCATGAGACAAATAATAACTAGCTGTCCATAATGGATGGGTGACAATAACACCGTTCGGTTTGTAATATCCCACATGTAATCTGACATACATGTCGAGGAGTTGTGCCAAATCTAATAATCTCAAAATAATTATACAATTTCGACAATGGCTCAGCGGAAAAGTCATGTATATTAAACAAGATATTGTAGCCATGACGTGCCGACTTATTTCCCAGTATTTCAAAAAATTCCCGTTCGGATAAAATGTCAAATTCAACAGCGCAAAACGTATAAATTCAAATTCACCCAAATTTTTAAACGGTTGCATGTATTCGTATTCTTTGAGCGAATCAGGTATGAATTCACGCCCGAAATATTTATACGATTTTTGTCTTTGTTTGACTATTTGTGTTTGCACGCTTTTGATTTCATGTTGATAATTTTTTGCGAACAATTTATATCGTTGCCAACTCGGTTCCGTTTGTCGATCGATTTTTATCATTTCCTCGTGAGTTTCCGGATGTTTCGCAAGTATATTCAAAAAAGTAGTATATCCGATTACAACGATTCGACAGTTCGTTTTGGTAACGACTGTGTTAGGTGCTGGTAAACGCTTAAACATTTCAATGACAGAAATATAACTTTTTGGTCCAACTATCTGATTTGAAATACCGTGCCATGTTGACTGAATTTCACAGTATCCCTCTATTATAAAGTACATTTCATTACAAAGGTCGCCATAGTAGATCAACGGTTCGTTAGAACAGAATGCGTTAACGACGCCGCCTATACACAAATCTATTAGGAACGATTCGTCGAGAGATTGAAACATTGGACAGCACTGGAATAATTCAACATTTATAGCTTGGTAAATATCGAGAACTATCTTTGTCGGTACATCGGCCATTAGATTTTGGCCGGAACTAACACGATATCCAAAATCGTATAAATATTGAACAGTAATGTAATCCTGTACTCTTTCTGATAAGCTTTGACTGACGCTATACCTTTTTAAAACATGAGTTGTAGCGGATACCTTCCTGGAAAATTCGCCTTCGGATCGTTTCTTTGCTATCTTAATAGCACATAGACCAGCAAAAGTAAATAAACCGCCGCACGAAGCAATCAGTGTGAGACAGATGTGTACAACGACGTTGTTGTAAACCGGTTTATCACATATATTCAAACTAAAATTGACGATTTGCATCGTTATTACGAAAAACGATTCAACGATCAAATAATATACGTGAACATTTTCTCGATAGCAATCCGGTTTCGGAATAATCTTTTCACAATCGACGCCGAAACAAAAAAATGTCAATCGAAAAGTCGCTAATACACCTATCGTAAATAACGTACACAAAGTATATTTCATGAAACGGATAGTTACTTTGTCGGTGGTCAGTGAATTTTCGTATTTTTTGATGAAATAAAGGGCTCTCCATACTTTCAAAAGTCTATTTAGTGGCATGGCGTAATAGGCATCGTACTGGTATTCGGGTGCGAAAAGAAAGTTGAAGATTTCAATTGGAAAGGCTGCTAAAACGTCACAAAGAAACCCGATTTGAGTCAATTTAATTAAGAATATGGCGTTCATGTTGGCGATAAGTCTATGCTTTGTGTAGATTGCTGTCGACATCTGGATATAGATATCGACTATCCAACACACCGTGACCGTTTGCAGCCAAAACGAACCATAAGTGCTATTCTTATCTACTCTAGAAAGCAGAATTCGAAACGGAACGACAATAGAAACAATTACGCACAAAATAACAATTAATTTCTCCCAGCCTTCTAGAAGGAACGATCCAGATTTTAGGATACACGGAAAAGTTACCCGCAAGAATACAACGTTTGCCAATATTTCTCTCCTATCGGAAATAACAAGCATATCTAAATAATTTGAAATATAAGGTACAGTCTGATAAAAATTGTCGTCTGTTTCAATTTTATTTGAAGTTTGTCGTTTCATTTCGAGTCTCGTCAAATCTCTTACGCTATTTTTGACCCATTTAAGAACTGGCATTGATTTCTCAAGATCAAAAGTATCCGTTTTGTATGATTCAATGATTTCATGTACATTTTTCGCAATTTGATATCTCTCGCGTACACGTTTGAGAAGTTTCTTGTAATGATGGGGATATTTCTTCATGCCTTTTAGAAAACTCTCCCGTTTAAGAACGTGCAATACGCAATAACTTTGACAAACGACAACGGCTGTCGATTCGTATGGAATTATTAAACTTGTTTCGAACAAACACGTCCCCGACGAAAAATGAATGATCGGGGTTTCTTCGTCTATCTCCGATAAAATCGCCACGACGCCAGTATCAATGTAAATCATTTTTGATTTTAGTTCGTAAACACTGTAGACAATGTCACCGGCCATATAAATTTCTTCTTCCATTAACGTTGATAAGTACCTTAAGAAAAACACTTCCATATCACGAAATAGCTGTGAATGTTTTAACGCATCCCAGTAAATATCCAGTTTTATTTCTTTTATTGTTGATGACGGATATATAGGTTCGATAATAGATTTGTCAAATACAACACTTTCTCTTTCTTTCCAAGTAGTTTCATAATAATTGGAAACCTTGTCAAACACGCCTTTTTGCAGTATTTCATCACTAGTCATCTTGTGTTTTAATAATGATAACTTATTTGATAAACGAAATATATCCCTCAGAGTTTCTTTTTTCGAACAGATCAACAAAGAAGTAACCAGAGAATATATAAATAAATAAGGAAACAGTGTAGTAATAACCAGAAAACTGTATTCCAATAAAGAATCTTTTATTGCAAACATTTCGATTTTTCTCGCAGTTGCTACTTCAATCATATGTCTGAAACAGTACAGAGTCATCTCCGCTTTCGAAACACTTTCAACTGTCACCGGTTTCCTTTTAGCCAACCAAGCGTCTGTCTGACACTCTTCTATATTGTTGTGGCATCCAATATGGAAAAATACAGCTGCTGTTAGCATGCAATACGATGACGTGCTACTCAAATAATTTCCTGTAAAGAAACAAAAACATGGCTACACTACAATGAATGTTCGACTACTCGAGATGGGATGGACTACAGAGATGGGATACAGTAGGAATCAACACTAAATGGAGGATGAAACGCCCCCCCATATCGTGTTCAAATGTGAGCCTTTAACTTACAGTAGAACAACCATCTTTGGTTACATTGATGAGGATGGAATAGTTACACATCGTCCAGCAGCCACTGCCTGTTTTTTTAAGTGATTAATAACAGGCTGAATCTTCGTGAGTTCATTCGGTTCGACGAGACGCCCAAGTTTTTCCTCTGTCCAAATTCTCAAAGAGGTATGTAATGAACTGCGCAGATGTTAAACATGTCGATTTGGTAGGGTGTCGAAATTGTCTGACTAACGGTAAATTTTTCATTGAAATTTTAAGATAATATGATAATAAACTCGGAAAAACAATTGTCCTACAAAATCGATGGTTTGAGTTGGAGCGTCCTCCACGCCGAATATGTCGAAATAACGAGGTCATAAAAATTATTAATAACCAGCTGATTTTTTATATGCAGCTTACTAAATATTAGTATAATTGAATGGCCACAAAGTCCTACAAATGTAGTGGTAGGTTTTCCTAGTCCTACGCTTGGAAGTTGTCGATTCCACGGTAACACTTTTTTCATTAATAACAACCTAGGTTTGATTTTGTCCTATCGGGAATAAAGTGTAGAACATAATTTTACCAAGCGTAGGACTAGGAAAACCTACCACTACATTTGTAGGACTTTGTGGCCATTCAATTATACTAATATTTAGTAAGCTGCATACAAAAAATCAGCTGGTTATTAATAATTTTTATGACCTCGTTATTTCGACATATTCGACGTGGAGGACGCTCCAACTCAAACCATCGATTTTGTAGGACAATTGTTTTTCCGAGTTTATTATAATATTATCTTAAAATGTCAATGAAAAATTTACCGTTAGTCAGACAATTTCGACACCCTACCAAATCGACATGTTTTACATCTGCGCAGTTCATTACATACCTCTTTGAGAATTTGGACAGAGGAAAAACTTGGGCGTCTCGTCGAACCAAACGAACTCACGAAGATTCAGCCTGTTATTAATCACTTAAAAAAACAGGCGGTGGCTGCTGGACTAACAGGACAATCCAATAGCAAATCTTCTGGAGCTCATAAGATGATCCAGATTATTTGCTGACTAGATCCAATAAAATGGGGAAGCACAAAAATCCTTTCAGGATGGTGTGCATTTGGGTTAAGAAACCACTCCATTTTATTTTAATCTTTAATATTTTAATTGACAGTTGGGGTATGTTGTTCGACGATTATCAGCTCAAGCAGTCGGCCTTAGGTGCATAATATAATGATTGACATAATTTATTGACAACTAATTGACTACATACCTATATGACAACGGCTCCGATGTCTTACAATATCTGCTGTTTGATTTTTGAAGTAGTAAAGTACTCGTATAATGCGTAGTATTTTTAACAGGCGAATAGTTTTAAATGCACGTTCGTCGTAACTCCCTATTATTAGGTAGTAATATTCAATTGGAAAGTCAGCTATAAAATCTGGCACCAAGTAGATCATACTTGGTAACTGAAATACGTATAATTGCTGCATTCTCTTGGAAAACCTGTACACAGTAACAAAAACCGGTCAAGTTCAAGCCGAACTCGCGTGAAGAGGGCTCCGTACCACTCCGAACTTTAAGGCTGTTGGAACGCTCTGAATTTAAGCCAAAAATAGAGCTTCGGCTGTCGACTGATTGTAGACTTATTCGTAAACATTCTGCAAAAATTCTTTCTCTATAAGGAAGATAAAGGACAAATCTAGGTCTCTAATGGACTACTTTTATAATTTATGTACGATTTACTAGAAAAAATTTGGCATTAATTGTGCTAAAAAAACACACGTTTTCAATGTCGCACTATGACCTTATTCCTACTTATTTCACAAAACTGTTCCATCACAAACCTAAAGTGACTCTTCCTTTTTCGGAAAAGTTTTTTAAGTCTTCAAAATATTTCCAAAAATTAGAGTAATCAATTGACAGCGGCACCCTTGCAATAAAATTTTTTAGCCTCGTAGTTGGCACCAGCCAAAAATTGAAACGTGCGGATGATTTGAGCGAGACAGAGCTAAAGGAGGTCACACCCACAATATATCTTTTGCCTACCTCGCCCCTTACCGCTGGGTCAAAGCACAAACAAAATTCTGAGCGTTCCGACAGCCTTAAGATTTAGGGTTTCCGTTTAGGTTTTCCTATTAACGATGAGATCCTATATTTACTGTTTTTTTCACAATTTTAGGCTTAGTAGTTTTGTTGGATAGGAGGGGGGATTATCGATTTTGATATATTTTCTTTAATATCTTTTAAACTATGCACTTTAAAATTATAAAAAATATATAGTTTTTCCATAAGAAAACATCTCATTTGAAGCGTCAAATTATGCACTTGAAAAAATATTTTTTTTTAGTTCTTGTGTGTCCTCCAAAATTAATCCACAAAATCGGAATTCGTTTATTTACGCTATATGACCGTCTAACTTTATATAAGTACCAAATGTCAACTTGTTTCGTTCTGTAGTTTCCGAGAAAATAAACTGTAACAGACGGATAGACAAGTGAATGATCTAATAAGAGTTCGATTTTTGTATACGGAACCCTAAAAAGGGAAAAACGCTGCCAAACCTACAAATTCTCAAATGGGAATTCTTTTATATTTGCTTTGTGCAGTTACTTGGGCAAATCGCCGCCAACTCTTAAATTATTAAAAGAAATTTCACTTTCTCCGAGTGTCGCAACGTATTTTTTTTTATAATTTACCTGTAAGTATATTGTAGAGCCACGTCAATAACATGAAGAATGTCAAAAACTTGAAAAATTTTCAATATATAAAGCCAGTCACCCGTATAATCTATATCCATAAATTGAGAGAAAAAAATTACTGAGAAAAAATGAATGAAAGATCCAATTAAGATGAACCGAGGCCAAATTTTACCGAATGGTAATGTTACAAATTTTCGCCATTGGCATTCTTCTTCGGTATGAATGAATTTTACATCTTTAGGTGCTTCTCCTTTGTCATTTATGAAGGATGATTCTGTAAAATCCATTTTATATTCTGTTATAAATTAATTCACTTAAAAATGTTTTATCAATATTTACTAAGATACTACGGTTGCTATAGTTTGAAATAATTAGCACCAAAAAACACTTTCTCGATCACCGGAAGCTAGGCTTATTTGGGCTGTTTTCTTTATTGTAGATTTTTAACAAATGAATAACGCCTTACTTTTCGTGAAAAAAACTGAAGATTGTATATCGTGTACGATTTACTTTACAACAACTGTCGTCTGAAATTCAAAAGGTCAAAATTTTAAATTATGCAAGAAGTATTAAAAGTGTCATAACTCCATGTTTTTTAATTATTTTATCTACTAAATAGCTTTATTTGAAGCACAACTATCGGGTTTTATGAAAAAATCAACCATTAGTTCTCTCTCTCTCTCTCTCTCTAGCATATTGGATTGGGGTACTTAGTAGATCTAAAGTAGGGGTTCCCAAAGTGCGGCCCGCAAAGCCTGTGAATTCGGCCCGCGATATCGATACGATATATTATATTTTTATCAAAAAATAAATAAGTAAATAGTAAAATAAATAATAAATATTACAAATAAGATGCAATAAAATATTTTAATATTTTTAAAAAATCCTTACAGAACTTTAACCATAAGCGTTTGTATTAATAATGGATTTCAGTTATTTTTTAAAATGTATAAAGATTTATATTTATATTAAATTAAAACAAAAAAAAATGTGGTTACTGTTTTGATTTTATTCCGTTTTTTTTGGCCCGCCGAAAAATTCGGTAATGTTAAATTGGCCCGCCTAAGAAAAACTTTGGCAACCCTTGAATTCTAAAGAGTACTTTTACCAACGAAGATTAATTCTGATGTTAATGTACTACATCGCATACGAAAGAGAAAACAATAAACACGGTATATGTATATCTCTTTCTGTTCCATTTTGGTGTTGAAGAAAGACGAAATGGCTACCGCAATTATCACTATGTCTTTCTATTATTTTGGCACGCGTAACTAAGATTAGCATTTCATATGTAACGTTTACCAGTTCTCGGACTGAAATCTGGCAGCTGGGGAATTCTAATAGAGGAACCATGGATACGCCGTATAAACAACGGCATCGCTATACTCTCGGCTATCCTGAAGCCTCTAAAACTTTCAAATCAGTATCCAGTTAAAAAACAAATCTTCCAGCCAAGTTTTTATTGAATTGTTTAACTAAAATCGTAATTAAAATTGAATAGTGTTTCAGAAGTTAAAATAATGAAACATTATAGTTATTTTATTGTAGATTGTAGACACTCGACAACTTAGGTCATTAACGTCTTAATTACGCATCAAATAACATAATCACTGAAAACTAAACGAATCACAAAACATCCATGAGCGGAGACAGGATTCGAACCCACGACAGTCCGGTCAATAAGCCAGCACTACTGGATCACACTATCCTCGAAACATAATATTATCCTTGAAAAAGAACATATCTTATTTATATATAGAAAATATTGTCCTTAAGGATAATGTTAAAAATGCTCTCATAATATGACTAAAGCCGAACTGAAGGCACTGTAATGGAGGTAGTCTACAAGAAGGGAGTAAGACAAACCCTCCATATAAACGGACCAGTTTATCCACAATAAAAAAGGATATAGAATTATGGGGTAGTAAAATAAAAAAAAAAAACTGATCCCGGAAATCAAATAGTTATGACGTCATACTGACCGACCGGATATACTCTAAAGTTTATTTGGACTCTACAAATTAAAGAGCTCTATTAAAAAGATGCCAGAGAGTGAATATGATGAAGAGCAACGTATTTATTTAAACAATAGATGTTATTAATATTTTTTATTTAAAGCATTGTAAATATTTTTTGCATCTCTGGCAAACCTCGCTCTAAATGGATAAATGTTTAATATGAGGTCTGTTTGGTATTCAAAAATTATTTACAAGATCGACGATATAATTGTAAGTTATTGATACTTTTCTGTAGTCTGTGCTGTAAATTTCATCAAGTAGTGTTGAGTCGTATTCAACAAAAAAGTGATTAGAAAAAAGTTAATTAATCTGATTGCGATTAGATTTCAATATTTAAATCTTAGTAATAATAATAATAATAATAATGCGTTTAACGTCCGTTTCTCGACTTTATGTCATAACAGACGCCATTCGCACCATTACTATTTTTCATTTTACTACTTCCCGTTTTTTTCTACATTTCTTAAACTTCAACTTATATAATAGCAATGGGCGAATGAAGGAATTACAGGAAATTAGGATAAGGTAGGTAATTTTTGAACTAGGAGTTTGATAGGTAATCGGCCATGGCCTCAAATAAGGAACCATCTCGATATTTATCTGGAATTAATTGAGGGAAACCATGGAAAACCTCAATCAAGATGGCCGGTACAGGAATTACCGTTTCTCGGCGAAAGGCAGTAGGAAAAAGTCCCAGCCACATCTGCCCCCGCCGGGAATCGAACCCGGACCTCCCGAATGCGAGTCTAGTGCTGTACCACTACTCTACCCAGCTCGGTATGCGGTCCAATAGGCAAAAATAAGTAAAGAACCAGAAGAATAACACAGAGACAGTGGCCTTTTGTGTATAGTTACCGACGGATTCATGACCTTGGTTTTAAGTAAAAGATGAAATTTCATTGCTTTTCCATAGGCGTACCTAATTACTTTAAATATTTAAGATTTTGTTTAAAAACATATGTTTTATTAACATAGTAATCACAATTTTAAAAAAACCCGGGTCGCAGTGCCAAAACCCTGCCGACAATATAGTGTATTTGCTAATACAGGCAGTGTAGCTTTATTATGCAAACTTTAGTTGGTTTTTGGGCAAAGTAAAAAATTTGACTCCTTAATACACCCCTTGAAATAACATTTTTTTTGAATTGCAATATTATTATCAATCGAACCTCTATACCAAATTATATACACCTTTTAGTAAATAATTCACTATCTGCAAACTAATGTTTTCATAAAATTTATAAATCCGGTTCTGTCGGGCCGATTTTGTTAAAATTTTAGAGACACTTTTTAATTACTATCAGAGGGTTAAATTTCAATTTTGCAACGATTCGGAGAATTTCTTCGGTATTTTGGGGCCCAAAAACATTTTTCAACCCCCAAAAACTACCCTTAAAATGCCCCGATTAAGCCCATTTTAAATAGGCTTCTTGCGGTGATGGATTTCAACACGTGGGCCAAATTTAGTTGAAATCAATTAACTCTTTCGAAAGTTATTGCCCGCACACACACACACACACATATAGGTATATATATATATATTATATACGTATATATATATATATATATATATATATATATATATATATATATATATATATACATATATATATATATACATATATATATATACATATATATATACATATATATATACATATATATATATACATATATATATATATATAAATATATATATACATATATATATAAACATTTTTAAAAATAGTGCCAAAGTGTTTAGGAGGCTATGAAACGTCGAGAAATTTTAGTCCGACCCCTAGGTCCCGCCATCCGACCGATACCAATAGTGTATGTTGCCATATGGCAAATACACTAAAAATGAAAGAAAACGACTACCTAGATTAGATAGTAATTAAATAAAATGTTTTAATAAGTCTTACTACTAAGAACCAACAGCGCTGACCGTTTCAGAATGGAATCTCAGGTTAAGCGAGCACCGTCAGGTTGTTTATTAGTGTATTTGCCATATGGCAACATACACTATTGGCGTTGGTCGGATGGCGGGACCTAGGGGTCGGACCAAAATTTCTCGACGTTTCATAACCTCCTAAACACTTTGGCACCATTTTTGAAAATGTTTATATATATATGTATATATATATATATATATATATATATATATATATATATATATATTTATATATATACGTATATATATATATATGTGTGCGGGCAATAACTTTCGAAAGAGTTAATTGATTTCAACGAAATTTGGCCCATGTGTTGAAATCCATCACCGCAAGAAGCCTATTTAAAATGGGCCTAATCGGGCCATTTTAAGGGTAGTTTTTGGGGGTTGAAAAATGTTTTTGGGCCCCAAAATACCGAAAAAGTTCTCCGAATCGTTTCAAAATTGAAGTTTAACCCTCTGGTAGTAATTAAAAGGTGTCCCCAAAATTTTAATAAAATCGGTCCGATAGGACCGGATTTACAAATTTTATGAAAACACTAGTTTGCAGATAGTGACTTATTTATTGAAGGGTGTATTTAATTCGGTGTAGACGTTCGATTGATAATAATATTACAATTAAGAAAAAAAATGTTATTTTAAGGGGTGTATTAAGGGGTTAAATTTTTTATTTTGCCCAAAAACAAATTTAATTTCACATAATAAAAGTATAAAACCACACGGCCCTATACAAGCAAATACACTATATTGTCGGCAGGGTTTTGGCACTGCGACCCGGTTTTTTTTATTCTTGTGGGCAGAGTTTGGACTATAATATTAGAACTCTGTAAGATACAAGCAACTTGATTTCGTTTTGCTGCCTTGTCTTTGTGTTTCGTTGAACCAGCACTTTTTTTTAACAAATATCAACGCGATGATATTGTCGTGATGTCGCAAATAGCGAATGGCCAAATGTTTGCCATATTGGCTAAACCTTTCCTTCGCTAGCTGTCTCGTATATACCGGTTACATCTAACTCATAGGACGATTGTCATTTTTATTGTTGAATTAAAAAAAAAACATACGCAATCAATTTCGTCTTAAATTAATAGTTGGACGTGCTTTTGTTTTAGTTTCGCCTGTCCCGATGTCTGTCTGTAGATTTGTAATCGAATCTTACATCTTGAATTTCATTCACTTGTCGTTGCTCGATTGAGTTGAAATTTTGCACACACCTTTGAGTCTACCACAAAATGGCAAATTACCTTCTCCTTTACAACCCCCCTCTACATGGGTATGAAATGAAAGGGTATGACAAGTCGAATTCAATCACCACTGTGACTTCATTCCAAATCCAAAATGGCAGTCGACACAAAATGGCGGATCATCTATTTCTTTACAACCCCCTTGACATGGGTGTCAAATGAGAGGGTATGATAAGTAGAATGCAGTAAACTGTGTGACGTTATTTGAAATCCAATATGGCGGAACTTAAATCCGAAACTTTCCACTTAATTATCAGTTATTCTACATGCATATCTCAACAATTAATTTCTCATAATAAACTGGAAATAATTTAATCTTTGAGTCACCAATAAACTTTCACTATTGTATCAGGTCATGGCTAGCATTATCTAAGATAAAAATTAGTCCTCGACGAGGTGAGCTATGTCGAAGAAGACTGGAACATCGTTAAATCATACAGCTTGTATATCGCGAACCTCTATAAAATATAAAGTCCGTTTTTAATAATTTAGCGCCGCGTCAACATTTCTTGTCTCTATGACATAAATACTCATCATTCGATGTTCGAAGGAAGTAATAAAGAGTGTTATTATTTTACGTGTAAAATATTGATGAAACTTCGGACGAACATTTTTATATTTTTCATGTTTTTCAATAAACTCAATTCTCAAAGGTAAAAATTAAGACACAACCTTTCATAAAAATATATTTTTCAACGGTCAGCTTATACGCTTATTTTTAGATTAAGAAATTTGCTGGCTAAGTGAATAAGTTTAATTTTTTTTATAGATCTCTCAACATATAAGAAATACAAAAAAAAAACCCGGGTCGCAATGCCAAAACTTTGCCGACAATTTGCTTGTATAGGGCCGTGTGGTTTTTATACTTTTATTATGTGAAATTAAGTTTGTTTTTGGGCAAAATAAAAAATTTAACCCCTTAATACAACCCTTAAAATAACATTTTTTTCTTAATTGTAATATTATTATCAATCTAACGTCTACACCGAATTAAATACACCCTTCAATAAATAAGTCATTATCTGCAAACTAGTATTTTCATAAAATTTGTAAATCCGGTCATGTCGGGCCGATTTTATTAAAATTGTGGGGACACTTTTTAATCACTACCAGAGGGTTAAATTTCAATTTTGAAACGATTCGGAGAATTTTTTCGGTATTTTGGGGCCCAAAAACAGTTTTCAACCCCTAAAAACTACCCTTAAAATAGCCCGATTAGGCCCATTTTAAATAGGCTTCTTGCGGTGATGGGTTTCAACACGTGGCCCAAATTTCGTTGAAATCAATTAACTCTTTCGAAAGTTATCGCGCGTACACACACACACACACACACATATATATATATATATATATATATATATATATATATATACATATATATAAACATTTTTAAAAATGGTGCCAAAGTGTTTAGGAGGTTATGAAACGTCGAGAAATTTTGGTCCGACCCCTAGGTCCCGCCATCCGACCGATGCCAATAGTGTATGTTGCCATATAGCAAATACACTAATAATTTATTGAATGTAGCGTCTCAAATATTACCAATGTTTTTATTTACTCAAGGCAGCTGGCATATTGTCGAGCTCGTGAGATAGGCGCTAAAAATCTTATTTACAGGAATCATTATAATATTTTACGTAAAGAAATTTGGAAAATATAATAGTATAAGATATAGGTACTTTTATTATAGAAAAACAATTCTAAAATTTTTAATATAATTTATTTATTTATGAGCGCTTTCGACGATAGTCATCTTCAGATAATACATATTTTATTTATTATATTTGTAAATAAAATATGTATTATCTGAAGATGACTATCGTCGAAAGCGCTCATAAATAAATAAATTATATTAAAAATTTTGGAATTGTTTTTCTATAATAAAAGTATATCTTATATTATTTACAGGAATATAAATGAATTTTGGCTTTTCATTTTAACACCGAGAGATAGCGTTACTGTGTTCATTGTACAAAACCTTATTTACACAAAATATCCGAAAGTTTTTTTCAACTTTTGGGGCAAGAGTTTTGGACTTTTTACAGTTATACATTTTACCATCCCAACTCCATAAGTAGGGGGTACAAATTTAGTTCAAAATTCGCTTTTCGAAATTTTACAATATTTTTTCGTTTTAAGGTCCCCCAAGTTCAAAAACCATATTTTTTCAAAGCCTGTTAGTCTGTAAGCACGATATAGGTCAAACGGCTGATCGGATCGAAACCAAATTTTGGTAAGATGTTTGATATGTAAATATAAAGATTGTGTTGCTTTTGGGAAAAATCGACGCATGCGCAGAAGAAATATGCATTAGAACGTAGTTTTTTCAGTTGGAATGATATATTTTTCATATCGGTTTATACATATTTCATTAAAGCTTTGTAAGAAATAATTTTTATGAACTGTAAAATATTTTGAAAATAAAAAAAATGCTGTCGGTAACATAGTCATGCAAACGAACAACAAATATTATAATATTTATAGCTAGCCATTAGCCGCGTCATCGCACACGTTAACAGAAGTTCTATTTTATTTAGTATAGGTATGTCAAAATGTCAATATTTTTAAAGTTGGCATGACCTTGCCGCCCAATTAGGTGGAATTTTTTCTAATGTTATGATAACTTTGGAAGTATTTTTAAAAAAATAATATACTGTGAAACCAAATGTCGAAACTTGCAATGCCTGCAATAAATTAATATGACGCAAAAGTTGGGGGATATTATTGCTTATTTTTGTTTCTATATAGAAACCATTGAACCTAAACAAAGAGAGAAGCTAGTTGCTGAAATATAGGAAATATAGCTCTATACAAATTATAGCTACGGAAAATGTAAGCAACTACTGTTGTTTTGGAATTATTTCAAATGTTTGTTTGGTTTTAATTACTTACCTTGATTGTGAGGGATTATTTGTAATAGGATTATGTTATATATATATATATATATATATATATATATATATATATATATATATATATATATGTATATATATATATATATATATATATATACACATAGTTATACAGTTCACGTGATATAACATTTCATAAGATCCTTATAAGGCAATTAAACAACGGAGAGCAAATAAAAATTTACAAAAAAAATACAAAAATTGTTTCGATGATTTTAATTGAAAAAAAAAACCGGGTCGCAGTGCCAACACCCTGCCCACAATATAGTGTATTTGCTTGTATAGAGCCGTGTGGTTTTATACGTTTATTATGTGAAATTAAGTTTGTTTTTGGGCAAAATAAAAAATTTAACCCCTTAATACACCCCTTAAAATAACATTTTTTTCCTTAATTGTAATATTATTATCAATCTAACGTCTACACCGAATTAAATACACCCTTCAATAAATAAGTCACTATCTGCAAACTAGTGTTTTCATAAAATTTGTAAATCCGGTCCTGTCGGGCCGATTTTATTAAAATTTTGGGAACACTTTTTAATTACTACCAGAGGGTTACATTTCAATTTTGAAACGATTCGGAGAATTTTTTCGGTATTTTGAGGCCCAAAAACATTTTTCAACCCCTAAAAACTACCCTTAAAATAGCCCGATTAGGCCCATTTTAAATAGGCTTCTTGCGGTGATGGATTTCAACACGTGGGCCAAATTTCGTTGAAATCAATTAACTCTTTCGAAAGTTATTGCGCGTACACATATATATATATATACGTATATAAATATATATATATATATATATATATATATATATATATATATATATATATATATATATATATATTAATTTTTAAAAGAATCGGTATAAGATATTATAAAATTTTTTAATTAAATAAAAATTTTATAATTATATATATATATATATACATATATATATATATAAACATTTTCAAAAATGGTGCCAAAGTGTTTAGGAGGTTATGAAACGTCGAGAAATTTTGGTCCGACCCCTAGGTCCCGCCATCCGACCGACGCCAATAGTGTAATGTTGCCATATGGCAAATACACTAACAAGCCGTAAGGTGGGTTGTTTACTGTGTAACTGTGTTTACTGTGTTAAAATGTTACCAAGATGCCATTTCTAAAGAGAAATGTGTTCTATTGACAGCAAGGATGACAAGACATGACTTAACATACATATTTCCGGAAAGCCTATTTTTTTTCGATTTTCTGAACTATGGTTTCTATCTGAAATGACAAAGTTGACCTTGATATCAAACAACTGGTAAGCGATATTTTTTTTCGACAAATTTATCTTAGCTACGTCGAAAAGTGCCTGTAGAAAATTTTTACCGTTTGAAAAAATATCCACAAGTAAAAAAGTTATGACATTTTTTCGAAATTGGTCAAATGTCAATTTTTGCCGATATCTCGAAAACGGTTAGAGAAATCGAAAAGCGGTTTTCGCCAATCGACGTTTCACAAAAATCGAGCTCTAGACTCACGCGGAAATTTTTCTCTATCTGATCTCGAAATAGGGAAAACAAATATTTTCCTACCGCAAGATTTTTCCAAACTGAAGATTCGTGAAGTTATTATTGGTGTCGCGAAAATATTGTACAAAATCTTTAATAACGCCTACAAAATTTTAAAGTTTATTTTATATTTATATGAGTACATATTGATTTCGTAAGAAATTCTTGGATTTATTAAGAGAAATAGGGACTTAAATTTTTTTTAATCGAAGTTCGCAGACTCCTCAAGTTTAAGATCCGTAAAGGCCCCAGTACACAGTGGTCTGTAGTGGGCCATTGTAGACCATCGCCATTGTGTACAGGGGGTAATGGTCTGTAGTGGCGGACAATTGTGAATCGTGGTGCGCAATCCATTTGTTGTCGGTTTTTTTGACACACTTCAAAGGAATCGTGGCGTGGCGTGGCCTGTGGTGTTCACACAGTCGCCCATTGTTTGGACAGGTACCTACTTTTTTTGTTGCGTGCTATACTATTTAAATTTTTAATCGCCCAAAATGTCAGTATCCTGGAGCAATGAAGAGACTTTTAGGTTTATAATACTATAATAGTTGTAAATAGTATATAAATAAATAGCCGCAGCCGTAATTACTTCCACGTCCATCGCAAGTGCTTCGCCAGGCAGAAATGAGCCATGGACCATTGTGTGAACACTAAGTGATAGTGGCCTACAGTTGCACATTGCAAAGCATGGCCCACTACAGACCACTGTGTACTGAGGCCTTAAGATTTAGTTCAACATGGAAATTAATAATTTACCTTAAATTACGTAACAATTATTTGTAGACTGACGTTCTTGAAAGAATTGACTCACCTGAAACAAATAAAAAAACACTTGAATAACAGTGAAAATATATTGGGACTTGACGTAAAACGTGAGACATCTGGTGCCAATAAACTGGTATCATATGCTGAGAACATTTAATTGGTAACTCATATTATCGCTTATGTAAGGCGTGTGAATTATTTGCTGTTTGTCGCAAATAATAATAATAATTGATTTGCAAAATTTTCACCTCGAGTAAAATCAAAGTGCCGAATAATCTGTGTTGTGAAAATTGTATCAATAAAATGACTTGTGACAATTACATTTTTCATTTTGTATGAGTATTATTATATATTATTTCATTTTGTATGTTTATTATTTCTTCCTTTTAAATTAGATTTTTAATTTAGAACTTTTGAAATAAAGGTCACTATTATTTGATTTATCAGTATTTTTCCCAGACTTAATAATAATACGATCTCCTAAGAGTCTTTGTTTTGGATTTGCACCAGTCCAATCGAAAATCGTACATAAATTAATCATATTTATTTTGACGCAAAACACCTAGCCGTTCAAACTGCTTTCATGACACCGCCATATTGGATTCAGCTACGTCAAATGCAAGTTGTAAAAGTTGCATTTTCAAATGCTTCTATATCTAATTATAAAATTCTGAATAAAAGAAAAACCTTGACTATGTTTAATTGTTTAGTTTGATTACAAATTTAAAAACAAATCCAATTTGGATTATTGAAAAGTTAAATAAATCCTGCAAAACTGGAAAATAGTTAAATTTGTTTAGTTTAAACTTTGACATGCAAATTCAAATTGCTCCGACCTACAGCTAGCGACCGTTTACTCAGTTTAAGGTAAATGAGTACGAGATATTAAATTTTATACTGTCTATTGTTTTGTGGTTTTAAAATAATAATTTACTTTTTGTTATTAGTGTATTTGAGTTTAGTTAATTCAGTTGCATAATGTTTCTCTACTTACATAAGTAACTAAGTAGAGGGCATTACAAACATCTTTTCTTTTTGGAATCGACAGTAAGAAATCGTTTTTTGAGATTGTCATTGATAAATTTACTTCGGTGAACAGAACATAAAATATTATTGTAAAAACAGCTTATATTTCTAAATATATATATATATCTTTATAAAATAAATTATCTTTTCGTTTTTTTTATTTTTGATCATCGATAATAAAACATGGTGTCAGGTGTTTCACGCTAAAAGTATAAATCTACAAACATCTACAAAAAATTAATCACAATGCCTGAAGATCGTGCAGAGAGAAACTTATTTTCGGCGCCACCTCCATCGGAGTTTTCGTTTATAAATGAAGAATGGGCTAAATGGATTCGTCGCTATAAACGTTTTTCACTCGCATCAGGGCTATTAAGCCAACCTGAAGAAATACAAGTAAATAGTTTACTGCTTTACATGGGTTCTCGCTCCGAAGACATTTTCGACAGTTTCAACTTATCATCTTCTGATCAAAAGAAAATCGACGTTGTCCTGCGAAAATTTGAAGCCCATTTCGTCAATAAAGTTAACCTCATATACGAACGAGCAATGTTCAATAGAAGAGTGCAGAAGCAAGGCGAAACTATCTCGGAATTCATCACAGATTTGCATAAATTAGCCAAATCGTGTGACTTTAAAACTTTGCAAAATGAACTTATACGCGACAAAATAGTCGTCGGCATTTTAGACGCCAGTTTATCAGAGACACTTCAACTCAATAGCGAACTAACGTTGGAAAAGGCTGTGTCTATTTGCAGACAACATGAAGATGTTAGAAAACAGCAAGCAGACTTGCGACAAAATTCACAAACTCCTATTGATGTCAATGTTGACCAAGTATCTAGATGGAAAAATAAGAAACCTACGGAAAAAAACAAAACATGCTATTGGTGTGGAAGGGATGAAATACACGGAAAATCTAAATGCCCAGCTCGTAATCAGATATGTAACAATTGCAAGAAGAAAGGCCATTTCGCTTCTGTATGTAAGCAACAAAGTTCCGTGCACACTGTTCAAGAAGACGAAGATACCACATCAGAAAACATGTTTATTGGAAATATCTCCAGTAAAGAAGATTTTTGGAAAGCTACAATTGAAGTTAATGGTACCCAGATTGTTTTCAAAATTGATAGCGGTGCCGATGCTACTATAATTCCGATGTCAATGTATAAAAAAATTCCAAATTGTTCCTCACTGTTAACTAACAGAACAAAATTTCATGGCCCGACAAACAACCCTATCAACATTTTGGGGAAATTTAAGGCAACAATAAAATGGCATAATAATTCATCGTCTCAAGAAATATATGTGTCTGATCAAGTTAACGCCGCTTTATTGGGTCGTCCAGCTATCACTGCGTTAAAACTGCTAAGCTGGATTAACAATGTCAACATAGATTTTAACGACGAAATTAAACAGCGCTATTCCAAATTATTTCAAGGACTGGGAAAATTGCACAAAAATTATGCTATTTCAATCAAACCTGATGTACAGCCGTATGCTGTAGCAGTTTCGAGACGTATTCCTTTTCATTTGCGAGACAAAGTTACCCAAGAACTGAGGCGAATGGTTAAAGAAGGGGTTATTAGTTCCATAAATGAGCCTACAGATTGGTGTTCCGGAATGGTGGTCGTACCAAAGAAAAATACCGACAATATTCGAATTTGTATTGATTATACACATCTTAATACAGCGATTCGACGAGAAAAATTTCTACTTCCTTCGGTGGAGGAGACAATTGCACAATTGGGAGGAGCTAAATTATTTTCAAAAATTGACGCATCGTCAGGTTTTTGGCAAGTGCCCTTATCCGAAGACTCAAAAAAACTAACCACTTTCATAACTCCTATCGGGAGATTTGTTTTCAACCGCCTTCCGTTTGGAATCACCTCAGCGCCAGAAAAATTTCAAAAAATTATGTTAGAATTATTAGAAGGCATTCCAGGTATGGTTTGCCATATGGATGACATACTTATCTTCGGAGAAAATAAAGAACAACACGATCGTCATTTACACCAGGTTCTACAGAGAATACAAAACTTGGGACTCACATTAAATTTTCAAAAATGTCAATTTAAGCAAAAAACAGTTAAATTTCTCGGCTATATAATAAGTGAAAATGGAGTATGTCCAGATCCTGACAAAATTAAAGCCGTCGTTAAATTAAACCCACCTCGAAACATTAACGAAGTGAGAAGTTTTCTCGGAATGGTAAATTACAATCTGAAATTTTTACCACATCTCGCAACCATATCCAAACCAATCAGAGAACTTCTTGAAAAGGACAAAATATGGACCTGGAGTGCAGAGCAAGAAAATGCATTTACTAAAATTAAAGATTTATTTTCTCAGTCACCGATCTTAACTGTATTTGATGCAAACAGACAGACGAGAATCGGTGCAGATTCTTCTTCTTTTGGTCTCGGTGCTGTGATTCAACAACGACAAGAAGATGGTGACTGGAAAAACGTTGCGTATGCCTCGAGATCGTTGAGTAAACCAGAGACACGATATGCTCAAGTCGAAAAAGAAGCCTTGGCCCTCACGTGGGCTTGTGAAAGATTTTCAGAGTATATCATCGGCAAACAATTCACATTGCTCACCGATCATAAACCGTTGACTGCTATACTTTCTTCAAAACCACTGGACATGTTGTCGGCCAGATTACAAAGATTTCGAATGCGCTTGTTAAAATATGACTACAAAATTCAATATACACCTGGAAAATTTTTCTACACGGCAGATATACTGTCACGCTCGACTGCAAACAGCAAGTCTTCTGCAGAAGACATACTATTACAAGAAGAAGCTGAGATGAATGTCAACCTTATCATCGCAAATTTCAACTGCACCGATAGTCGCCTAGACGAGATTCGCGAAAAACAGCGAAACGATGAAGAATGCGTGCGGATCGCTACCTATCTAAGAGAGGGATGGCCAAAAAAGGATAGTAAAATTGAAGAATATCGCATGTTTAGAAATGATTTCGTCATGTGCCATGTATTGAAGCGCAACCAAATAGTCATTCCCAAAATTTTGCGTGCGGATATACTGGAGCGAATACACGAAAGTCACATGGGAATAATAAAATGTCAACGCTTAGCAAAGTCTACGGTTTGGTGGCCAAATATTAACTTAGATATTCAAAATTTAGTAAATAAATGTACTATCTGCATTAAGCATCGAATAAACCCTGTGGAACCTATGATAGCTACCAAAGATTTAAAAGGTCCATGGCAAAAAGTTGGAATGGATTTATTTCACCTAGATAACAAAGATTTTATAGTGATACAGGACTACTTCTCCAAATATATTGAAGTACTATATTTAGAAAAAACTAACGCATCGCACGTCATAAGAAAAATAAAACCTGTCTTTGCTCGTCACGGAATACCAGAGATCGTAATAAGTGACAACGGGCCGCAGTTCGCAAATAATGAATTCGCCGAATTTGCAAAAAAATACGGATTCTCCCATATCACAAGCAGTCCTAAATATCCAAAAAGTAATGGACAAGCGGAGTCGGCCGTTAAAATTGCAAAATCAATTTTAAAGAAGGCAGAAGATCCGTCCCTAGGTCTTTTGCACTACAGAACTACCAAACTCGAATATGGTTTTAGTCCAGCCGAGATGTCCATGGGACGAAGTTTGCGAACAAATATTCCTACATCCGATTTAATGCTGCGACCGACATGGAAAAACTTCAGTGTGATGAAGGAAAATCAGCTAAGTATTAAAGAGAAACAATGCAAATATTTTAATAAACAGCATGGCACACGAAATCTGCCATCGATTCCAAACGGTGATCGCGTCTGGATTACCGACCTCAACCGATACGGGATTGTCACAGGTCCTGCAGCTCAACCTCGTTCCTACTGGTTGTTAACCGATCAAGGGCAAGTACGAAGAAACCGAAATTCGCTTATACCTACTGCAGCCGCTGACCAGAACCAAAATGTCGTCCAAGATGAAGGAATGAAACTGCGAAGTGGATTTGTAAAAGAATAATTTTTTTTTATTTTATCATTTATTTTTCTTTGTAAAACAACAAATCTTTGTTTTCTGAAAATTCCAAAAAAGGGGAGATGTTTTGTGGTTTTAAAATAATAATTTACTTTTTGTTATTAGTGTATTTGAGTTTAGTTAATTCAGTTGCATAATGTTTCTCTACTTACATAAGTAACTAAGTAGAGGGCATTACAAACATCTTTTCTTTTTGGAATCGACAGTAAGAAATCGTTTTTTGAGATTGTCATTGATAAATTTACTTCGGTGAACAGAACATAAAATATTATTGTAAAAACAGCTTATATTTCTAAATATATATATATATCTTTATAAAATAAATTATCTTTTCGTTTTTTTTATTTTTGATCATCGATAATAAAACATCTATGCAATTATAAAGAGTCTGTTGTTCGACTTTTGCCAATTTACCCGATTCTAGATCTTTCCATTGACCCAGCACAGCTATATTGTTTTTTCCCAGATTTTGAATAATTATTAAGGGAGATATTTCATACCGACAAAAAACATCTTTGAGGAATGATATACACTATAATCGCAGAAATTAAAGGATATTAAAAAAATCGAAATTTTCGGTGATTTTTAACAGGCTGTAACTTGAAGGAAAATGGTCTTACAGGAAATAAAAAAAAGGAAATTGTAGCTTAAGTGCCTCGTTTTCAAATCTGGACTTTAAATTTTTTTTAGCGTAAGCGGTTTTTGAGTTATCGTACAAAAACCAACGAAGAAAAATTTTTTAAAATTTTTTATCATGTTTAACACGGTCTATGGGCTTTGGTAAATTTTTTTTGGTGATTTCACTATGAAACTCTTTTAGAAAATTTAATTAGCTTTAATTTGACCTTGTTGAAAGCTCTGTACGATGATTTGGCGCTAAGTTATCGCCAATCAAAGTAAAAAAGTCTTTTTTGACTTTGATAATTAATTACCCGGGACATAATGATCATACAGAAACTTAAAGTAGGGTTTTGTAAACTGCAAAATATTCCCTACAAGAAGGGATTAGTGACTTTCGAAGAAAAAAATTTTTTCGAAATGAAAATGTTGAATAAAAAAAGGTATTTAAGGATATTTGGATAACTTGGTATAAACTTTGCATATAATGGAGAAACGAAAGATATTGTCTATACGTTTTCAACCTCAAAGTGTCCCAAAGGCACCTTGAAAGTTTTTGCGATTTTTTTTCTTAGTGCTACAATTTCCTTTATTTTTATTTTTTGTACGACCATTTTCCCCCAAGTTACAGCCTGTTAAAAATCACCGAAAAATTTCGATTTTTTTTAATATCGATTTTTAGCCTTCCGAAACAATCCAAATTTCAATCCAAAATTTGAATTTACTAGAAGCGCGTAATAATATACTGAAAAGTAGTAGTATCAGGTGACCTTGGATTTTCGTGGGGTTTAGAAAGTATATTGAAAAAAGTGCTGCACTTAAAATTCAACAGGGATATGGCGCGGATTTTCAGTTGTCATAAAAGTATTTTCAAAATATCGGGATCATCGTTTAAAATGTGTGATTTCATTTCATGTGCTAAATAAACGTGCCAAAATCGATAAAAACACATTTCCCTCGTGTATTCATTATAACCAAATAAAAGTTATTTCCGCTACGACTGCCTTCAATAGATTTTTAATAGCAGACTCGGAAATGAATGTGAAAATGACAATTTCAAAAACAAATGAGATTAATTGAGACATATGTACTGTTTCTACAGGTAAAACAACCGTTTTTATTTTGTTTGAAAAAGAAAATATATGAAATAACGAATGAATATAACATAATTGCTTATAGCGATGGAAAATTATATAGAATTCAAAAAAAGTTTTGAATAAATTAACCTCAAAATAACCCTTGGCTCCACACATGGCAAACCTGACCTAATATCTTTTTGCAGATGATACTACCATACTATCGATTGACAATAATTCATGCGATGTTCAGTCAAGGGCTCTGGAGTGGTTTCCTGCCAACAAATTAAGTCTTAATATTGATAAAACTGAAAGCATAACTTTCAAATTAAAAAATTTTAACGCGAACAATACTGTAAAATTCTTAGGATTTATTCTTAACCCCTGTCTAAAATGGGGCAATCATATTGAAAATGTATGCAATCAATTATCTTCCGCTATTTTTGCCATTAGACGGGCTGCAGAAACTTCTTCCATAGTGGCTTCTCGAACTGCATACTTTGGTTTAATACATTCTCGAATCCAATACGGAATTTTAGTCTGGGGAGGTGTGCCTTCAGCTAAACGTGTTTTTATTTTGCAGAAAATGGCTCTTCGAGTGATTGCCAAAGTACCATATGGGACCCATTGCAGACCTATCTTCTCTGATTTGAAAATAATGACGGTACCATGCCTATATACCATGCCTATATAATCTTGGCTTTCGAGATAGCTGTAAGGAATATTTTAAACTACATAATATTTTAACTGTTCCTTCTATATACATTTATTTTTCATTTTGCTACATACATAAACATAAGTCTAAATTTTCTTTGGCTAGTTCCAAACATAATTATCAAACCCGTCATAATAATAAATTTATTCTACCTAAGTGTAACTTATCCTTAATTTATAATAGTCCTGAATTTGCGGCGTTGAGAATGTACAACACATTACCAGAGCACGTAACTGCAATGCCTTTTTAGTGTATTTGCCATATGGCAACATACACTATTGGCGTCGGTCGGATGGCGGGACCTAGGGGTCGGACCAAAATTTCTCGCCGTTTCATAACCTCCTAAACACTTTGGCACCATTTTTAAAAATGTTTATATATATATGTATATATATATTTATATATATATATATATACGTATATATACGTATATATATACGTATATATATATATATATATACGTATATATATATATGTGTGCGGGCAATACCTTTCGAAAGAGTTAATTGATTTTAACGAAATTTGGTCCACGTGTTGAAATCCATCACCGCAAGAAGCCTATTTAAAATGGGCGTAATCGGGGCATTTTAAGGGTAGTTTTTAGGGGTTAAAAAATGTTTTTGGGCCCCAAAATACCGAAAAAATTCTCAGAATCGTTTCAAAATTGAAATTTAACCTTCTAGTAACGATTAAAATATGCTGTTAAAAATTTAATAAAATCGGCCCGACAGGCCCGGACTTACAAATTTTATGAAAACACTAGTTTACAAATAGTGAATTATTTACTGAAAGTTGTATATAATTTGGTATAGAGGTTCGATTTATAATAATATTGCAATTAAGAAAAAAAATGTTATTTTGAGGGGTGTATTAAGGAGTAAAATTTTTTATTTTGCCCAAAAACCAACTTAAGCTCGCAAAATAAAGCCGCACTGCCTGTATAAGCAAATACACTAGATTGTCGCCAGGGTTTTGGCACTGCGACCCGGGTTTTATTTAAAATTTAAGTCCGAAATAAAGAAACGTTTATGTTCACTTTGTTTATATTCAGTTTCTGATTTCACATTTTAAATTTTAATATTATATTGACAATGTCAGATGAATTGTATTTTCTTTGTGACAATAAATTAAGTAAGTAAGTAAGTATACATATGCAGCAATTTGATATATGCCAAAGAAAATGCCGATAAGATTCATAAACATTCTGACGGGCATTCGCATGGCACAAGAAATAAAGAGTTCCTATATTTACCATTGCTCAAATACAGTACTACTCAAAAAAGTTTTAATTATTTAAGTTTTAAATTATTTAACAAATTGCCTGACGCTATAAAAAAGCAGCCCCTGAAGCAGTTCAAAAAATCTGTCAAAACACTCCTTTTATGATACATGTGAATTTATTAATTGTAATTTTTAAATTTTACTAATTGTGACGTCACATATATGTACTATGTATTATTTTTTGCAATAAATTTATTATTATTATTGTCCAATTACGATTATGTGGCCGCTTCACCAGTAACAATGATCGTCAATTAATCGAGGCAAGATATTGGAAGGATTGCCAAATAATTAGTGTATTTGCCATATGGCAACATACACTATTGGCATCGGTCGGATGGCGACCTAGGGGTCGGACCAAAATTTCTCGACGTTTCATAACCTCCTAAACACTTTGCCACCATTTTTAAAAATGTTTATATATATATATATATATATATATATATATATATATATATATATGTGTGTGTGTGTGTGTGTGTGTGTGTGGGTGCTATAACTTTCGAAAGAGTTAATTGATTTTAACGAAATTTTGTCCACATGTTGGAATCTACCACCGCAAGAACCCTATTTAAAATGGGCCCAATCGGGCCTTTTTAAGGGTAGTTTTTAGGGGTTGAAAAAAGTTTTTGGGCCCAAAAATACCGAAAAAATTCTCCAAATCGTTTCGAAATTGAAATTTAACCCTCTGGTGGTATTTAAAAAGTGTACTTAAAATTTTAATAAAATCGGCCTGACAGAACCGGATTTACAAATTTTTTGAAAATACTAGTTTGCAGATAGTGACTTATTTACTGAAGGGTGTATTTAATGTGGTGTAGACCTTCGATCAACAATAATTTCGCAATTAAGAAAAAATGTAATTTTAAGGGGTGTATTAAGGAGTTAATTTTTTTATTTTGTCCAAAATCCAACCTAAGTTCGCATAATAAAGCCACACGGCCTGTATTAGCAAATACACTATATTGTCGGCAGGGTTTTGGCACTGCGACCCGGGTTTTTTTGATTTGACAATGAACTTAGATTGTGAACAAACACATTTCTCCATAAGAAAAGCATTGTGGAATTTCAATTTGATTCTGTTCGAAAAATAATTGTTCGATTGAAATGATATTTTTTCTAAACTGTGTATTTAACATAGTTTTTTCATAAGTTTTACTTCAAACGACATTTTTCTACGCATTTTAATCAAAATTTGACTTGAAAAACGAACGATTTGTTTTTATGTGAATATAATCTGATGTTGTACATGACAGGGAGTTTCAATACGACATTACGAGCCATTAAGCACTGTCGACTAGTCGCCGGCGACTCGGTCGACGGCGACTGTGCGTTATTATAGTTTAAATAAGTGTTCACTCACTTAGTTGTCGGTCGCCCGGGCGACTCGAAGTCGACGAACGACTCGCCGCGACGGGGCGACGCACAGGCGACTGCTGGACTTGGAATACTGTCGCACGGCAAGTCTCCCGGCCGAGTTGCCTATGTTTTGGTCGCTGAGAGACTGAGTCGCCGGCGACTAGTCGACAGTGCGTAATGGCTCGTATGCTCTTGCATGTATGAAAACTGTAATTATATCATCACAATTTTTTGACAATGTTTTGTGCAACCCAACCTAGGTAATTTATTTTAAACTTGGTTTAATGGATAGCTATTAAAGTAAAAATAAAATATCTTTACATCCTTCACGAAATATACTTACTTAACTTATTTTGATTCCTTTATATTTAACAAGTGAAAAACACAAAAACGAAATACTGCTTTACACAAAACATTCAAACCCAATTTTTTTCAAGTCGTTAGATAGTTTAATTAAAGAGTTTGTAGATACAAAGAAAAAAGTACAGCTAAACCAGTTGTGTACCTGTTACAAAAATGGATGAAAAAATATCTCACATCTCAGAACATGAAAGAAACTTATTCTCTATTATTAAAAAATAATAATTTAAAGAAATAATTGAACAAAACATTGTTTCCCAGAGCCGTTTTTGTTTTTGAAAATCTTTTATGATTTTTCTTTGAAGAATTTAGAAGATATACTGAAATAGATTTTTTTGGTTTTCGTTGAAAATTAACACTGAGACCCTGCTTAACGCGAGAGATACGTTCCAATAAGTTCCTGCGCTATATGAAACAGCGCTAAACGAGGTCATCTTAATACGTAATAAGTGAAACAGAACCAACAATAAGAAAATTTGTTAGTTTTTTTTTTTGTTTATTTTTATAATATTTGTTGTTAAATGCTTTTTTATCATATCAATTAAGATTTATTAATTGCTAATATCGATTTTTGTTCATAAAACATTTATAAAAATCAAATAGAAATTCGAGTAAGAAGTTATGTTTGTGATGAGGAAGATTGTGAAGAAGGCATTAATGTTTTGTTCAGCAAGCTGTTGTCGATAGCAAGATATTGCATCAATGACACTTCGTCTTGCTTTTGAACTTCTGTTAACATCTGAATCATTTTGTTAAATTGATCCATAATTTACATTATAGTGGCTAAACTTTTTTTTAGAAATGGCGTAATACTGAAATAGCGTTAAGCGGAGTAGCGTTAAGCGAGGTCTTACTGGATATTAAATTCATGATATAACCAATAGGGATGTTGACTATTTTTGGGAAAGTGTTTTAAATCGTGCATAAGTACCTAATATAGCCACAAATATTTATTATTTTTATTTAAATACAACTCAAGCCTTAAAAATCATGTATTTTAAATCCTGTTTCAAATTTCGGTCCAAAACGCCAATACTAGTCGCGTGACGTCACCTGGTCATACCAAAGGAGGCTTAAAAGTTTACACAGGAGCTACCATTCTATAGATGCGGTCACAAAGTAGGAGGCCGTGCTCATAAACGCTAGTAAACTAATGAAGTTATGAAAAATTTTGTCGTAATTCTTGTTATAAAACATGAATTCTAAGTTTTCGAACTATTAGCCTTAATAAATACACTTTTCATGACGTTAAAACTCCTTGCAGTCTTTTTTTAAAGAAATTTTCGAATAAATTACACACTAAATATTAACCAAACAATGAAGTTTTTTGACAGCGGCTGACTCTATGACGTCATGCGCTCTGATTGGTGTCTGTTGTCACGTGACTTGAGAGTGATTTTATTAGGTTTTATTTATTAAATATTAATTAAATTCCTTAAAAATAAGGAAAAATATAGTGTTTTTCAGTATTTCTATCAAAGAAACTACCACTTTTCGTTAAAATTATGTTTTTATTTGAACACAGTCAACATCCCTATTACTGCAAAAGCACATTTTCTATGTCACAATTTTCGATTTTTTAAGATAAACCCTGTCTTAGAACGACTGTTCGCCGGTGCAGCAGTAAACTAGAGTTAAGAATATGGTTTTATAAAAGAAAACGAATAGTTAGGAAGTAAAGGAGTTGGAAATTCGTTCGTTTTGTAATACAAAAGGATTCAATTAAGGAATAATCCTTTCTGTTACGCTTAACAGACAAATTATCCTGTTCGCGTCACCGTAAAGAATGGCAAAGTAAAAACACACAACAGAGCAAAGGATTAGACAAAGATGACAAGACATCTGAACAAATCTTCAACAAAGCCCTTCTGTCTAATGATTCCTCTTTAATTAATAACAAAACCAACTCGCTTGTCAATATAAGCCGTATTTTTATCAACTTAGTTCAATAGAGAAAACCAACTTTTCTTTAGATTTACTCAAATAAGCGTTGAAATTTATTCAACACTGAACGGGGCAAAGGCATCGTTCTCAGAACTTCTTTGATTAAGCGATTTCCAAAAAAAAGAGAACGATATATCTTAATGGATAATTATAGAGAGAGATAAAAGGAGAACAAAGTGAATTAAATATAAACCAAGGCCATCCGTCAAAAATTACGATCTGTAGAGCTCGGACGTATGTACGAAAAAACAGATCAACCGACAACTGCTGTTCGCGATTTTCAATTACAATTTTAAAAGTAATTATGAACTCGAATAAATCTAGAAATGGTTCCGCTCTATATAACAGACTCTCCTCTTTTCAAAAAAATACAATTTGAATGGATTCGTGCGAAATTAACCGAAATATAACTTCTTGTATGAACGAAACTCAGGTCTGACGCCCAAAGCGATAATGGAGCACATTTGCTGGTGTAATATTGTAATAGAGAGGGATTGTAGCTATACAGACGTCCGATAACTAAGTAAATAGCGAATAATTATTGCTTAAGATGTGTTGATCTATTAAATATATAAATAGAAAAATTATTATACTTAGAGCAAATCGCAAAAATATGCTCTAATTGTAACAGCTAAGGAAGAAATGAATGAGACACCTTGTATACATATTATGTAAATATAATTTATCTCGAAAAAAGCAAGCTGGTGCGTAAAAAACATTTTTAAAAGAAGTAAAGTTTTGAATAGAAATTTATTATAAAATGTGTTGAGCTCCTTCTCACGTTTGTTTAAGTGTAAAATCACTTATGTTGGTATTTTCTCGAAGCTTTTTTTCTTATATCTTACAATATATTATATCCATAAAGTTGTTGCAAGCTCATAAATCATTAAAAATCTCGTTGACAAAACACTTTCCACAGACGACTTGATAATGCTACCGAAACAATAATTTGCTAAGCGTTTTGCCATAGCTGAGAGCTAGCAACATTAGAAAACACGTGATTTTAACTTATTCTTTTATTCCTTCTTTTTTATAGCGTAGTAGACATGCGAATTAACCTTGCTAAAATCAAGTGACAAACACGTTGCTAGATCTCGCTATCAAGAAGAAAACATTTTTGAAATCCACTATTTTGTAGCAATACATCGTCTGTCATTGTCTTCCGTGCGGTCGCAAAAGACTTCGCTGAATTCTCATGGAAATAGGCATGCGAATGAACCTTGCTAGAATCAAGTGACAAACACGTTGCTAGATCTCGCTATCAAGAAGAAAACATTTTTGAAACCCACTATTTTGTAGCAATACATCGTCTGTCATTGTCTTCCGTGCGGTCGCAAAAGACTTCGCTGAATTCTCATGGAAATAGACAGGCGAATGAACCTTGCTAGAATCAAGTGACAAACACGTTGCTAGCTCTCGCTATCAAGAAGAAAACATTTTTGAAACCCACTATTTTGTAGCAATACATCGTCTGTCGTTGTCTTCCGTGGGGTCGCAAAAGACTTCGCTGAATTCTCATGGAAATAGACAGGCGAATGAACCTTGCTAAAATCAAGTAACAAACACGTTGCTAGCTCTTGCTATCAAGAAGAAAACATTTTTGAAACCCACTATTTTGTAGCAATACATTGTCTGTCGTTGTCTTCCGTGCGGTCGCAAAAGACTTCGCTGAATTCTCATGGAAATTGACTCTAATTCGAACTTGTAACTTTGGGGATCAATGGTATTCGATGAATAGATTGGAAGTCTCCATGGTACAAGCCCTCCAAAACTCGTGATTTCGAGATATTCACCTCTGAAGATGGATTTTTTTTCTCTCAATAAATACTAATTTTACAAGCTTTTACTTAGTTTCACCTGTCCCAATGTCTGTCTGTGGGTTATTTAATCGAATCTTACAACTTGAATTTGACTCACTTCCCGTTGTTTGATTGAGCTGAAATTTTGCACACACCTCTGGTTCTGAAGACAATACAATATAGTATATTGAATTGATCCAATATGGCCGCAACCAATAAATGGCAGATTGCCGCCTTCTTTACAAACCCCTCCACATGAGTATCAAATGAAAGGATATGACAAGTAGACTCCAATCAGCATCATTCCAAATCTAAAATGGTGGCCGGCACAAAATGGCGCATCATCTATTTCTTTACAACCTCCTTGATACGGGTATCAAATGAGAGGGTATGACAAGTAGAATACAGTAAACTGTCTGACGTTATTTAAAATCAAATATAGCGGCTAAAAGGCGTAAATAAAATTTTGAAATGAAATATTAGAAGAAAAAAAGTTTCTGCCACTAGTGCCATCTGGCGAAAAAAATGGTAGCCCTCGTATGATCGGACACTCGATATATAGATACAGAAACATTTAAAGAAAATTTTCTTCGTTGTCGTGTTTGTCCAGCTGATTTAATTTAACGAAGTATCGCAGGTCGAAAATTTTATACAACACTGAATCTGTGATACTTCTCTTGTTAATCCTAAACAACGACATATTTGTATATGATACAAAAGAACAACAATAAAAAATATATAGGAAAAAACACTTGGAAGCCTTTTTATTTTCACGCCGAAATGTTTTCTGAATATCGCATTCTTATATTGTTTGCAATACTCCTTCTAAAATCCATGCAATGTCATTTCGCACTAGTGCTGTAATGAAAAACAAAACTGGTCATGCTATACCAAAAGCAAGAAGCAATGTCGTATAGCACAAGTAAAGGGAAAAATCCGAAAACCGTTTTGTAGTTACAACACAAAGAAATTACTTTTTTTCTACAAACGTCAAAATAGTGCATACTAGTGACATCGGACGGAATATCTTAAAAGCTATCAGGCATTTATGCGTTTTAGGGTGTATATACAGTGTGTTTCACTTTACATGAGGACGTCTAAATAACTTTTTTCATTTTAAAAGCAATCATTATAAAATTTTCAGCAGTTATGCAGACCATTAAGATGCATCTTTTTTGTAGAAACAAAACTTTTCAAAAGTCAAAATCTAGCCAATTGCGATTAAAATAAAAAGTATGTTTTCATGTAAACTCACATGGCTCTAAGTATAAAGTTTCGTCAAAAAAATTCATTTTTTAAATTTTTAAAAATATGAACGCATGTCGCCTTCTAATGTTATTGCATGTTGTTGCCGTCGCAGCGCTCGAATCAGACGACAGACTGCATTAGTCATTTTTAGTAAACCGTCGTCCTGATACAATACCATTTGAAAAATTAAATTTAAAAGTCCTTGAGTGATTAAATTTTAATGAATTAGAAATGGAATTAGTTGAATTTTAGTCAAGTACCATATGGAACCAAAAATTTGTTGATTTAAGAAATGATTTAGAAATTATTGAAAGTAATCGATTATTGGATAAAATAAATAAAATTGCAGAAGATGAAATTCTAACTACATGGAATTCAATTCCTGACATGTTTAATTGTTTAAAAATATTAGCAAAGGCAATTTTATCAATATTTTCATCGACGTAGGCATGTGAATCTCTATGTTCAGAATTAAATTTTATAGAAAATAAATATAGGAATAGAATGACGGATGAGTCGAGCTCTGCATGCGTACTGTTGAAATTAACTAAATATGAACCAGATATTAAATCTTTATCATCTTGTGTGCAACGAAAATCACATTAAAAACAATTGTTTTTAACGTGAATTTTGTCTCTAGCATATTGCTTTTTGTAAAACATTGATTAATAAAAAATTGTTTAAAGAATAATTGCTTTTATTTGTTTATTTAATTATATTTACGTATAGTTTCATCACGCTAACATTTCGAATGAAATTTTATTGTGGCACGTTACCCATTTAAAAAAGAATTTTTATGACTTTGTGGCACGGACATCAAAAAAGGTTCGCCATCCCTGTTTTAGAGTAATAAAAATTATTTTTATTATTAAATAAATAAAGTTTATTGTTTTAATCGAACGTTGAAAAATAAATACTTAAAATGGGAGAGGGTTAACATAATATTTCGTGCCAACAATGTTGTAAGCATATTCTGTCCGGAGGGAAGCTATACATTCTATAGGGAAACGAGCTATGATTGTAATCTTGACAGCTTGCCACCCCTGTCTAACTAAACGATGACACAACATCAATTCACTACTCCTAACTACTTCCGGTTGTTGATGAAAATTAAATTGGCGCATGCGTACCTCTGATGATGATGAGGTCTTCGGTTAGATGACTATAGTGACATTATGTAATACAAGCTTGTGTGTGAGGGAGGCCTTATTTACATCGACGTCATTATATATATTATAGCACTACCTAAATTTATTAGTTTAAACCATTGACGTACCATTTCGGCCACCACACTGCAAAAATTGGAGTTCTTTGGAGAAGTACCATAAAACTAGATAATATTAGGTGTGAAATTTACGCTGAAAAGTGTACGTTAGGAATATAATCACGTGGTTACACTTTTGTATATCAAACGCAATAGTGTCAAAAGTGTCAAAACTTTTTAAACTGAAGCTCAATACCAAACGCATCTATTTCAATTCAGGGACTTCAGCGCCACTACGTCACTTAATACTTGGGAATAATATTAAAAACTAAAGAAGTTAAATTTCTTATGTGAGGTTATGAGGCTCATTATAATTTTTGAAGTTTAACTTCGTTAGAGACGTATCTATTTGAAAAAAGTAAGAAATCGAGGGGAAGTAGAACTGGCAAATAAAGGGGAAGTTAGTACGTCTCCTAAATCACATGAAACTGACAAGGACAGAAGTTTATAGTGTGTTGCTAAGTATGTGTAAATATTATTAATTAGTTTCACATAAAAAAAATAACTTGTCAATAATATTAAAAACTAAAGAAGTTGACCTTCTTATGTGAGCTTATGAGGGTGAAGCCCATTATAATTTTAGAAGTTTAACTTCTTTAGCGACGTATCTATTTGAAAAAAGTAAGAAATCGAGGGGAAGCAGCACTGACAAATAAAGTGGAAGCTAGTTTATTTCCTAAATTACATGAAACTAACAAGGACAGAAGTTTATAGTGTGTTGCTAAGTATGTGTAAATATTATTAATTAGTTTCACATAAAAAAAAATAACTTGTGAATAATATTAAAAACTAAAGAAGTTGAACTTCTTATGTGAGCTTATGAGGGTGAGTCTCATTATAATTTAAAAGTTTAACTTCTTTAGCGACGTATCTATTTGAAAAAAGTAAGAAATCGAGGGGAAGCAGCACTGACAAATAAAGTGGAAGCTAGTTTATTTCCTAAATTACATGAAACTGACAAGGACAGAAGTTTATAGTGTGTTGCTAAGTATGTGTAAATATTATTAATTAGTTTCACATAAAAAAAATAACTTGTGAATAATATTAAAAACTAAAGAAGTTGAACTTCTTATGTGAGCTTATGAGGGTGAGTCTCATTATAATTTTTGAAGTTTAACTTCGTTAGCGACGTATCTATTTGAAAAAAGTAGGAAATCGAGGGGAAGTAGAACTGGCAAATAAAGGGGAAGTTAGTTTATCTCCTAAATTACATGAAACTGACAAGGACAGAAGTTTATAGTGTGTTGCTAAGTATGTGTAAATATTATTAATTAGAAATTAGTTTCACGGATAATTGGAATAAAAAATCAATTACCCGTGAAACTAATTTCTATTATTACATATTTTGGAATTGAACTTTAAAGATGAATTATTAATTAGTTTCACATAAAAATATCTTGGGAATAATATTAAAAACTAAAGAAGTTAAACTTCTTATGTGAGGTAATGAGGCTCATTATAATTTTTGAAGTTTAACTTCGTTAGCGACGTATCTATTTGAAAAAAGTAAGAAATCGAGGGGAAGTAGAACTGGCAAATAAAGGGGAAGTTAGTTTATCTCCTAAATTACATGAAACTGACAAGGACAGAAGTTTATAGTGTGTTGCTAAGTATGTGTAAATATTATTAATTATTTTCACATAAAAAAATCTTGGGAATAATATTAAAAACTAAAGAAGTTAAACTTCTTATGTGAGCTTATGAGTGGGAGGCTCATTATAATTTCTTTTCCATACGGTTTAATATGAATTTGTCCATGGGTGTACATTAATATTGTACATAATATCATTTCATAACCCTTTATATTTGGTATACGTTGTAAGTGTACCCTGTTATCCGTGCACGGAACGTGTATAAGTGTTCATATGTGCGAGATAATGGCGTAGGGTTGGAGAGTAAGACAAATTACATTATAAAATACAAATTACATTACGTAGGTATGTTCACAACAGCTCAAGGGATCAACTGAACCGTTCATAAAAATACACAAAACTTTCGCACATTATAAAGAAATTTATATTTCACAAACAAGTTTCACAGAAATGTGTGCGTAAAATCACACGCTAGAAATACTCAGCGGTATATTTTCATGTCCTTTCTTATTCACATCACACTGAAAAAGTCTTAAATAAGCACCATTTATGATATGCAATTTGTTTTAACAGACGAAACGTCTTCTTATTTTTTACTGTTAACGAATACAATAATTCCTAATCTAATTACATAATCAGAATTATGAAACAATAATAATTGTGTTTATAACGACTAATTTATTCAACAGATACTACTGTTGAATAAATTAGTCGTTATAAACACAATTATTATTAGAAATTAGTTTCACGGGTAATTGGAATAAAAATAAATCAATTTAAACACTCATTGATTGCAACGTTTCGTCTTTATTAAATCAAGACTTTTTCAAGCTCACAAGTCCACAATCCAGAAAAATGCATAACGACTAAGAACTTGTGCTAACACGTCGGTTAAATATAATATACTAAAATATTTTTAAAAGTAGTTAAAATTCAAAATAAGTAGTTAGATTACAAAAAAGTAGTTAAACTACCTAAAGTAGTTAGAACTAAGTAGTTAACTACATTTTTAACTACTTTTTGTGATTACTTGATAGATATTCAAAATAATAGAGTACGATTACTATGTGGAGAAAAGTAGTTAGAGTACAACTACTTTTCCAAAAAAAGTAGTTAACTACGTAGTTAACTACTTTTGTAGTTAACTACTGCCCAGCTCTGTGCGTATTTATGTCTTTTTATTTGATGGACTGGATATAGAAAAATGTCACCAGGTGTCTCAACTCTTACTTAAGGAACTTTAGGTGCAATAAAGATGATCTGATTCCGTTAGGCCACTACTGACGGAACCTTTATCAGACAATATATCCGAAGGTGGATTTACCCGTTAGGTGGAGATGTTCAGCGGTCGACCAATCGAAAGTGATCTATGACCCGGTGTGTAAGTGTAACAGAGATAGGTATACATAAAACAAACTGCTGATATATACACATTTTATGTGCCGGATTTTCACTAATGCATCAGTCAACAAGTTCATTTTCCTGTGGAAACCGCTGATGTTATTTATAACCTTGCATCAACCAATTTTCATGCGCGAAAACTCTCGTTCTTTTAATATAAAACCGTAACCAACGTCCTTGGAACAACGTTTTTATTATGATCCGGCTTCGCACGGGTAGCACTACTTATCTAATTATCTGTAGCCATAAAAGATGGGAATCATGATCATAAAATTCTCAACGTGTATTGAATTTGCGCTATTTCAATCACTTAATTGTGAATGTTCAAAAATCGAAGAAAAATCAAAACTGCCAAAAAACAAACAAAAAATCTGTTGACCCGATCATTACCAAACTTCGCAGGATCTAATCTGAAGATTTCCTGAAAATTTCATCAAAATCGGTCCAGCCGTTTTTGAATTTATAGATAACATACATACATTAATATGTGTATATATTTTTTGTAATTGACATATTCTATGTTGCAAAGGCTATTTGAATAAATAAAGGTTCTATTTATCTAGCTATCTATCTATCATTCATCGCCTTTTATATATTATATAGATTATTGCAGAAGAATATAAAAAAAATTTAGAAAACCCAGTTGTTTATGTGATGTTTCAATGAACTAATTTTCTTTATTAAAATATATTTTAAAAGAGATCTTCTTTCAGAAACAATAGAATCACGTTGAAATGTAGGAATGCAATATCTACAAAGTTACGTAATAACTAGAGTCGTTATGTGGGTCGCCTATCGTTGGCAGATTCGATCGGGTTTATGGTTTTTACGTGTGAATATGAAACTCGAAGAATATTAAAGTGTGAGACATTTAAACAATATTCGAACGGAAGGTTTGCATTAACAATGCGCCATCGTTGAGGATCATATAGTACCATGTCCTTTTTTGAGATATTTCGGGAATTAATACTGAAATTAAAATGCCAGGAAACGAATGAATGATATAATTTACAGGACAGGTTAAATAAGGGTTACGGTTATTCGTGGGTTAGAGCATTTTTCACATAAAAATCGGACTTTTTATATGTTTATGAACATTTTATAATATATTCTACTAAATAAAAAAAAACTTTGCATCTAATTTTCAAGTAATTAATTATTAAAATGTGATTTTTTATATGGGTAAATGACAGAATCACCAGATATGCCCATATTTACTAATCAACCATACTTGCATTTAGACAAAATTCTGAAAAGTTTAACTTTTTTAAGTGACGTAAAAATAAAAAAAAAAAAAAACTTTCACATGCTATAGTTTTTGAGAAAAATTACTTTAACCCGTCTTTTCCCGAGTTTTGCGTATAAATAGTATTTCATAAGAGCATTTTTTTTAAATTAAGTGTGATTTTTCTGTTTAAAATAGTGCAGGTTGGCAAATTTTATGAACATTTCTATGAACAATTTTACAATTTTAATTTTAGAACACTGGGATAAACGCACGAAGTTCCAATTTTGAAACTGTGAAAAAATGGGTTAAAATTGTCAAAAGAACTGCCAAACTATGTGCCAGTCATGTTTGAACTAGTTCTGTCTCTCTCAGACACTTTATACATATTATATTGCCGTAGTCAAATTATGTCCAATGTTTAATTATTATTAAATATTAGAAAATTGCATTATATTTTACAGGATAAAATATTTGAGTAAGAAATAATCATTTTTAAAGCCATATAACATTTTAATAGACCAAAATATGGGTGTAATTACTACTAACATGGTAGTAGTCTAATTAAATAATTCACAGATATTTTTAAAGCAAACAATGATTAATTTTCTATTGTCGCCCGGTAATCTGAATGAAAGCTAATTTGCCGATTAGTGCCAATAATTGCCGCGTTGTGTCACTACAAGCGCAGACTTGACATATAGAGTGACGAACCAATCAGAGCTGAAATATCTACAGTCTATAATAATAAGTTTTGATCGTCTTTTGTCCATGTGCGACCATTTGCAACTGGCCTTGCACGTTCCAAACATTGTGCTTACAACGGACGTTAAACGCATTACGTGTGGTCACGTGCCCATAATAATATCCCATCGTAACCAGAAGATGTGATATTGCCGACTGACATCTTGTACACAACATTTCAAACTTCATTCCAACCCCACTTAATGGGGATGGCTGATCGTGAGTTATGGAAATACTATGAAGAGGTGGGGACAAGAAGAACAATGTCTTATGGGTATTATATAAAAATTCCAGCCAATTGGGCGACAGGACCATTCCAACTTCAAAAATATTCACATTTGATATACAGGGTTCGGCAATGAAACGGGAAGATTTGGTAAATAATTTTATTGTTGAAAAAATATTTTTTTTGTAATTATTAATACATTAATGGGAAATAAAAGAGTAGCCATTTGATATACAATGTTAAAAAAAATATTTTTTGAACACTACATCTGCCAAATGTCCTCCGTTGACACTAGGGTTTGCAATCCCGCAGTCTTTTTTTTCCAGCTGTAAATTTGCGGTAAATTTGCATTTACAGCGGGATCCCGCTGTAATTCCCGCGAGAGTTTTAAAAATATATTTGTATATGAAAATAATGCTATTATTGTGGAATGTTTATATTTAATCAAAAAAAATATAAATAATTCTTGGTATGTAGAAATCAAACAGGTAAGCATTATATACCTATGCACATTAAAAACTATGTTTATTAACTATTATCTAAGAATTAACAGAAATTAGCATATCAATAACATATGATATGACTTTTGTTACTTATCCATAGATATTATTGTCTCTATTTACCTAACGTACTTCTTGCTGATTAGTAAATTTATGAACTTCTAAAGAATTAAAAAAAAAATTGCTGACACTAGAAGTCAAAGAGATCGATCAACCGACAATTATTAATTGGTAATATTTATTTAGTCAACTATAAATACGTAACAACTAACGAACTTTTCGTGTATTTAAATTTTAAAGTTGTACGTATAAATAAACATCTAACAAATCAGAATTAAAATATAACTTCGTGTTAAAAAAACCAAACAAAAAATCACAAATCATGAAAATAAAAGTTACTTATTATAATATTAAGAAAAATCGCAGGATTGTGGAAAAAAATATTAGATTGAATTTTCTGTATGTACCTGAAAAAGGCAAAAAAGATCAAAAAATTTCCCGCGCGGGATTTACAGCACACATGCGGGAATTCCGCAGGTCTCTTGGCATGCGGGAAACCGCTGTAATGCGGGATTGCAAACCCTAGTTGACACCTATGCATTCATGGAGTCGAGCCTGAAAATTCTGCATAACTCTTCGCAGCATAACAACAGGTATTGCTGCAGCCATCTCGTCACGAATTCGTTGTTTGAGGGCCGGGATTGTCCTGGGTGGATCAGTTCCAAACACTTTCGTTTTCAGATAACCCTATAAAAAGAAGTCGCAGACAGTAAGGTCGGGAGACCGATGGGGCCAAGCGATATCCCCGTTTCGAGATACGACACGCCCTGGGAACAAAGCATTCACCGCATTCATTGAAATTCTTGCAGTGTAGCTTGTTGCACCGTTTTGTTTGGAACTGATCCACCCAGGACAATCCCGGCCCTCAAACAACGAATTCGTGACGAGATTGCAGCAATACCTGTTGTTATGCTGCGAAGAGTTATTGCAGAACTTTCAGGCTCGACTCCATGAATGCATAGGTGTCAACGGAGGACATTTGGCAGATGTAGTGTTCAAAAAATATTTTTTTTTAACATTGTATATCAAATGGCTACTCTTTTATTTCCCATTAATGTATTAATAATATTACAAAAAAAAATATTTTTTCAGCAATAAAATTATTTACGAAATCTTCCCGTTTGATTGCCGAACCCTGTATTATGATCAATAAAACAAAATATACAGTGTCAACTCTATATAGCGACGCTGAAGAGACTGCGCATTTTCTGGCGTTAAAGAGTGTTATCGTTATATGGAGAGAAAGAAAAATCGATATTGTTTTACTATTATAGTATTGTTTAATAATAACGCATAAAACTTATAAACAAACATTATTATTAACACAAATAACAACCATTATTGCGTAAAATAGACAATAAAGCTGCAGTTCTTATCAATTTCGGCAATTTAGAAAGTACCTATAAACAAAATTACTTGCTTTATAATGACATATGGTCGTTATTTAGAGTGGGTGTGATGCTACATACACATTATATGGACAACAAGGCAAACCAACCAAAGTCGAGTAATTTCGACGTTTTAGGGAGTTTGACGTTAAACCGAGTGACGTTACATGGAGTTTACACTGTATATCTATAATTTGCTATTCATTTTCATGCGGTTACATAATATTGTTTTACATGTAAAAATTAATCAAAGCATGCTTGTCAGCTACCTAACTAATTTATTTTTGACAAGTAAAGTTCTTCTACAAAGGGTCACATGGCTTATAGAAGACCCTCAAGATAAAGGAAGGTCACACTGACGTAATGATCTTCACTGACCTTAATCATCAACGCACGTTTTATTCATTTATTAAAGCAAAAATGGTGCTGATATATATTCGAACATTTTTAATGTCTAATATTACCAGGTTCAAAGGTGATGTTCTTTGGTAGTAACCTTGAGTTTGCGTAATAAAAAGGGTTACATAATGTTGAAACGCGTTGTTCAGACACAGCCATGTTCAATTTAAGGCTCGTAATATTGATTGCAAGTGCTTTAAACGATTCAAATATTTGATTAGCAAACTGGGGCGTCGCGTCTGGTCTCTTGGCGTTCGGATGTGCCCAGGCACGTAGCTACATTTCTCGACGTCTCCTGGAACGCCTTTTTCCCCCATTAAAAAATTCTAAGAAAAATTCTGTACTCATAAATCGTTATTATTACTAGCTTTTCTTATTCAGAGTGAACAAAAAAATAAATTCACTACTAACCAGAATATCAGAATATTTAAATTTTAAAAATTGTTGATGTACAGCTATTGTTGGGTATTTATTATAATTATTAGTGTATTTGCCATATGGCAACATACACTATTGGCATCGGTCGGATGGCGGGACCTAGGGGTCGGACCAAAATTTCTCGACGTTTCCATAACCTCCTAAACAGTTTGGCACCATTTTTGAAAATGTTTATATATATATATATATATATATATATTTATATATATACGTATATATATATATATGTGTGTGCGGGCAATAACTTTCGAAAGAGTTAATTGATTTCAACGAAATTTGGTCCACGTGTTGAAATCCATCACCGCAAGAAGCCTATTTAAAATGGGCCTAATCGGGCTATTTTAAGGGTAGTTTTTAGGGGTTGAAAAATGTTTTTGGGCCCTAAAATACCGAAAAAATTCTCCGAATCGTTTCAAAATTGAAATTTAACCCTCTGGTAGTAATTAAAAAGTGTCCCCAAAATTTTAATAAAATCGGCCCGACAGGACCGGATTTACAAATTTTATGAAAACACTAGTTTGCAGATAGTGACTTATTTATTGAAGGGTGTATTTAATTCAATGTAGACGTTAGATTGATAATAATATTACAATTAAGAAAAAAAAATGTTATTTTAAGGGGTGTATTAAGGGGTTAAATTTTTTATTTTGCCCAAAAACAAACTTAATTTCACATAATAAAAGTATAAAACCACACGGCTCTATACAAGCAAATACACTATATTGTCGGCAGGGTTTTGGCACTGCGACCCGGGTTTTTTTATTATTTGTACTTGGTATATTATGACGATTCTATACCTGCAATAGGTCTTTTGATGAATAAAGTATCATATCATCATATCATAACATCGTTAACGCATTGAAACACATTTTAAAAAATCAGTCCAATCTCTGACTTCACTTTAGCTAATGTCGATTTTTAAAAAGATGACGTATTGATTTGCTATGTATATTGTTTATTCAGTCATAACTTTTCGAAGGGTTAACAGAATTAAAAAACACGAGCACTATTTTATTTAGAATGTTTATGGCTGGTTCCGTATACATATTTTTAAAAAATCAGTTCAATCTAGTCCAATCTAGTCGGTGGCTGCTGGACTAATCGTTTTTATCAAACTTTTAGGAAAGAATTTTGGTTATACAGAATGATTTTTGAGTTGATCTTTTTTAACAGCGTGTAGAAATCAAATAGACGAACAAACATTTCAAGTAGCTTTTTTATCAAAACTCAAAAATAAGAGAGAAACGGTCATTCAAAGTTTAATTAAATTTGAGATCGGTCCTGGGCCTGGCGTTATCTTATGTCACTATGGAAATATGTTTTGTCATTATCAAGTACTAGCCGCTTTCCGCAGCTCCGCCGCGATTTTACCAGTTAGGATTGTTTCATTAATCACTCACTCCGTTCGTTCGCTCGAATTTATAATTAGTTGTTTCATTACTCACTCACTCCGTTCGTTCGCTCGCATTTATAATTATTCGTTTCATTACTCACTCACTCATTCCGTTCGTTCGCTCGAGTTTATAATTAACAGCCGCTCCGCCCGCGATTGTAATGAAACATGGCAGCAATAAAAGTAGTGGACACTTCAGCAGGACCAACAGCTAAACGTAAATTATTTGAATAAAAAATAATTAAGTTAAAAATAAAATAAATTTCAAAAACAATGGTTTTCTTTTGCACTAAAAAGGAGAAAATAATTTTGATCAGAATAATTTTAAACATTAATTAAAAAATGTATAATTATTTGCAAATTATTTGACACTTAATATCAGAATGTTTCAGAGTTTGTTATTGGTAACCAAGGTAACCAACTACTCGTCCATGGCCTGTTATATCATAGAATGGACGAGTTTTCTGATAATCCCGCAGAAACCTAACGTTTTTCCGGGATAAAAAGTATCTTATTATTTAATCCAGGTAATAAGCTATACGTATGTGTACCAATTTTCATCCAAATCCGTTCAGCCGTTTTTGCGTGATAAGGTAACAAACATTCAAACAAACAAACTCACATTCGCATTTATAATATATGTAAGATTTACAGAATTGTTCGAAGTTGTCCCCGTTTTGTTTCAGATAGGCAAGATACTTGATAATGACGTAAGATATTGCCATAGCGACATAACACCAGGACTGACCTCCAAATTAAATAAAATTTAATAAAACTTTGAATGGCTATTTCTCTCTTATTTTTGAGTTTTGATAAAAAAGTTACTTGCAATAATTGTTCGTCTATTTGATTTCTACTCGCTATTAAAAAAGAATTATTAACTTGAAAATCATTCTGTATATGTGAATCATCAAAATCGGTTCACAAATGGTGGGTATAGCATTTATGATCCGATTTTGATGATTCTTGTTATGTTTGATACGACATTATGGCATACCTTCAGGTGGTATAGTACATAGCTGTTCTATTATACCGGGTGTTTTTTTTAAAACTTTGGATGGATTTTTTTGTTGATACACCGGTTGAATCAAAAAAAGTTTAAGGCAAAAGTTGTTGGGTTTTGAGGGGGAAATAGTTTAGACGTAATACTAACCCACTGCGGGAAAGGATTGTCAGCGAGTGCCGCAAATTAACAGCAGAAACATTCCGATCAGTGCGAGCCGAGTTCGAAAATCGATTGTTCCATTGTATGGCAGTGAATGGAGAACACTTTGAAAACTTATTATCTTAATGTTAAAATAAAAAATAATAATTTAATTGCAGTACCTGGTGAGATTTTTAATGCAATTGGCAACTCGGAATACTCCCTCGCCCCTCATCATTATCATCAACATTATCAAGACTTTACACAAAAATAACAGGGAAAATTAAAAAAAGTTTTAGACAAAAGTTGTTCATTTTTACACAAAAAAAATAATTTAATCATAAAAATCGGGAGTTTCAATTTAAAAAACAAAAGTTACCCCCTCCCTCTGCCGAGGGGTGAGGGGGAGTGGTTTGGTATTACGTGTAAACTATTTCCCCCTCAAAACCCAACAACTTTTGCCTAAAACTTTTTTTGATTCAACTGGTGTATCAACAAAAAAATCCATCCAAAGTTTTGAAAAAAACACCCGGTATACTGTACAATACAGCGTAACTACCGTTTGAATGATTATTATCTTTTCCGGTTGAAAAAATCTACATCTCTTTAAAAAGATTCCGACGAATGATATCCGTTCGAATAGAGCGTCCGATTGATTTCTGTTTGAAAAAATCTGAGTTATTGTCAGGTTGCGGCTAAAGAAGTTTGACCACAAAAAGTGTGTTATCGTTACATTTTTAGTATTCAGAGAAATCCCGTTTCAATGTTTCGTACTATAGTGTTTATTAGATGTAGAACGTATTTAATTTCACGCTTTGAGCTTTTCGCTCTGTGACGCTACGTTACTGACGCTTTCAAATCAAATGTTGCCGTATGTCTTCTAAATTAACTACTAAAAGCTCTTGCATTTATAGAATTTATGTCGTTTCATTCAAAAATAAAACATGCCTTTACGTTCTCTTCTTCTTAACTTCGCTTGTATACTGTAAAACATTTAAAAATAACTAGTCTTTAACTTGTAACTTGTCACGTTATCGTTTTTTTTTTTGCTTACTGATCGGTCCCCACTTACTCCTTATTCTTTGATGTAGAGAAAACTGTGAAAATTCGATCGAAATCGATTCAGTAGTTTTTGAGATATCATCAAACAGACAAAAATTATGACAAAGACTCAATTGGTCTAGCTACCTTATAAACGAAATGAACATTTGTGATTGAAAACATTCATTTCTGATTTTCATTTATTTGGATTGAGGTTTTTACAATTACCGTTTTTTCCAATCCCAATTCCTGTTAACCCATCCATCATTGTGTCCCAGTCTTATATGTTATATGTTTATGAAGTATGGGGAATAAGATGCTGGCACATGGGCCAAGCCCTGAAGCTAATGGTTATGGTTTAAAAAAAAATAATTACCGTTTTATTTAAACAAAGGATATTATTCATAAATTATTACAAAACAAGTAAGAAAATGATCGAATATAAGTTTGTTTCTAATTACAAAAGTTTATAAATACCAAAGTTTAAAAGAGGAATAAGAAATCTGATAAGAAAATACTAAGTATTATTCGATATTAAATATAATCCGACATGTTTACCAACTTAAATACGATTAAATAAACAACTTATACCTATCCTGATAGTTACCAACTTCTGAAATACATTAAACGTGTTTTGTTTTTAATGTTTTAAGCCATTTTTTCTGAAAGAAAATATGACAAGAAAGTATAATTTGTGCTGATTTATTATTTATAAAATATTTATTAGTTGATTTAGAAGTTTGATTTTTTCACAGCTCCAAGGGATTACAGACTTCAGTATTTGATATTAATTTCAACTTGATTACCCCCTTGCGTTCCTGAGAAAATGGTCTTGACAGACAGACAGACGGACAACGAAGTGATCCTATAAGGGTTCCTACTTCATTTTGAGGTACGGAACCCCAAAAAAGAGGTAAAAAAACTCTTTGAGTTAAACGGTTTTATTGTACCTATCAAAATCTATAAAATAATTATGGGTCAATAATTTGGGATTTTTACCAGACTAAAATAAAATCAGTAGATATTTTACATACGCTTGTAGCTACGTACCAGCTGAATTAATTTATTATAATAGCTTATGTCTGCTATAATTGTTAAGAAACATTCATTGTTGTAGCACTATATTAGAAATAATGTATTTTTCCAACACGTCACCGTCGGGATTTAAACCCGAATCTTTCCAATTTCGCGGCGAAATGAGTTAATCAATTACTCTACGGTGCACACAACTCATCATTTTAATCCTTCATATTATAGCGATTTACAACACTCAAATTCCCTACATGCGAGAGCCAATTATTTTTAGCTATAACTAGACATTAACTCTCACAGTAGCGAGGGCTCTTGAATGAATCAAAGATGAACTTTCCATTATTAATACGGTCCTATTATACTAAATTAATTCAGCTGGTACGTAGCTACAAGCGTATGTAAAATATCTACTAATATGAAATAATGGTGTTGATAATTTACCAATATTAAATTGTCGTTTTCCGCATTGAAACAATCCTAACGAAACAGAAAAATTCTGTGACTTACGACCGTATTAATAATGGAAAGTTCATCTTTGATTCATTCAAGAGCCCTCGCTACTGTGAGAGTTAATGTCAATAGCTATAGCTAAAAATAATTGTCTCTCGCATGTAGTGAATTTGAGTGTTGTAAATCGCTATATTATGAAGGATTAAAATGCTGAATTGAGTGCACCGTAGAGTAATTGATTAACTCATTCCGCCGCGAAAGTGGAAAGATTCGGGTTTAAATCCCGACGGTAACGTGTTGGAATAATACATTTTTCTAATATAGTGCTACAACAATGAATGTTTCTTAACAATTATAGCAGACATAAGCTATTATACTAAACAAAATAAAATCGTGGGGTACCCCTATTTCTGAATCAGTCTGTATAATGTAGTTAGTATAATGGTAGCATTTTGTCGGAAAGTTTTTTGTATTTAGTGTGGTTGATTAAAGCTTTAAGACAAAAAATATAATAGGTGGATATTAAAAAAAAATAAATAACGAATAAACATAATTTCCGGATGTTACTTTTGTTTTTATATACATAAAATATAATAATCAAAAAGTCACACCACATATCAAAAGAGTTAAAGCCTTATTCATTCAATATTATGTATATTCGTAGCCACCAATACAAAAAAACGACTGAATCAGCTGTGCTTTTGTTTGAAAATCAATTAAAAAAAAAAAAAAGATTTGTAAAGTTGACATTTCCAATATTTTTTGCAAAAAAGAGGTAATTTATCATCGACTAAAAACTCAATAAATAACATGAAATAATCCGATAATCCTATTAAAAGAGAAAAAGAGAGATAGAATAGAATGCAAAGCAATATGGAAGTGATATTTTAGCTCGCAAAGATTATTTGAATACTAGGTACAATACATTATCAAGCTTGGCTTAAAAAATCGTTTAACAGGAATACATCTGCCTACACGTATTTTTTATTTTTTTTCGTAGTTTTATAGGTTGAATAAATTGTTTCGAACCTGAAACCACTATGAAAGACCTGCGAGATACCTGGTTTTCTATAAACTTCTCTGAAGTTATTGCTAATTGTTGCAATTAAATATTAAAATTATAATGATATTGTTTAAGAGGACAGTGGATCAATTAATTAATGCTATTAAGCAATATCTAATTGCCACGTTTCGTTTTTATTTCAAGAAGAAGTTTTGAAATCAAAACGAAACATTGCAATTAGATATAAACTTTTTATTAATAATTGTTAAACTCAAATTTATATTTACATGTATATATTAACTTTTATATCTACTTAATCAAAACATTTAATAGGTATGTATTATTATTATTTGTTATTTCTATTGTAAATTTTATAAATTGTATTTTTAAAAATTTTATTACAGTTATTAAAGCTTGATAAAGTTCCAAACAAGGAACGAAACGTCGCTGTAAATAAAAAATTAGGTATTTACTTAAAAAAAGTCCTTTTTCCCGAAAAAACATTTTTATATTAATTACCAAGGACAAAAAAGAAATAAAGTCAATTGCTTAATAGCATTAATTAATTGATCCACTGTCCTTTTAAACAATATCATTATAATATACTGGATCTGAACCACATATATCATTAAAATTATTGAAAAAATTCGGTATAGAGATTAAAAATCGTTTTTGAAAACAAGCCTTGAGGTGGGTCGTTTATTAGTACGACCCTTGAGATCTACATGACAAAATTACATCCGAAAAATCATTTTCAAAAAATACTAAGATTTAGTTTTTGCAGTCTTTTTGTTTAAGCAAAAAAAAACGACTTGATCGATTTAAAAAAAAATAATTAGGATTATATTGACGTTAATAAGCTTCCATTGACAGCACAAAGAAGCCAATAACGCTTTCATTCGACAGATTTCAAATAAATTCCACTTTTTCGCAGCATTTTTGATTAAAAAAACGGCTGGATCGATTTTGATAAAACTTTTTTCGGATCAATTGATATTAACATGCTTCGATTGGCACCCCGACGAAGACGAATCATTCTTACTCGCGAGATTTCGTGTAAAAAAACAATCAGGTTCTGATTTTATCTCGGACACGATTTTTCATTTCTAAAAAAAAACTTAGATCCGTTTCCCTACCAAACATGGATATAACAAGCGCATAAAAATAAAAACTGATGTTTTTAAGATAAAATCACATTTTGTGGTTTGCTGGGAAATGACATTCCTCGTCGAAATTTAACGATTCGTAGATTTAAATCATTTTTTCCGAACAAAAGTACGTTAAAATATAGGTCAATGGATGTGAAAATTTGTTGGAAATTAAACTGTACTATTCAGTGAACAAAAGCATAAATAACTGAAGCGCAACGTGTTAGAGTGAGATAGTTTTATGGATTCATAATGTGTGAGAATAGTGTAGCATTAAACCTATTTGGCAACGGTATCTAAGTGGAGTTTACATTCTATCTGGCGCCAGCCTATACGAGAACTTGACACTGCCGATTGTTTAGTAGACAAAAATGTGATAATTTTCTCTAACGATTCGATTTTTACGAATCGCCATTTACGTTCCGTCTATTTGTTTATTATTCCAAAGGTATTATTTAACGCTATCAATGGAAATGTTGACTATTTTTGGGAAAGTGTTTTAAGTCGTGCAATACGTACCAAATATTTATTATTAATGTATTTGCCATATGGCAACATACACTATTGGCGTCGGTCGGATGGCGGGACCTAGGGGTCGGACCAAAATTTCTCGACGTTTCATAACCTCCAAAACGCATTGCCACCATTTCTAAACATGTTTATATATTTATATATATATATATATATATATATATGTGTGTACGGGCAATAACATTCGAAAGAGTTAATTGATTTTAATGAAATTTGGCCCATGTGTTGAAATCTATCACCGCAAGAAGCCTATTTAAAATGGGTGTAATCGGGCCATTTTAAGGGTAGTTTTTAGGGGTTGAAAAATGTTTTTGGGCCCCAAAATACCGAAAAAATTCTCAGAATCGTTTCAAAATTGACATTTATCCCATTAGTAGCAATTAAAAAGTGTCCTTAAAATTTTAATAAAATCGGCTAAACAGGACCGGACTTACAAATTTTTTGAAAACACTAATTTGCAGATAGTGACATATTTATTGAAGGGTGTATTTAATTCGGTGTAGACGTTAGATTGATAATAATATTACAGTTAAGAAAAAAAATGTTATTTTAAGGAGTGTATTAAGGGGTTAAATTTTTTATTTTGCCCAAAAACAAACTTAATTTCACATAATAAAAAGTATAAAACCACACGGCCCTAATCAAGCAAATACACTATATTGTCGGCAGGGTTTTGGCACTGCGACCCGGGTTTTTTTTATTTAAATACGACTCAAGCTTTAAAAATCATGTATTTTAAATTCCGTTTCTTTCGCTCCAGAAAACGAATTGGTACAAGGCCAAAAAAAAAGGTGGCTTTAAATAAATTAATAATTATAGTTATGGAAAAATAAATGAATTTTGAAATAAACATATTTTAAAATATATATATAGGTATCCCTAATTATTTTTGAATATTTTGTAACGTTGGACGATTGTTCCAATTTAAAGCCAAACATTAATCATTGGTCAGTTAAAAGCATTCACGTGTTTACTGTTCATAGCTGACTGCAATTCTTCAGTTTATTGAATTATATAAAATGTATTATTCAGCAGGAAAACTGATAAAATAGTAATTTTACTTTTGAAAAAAACCCCGCAAATATACTTAAACAAAACATTGTATATATGTGAATATGCTGGACCAATGGGAAAACTGATTACGCCGTTTTTGATTGTATTCAACTGTTTCAATGTGCAGAGGAACTCTAAATTGCATGTCAAAATTGTAATCTTGTACAATGTATAGGAAGATATTATAGTTCTCAGTCAAAACCGATCCGATAATGTCCTTGTAAATTCCCCCGGAGAATTATCAATCTATTGGACAGCACGCTCACAATCGCCTTGTATAACGTGAGTCCCCTCGTGACATATCAAGGGTTCAAAGGAAATGATAATGACTCCATGCTACTTGAATTTAACTGACGGTACCTTCAGGACAAAGTTATGTATTTTACAGAAATCATATTATTAGTGTATTTGCCATATGGCGTCGGTCGGATGGCGGGACCTAGGGGTCGGACCAAAATTTCTCGACGTTTCATAACCTCCTAAACACTTTGGCACCATTTTTAAAAATGTTTTATATGTGTGCGGGCAATAACTTTCGAAAGAGTTAATTGATTTTAACGAAATTTGGCCCACGTGTTGAAATCCATCACCGCAAGAAGCCTATTTAAAATGGGCGCAATCGGGCCATCTTAAGGGTAGTTTTTAGGGGTTGAAAAATGTTTTTGGGTCCCAAAATACCGAAAAAATTCTCAGAATCGTTTCAAAATTGAAATTTAACCCTCTGGTAATAATAAAAAAGTGTCCCTAAACTTTTAATAAAATCGGCCCGACAGGACCGGATTTAAAAATTTTACGAAAACACTAGTTTGCAGATAGTGAATTATTTACTGAAAGGTGTACATATAACTTGGTATAGAAGCTCGATTGATAATAATATTGCAATTAAGAAAAAAAAATGTTATTTTAAGGGGTGTATTAAGGAGTCAAATTTTTTACTTTGCCCAAAAACTAAGTTAAGTTTCCATTATAAAGCCACACTGCCTGTATTAGTAAATACACTATATTGTCGGCAGGGTTTTGGCACTGCGACCCGGGTTTTTTTGTTTGTAGTCAAGTAGAGAGTTATTGTAGACAAAATTCTATAATGTTTTAAAAAATAATATAAAAGAAATGAATTGTCATAAGTTCAAAAAACAATTAAAGATTTACTTCTTGACAAATGTCTCTTCAATAGGGATGTTGACTATTTTTGGGAAAGTGTTGTAAATCGTGCATAAGTACCTAATATTGCCACAAATATTTATTATTTTTATTTAAATACAACTCAAGCCTTAAAAATCATGTATTTTAAATCCCGTTTCAAATTTCGGTCCAAAACGCCTATACTAGTCGCGTGACGTCACCTGTTCATACCAAAGGAGGCTCAAAAGTTTACACGGGTGCTACCATCCTATAGATGCGTATTCTGTGCTCATAAACGTTAGTAAACTGAGATGATGAAAAGTTGTTTCGTAGTCGTTGCTATAGTTACATGTAATTTGACGTTTCCTATAAACAAATAATAATACATTACACACTAAATATTAACCAAGCAATGAAGTTTTTTGACAGCGGCTGAACATATGACGTCATGCGCTCTGATTGGTGTCTGTTGTCACGTGACTTGAGAGTGATTTTATTAGGTTTTATTTATTAAATATTAATTAAATTCCTTAAAAATAAGGAAAAATACAGTGTTTTTTAGTATTTCTATCATAGAAACTACTACTTTTCGTTAAAATTATGTTTTCTCGCGCACTTCTAGCTCACATAACTCTATTCCACCCTGGAACTGGCAATAGCCAAGTTGGGTTGGAAAATTCCATATATATGTTTTACACGCAATGTGATTTATTAGTGTATTTGCCATAAGGCAACATACACTATTGGCGTCGGTCGGATGGCGGGACCTAGGGGTCGGACCAAAATTTCTCGACGTTTCATAACCTCCTAAACACTTTGGCACCATTTTTAAAAATGTTTATATATATATGTATATATATATTTATATATATATATATATATATATATATATATGCGTATATATATATATATATATATATATATATATATATATATATATATATATATATATATATATATATATATATATATGTGTGCGGGCAATAACTTTCGAAAGAGTTAATTGATTTTAACGAAATTTGGCCCACGTGTTGAAATCCATCACCGCAAGAAGCCTATTTAAAATGGGCGTAATCGGGCTATTTTAAGGGTAGTTTTTAGGGGTTGAAAAACGTTTTTGGGCCCCAAAATACCGAAAAAATTCTCCGAATCGTTTCAAAATTGACATTTAACCTTCCAGTAGTAATTAAAAAATGTCCCTAAAATTTTAAAAAAATCGGCCCGACAGGACCGGACTTACAAATTTTATGAAAACACTACTTTGCAGATAGTGAATTATTTACTGAAAGTTGTATATAATTTGGTATAGAGGTTCGATTGATAATAATATTGCAATTAAGAAAAAAAAATGTTATTTTAAGGGGTGTATTAAGGAGTCAGATTATTTATTTTGCCGAAAAACCAACTTAAGTTCGCATAATAAAGCCACACTGCCTGTATTATCAAATACACTATATTGTCGGCAGGGTTTTGGCACTGCGACCCGGGTTTTTTTTTTATTTAGATACTAATTTTGTAATTCTGTTTTCTTTTCTTTTTTTTCCCAAGGAATAAATTTATTTATTATTATTATTATTAGTGTATTTGCCATATGGCAACATACACTATTGGCGTCGGTCGGATGGCGGGACCTAGGGGTCGGACCAAAATTTCTCGACGTTTCATAACCTCCTAAACACTTTGGCACCATTTTTAAAAATGTTTATATATATATGTATATATATATTTATATATATATATATATATATATATATATATATATATATATATATATATATATATATATAAGCGTATATATATATATATATATATATATATATATATATATATATATATATATATATATATATATATATATATATATATATATATGTGTGCGGGCAATAACTTTCGAAAGAGTTAATTGATTTTAATGAAATTTGGCCCACGTGTTGAAATCCATCACCGCAAGAAGCCTATTTAAAATGGGCATAATCGGGCCATTTTAAGGGTAGTTTTTAGGGGTTGAAAAACGTTTTTGGGCCCCAAAATGCCGAAAAAATTCTCAGAATCGTTTCAAAATTGACATTTAACCCTCCAGTAGTAATTAAAAAGTGTCCCTAAAATCGGCCCGACAGGACCGGACTTACAAATTTTATGAAAACACTACTTTGCAGATAGTGAATTATTTACTGAAAGTTGTATATAATTTGGTATAGAAGTTCGATTGATAATAATATTGCAATTAAGAAAATAAATGTTATTTTAAGGGGTGTATTAAGGAGTCAAATTTTTTATTTTGCCCAAAAATCAACGTATGTTCGCATAATAAAGCCACACTGCCTGTATTATCAAATACACTATATTGTCGGCAGGGTTTTGGCACTGCGACCCGGGTTTTTTATTATTATTATTATTATTATTATTATTATTATTATTATTATTTGAATACAGTCAACATCCCTATTATAAAAACTTTCATGAGTAAATTTTTAATATGATTATATATTTTGTTTGTTGACGATTATTGTATACTTTTCTTAGTTTCACAATAAAAAAATCTATCTATCATAATGTAGGGATTCTTAAACTATCTTGAAAGCAGATTTATTTATAGCTCTCGTCACAAATATATCGATGAAATAATAATATTTTATTTATACCCGATCGAAAGTACGTACTTTCTCCTTCGATTATAAGGCAGAAAGCCTAACATTTATGCTCTGCTGGAATTACTCGCACGGTATCTATAACAGCAGGTCGAAAGAAAGTAACAGCTGGACGAAAGAGTTTTCTCGTGCACACTGATGCGTGACACTGTCGCCAGCCAGTAGTAGCTAACAGTTGTTATTGCGTATTTCCTCAAAAACTGCTCACTTGAAAGTTATTAGTCTTTTTATGTCAGGGCGAAAGTACATACTTTCGACCGGGTATATAAAGAAAAATAGTATACACCACAAGGGCAGAAATTTGAAATTCCTGTTCTTGTGGTGTAATATACTATACAGATTATTTTATCAAACAGAAAAGTAATTATTAATATTAGGAAAAATCAGGTCTTGAAATAAATTAAATAAAAAGGATCAGGTGAAAAGACCAATTTTTAGGTACGTTTTAATTCGATATACGACGTTATATTTATAAACTTTAAATTATTGAAAATATAAATTTCATATTAGTTAATCAGTTGACGCTAATAATTTTTGGACTATTATTGTACTTCATTATTTTATTGTAAAAAAATATTGGTATGACTTATGGTTTTAACAGAATTTTCGAGATACCTGAAGAAGTCGGAATAATACCGACGAAACGTCTTATATCGAATAAAAACGTACCTAAAAATTGGTCTTTTCACCTGATCCTTTTTATGTAATTATTAATCTCTAGAATTTTAAATTTAAGAAGCTTTGTTGAATGAAGCTTCCTTAGCTTCATTCCATGCCCGGCTGCGGGTGAGTAAACCGACAAAAAACTTTACCGTCAGCGCTGTGACTCGTGTGACTGTTAAAAAGCACTGTTTTCGATGTAATAAAACACATTACGACACTAGGTATAAAATTAACCATTCCTATACGTTGAATTAAGTTTTCTGCAAAGTCCTGTATAATTTATGTACAGTATATGCTTAAATATGTGCACATACAATATATGACGACGTAATAATTAATGAGACACGGGGTATCATAGGTCCGCGCGTAGATGGCTCCAACGGTTTGTCACGCGATTCGTATATGATGTGCCCACATTGAACACCCTTCGACAAAATTATGGGTATTTAATATGCCTTCGAAAACAATTTGATTCTTTATCTTATCGAAGACAATTTTTTTTTGGGTCTAAAACTCGTTTTCCACATGGCGACTATGCATATACGATATGTCTTAGTTTAGAACATTATGTCACATCTCGTCGTAATATATATCATTTCGCAACTAGATATACTATCTACTATTTCTTATGGTGAGAGCAGACGTGACTAGGACTTTTATCCAGTATCTCTCATCAAAAAATGCATATTTTTGGATCAGGCATTGTTAAAGACTAGTGGCCAATTACGTAATATATTAATAATTTATAAATATTTTAGAGGAATTAGGATCAAGTTAAAATATTAGATATAGAGTCTAATCAATTCAAAAGGAACATAAGTGAAATGATCTGGATTTATCTGAATGATTCAATAAATTTAAAAACTGACACTAATAACTTAAGTTGTTTATATAATGGTATTTTGGATAAATATAAAAAGTTGATAAAGACAACTTAAGTTATTAATTAACGTTATTAATAATTAAATTAAATTGATATTTGAAAATTATAAAGTTTAATATAATGACTGAGATTGACGCATATATAAAATGATAGTAATGAAATTTTGAATTTAGTTACTACGTAACTGTTGTGATAAATAATATAAACTGTTTATTTGTTTATTTAGTTTTAAAAAAATTTTTACTCTGTATAAATTCTAATATAACTACTTAAAATTTTGATTTGTTATGATATCTCAAAATAGTATAACAAGATAATTGAATTAAATCTAATTATTAAGACAATTAATTAAGGTATGTTTAATATTTATTTATTTGTTTTATTATTGGTTGTTAAATTGTCTTTTTATTTTATTTCAGATCACCTGATGAAGTATTAATTTAATACGAAACGTTGTGAAATAATAATTTGTCTTTTATTTCATTGATCCTAATTCCTCTAAAATATTTATAAATTAATTATTAACATCAACATACATTATTCGTAATATATTAATATGGTGGAAATAAATTTTATTAGTGTATTTGCCATATGGCAACATACACTATTGGCGTTGGTCGGATGGCGGGACCTAGGGGTCGGACCAAAATTTCTCGACGTTTCATAACCTCCTAAACACTTTGGCACCATTTTTAAAAATGTTTATATATACATGTATATATATATATATATATATATATATATATATATATATATATTTATATATATATATGTGTGTGTGTGTGTGCGCTATAACTTTCGAAAGAGTTAATTGATTTTAACGAAATTTTGCGCACATGTTGGAATCCACCACCGCAAGAACCCTATTTAAAATGGGCCCAATCGGACTATTTTAAGGGTAGTTTTTAGGGGTTGAAAAATGTTTTTGGACCCCAAAATACCGAACAAATTTTCAGAATCGTTTCAAAATTGACATTTAACCCGTTAGTAGCAATTAAAAAGTGTCCCTAAAATTTTGATAAAATCGGCCCAACAGGACCGGACTTAAAAATTTTTTGAAAACACTAATTTGTAGATAGTGACTTATTTATTGAAGGGTGTATTTAATTCTGTGTAGACGTTAGATTGATAATAATATTGCAGTTAAGAAAAAAAATGTTATTCTAAGGGGTGTATTAAGGAATCAAATTTTTAATTTTGCCCAAAAACCAACTTAAGTTCGCGTAATAAAGCCACAGTGCCTATATAAGCAAATACACTATATTGTCGGCAGGGTTTTGGCACTGCGACCCGGGTTTTTCTATATTATATTCAGAGACTTCAGCGCCACTACACGTCATGTTACCGACAACTGTTAAAACAGATTGCCACCAGATGGGGACATTTGTTTTTTCTCAATGTTATTTTCTGCAATGAAATTGGTAAAATTTTTAAACTGTAATTTGTTAACGAAAACATTCTAAGATATTAACTTAGGTTTTGTCATTAGAGAGAAAAATATTCTCCAAAATGGCGTATCAAACATTAATTTAGATACAGTATTAAGGGAGATATTTCATACCGACAAAACATCTTTGAGAAATAATATATGAGCCATTGAAAACCAGAATGGTTTAAATAAAAAATAAATTGATACTACGATTGGCAAAACATTTCTTCGGGCGTTATCTATCTGCGCTATTAATTTCAAAAATGAATATTTAAGTTAATCTTATATAAAGGTATGTACACCGAAAACATTTCAGTGTTTTATAACCAGATTTAACCATATTACTAAAGCTTTTTGTCATGATATAAAGAAACTTAATTTTATGACTTAGGTCTTAGACCAGGCCTGGGCAAATGGCGGCCCGCGGGCCGAATCCGGCCCGCGGTAGAATTTTGTCTGGCCCGTGAAGCATTGTATATATTATTATTAAAAACACAAATATTAGTTTTTGTCTAACATAAATTGGTGCATAAAAAATTTTAGATAAAATATTAAGCAATACTTATACACATTATCAGGGCCGGTGGGAGCCAAAATTTTCTCCCGGACACCCGCTCTTTTCAGCGCCTCCTATTCGAAAATATAATTATGATAATTGAACAATTAGAAAAAAAAAACTGTTTGGCCCGAGGTCAAATTTTCATCTGCAATGTGGCCCGACTATCAAAATATTTGCCCACCCCTGTCTTAGACCATTCAGGTTTTCAATGGCTCATATACCGATTACTATTAACAAAAATACGGCCAGCACGCTAGACTTTACGCCACACTGTCCTCTATAATTGATTTTCATTGACGATACGACACTTTTTCCGTCGATTATATCAACACTAATTCTCCGTAACAGTACGTATAGGTTATGTGCGTCCATATAATGGGTATTATATAATGGTGTTTCGTAGAACAATGGCCGGCTTATACATTATTATATAATCCTCTTTTGGAGGTGAAAGAGAAAACCCATCATTGTATTGTCACCGTCAAATGCACGGGTCGTGTTGATCGCCGATGGCTGAAACACATTTGAATGTGACACTCTGTACTCACAGAATGTGATCAATCTGAGTTTACTGAGACGGAATTTCCCTAAAGGAAAATCTAGCCAGACTATTAGATTTCCTTTCCTGGTCAAACACTGTTGCCACTTTGGAATTTGCAAAAGTACTAAAGACGTCTTCTTAAACACTGATCCCTCAGATTATAAAATATGCCCTCGACATATTTTTGTTGCAATAGATTACACCACACGGCAGTGTCGTATCAGTAAGGTGGCAGGATGGGCAAAATGCCACAGGCCCCCGGCCGAAGGGGGTCCCCGATCCAAGAGGGCTGTGAGCACAGGTGGATTCTAACTTTTATTATTACAACACTTAGTAAAATTTATTAGTTTTGTATTTAATTAATTTAAGATATTTACTAAAGTATTTTTAAACAAAAAAAACCCGGGTCGCAGTGCCAAAACCCTGCCGACAATATAGTGTATTTGCTAATACAGGTAGTGTGGCTTTATTATGCGAACTTAAATTGGTTTTTGGGGAAAATAAAAAAATCAACTCCTTAATACACCCCTTAAAATAACATTTTTTTTCTTAATCGCAATATTATTATCAATCTAACTTCTATACCAAGTTATATACACCTTTCAGTAAATAATTCACTGTCTGCAAACCAGTGTTTTCGTAAAATTTTTAAATCCGGTCCTGTAGAGCCGATTTTATTAAAAGTTTAGGGACACTTTTTAATCATTACTAGGGGGTTAAATTTCAATTTTGAAACGATTCGGAGGATTTTTTCGGTATTATGGGGCCCAAAAACATTTTTCAACCCCTAAAAACTACCCTTAAAATGGCCCGATTGGGCCCATTTTAAATAGGGTTCGTGCGGTGGTGGATTCCAACGTGCGGGCCAAATTTAATTAAAATCAATTAGCTCTTTCGAAAGTTATTGCCCGCATATATATATATATATAATATATATATACATATATATATAAACATTTTTAAAAATGGTGCCAAAGTGTTTAGGAGGTTATGAAACGTCGAGAAATTTTGGTCCGACCTCTAGGTCCCGCCATCCGACCGATGCCAATAGTGTATGTTGCCATATAGCAAATACACTAGAAATGTATCAAGATATGAACGTATTTATAGGAAAAAGATATCACCCAGTGTTAAAACGCATCCGCTACTTGTAAACGCAACGCTGGAGCATAAAGAAATGAAGTCTCAGTTTTCGATCCACTTTTAAGATACGAAATAGAAAAGTCATCTTCTATAGGAGAACTTGCTGTTTTATTAATCATAAAGAATCATCTTGTTTCTTCAAGCTTTTCTAAAGTGTGCACTGCATTTGGAACCATCTCTGTGACTACGGCTAGTGCCGAGCGATAATTTTCAAAATTAAAATTGATTGGTTGAGCTTCATTACAGAGAGGGAGGGCCCCATCCGATGAATTTGCGACAGGTCTCAAACGATGTAGTCACACCACTACTACACGGGCAGAAAGTTGAAATTCCTGCACTGCGCGCCATGATGCCCGCGGCTTATAACTTTCCAATGAGCAATTTTGAGGTTATACGCAATAATAGCTGCGCACGAGAAAACTCTTTCGTTTGCCGCTGTTACTTTCTTTCGGCTCGTCGTTATAGATGGCGTGCGAGTGATTCCAGCAGAGCATAAATGTTAGGTTTTCTGCCTTGAAGTCGAAGGCGAAAGTATGTACTTTCGACCGGGTATAAAGAAAAAATTTTATTAGCTGCCATTAAGCTGATTAGTTCTATTTCTTTATAAGAAAAGCATTGTAAAGTTTTAAATCGAGCCTGCTCAAAAAACAATTAATCGATTGAAAAGATATATTTTTTAACGGTGCATACATTTATTTATCGTAGCTTTTCGTACAATTTTCTCTTCGAAACAGCTTTTTTCTCTGCATTTTAATCAAAATTTAGTTTAAAAAACGATCGTTTCCACGAACATAAATTTTTATAATACTTTATTATTAAAAACATATTAAACTGACAACATGAATTGATACTAAACTCAAATAATCTTGGCTGATGGCAGTCTAAAATAGTCGCCATAGTCAACTTAGCCTTATGGTAACAGTAATAAAGAGCTTCGCTTCTTTTTATACATTTTAAATACCACGATAATCACTTTCAGAGTCTTCTTTGAATGCAAACTGAAATGCAATTGAAATTTATTCAAACTGAATGCCATGACACCGTTCCACTTGTTTGAGAGTGTTTTTGTGCTGCAAAGCTGCTGAACTGATTTTATTAAATAAAAAGAGATAAAACTACTTAATGAATAAACTTGTTCTTTAAGTAGTCTCGAATACAATCATTGGAATTTCTTCCACATATCTAAAATACATTAGTCAACTAGAAGAGAATGTTGGCAATTGCGAACGAGTTTGACGTTTGCTCGCCAGTTGCACATACCTAGTACTTCTTGTACATTGAAAGAACAACATACAAACACCGTAAATAGTAGATTAGATGAACTATCAAATTTAGATTCAAATCCTCACGTAGGATGACACCACTTTCGCTTACTCGAAGAAAATTTTCAAAGAAACGAAAACACTTTATCTGCGAATACACGACATATTTTTTGATACTGACATGCAAACATCAACTTTCGTCTGCGAATGTCTCGTTTTTGGGTAAATAATATATACCTACAATTAATGTGTCGCAATTTATAGACTCGACAATGAATTGGTGTTTTTAGTTCTTTTAATAATTAATGGTAAATTTGAGATGATTTTTTTTTAATTGTTACTCAATTGTTAATTACTAAACAGGTATCCAACCAACAAACAAATGAAGGAAAACAGTGACAAAAGCCGCGGGTGTAATGTTTGCATCGGTTTCTACTTTGCATATTTTTTTTCTAGTTTTAGTGCAGGTAAACAAAGAATGGGATTAAAAGACAACAAACGAGCTTGAGCCAACATAAGCAGTGTATTATGTACGAGGTGTGATGTAGAAATAATGCGATTTTTTAACTGCTCTGTATATATTCAAAATTTAGAACTAAATCAGAGTACATTTTGAAATTTTCTCACTGAGAAGTCAGAGCGTGAGATGAATTGTAATCCAAAACGATGATTAACGTTTTTCACAATTTTTTTGTTACATCCCATTTTCTCCGGATTTCTCACAATTTAGATATCTTTTATTTTCTTGCTTATCGATTTGCTTATTTGAGAAAAAAATACAACTCAGTCACGAAACTTCTTGGTTTACAGGCCTGTACGCCGTGGTTCATTGGCACTTCTACCTGGCGTTTCGTCTACAATTGCGGTAGACATCATCAAAGGCGATGATTCGCAAAATATATTAGTTAAAATGCTTTTTGTGTAATTATGTATGTTCTTTCACTTATTTTATTAAAACATCATCGAAAATGCGTGTCCAGACTTTTTGGAACAATGACAAACAAGATTCGGATTGGAAGCTGGTCCGTATTTGTCGTTCTCTTCGACCAACGCTCTATTACCTTCCAGCCTCGAATATTTGACGACCATTGTTTACTGGTGAAGCGTCCATATAATCGTTATTAAACGATAATGGGTCGCGGTACGTGTTACTTCCTGCCTTTACAAATTGACACTGATGTTCTGATAAAAATAATGAGTCAAAATTCATACTGTGAGTTGCAAGACTGATGCAGTTCTTACATTGTTACCTGCAATATATGATTACTTTCAAGCTGGTCCATATTTGTCATTCTCTTCGACTAGCGCTCTATTATCTTCCAGCCTCGAATATTTGACGATCATTGTTACTGGTGAAGCATCCACATAATCCTTATTAAACGATATTGGTCCGTGGTACGTGCCTTTACAAATAGTTCTGTTAAAAATATTGATTCAAAATTCATACTGTGAGTTGCAAGATTGATGCAGTTCTTACATTGTTACCTGCAATATATTATTAATTTTAAACCAGACCTCGTATCCATGCAGGAAGGATAATTAATGTATAATTGGTGATACTTTAGGCCACTAATTATCATTCCATTAGCGTGCGATAATCTTGTTTCGCACAACGTCATTGTTTGCCAGGGGTTAAAGCACAACAATCGTTACCTACCACCGGTTGTCGGGGTAATGGCGGCTCGTTTGCCTACTATTTACTTATATATACCCTCCATACCATTATACCTTATCCGGTCTTCATAACACGATTGTCCTTTGTGTAATAAAAATGAGCTGTCTATCTTACACTGCACACTACACAAGTGAAACATAGTCGCGGTGTAATATACTATTATTTAATTGTGTTAGAATTTTATCCACAAAGTATGTACCAGTGCTGTCATCTATGACCCATTAGGTTAACTATGCAAAAATAAACAAAGTTGTTATTAAGTTCAAACAACGTATTATCGTTTTAAATCAAATTGTTTATATAATATCTAGCTTTCCGCCTTACTTCAGTCAGCAACGAAATAATCAGTAACAACAAAAGTTTGCACGTATCACATCTTTGATTGGTAGCTTATGCCAGTGAAACTCAATTCAGCTCAATTTTTTTCTACTTTCTATTTAAACTCAAGATTTACTGAAGCCCCTGTACAAAGTGAGGTTAAATAATTAGTACGACTCTAAAATTACGAACTGTAAATTTACCGTATAGGATGTTATCGGTTGTGGTCAAAATAGCTTCACCTATGAGAGAACATATGTACTAAAATCCAGGATGAATTCAACACATCAATATAGTATTTAATACAACATGGCGGTGCTCATATCCAGAGATGTGTATATGCGTATATAAAACAGCAAAGTTAAATTAGTTTAGTTTATTTGTACGCATCATAACATTGCATATTTTAGTTTCAAGGATGTGCTAAATACGCCAACACTAAAATAACTTACAACTGCACTTTAATATTATAATTTAACTAGTATCAGTCTTAAGTGATTGTTTTGAAACAATTGCAGCAAAGGGGCCATTCATAAAATACGGTCGCATACAAGGGGGGGGGGGTCTTGCTGAGTGTGACAAGATGTGACAAGGGGGGACGGGGGGTCTACGGCAACGTGACGTTCGCTGTTCATAAAAATATTTTAAATTAATATTTTTTCATAAATACTTTTTTCTCAATTTTTATTATGATACAAAGTCATTCATTTCGTATTTAGTAAATAGATAGACTTTTAAACGTATATAGTTTTATTACAATATATTGTAACTCGATATATTTACTTATGTTTATTTTTCGATATATTGCAATAGCTATTATAGATATTTCGACGCATTTACAGAATCCTTGGACTTCTGATAAATAGAATTATTATTTATTTGTTCGTTATAAAAGATATTTATAAATTTATTCAAATTTTATTATAAAAACTAAATAAATATTTTTAATTTTCAAAATTTGTGTACTATCCATTGAAATTTATTATATTCAGGGGGGGGTCTTAGTTTTTGTGACGAAATACTTACAGGGAGGGTCACAGAAAGTGTGACACAGCGTGACAATAGGGGGGGAGGGGGTCAAAAAAAGTTGATTGTAGCGTGACGTATTTTATGAACGGCCCCAAATAAATCGTTTCTATGTTCATTCTTTAATATAATGTTGGAGTTTTGAAAAAAAAACAGTGTTTGTTCCCGGGGAGAGAATCCAAAATCTGATTCCAGTGGCTTCTGTCTCGTGGCCTGTACTATAAGTGTATAATAGTAGCCGTGGAATGATAGACAGACAGACATTTGGAAACCGTCTATGTAGGGGAGAACCACGTACCTTGAGACAGTTCGTACTTTGGGACATTCTAGTTTTAAACCATTCTCGACCATGCTTTAAGCTGAAAAATCAGTGATAGAACCATTTTTAGGTATATATCATTTAGTTCAGTTTGAGTGTAGCTACAATAAGAAATTTAGGTGCAAGCGATAAATTTGTATTTTTGAAGTGTCAAAGTAATTTTTAATTCTCAGACATCAAAACCAATTTCTATAAAGGTAAGCAGTTTATTGTTTATATTTATAACTCACATTGTTAAATGCAAGACGAAGCAAGTATTTTCTTTATTCTGAAGTTTCTTAACCTATAATTTTATAATTTATAGTAAGTGATTAGTAACATTCATTAGGTACCGTACCTTGGGACATCTGTCAGTTCGTACATGTAACGCCAGAGGTTATTCGTCCTTATCCAAAAGCCAAACCTAGATAACCATCTAGGGGCGGAAGGAAACCTGGAAGATGTCGTATCCTCACGAATACACCAGAAAAAATGTAATTGAAATGCAACAACTTGCCAGAAATAACAAAAAAAAAATAAACGCACCTCACGTGGTTATGAAGTTGCCAAATCCTAAGTCTAGTAGTAGTACGAAGCGAAAAAATAATCAGCTTGAGTTTGAAGTTGATTTTTCAGCTTAAAGTGTTGCCTAATTATTATAAATAGTATTGTGTTGTTACTGTCCTAAGGTAAATGCCGCCCTGTCCCAAAGTACGTGCAATATGTTGTACCTTAGGACCATTTTCTTTTTTTTTTTTAATTCAGAATATTGTTTATTTTATTTTTTTTTGAAGTTTGTGTAATGGATTTCGTTTAATAAAAACATGTTTCGTTCTGTTTAATTGCATTATCGATTTTCCCAAAACTAACTTGTTATACATGCAAAAAACAAAAAGTGTCTCAAGGTACGTGATTAGATCGAATATAAATAGTAAATATAAAAGGGTCAGCCGTTGAAGAATAAATTCTTGTGGTTATAGTACTTATGAATATAATAACCCAACCCTTACAAGCTGTAAAGAGTACATCAGCGTCACGTGACTGTCTCCCGAGGGATGAATTCCAGACAACCCTTTCACTTGAAACGGTATACTCCTAACTAGAAACTAACCAGTGGCGACTCGTCTTTTTGTTCAAACTTAAAAGTTAAAAACTTCCATAATGAATATTCATTATAAAGTTCCGTTTCGAGGTACATATTTTATACGTGAACGTATATCGTTCTTTTTTTTTGATAATAACCAATCAAAAAGAATTATATTCATAGCTTTTTCAAATTTATCATATTCATAAAAAAAACACACGCTGCGCGTTGCAAAAGGACAACAATATGCAGTTTGAATTCTATGAACGTTTAGGATTTTGATAAACGAATATAGATTCGAAATTAAGTGCGATGCAAAAATAAGCCTAAGAGAATTAGCGTACCTTTATCAACAAAGACAATTTGAAAAATAAAAACAAACTTGTTTCAGATTTTACTAATTTGAAATTTTCACAATGTTTTAATTTAGTTGTGATATATATATTTTTTATTTCAATCGTGTAATATTTATATTATTAGCTAAAATTTCATAAATATTGCAGTTTACTTTTTTCAGGCAAGCCAGAGCTATAACTTACAAGTATATTAATCGCCTTTTTTTTATTCGTCAACCCATCGTAACATTAACCGAGAATAAACGATACTACTCGATAATTTTTATTGGTGTTTTTGAAAACAGAAACAATATTAAATAAACAAAAAATATTATTTATTTTATACCATAAAACGCTTCCTTTCCATTAAACAGTTCCATAAAACTTTTCTTATTACATTAAAAAATATATGTCACTATGCTACATACAAAATTACTTTAAATAATAACAGTGCACTCTGCAAGGTACGCTGCATAGAATATATTTGTTCATAGACAGTTCTGTTCTGATAAAAGCACATAATTAGCTTAATATAAAAAAATAACAACCGTGACTCTAAGTTAACTAGAAATTATACTGGATACTGAACTCACCATAAAAAAACCCGGGTCGCAGTGCCAAAACCCTGCCGACAATATAGTGTATTTGCTAATACAGGCAGTGTGGCTTTATTATGCGAACTTAAGTTGGTTTTTGGGCAAAATAAAAAATTTGACTCCTTAATACACCCCTTAAAATAACATTTTTTTTCTTAATTGCAATATTATTATCAATCGAACCTCTATCCCAAATTATATACACCTTTCAGTAAATAATTCACAATCTGCAAACTAGGGTTTTCATAAAATTTGTAAATCCGGTCCTGTCGGGACGTTTTTATTAAAATTTTAGGGGCCGTTTTTAATTACTACCAGAGGGTTAAATTTCAATTTTGAAACCATTCGGAGAATTTTTTCGGTATTTTGGGGCCCAAAAACTTTTTTCAACCCCTAAAAACTACCCTTAAAGTTATCTGATTGGGCCCATTTTAAATAGGGTTCTTGCGGTGGTGGATTCCAACAAGTGGGCAAAATTTCGTTAAAATCAATTAACTCTTTCGAAAGTTATAGCGCACACACACACACACACACACACACACACACACACACACACACATATATATATATATATATATATATATATTAACATTTTTAAAAATGGTGCCAAAGTGTTTAGGAGGTTATGAAACGTCGAGAAATTTTGGTCCGACCCCTAGGTCCCGCCATCCGACCGACGCCAATAGTGTATGTTGCCATTTGGCAAATACACTAAAAACTAAATTTAAAAAATCAAAAAACCCGACAGTATAAAAAGAGAACAGAAAAGATAGAAACAAGATCTAATGATAATATGCAGTCGGATGCATCAGATATTTCTGTTCATTTTATTTTTGCAGTTACTTATACATGCATGCCTCCGACTGCATATTGTCATTTGATCTTGTTCCGATCTTTTCTGTTCTCTTTTTATGTAGTCGGGTTTTCTAATTTTTTTAATTTACTTTTTATTGACATTTTCGGAAAACAATTTGCGTCTGTTAGTGACTGTTATAAATAAATTTAAGTAAATAAATGAAAAATTACATTTAAACATATAAGTTGTATATATTTTTGTAAACACCTTTTAATATTCTTCATTTTGATATCCTATTAGATTCATTTGGAAAAAAAATTTTCGAGCCACACATTATATAGCACCTAAAATCCGCTATTTTGATTTTTTTTTGACGTCACCTATCCTAGGACACTTGGGTTGCCGGGACAAACTCAACGATACCTTAGTTTTAGAAATCCGTTCAGCCGTTTGGATGATCGAAGGTAATAAAGAATATGTATTACATACATATAGTTACGCGCAAAGAACATAAGCCTTCTTGGCAGTTGGGTAAAAATAGCAAATATAAAACAAATTCAGTCGAAGTAACATTATTCGACAAAATCATTTCATTTTCATATTCTTATGTTGATATTAATTCTAATTTTGTAAAATGATCGTTCATAAGTAATAAAAAAAAATGGTTTTTAATTTGCAACAAAATATTAAAAAAATGTGGTGTTGATATTAATTGCAATTTTGTAAAAAGATCGTTCATAAGTAATAAAAAAAAGTTACAACATACAAAAATGTGGTGTAAGTGACGGTACGAAATGGTGGGAGAACGTGTTACGATGTTATTCTAGAGTCAATATTTTTCCATGTTTCATTGCAGATGTTACCTACAGTGGTACAAGCAGAGGTACATTTGTTCCAATTTTCTTGCCGGTTAATTTTCCCTAACAGTCTAATTAGACCGACGTGTCGTAAAAGGGCTTTTAAACAACGTCTGTACTAGTAGTCAGTATTTTCAGCTTCCTGTGGTGTATTGAAGCTTCAAGCTTCCTTTATGCAACTGTGAAGTTTCAATTTATGCATTCAAACACATATGTGTCCTACTTTAATATCGTACTTGTTTTAGAAACTTACAATTTTAGTAATTTGTTCGTACGGTTCTAATATCGGTTTGTAAAACTGCTCAATTGAAGTCAAGTATGTTAAAAAGAAGCATTCAGATCAACATAAACAATTACAAGGTTGGCTCTAATGAAATGATTAATTAGAGCAGCTGGGATTCTTGACGATTGTTAGAGAAAGTTTGGATAAAAATCCGTGACACAGGGTCAATTGAGAAGAAGTTTAAAATTGCTTTTATTTACTGACGTTTCGGTAGACTGAAGATGGTACGAAGTGTACCGAAACGTCAGTAAATAAATGCAATTTTAAACTCAGTGTTGCTTCTCAGTTGATCTTGTGCCACGGATTTTTATCCAAACTTTCTCCAATAAGCAATTACAAATATTTATTTAATTTCTAAGATACGTCTTCAGACATCTTCACTTCGTTGAATTTTGATAGGTTTATTATTAAAAATACACGACACACACGAATCAAAATAATTTTGAAGTAATCGGATAGATATTATGTTATTTAGTAAATTGTTATTTGTTTTGAATGACTCCGTCTGAACGCAAGTCGGATTAGAAAAGTTTATAATTGAATTTGTACACATACATCTATAGAATCATAATTGCTTTATAATATGGATTTGTACCACAGTATTACATTCCCAGTCACGTACTGGAATCGAAAGTCGGACGCACAATGAGAGCAACTAGTTTATTGAACTAACTAATTGTACATGTCACTTTGTTCGCGTGAAGTTTTTGATCTGATCTGCAGATCCAATACCTACATCCCTGATCATTACTAAATCTTCAGAATCCAAGGATTCCTATCTACAATTTGTAAAAATTTCATGTCAATAGTTGGTTAGTATTTGTGGACACCCCCTGAATCATTCCACTCCCTCCCAGGGTGGGACAATTACTCAAAACATTTTATACCTGTTCTGTTTTAAGGAAAACTGTCTGGTATCTTACGTTTAGATACTTTTTCAAGAATATTCTACAACCCTGTCTGCAACTATGATAAGGATTTAGACACCGTGGTGTAACCGGATCTAAAGCTGGGCGCACAACGAAGCAACTGATTTACAGAAAAAACTATACTGACATATAAAACTGAATTTATTCGTTATTTGTTTTTAAATATAATAATGATTTAGGTTTCATGATGTAACCAGCTCTAAAGCGGAACGCACAATGAAGCAACTAAATTTTTCAAATTGTTTTCCCAAATCATAAAAAACAGCGTAAAAGGCGTAATAATACATTTAAAAATATCATGAAAATATAATAATGCGTTTATGATGTAATCTTTGTGTTACTAAATTTAACAATTTAGACAAGCTTCAAACAGAATCAAATCCACTCTTCATGTAATAAGGTAAAGTTGGGCAATACGTGATAATCTCGATAGTACATAAATATCTAGAAGGAATCTGACGCATACCATGTTTGCATATACAGAGTGGCTTGTAAAACGGTTATTAGTGTATTTGCCATATGGCAACATACACTATTGGCGTCGGTCGGATGGCGGGACCTAGGGGTCGGACCAAAATTTCTCGACGTTTCATAACCTTCTAAGCACTTTGGCACCATTTTTGGAAAAATTATATATATATATGTATATATATATATATATATATATATATATATATATATATATATATATATATATATATATATATATACGTGCGGGCTATAACTTTCGAAAGAGTTAATTTATTTTAACGAAATTTGGCACGCATGTTGGAATCCATCACCGCACGAAGCCTATTTAAAATGGGCCCAATCGGATCATTTTAAGGGTGGTTTTTAGGGGTTGAAAAAAGTTTTTGGGCCTAAAAATACCGAAAAAATTCTCAGAATCGTTTCAAAATTGAAATTTACTCTTTTAGTAGCAATTAAAATGTGTTCTCGAAATTGGAAAAAAATCGGTCCGCCAGGACCGGATTTACAAATTTTATGAAAACACCAGTTTGCAGATAGTGAGTTATTTACTGAAAGGTGTATTAAATTTGGTGTAGATGTTCGATGATAGTAATTTTGCAATTAAAAAAAAAACTATTAATTTAAGGGGTGTATTAAGGGGTTAAATTTTTTATTTTGACCAAAAACAAACTTAAGTTCATGTAATAAAACCAGACTGCCTGTATTAGCAAATCACTATATTGTCGGCAGGGTTTGGGCACTGCGACCCGGGTTTTTATAGATTGTCCAAAGTTAATTTTTGGGAATTTAATTTGGCATTTTGTAATTGTCATTAACGTTCATTTTAAAAATTGTAAACGTGCGTAATTTTTTTTTTTTGTTGAAAAAAAGAATTTTTAAAATCGAGATCTCTCTAACCAGAAATTACCTGTAGTGTAGTTTATTAATTGTAATGAATTTATGTAAAGGGTGAAAAAATAATTCTTTAAATACTTATAGAGATTCATGACTAGACTTGATTTGAACTTAAACTTAAGTATTAAAATCTGAAAATCAAGTCAAGTAGTTCCTCAAGACGACCTGATTTTTCATCAATTTCATGAAAAAATTAAAATACAAATTATAAACGCTAAACAGCTAAGTTTATTATCATCAACATCATCATTTTTAAAACTGTTATTATATCGTATTTTTAATTATTAATAATATCAATTTTCGATACTAGTTTTAATAAACGATAATGAGTCTTGCAAAATGCAATGAAGATTTTGATTTACCAAACTATATCCATAATTATTCTAAATTGTAATTTTAACAAGAAACAATAAAATAAAAGCAAAAAATATCAATAAACTGATTGTTGTGCATTTCAACGTATCATCTAAACAAATAAAGTCAATTTTCAAGCTCGGGAAATCCCGAATCTTGTTTCATAAGTGCGCATTTGTACATAGTTGGTTCATAGTAGTTTGAAAAAGTCAAGTCAATTGAAACAGTAACGATAGGAAATCACGTCAAGTTGTGAATTTCTAAAAAGCTAGATTTTCAAGTCCAGTCAAGTCGGAAGAAAAAGTGAATTCCTAAATATTTTTAACTCACGTTTTGGATTCAACTAGTCTGAAAATATTGAATCTTTGAGATGAAAAATAATTGAAGTCAAGGGATATAGATTCGTAACACGGAGTTCGGGGAATACCCGGTATATAGGTAATGTTACGCACAATATATAGGCTTGCATCAAGTACATATCTCTTGCTTTATGGAAAACGAGTTCATGACAGAGAGGATGCGAAGACTTCAACAAGAAAATATACATATACTTATGTACCTACCCTTACTAGATTCGAGAAAAGTTTTACAAGAAATCACACTTAAGCATCGAACAAGTTTCACTGTTGTGTTGTGTTGCAATGCAATAATCTTCCTCCCAAATTTTCTTCACAACGCAACACATTTCTCTGTTGTGTTGTGTGTTGCAACGCAACCTTGCATCGATAAGAGATCATCTTTTTAACCGCCTTCAAAAAAGGAGGTGGTTCTATACGATATGATATGATATTTATTTAATCAGTTGAGACATTACATCTATTTGACACGTCAACGACAAATACAAAACCCGGGTCGCAGTGCCAAAACCCTGCCGACAATATAGTGTATTTGCTTATACAGGAAGTGTGGCATTATTATGCGAACTTTAGTTGGTTTCTGGGCAAAATAAAAAATTAGACTCCTTAATACACCCCTTAATAACATTTTTTTTTCTTAATTGCAATATTATCAATTGAACCTCTATACTAAATTATATACACCTTTTAGTAAATAATTCATTATCTGCAAACTAGTTTTTTCATAAAATTTGTAAATCCGGTCCTGTCGGGCCGATTTTAGCAAAATTTTAGGGCCACTTTTTAATTACTACCAGAGGGTTAAATTTCAATTTTGAAATGATTCGGAGAATTTTTTCGGTATTTTGGAGCCCAAAAACATTTTTCAACCCCTAAAAACTACCCTTAAAATGACCCGATTGGGCCCATTTTAAATAGGCTTCGTGCGGTGATGGATTCCAACATGTGTGCCAAATTTCGTCAAAATGAATTAACTCCTTCGAAAGTTATTGCCCGTACACATATATACCTATATATATATATATATATACCTATATATATATATATATATATATATATATATATATATATATATATATATATATATATATATATATAAATATATATATATATATATATATATATATATATATATATATATATACATATATATATAAACATTTTCAAAAATGTTGCCAAAGTGTTTAGGAGGTTATGAAACGTCGAGAAATTTTGGTCCGACCCCTAGGTCCCGCCATCCGACCAACGCCAATAGTGTATGTTGCCTTATGGCAAATACACTAATGAAATTATAGAGTTATCGGCAACATAAATATTCATCAACAGAATAAAAGGCCCGTTCTAATAAGAAGTTTTTAATATTTGTCTTGAAAATTGAGCAAATATTATTTTTTAACAGTAAAGGAAGATTTGGTTTGAGGATCAATAAATAAATAAGCTTTACCAAATTTTCGCTAATGGCCAACGTTTCGAAAATTATTTTCGAAACGTTGGCCATTAGCGAAAATTTGGTAAAGCTTATTTATTTATTGATCCTCAAACCAAATCTTCCTTTATTGTGACATTCTATTGGATCAACACCACCATATACGAAGATATTATTTTTTAAGCTTTCAAGTAATTTGTTATGAATATATGCTGAAAAATTTTCTGGGCAATACTTATAAAAGTCTATTTTTGCCAACGGTAGTTTTATTGCGAGTATCATGACCATGTTCATCCTCTGCTAAGGCATAGTTTGCCTTATTCCCATGGGCGAAGAGCAATAAGCAAAAGAGAAAAATGCATAGAGCTGTCATAATCTTTTCTCGAGAAAAGATGTCCCTACATGATTGTTTTCTATTCAAATTGAACATGGCGCGTATTATAGATTTTTCCTTGATGAAAACACTCTGAAAAGAAACACTATGACCCCAGGCCACAATACCATACCTTAACACAGGATAGACATGGCCATAATAAATCGCTTTTAAGACATCCATACTGGATAAATATTGAGCTCTTTTCATGACATAAACAAATTTTGATAAGTTTTTACATACACTAGAAATATGATGGTCCCATTTTAAGTTACTTTGTATATAGATGCCCAGAAATGTTTTCACCTCAGTCTCACTAATTAGTGTATTTGCCATATGGCAACATACACTATTGGCGTCGGTCGGATGGCGGGACCTAGGGGTCGGACCAAAATTTCTCGACGTTTCTTAACCTCCTAAACACATTGGCACCATTTTTAAAAATGTTTATATATATGTATATATATATATATATATATATATATATATATATATATATATATATGTGTGTGTGTGTACGGGCAATAACTTTCGAAAGAGTTAATTGATTTTAACGAAATTTGGTCCACGTATTGAAATCCATCCCTCCCAGAAGCCTATTTAAAATGGGCGTAATCGGGCCATTTTAAGGGTAGTTTTTAGGGGTTGAAAAATGTTTTTGGGGCCCAAAATACCGAAAAAATTCTCCGAATCGTTTAAAAATTGAAATTTAACCCTCTGGTAGTAATTAAAAAGTGTCCCTAAAATTTCAATAAAATCGGCCCGACAAGACCGGACTTACAATTTTTTTGAAAACACTAATTTGTAGATAGTGACTTATTTATTGAAGGGTGTATTTAATTCGGTGTAGACGTTAGATTGATAATAATATTACAGTTAAGAAAAAAAATGTTCTTTTAAGGGGTGTATTAAGGAGTCAAATTTTTTATTTTGTCCAAAAACCAACTAAAGTTCGCATAATAAAGCCACACTGCCTGTATTAGCAAATACACTATATTGTCGGCAGGGTTTGGGCACTGCGACCCGAGTATTTTTTTATATTGTTAATGACAATATCAGTGGTAGTATAGTCGATCCTGCATTGAACAGTCCTGAAATACATTAATTTAGTTTTGTTTTCATTTAAGATAAGTTTGTTATTCGTCTATATGTTTTTATTTTGTATGTTTGTTACGTGATTACGCCGCCAATTGTTAACCGATTTAAAAAATTTCAACGCCATTTTCTTCATAATGCTACCGGATCGGTACCATATAGTTTTTATTAAAATCGATTCATCCGTTTTCAAATGATATCAAAAAAACATATTTTTATATGAATGCTACCTCATATCGTCAGCATTAGAAAACCGATTTTGATGATGATTGTTTTCTTATTAATAGGGCATACTTTCAGGGTTCACTGTACTTAAATCGGTTCAGGAATTTTTTAATTATAATTTATAAACAAAGCAACTATGAAATATTATTAATAAAAATGTGCGAAATCAAATCCACTAAAAAGTAAAAAATAAAAAACTTTTTAAGAAAAATATTAACCTCCTTCAAGAAATACAAATACCTCCAGGCTCTAAAGTCATTTTTACAAACACTCCAACCTAAAATAAAAAAAATATATATTTTGTGGCACTGTGGTCTTCAAAACACAAATTATGAAATTGATTTCGTTAACAATTTAAGAACTTTTTGTTACATAATATGAATAGTATTTAATTGGTTCGTTCAGCGTAAAACTTTTGATTAATCCAAGCGAAAAAAAAACAACTTTAAGAATTCATGTACCCAAATTACAAAAAATAAAATTAATTATTTTATTTAAAAGCCTTAGATGCCAAGACGAAGTTATGATGCTTGGCAGTTAATATTTTTTTTTGAAATATAGCTTATAACTTCTAATCTTCGATAGATATAATTTTTGAAGTTATACTTCTTTTGGCACATTGGGGATAAAACTTTTTCTGATATAGAAGTTAGTATTCTCTGCCACGTCTCATTTCTCTGTTGCAATAAAGTATAACTTCTGCCGCGCGTACAAGCACCACTTTTTCTTTGCAATATTTCAAAGATTTTCATCGATCCTAGTAGAGCATCATATTAAGGCGACATATGTATGCAGTACGTCACGTAGCCCTTTTGCAACTAACCTACATCACAGCCTGTGGGCCCCGCTGTTCGGGTGACGCGTTAACCCGCGTACTCGCTCTCCTCTCTCTCTTTCTCTCTCTTGCCTCTATTGTCTCTACTTGTCTTGTGTTGGTCCCCCATATCACACTTACACACACACATACATTAAAGGTCGTATTAATAGTTATAAACTTGAAACAAACTTGATCAAGTCGAATACTTTAAAGCCCAACACCTAGAATATTTAAACTTAATTTTAATTATTAATAGTACAAAAGGATGTTTAAATGGATGTTTGTTTGTTTGTCTGGACGATGATCACCTTTAATCTTCTGTGTTGAACAGATTTTAATTCTGTTTTTAACCATTCGATAGCTTATTTCTAGTAAAAGATATGAAATCTGTAAAATCTGGTCGGGCCGGCATCGCCCAAGTGCAAATTCGAATTGGATTAAAGGCCAATTTATCTCAAAAGAGTAAAATATAATATTATATCTAAAAAAATATGGAATATTAAAAACCCCCGACACAAAAAAGAGCTAATGACCTTGAAACGGCTGAACCGATTTTGATAAAACATGTCTAAGAACCACCGCTAGAAAACTTGCTTTCAAATTAAAAAAAACGCATCCAAATCGGTTCATCCGTGTAAGAGCTATGATGACACAAACACAGACATAGCGGTCAAACTTATAACAGCCCTCTTTTTGAATCGGAGGTTAATAATAATTAATAAGTCGCGGGCAGATTGTCGCCAATTCTGGCCAATGAACAACTGGTAAAAGCGGCAATCAAAGCCGTTTAGTAGTTCTCGCGTTTTTAGCAGACATACAAACCCTCGTCCCATCGTCCGGTTAAAAAAAGTGCATGCCGATTTTTTCCGGAAACTTCATTCCTTAAGGTGGCGGTTCGCGCCGCGACAGAGACAGGAGACCGAGACCGGGGACAGAGACTGGAGACCGAGACCGTTACTTGACCTTAGGTTTTCTATGTGTGTCAGTTCCGAGCGAGACCGAGACAGGAGATCGCGACGCGAGACAGAAAACCGCGGTCTCTACCCCGGACTAGTACTATCTCGCGTCTCGCTCGAGACGCACATGCAAAATTGTGAAAAATGACGTCATTTTCTGATGAAGACACCGATAAATTGATTGAAATGATTAGACAACATCCTGCGCTATTTAATTCTCAACTTGACGCATACAGAGATGAAAATTTGAAGGATAATATTTCGTGGCCTCTAGTTGTATATCATTTGTTGATAGGCATTCTTCGTTTTGTTTTATAATAATAATATAATAGTAAGTCATCGTCTTCTTCTTCTTCCAATAGTAACTTCATAACTGAATGGCTTTCCATTACGCTGTGGATTAATAATTTTCCAGAACACGACACGATTGACTCTAACGACTCAACAAAACTTTTTGGTCTCTTTTGTCTCGGTCTCCAGTCTCTGTCTCCGGTCTCGGTCTCCTGTCTCTGTCGCGGCGCGAACCGCCACCTTTAGGTTTTCTTAATTTAAACCATCAATCGGAATGAATCCACTGGATTTTTCAGATCGGATGCAGGCTAGCGCCTGGTGTAATAAATAAAATTCAAATTTTCGAGTGTAGACCATCAATACGGACGCCATGTCCCCTTGTCTACCCACTTAGGTAAGTTGTGCAAACGTAAATACAATACGTAAGTACATAAAAGCGGATTAACGCGTGTTTTCCGACACTATCTTCGGAATATCTAGAGAGGCTCTAGACAAGATTTAGCCGGGACTTGCTGACTGCCTATAGTTCTACCCGAATATATCACGTACGTGTTTTAGAACTGTTTAGTTGGTAATACTGGAGGGTATGTAATGGATGCGTGACCAACTTCACTCCGGTTATTGTTATGATAGTGTCAATTAACTCTAGATGATCTATTATTGTGAAACTGGTTGCAGAATAATGTATGGACTGGATGTCTTCCCAAAAGATCATCTTCAAGCAGAAGTTTAATGTAATAAATTTAATTTTTAACACATACCATGAATTTATTTTAAGATGAAACATACACATTTCCGTTTACATGGTTACACAATAACATTTCTGACAGCACTGTAATTACGCGTTTATTTTAACCCGTCAATTCCCATGTCCAAGTTAATAAAGATTTTTGGTTTCTTTTTAAATAAAATACCTTATATACATTTGGTTATGACAAGAAAAAATATAAATAAAAAATAAACTACCCCAATTTTCTTTTATGGGGGTGTCGCCTGCAGGTGACACTGGGCGTTGTGAAATTAAGACTTTGAAGCAGACACAGATTGTTTCTTATTGTTACGGTAAGAATAAAACGTTAGAATTTATAATGATATTTATTTATATTTAGATATATCAGTTTCTTTATAATAGAAATAGTTTATCTGAAAGAAACAAAACACTTATCTATTCTAATATCATAAAGCTGAAGAGTTTGTTTGTTTGTTTGAGCGCGGTAATCCCAGGAAATACTGGTTTGAACTGAAAAATTGTTGTTTTGTTGGATAGTCCATTTATCGAGGAAGGCTATAGGCTACATAATATCAAGCTACGACCAGTAAGGATGGAGCATCAATGATAAATGTTGCAAAAACGGGAAAAAATATTCCTTTTGAGAGCTTCCGTTGCGGCGTAAATGGTTATTATAATGCCCAGTGTCACCCGTAGGTGACACGGCATGTTTCCAACGTCGTAAAAAACGTATTCAAAGTTATTTTTACCAATAAAAAAATTTGTGCAATAGCTTATTTATTTATTTATTACACGCAATAAGAAAAAATAATAATAGTTACGGTTTAGGCATTTTTATTTCACTTTTTATCGCAAGAAATTACACAAACACAGACTACTCGAATTTCGCGCGACACATCTGATTATATTTGACAGATGACATTTGGCTAGTGTTGTCAGAAAAAAATAATTAATAGTTTTACTTATTGGCTTTGCAACAATGGTAGTGGAATTAAATAATAAAATCTCCGTGTGGTAGAAAAAAAATATTAAACTTATGTCACCTACAAGTGACACTGGGAATTGAAGAGTTAAAATAGAACATTGGAATGCGTACAAGTGTTATTATTTTGCAACTAGCGTAATAATCTCATTTCTTTTTGCCTCTGTAAGGACATATGCCAGTTCCTTTTTTTATGCTGCTTTTAAATGTATGCACAATTCTTGAAATTTAGACCAATTGAAGACTAAAATACGAAATGCATGAAGAGATATAACAAACCTTCAGTTAAGTAACGTTTTGAAGAATTTTCATGGCCGTTTAGGGTATTGCTTGGCAGTGAATGGGGGAATTTTCGAAAATTTACTTTGATTAGTTAAAAAAATCATAATATCATGTGAATTTATTATTACTTGTACGCATTCCTATGTTCTGTTTTAAAATAAACGCATAATTACATTGCTGTCAGAAATGTTATTGTGTAACCATGTAAACGGAAGTTTGTATGTTTCATCTTAAAATAAATTCACGGTATATTATGTTGACTTGTATGTTGTAACCTTATGATCTCTGTTGTCGAGCGTTTCTAATTTACAATATATTCGATCGCTATGAGTGCTTAGTTTTGAAAATAGTATTTGAACAATAGCAAGTAAATTAAAACCGCCCGTTATATTTGACACAACACGAGTTTAATTAATATTTGACGGGAAATAAAACGACGATAATGGCAAAGTAAAATGGCGGAAACATAAATTCTCCTCTTATCTAACTGGTGTATACGTGTTAAAAGTTCGTAACATAAAACCATTAAAATAAATATTATTTATTTTGCTTTAATTCTAAAGCCAACCTAAAATACTTCAAACAAATTAAAACTGAACAACAGTTATATAATAAGTTTAAGTTTAAAGAGTTTTAGCGATGATTACAGCTGGCTTAGTAAGCGCTATGTAAAACACTTCAAACTGTTCCACTCTAAAATATTCTCTCTTCTTCACTTACTTTGCTTGCTTACTAGACATTTAATTTTAACAGAATCATTCCAATTCATACTTTCATTAGCATATATTCATAATCATTATTTTTATTGCCTTTTCATTTTTAAATTAACTTTTGCCTGCTGTTTTCTCCGCATTAACTACACATGTATTACCTATCCCGAAATTCTAGTCAGATCTTTCAGGGAAGAAAAAATTCATACACAAGGACGAAATTGCGAAAAAAAACTAGTTAATATAACGCGTAGCCTATATTCTAATCTAGGACATACAAGGTGTTCCAAGAGAAATCGCTCAAACTTCAGGAGTGTATATTCTTTCCAAAAGTTATATCAAAATAGGTCCGGTTCGACTTATATAACGCCGCATTATTCCAAAAAAAATTTAACGTTTCAGATGTATTATTATTATTATTTATTTAATAATTAGGTTCAGCACAGCTGTTCTTCCACCTAACATGTTTAACAATCAACACAGTAAAATATATGAAATATAATAAAATTAAGAAATAAAATAATTCAATCATGCAACTTTTTAATATCACAATTAAAATGACAATTAAAATAGAGATAAAATTAATATTTAAAATCAGGCTAAAACTCTGGAAGACAAAATATAATTTTTAAAATTACGTTTAAAAGTCGGCAGAGAATCTGACGATTTTAAGGTTTGGAGCAGTTTATTAAATAATTTCGATGCCACTGATGAAAACGATTTTAAATAATAACTCTTTAGCGATCTAGGAACATATTAGTTATTATTTGTTCTAATGTTGACCTGGTGGTAAGTTGACCTAACTTTTAATTTATTGGCCAGATAAGTTGGCTTTCCATTCTTAATCGTTCTTTTCACAAGACACCCAAGATGCAGCGCCTACTCTCAGACATTTTAAGCCATCCTGAATAAATTCGATTTAATCCTCAGATACAGAAGAATGTGACAAACTCCATATTTGATCGTGGACAAAGATGTATTGAAGCTATAAATGGTCACTTTCAATATTTCAAGTAGTTTATTAGTGTATTTGTCATATATTTCACATGCAGTATTGGCGTCGGTCGTATCGCGAGACCTAGAATTAATTGATTATAAAAGTAATAACCAAAATAAAATTTTGAAAATGTTTTTAAATATTTGAAGTTAATTTTTGTAAGTATTGTTGTTAAAGATTTCATTTCAGTAAAAAATTTACATGACGTATGTATATCAAAAATTAGTTTTTAATCACGCCAAAGAAGTATAACTTTGACAAAATCCTCCCGCTAGCACTCGTTTTAACAAAATGTTACCACTCGTGACTACGACACTAGATATAAATCTACTATTAAAGTACGGGTGCCAGTACTCACGTGACATAGTAAGAGCGTATTGCATAAATGTGCAAACATCGTAAAAGCCAACTTCACGTCGTTAACATTCGTGACATGGCGACATTTAACGACAAAACTACTGCATTTATTATTGGTTAGTCTACGCTGGTCGTTACGTGATTTGAATAGAAAAACCTTTTAATAATCTTGTATAATAAACGATTTTAATAATGTGTAAAATGCACACGAAATCCAATATAATAAAACACGTTTTTTGACAAATGATTTATGTTCACTAAATCGGTTTAAAAATAGTTAAATTATTCTTGTAAACAAGGCTTTTTAGTAAGCTGTCCCACAAATTCCGCGATCTATCCACAAAGTATAGGTATACAGGAGTCTCGTGTTTTTTGCGTTCACAAAAATAAGTGCTCACGATAGTTCATTTTTTGGACACTAACAGCGCTGATGTTCAGGGATTACTAAAGTTCCCAGATTTGACAGAATACCGCAATCTCACACCGTTTTGAAGCAAACGATTCAATTAAAAGAAATACATGTTTTCGTAACTAAGGAAAAATAACAACAAGCTCAAAAATAAATATCGAAGAACAGATAATAAAAAATTGGCTTTTAAACCAAGCAAATGTTGAAAGCTTATTTTGTATTTGTCAGTAAAAGATATACTTATAATGCGCTTTAGTTTTTTTTATTTTATATTACATTTATATTTTTTCTATTTCAAATGTTTTGTGTTCAGAATAATTCAAATTATTTAAGTTCATTTAAATGTCCACATCATTTCTTTCATAATGGTTCCCTCAGCATAGGTTTTTCTTGAAAGGAATCTATATACTTTCATTTTGTATAATATTTTGTTTTTTATATACCAATATATTCTTTATAGACGTAATAAATTATTATTATTATTTAAGTTTTTTTATTTTTAACAGGAAATTGGACAAATTCAAATATAGTTAAATTAATTTAAATATATTTGAATTTGTCCAATTTCCTGTTCAAAATAACAAAAACTTATTTAATTATAATGGACGTGAACAATATTGAGAATTATTATTATTGTTATTTTCATAATTCAATAACAAATCTCAGGTATTTGGATTATTAATACAAAACAATCGTGTTATTGTTAATCTTGCTACGTTTCGACTACTTTATTTAGTCTGCGTCAGGCTCTGAAAAATACATATATATACAAATTCATCCTCACCATATGTATTTTTCAGGTCAATAAACATACCCCTCGGTTGAAAATTAGACATTATATCGCATCCAAAATTATTATTATAATTCAATAATAAATCTCAGGTATTTGGATTAATAATACAAAACAATCGTGTTATTGTTAATTAATTAATATTATTATTAATCCAAATACCTGAGATTTGTTATTGAATTTTATTTTGGATGCGATATAATGTCCAATTATTTTCATATTCAAAAAAAACCCGGGTCGCAGTGCCAAAACCCTGCCGACAATATAGTGTATTTGATAATTAATACAGGCAGTGTGGCTTTATTATGCGAACTTATGTTGGTTTTTGGGCAAAATAAAAAATTTGACTCCTTAATACACCCCTTAAAATAACATTTATTTTCTTAATTGCAATATTATTATCAATCGAACTTCTATACCAAATTATACCTATACAACTTTTGGTAAATAATTCACAATCTGCAAAGTAGTGTTTTCATAAAATTTGTAAGTCCGGTCCTGTCGGGCCGATTTTACTAAAATTTTACGGACACTTTTTAATTACTACTGGAGGGTTAAATGTCAATTTTGAAACGATTCTGAGAATTTTTTCAGTATTTTGGGGCCCAAAAACGTTTTTCAGCCCCTAAAAACTACCCTTAAAAGGGCCCGATTCCGCCCATTTTAAATAGGCTTTTTGCAGTGATGGATTTCAACACGTGGGTCGAATTTCGTTAAAATCAATTAACTCTTTCGAAAGTTATTGCCTGCACACATATATATATATATATACATTATATATATATATATATATAAATATATATATATATAAATATATATATACATATATATAAACATTTTTAAAAATGGTGCCAAAGTGTTTAGGAGGTTATGAAACGTCGAGAAATTTTGGTCCGACCCCTAGGTCCCGCCATCCGACCGACGCCAATAGTGTATGTTGCCATATGGCAAATACACTAAAAAATACGTAAATTACTCAAATTATACAATATCACATGCGTGCAATGGATTCCGGTACTTGGTAAATCTACTAATCTAGGAGCTTTAAGACGTTGACAGCAGAGCACTCTACATATCCACCTACGAACTACAATTTATTCACCAAATCGAAATCATTATTTTAACATTTGAGCTGCTCATATTTATACTTCGTGGATTTACCGATCGCCTTATTACTTGGTTAGTTGTCGAGGTTTTCGTGCTCACAGCTAATTAGGCAAGAAGTTTATTGACATTTCTCTTTATTACAAATGCTAATTATCCGGAATTGTCGTGAAGTTAAAAGTGAAACTATATGTCTCCATTCACCTCATTTTGATGGATAAGCAATAATTAGCTTTGTTGGCACAAGTTGCTAGTTTCTTAACGATTTACATATGTAACTACAATTCGTATACCGGGTTTCTGTTTAACAACTTTTGGAGGTCAAAAAAGATATTGGGATCGGACATTTCATTTTGCTTATTTGGAAGACATTCCTTTAAATATACAAACTGTCTCAGAATGATCATCTACGGATAGTAGAGTGAAACTGAAATATAATTATGAACAAAAAAGTCTTTAGATTCTTTTTATTCGTTGTACCGTTAATATAATTAAAATAGTACCCTCGCGACAGTTATAGTAAAAAGTTTATGCTGGTTTATGCAGTACCTACATGTAGTTGAGAGTTGTAACAAGCCCAATAATTTTGGCAGATTCTGTACTAATTTTAACCAATCCCGAGCGAGAAATCTGGCAACACTGTCGAAGCGTTAAAATATTTTATAGTACACTGTAAAAATTGAGGTCGATTACATGCGTAATCGCTGGTCCATATAATGTCAGCGATTATTCTGGAATCGTACACACCATATGGAATGCTACACATTTTCCTGTAAATTTACATATATAAGTAGTTGTGTAGTCCACATCACATACAAATATGTAATATTTTAAACAAAAAAATGTAATTTTTCAAAAAATATGTGTAAAATTCCCTAACCCATACCCTACAATTTTACATATGTTTATTTTACACCCATTTTTTAGAGTGTATGAATCCATGAGCACCTCATAGTTGTTTGACGGGTTAGATAAGTATGCGTTGTTGCCAGATCGTTTATCGTATAACCTTTCCTCTGCTGAAATCTGGTAAATTTTCCATTATTATGTATTAAATATCTCTGAAACTGTGTTGTAACTGTTAATGAGACTACTTTTAAAAAATTGTTTGTTAGTTAACGTTACTTTAGTTTTTTAAAAACATCCTAAGAAAAGTTTCTGAGATACAAAAATATTTGTCTGTAAATTTTTCGATACCCCGTATACCGTAATGTATAAGAGTCTCAAAAACTCGAACTTTGGAATTTAATATCTCTGAAACTGTGTTGTTCAAAAATTTCATTCTGCGCTAATTGATGCAGAATTATATAAACATTATTCTGGCAAAATTTCAAACAAATCCTAAAAAACGGGTATGGCGAGGGTACTATCTTACATTATCACCAACAACGTGGGCTACTACTAGGTAATATTAATAAACCACGCCCACTCGTCCACTTATGGGCTATAATTAATTAATAAATATCTCGAATCATCGAATCTAAAACTTCTAATGACTTTTCTGTTCTACTTCACTGTATTGTTCATAGGTGGTCGTTTTTCTAAAAGTTTCCATTTGAAAAGTTACGAATCGCGATATCTCGGAAGTCAAAAAAAGATATCAGGTTCGAAAAATCCGCTTAAGTACTGCATTTAAAAAGTGGAAATTAGTCATTCATTCGACGACACACGGTACATAACAACTGCATTATTATGTGCATAGAAAGAGTATAATTACATTTTGATTTAAGTCGCAGGATCAAAGAGAACCAGAGAACTTATCAAAACTAGTTTTTGAAATGAATTAGACACAGACATCAAACTTCTCTTTTGAGCAATTGAGTATTTGAATTAAAAAAAAAAAACTAAATTTTTTTTATTTTTTAAATAATATATCGTAAATAATATTGAAGAACGAAAAGAAAAAAAAATTAAGCTATAGGAATTAATAACAAATTAATTAAAATGTATAAAACTTCATAAGATATAACGTGATTACAAAACGTACCAGGAATGTTTGTGACGTCAAAATGATAAAAGCTGTGTATTTGTGTATGGCTTTATAATACATACTATCAAAGTAACCATGGCAACCAGGACCATAAAAACATTTTGACGTCACAGAGGTTTTTGGCGCGTTATCGGATCTTAGCTTAAGGCTGTCGGAACGCTCTGAATTTAAGCCAAAAATAGAGCTTCGGCTGTCAACTGATTGTAGACTTATTCGTCAATATTTTGCAAAGATTCTTTCTCTATAAGGAAGATAAAGGACAAATCTAGGTAATTTATGTACGATTTACTAGAAAAAAATTGGCATTAATTGTGCTAAAAAAACACACGTTTTCAATGCCACACTATAACCTTATTCGTATTTATTTCACAAAACTGTTCCATCACAAACCTAAAGTGACTCTTCCTTTTTCGGAAAAGTCTTTTAAATCTTCAAAATATTTCTAAAAATTAGAGTAATCAGTTGACAGCGGCACCCTTGCAATATGATTTTTTAGCCTCGTAGTTGGCACCAGCCAAAAATTGAAACGTGCGGATGATTAGAGCGAGACAGAGCTAAAGAAGGTCACACCCACAATATGTCTTTTGCCTACCTCGCCCCTTACCGCTGGGTCTCAGCACAAACAAAATTCAGAGCGTTCCGACAGCCTTAAACATTATTTTTAAAACAAATATAACTCTTTCATTATGAAATTAAACAAAATAATAAAAGTAGTTTCGCTATAAAACGTGTATGTGATCTTTCCATTTATGTAAAAAAAAAAAATTCAAAAACCCAATTGGTATACCAACACTCGACTTAGAAAAATGTCCGCAGAATATTATTAGAATATAAATTCATTAAACATAATTTTATCGGTAACGTTAAGAAGGGTTAAAGCATTTATTTAAAAACAATGGTAAAACCTTGTTTTCAAATTCGAATAAGATGTTTACATAAACAGATCAGGTAAGCTGTGAACAATCTAAATAAGATTCAAAGGTGCGTGAATTTCATTTAGAGTATCTTCAATCAAAGCTGAATACATTTACGTCTCAACAGATCGATTTATGAATGAAAATCTAACTCCCTCAAAATATGTTTGGGTGTTGTAAAGAAGCTGTTCAAGGAAACGTTTTGACAATAAGAAGAATCATAAGTTATTTGATGCAAATTTTTTTGAGTAATGTACGCGTATTATAATTTGTGAACGGTGCATGATTTTGAAACGATGACATATTTATTCCAATAAATTTCTGGAGATTCAAGTCCATTAATTCACGACACCATCATCGCAGGATCACTAGTTACCACACACACGGCACTAGAACCATCCATAGATATAGAGACAAGTCTATTTAGTGCTTTACACGTTTTCTAATACCAGTGTTTCTCAACAGTTTGAAATGATGTCTCAGGACAATGTAATAAATATACAGAGCATAAGTTTAATGTGGAACCATAAAAAAGTGATGAGTGTACGGGCGGCAGAAGTTATACTTCTTTGGCGTAATCGCTTTAATTGATATTCACATTTTCGTTAAAGATGTACACTGATAAAATAAAATAGGATGTCTAGGGAAATGATAAAAATAGTTGGAAAAACATTTTTAAACACAAGTTATGTTTGTGGTCTTATAATTTATATACATTTTATCTTTGTTCCATTTTCAAAAGTAACATTTTTACCGAAAGAAGTATAACTTTAAAAATAATGTTTAATAATAAAAGCTAATGGAGGATCTATGTAAATGTTCCCTTATTAGTGTATTTGCCATATGGCAACATACACTATTGGCATCGGTCGAATGGTCGGACCAAAATTTCTCGACGTTTCATAACCTCCTAAACACTTTGGCACCATTTTTAAAAATGTTTATATATATATATATATATATGTGCGGGCAATAACTTTCGAAAGAGTTAATTGATTTCAACTAAATTTGGCCCATGTGTTGAAATCCGTCACCGCAAGAAGCCTATTTAAAATGGGCCTAATCGGGCCATTTTAAGGGTAGTTTTTAGGGGTTGAAAAATGTTTTTTGGCCCCAAAATACCGAAAAAAATTTCCGAATCGTTTCAAAATTGAAATTTAACCCTCTGGTAGCAATTAAAAAGTGTCCCTAAAATTTTAATAAAATCGGCCCGACAGAACCGGATTTACAAATTTTATGAAAACACTAGTTTGCAGATAGTGAACTATTTACTGAAGTGTGTATATAATTTGGTATAGAGGTTCGATTGATAATAATATTGCAATTAAGAAAAAAAATGTTATTTTAAGGGGTGTATTAAGGAGTCAAATTTTTTATTTTGCCCAAAAACCAACTTAAGTTCACATAATAAAGCCACACTGCCTGTATTAGCAAATACACTATATTGTTGGCAGGGTTTTGGCACTGCGACCCGGGTTTTTTAATATGAATTTGAAGAAGAAATCTGAATCGATGAAATTGTCTCATGATTTTTCAGTGTAACACTGGTTGAGAAACACAGGTAGAAAGAGGGCGTAGCATAAAAGATGTTGGGATGAGACATCCCAACAACGTGTGCTGGAATATCAGACGACGTAATGTGTCTTACTTACATAATATTACTTGAAAAGTCTTACACAAGCGAGGGATGCCAAGAAAAAAAACTCAGAAAGAACAGTAAACATAGTAGTTGGTTGGATTAGACTGGTATAGGTTTGAAACCCAATTTCATTTGGTTGTTTTACGACAACGTTTAAATCAGTACATTTGACGTAGGAAGACTACAGACTCCCACAAATTTCATAAGAAAATCAAAAGTTCTTGGTAAAATTGTCGAAACATTCGATTATTAAAATGTTTGAAGAGATTATTCAAAATCATTCGAATGTTATACCTACGAGTTACGACTTATAATACAAGATTCCGTAATATTATATTACACTATGTTCTTTCTTTACTCTTTAAAGCACTGCACGCAATTGCTTCTCTCAGATTGCATTTCACAATATTAAATATATTATTACTTGGTCTTTTATCTGCCATTGGAAGCACTGCATGCCGGCGATTCTCTCAACTCTCATAATCGAAAACTCATTCGTTATAATAATCATATCGCATGCATTATGTCTTTTATCCTCGTCTGTACTATGAAGCATTGTATATAGGTGACTCTCTCAAGACTGCCAAACTAAACTGAGAGCCAACACACCTATTATTATGATGCATTATAAAAAACCGATCAAGTGCGAGTCGAACTCGCGAGAAAAGGGTTACGTACTATTCCATTTTCCGTGAGTACTTTAAGACCTAAGATTTTCGTTTCAAATTTCCTGTAAACTATGGGTGAGACCCGACTTCCCTATTTTTTTCAAAATTTTAGGTGCAGTAGTTTCGGTGATAAGGGGGGGATGGTCATTTGTTCATCTATTTTCTTAAATAACTTTAAAACCATTTATTTTAAAATTATAAAAAAAATATATTTGACACCCTTACCGCAAGCCTTTTCATTTGATATGTCACACGGTACAGTTTGCAGAACTTTGTTTTTTAATTTCCTAATTTTTCCCCAAAAATTACCCTCATGTGCACAATTTATTTATTTAGGTTGCACATTCGTAATTGGCTCGCCGACTTACATATGTGTACCAAATTTCAACTCAATCGGTCCAGTAGGTGATGGGAGGGGGTAAATGGTAAATTTTCATCTATTTTTCTAAATAACTTGAAAACTGTTTATTTTAAAGTTATAAAATATATATATTTGAGACCCTTACTACAAGCCTTTTCATTTGATATGTCACACGGTACAGTTTGCCAATATTTTTTTTTAATTGTCTAATTTAACCCCAAAAAATGACCTCCATGTTTATAATTCATTTATTTACGTTACACGTTCGTCTTATGGTCACCGACTTACATATGTGTACCAAATTTCAGCTCAATCAGTCCAGTAGTTCAGCGCAAATTGGCTTTGACAGTGGGACGGACAGACAAACGAGTGATCCTATAAGGGTTCCGTTTTGTACTTTTGAGGCACGGAATCCTAAAAATCATTCGAATGGCAACGTTTCGATTATCAAGGTCATTCGATTTTTTCATTGATACAGGGGTCTGCTTCAGGCCGCGAGAGTCATGTATGTCGATTATCCCCAAATCTCATATCCATAATTTCTTACTTAGGGCAAAAGCATGGCAATACCAGATGACCTGATCAGTTGTGTATAAATTACAGACAAAATGGTGGCACCTGGAAACCCTGACGGCGCCAAAGAGACGACACACGGCGTCACTACCGGTTGTCCCGTAGGACGACATAAAAGGAAGCAAACTCCGACATTCGGTGAGCGAAGTGAGGCGAGAGGTTGTGGCAGGATTTTAATCTCACTTCCTGACGACATTGTGTGCGGTTTTGTGTTTTCGTAGTGCCGCTTGTATAATCTATATATGTATAACGCTTTTCAACTTAAAGTATTGCCACGCACACACAAGAAAAAACACTAGTTTACAAAACAATAACTGTCAAAACAAGTCTTGAGATAGGAGTTATGTACAATGTGTCTCAAAAGTCAAAAAGAATCCCTTTACTGTCAATTAAGGGTAAAGCGTATCAATTTTAGATGTTCTAAGTTTACTTTCAGCTATTCAGTCATAATACACCAGGGAGTAGCCCTAGAAAAGACCTCTTTAAACGTCAGGATCGAATTCACACCTGGGGCTCAGGCACACGAATCCCCACAAAATAGTGCTAAAATCAATTTCTGAAAAAAATATATCAATTTTTCATTTTAACAAATTGCATCATGTTTTAATATTTATGCAGTTGTGATCTCCTTACATGGGGGCTCGCATTGCTTTTAAGGACCATGGGCGTTGAATTATTAAATCCTGCGCTGTTAAATGTCATATATTGATAAAAATTATCTATTTAATTTCAAATTGTACCGTTTTATTAAAAAAAGTGTGACTTGTTTTATAAATGATATAAAACTCTCCAAAAATATGCAACGAAATATAAAATCATGATTATTAGTTTCGTTTTAACAGGATTATCGTCAGGTAATATAAAAACATGTAAAAGTATTCTAAATTAAAACAATAAGACTTAAAAAACCCGGGTCGCAGTGCCAAAACCCTGCCGACAATATAGTGTATTTGCTTATACAGGTAGTGTGGCTTTATTACGCGAACTTAAGTTGGTTTTTGGACAAAATTAAAAATTTGACTCCTTAATACACCCCTTAAAATAACATTTTTTTCCTTAACTGCAACATTATTATCAATCTAACGTCTACACCGAATTAAATACACCCTTCAATAAATAAGTCACTATCTACAAATTAGTGTTTTCAAAAAATTTGTAAGTCCGGTCCTGTTGGGCCGATTTTATTGAAATTTTAGGGACACTTTTTAATTACTACTAAAGAGTTAAATGTCAATTTTGAAACGATTCTGAGAATTTTTTCGGTATTTTGGGACCCAAAAACATTTTTCAACCCCTAAAAACTACCCTTAAAATAGCCCGATTACGCCCATTTTAAATAGGCTTCTTGCGGTGATGGATTTAAACACGTGGACCAAATTTCGTTAAAATCAAATCAATTAACTCTTAAGAAAGTTATTGCCCGCACACACACACACACACACATATATATATATATATATATATATATATATATATATATATATATATATATATATATATATATATATATATAAATATATATATATATATATATAAATATATATATATATATATATACATATATATATAAACATTTTTAAAAATGGTGCCAAAGTGTTTAGGAGGTTATGAAACGTCGAGAAATTTTGGTCCGACCCCTAGGTCCCGCCATCCGACCGATGCCAATAGTGTATGTTGCCATATGGCAAATATACTAAAAAGCAGTCGAAGTAGCTTTTGTAACGAAATAATTATATCAAGTCAATTTTAATTTATTTAAAGAGCTAAGGTTTCGTGCCTTTTTGATTGGATTTCAATTGTATTCGTTTGTTTCTTAAACAGTCCACGATCGGTAAAACAAAAAACAAACTTTGTTGTTTTTGTTTTCTTCTAAACAAACAGTTGTTTCCAATTAATCTTTGACGTCAGATTATACTTGTGTCGTCACAACAAGGAATATAAAACAAATCCAAATAAATGTATTTTGTATAAAATAATTATATGACGCATTTAATATTTAAGCTCGAAGCGTTTTAAGGTAACATTGTGAGATGACTTCTCGGCAGCCTCCATAATTAGGTGCTGAAGAAAACAAACTAATTGAGGATTTGCGTTTGCCGGTCTCTCTTCTGTTCCACACTTTGAAATAAGGTCGAGTCCAAAGTAATTGAACTCTAATGCTAGTATAATACTCGCCACGGATCTAAAAGGTTCTGAAGTTAGTCACAAACAGCGTCGCAAATGCATATTTTAGAGTCGTTCAGGTTGTTTTGTGAGAAAGAAAGACTCCCACCACCTCCCAGTTACCGGCACAGAACGTGCCCTCGTCGGTGGTTGGTTATCGCTCGTAGTCTTGTCACTTGTCACTTTCCTGCTATAAAATACAGTCCAGTACGCTATTGTTAAGTTGTTACTTTGATTGTTAATTGATCAAGATGTTTAATACAGTTTTGCATAGACAAGCACGAAAAATAATTTTTTGGTTGACTTTATGCAAGGAATTAGACATTTAGATAAAAGAAAAATTAAAAAATTAAAAATAATAATATAGCCCGAGTTTGTAGTTTTTCAACCGACTGTACCTGCGCAAGTCTCCATTTGCATCTAACTTCCGAGCCTTTTAGATCCATGGCGCGTATAATAACAGATGAATGCAGAAGGCGCTGCTAGATTGGAAAAAATGTATCTTAACTGCAAGCCGATTATCTTGTTTTGAACGCGTCGTATAAAAAAACGCAGGTAAAGCAATACATTGTTTATTACACATGCGAATACATGAGCAGCAATATTACTCGGATAGATACAGACTACCAACAATCTTCATTTAAATTAAAATAATAAATTAGAAAAAGCAATTGTGCATTAAAAAAAAATCGGTCAAGAGCTAGGAGAGAGTTCCGTACCAGTTCTTTTTCCGTGAGAAGTTTAAGGTGTAGGAGTTCCGCAAACTATAATTGACGCAATATACTTCCTATTTTTTCAAAATTTTAAGCTCCGTAGTTTGTGAAATGAGAGAGAGGATGCTCGATTTTAAAAATATAAAAAAATATACACAATTAAGTTAGCAGGAAAGTGGACGAATTGATGTTAATCAATAAACCAATTATTAATTTAGCGACGTTTTGGTCATATAGTTGTGTTAATCAATAAACCAATTATTAATTTAGCGACGTTTCGGTCATATACTTGTGTTAATCAATAAACCAATTATTAATATATGACCGAAACGTCGCTAAATTAATAATTGGTTTATTGATTAACATCAATTTGACCACTTTCTTGCTAATGTTTAAAAAAATATGGACGCAACAATTTCCAATATAAAAAAATATATTTGTATTTCTCGTAACGAGCCCTCTAATTTGATATGTCACATGATGCATTCGAAAAATACTTTTTTTTTAATTTTCTTATTTGTCCCCCAAAATTCACTCCCAAAAACGTGATACGTTTATTTATGCTATACGTCCGTGATTGGGTTATCTAACTCTAGATATGTAGCACACAGCGACATCTAAGAGGAAATAAGCAATTCTGCAGGACGCAACTTTAAGAACGTCGACTGTAAAATCATTAACTAGTTTGCTCATCAAAACATTAGACAGAGAACTTAATCATTAACATCACAAAGCAAGGCTTTAGAATAGTATGCATCGTTGAGATGCCACCATCATTTAGTTTCGGATCATTCTATTTACTAAGTTGAACTTAGAGAGTCTGTATTTCGCACGGCTATAATAAATTAAAGCACATGCATTTAAAATTTAAAATACGCATACAGACGCATGCGCAATACACAAGTTGGAGCTATAACGTCGAGCTATAGAGCTATAATGTTGCACCATGATTCACAAGCAGACCTGTTGACTAATTATGTACACCTGAAAGGTTCTGTTTTTATGCAAACTGTTTCGGTAATATTTTATGCTGGAATTAGTTTATGCAAATAAATCTGGAAAGAAGAAGCGAAGAAGCGTTTCTTGAATAATTTTATATTGATTTTTAAACTCAGCTTCGCTCTTTAAAGTAAATATTAGACTGACCTCGTCGTAATTCGACGCAGTAGATATTTGGAAAAGAAAAGAACCAAGTGTTTATATTACTATAAAGAAACAATACTGAAAGCTTCTCTTTAACATGCTTTGCTGCTTGCTTTCAGCTTACATTAGATGAAACCCGATATTCAGGTGTGTTTAGTAGCTTGATCTTCTCCGAGTAGTCTCTAAACTGAGACAAATATTAAAAATAATAGCTTAAAAAAACTATAAAAAAACACGCGTTAATAGCAAACCAAACTAAAAAGAAAAAAAAAATTTTTTATTGTAAAAAAAGAGTGGGGTGCTTGATATCAACTGGTATACATATTTCATTGGTAAAAGTAATAGTAATAAGGTTCCCACGCTTTTTTAAAATATTTTTTTTTACTTTTTAGTTTTTAGTTCGGTTTGCTATTAAGGTAGTTGTCGTGGTTAAGGCACACCGTCAGAAAATTCTTAATTTTTGTATACTTATTAAGAACATGATAATACAATTACCCTGAAAATTTGAAGTCGATCGACTGTATATAATCCGAGATAAATTCAATTAAAAATTGGATAATTAGCATTGATTGTATACGATCTCTGTAATTCTGAACCAGTTTCTTATTTATAAAAAAAGAACTAACTGTCAGAAACTTTCCAAAAACTGGCAGTCTTTCAATGCATTTATTATGAGTTTAAAAAAAATACGAAAAAATTTTTGACCGTCTAATTATTTATAAATAACGGTTTAAAGTTCAACAATTTATAGAAAAGTATACATGCATATGAATACTGTATGGGTTACGTTTCCACAGGTGAGTCTTGCGTACAAATTATCGATCACTTAGCTACAAGCTAATATACTTTTGTGGCGCGTCTAATCTATAACTTTTTGACAATATTGTACCACGACAACTACCTTAAAGCGTGTTTTGTAAACTATTATTTATTTTCTAGTTTTATTTTTTTAATCCTGAAGATCCTGGTCAGGATAATGAGACAAACTTATTAAATTATTGTATTGTCATCGGTCCTTGATAAGTGTGCAAAGTTTCAGTTTAATCTGACGTTTTGAAGTGGGTTAATTTCACGTTCCAAGATTCCATTACCAACAAACCAACATGCAGGTGAAGCTAATAAAAGCGTGTTAAAAAAACCGCACGTGTAACCTTTACGCGCGTTTGAAGTAAAACTTCTTTGGCATAATGGCATATTTTACGATTGAACTAAAGCAATATTTCGACAATAACGTTTCAATTTTAAATGATTTCCGCATATCAATAAATCAACGCATTTAAATTCAGTGACAGTCATATTTCATATAAGTTTCAAAAGAAAAAATAGCCAACTTTCTAATTGATATACAATTAAACTCAACCGAAAAGAATTCCATGTCTTCTTTGTGTGTGTGTTTGTGAGTTATTTAGTTAACCAAGTTCAACAACGAATGATTAATTATTAAATTTAATATATATAAGTCTAGCAAAAGAAGAAGAAGGAGACGAGAAGCAGACTCTTGGTTTGGGTGTTGGCAAGAAAACCAGCAAATAAAGCACCATACGTGCCGGAAGCTGTACATGAACCTATACATTCTACATTCATTAACCACTGCCACCTTAAGGGGCGTTTCTACCTTGTTGGCCCGAAAACCTGCTGTTTTTTCTGGAATTTTTTTCTCGAAAAGTATAATAGGTAAAAGGATAAAATTTTCGCACAGTTGTAGGAAAAAGTTTATTGAAGCTTTACAAATTTTGTCGGTGATCCCAGTAAAGGGGGGCAAGGGGGGTACCGAACAATGGCAGCAGGTCGGCGGCGACTCGTCCTCATGGTGGAAGTCCTAGCGTCCGTAAATGAAGTGTAAAACGCAAAATAAAAATATTTTCTTAATCTGTACACTTTTCCGCATCCGTGGTACTAGAACGAAGGAGAAGACATGAAAATTGCAAAAATAATGAGCTTTTTAAAAAAAAAACGATTTTTGGCTCTTTTTTTGTTACTAATTATTTTTTTAAATGAACAATTTTTCATATGTTTAGAAGATTCTAGTACCACGGATGCACAAACTCCTGATGAAAATGTGTAAAAAATGTCCCTGTAGAACTTCCACCAACTCGAAGAACGTGGTTTTGAGAAAAACGCGTTTGAAAATTTAAATTTTAACTGCAAAAATTTATGTTGAATTCCAGGGATCTCAATTTGTTTGTTTCCATATTTCCATGTTTCATGTTTTTGGGGTCGCTGATTACGAATCTGCCATCAAATTTGCAAAATGAATTCGTTTAAACAATTTTTATAACAAATCACACATTTTTCAAGATGTACCGGTTTCGCGGCGGACCAGCGCACTTGACACCGCTCCACCAAACGGCCAATAACTTTCATAATTTACCAGATTTCAACTTGAAAATTTAAGAGAGTATTCTTGAAACATGTATCTGTCTGAAAATGTACAAAGGTAGAAACAAGGTAGAAACCCCCCTTAATACATTCTACAGTGAGATAAGTACAACTTCCTATCTCCTTGAAGAAAACTTTCATACTGTTTTCGCAAATTTAATAAAATAACACGACTTTATTGAATCAAAATAATACCAAACATATTTTTGTACAACGCTATATACAATTTTTTTTATACTGAAAGTGCTGGATCAAACTTATTAAATTATTGCATTGTCATCGGCCCTTGATAAGTATGCAAAGTTTCAGTTTAATCTGACGTTTTAAAGTAGGTGAATTTCACGTTCAAAGATTCCATTACAAACAATCATAGAGACGAAGCTAATAAAAGCGTGTTAAAAATATTGCAGAAAAACTGAGTCGCGCGATAATGTTGATCAAAGACTGTATAAAATTTTCCTGATGAAACACAGTAAGTAATTCATCTTTAAAGTTCAATTCCAGATATATGTTATAATAGAAAACAGTATCAAGGATAATTGGAATAATGAAAATAAATCAATTTAAACACTCATTGATTGCAACGTTTCGTCTTTTTTTCATTAAGACTTTTTCAAGCTCTGAAAAATTTTTACAAAAATTAACATTCATATAATAAGAATATTAAACATTATGGATTAAATAATTTACTAAAAAGAAAACTATCGTTTTAACATATTGAGGTTAGTCACACCATTGTTTCTTTATAGTAAATTATTTAATCCATAATGTTTAATATTTTTTATTATATGAATGTTATTTTTTGTAAAAATTTTTTAGAGCTTGAAAAAGTCTTAATTAAAGAAAAGACGAAACGTTGCAATCAATGAGTGTTTAAATTGATTTATTTTCATTATTCCAGTTACCCGTGATACTGTTTTCTATTATAACAGTAAGTTTTCTTTTTTTATTTTAAAATAAAAGCGAATCGGCTTCTGTAGCAATTATCGCGTTAAAACTTACAATTCACAATACACGACGGTAATTATGTAACTTTGCAAATAAATAAATTAAGTTAATTATATTTAATTTATATTTGTTTATACTTTTTAGGTAATGAAGTAAAGACTTTATGCTGCTTTTTTCATGTATTAATATGGACTTCGAATCTTGTGGAAGCTTACCATCCATCCGTTGGATGTCATATAGTGGGCAGGTGATCCTGATTTAGGTTCATCCTGACCTCATTTAGGTTCATCCTGACCGCGTTTAGGTTCATCCTGACCTCATTTAGGTTCATTCTGATCTCATTTAGGTTCACCCCGATCTCATTTAGGTTCATCCTGACCTCATTTAGGTTAATCCTGACCTCATTTAGGTTCACCCTGACCTCATTTAGGTTCATCCTGACCTCATTTAGGTTCATCCTGACCTCATTTAGGTTCATCCTGGCCTCATTTAGGCTCATCCTGACCTCATTTAGGTTCACCCTGACCTGATTTAAGTTCATCCTGACCTCATTTAGGTTCATCATGACCTCATTTAGGTTCATCCTGACTTCATTTAGGTTCATCCTGACCTCATATAGGTTTATCCTGACCTCATTTAGGTTCATCCTGACCTCATTTAGGTTCATCCTGACCTCATTTAGGTTCATCCTGACCTCATTTAGGTTCATAATGACGTCATTTAGGTTCATCCTGACCTCATTTAGGTTCATCCTGACCTCATTTAGGTTCATCCTGACCTCATTTAGGTTTATCCTGTCAGCTGAACATCGCAGATCACACATTCCAGTAATTTTTTTAATACTCAAATAAATGTACTTTATTAACGAACGTGTAAGTTGAATAGTTCGATGTAACCAGCATGTTTATTATCTAGGGAAACATTCCGACGGTCTGTTGTCTCCTGCGGGAGAGCAAGGAAGGCGGCGGCTCGCACATACAGTGAAGAGTAATGTAATCACGTGACTTCAACAATTTTTCACGTTTTACAGTCCCGACGTCGTAGAACTATGTTGTAGGGCGCCAATCCACTATACGAATCAACCGCGCGGCGTATTCTAGCGTTCAATTTGTCTGTCTACACTGCTCAATAAACTTTATCATACCTCGAGCTCTCGATATGTCTCGTAAGTACGATTCACATAAAATCGATGCTAACATACGACCTTGACAGCTCTACTTTATTTTTCTTTAGGCGCGAAAATTGGGATTTTTTTTAAACTTTGCTGTGTTCCGTTTGATATTAGGGACATTCCACGTGAAGCGGACATAAGAAAAAAAGTGACATCTTGAATTTCGCTCATATTTAGGTTAGTTATAGTCCTTGAGGACATGAATGTACACATTCATTTTTTTTCTTGTATGAGACTCGGTTGTGAAGTTATGGACTATGAAAGATTGTACCAACAATGAAGTAGACATTTTTTGGATAGTGCTGCTGGGATTACTAAGTAAATGAAAAAATATTTTATGTAGTGATTTATCGAGAAAAAATATGTGGTTTTTATATTATGGAACAATAATAAGAAAAAAAAATTTCTTTGATAGAAAACCGAAAGTGAACTTTTTAACACAATTTTTTTTTAACTTCGACCATTTTTTAAAAAATTTTATTTACTCAAAATGAAGCTAAAACTATGTAGGTGTTACACCAAAAGTTTCAAAATCGGATCTGCATTCGTTTTTGAGATAGAGAACGTTATGTGCAAAAGCGCACGCTGCACCGTACTTAGCGCATGCGTAAGTCAGCCGGTTTGTGCCCGAACTTCAAAAACACTGGTATTTTAATACTAAAACGTTCTCTATCTCAGAAACGAATGCAGATCCCATTTTGAAACTTTTGGTGTAACACCTACATAGTTTTAGCTTTATTTTGAGTAAATAAAAATTTAAAAAAAATGGTCGAAGTTAAAAAAAAATTGTGTTAAAAAGTTCACTTTCGGTTTTCTATAAAAAAAAAAAATTTTTTTTGTTATTGTTGCATAATATAAAAACCAGCGTATTTTTTCTCGATAAATCACTACATAAAATATTTTTTCATTTACTCAGTAATCCCAGTAGCACTATTCAAAAAATGTCTACTTCATAGTTGGTGCAATCTTTCGTAGTCCATAACTTCACAACCGAGTCTCATACAAGAAAAAAAATGAATGTTTACATTAATGTCCTCAAGGATTAACCTGAATATGAGCGAAATTCAAGATGTCACTTTTTTTCGTATGTTCGCTTCACATGGAATGCCCCATTAAGTATACTTAAAAAAAAAATATGCTAAATTGATTTCGGAAATTTTTATACATTTTTAATCGTCATAACTCATTTTATTTTTCAAAACTAAAGTGTACGTCAAGTTAAGCAAAATTGTTAACTCTTTCTTTATTATAGTAATCGTAATTGCCTCTCTTAATCCACTCCAAAAAAGAACGTCATCAATTCGACACGTATATATATTTATTTAATAGCTGCACCGATTTGAATAAAACGTAAAACGCAATGAAAAATTTCATCTTCTTTAAAACAAACAATGAAAAACAAAATTAGTTGTGAACCAGCATTTATATATATTAATGCATTCATTTGAAGCTTCATCTCTGTCTGAAAGCTTTTACTGAAACTTTTCCAGCATCTCGACGCATAAATTTAGCTTTTTGAATTTATAAAATCCTTTCTACAATTAAATTACTGATAATTTTTTTTATAAAAAAGAAATTAAAAAATTGTCGAGTTTTAGTGAATCGTGAATATTTATTATTAGCCGTTATGCGTTAAGAGAAATGTTTTTTTATTTATTGTATAATTGGTCAAAACTAAATATTTTTGACGTTGGGATGGTCTTGTCGCCCAATTGGCTGGAATTTTCTAGTTATTATGAGACGGTAATTCAGACCCAGATTAATTCAGGCGACTGAAAATGTATATAGAATTATCTTTCTCTCTTTCTGTGTTTGTTCAACAGATTTTCAAGATGTTTCGAATTATATTCCTTCTATTTAAATGTTACACAATATGTATTGACGTATGCATATAAATGTACTAAATACATCTCAAAGCATATGTGTTTTAAGTGGCTTAATGTAAAGCTACTAGTGCATTATATTCAGAGTACATAGAGAAAATTAGTGACGGAACGATACAACAAAACTTTACCAAGTATAGAGCAAAGACTTTTTGAAGTAAAACTTCTTTAGGTGCGACCTGGAGGTAAATCAGATATTTTCAAAATGAAATCATTCGTACGGATGGTCTGGTATTTCAAACGGAAGTAGATATTATCAAACACAAATCAATCAGACGTTCGTTGTATTATACAGTACAGCTCTGTGGACTGTGGAGTAATGGATAAGACGTATGCTTAGTACAGACAAGGTCGTAAGTTCGATCCCGGCCAACATCATTAAACGTTATTTTTATGTCTATTCCGTATTATTTCATTTGATATTTATTTATATTTTTCTTTAGAATAAATAAAACTAAACGACCATAAAAATACAATTGAAATTTTTTTATTATGAACGACGTTTCAATCCGAATTTGATCTTCTTCAGGGTCTATCAAATAATTATATAATTTGTTTCTTAATTACTTTTTCTGTATTTTTCAATTTTTTTAATTTATATAATTACTTTTAGTACCTGAAGGTCCAAACCTGGACTGAACGTCGTTTAAATTTTTTGAATTGCCTATTATTATATTCGTTTTATTTTATTTATTCTGAATAAACAAAGAATCTATATTATACAGGTTGTCCGAGAATTATCTTTACAGCTTTGAAATTTAATAGCTTTTGAAACAAAAAGGATATTCACATTCTGTTTTCTGTAGTTATTAGTGCAAAGTTTTGTTCTGTTTAGGCTAGCACCTCCACATGTGCACTACGTGTGGCCCGAAGCACATCCAGTCGGTAATCGATTTCTTGCCAGGTACGCTGTAACATAACGTCTGTGACAGTGGCAAAAGCCTCTGTAATGCAGGTTTTTAAGTCAGCAATGTCAGTAACCTTTCTCCGATAAACAATATCCTTCAAATAACACCAGAGAAAAAAAACTTTATGAGTTGCATTATTAATAACTGCAGAACACAGAATGTGAATATCTTTTTTATTTCAAAGTTGTAAAGATAATTCTCGGACACCCTGTATTTTTCCTTATATATGTCGTAGGATCATTAAAAACCGGATTCCAATTACCCGGTTTTTTGCAATCGTCCTAGGATTTTCGTGAAGATCCGATTATTTCAATTATCCTACGACATATATATTTTTTTACTTAAAAAAAAATTTATTCTTTCCAATCGTTTTTTTTATTTTTGAAGTAAAACATATAGTAAAAATAATTTGTTTGTTTAATTTAATTGTAATGTCTGTCACAACGTCAAAAAAGTTTTAGGAGATAAAAAACACTGGGTTCAGTATTTGTCATCCGTAATCCACCTCAAATATTAAATACCCCATTCCCCTCGACTAATGTAATAAAAGAGCCGTTTAATATTTCTCAAGTCTTCATTTATTCCCGTCTGCTGAGGTGTGACTTTTTGAGACACCCTGTACATAATAAGTTGCAGCGAACATGTAAATTATGCTGAACATTGCAGTGCTACGTCTCTGAATTACATATGCAAATTTGGATTCGTTCACGTGAACATGTAACCGTATGACTATGTCCGGCTCAGTTCATCAACGTCTCATCATCTCTCTTGCACAGTACTAACATACAGTACTTGAGTCATGCGGTTTCACTGTGAAAAGAGGCTCGGCTTTTCGATGCCAAGTATATACTCGCCACGGTTCTAAAAAGTTCTAAAGTTGGTCACAAACAGCGTCGCAAATGCATATTTTAGAGCCGTCCCGGTTGTTTTGTGGGAAAGAAAGACTCCCACCACCTCCCAGTTACCGGCACAGAACGTGCGCTCGTCGGTGATTGGTTATCGCTGGTTGTCGTGGCACTTGTCGCTTTCCTGCTATAAAGTACAGTCCAGTACGCTATTTTAAGTTGTTTGTTTGACTGTTAATTGATCAAGATGCCTAATACAGTTTTACATAGACAAGCACGAAAAATATTTTTTTGGATGACTTTATGCAAGGAATTAGACCTTTAAATTAAAGAAAAATTAAAAATAATAATATAGCGCGAGTTTGTAGTTTTTCAACCGACTGTACCTGCGCAAGCCTCCATTTGCATCTAACTTCAGAACTGTGGCGCGTATCATAAGCATGATAAGCTTGTATAAAACTCTTTGAGCATAACAATTTTAAAATCTGCATTGTTTGCCCGATTACCGAAGGAAATATAAAGATATACAAATTAATTTATTAACTCATTGACAAGCTTTGGCACATGAAATATCATATAATAAGAAAAATTGGTCAAGTGCCAGCTATACTTTCACAATACACTAATTGTGCAAGTATAGCTGGCACTTGACCTATTTTTTTTTTATTATATGACTTTTCATGAGTTAAAATTTATCAATCCGTGTTTTCAGCCCCTCCCTTTGTGTGTTTTATAACCAAATTTCGATTCTGCGGTTATAAAAAGTAAATTCTTTACATAAATTGAATGCGTTAAAATCCTGGTAATTTTTTTCCAACTTAACAATGGTGTTAATTTAGCTCAAAATTTATTTTTCAAAATTTTCCAATATTTCTCCGTTTTCAGGTACCCCGAGTCCAAAAAAACATATTTTTGGAAAAAGTCTGTTCGTCTGTGAACGCGATACAGGTCGAACGAATGAGCGGATTGAAACCAAATTTTGGAAGGATATTTGATATACAAATATCAAGAGCCTTATTGGTTTCTCTCATATAATGATATACTTTTCCATAATGATTTATGTTATATTTATTTTTCTAAGAACGTTTTGTGAAATTTTTTTTTGTAAACGTTATAGTTTCGGAAATAAAAAAATCAGCTGTTCTTTTGTTCTAAAGATCTGTCAAAAAGAAATTATTTAAGTAGCTCACAAGGATAGTTTGATTGATTTTTATATGTTAAACCATATTATGTAACCATGGAAATAAATAACAAATTGAAAAATGTATATATCAGATCCTTTTGATGTTAATAAATTATAAATATTTTAGAGGAATTAGGATCCTAATTCCTCTAAAATATTTATAATTTAAATAACAAATAATATCATTTTTGTTATATTATAGTTTTCATAAAGGTTTGTCATTATATTTTTTTTTCTTTTACGTTTTGAAATTGTTTACTAAAAAGAATATTTCATACGATAAAGAATAAAAAATGGAGGTTCAATTTGTCTATGAATTAAATATAAAAATGTTGGCCATAATCCTAGATTTTGAGAGCCTCCCTATATCTTTAAATGACCTTTAGTGTAATCATACCAAATTTCATAATTCTATAATGCATAAGTGGACAATTATTATATGGTAAGCGCTATTTACAATACCAAATATACTTTAAAGATAGACGATTTTTATTTGTGTCGCGTTTTTTTCTTATTGTGGCAACACTGTGGAACGAATATAAAACTCACGAAAAAATTCCGATCACGCAAAGCAAATGGTGAATAGGCCGTTCTGTTAAATCCGAAAGGTTACGAGTTATTTGTTCCCGCAGCCGTTACAATAATGAGTAAATATTGTGATTGTTATAGGTTCAGTAGACTAGCTACTTCTAGATGCAATCTAGAAGCATTTGAACCAGTGGTAAGAAAATAGTTTCTCTCTGGGAACAGTTTAAAAGATTATTCTTTGCCGAGGCTTACTCGAACTTACCAATTAATTTTTTCAATTTATGATTATTTTTTATAACACTACAATTAGTTGTTGAGCGTTTATAATCAAGAAGCTAATAAGTTTTTGATAATAATAATAATAATAATAAAAACCCGGGTCGCAGTGCCAAACCCTGCCGACAATATAGTGTATTTGCTTGTATAGGGCCGTGTGGTTTTATACTTTTATTATGTGAAATTAAGTTTGTTTTTGGGCAAAATAAAAAATTTAACCCCTTAATACACCCCTTAAAATAACATTTTTTTCTTAATTGTAATATTATTATCAATCTAACGTCTACACCGAATTAAATACACCCTTCAATAAATAAGTCACTATCTGCAAACTAGTGTTTTCATAAAATTTGTAAATCCGGTCCTGTCGGGCCGATTTTATTAAAATTGTGGGGACACTTTTTAATCACTACCAAAGGGTTAAATTTCAATTTTGAAACGATTCGGAGAATTTTTTCGGCCCAAAAACAGTTTTCAACCCCTAAAAACTACCCTTAAAATAGCCCGATTAGGCCCATTTTAAATAGGCTTCTTGCGGTGATGGATTTCAATACGTGGCCCAAATTTCGTTGAAATCAATTAACTCTTTCGAAAGTTATCGCGCGTACACACACACACACATATATATAATATATATATATATATATATATATATATATATATATATATATATATATATAAACGTCGAGAAATTTTGGTCCGACCCCTAGGTCCCGCCATCCGACCGACGCCAATAGTGTATGTTGCCATATGGCAAATACACTAATAATAATTTTATTACTCCAGTGCGACATGTAGGTACACGTATAGGAGAAGTCACAAGTATATAATCAGTTTGTTTTTCATAAAAAATAAACAGTAATTTTAGTCAAATTTTTACCCGAGATATTTTTTTAAATCATAATTAGTTTCATTAAGTAATATTTCTTTTAATTTGAATTTTAGATTAGCCTCTTTTTTTATACGTTCAGGTATTCTGTTATGTATTCGAATCATGATTTAATAAAAAAATTTGGACGCATGAAAATATTGTATTTTGCTTACGCATGGTGTGAGAAGTAACGGGTCATTTAAAAAAATTCGATGACGCAAATTTCTGATTCATTTTTTGAAGTCGGATAAAATTTTTTAAAACGTGTAATGTCTGTTTCTTTGAAAGTAGATGTTCTATGTTTATTCAATTTAGTTTGTTGTTTTACTGAATTAAATTCGGTCGCTAAAGGTTTGCAAATATTATTTAGATAAGGCATTATGTAGGTAACACTGGTTGTCGACCTCTGATTTAATCAGTGCCACCGCAGGCAACGGCTGGGTTGTTTTTGCATATGGGTCATTCTTACTTTATCGTAGGTAGGTAAATATAATTAAAATTAATACGACATGGGCTGTTTAATAGGCGTGCCCTACAATTTTACAGTTATGTTAAATATCTTAACGTCACTTAAATCAAAATGTAATTATTTTCACCTTTTTAAATGCCACTCAATTTACTAAGAAATGATTTTAAAGCCGGTATAACAATAACCAAATATAATCGTACAGCCGTGAAACTTAAAATTACGTATTTCTTATTTGTCGAACTGGTCTCTAGTTTTCGGCAATAGGGATGTTGACTATTTTTGGGAAAGTGTTTTAAATCGTGCATAAGTACCTAATATTGCCACAAATATTTATTATTTTTATTTAAATACAACTCAAGCCTTAAAAATCATGTATTTTAAATCCCGTTTCAAATTTCGGTCCAAAACGCCAATACTAGTCGCGTGACGTCACCTGTTCATACCAAAGAAGGCTCAAAAGTTTACACGGGAGCTACCATCCTATAGATGCGTATTCTGTGCTCATAAACGTTAGTAAACTGAGCTGATGAAAAGTTGTTTCGTAGTCAATGCTATAGTTACATGTAATTTGACGTTTCCTATAAACAAATAATAATAAATTACACACTAAATATTAACCAAACAATGAAGTTTTTTGACAGTGGCTGAGCATATGACGTCATGCGCTCTGATTGGTGTCCGTTCGCACGTGACTTGAGAGTGATTTTATTAGGTTTTATTTATTAAATATTAATTAAATTCCTTAAAAATAAGGAAAAATATAGTGTTTTTTAGTATTTCTATCATAGAAACTAATACTTTTCGTTAAAATTATGTTTTTATTTGAATGCAGTCAACATCCCTATTACCACCCTGTGTATCGGTTCTTAAAGAAAACCAATCAACTTCGACTGATATTTATTTCATAGAGTTTTTCATTATAATAATAATAATTACATTCTGCGTTTACTGTCAACACAGAATTTTTAAAGAAGTTTCTACAAATCTAATGCTAACTGTACGGAAACAACTAAATAAATAAACAAATTTGCATACGTCGTCTTTATAAATAAACAAACAGTCGTCTGCAAACGTGAAGTTAGCAACGAGTTGGTAGCATCTGTACTGCTACTATATTATATTACCCAATAGATATAGATTAAACGTGTATGGCCTGCTTCATGACTTGAATATGCATTGCAAAAATAACTACATACTCTACTGCTATGCCGACAAGGGGCTTGTACTTTACATATATATGCACCGTACACCGGGTGATTTTATAAATACCCATCTAGAATCTGGAGTAATGAAGAGAAATTGTTGATTACAAAAGCTGGACAGCTAACGGTAGTCACGACGACGTTTGAAACTATAAAAAAAACGCGGTTTGTCGCTTCTATCAACAATTTTAACATTTAACTACTGACGTGGGGGCCGCTCAGGCCTTGAGAAAGTAAAATTTTTGAATTACTCCTTTCACTCAAGCACGACACACGCGTACCTTCGAGTTTAGTTGCGCTGAGGCTATCAACGGCTATGCATGTGTTTGTGCGCGCAATTTCGGTAAGGAAATTCATTTTGAAATTCGCAATAATTGATTTTTGTTCCCATTATAGTGTTATAAATTACTGATGTGACATTTGCTAGAAAGACTATTTAAAATTAAGATTGTAAGATTTGCAAGTTACTTTGTTGATTTTTTTTAATAACTTTAAATACTTTGTTATTTATTATCTCGTGTGACTTTTGCCAAAAAATGCTAAGTGTTTTCTGAACTTTGAAATAATAGTTAATTATAAACAAATAAATTATAAGAAAATAATTTTATTTTATTTAAACTCAGACAATTGTATCCTTATAAATTTTTACTTCCCTTAAAAACAAAACTTCTTTTGTGCGAGTCCCTAATTTTATCTCGTTTTAACTACTGCGATGTTGTTTATGGTTGTAGAATTTCTCAAGAGGATAAGCAAAAATTGCAAAAAATGCATAATGCCTGCTTTCGTTTTGCCGTGAATATTCGTAGAAGAGATCATGTTTCCAATAAAATGAAAGAAGTCGGTTAGCTTAAAATGGAAGCCAGGCGTACATTGCATTTAAGCTGTACTACGTTTAAAATTCTTAACTTTGCTAATCCTAAGTACTTATTTGAAAAATTCAAAAAAAGAACATCATTGCATACCAGAAATATTAGAGATAATAATCAACTAAATTTACCATTCTGTAATAGCACAATATATCAGGGTTCTTTTATTTATTTTTTTTTTTTTATATATAAGGATTGTTGGCTTCTACACCTATTAGTGTAATTAGCCATGTCTTGTTTGTAAACCTGAAATAGATTAAAGAGAAAACCCACAAACATTACACTTATCACTGGGATACAAGATGGACGGACAACAGGAGTTATGTGATAAGGATCCAGGAAGTGCATTGGGCTCGACTCCGCAGGACAAAACGTACAAGAGAGCCAGGAACATGGACGGCCGTGATAGGAAAGGTATGACACAATAGGTAATGTTAGTACATATTATTATATTAACACTGTTATAACTATCTAATTCTAATTTTTCTACCTAACTCTATCATATTCGAATGGGTTCTTTTATTTATAACGCTATAAAACAGCATAATGCCATGCCCAAAATACTCCTTCAAAAACTCTCGTATAAAACTTTTAAAATAAAACTGAAAGCAGAATTATTGTCGAAACAATAAATGCACATTAGAAGGGTATATTTTTCATATTGGTGTATTTATTTATTTATTCTGATGATCTGTCAAAAAAAAAAATTTGTTACAGAGAGCATAATAATAATAATCATAATTTGTAAATATAGATACCTAAGTATATGTCAAATATTGTTTACATGTAAAAAAATGTAAGATGGTTAAGTAGAACAGCCAAAATACAGAATTTTTCTATTCTATTCTATTCTATATATCCACTAAAGCTAATTATTAAATATACGGGCCTCTGAGGCCCCCACGTCAGTGTTTACGTGAAATTAAATCCACCTCAGTAGTTAAAGGTTAATTATTCCAAATCTAGTACGTTGTGCACGTTTTGTGATTTTGTGAGTCGTATCGCGAAATATGGTTGGCTTGTTTTTAGAACATTTTAATGAAAAATAGTTCAAAGGCCTATTTAATAGCATTGTTACTTAAATAGTGACCACACATGAAGACAGATGATTCCAGTAATCTTAAAATAATGATGTGTACATACGTTCTGGGTATGTGAGTTGTATTGCGAAATAGTTGTTAAGTAAATAGTGACCATACAGACTGACAGACAATTCCAGTAATTTTGCGTTCATACTTTTTGGGCATATGAGTCGTGTGTGTCGTATCGCTAAATAGTCGTTAAGTCGGAATTAATTTATTTAGGTGGGAGAGAGAGAACAATTACGTGAAAAAACTTGTGTTGAATAAAAAACCCGAGTCGCATTGCCAAAACCCTGCCGACAATATAGTGTATTTGCTTGTAGAGGGCCGTGTGGTTTTATACTTTTATTATGTGAAATTAAGTTTGTTTTTGGGCAAAATAAAAAATTTAACCCCTTAATACACCCCTTAAAATAACATTTTTTTCTTAATTGTAATATTATTATCAATCTAACGTCTACACCGAATTAAATACACCCTTCAATAAATAAGTCACTATCTGCAAACTGGTGTTTTCATAAAATTTGTAAATCCGGTCCTGTCGGGCCGATTTTATTAAAATTGTGGGGACACTTTTTTATCACTACCAAAGGGTTAAATTTGAATTTTGAAACGATTCGGAGAATTTTTTCGGTATTTTGGGGCCCAAAAACAGTTTTCAACCTACCCTTAAAATAGCCCGATTAGGCCCATTTTAAAATAGGCTTCTTGCGGTGATGGATTTCAACACGTGGCCCAAATTTCGTTGAAATCAATTAACTCTTTCGAAAGTTATCGCGCGTACACATATATATATATATATATATAAATATATATATACATATATATATAAACATTTTTAAAAATGGTACCAAAGTGTTTAGGAGGTTATGAAACGTCGAGAAATTTTGGTCCGACCCCTAGGTCCCGCCATCCGACCGACGCCAATAGTGTATGTTGCCATATGGAAAATACACTAATAATTGTAATTCACGTATTTGTAGACACCCAGTAGATATATTTTGTATAGTTCCATAATCACATATGCTAGCTCTACGACTATATAACGGCTGCATCTGTATTATTATATGGTATAAATATTTTATCTGATATGAGAAATAGTGGTCATAATATTTTTTATATTCAACGTATTTTATCTAAACTGTACTTTCAGAAAAAAATACATCATCAAAAAATTCAACCATAAAAATAAATAAAAACCCGGGTCGCAGTGCCAAAACCCTGCCGACAATATAGTGTATTTGCTTATACAGGCAGGGTGGCTTTATTATGCGAACTTTAGTTGGTTTTTGGGCAAAATAAAAAATTTGACTCCTTAATACACCCCTTAAAATAACATTTTTTTCTTAATTGTAATATTATTATCAATCTAACGTCTACACCGAATTAAATACACCCTTCAATAAATAAGTCACTATCTGCAAACTGGTGTTTTCATAAAATTTGTAAGTCCGGTCCTGTCGGGCCAATTTTATTAAAATTTTAGGGACACTTTTTAATTACTACTGGAGGGTTAAATGTCAATTTTGAAACGATTCTGAGAATTTTTTCGGTATTTTGGGACCCAAAAACGTTTTTCAACCCCTAAAAACTACCCTTAAAATGGCCCGATTACGCCCATTTTAAATAGACTTCTTGCGGTGATGGATTTCAACACGTGGGCCAAATTTCGTTAAAATCAATTAGCTCTTTCGAAAGTTATTGCCCGCACACACATATATATATATATAAACATTTTTAAAAATGGTGCCAAAGTGTTTAGGAGATTATGAAACGTCGAGAAATTTTGATCCGACCCCTAGGTCCCGCCATCCGACCGATGCCAATAGTGTATGTTGCCATATGGCAAATACACTAATAAAAACCCGGGTCGCAGTGCCAAAACCCTGCCGAGTGCCGACAATATAGTGTATTTGCTTATACAGGCAGGGTGGCTTTATTATGCGAACTTAAGTTGGTTTTTGGGCAAAATAAAAAATTTGACTCCTTAATACACCCCTTAAAATAACATTTATTTTCTTAATTGCAATATTATTATCAAACGAACTTCTATACCAAAATGATATACAACTTTCAATAAATAATTCAATATCTGCAAAGTAGTGTTTTCATAAAATTTGTAAGTCCGGTCCTGTCGGGTCAATTTTATTAAAATTTTAGGGACACTTTTTAATTACTACTGGAGGGTTAAATGTCAATTTTGAAGCGATTCTGAGAATTTTTTCGGTATTTTGGGACCCAAAAACGTTTTTCAACCCCTAAAAACTACCCTTAAAATGGCCCGATTACGCCCATTTTAAATAGGGTTCTTGCGGTGGTGGATTTCAACGCGTGGACCAAGTTTCGTTAAAATCAATTAACTCCTTCGAAAGTTATTGTGCGCACACATATATATATATACATATATATATAAACATTTTTAAAAATGGTGCCAAAGTGTTTAGGAGGTTATGAAACGTCGAGAAATTTTGATCCGACCCCTAGGTCCCGCCATCCGACCGACGCCAATAGTGTATGTTGCCATATGGCAAATACACTAAAAACGGAGAAACTTAAAATATTTTTGATTCGATACTGACACCGAAAGTTTCGTAATATTATGTTTGTTGTATCATTCGTGTTTTGTATTTTTCAACAAAATGGAAAAAGAGCAATATCAATCTGTAATTCGTTTTTTAAAAAACATGCGAAGAAATAAAACTGAAGTTGAATACTGTCTATGGGAATCCTTCACGAGATACTCGTAAAAAAAACGAATTACGGATCGATATTGCTCTTTCTCCATTTTTTCGAAAAATACAAAACACAAATGTTACAACTGGTTATCAAAAATAACCTAACATATGAATTTATCTACGACTCAGCACGAGGTCGTTTAAAAGTCTACAGTACACGATGGTAAAGTCAATTTCACTCGTCAACGCCATCTGTCTTCAAACACGAGTACTTTGATTAATCTTCTTAAGTTATTGATTACAAATTTTCGTACTAAATTATATATATCTATGTAAGATAATAGTTTGAATATTCCATTGTTGAGACAAATCAACATCCAACTTTTATAACGAGAGATTCGTAGGTTGGAAAGCTGAGAGGAACATCGAATTCGTGACCTCAAAGCGCGTTCATCCTGAACACCATTATAACCAAAAGGGATTCCACGGTTCTGTCGAGACACATAGAGCCAATCACAAAGTTGTATTATTCAGTACTAGTTTCATGAAAACTCAAACAAATTTTTTCATTCTTTAAATTCATTTGATTTTTGTTATTTCATTACCAAAATTTGAAAGGTCAAGAATAATGGCGAATATTTCATTGAACAGCTGATTACATTTTTCGGTTATATTTACTTAGGATTGATTTTTTGACTAAGATTATTCTAAAACAACATTAGAGTAGAACTCAACTTGTCGGAACTAATCGACTCCTGTATTTTTAACTTCTCCTTCATCCTCAGTTCAAGGCAGTCATAGACCAATCAGAAACAAAACTTTTTTAATTTGAGGTTAAACGTTATCAAACGTAATTTTTTCTATTAGCTGAACAGCGTGGGAGATGATTTTCGCGAAATTACAGAAGTAAAATCAGTTGAAAATAGATGGAGTGGAAAATGCATATTATATTCGACGTTTCTTCATTGTGAAATTGCAACAATGGCATCTATGTGATTAAACAGCTGATTGTATTTTTTAAGGTTATGTTTATATAATACTCATGGTTTAGTAGGTATTATTAAATATTGGGTTCCGTGATTGAAATTATCTAAATACTAACGAATTATCTTTTATATCATAAAAATAGAGATTAATAATGATTCTTTACTATTTCAGTAATACATATAATACAGCTCTATGGGAAGTGAGGCGAGCTAAGCGCATCATTTGACTGATGATATATGATGGCGGTGTTTCAAGTTTGCACCTGGGATTTGAAAACAAAGAAAGATAAAGAAAACTAGAGTGAACGCGACACGAACAAGAATGAGACATCAGTATGCTATAACGAACATAGCAATGTTTCAAATATAGCAATGTTCCTTAATAACACACGGAGTTTTTCTTAGTCATGAAAAACGGTTTAATCTCACAATTGATATGATCCAAATGACAATATTTGGTTTGTTCAAACGGTTTTCTTTACTGACAGACATGAATTTATTTATATTAGAAATGTTCTATTTTTCTTATTGATTTATTGACAACGACTCTTTCTTAAAATAACCGAAATATACTTCTGTATGGCAATTTTTAGATTATTATTAGTGTATTTGCCATATGGCAACATACACTATTGGCGTTGGTCGGATGGCGGGACCTAGGGGTCGGACCAAAATTTCTCGACGTTTCATAACCTCCTAAACACTTTGCCACAATTTTTAAAAATGTTTATATATACATATATATATATATATATATATATATATATATATATATATATATATATATATATATATATATATATATATATATATATATATATAGGTATATATGTGTGCGGGCTATAACTTTCGAAGAAGTTAATTTATTTTAACGAAATTTGGCACACATGTCGGAATTCATCACCGCACGAAGCCTATTTAAAATGGGCCCAATCGGGCCATTTTAAGGGTTGTTTTTAGGGGTTGAAAAATGTTTTTGGGAACCAAAATACCGAAAAAAATCTCCGAATCGTTTCAAAATTGAAATTTGACCCTTCGGTAGTAATTAAAAAGTGTCCCTAAAATTTTAATAAAATCGGCCCGACAGGACCGGACTTACAAATTTTATGAAAACACTAGATTGCAGATAGTGAATTATTTACTGAAAGTTGCATATAATTTGGTATAGAGGTTCGATTGATAATAATATTGCAATTAAGAAAAAAAATGTTATTTTAAGGGCTGTATTAAGGAGTAAAATTTTTTTTTACCCAAAAACCAACTTAAGTTCGCATAATAAAGCCACACTGCCTATATCAGCAAATACACTATATTGTCGGCAGGGTTTTGGCACTGCGACCCGGGTTTTTATTTTAATTAAGGTTAGATTTTCTTGGTATGATAGCAGTTGGTATTTCCTTTCATTCTTAGCAATAATTTCAAAATAAAACTGCTACTTTTACAAGTTCTCAACCTTGAAGCTGAGAACTGGAAGGATTGTAATAATACCTCGACTATTTTCAAGTCTTAATTTAGTTATTATTTAAAATACAACTTCAACAGAATATCTAAAAAAATGTTGATAACAAAAAAGAAAATTATTTTACATGGGAAAAAGTCTTCTAGATGGTTACGTTGTTTGTAGTACCTAAAAGTACCACAAACAAAACACCAGCGTAAACTGTAACAAGTGAAGGGCGTTAATTTATAGTTATATAGACAATGGGGACTTCTTACACCTACAGTGTCTATGAATAGATGCTCGAATTGGAGCTCCTGTATGGGCTGACTCTTCGCCCCCAAACTACTTACAACAAAAACAATGATGTCTAATATTATATATATACAGGCTTAGCGATCGTTTAAGGTTACATAGTGCTTTTGTGGTGACTATTTCTCTTGTGAAATTCATGCTATTACAACAGACAATCTCCAGTTTATATATATTATAGGGTGTACGTGCAAAAATGTAGTATGTATCTCAAATGTAATGCTGTAATAGCTCGTGTGACTGCTAAAACTCGAGCGCGCTCATTTTTCCATGTTACAACTCGCAAACTCGGTAATCCGGCCCCTGTCTAATCCGGCACCCCCTGTAATCCGACATGGTCTATTATTTATTATTGAATATTTTTTTGACAATCTTCGCTAATGCATGATTGAACAATTTCAGAGTACATATATATAACATATAGAATCTTATCATTGGATCTGTAATTTGTCGGATTACAAAGTACTCTTTTGTAAAAAATTCCGGACTATAGGGGGTCTTAGGCAGTACTCTATAATCCGACAAATTCGATAGTTCGACACTGCCCTGCAAAATGTTTGTCGGATTACCGGGGGTCCACTGTATTTTTTTGACAATCTTCGCTAATGCATGATTGAACAAGTTCAGAGTACATATATATAACATATAGAATCTTATCATTGGATCTGTAATTTGTCGAATTACAAGGTACTCTTTTGTAAAAAATTCCGGACTATAAGGGGTCTTAGGCAGTACTCTATAATCCGACAAATTCGATAGTTCGACACTGCCCTGCAAAATGTTTGTCGGATTACCGGGGGTCCACTGTATTTTTTTGACAATCTTCGCTAATGCATGATTGAACAAGTTCAGAGTACATATATATAACATATAGAATCTTATCATTGGATCTGTAATTTGTCGGATTACAAAGTACTCTTTTGTAAAAAATTCCGGACTATAGGGGGTCTTAGGCAGTAATCTATAAACCGACAAATTCGATAGTTCGACACTGCCCTGCAAAATGTTTGTCGGATTACCAGGGGTCCACTGTATTGCATTACAATCTAAATACATAAACCACCATTACCGAATCGTTTTGGTAAAGTCGTCATTTACCGATCAAAAAACATTGGTCAAAACAGACATTTGAACGCACATGTGCAAAAGTTTTCTGCGAGCAAACGGTCTATCGCGATCGACATATTATCGACACCTCTTGGATGAAAATACTTGGCGCGAAGTACAGTCGCCATTTTTATAATTCATTCATCTTTTTTCTCAAGTCGTCGTCCAACCGAACGTTACGAAGAAAAACAAAAACTTTGCACACGGAACGATGCAACCGGATGTTGCAGGTATAAAGGTACGAACGTATTCCGGAAGTTGTCGCATAACGGCAAGCGGCGAAACCACAGCGGAATTAAAGTCGCTCGTTGTACCACATTGAGAGCAAATCCCGTTCGGCTTGAACGCGTTCAACTGTGTTAGCTTCTGCCACCAGGTGTTAGACAAAGAAGCACGCATATAGCACGCACGAAGATAATGACAGAGAAGGAAAGAGATTATGATTGATATGCCTATCGCTCATACACCCCGTGAAGTTTTCCGCAAGAAACTTTAGAGAAGAAAATGGATCATTTCATTGGTTCTTAAAAAAACAGCGCCGCTTGAATCTAAAGCAAAGTTCACAAGAACTGTCGCTAAATATTACAGTATAACTTTAATATAACAAACCTCAATATAACGATTTCCTCGATTTAATAAATTTTTCGAAATCCCCTAGAACATTTGCATTACATAACCCAATGAGTTATCTATAGTCAGCGGTGGATTTACACTAGGGGCAGTCGGGGCTAGTGCCCAGGGCGGCAAAATTTGGAAAGTGAAAAAAAAAATTCCAGTCTTATCTAGATTGCTGAATATAATTAATTAATTCTCTTAACTAATTTTTTATTTAATGGATAATTCAAGATATTCAATTTTTTATGTTTTTGAAGTATATAATCTATAATAAATTTTCTGCAATAAATTAGTTATTTTAATTGAAATAAATAAGATATAATATAAACTATGAGTTTGAGTAAAATTTCAATATTGGAGCGGCATTTTTTTCGGTGCCCAAGGGCGGCACCAAGTCTAAATTCGGCCCTGTCTACAGTGCACTAATAAATAAAACACGCCTATTGGAACATCAACAACTACACCTCTTTAATCTCGCCCCGTCGGCGATCAGTGTCCGAATATTTACCAGGGTTTTGAACATACAAAAAACTACACCATAAAAATGTGAGCCGTTGTTGGGCGCCTGGCAGATGTGAAACATTACGCAGATATTCACGAGTAAAATACCGACACACTAACAGACACGTTATGTAACGAGTATGTAGTGTAGTAAAGAACGAAGCGCTCACTATAGGTATTGAGAGAAGGGCGCCAAGTCGGGCTTACAGACTATCGAATGGTAAAAACTTTATTTAAATTTAAATTCAATCCGATTTTCACCCGAATGAAGCTGGGTCAGCCAGTTAATAATAGACCTCAACTTTTTGTAAGAAATAAGCTATCGAATGGCAAAAACCGCATTTAAGTCCGTTTAGATGTACTCGAGTTTTTACAGGGCATACAAATTCACAAAACAATTTAAATAATTCCCATAGTCCGGTAAAAAAAATTGCATACCGATTTTTTCCGGAAACTTTCGAATTTAATTCTCTATGTTTTCCTGAACTTAAATCATCAACCAGAATGAATTCATCGGATTTTTCAAACGCCCTGTCTAATGCATGTTTTATGTCTAGTTATTTCATGTCTGTCATTGTATTTCTTGCGTGATTCGGTCAGTCTAAGTTATTTATCATCTTAATTAGAGGGAATCAGTCTTCAGAGGTTTCGTGTCGAACCGATAATCAATATCATTAATTTGTACGCAATAAAAGCACCCCGACGAATGTCCGTTCGCTGGCTGCCGATGCAATGTAGAAGTTCGTGTCTAATATAAATACTGATTTAAAACATTGTTTTTTTGTTGTATGCGAAATAGTACAGTAAATCTATATTAATAACTTTGCCGAGCCGTACAGAGTAGTGTTTAAGGGGGTATTCTTATGTGACCACTTCGAAAAATTGATTTTTTTTTTCATATTTCAAAAGATAAACCTATCGAAAATATGCTGTGAAAAATAGAGACCGAAATTCCTAGTTTTAAATAAATACAACTCATAGTCGCCGACGAGCCGTATAAACGACTTGTTGGCTCTTGAAACTTTAAACGCATTTATCTGGAAACATTATTTTCTAAAACTGTCATGGTCCTAAAAAAAAAAGTATTCAACCGATTGCTTTGAAATTTATATATGTTCTTCTACTCATTAATGGTTATCGTCCGTACCAAAATTGCTTATTTTCGAAAATATTTTCTTATTTTTTTTAACCGATTTTTAACAAAAAATTAACAAAAAACAAACTTTTTTTCTACAATCCGCCTTTTTTTTTTTAATGAAATTGATTAATTTTGGTAGGGACGATAGCGACATCCCTACTGAACAATGATCCATTTGATTTTTTTATTTCAGACAACATGAACAGCCGCTATTACCATGACCAGTGACCTGCTTTTTTTTAGTGTCTAATTTAATTTAAAAAAAAAATATATATAAAAAATGTAAAATAAGAGAAAAAAAAAATTTTTTATACAGTTAAAGATACAAACAAAAACATATAAAAAAATTAAAATGATTGAATGTTATTGTCGTCTAAAAAAAAATCTCTAAAAAGAGGTAAAATTTATGCGTTCACATAAGAATACCCCATTAATGCACTAGTCTCGCATTGGGAAGGTACCGGGTTCAAATCCCGGCGGAGACAGATGCGTAGCAGAGACTTTTTCCTACTGCCTCTCGCCGAGAAACGGTAATCTACTTGCGATTAGACTCATTTTATATACTAAATTCGTTTAAATCAAATTTAAACATTTCATTTACATATTTTTTTTTTAAACGATCAATGATTTATTATTTTTATTTTTATTTTTATAAAAGAATTGTAAGTAGATTAAGCTAATCCTGGCAAAACGGATTACAATAAAAATAAAAAAGTTATTTTAAAAAATTTCAATGCAAAGCATTATTATAACGTATTGTTCAAAGTAAAAGTACAAGGATTAACCAACAATACTGATTCAGTTAATATAACAGAAATTAAGTTAATGTTTACATAATAGTAATTAAGTTTAATTGCTTGATATTAATGTTTGTGTAGACCCTGACAGAGGTAATGAATTGTCGGTAATATTTAACTTCAAAATACATCTTTGAAACACTTTGTGAAGTTTTTTATTTCATTGCAGTGTTTTAAACTTGCAATAAAATTGTCGTAATATAACATATGTTTGCAAAATGGAAAAAAAATATTTTATAAAAGGGACAAACATTTTGGATTGACTTGGAGCAAACAATTTTTTTTATAATATTTCTAGGCTATTGGGTAAATTGTCTCTAAAAATGATTTGGCTTAGACTCCACTACAACTAAAAATCACTTACTGTTAAATGGGGTCTCTTTGATCATTAGACTGGGTCTTTTGTGCAAATTTTGTAGGCTTTAATAGTTTGTCTCAAGTCAAGCAAAATTTCTGCTCCATTGGAATTTGGAATTCAAAATTGACATATATTCAGACTGTTAAATGAGGTGTCTTTGATCATTAAACCGGGTCGTTTGTGCAAATTTTATAAGCTTTACTAATTTGTTTCAAGTCGAGCAAAATTTCTGCCCCATTAGAGTTTGGAATTCAAAATTGACATATATTCAGGCAAATCTTTGAACATTCCTCTGAAACGAAGCCGCTGGAAAAACCTAGTTTTAAATAAAAAAGCAATCGGTCATTTCTTATCAAAAATCTGACAAATTCGAGTATCTAGATCGTTTTATTATAAACAAACAATTTCATTCAGGAAATCTGATATTGAAACAACTGACATATTTTTTTTCTAAGTTGACACCGCAGGTAACGTTACGTTGTTGATTTACAACCCCCATTTCAGTCACAGCGGCGCGAAAGAGCGAAATGAATTATTGCCAACCGAAATACAAAAACAAAACATCATAATATATATATATAAATATATATGTCGTCGATGCGCAGGCGCTCTAATAATATCAGCTCTCTATAGTCTATACATTCATACGATTCAGCAAAAATAAATTATTTCGATATAAATCATGAATTTTACTGTCCCTTTCTATCCCATCCGCTTTTGTTTTTCCCAACTCTACTCTATTTTTGTCCTCTATGTAGGTGTACGTAAAACACGAATATGACATTTTAATATATTATATTATTAAAGGACGAGTCATAATTTTATTACTGACGCCAGTGATTATTCGCATAGAGTTTTGGATATCGTTTGACATAAAATAACGTAACTAAGTGTGAATCGGGCTTGTACACGAAGGGTTCCGTACCGTCAATTTTATTATTTGTTATAACGGTCATAGTAACACACACTAAGGCGCAGAAATGCCTGAACTTATAGCTTTTAAGAGATTCCGTCCGATGTCGCTAGTATGCACTATTTTGACGTTTATAGAAAAAATATTTTTTCTGTGATGTAACTACAAATTTTTCCCTTTACTTGTGCTATAAGACATTGCTTCTTGCCAAATTGCATGATTCTAGGTCAACGGGAAGTACCCTATAGATTTTGATTCCCTTGCGAGTGTTCAAATATGCGGCATAAACGGTCGTATTTTTTTATTATGTTCACTTAGAAGTTTGATTTTTAACATCTCCAAGGGATTGCAGACCTGAGTATTTGATATTAATTTCAATTCGATACCTCCACGCGTTTTCTTAGAAAAAAGGTCGTGACAGACAGATAGATGGACAACGAATCCTATAAGGGTTCGTTTATTCCTTTTGAGGTATGAAACTCTAAAAACGAAAAAATGAAAGGTTATTGGATACAGAGGTAACCTCGTTCCGCTGAATGACGTCGACCAGTAGACTGTCAATTGATATTGCGTGGTTGATAAAAATATTGAACTGTCTCCCAGCTAGCGTCATCATTAACGAAGTAACCTGTGTATCGAATGACCTTGGAAGTAAGGTACAGTTGCGAGCTAAATGTAATTTGCACGTGTATTAATCTAGTTACATTTTACATTATGCGTTTTAATGTATTAATAATTAAGTTGAAGCTTAGAAAATTTATCAAAATAACAGAAAATGTTTATGGATCGTGGGTAATTGGACACAAATAAATGAAAATCCTAAGTTTTCTAAATTTGCAACGTTTCGTAGGTTAGTTTTTAAATAAATGACAAGATGACCTCACTACAAACATATCAACAAAGATTCTAAACTATAAATTTGCCTGAAGAAGTAGGAAACTAACCTACGAAATGTAGCAAATTTAGAAAGCTTAGAATTTTCATTTATTTGTGTCCAATTACCCACGATCCATAAACATATAACATCATGGACGATAACAACTCGAATCTATAACAGAAAATATGGTAGATGGAAAATGGTAATGGTGCGAATGGCGTCTGTTGTGACATAGAGTCGCAAATTATTATATATTATTATTATTAATACTGAAAAATAAAAACAGTATTTTATTAGGAACGTCTCGAGATAATTCAGGCAATGTTTGCAGTTTTTAAAAGCGAAATTATAAAAGCACTAACTTTTTGATTTAATATTTTTAAGAATAAACATTTGCGAACAATTTTGTCCCAAAAAAGCACAATTGATAGAAACAAAGATATAGTAAAATTCTCTGAATCTTCAATAATATAACAAGAAAAGAGTGGTTGGAGCAAAAGCCCGTTTGTAAGCAATGTGAAGCAATATCTGAAGCGCGCGCGCGTCCCTATATGTATTTCCTGAATGTACGAGAAGCTTTAACATGAAAGCTACCGCAATATCAAGTTTGCGAAATTTTCTATCCGAGATCTGTTTCCGAAAGCCTGTGAGTTGTAGTTTCAGGGCGCAAGGTTGGACCAACTGGGGTGGCGCCTAGCACAGCCTACATAGCTTGGATCACTGACAGTTGTTGGGGGCGCGTACAGTAGGAATCCAATAGATGCCTATTTGAAAAAACCGACAACGCGTCTTCTATATACCTACGTGTATATAAAAAAATATGCTCGGCTATTTCACTGTAATAGTATATAGACTATAGAGTAATAATATTAAACTAGCGGTACCTGTGCGAATAATTCGCACTAAAATTCGTTCCTAATTTCTCACACTCTTTATAACTTTCTTCTTTTTGTTATATTACATTACGAAGCTCAGTAACGGTTCAAAAAAAATATTTTTCTAAAACTGTCATATAGAAGCGCAAGTATCGAAAACGTTGAGCTGAAGCGCCGCCATACGAAAAGTATTTATACGTGAATTTTAATTAAAAATTAAACAAAAAAAATTTACCGACCGTCAATCATGTTGACGTTGTTTCAAAGTTAGAACCGTCAGATGGCAGCTTTGCTGCATATTATACTGAATAAATGTATAATTGTTATAATTAATTATTTTGCAAAAACAAAAGCAATAATAGATTTTTTAGTTGTTGATGTCGGTAGAGCAAGCAATTATCTATAAAATGATATAAAATTTATGTGAAGCAATTGTGTGATTTTTTCGAAAAAGGGAGGCAAACATCTTAATCTTAGCGTATTAATATATATGATAGTTGTTTTTGACACATTCTTTTGGAACCATATTCAGGTAAAGATTTAATAACCAATGAGCTTTAAGACTGTTCTGATTATCTATATACAGAATGAGGCATTTTAATCTTTGGATGAGATTATCTTTTCAGGGTGGGGTAAAATCGAAAAATAGTTCAGGGCAGAGTTGATTGGTACAAAAAGAGATAGTTCGCTTTTAACGAAGTCGGGTTTTTTTGATTTTATTATAGTACATTACGTGGCAAGGGGCGAAACCAACGAATGCTAACTTCACGCGAGTATGCGTTCGCTCGGTTTCAGCCCCGTGCCGCGTATACTATTTTTCACAAAAAGAACATCGATCGAAAATGGGGGCTTCCGTCGCCTACGAAGCGTTGTGAAAATGGCGGTATGCAGGTTAGCGGGTGCGAAAGTACTTTACAAACCCTAGAGTTTCCAAACCTCTTATTACAAACCCTACTGTTTGTAATAAGAGGCTTGGAAACTCTAGGGTTTGTAAAGTACTTTCGCGCACCCGCTCACCTGCATTACGCCATTTTCGCAACGCTTTGCAGGCTACGGAAGCCGCCATTTTCGATGTTCGTATTGTGAAAATTTACTTTTTTAGTATTGTTTTTTTTAGACACGTTTTTGCAGTCGGGTTTTTAGCTTTTTAAATAATTTGGTTTGTTTGAAGTTTTATAAAATTATTTTCTTTTATATATGCCCAATAGTTTGAGTCTTGAGAGTTTCGAAGTAAAAATATCAATAATGATAGTTTCATTTTGCAATTTGCCTTATCTAATTACATTTACACGTATAAGTTGTATATATTTTTGTAATTACCTTTTAATATTCTTCATTTTGATAAATTCACTTAGAGAAAAAAAAATTCGACCCACACATTATGGCACCTACATTCCGCCATTTTGATTTTTTTACGTGACCTATCCTAGGACACTTGAGTTTCCGGGACAAATCCAATGATACCTTAATTTTAGAAATCTGTCCACGATGAAAGTGAAAATACACAAATTGAAAATTCTACTGTATTTGATTAATCATATCAAAAGTCTGTTTTAAAATCACCAGTTACATCTCTCCTTTTGTATTACCGATCTGGTTATTTCAGTCTATAAGCAGACTATATATTCAAGTCGGTATGCACGGTTACGACTCATTTTATGTTTCAAAACCAGTGTACATAATAATACAATTTATTTGTGTAATCAATAAAATAAATCTTGAGATTATATTTCGTCTCTTGGTTTGTAGTCGCCATAACCGCGATTTACGCTTAATTACAGCATCTTCATAATGTATACCAAATTTTAGGTTAAAAGCCATACATTAGTGTGTAAAATTTACGCTATCCTAAAGTGTAAGAAAATATTGTCAAGAAATACTCTAAGAAGAGAGCCAAGCATAACTAACTACACTTGATTCCACAGACCATGTTCAAACATTGTAAAGGAACAGTATCCGATTTAATAATTCAAAACTCATGGGCATAAAGACTGTGGGGTTCCCCGTGTAAGGAGATCAAGTTTTGATTAATATCAAAACACACGATGCAATTTGTTAAAGTGAAAAACTCATTAATGAAAACGATAAAGCTTACAGGACTTTAAAAATGCCAGTTTGATCAGGTCTCTGTAAATAGCCTGATATTAGGTAGCAAAAAACATTGTCAAAAAATTGGATTTGACAATGACCTTAGATTGTGATAATATAATTACAGTTTTCATACATGCAAGAGTAGTCTAATGTCGTATTCAAACTCCCTGTCATGTACAACATTAGATGGTCTTCACATAAAAACAATTGCTCTACACAGAAAAAGTTTGTTTTTCAAGTCAAATTTTGATTTCGAACACAGCTGTATCAAATTCTCAGATTCTTCGCACTGTTGGAACTTTATTGTAGCAGTCCTAGGCTTCGGGAAGAGCTGAAAGCTTAGAACTGCTAAAATCAAGTTCAAACAGTGCGAGAATTCGATCAACAAACACGCAATATGTTCGAAAAGTTCTATATAGTTCTGCACAGAACCAACAAATATACATGGTTTCAGACAACTGCATGATTTACATCGAAAAAGTTCGATTTTCATGTCAAATTTTGATTTCGAACACAGTGCGTCAAATTCTCGGATTCTTCGCACTGTTTGAATTTGCTTGTAGTAGTTTTAGGCTCCGAGGAGATCTGGAAGCTTAGAACTGCTAAAATTAAGTTCAAACAGTGCGAGAATTCGATCAACAAACACGCAACGTGTTCGAAAAGTTCTATATAGTTCTGTAGAGAACCAACGAATACACATATAATGGTATCAGAACATAACGCGTGTGCTGTAATAGTATAAGGGAAATGTGGGAAGGTATAAGGACCGGAGCACGGATTGTGAAGTAATCAATAGTTCAATTAGAAGGACGACCTCTTTTACTCTACATACAACATTCGCAATGTCATTAGGTCGCTTGTGGAATCCAATTGATTCAACTCCCTAGCCGTGCCACTTTACCCTACCCTACCCTACCCTATAGACACTCACCAAACTGGATATATCGTACTTATGTATAATATATAGAAATTCACTGTGGTAAACCTTATACAGAATGGTACAAAAAAATGATACGTGTACTTATTTACGCGCGGCAGAAGTTATACTTCTTTGGCGTGATTGATATTATTGATATTCACATTTTCTTTAAAGATGTACATTGATAAAATAAAGGCTGCGCCTATTCGTCCGGGTACCGGACAAATAATTTTACATTTAAAAAAAATTGTATGTTTAATTAATCACTTCAAATTCAATTATTTTGCAAAAAAATATTTTGACCAATGTAAGAACTAAATACTGACTTATGTTGGCAGCACTAAACAAATTTTAAGTTTTTTCCAATTCGTATGGGTGGTAAGAATACACACGAATCTCAGATGAACTTTAGAAAAAGGGGGAAAATAAACCAATTTTACTGCTAATTTTATTTTAATTTCTCATAAAAAAGATTAATTAATGTTATAGGTATATCAAGATTTTACTGATAATTTATTCTAAAATAACTCCGATTTCTAGCGTTTATTTTGTAAAACTTTCGTAATTAAAAAAAAAACATAACATAATTATACCTGTATAAATAGTAATTATTTTATTTATCCAGTTCCCGTATAAATAGTGATTATTTTATTTATACAGTACCCGTATAAATAAAATACTGTTGAATCCATAATTTAAAGAAAAATACAAGCATTGATGTTAAAAGTTGTTAGCAACACTATAGCTTTTGAGAAGTACCGTCTGATGTCGCTAGTACAACCTACTTTGTTGTTTTATGTAATAACCATTTTGACGTTATCAGAAAAATAGCTGGGTTTTACGTTATTTTCTCAATTTTTGACAGTTCACTTTTGAAGAAACATCACTTCTTATCGAAGGTTTAAAAAAAACAACTGATAGGCAAACAGTGGTTTACTATAAAATTAATATAGCGCGACCAGTTTTATTTTATTTTACATCACTAGTGTATAATATGCATATAAAGTATAGGGAGTGATGCAAAATATATATTATGATTCGTTGCGTAGGAAATTATTACCGGTCAATTAATCTCTTAATATTACCAAATTTGGCGTACTGGAAATATATCAACATTTGAACAATGAATAATACTGAGTAATCATATACATATTTTAAATACCGTCATTTGTTGCGTGATTTGTATCTGACATCCAATAGAAAGTCTGGACTCACCTGAAACAAATGAGAACAGAATATTAATAACGAAATAATTAAAGTGTCTTGAAAATTTAAAATAAAATAGACAATTCAATTATTTTGAAAATGTCTTGTAGCAGTGTCCAACAAAAAAGTTAAATAAAACACCATTTCTATCGTACATTTATTTAGTGTAACAGGAAAAATTCACCTAGCGTGTCTGGTGCAGGGTTACACAAATTCCGCGATTAATTCAAGAACTTAATTTTAAAGAATAATAACAGCATCTTAACGCATAAAGCCTCGATGCTACGTGTTTTAAAAATAGCATCTCACTCGATTGTTGACACAAATATTTCTGAATATTAAAAAGTAAGGATAAAACACCAAACAACTTTTTAGTACCTGTCTCGAATTATGTCAACTTGTCAAACTAATTACGACATTGCATTGTGGCTTGCCTGAAGAAGTTTAAAAAAATCAACGAAACGTTGATATTAACTTATTTTCTGGTTCAAGTATTTATTATTCTACATACTAAATTACACCAAAAAAATTTCAGAATTGATTCAAAATTCAAATTAATATTGCTACTACACTTTCGAAACTTGATAGCTATGAATTATTTTTGTAGCACTCACGAAATTCAAGTAGTATACATTGTAAATGTTTTTTAAGGATACTAGGACATTGGGCATCCCTGTCAATTTTAAGTGAAGACATGTCAAGAGCATCCAGAAAACCCACAAGCTAAACCGATGTCCTTTTATGTTCACAACAATTTGTTTAAATCTTGGAATGTGTCCAACGACACTGGATGGCAGTCAAGTCGTTCTACGGAATTTTCAAACAACAAAAATTGTTATTTACAGCGCAGGGTGTATATAATACCTGCCCTGGTTCCTTGAATGTGCACGATTTTGTTTTCAAAACAAGAAAAAACAAACACAATGTCTATATTTCCGCTCATAACACACTGTTTGTACAACACAAAGTTCTGAACGTTTTCAAAATCGGTTCGGTTTAGTTATCTATAATTCATCCATAGTGGTATTATTCAGGTCCATATAAAAGTATAAATTAAATAATCAGTTTGATCAGACCAAAAAATTTTTAATGTTGATTAAACTTTCATAATGTTACAACGTTTCATCGGCCATCCCGACTTCATCAGGTAATCTATAGAACACACATACCAATTTTTTTATTTAATTTATAACGTTAACTGTAAAAAAAATGTTTATGTATGTGTTCTATCGATTACCTGATGAAGTCGGGATGGCCGATGAAACGTAACATTATGAAAGTTTAATCAACATTAAACATTTTTTGGTCATATCAAACTGATTATTAAATTTAAGTTATCTATAATATAATTAAACCTACGTCATTTTTTTCACTGGTTTTTCACTCGGAACTTGGTAGAACATGATTAATAATAACAAATAAGTAAAAACATTAATTAAAAATTCTACAAAAATTAATAATATTGACTCTACCAACAGTAATAGATATGTTAACAAAATGTTAACATTACTATTCCTTAGGATGGACTTATTGTCCGAAACGATCGTCGAGAAATAATTTAATAAAATTTTTTGTAGAATTTTCAAGTGTTTTTATTTACCTATGTCATTTGTTCGTTGTTCATTTAGAAAGATTTTTAGTACTTTTCGCTCAGTAAAAAAATTAAAATTCGGTAGGAAGTTTCCTGGAGCATCTAGTTTGTTCAACAGACAATCAAAATACGCTAAACTTATTGAGATTTAACATAATCACAGACGTGGCCATGTTTATAGCCTCTTACGTCCAACTTTCTAGTATTCTAGTAACCTTGGAACACACGACACATACGACCGTGTGTATTTTTTCCGCTTTTTTTGGAAATTATCCAAGATTTTTGAAAATTTAATATATTCCCAGAAATCTTCACGCTAAATTTAATAAGCAACACAAAATACGTGAAATTAGCATCGTAATAGATTATTGCATACAGATTTAATCAGTCATATACATTGAATATTAATAAATTAACCACAAAACATAAACACACTAATTACGTAATTATTCGGTCAGCCGATCGACGATCAGTGATTCAATCAAATGATTGACAAACTATTTAATATCGGCCAATTTAACAGTTGAAGGTAAACGCAACTAATAGTAGGAGAGCTGTTAGACATTTTTGGGTAGGTATTTGAGGCATTGTGAAAATTTGTACAATAACTCTTTAGTAATAACACAGGCCTGGCTGAAGGGTAGCGTGGCTTAACCGACCGTCAAATTTTTAAATTAGCAAAATTTTCTGCGCATAAAAAAGCCCTTGGGCATTTTGAAATTTTAATACCTTGAAATTTAGTATTTAAGGAGTTGAAAAATAAAAACCAAAGATTTCTTCATTGGGTCTAAAACTTAGCCAGGTGTTTGGAAATTATATTTTTGAAAAAAATTTTAAAATATATTTGAGGCACGTTGAAATTTAAACAGAATAATATTGGTAACTAAAAATATATATATTTAAAAAAAACAGGTCGTTTCGATGGGATATTCTACCTGCCAGGTTAAAAATTTAAGAGTCAGTTAAGCCCCGCTACCGTTCCGCCGCGCCAGGTCTGTGTTTTTGTATTCGGATATTACTAAAGAGGTATTGTACAAATTTTCACAGTGCCTCAAATACCTACCCAAAAATATCTAACAGCTCTCGGCCTATAAACAGTCAGCCGACTAAAAACTGTCTGAATCATGCCTAACATTTTTGTCGATTGCGTTTATCAGAAGATTTTCGACGTAACACTTTTTAAGGTGCATTTGAGACTTTCGCGCAGAACCAACTCCGTGAGTTACCGTCATATAATATCTATATTTAATAAAATTAGAGTTTAAAAAAACTAAAACAACACTCTTTTATGAACTAAAAATGCAAACAACAAAATTAACAATATTATAAATATTTTAGAGGAATTAGGATCAATGAAATTAAAAGACAAATTATTAATTCACAACTTTTTGTATTAAATTAATACTTCACCAGGTGATCTTAATTAATTGTCTTAATAACTAGATTTAATTCGATAATCTTGTTATACTATTTTAAGATATCATAACAAATCAAAATTTAAGTAGTTATATTACAATTATATATACATTAAACAAAATTTACTTTACTGTAAAAATCGTGGAGTGCTTAATATCTGTAATAAATTTTTCATTTGCTAGCTAATTGTAAACGTAGAGCTATTATGAAAATTTAAGTAGATAGCAGTCAGCGTTACCAGACGTCCCGATTTTGGCGAGACGTCCCGATTTTTAAATCAAAATTAAATGTCCCGCGCGGGACAGGCTCAGTCTCGCTTTTCGGGGATAACTCGACCGTGCGTATTAATTATTCTCTTATTGTAAGTTGTAATTTGTAACACTCACTCCTCAGACTATTGTTCGAAACGCCATATTTTTCTAATGAATAAAACTTTTTTGATTTGTTTTTTTTATTTTTTTTTATTCAGAAGACAAATCAGACTCAACTATTTAACGATAGGGTAAATCTGATTTAAAATATCATATTTTTATTAAAATACATTTTCTATGGCTATTGTCACGTACCTATATGTAATTTGAACTCAAAAAGATAAATATTTAAAAACTTCTGATTATATATGTTTTTTACTATGTCCCGCTTTCGACGAAAGAATCCCGCTTTTTGCAATCAAAAAGTTCCAAAATCCCGACTTGGCAAAAAAAAATCTGGCAACACTGATAGCAGTCCACGCTTTTTACAGTAAAACTAATTTTATTGGCAAATTATTTTGCATTTTTTAGTTCATAAAAGCGTGTTGTAGTTTTTTTAAAATTTATTTAACACTAACGACTTAATCGTTCGTCAAGAAACTCATTCATTTCATACTGAATATAAAAAAAACCCGGGTCGCAGTGCCAAAACCCTGCCGACAATATAGTGTATTTGCTTGTATAGGGCCGTGTGGTTTTATACTTTTATTATGTGAAATTAAGTTTGTTTTTGGGCAAAATAAAAAATTTAACCCCTTAATACACCCCTTAAAATAACATTTTTTTCTTAATTGTAATATTATTATCAATCTAACGTCTACACCGAATTAAATACACCCTTCAATAAATAAGTCACTATCTGCAAACTAGTGTTTTCATAAAATTTGTAAATCCGGTCCTGTCGGGCCGATTTTATTAAAATTGTGGGGACACTTTTTAATCACTACCAAAGGGTTAAATTTCAATTTTGAAACGATTCGGAGAATTTTTTCGATATTTTGGGCCCAATAACAGTTTTCAATCCCTAAAAACTACCCTTAAAATAGCCCGATTAGGCCCATTTTAAATAGGCTTCTTGGGTTATGGATTTCAACACGTGGCCCAAATTTCGTTGAAATCAATTAACTCTTTCGAAAGTTATCGCGCGTACACATATATATATATATATATACATATATATAAACATTTTTAAAAATGGTGCCAAAGTGTTTAGGAGGTTATGAAACGTCGAGAAATTTTGGTCCGACCCCTAGGTCCCGCCATCCGACCGACGCCAATAGTGTATGTTGCCATATGGCAAATACACTAATAACCGCAACTGTACAACTGAACTTTAAAATGAATGGTATGTTAGCGTGATTGTCTGACAAAAATCTGTATAGTACTAGTCTCCGAAGCAGACAAATCGAGGCAAACAATAGGCACACACACACTTACACAAACAAACAATAGACATTCTACACACAAACAAACGAAACACGAACATCTATTGCCGTATTAATTATCCATATTTGAGAAACAAGATCAACTCGAAACACACAAGTACAAAACAAGCTTTCAGATTATAAAATATGCTCTCGGGAAATTTCTAACTGTGGATGCAAAGTTCATTTTATTACTGTTTTTATTAGCAACGATTAAACATTAAGCTTCACAAAAGTTGTCTTGCTGCTTAAAAATTTCAAAAAATATATATTTTAAATAATATCTTCGTCAATGTTTATTTACAGCACATCACAAAGTTTCGACTTACGGGAAGGCAAATTAATATTTTGAAGTTTTTTTTCTTTACAAACTTATGTTAAAAACACTGACAAATTTAGCTTGCTCAATTATTTTTTCAAATTTAGTTTTTTCTGTACAAAAATTTATGTAAAGCTTACAGGAATCTAGATCAAATGAACTATAAAAACTTAGTTAAAAGTCATATAAGAAGAGCGGTCCATATTAACAGTTTATTTTGTAAGCATTGACATCAAAGTTTGAATAAGATTTTTTATAGAAATTAGCGTAAGATAGAACTATGCGGATGAAAAAAGAAGCATACTGAACAGCTGGTACTCCGTAACCTTAAATCGATGACTATAAATACGACCATTGAAGTTAAAAAACCGCATTGTTGAGCTGAGATTCTTAGCAGTCTGTTGAGCTGTGAACATTGCTTTTTTAATTACTATTGCTGGAACATTTATTGAGAAAATGTGTTACACAAAAACACCATCTTTTCTTTTGTTTATATTGTTACTTAACGCGTTCCAGATATTCTATTGTTATTTTTAAGACCAGAAAAATACTTCAATACCTATTCAGTTGTATGCGTTGGCGTCAGTGGGATGGCGGGACCTAGGGGTCGGACCAAAATTTCTCGATACATTTATAGGTTTGAGGCTGCCGGAATGCTCTGAATTTAAGCCACACTACGAGGCTAAAAATGATGTTGCAAGGGTGCTGCTGTCAGTTGATCACTCTAATTTTTGGAAATATTTTGAAGATTTAAAAAACTTTTCCGAAAATGGAAGAGTCACTTTAGCTTTGTGATGGAACAATTTTGTGAAATAAGTACGAATAAGGTCGTAGTGTGTCATTGAAAACATGTGTTTTTTAGCACAATTAATGCCAACTTTTTTCTAGTAAATCGTACATAAATTACAAAAGTCGTCCATTAGAGACCTAGATTTGTGCTTTATCTTCCTTATAAAAAAAGAATTTTGCAAAATGTTGACGAATAAATCTACAATTAGCTATCAGCCGAAACCCTATTTTTGGCTTAAATCCAGAGCGTTCCGACAGCCTCAAACGAAAAAATATTGTAAAATTAAGGAACGTGAGTTTTGACCTAAATTAGTTAGTCTCCACTAGTGGACTTTGAATGGAAATAATAATGCATCAAATAACCTTGGCGATTAGCGATCTTACTAAATAACTGGTTTAAAATAATATCAATGTGTTAAAAGAAATATTCACAGATTACAAGACTGCGACAGAGATAAAATTGTGGAGAATTTTCCTATCGCCCTGCGTGAGAAAGTGCTTGATGAGCGCTTTATGTAATATGAATGTCGATGATGGAGGCTTCCGAGCTTCCAAGCTTCGGCTATAACTTAGTCTATGTAAATGAATTAAAACGAACCTCTCGAAAGTCAAATTATCTCGGAAGCAATTTAAAACTGAGACGATGTGGACATCTCGTACTTAGAAAGTAAAGTTATGCTTTATAAAGCTCTGTATAGACTACGATATTTCATTTAAAACATCCTTTATAAAAAAAGAACGTCAATTTAGTTACTTTTTAACAACAGTTTTATTATCGATTTCGAAAAAGTTATCTCAAAATTAACAAAAAGAAAAAAATGTGATATTCGTTTAGAGAGTTCAAATTACGTGGAAACATTTTGAAGTTTTTTCATTACGAACTTATATTCAAAAGACTGACAAATTTGACTTGCTCAATAATTTTGTTTTAAATTTAATTTTTTCTGTACACAATTTTATATAACACTTATGCTAATTTTCTCGTATTTACCTGACTTTAAATCGTTTTCTTAAATCAAATAAACTGTAAAAACTTGGCTAAAAGTCATTTGGGAAGAACAGTACATTTTTCTAGTTTATTTTGTAAGCATTACCATCAAAGATTGATTAAGATTTTTCATAGAAATAAGAGATTTCCGAAACGTAAGTGCATTTTAAATAAGTACGAACAAAGTCGTAGTGTGACATTGAAAACGTGTGTTTTTTGGCACAATTAATGCCAATTTTTTCTAGTAAATCGTATACAAATTACAAAACTAGTCCATTAGAGACCCAGACTTGTCCTTTATCTTCCTTATAGAGAAATAATTGCAAAATGTTGACGAATAAGTCTACAATCAGCCATCAGCCGAAGCCCTGTTTTTGGTTTAAATTCAGAGCGTTTCGACAGCCTTAAAGTTAAAACTTTAGTGATTCGTGAATAAGTTGTGATTCATTCTCTCGTGTCAACGCAGCTTTAAGTTGTTAGAGTTTTTGGTGGCACGATATTATATAAAGGAAATTAATTAAAGTTTTAAGTGTCATTGTATCAGATTAAAAAGAAATCCCCCGGATTAGATCTTCACCCGACCGTTCCTTCGTTCGCATTTTCTCCATCTCTTTGATGTCTCCTTTTTGCAAGCTTTCTTCAAAAGATTCCTCATTTGAGTTCGTCATGGGCCAATATACACAAAGATATGTATTAGGGATTTTAAGAGACCTGGGAATTTATGTAATCGGGTTTCTGTGCCGCTCGGTATTTATCGGATAATCTATTCGATAAATACTCGTCACCCGGTACTCGACCAATAGCTCAGAGAAGCAGTAAATTATAGACGTCGACAACTTCAGTCATATGTGTCTAAATCTCTTAAGGGAGTATTCTTATGTGACCACTTCGAAAAATCGATTTTTTTTTCATATTTCAATAATAAAACCTATCGAAAATATGCTGTGAAAAATAGAGACCGAAATTCCTAGTTTTAAATAAATTACAACTCATATAGCGGCCGACGCGCCATAAGCGACTTGTTGGCTCTTGAAACTTTAAACACATTTTTCTGGAAACATTATTTTCTAAAACTGTCATGGTCCTAAAAAAAAAGTATTTAACCGATTGCTTTGAAATTTATATATGTTCTTCTACTCATTAATGGTTATCGTCCGTACTAAAATTGCTTATTTTCGAAAATTTTTTCTTATTTTTTTAAACGATTTTTAACAAAAAAATTAACAAAAAACACAAACTTTTTCTACAGTCCGCCATTTTTTTTTTTAATGAAATTGATTAATTTTAGTAGGGACGATAGCGACATCCCTACTGAACAATGATCCATTCGATTTTTTTATTTTAGACAACATGAACAGCCGCTAATACCATGACCAGTGACCTGCTTTTTTTTAGTGTCTAATTTAATTTAAAAAAATATATATAAAAAATGTAAAATAAGAGAAAAAAAATGTTTTTATACAGTTTAAGATACAAACAAAAACATAAAAAAATTATAATGATTGAATGTTATTGTCGTCTAAAAAAAATTCCCTAAAAAGAAGTAAAATTTATGCGTTCACATAAGAATACCCCCTTAAACTGCACGAAGTTTCGCAAAAATTTATACAGCCATTATTTTATCAAAAGCTATTAAATTATCATCAGCCTATTTTCTATTTTATTATTTTTACATGGTATATTGAAAAAACACAATTAAATTAATAGATTCATAAATGAATTTTAATTTTAACAACCTGAGTCTATTTAATTATCGAATATTTTACTTGCATTAGAAGATTTATTGTCAAAAAAACTTTATGGAATTTATTTTCAATATTTTATTAACTTACAAAATTGTCACTTCGTTAATGCCTACTAGCTACTTCTATCCAACGAAACGAGGTTATGCCTGTATCTAATAAATTTAGTCTATACCAAGGTTATTTAGAGGTGACCTTGTCCACGAATGCGTCAGCTGAAAGTCCGTTCATATTTTTAGCAACCACGCAATGACAGTCCGTTAGTTGACGTCATCTACACTCTACTATTCAACGGCACGAGGTCACCTCTGTATGTAATGACCTTGATCTATACGAAAAAGAATTAATTCTGAGCGCACACAATTTTAAAAAATAAACAAAAACACAGCTAAGTGCTAAACAGTTTAGCTAGAGCTAATTACTTTTTACGCGACTGGTGTAACGTTTATCAGTTATAATCTATCTACCGTTCTCTCAGCAAAAGTTTGTATATAAATTTGTTTTTTCTTTTTTTTGTAATCATGAACAAAACAAAATATTTAGATTGTGCAAAAAACTGTATAATTTCATGCATTTTTGATATAACGCAAGATTGTCTCCAAGTTTAAATTAATAACTTTATAAACCGTTAACTGAAGCCCGCCTCAAACAAAGTTGATAGTTCTGAAAAATCAACTGTCATTCATGCAACTTCAGATAGATTAACAACTTTTCAAAACTGTATATTAAGGCCCCAGTACACAGTGGTCTGTAGTGGGCTATGCTTTGCAATGTGCAACTGTAGGCCACTATCACTTGGTGTTCACACAATGGCCCATGGCTCATTTCTGTCTGGCGAAGCACTTGCGATGGACGTGGAAGTATTTACGGCCGCGGTTATTTATTTATATACTGTTTACAAGTATTATAGTATTATAAACCTAAAAGTCTCTTCCTAGCTCCAGGATACTGACATTTTGGGCGATTAAAAATTTAAATAGTATAGCACGCAACAAAAAAAGTAGGTACCTGTCTAAACAATGGGCGACTGTGTGAACACCACAGGCCACGCCACGCCACGATTCCTTTGAAGTGTGTCAAAAAAACCGACAACAAATGGATTGCGCACCACGATTCACAATTGTCCGCCACTACAGACCATTACCCCCTGTACACAATGGCGATGGTCTACAATGGCCCACTACAGACCAGTGTGTACTGGGGCCTTTATAATGTAAACTAGACAACCCCGAGTAAATTTTCGCGAGACGCAAGACAGGTTGTTACGACATTTTTCAAGAACAGCATCGGTGGCGAGCACGTGAGAACTATATAGTTCTATATCGAAGAGTCAAGGGTCAACAGAGAGCATTCACGAGTGGCGTGGCACTGGGCAGTTCGCAGCAGCAGAACAGCGCGGCGTTTTTCTATACGGCGTACATAAATACATCGGCGAGGTATTTTGAACTAAGCTCACAATTTCCCAGGAGGTAGATGATAAACGATCGAGAACAAACGCACAGCAATACACTTATCAAACACATCGCATAAACACTTATAGTCGATTCCAATAAATTCGACTATTACCTCGTTATTGACAATCATCGAAACATCTATCAACTGACCTTGTGTCCGCAATTTAAGTTTTTGCGAACTTTTTAGTGTATTTGCCATATGGCAACATACACTATTGGCGTTGGTCGGATGGCGGGACCTAGGGGTCGGACCAAAATTTCTCGACGTTTTATAACCTCCTAAACACTTTGGCACCATTTTTAAAAATGTTTATATATATATGTATATATATATATATATATATATATATATATATATATATATGTGCGGGCAATAACTTTCGAAGGAGCTAATTCATTTGAACGAAATTTGGCATACGTGTTGGAATCCATCACCGCACGAAGCCTATTTAAAATGGGCCCAATCGGGTCATTTTAAGGGTAGTTTTTAGGGGTTGAAAAAAGATTTTGGGCCCAAAAATACCGAAAAAATTCTCAGAATCGTTTCAAAATTGAAATTTAACCCTTTAGTAGCAATTAAAAAGTGCTCCTAAAATTATAAGCAAATCGGCCCGACAGGACCGGACTTACAAATTTTATGAAAACACTAGTTTGCGTATACGAATTTACTTACTGAAGGTCGTATTTAATTTGGTGCAGATGTTGGATTGAAAACAATATTTCAACTAATAAAATTATTATTGTAAGGGGTGTATTAAGGGGTTCAATTTTTTTTTATTTTGTCCAAAAACAAACTTAATTTCATTTAATAAAGCCACAATACCTGTATTAGCAAATACACTATATTGTCGGCAGGGTTTTGGCACTGCGACCCGGGTTTTTTAATTTAATCGACAATTTATATGACACCTAAAGAGGAAAACGTTTTTTCTTTATACCCGATCGAAAGTACGTATTTTCGGTTTCAATTTTAAGGCAGAAAGCTTAACATTAATACACTGCTGGAATTACTCGCAAGCAGAGATGCGATTTATTTGAAATACTTCTATTTAAAATGCAAATACAAAATGCAAAATACCTATTTTGTATTTTGCATTTAAATGCCTTTTACTAAAAAACATTTTGTGTTTTATTTGAAATACCTTTCGAGATGTATTTTGCATTTTTAATATTCATTTCAAAATGCAAAATACTTTGTGATTAAGTTTAGCCAACACTGGCAACATTACCACTTTTAAGTGAATATTATTATTATTAATAACATAACAGAATTTATTGATACGCCTACTGATAAATATGACCAAAATGTCATGCATAAGGTGCCATGTTATTACACGTTTTTGTTCGGCTCGGCATTGTGTCTCTATTTCTCATGATAAATACCTAAAATAAATAAAAATATCTGAGAAAAGGTATTTTATTTTGAAAAAGTATTTTGAAAATACCTATTTTGCATTTAGCATTTGAAATACAAAACGCAAAACTATTTGGTATATTGCATTTGAAATAGTAAATCTGAAAAGTATTTTGCATTTTGTATTTAAATGCTTTTTTAAAACCATTTTGTACATCTCTGCTCGTAAGCCAATTATAACAGCAGGCCGAAAGAAAGTAACAGCGGGATGAAAGAGGTTTTTTCTTTATACTCGGGAAGTAAACTAGAGAAAGACAGAAAAAAATCCAATACATTGTGAATATCCGAAAAAGTATAACTTCTAACTCTAACCTAAGTACATGCATCCACTTTTTTCAGATACAATTATTGACGAAATTGACATTCACGCGATTGAAGGCGCAGAAATACTTCCGTATATTTTCGTTAGTATGACTGCGTTCCTTCAGAAAATGTTGTAGACGCGAGAGTACTATAAAAATCATGAACAGTACGAGTAAAACTAAGAAGTTGTACAATTATGAAAATTAATATTATGCTTCAACACGAACCGGTAATAAAAACTAATAAAATTTCACATTAAAAATATTAAGAGTTCTTTTATGAGCCAACAAGACAATTTAATAATCAGTTAACTTTCATTTTTAATTCGTGGAACATTTTAAATTGGCTGAAAAATTTCAGCTGATTACAAAACAGAATTTTGTTTAAAATCCGAAATACTTACATCACGTATTTTTTTCAAAAATGTTGTGTAATTTAAATGAAATTAGATAGGTAATCGAATTTAATTAATAAGAGTTTTTAAGACGTATCCAAGATAGAATAATAACAAAATTGCATACACAGGTATTTGAATAATTTTAATTAATTTAAACGTCGTATGATAATTTCATAGAGCATTAGTTAAATTAAAGTTATTCAAATACATATGAATGCAATTTTGTTATTAAGAAGGTAAAATAAATGGAAGATATTAAGCAAAATGAAATTACTTACAATTAAACCACTCCTGGAACTATTTTTTTGAACCTCACTTTTCGCACAAACAAAATCTATTTGATACTAGCACACAATTGAGATAAAACATGGCAGCGACAACATTAGTGGAGCCTTCGGTCCACCGTCTTGTCTCTCGAAGTTGCGTCCAGCTCGGCAGCACAATAATTGAGCCTTGCATCGTATTACAGTTTTGCCGCGCGGGGTTGTGACATTGATTTGATAAGAATAAATTCCAACAGAAAAAAGCACTTTCATTTTCCCCCGAATTTCCCACTATTTTAATTTTTCTGCTCATTAAAACATTATTAGGACTATTACGAACATTTCAAAAAAGTTAGCTAAATCGGTCCAGGCGTTCTCAAGTGATGCGTTTACCAAAGAATAACACTTAATTTTCATTTATATAGATTATAGAAATTTGAAAATGTTAATATAAAAAACTGATTAATTTATTCACTACACTACAAAGCACAGTTCAAAATTCTAGACACGACTGAAATCGTCCGATAAAACTATCAATTGTGATCAAACACGTTGGTTTATGCAACACTTCGCAGGGAATGGGTAATTATTTCATCGAGTGTAAAAACAGAACTATCCTAAGTCCAAACAGTAGTTTATGTATCTAGAACGTGATAGATCTCAGACAATGATCATATAATTACAGTTTTTTAACATACAGGAGCATTCGATTGCCGTTGTTTTTTTTTTTTTTTTTTTATTAAAAAAAAAACAACCACAGGTGGATCGACTACTAGGTCATTACCACCTTACATATATAATAGTACAAAAAAAAAAGTTATAAGTAGGAAAATACAATTGTCCGTATTATATTGTTTGGCTTAAATTGTTTTTTTTTACAAAGTTTAATATTTTTTCTATAGACAATTTTTCATTTTGTAAGTTTTGATTAAGATCATTTGTTATTTTGTATTTGTACGGTTCATACTTTCTGCAATCTGTTAATATGTGACAAACCGTTATCACAGTGTTGCACGTATTACCGAAAGGTGGATTGTCTTTGGTTAGGAGGTAACTATGAGTTAATTTTGTGTGTCCTATGCGTAACCTAGTTATAATTGCATCTTCATTTCTTGTTAACGGTACGGGGTTGGGCCATTTTGTTGTGCATGATTTTATGTCTCTTAATTTATTGTTAGTTTCTAGAGTCCATTCGTTTTGCCATTTTTCGATTATTTTTTTTGCATACAAGATTTTTAGGTCATCCTTCGTGACATCTGAATCAGCGCAAATTGAATGCCGTTGTTAAACTCCCTGTCAACTAGAACATTAAATTGTATTCATATCCATATTACTAAATGACTGTTAATATTCATTATTTATATTAAGATTTTGTTAACTGATTAATTAGCTGGACAATGGAACGACGTTTTTATGTAGCTTATTATTTTCATATCTTGTGAATTTTAGTTTTAGTATTGACTTTGAATAATTCGTTATCGAGGTAAATATTTATTTATTTTTTAGCTATTGGGCCATTTAGTTACTAAGTAAATATTTTGCTGTTTTTACAATTTTGCAATTAATGAATTTACTTATAATTTAAATTAATGTAACAGGTTTTTTGCTTTGTTGATGATAATATTATTGTATTTTACTTGTATTGTTTATATTATGTTGAAAATTAATCTACTAGTTATATTTTCACAACTCTTGTACTTGTAAAAATGATATTTATTTATTTATTGTTTTTGTGTTCTCGTTACAATACCTGAAGAAGTCTCGAGAGAGACGAAACGTCGTACAATGATATTAAAGAATTGTTTTTGAATAATAACAGTCTTGTTAATCCAAATACCCATGAATATTAACAGTCATTAAATTGTAGTTCACACAAAAACAAATGATGAATCTAGATAAAAAAATATTGTTTTACGTTTGCTAAATTTTGATCAGAATACGTAGAAAATAGTTGTTTTGAATTGAAAATTGTACAAAAAACGATGTTAAATACATGATATGTCGCAGCCAACTAGCTTAATTAGCCGCCCAACTAACAGGCTAGTCTTTTTACTAAAAGGCGCCGTTCAACTAGCGGACATTCAAGTGTTTTTCTATTAATATTCCTGTACACGAGCTAATTAGTTTAGATAAAAATTCCTGAACTTTCTTCATTGATCACAGTTTAATATTAAACGATTATACAGGCTGAGTTTTAAGTTGATGCTTTTTTTTTACAGCGTGTAAAAATCAAATAGACGAGCAAATATTTCAAATAGTTTTTTTATCAAAACTCAAAAATAAGAGAGAAACAGCCTTTCGAAGTTTAAATAAATTTTATTAAATTTTCTTTAATTTTGAGGTCGGTCCTGGGGTTATATTATGTTACTATGGAAATATCCAACAAAACGGGGACAACTTCGAACAATTTCTGTGAATACTTGATAATAACAACTTATTTCCATAGTAACATAATATAACCCCAGGACCGACCTCAAAATTAAAGAAAATTTAATAAAATTTATTTAAACTTCGAAAGGCTGTTTCTCTCTTATTTTTGAGTTTTGATAAAAAAACTATTTGAAATATTTGCTCGTCTATTTGATTTTTACACGCTGTAAAAAAAAAGCATCAACTTAAAACTCACCCTGTATTAAGTTGGCTAGAAGAATACGTTAATACTAAACACAATTAATTAAATTATGAAATACGAAAATTAAAATTTAACATTTAAATATATAATTATTTTAAATTTCTAATAAAAAACTCTAAATAGAAACTGCTGTTGAACTTAAATAAAAAAAAAGATCATTCCAACTTGCTTACGATATTATTATGTTTACTGAATTTTTTTCAGTCTTAAAAACTATGACATCTCTAAAAGAGTTGTCCTAAGAGGATTAAGGTTTGCCAGCGCATTTTGTCAAGAATGATATTTTGAAAAACAGCTCTACATTCCCCAGTGAATGCTTTGAAAGAGGAATTTCTGTTCACTTTTTATTCTCCACACAAATGAAAAAAGAAAGAAACATTGAATACTTTTCCAATTCAACTTTAAATTGACGAAATTAAATACTACCTCTTTATGGTGCTTATAACGGTTTCAATTGAGGAATACTGAAAAGCGATTTTTTAAATACAACGACTTAAACGCAAATACATGGAAACAAATTTACAATTCACTAATCTCCGATGCCGCGGTCATCCAAGGTTACTAGAATACTAGAAGATTGGGCGTGAGAGGCTATAAACATGGTTACGTTCGTGATTGGTTGAGTCGATTGCTTACGTCACCGATGTGTCGACAAACGCATTATTATTATTATTATCATTATTATATGAGTTAGCCTACTATTTTATATATTTTTTTTTAAACCTAAACCCAGTGGTTTCAGAGGAGACCCCCATGTACCAAACACAAAAGTCTATTATTTTATATATATATGGAATCAAAAGTATATCAAATGTTAAGTCACTTTGCTGGTTGAAAAACGCAATTTATACCCCTATGGCCTATATATAGGAGAGTAAAAATAATAGTACAACAACACTGAAAATAAAATAGTAAAACCATTAAAAAAGAATTATTAATTATTCCTGGCCAATAAAAAGGTTGTGTACTGTGTAGTGAGAGATAAACAATGAGAGAAAATCATGTGTTAAGTGTAGGAACTGTCACTACCAGAATTGGAGCTATTTCTCTCAACTAAATCATTTCAAACGATGCCATTACACCATTCATCGGTGTACGTTCAAAAATCTCAAACAATAAATACGTAGTTTGAAAAAAATATACCAATAAGTGCTTTCACAACTATTTATAGTTTCTTTTGATTGATTTTTTTAAAAATTCATTTCCAGGCAAGAGAAAAACAATAGATTCTTGCATGCATTTCAAAAATAACTATTATCAACACTGTATTAGGTAGTGAGCTCTTGTGTACATCTTATGTAAGATAAGCGTAAGACGTCTTTCAATCAATAAAATATATTCTGTACTGTCAGTCATGAGCCAGGCAGCTACACCAAACCATCTAATTAACATCCTATTACTGTTGTAATAGTTAACTTATAATAATTTCAAACATTAATTATATAATTATTATCAAACACTTATGCTATAATAATAACCCTTTTACAGATTTTTATAGGTCTGTTTCATTCGGCTTAGCTCAACAACCACGATACTGATTTAAATTGAATTTTTTGTTATACATCAGGAGATATATTCACGGCGGTTTTGCTAAAATGGACTGAGAAGTAGCCGCGGGTAAAGACTAGTAAAAATAAATAAATGTCAAAAGGTTATAAATAGAATTTATTTTCTTACCCATTGTTAACTTTACAGCGAAAAAAATGAGATAAAATGTTTATTACACCTGAGCGAAGAAATATTTGAAATCTCGGAATATTTCAAAAGTGACAAAAAATAATACGCGAATTAAAAAAAAAAAAGAAAGAAGAGCATAACTTTCAATGATCGTTATTAAGCATGCTAAATAACCTGTAGATAAAGTTTTAAAAGACCCCACTGAAAAATGTAAATAAAATTTCGTTACATTTTGTAGATAAAAATTATGTTTAGTATACACCGATATAGGTATATTATAGAAGATAGGATGAAAAGAGACACCAAACGGTTGTAAATGTGATGTGAGATAAAAAGAGACAACAAATGGTATAGCTTGTTATAATAATTTAACAAGGGTATGTATTTATTATTTTTTTTATCTTGAAGCACATAACAAAACCAAACATTTCACGTTTTACATATTCTGTACACGAATTCATGAATCGCAGCCAGCTCTGGACAATACAGAACCCGTTTTTATCGACCGTGTTATAGACCACACTTGGCCAGGGTTGGACCGAATATCATTCGACTCTGTCGTTTTGCATCGGATGTGTAAATTCAGAGCACCTATTCGTTCTCTGATTTTTTCTATCAATCGCTTTGTAAATTGGCAACGTCGAAACAAACACCTCTTTTTGGAATGTGCCCTGAGGCTAGCTGTGCCCTGAGGCTAGCTGTGCCCTGAGGCTAGCTGTGCCCTGAGGCTAGCTATGCCCTGAGGCTAGCTGTGCCCTGAGGCTAGCTGTGCCCTGAGGCTAGCTGTGTCCTGAGGTTAGCTGTGCCCTGAGGCCTTGCCCTGAGGTTAGCTGTGCCCTGAGGCCTTGCCCTGAGGTTAGCTGTGCCCTGAGGCCTTGCCCTGAGGTTAGCTGTGCCCTGAGGCTAGCTATGCCCTGAGGCTAGCTATGTCCTGAGGCTAGCTGTGCCTTGAGGCTCGCTGTGCCCTGAGGCTAGCTGTGCCCTGAGGCTAGCTGTGCCCTGAGGCTGTTAATTTAAAAATTTGAGACATGCATTTACATGAATATCATATTCATTCATCTTCCAAAATTTCAAATCAACAGCTTCGCAGACACGTAATAAAATACTTATAATTACATAGCGTTGGATAGTTTCTCTCTGTTTTCAAATAAAAAAGAAATACCGAAAACAAAAACAACTTAAAATAGTTATTAGATCAGTCAATAAAAAGTTTTATAGGTTATGTAGCTCGACATGGTTTTGTTTTAAAAACAAAACAAATACAAAAAGTGAAGTGTGATAACCACAAGCGCTGCTGTAAAATGTTTTCGGTTTGATTTTAAGGGCACCTGAAGGTTATATACGTCTCCTAACCAATCCCTATCCAGGAACCTGGAGTGGGACGTGATATGCGTACATGTGTAGTAAGTTCAGACGCAGTGGTGCCACACACACACACACATACATACACACACACACTTTCCAGCTTAGTATATGTATGCTTGTGAGAACTATAGCTGTAATGAACGGTGCAAAATGAACGGTTCACACAATTCAACACTGAAATTGAAACAAACAGATGAAAAGCTGATAAAAAAGGAGACTTTTTTAAACTAACTAAACCGAGAATAAAAATAGTTTCCTTCCAAAATGACAGATTTGAACAGGGTTTTTAAACTGAAAAAATAAGAAATTACAATTGTTGGACATGCTTCACAAGGTTAATAGAAAAGTTGAGCGTCTACAAATGTGGTCATGTCTGTGATTGGTCGAATCAATTGCTTACGTCATTTGAAGCCCCTGACTTGATTTTGCGGTTCACACAATTCAACACTGAAATTGAAACAAACAGATGAAAAGCTGATAAAAAAGGAGACTTTTTTAAACTAACTAAACCGAGAATAAAAATAGTTTCCTTCCAAAATGACAGATTTGAACAGGGTTTTTAAACTGAAAAAATAAGAAATTACAATTGTTGGACATGCTTCACAAGGTTAATAGAAAAGTTGAGCGTCTACAAATGTGGTCATGTCTGTGATTGGTCGAATCAATTGCTAACGTCATTCGAAACCCCTGACTTGATTTTACGGTTCACACAATTCAACACTGAAATTAAAACAAACAGATGATGAGTTAATAAAAAAGTAGACTTTTTTAAACTTACTAAACCGAGAATAAAAATAGTCTCCTTCCAAAATGATAGATTTGAACAGGGTTTTTAAACTGAAAAATAAGAAGTTGCGATTGTTGGACATGCTTTACAAGGTTAGTAGAATACTTGAGCGTCTACAAATGTGGTCACGTCTGTGATTGGTCGAATCAATTGCTTACGTCATTCGAAACCCCTGACTTGATTTTACGGTTCACACAATTCAACTCTGAAATTGAAACAAACAGATGAGGAGCTAATAAAAAAGTAGACTTTTTTAAACTTACTATACCGAGAATAAAAATAGTCTCCTTCTAAAATGACAGATTTTAACAGGGTTTTTAAACTGAAAAAATAAGAAGTTGAAATTATTGAACATGCTTCACAAGGTTAGGAGAATACTTGAGCGTCTACAAATGTGGCACGTCTGTGATTGGTCGAATCAATTGCTTATGCCATTCGAAACCTCTGACTTGATTTTTTTCAATTGTAACGAAAGTTTGACAGTTGGGAGAAAGGTTTCATGTAACGTCACAAGCCTACTTTTCCATTCTCTCTCCCGTCATACTTAGTCGCTTTTTCAACAATGTTAAGCCCAACCTCAATAATGTACTAATGCTTTAAAGAACTAAAAATAAAAAATCCATGAAAATAATTATCAAAATAGTAAATACACTGAACATATTCTATGACGAATCGGCCATACTGAGTGTTATAATTCTCATTCAACCTCTAGTAACATTAACTTATTCTTATGACTACAGTAAATTCGTCGCTAGCTCTCACTCCATTCTTTTCGTACTGTCAGTCAATTATTGACGAGTAGTTTTAATATGTCAGAGAAAAAAAGGATCTCGCTTATTTTTTAGAGATGTTCCGCTACGTTGAGTTCAAGGACATACTTTGTATGTGCGTCATAAAATGCTGAAATCTCAAGACATTTCATTAGATCTGTTACGGTGTAGACGCCGGGTCAATTATGGTGGAAGTAGAGTGTCAATGTGAACAAAGCTTCAGTGAAGCTAATATAAGAGAATGAAGAGTATAAGCTTATTAATCTGAGTGGTCCGAGCCGGCTGCTGTTAGAATGAGGCTAACATATACCGGATGTAAAATCAATACTGGAAAAAACGAAAGAACGCTGCCAGATTATTAATCTCGATAAATTCATTAGTAACAATTTTCTCAATGCATTGACCATTCTATGAAAGTCGCTTTCTTCAGATACTTCGACAACGGGTCCTACTGAACCGATCAACATTTTTTTGAAGTTATACATCTTTTGGTGCGTTGAGGGTAAGATTTTAGCAGGAAACGGAAGTGCGCGCGCACAACTAATGAAAATTTAACAGTATGAAGTTGACTGTGAATAGATAACGAAGATTCGACAGTATAATGCTGGTCATAAGATATCTGAAATCGATTAAATCAGTGCATTTTCTGTTATCTGCAAACTATAAAATATACTAGACGACTATAACCTTTGGTTACAACTAATAGTCGTTTTAAGTATCATCCGGCAGAAAAAAGTAAAAACAAAAATAAAAGTATTTTAAAATATTTGAGGTCAATAAATCGTTTGTAAGTATTATTTTTAAGCATTTTGAAGATTTTATTTCAATAAATTATTTGCATGTATATTAACCCCCTTTTTTATAGAAACTCTGTGTTCTTTTCATTATTATAATATAAAGAAACAACTCTAAACGCTTCTTTTTATTATGCTTTTGTACGAAATGGGTTTCATCGGCATTGTTCGGAGCAACCGACCGTATATGATTGAAAACAAGCAGCCGAACATGTTAAAAATAGCGTAGAATTGTTTCTTTATAATAATAGAAGCAATTACAATGTCCTTTGATTATAAGTTAATTTACTCAAAATACCGAGCGATCTGACGTAGTGGTGACATCACTAGACTCGTATTCGGGCTGAATTCCGTCGAAAGCAGATGTGGCTTAGGGCTTTTTCCTATTGCCTCTCGCCGAGAAACAGTAAATCCTGTACCGGCCATCTTGTTGAGATTTTCCATGGTTTCCCTCAATTAATTACAGATAAATATCGAGATGGCCGATTTTATTTATTTATTTATTAATTATTTATTTATTATTTATTTATTTATTTAATTATTACCTGGCAAACTTCTGTGCTGACCTTATCATAATATCTTATGATTCCTTCATTCGGCCATTGCTATTAATTAAAGTTTAAAAATGTAGAAAACTAACGAGAATTGTAGTGAAAATAATGCGAATGGCGACTGTTATGGCATAAAGTCGAAAAACGGATATTAAACGCATTGTTATTATTATTATTACTTTATTTAAAATATTCTCGCTTCCACTGTTCATTACATATAAGGCTCAAATCGCCGAAAAGATCATTTGAAACAAATAAAGAATTGATTTTAATTCGGGTTTTGGTCTACTTTTTTATTCTCAGTTCGTTGAATTTAGACGGAGTCATTCTAGTCGATTTGAAAGCTGCTAGAGTGTTCAGAAATTAATGCGAGCTTAAAAAAATGAAATAATTAGTTTCATATATAGTTTTTCAAGAACTTTTTTTTTGACATGCAAACAAATCATTACAATGATTCCGCGTTTTATTTTCCACGAAAGTAACATTTAGTACATGGCATGAACTATATTTTATAAATAATTATATGTTTTGTGATTGAAGAAAATGTTTCGTCAGACTATTCATTTCATTTCTACTACACGAAATATAAATATAGTAGTTCAAGCTCTGTCTACTGGACAACACTATTAAATTTTTGACATGGCATTCATAGGCATGTAATATGTTTTGCTCGCACGTCTCACTAAAATCGACCGTTATGTTTCAAATGTGCTTTCGGTATACCACTATCTCACGAACCGCTCAACAAATCCCATAGCAAACCAGATATCAGGAGACCGAATCACCCGACCTTTTTCTACTAATAGTACTGAGAATTTTGACGACTTCAATTGCCTCTAGGCTTTGTCTGCGTGAGGGTGTTTTTCGCGCAGAAAATTTCTAAATTGCTCCACTAACACTTGAATATATCGAGAACTACAAGCCCGATCGTCTTAATTAAATCAAATTTTATTGTGTTTTATTTATTTTTTTATTTGATATAATGAAATATTAAAATCAAGAAAAAAAACATTATTTTATGGGTTGTCGGAACGCTCTGTTTTTAAGCCAAAAATAGAGCTTCGGCTGTCAACTGATTGTAGACTTATTCGACAACATTCTGCAAAAATTCTTTCTCTATAAGGAAGATAAAAGACAAATCTAAGTCTCTAATGGATTACTTTTGTAATTTATGAACGATTTAGAAAAAAGTTAGCATTAATTGTACCAAAAAAATACACGTTTTCAATGTCACACTAGGACCTTATTCACACTTATTTCACAAAACTGTTCCATCACAAACCTAAAGTGACCCTTCCATTTTCGGAAAAGTGTTTCAAATCTCCAAAATATTTCCAAAAATTAGAGTAAACAATTGATAGCAGTACCCTTGTAATAGCATCTTTTAGCCTCGTAGTGTGGCACCAGCCAAAAATTGAAACGAGCGGATGATTTGAGTGAGACAGAGCTAAAGAAGGTCGCACCCAAAATTTGTATTTTGTCTACCTCGCCTCTTACCGCTGGGTCTCAGTACAAACTATGTGAAAGTGATCCAACACTGTTAAGGAGTTGTATAGTTTATTTTGCTCCAAAACACACTTGAGTTTCCAGAATGAAACTACACTGCCTGTCTTAGCCAATATACTATATTTTCGGCAGGGTTTTGGCAGTATGATTTTTTGAAAATTATGGATACGTTTTTTTTTCGCTCATACTATAGTTCAACTGTATAGACGACATATAGAGACATTCGGTTGGGTTATTGTATATGAAACGGAGGACCGAATCATACGCAGATAGAGAGATGTTGAGGAAGGACAAAACCGTGCGATGGGGAGAACGGGTGGAGGGGGAGAATGGTGAGGATAAACGAGAGGAAAGTGAACCCCGACGGTGTTGTAAAAAATGAAAAAAGTAAAGAATAATGTTGATGGGCGTGATGAAGATATACGAGCAGCTGCATGAGATTAATTCGCGCAACCGTTAAAATATGTAGGGCGTCGCATTGGTTGCGCGCGGCATGCGTTATCTGCCGGATAACGGGGTCAGTGGCGTTTCTCATTATCTATGTCGTTAGATAAATTAATAACAGTTCGGTTAACAAGTAGGCAGTTACACAAAAATCATTTCATTGTTATTTGCTGGATAACGGGGAAGCCGTTATCCAGCAAATAACGGGGATAACGGCTTCCCCGTTATCCACGCCGATAAATAAACTATCCATTGAAACATTTAATTTTGTTGAACTGCTACGAAATAAGTAGTCACACATTCTAATTTAGAATTATATGCTAGATACCAGGGATAACAGATTCCCCGTTATCCACGCCGATAAATAAACTAGACATTAGAACATTTAATTTTGTTGAACTGCTACGAAATAAGTAGTCACACATTCTAATTTAGAATTATATGCTAGATACCAGGGATAACAGATTCCCCGTTATCCACGCCGATAAATAAACTAGACATTAGAACATTTAATTTTGTTGAACTGCTACGAAATAAGTAGTCACACATTCTAATTTAGAATCATATGCTAGATAACAGGGATAATGGATTCCCCGTTATCCACGCCGATAAATAAACTAGACATTTGAACATTTAATTTTGTTGAACTGCTACGAAATAAGTAGTCACACATTCTAATTTAGAATCATATGCTAGATAACAGGGATAACAGATTCCCCGTTATCCACGCCGATAATAAAACTATCCATTGGAACATTAAATTTTGTTGAACTGTTAAGAAATAAGTAGTCATACATTCTAATTTAGAATCATATGCTAGATAACAGAGATAACAGATTCCCCGTTATCCACGCCGATAAACAAACTATCTATTGAAAAATTTAATTTTGTTGAACTGTTACGAAATAAATAGTTACACATTCTAATTTAGAATCATATATCAGATAACAGGGATAGTGGATTCCCAGTTATCCATGCCGATAAATAAACTAACCATTGAAGCATTTAATTTTGTTTAATTGTTACGAACACATTCCAATAATTTAGAATCATGTGCTAGATAACAGGGATAGCGGCTTCTCCGTTATCTACACCGATAAATAAAACTAAGCATTGAAATATTTAATTTTGTTGAACTGTAACAAAATAAGTAGTCACACATTGTAATTTAGAATCATATGCCAGATAACAGGGATAACGGCTTCCCCGTTATCCGCGCCCGTAAATAAACTAACCACTGAAATATTTAACTTTGTTGAACTATAACGAAATAAGTAGTTACTTTTTTAGATCATAAAAACGTGTTGGTTTAGTTTTTTTAAACTCTATATTTTTTTTAATAGAAAACAAAAAGTTATCAATTTGTTGATTTATGACAGATAACAGAATAAGAAAATACTACTTACTCCCAGTTGAAATGCAATAAAATATGTTGTGACATTTCATAGAGTGAATCATAAAACTAACACATGTTTAGCTATTTCCAGTTTCTACCTTAAGCTCATATATGACGTGAAAGTTCTGTTATATTAGTTTTCAAAGACATTTCATAAAATTCAGTCAAGTATATTTTATATAGATTAGTTATCCAAACTTCGGTTTAAACTTAGTTTATCAAACATTAATTAACTCAGTCGACACAACTAGTTTTTTTTTTTTAAATGAAAAGTTCAAACAATTTTTATTTCTCATATTATTATGTCTTCGATTAAGTATTTTAAAGTTATCCAATTTTATGGCGTTAGGAATATGAGCTTAGAATACTTTCTCATAATCTTTGATCTCTAATTCTAGAACCAACCCATGAATTAGTATTTTTGAAAGCCTTTAAATACGATTCTTTGTAGACTTTTGAATAAATAAAGAATTGATTTGCTTTACTTAAAAATACCAATTTATTTTTTAGTGTATTTGCTATAAGGCAACATACACTATTGGCGTCGGTCGGATGGCGGGACCTAGGGGTCGGACCAAAATTTCTCGACGTTTCATAACCTCCTAAACACGTTGGCACCATTTTTAAAAATGTTTATATATATATGTATATATATATATATATATATGTGTACGCGCGATAACTTTCGAAAGAGTTAATTGATTTCAACGAAATTTGGGCCACGTGTTGAAACCCATCACCGCAAGAAGCCTATTTAAAATGGGCCTAATCGGGCTATTTTAAGGGTAGTTTTTAGGGGTTGAAAACTGTTTTTGGGCCCCAAAATACCGAAAAAATTCTCCGAATCGTTTCAAAATTGAAATTTAACCCTCTGGTCGTGATTAAAAAGTGTCCCCCCAATTTTAATAAAATCGGCCCGACAGGACCGGATTTACAAATTTTATGAAAACACTAGTTTGCAGATAGTGACTTATTTATTGAAGGGTGTATTTAATTCGGTGTAGACGTTAGATTGATAATAATATTACAATTAAGAAAAAAATGTTATTTTAGGGGGTGTATTAAGGGGTTAAATTTTTTATTTTGCCCAAAAACAAACTTAATTTCACATAATACAAGTATAAAACCACACGGCCCTACACAAGCAAATACACTATATTGTCGGCAGGGTTTTGGCACTGCGACCCGGGTTTTTTAATTCTAGAGCTGGATAAAAATTGCTAATAACAACTGCATAAATATATTTTTCTCTTAATACTTATACCAAAAAATGTATTATTATTTTTGTGAAATATAAATTCGTTACGTACGCTACTGTGATTTAACGGCCAATATGAACACTCAGACAATGTCAACGATAGCTCCTCCCCTCATTTACCCTATCAAATGAATAAATTGTATCCACTCAAAATCAAATTACGACAATTTCTTTTATCCTAATATCCTTGGTAAAGAAAACATTGTTTTAAATCTATTTCACTAATTAAACCAAAAGATAATACGTCATAATTAAACACATGTCACAAAAATACCAACGATAGATCTGTTGGCGGATTATTTCAAATATGCGACTATTTTTTACCATCTGATTCTGACATTTGTTTTTCTACGCGAGTAATGAAATGATTTTACTTTTTTATTCCGTAGTATGAAATTATGGTGATAGGAACGAAGAGTTTTGTTAAAGTCAAAGTTTGATTGTCTTAACTACGCTTGCGCAAAACAGTTTCAAAGACGTAAGGAACATGAAACGTTTTATCCTTTTTACAGCCTCATTGCTGTATTTTGTACATAGAACATTTACTATTTATATTTTTATCTCGAAACGTGTTTCTAGAGTTAGGACTTGCTTTTCGTCAAAAATGAGTTCCAAAATAATTAAAAAATGGAAATTCAAACTTTAGTTCAAATTAATTTCAAAGAGTCAATCGAATATAAATAGTTACTTCAATCAAAAAATTATTAACGAAAATCCAAATGCATTTTTCACATCGTTTTCAATTTACCAGTAAATGGCAGCAAACAAACATTGAAACAGTAAAAATAAAACAATGTTACAATTGGGCATAATTTAATTTTGGAAATAAATAACGATTATCCTGGAAATTTTCCAAACATCATATCGATATTATTTTCCATCTGGGAAACATTCTTTACTGATTTGTTTGTACGTTACAGAACGCATACTTAGTGTTCCAAATAGCTGTTCCAAACGTTGATACAAATACAATTTTTGGCGTGAAACTTCTTTAGGTGACATATCTATAGCAATGATTCGGAACAGATGTTGGGTTCCAGAAACAAACACATATTTCTTCATAAGAAAATTCCCTAGAAATTTTAAATCAATACTACTCGAAAAATTATTGTTCAACTGTGAGGAAATCTTTTGAAAATTGTATCTTTTTCTGTATTGTTTTTTTAAGTTACACAAACATTTTTTTAGTGTATTTGCCATATGGCAACATACACTATTGGCGTCGGTCGGATGGCGGGACCTAGGGGTCGGACCAAAATTTCTCGACGTTTCATAACCTCCTAAACACTTTGGCACCATTTTTAAAAATGTTTATATATATATGTATATATATATATATTTATATATATATATATATATATATATACGTATATATATATGTGTGCGGGCAATAACTTTCGAAAGAGTTAATTGATTTTAACGAAATTTGGCCCACGTGTTGAAATCCATCACCGCAAGAAGCCTATTTAAAATGGGCGTGATCGGGGCATTTTAAGGGTAGTTTTTAGGGGTTGAAAAATGTTTTTGGGCCCCAAAATATCGAAAAAATTCTCAGAATCGTTTCAAAATTGACATTTAACCCTTTAGTAGTAATTAAAAAGTGTCCCTAAAATTTTAATAAAATCAGCCAGACAGGACCGGACTTACAAATTTTTTGAAAACACTAATTTGCAGATAGTGAGTTATTTATTGAAGGGTGTTTTTAATTCGGTGTAGACGTTAGATTGATAATAATATTACAATTAAGAAAAAAAATGTGTATTAAGGGGTTAAATTTTTTATTTTGCCCAAAAACAAACTTAATTTCACATAATAAAAGTATAAAGCCACACTCCCCTATACAAACAAATACACTATATTGTCGGCAGGGTTTTGGCACTGCGACCCGGGTTTTTAAATATTGTGACAGCTTCGATAATGTATGTTAAACAACTATTGATTAAACAAAAAAACTATTTATTTAATATTAGATGTACCTAATATTAGTTGATGTATTGTTATAATATCGATCAAAAAACCTGTTGCAACAATTACAAAAAAAATAGAAATGTTAATAATGCTTGAATTTGAATTAGATTTAAATTGCAATTACAAATGCTAAGAGTTTTTATTTTGATTGTAAAAATGCAGAAAAGAGTTAATGCTTCTATGTACTTTGTTTGCAGAACACACTGTATATTCTGCATTGATACAAAACTAATTATTACAACAATCCAAAGCGAAACAATATCACTATACTTTATTTGTAATCTAATTCAAATATAATGCAATATAGCACATATGAATGTAATAATGAAAATATATAGAAGACTCACAAGTCATCGTTTTTTTTCTTTTTTTTTAATTTTGTACTCCTGAGTATCGCGAATTTCGACATCTATATAAAAATGGATGTTTGTCTCTTTGAGATTAATAAACTTCGACACCGTTTGACCGATCACCATAAAATTTGACACATATATGTCTTTTTTCACGGAGTTTTTTATCTTATCCACTTTGTTGTAACTAGGGTTGGCAATCCCGCAGTCTTTTTTTTTCAGCTGTAAATTTGCCTTTACAGCGGGATCCCGCTGTAATTCCCGCGAGAGATTTAAAAATATATTTATATATGAAAATAATGCTATTATTGTGGAATGTTTATATTTAATCAAAAAAAATATAAATAATTCTTGGTATGTAGAAATCAAACAGGTAAGCATTATATACCTATGCACATTAAAAACTATGTTTATTAACTATTATCTAAGAATTAACAGAAATTAGCATATCAATAAAATATGATATGACTTTTGTTACTTATCCATAGATATTATTGTCTCTATTTACCTAACGTACTTCTTGCTGATTAGTAAATTTATAAGCTTCTAAAGAAATAAAAAAAAAATTCTGACACTAGAAGTCAAAGAAATCGATCAACCGACAATTATTAATTGGTAATATTTATTTAGTAAACTATAAATACGTAACGACTAACGAACTTATCGTGTATTTAAATTTTAAAGTTGTACGTATAAATAAACATCTAACAAATCAGAATTAAAATATAACTTCGTGTTAAAAAACCAAACAAAAAATCACAAATCATGAAAATAAAAGTTACTTATATTATAATATTAAGAAAAATCGCAGGATTGTGGACAAAAATATTAGATTGAATTTTCTGTATTTACCTGAAAAAGGCAAAAAAGCTCAAAAAATTTCCCGCGCGGGATTACAGCACACATGCGGGAATTCCGCAGGTCTCTTGGCATGCGGGAAACCACTGTAATGCGGTAATGCGGAATGTGGGATTGCAAACCCTAGTTGTAACTCGCCACAAGATGACGCAACTACGGTTGTCATCTCAATTGCGTGCAAAACCAAGGGTAGCGACTAGTTAAATTGTAACAAAACTGACAGTCGGGTTATTTGGACCTAGCAATTAATTCAAAATATTTTGACACCCATTCTAAAAATCTCTTCTTAGTAGGTGCTTTCGTTATAAAATCGATCTACCATCTAAATTTCAAGTTTGTAGGCGTTAGAGTTCCTGAGATGAGTCAGTCTGTCAGTGAGTGAGTGGTATTTCGCTTAGATATATTAAAATAACATTAATTACATAAAGGAACGACCGAATTCTTTACATATTTAGACGAAATAGATTTTGTTTACGTATTTCCAACGTAAACAATTAATTAGTACCAATATTAATATCAGCTTTAGCAACATTCAAATAATAGCAACTTTTGGATCTCTGTAATATGAAATGTTTGTTCGTATCTAATTATTGCTTATTACCGTCATTTTCAATTTGTCCATAAAGCATGTTGTGTACTGCGCGGTTTTATATCATTTACTGATTAAAATTTACATGTAAAGTTATGTTCACATAAATGTTTTCATCTTTTACAAATTTCGTACACCGAATCGGAAATTTGGTACACCAATTTACCACAAAACTATCAAAGAAGAACGACTGTCAATACTGTATTTACTTTCAAAGTACTTCTAGCACAATTTTAAAATTCTGTGTTAAAAGTGTTAAACTTATTCCTCTGTGCAAAATTTCCTTCAAACATATTAAAATCAATAAGTCGATAGTCAAAAGAAAAAAAAGAACTTTTATTGAATTTTCCTCCTTTCAGTGACTTTTTTGAAAGAACCCCAAAAAGCGCGTCGAAAGATAACTTTTTTGACGTCGACTAAAGAAAACTCGGATCGCAGTGCCAAATATCCTGTCGACAATATAGTGTATTTGCTAATACATGCATTGTGGCTTTATTATGTGAACTTTAGTTGATTTTTGGGCAAAATAAAAAATTTAACTCCTTAATACCCCTTAAAATAACTGTTTTTTTTAATTGCAATATTATTATCCATTAAGCATTCACACCAAATTAAATACACCCTTCAGTAAATAATTCACTATCTGCAAACTAGTGGTGCTGTCAGGCCGATTTTATTAAAATTTTAGGAGCTCTTTTAAATTTCAATTTTGAAACGATTCTGAGAAGTATTTCGGTATTTTTGGGTCCAAAAACTTGTATCAACATCAAAAAACCATCCTTAAAATTGTTTCATTTTAAATAGACTTCGTCCAGTAGTAGACTGTTGGATCCAGCATGTGTACCAAATTTAGTTTAAATCAATTAAGTCTAGGGTTGGGTAACTCAGATCTGAACCGGTTCAAAGAGCCGACTCCGACAGAAGATCCGAGAGAGCCGACTCACTTTTTTTGAGCCGACGGATCAGCGGATCCGCAAAACTCAGTGAAACACTTAACACGCAGAAGCACATTTTACACTTACTTATCAGTTCTTGCTTTGATGCATCTGTCAGCTCAAATGACTCATGTTTCACATGTTTGGCTATGCATTCTTGATTCTATACAGGTCGTGTGATATGATTGACTGAACTAGGTAACTCAGTGGCAGACTGCAGTAACATATTCAGAACTCGGCTCTTTTTGAACCGGTTCAGTGAGCCGGCTCACATACGGGGTCCAGATGCAAAGATACAGATCACTAAAAAGATCCGTTTTTTCCATCTCTAATTAAGTCTGTCGAAAGTTGTGCTAACACATACACATATGCTTCAGCTATGCTGAGGTCGCGTCTAAGGTTTTTAAATTATACAAAAATAATAAAAGAAAGTTGTACGAATCAATAAGTATAGAGATGCATTATTCATAGTATTGAATGACTCGAAGGTTTCACAGATATACGACACGCTATACTATATACATGTGTCTCGGTAAGTCGACATGCACACAGGGGCTTCCCCTGATGCAAAAGATTCACGTAGGAAGCAACGTCGGTTTTGAATGGTGGCGACGGATTAGTCAAATATCCGGGTTGCACGAGAACAATGATAAACCAAGCTTATGTTGGCGTCGGAGTCCTCTGAACCCGGCCGTCGGGGCACGTCGTGACGTCACTACAACTTTATAAATAATGCATAAAGGTTCTGTCAGAAGTGACCAATTTAAAATTTTGATTTATTATTTTTATTTTACAAGTTTTGTGCAAAAAAAAATGATCATTTTAGGTATTCATTTTTTCTGTCATAAAAAAGCTTTTCGTAAAACGTTTTAATGATAAGGCTTTTATTGAAATGTAACTACTCAAAGAGACAACATAATCTAAGGTATTATAAAAGCGTGGGTCGTGAGTAATGAGCTATTATAAAGTTTACATATGTGCTTTTGTAATTATTAAAAATTATTATTTTCTTTTCAGTATATTTTAATAAAAACTTATTTTTAAAAAGTTTTGTTTGCTAATATTTCATTTTGTTCTTTTTACTCTTCCAAATTTTTTACTTAAAAAACCGCAATTGTTGACCAAATCTCAGGTAGAAATACTAATGAACTACAACCTACACGCACGGAAACCAAGAAGATTTAAGATACTGGATATAATAGGGTAGTAGAACCTCCTGGATTTTTAGTCCTGCTATAATTTTCTGCGTAAATTGTAGCGCGCAGATCATATGTTAGGGGTGAAAATATTGAGGAAAAACGAACGACTTAAGCTTATAAGCTCACATAAGAAGTTTAACTTCTTTAGTTTTTATATACGTCAAATTACAGAAATTATTTTGTACTTCAATTGTTCGTAATTTTAAACATCAGATTCCCAAGCACTGGCTTTATGTGATCATTCTTTACTATTTTGCGAATCAAAATTCAACACACTATATACGTCTGTCCTTGTCAGTATCATGTAATTTAGAGAACAAACTAACTTCTCCTTTATTTGTTTCATTCTACTTCCCCTCGATTTCTTACATTTTTCAGACAGATACGTCGCAAAATAAATTAAACTTCAGAAACACGTTTTTTATAGTAATCCTGTTTTTTTCTGATCATCCACAATGCTTTTGCGTGGACGCGCGTAGGTTTTATATTTCGTATATATATTCTATATATTTTTTTGTATTTTTTTCACGTCGCGTCGTCAGAGATAAAAACGAAAACAATACTATTTAGACAGCAACAGTAGCGCATTGCACCGAGATAACACAATATAATGTTGTTGGATAGAACTGCCGTTTATTCAGGATTTCAGGATCCCAGATATGTTGTAGGCGTCGCCGACGTCGTAATAAACAATGTGTTAGCCACATTTCAAACAAAACTATACGCTGACATGTATAACCCTATCAACGAATACAAATACAGCAGCTTTTTTTTTGTCGTCGCTTGTCAACGTTTCTAGTCTTTCTTTTCCTTAGCGATATCAAATTAGAATGTAAAAAAAAACTAAATGAACTAAAAAATGCAAAATAATAAGACAACAAAATTAGCTTTACTGTAAAAAGCGTAAGGTTCTATCTACTTAAATTTTCATAATAGCTCTACGTTTACAATTAGCTAACAAATGAAAAATTTATTACCGATATTAAGCACTCCACGCTTTTCACAGTAAAGCTATGTTGTCAAATTATATTGCATTTTTTAGTTCATAAAACAAGGTTGTTATCTTTTTATAAAAATCAATATTAGATTTGACTATGGGGTAGGCAACGCAACGTACGTCACGGTACAGTGTGTTAGCTTGCTAATTTGCCGGTTAATTAACCGTAGTAATTTAAAATAAATTACCGCGGCTATTATGGAAGGTTGCTCAGAAAGTTTTTATGTTAGTAATTTCGAAATTTTAAGTTTAATTTTATTACCAATAATATATATAAATATAAATACGTCATTCAATTGATTCTTTCGATTCTACTGTCGAAAACTGCTTATATTGTTTTGTTTTTTATTGTTCTGAGAAAGAAAAACCGCAATCCGCCATTTCGTTTTATAGATAAATCGATTAATTAGCCGGTAAACTCTCCGATCAAAATGGTTGCTATCATAAATAACCGGTAATTTTACATCACTGTCGCACGTAAACTTGTAAAACGATTCGAAAGAAATAAAGAGAATGGACTCTCTTAAGGCTGTTGGAACGCTCTGAATTTAAGCCAAAAATAGAGCTTCGGCTGTCAACTGATTGTAGACTTATTCGTCAACATTCTGCAAAAATTCTTTCTCTATAAGAAAGATAAAGAACAAATCTAAGTCTCTAATGGACTATGTTTGTAATTTATGTACGATTTACTAGAAAAAATTTGGCATTAATTGTGCTAAAAAAACACACGTTTTCAATGTCACACTATGACCTTATTCGTACTTATTTCACAAAACTGTTCCATCACAAACCTAAAGTGTCTCTTCCTTTTTCGGAAAAGTTTTTTAAATCTTCGAAATATTTCCAAAAATTGGAGTAATCAATTGACAGCGGCACCCTTGCAATAAAATGTTTTAGCCTCGTAGTTGGCACCAGCCAAAAATTGAAACGTGCGGATGATTTGAGCGAGACAGAGCTAAAGAAGGTCACACCCACAATATGTCTTTTGCTTACCTCGCCCCTTACCGCTGGGTCAAAGCACAAACAAAATTCTGAGCGTTCCGACAGCCTTACGTAACTGATTGTTTCTCCGTAAATGTGCTTTATAATAGGTTCAGCGGTAGTGGCAAAAACATCAGTAAATAATTCTCAATATTGTTCACGTCCATTATAATTAATAAGTTTTTTTTATTTTATTTCAATTCTATTAAAAAAAATTGTAATTATTTCATTAACTAATTTGTATTTTTAATCATTTCAGTTCTGTTCGAAGAAGTTAAAAAGATTTAACGAAACGTCGCAAAATGTTTTAATTTAGTTTAACTATATTAAAATTGAACTGTCCAATTTCCCGTTAAAAAATAAAAAAAAATTAGTAAATAAATTAGAGTGATTATTATTGTGGTTATTTTCAATTATGACGATTGTCAGATTATTATTTTTTACGAATCGATGTATCCTTTTTTATTTTTAATTACAAGTGACGAACTATTTTACGAACAGCGAGTAATTAGCGAGAAAACCAAATAGCATCAACGTATTTTTTTTAAACAAATGTAAAATATGGCATAATTTCTGTTATTGAGAGTGTACATGTATGATAGGACGTTATTCGCACAAAGCTCCGCTGTGAATAATTGATAGGAGGCGATGTATCATAGCCGGCTGGGTAAAAGATACATCATGCAATATACTATATACCGTATGTTGAACATATTATGCAAACATATAGCTTTACATGTTAAATTAATAAAGCTGTATTTCTTTCCTTACAGACGTATGGTTTGTAGGCTTTCACGGCTGGCGTTGTTGGTTTCCGAGTGGTCCATTGGTATTTCTACCTGACGTTTCGTCTACAACTGCGGTAGACATCATCAAAGGCGATGTGGTAGCGGTGTCCTTCTAGGCTGCTCACAGGTAAGGGTGTCGACGACTGCTACTTCTTCTTCTTTTATGCACCGTGGATTCACGTTCTCTACTCGGTCGTAGTTCGTTCTTCTCTGATTGGTCGTTGGGCTCATTAGCTTAGTAAAACCTGGACACCAGCACTGAGGCATGCTAAGCTAATACACTATCTTCCCATTACTTATGTTCCATATTTTACAAAAAAGAAAATTCCATTTCAATTTTAAATTTGTAGTTAGTTTTTCTAGAGAAATAGGATTTAAGTAAGTTATGACAAAAAATAATGCTACGTACATATATATAATATATATATATATATATATATATATATATATATATATATATATATATATATATATATATATATATATATATATATATATATATGTGTGTGTGTGTGTGTGTGTGTGTGTGTGTGTGTGCGGGCAATAACTTTCGAAAGAGTTAATTGATTTCAACAAATTTTGGCCCACGTATTAAAATCCGTCACCGCAAGAAGCCTATTTAAAATGGGCCTAATTGGGGCCATTTTAAGGGTAGTTTTTAGGGGTTACAAAATGTTTTTGGGCCTCAAAATACCGAAAAAATTCTCCGATAGAACCGGATTTACAAATTTTATGAAAACACTAATTTGCAGATAGTGAATTATTTACTGAAGTGTGTATATAATTTGGTATAGGTACAGGTTCGATTGATAATAATATTGCAATTAAGAAAAAAAATGTTTTCTTAAGGGGTGTATTAAGGAGTCAAATTCTTTATTTTACTCAAAAACCAACTTAAGTTCGCATAACGAAGCCACACTGCCTGTATTAGCAAATACACTATATTGTTGGCAAGGTTTTGGCACTGCGACCCGGGTTTTTTTGTATAAAGTCAACAAAAAATTAAAATAGAATTGTATTTTTCTCTCTTAATACAACATAAACCTATCGGGAACAACAGGAAATGGTAGAAATCAGTTCAAAACACTTTTTATTAAATAAACTTTTTTTTTATGTCAATAGGAAAGAGGATTGGTTTATATTAATTTAACATGTAAAAACGTAAGTTTGCCCAACACACGGTAGATAAACAAGCGCGTATTGCCATAGAGTTCAATATTTGTGCTGACTCTCTAGCGACCCACTTTGCTATACGTGCAACATCCTACAGTTGTGTACAAACAATACAAAACAGTTCTCTATGACGCATTCTGTTTCAAAATCGTAACCAAAACATTTACACAGGTTATTGGTAGTAACCCTGGAACTAGTGATGCAAAATTACCGGTTATTTATGGCAGTAACCCTTTTCAGCAGATAATTTACCGATTAATTAACCAGGTATCCATAAAACAAAATGGCTGCTTTCGGTTTCTGTTTCTCAGAACAACAAAAAAACAAGACAGTAGAGTCGTTTTCAACAGTAGAATCGAAAAATTAAAATATCGACCGTAAACTACAGTCATGCGCAAAACTTTCTGCGCAACCTTGTATAATAATAAATAGCCGTGGCTATTTAAAATAAATTACCTCGGCTATTTAACCGATAATTTATCCAATTGAGTCTTTGTATTATCGTGATATCTCAAACGGTTCCAAAGATATGATGATCGGTGAAGCAGTTGGTTTCCTAGTCTCGTGGCATATAATACTCGCCACGGTTCTAAAAGGTTCTGAAATTAGTCACAAACAGCGTCGCAAATGTATATTTTAGAGCCGTCCTGGTTGTTTTGTGGGAAAGGAAAACTCCCACCATCTCTCAGTTACCGGCACAGAACGTGCGCTCGTCAGTGATTGATTATTGCTGGTTTTCTTGTCACTTTCCTGCTATAAAGTACAGTCCAGTACGCTATTGTTAAATTGTTTCTTTGATTGTTAATTGATCAAGATGCCTAATATAGTTTTGCAGAGACAAGCACGAAAAATAATGTTTTGGATGACTTTATGCAAGGAATTAGACCTTTAGATTAAAGAAAACTTAAAAATAATAATATAGTGCGAGTTTATAGTTTTTCAACTGACTGTACCTTCGCAAGCCTCCATTTGCATCTAACTTCAGAACATTTTTCTACGCATTTTAATAAAAATTTGACTTGAAAAACGGACTTTTTCTGTGTAGGTCAAGCATTTGTTTTTGTGTGAATACAATCTAATGTTGTACATGACAGGGAATTTGAATACGACATTAGACTGCTCTTGCAGCTATGAAAACTATAATTGTATTATCACAATCTAAGGTCATTGTCAAATCAAATTATTTGACAATCCTTTCTGCAACCCAGTATAAGTATTTTGAAATCTGTTATAAGTGTACACATGTAATAAACCTGACGTACTTTGTTCAGAGCAAATTCCACTGAGTTATCTACTGTACTTTAAGGTAGTTGTCGTGGTTAAGGCACACCGTCAAAAAATTCTTAATTTTTGTATACTTATTAAGGACATGATAATACAATTACCCTGAAAATTTGAAGTCGATCGACCGTATATAATCCGAGATAAATTCAATTAAAAATTGGATAATTAACATTGATTGTATACGATCTCTGTAGTTCTGAACCAGTTTCTTATTTATAAAAAAAAGAACTAGCTGTCAGAAACTTTCCAAAAGCTGACAGTCTTTCAATGCATTTGTTATGAGTTTAGAAAAAATAAGAAAACATTTTTTACCGTCTAATTATTTATAAATAACGGTTTAAAGTTCAACAATTTATAGAATGCATATGAATATACTGTATGGGTTACGTTTCCACGGGTACAGTGTTGCGTACAAATTATGGATCACTTAGCTACAAGCTAGTATACTTTTGTGGCGCGTATAATCTATAACTTTTTAATATACCAAACACACCTAATATCGAATTACCTTTCCCCGCTACTGTACCGGTTATATATAGGTGTGCTGATACCTATATAAACTATAATTTAATATATCTGTTCCACTCTCGTCCGCTCATCCATCCGGTTAGCAAACTTTCCAACGTTGAATTCATTGAACTAAGATGCATTACCACTATCCATTATATCACGAATTACCGTCAAAACTGTTGTAAACGCGGAATTATAACAGAGTTATACTGTAGCCGATATAACCTAGCTTATCTGTCATTTTACCAGGCATTTAAAATGCATACAGTATGCTGAGAACAACTCTTTGGGACCGAGTCACTATTTTTGAAAGTCATATTTACAAATTATGCCGAGATAAGATTCCAAAAAGTGTGCTTTTTAAAGCTGTTATACTTCTTCTGGCGCATTGAGGGTAATATTTTTTCTGTTACGGAAAATGAGGCACCACGAAGTTTTTTTTTTTTTAAGTGAACAAGCTAACTTTTGACTATCATATATATTAATACGCTAAGGTTAAGATGTTTGCCTCCCTTTTTCGAAAAAACCTCACAATTACTCCACATAAATTTTGTATCATTTTATAGATAATTACTTGCTCTATGTGTATCAACAATTAAAAAATCTATTATTGCTTTTGTTTTTGCAAAATAATTAATTATAACAATTATACATTTATTCAGTATATGCAGCAATGCTGCCATCTGACGGTTCTAACTTTGAAACAACGTCAACATGATTGACGGTCGGTAAATTTTTTTTGTCTAATTTTTAATCAAAATTCACGTATAAATACTTTTCGTATGGCAGCGCTTCAGCTCAACGTTTTCGATACTTGCGCCTCTATATGACAGTTTTAGAAAAATATTTTCTTGAACCGTCACTGAGCTTTGTAATGTAATACAACAAAAAGAAGAAAGTTATAAAAAGTGTGAGAAATTAGAAGCGAATTTTAGCGCGAATTATTCGCACAGCTACCGCTAGTATTTTTGAAATGTGTGTCTCAGTAAAAATTCCAAGAGGACTGATTTTGGTGCCAATCGGATCAGTGGTTTTGGAGATACGCAATATTGTGTATCCTTTATACCTATAACAATCCCGTCTATCTATTGTTTAGCTATTGTACTTTCTAGTTAAGGGGGTATTCTTATGTGAACGCATAAATTTTACCTCTTTTTAGGGAATTTTTTTTTAGACGACAATAACATTCAATCATTTTAATTTTTTTATATGTTTTTGTTTGTATCTTTAACTGTATAAAAAAAATGTTTGTTCTCTCATTTTACATTTTTTATATATATATATTTTTTTAATTAAATTAGACACTAAAAAAAAAGCAGGTCACTGGTCATGGTAATAGCGGCTGTTCATGTTATCTGAAATAAAAAAATCGAATGGATCATTGTTCAGTAGGGATGTCGCTATCGTCCCTACCAAAATTAATCAATTTCATTAAAAAAAAAAAAATGGCGGACTGTAGAAAAAAAATTTGTGTTTTTTGTTAATTTTTTTGTTAAAAATCGTTTAAAAAAAATAAGAAAATATTTTCGAAAATAAGCAATTTTAGTACGGACGATAACTATTAATGAGTAGAAGAACATATATAAATGTCAAAGCAATCGGTTGAATACTTTTTTTTTTAGGACCATGACAGTTTCAGAAAATAATGCTTCCAGATAAATGCGTTTAAAGTTTCAAGAGCCAACAAGTCGCTTATACGGCTCGTCGACGACTATGAGTTGTAATTTATTTAAAACTAGGAATTTCGGTCTCTATTTTTCACAGCATATTTTCGATAGGTTTTACTATTGAAATATGAAAAAAAAATCGATTTTTCGAAGTGGTCACATGAGAATACTCCCTTAAGCAAAATTCCAGTGTAATTTTCATATCAAAAATTATTTTGAAAAATGATCATTGAAGTCTTGAAGTGTTTATCTGCACCAACTTTTTCTCATTTGCAGAAATTGTTTGATGGAATTATTTAAATTGTTTCAAAAGAATAAAATGAAGATTTATTATTACTGTAATAATTTAAAGAAATTTTTAATATGCAGAACATCTGATGTGAAAATTCACTGGTTCGCCAATATGGGGGTTATTGAATTCCAGTGCGGCGGCTTAGGGTTAGCAGATATACTGCTGTTTTTAACAGTTCCGTCAGTAACAAGCTGTATTACAAAGTGTAAGATGTAAGTGTATATATTTTTCACTAAGTAAACGTCAGAGGTTTTCGTAACATAATCTTAACCGCAATTTGTTAAGAATGTTTCAACGCGAAGTTATCAGGTAGGTGATTTCTCAAAGATCGGAACACTCTCTTTGTTTTATTTATCTTCTATTATATATAAAAGTTTTCTTCAAGTGCTGGAAATTTATCAATTTATCATTAATCTTATATTCAAGACGAACTTTTGATCAAGAAAATCATAAACAACGGCTTTGTCTTTATAAATTATCATAAAACTTCACCAAAACTCTTATGCTTAACAAAACGATAACTTTACATCATTCAATGAACAAAGCTTGAGTTATATCAAAATTTATTTACTATCGAAGCTTTCAAAATGATAGTAGTAATTTATAAGACATAATTTATTTAAAAACTAACAACACCCATCCTTTACAGAGATCTTTAGCTCACACTGTTTGGGCTAAGAATTTGCTAATTTAGTTTTTTTCCCGTTGATTTACTGTCTATACACTGAGAAAGAAAATTGAGGCAAAAAATTTGTTTGTGTCTATTGGATCGTATAATCATTTATTTGAACCAAACAAAAATTGTTTGAAGCAAATGTTGATCCAAATTATACGATCCAATAGGCACAAACAAATATATCTTTGCCTGCAACAATTTTCTTTCCAGTGTAAATACACCAAAGTTCAACAATCCAATTAAATTAAAAAGTAGGTTGCATTTTTTTTTAAATAAGCCATTTTTTTTTTGTTTGTATTACTAGTTTTCTGACCATATTTTTTTACACATAGTTAATCTCAGCAACTACTGAACTGATTTGGACAAATATTACACTTTAAAAGCTATAAAACATGTTGAAAGACTTTACAATTTTAATCAGTGCTCGAAAACAACAAACAAACAGTTTCGATTACAACATATTAATATGGAATATTAGCGGCCCATTCCGGCTTCGCCCGGGTGATAATGTAATATATAGTATATAAAAGATGAGAATCATTATCATTAAATTCTCAACGTGTATTGAATTTGCGCGAATTCAATCGCTTTTATTTGTGAATGTTCACAAATCGAAGAAAAATCTTATTTCCCAAAAAGAAATTTAAAAAATTCTGTTGATCCGATCGCTACCAAACTTCAGAAGATCACCCGCTGGGCTAATCAAAAATGGTCTACCCGTTTGGAGTCCATAGATTACATATAATTCGTCTTTTATCTATATAGATTATTAAAATGTAAAAAGTGGTTATTGTGACATAACAATAATAGTTGGACATATAGTATCGCGAAGTTTTTTTGTAGTTATTGATATGTTCTTTAATATTGTAGAACATACTTTTGCGACGAAAGATGTTTTATGGCATTTTTTTTACACCTTGGGCTACGTTACTTAAGTTTTAGTAAGGATCCCTAATATTTTCTAGCAATAAATATAGCCTATGTTACTCAGGGTGAATGTAGCTTTCTAATGGTGAAAGAATTTTTTAAATCGGCACAGTAGTTTTTGAGTTTATTCATTACAAACATACACACAAAAATACAAATCTTTCCTCTTTATAATATTAGTATGATACGATATAAATTTACCAGGCAACTGCTGAAAATGGAATGAAACTATTTTTATAAACGACGTACAATTTCCGAAGATGTACTTTCAGTCAAAATAAACTGTTCTTACCAAAATGTTGCGAACATGTTAACGAAACAATGTATATATACAATTTTTATCTAGTCATCGACAGTGATGTTTGTGCAAGACAGCAATTCTCGAGACAAAATATTTTACAACTCTCATATCGGTATTTTCTCGAGGGTGTCTTTATTGTCTTGATAGCAAAATCTTGACAATTTAAACTCGGTATTGTCTCGAGAAAATTTGTTAATCTTGTATTGATATTTCATTTTGATATTTTAGCTCTAGTCATAGAATATGGGAGTATTATTATAATATATGCCACTGCTACGGTGCAAATATTATAACATCGTATAATTTCGATATTACCTGCAACGCAATAAAATCAAATACATTTACTATATAAGTTCAACGACATTTATTTAAATGGCTTCTGTATTTTAAGTACATATATTAGTGGAAACGACTTTCTCAATTAAAGCACTACTACCAACTATTAAGAACTTCGAAGCTTCACTCGTAGGTACTATAATACATGTAAGCCGCGGACAGGGGTGTATTTAAAGACAATCAAGGGAAATCATTCCTCCTTCTTCATTAGTGTATTTGCCATATGGCAACATACACTATTGGCGTCGGTCGGATGGTGGGACCTAGGGGTCGGACCAAAATTTCTCGACGTTTCATAGCCTCCTGAACACATTGGCACCATTTTTGAAAATGTTTATATATATATATGTATATATATAAAGACGTTTCGACTAACAGTTTTAGTCCTTTTCAATTTGAAAATTGAAAAGGACTAAAACTGTTAGTCGAAACGCCTTTATATAAATAAAACATCAATTGAACAGTATATTGCAAGTAATTTTACTTTGTTAATAGTTATTTTAGTTTTTTAGGGACAAGATACCGGTTAAATTGTCGCCAGTTGAATTGTTAAACGGTAGAACTGTCGTTCGGTTGAACTGTCGTCGGTTGAAATGTCGCGGTTGAACTGTCCGCGGTTCAATAGTCGCGGCACCTCCCTAACTAGCCATGACTTTTGGTATTAAACAGATCAGAGGTTTTGGAAATATTTTGTATTTATAATTTGAGGGCTTTCTTGCAAATTCCTCTAAAATTTTCATAATAATAATAATAATTGAAACACCTGGAAGTCATGTTTTGGTTCTTCATATCAATTTTTAATTAAACATAGGTATTGTAGGGGAAAGTACTTTAAAATGGGATACTTAGGTAAAATGGGATACCCTAATTATTTTTAAATATACCCAATGCCATTTTTTGTAAAATTCACGAAATACACCTCACTTGATAAGCATTCATCTGTAGCACTTTCAGTACGATAGTGTTACAAGTGTCAAATTTAAGCAATTTTTTAAGTTTTCAACAGTTTTGTTATAAGAATGCTGGTATGATAAGGTAAGCATTTTGCCTAATTGAGTAATGAGATTATGACGGCGATATTTTTACCAGTTTTAGTGTCGAAATGTGTCATTTTGTATATAAAATTTCCGCGCCAATTTTGTAGGTTATAATAGTGCATGCTGTTTTTGACATAGTGTAGATATGTTGATAAAATGGGATATGGAGTATATTGCTAAAACGGGATGTATCCCATTTTAGAAATATCAAATTTAATTTTGTTTCCTCTAGGAAATCAAAAGCTGTCGGCAATTAAATATGGACCAATTATTCGGACAAATATTTTTGAGTAGAAAATATTTATTACGTACACTAAACGCAATCCCATTTTAGCGACATAATGAATCCCGTTTTAAACACACAGTGTTGCTAAAATGAGAAATAACCATGTGACAAAGAAAAACATTTTTTTTTTATTTGTAGACTTTATATCATTTTTGTATTTTTTTAAAATAAAGTTATGTCAAAACTGTCACGTATTAAGGCTGTCGGAACGCTCTGAATTTAAGTCAAAAATAGAGCTTCGACTGTCAACTGATTGTAGACTTATTCGTCAACATTCTGCAAAAATTCTTTCTCTGTAAGGAAGATAAAGGACAAATCTAGGTCTCTAATGGACTACTTTTGTAATTTATGTACGATTTACTAGAAAAAAGTTGGCATTAATTGTGCCAAAAAAACACACGTTTTCAATGTCACACTACGACCTTATTCGTACTTATTTCACAAAACTGTTCCATCACAAACCTAAAGTGACTCTTCCTTTTTCGGAAAAGTTCTTTAAATCTTCAAAATATTTCCAAAAATTAGAGTAATCAGTTGACAGCGGCACCCTTGCAATAACATTTTGTAGCCTCGTAGTTGGCACCAGCCAAAAATTGAAACGTGCGGATGATTTGAGCGAAACAGAGCTAAAGAAAGTCACACCCACAATATGTCTTTTGCCTACCTCGCCCCTTACCGCTGGGTCTCAACACAAACAAAATTCAGAGCGTTCCGACAGCCTTAAATTTGCAGTAATTAACTGTCTGTAATTATTTTTTTAGAACTTGTAATACCTTAAGTATCCCATTTTAGAGTACCTTACCCTACCTATTTTTAATTAAAAATTGATCTACGTAGCAGAGCATAATTGAACATGCACTACACACCTTAGTAGCAGAGCATAGTTTTTTTCTGCTTGTAACAAATTAATTGCAACAATCGGTGTACGTTCACTCTCGCTCTCTGTTTTTAACTATGTTTATCTCTCTCATCAGCATTAATGATTGTTGTAGATGAAATCGTTTGAAACTAATAAAACAGCCGTAAAACAAGACGTAATTGAGATGGCAACTGACGACAATGAAAACTAGCGAAATTAATTAATTAGTGTTGTTCTAGTCACGAGTTTGCATTCCAAGTGAAAGCATGAATATTTTATGTAACTTTAATGGCCGGTTTCAACCAGCCAAGCTCAACACAACTATTGATTAACACGCAAACACAAAGTTTCGTTTGTTTAGAGGTTTTATTCAAGATTTTTGTTCGAGATCGCCAACTCACCATATTTAATAGACATTGTCGTAACATAAGTTTTTATAGATGGTATTTTTGAAAATTATTACATAATATTAATGTTATCATCCATGATTATTAAAATAAAAATATAAAATTATCAGGAATATGGACAGTAGATTGTTAAAAACGCAGACAATCGATTCTGCGACGTTTCGACCATTCTATTTGGGTTTCATCAGGAGTCTTGATTTATAATTCGTAACAATACGAACTTATCATACACCATCCTTCAGATTTACTCATCATAATTCACAAAACTCGTTTATTTTATTAATTAAAACAGCTAACAGAAAAGAATAAGTTAGTCACCTATAAATTATTTATCTATCAATATTGTAGTAGGCTTTATATTCGCGGTTTTATTTGTGTAAATATCGATTTATTAGTTCAGTAGTTTTTGATTTAAGCCCGGGAACTGTAAAATAAACAGACTAAGGTATTGAAATTAAATAATTTGTTAAAAAGACCATTTCCTAGTTACGGTTTTATTAATTTGTATGAATTGAGAATAATAGCTATTGTCTGCTATAATTGTTAAGAAACGCTCATTGTTGTAGCACTATATTAGAAAAATTTACTATTCCAACACGTCACCGTCTGGATTTAAACCAGAATCTTTCCACTTTCGCAGCGGAATGAGTTAATCAATTACTCTACGGTGCACACAATTCAATTTTTAATATAGCGTTTACAACACTCAAATTCACTACATGCGAGAGCCAATTATTTTTAGCAATAGCCAAACATTAACTTTCACAGTAGCGAGGGCTCTTGAATGAATCAAAGATGAACTTTCCATTATTAATATAGTTTTATTAAAGTTTCTTAACAATTATAGCAAACAATAGCTAATCTCAATTAATTCAGCAAGTACGTAGCTATAAGCGTACGAAAAATATCTACTAATATTAATTTGTATATTGACAATATTATATTATTGTTCATTAACCAAACTAGTTTCGTACAAATGGCCCTGTTTTTTAACCGATTTAAAAAAAGAGGTATATAATTTTTTTATTCAAGTGTTAGCTCATATTTTTTGAACCAGCCATAAGAATTACATGCACATTCTATTTAAAGTTGCAAACTGATTACGCTAGCGTTCTTAATGCAATTAAACGCTCGTTTATCTCTTAAAAATAAAAAGACTGGACTTGGCAAAGAGCTCGGAAATTTTATTAAAAAATATTGCAAATAAACTGCAAAGAAAGTGAAAAGAAAAAATTTACACATTTTCATTATTTCATATAATAACAGAAAATGATGCATTACTAGATTTACAATCTTAAGGAGGTCGTCTGGTGTGACACGCTTTTTTGGGAATTTTTCGTGGCGAACAATGAATGTATACTACCTTAATATTTTCATCATGTATTTATTGACATTTCACCAATCTTTCCAATTTTTTTCACGTTGAAATGTACAGTTGAACCGAGTGTAGATCTCCGGGATGACGCCCATGTAAAAAAAAAGTCGGCTGACGGTTGCCACGATACATACTGTTCTGCTTATCTAAAATCAACAATTCAAATTGCGTTTTAATTGGTAGGCCTGTGACTACAGCCGGTACCAGAATTAAGTCGAAATATTGAAAACTTCATGTTTGGCGAAGATTTGAAAAAAAATTTACGATTTTCATCGTTTTTTTTAGTATTCCAGCTTGAAGAATAAAAAAACTATTACAGTTATCACAACGATTTGGTTCAGGCTAGAATTTCAACGCAATCGGATCATTAGTTTTTGAGATATCATGGCAACTATTTTAAAAAATACAGTTTCGAGAAAAACGCGTTTGAAAAATCAAGTATGCGTAACAGAAAAAAGCACTTGACTTACCATCAACCTCTGTAACTTTCCAACGACTTCGAATTTCGAAAAACTCTTTCACAAACATAATCTGGAGATCCTAAAAAGGCGATTTAAGCAAAAAAAAATGTTTCGGTTTTTTTGACCCCTCACACCAGACGACCCCCTTAAGGCTGTCGGAACGCTCTGAATTTTGTTTGTGCTGAGACCCAGCGGTAAGGTGCGAGGTAGGCAAAAGACATATTGCGGGTGTGATCTTCTTTAGCTCTGTCTCGCTCAAATCATCCGCCCGTTTCAATTTTTGGTTAGTATCAACTACGAGGCTAAAAAATGTTGTTGCAAGGGTGCCACTGTCAACTGATTACTCTAAGTTTGGGAAATATTTTAAGATTTAAAAAACTTTTCCGAAAAAGGAAGAGTCACTTTAGGTTTGTGATGGAACAGTTTTGTGAAATAAGTACGAATAAGGTCGTAGTATGACATTGAAAACGTGTGTTTTTTTGGCACAATTAATGCAAACTTTTTTCTAGTAAATCGTACATAAATAACAAAAGTAGTCCATTCGAGACCTAGATTTGTCCTTTATCTTCCTGATAGAGAAAGAATTTTTGCAGAATGTTGACGAATAAGTTTACAATCAGTTGACAGCCGAAGCTCTATTTTTGGCTTAAATTCAGAGCGTTCCGACACCCTTAAGAAAGGGATTACCCGTGTTGATTTCACTTGAAAGGTTGCAACTTTCGTAACAGAGAATTTTTACCCTTAAGGCTGTCGGAACGCTCTGAATTTAAACCAAAAATATGACTTCGACTGATAGCTGATCGTAGACTAATTCGTCAACATTTTGCAAAAATTATTTCTCTATAAGGAAGATAAAGGACAAATCTAGGTCTCTAATGAACTACTTTTGTAATTTATGTACGATTTACTAGAAAAAAGTTGGCATTAATTGTGCCAAAAAACGAACGTTTTCAATGTCACACAACGACCTTATTCGTACTTATTTCACAAAATTGTTTCATCACAAACCTAAAGTGACTCTTCCTTTTTCGGAAAAGTTTTTTAAATCTGCAAAATATTTCCAAAATTTAGAGTAATCAACTGACAGCGGCACTTTTGAAACAGCATTTTTTAGCCTCGCAGTGTGGCTTAAATTCAGAGCGTTCCGACAGCTTTAAGAAAGGAATTACCCGTGTTGATTTCACTTGTAAGGTTGCAACTTTCGTAACAGAGAAAATTTTACCGTTAATCTGCCAAAAAAATTATAACTTCAATAAATAAATCAAAATCGGAATCAAATTTATTCTAAATAATTTACTTTTGAGAAGGCAATGATTATTGTATTTCTGTTTAATGTAAACAGCGGTCCTTTGCAATGCAGCAAGTAAGCAGTTTAACAATAATGCGCAGATGCGCAGAACAAGGCTTTGTTTATCTTTATACAGTATCAAAGTAAACATAAATAATGTAAATATTAGTCACTTGTGACTCGTTTTGTTTAGGAGGATAGACGACTGCATACACTGTTACAAAATAGGTAAACCTTGTTGTATTTACCAGGACTGTACAAATGATAGATTGAGAGTCGATCAAAGGAATCACTAATGGGATCTTTCCCCAATTTTTATTTCTAACCTGAAATTTACAAAAAAACCCGGGTCGCAGAGCCAAAACCCTGCCGACAGTATAGTGTATTTGCTTATACAGGCAGTGTGGCTTTATTATGCGAACTTAAGTTGGTTTTTGGGCAAAATAAAAAATTTGACTCCTTAATACACCCCTTAAAATAACATTTTTTTTTCTTTATTGCAATAATATTATCAATAAAACCTCTATACCAAATTATATACAACTTTCAGTAAATAATTTACTATCTGCAAACTAGTGTTTTTATAAAATTTGTAAGTCCTGTCCTGTCGGGCCGATTTTATTAAAATTTTAGGGACACATTTTAATTACTGCCAGAGGGTTAAATTTCAATTTTGAAACGATTCTAAGAATTTTTTCGGTATTTTGGGGCCCAAAAACATTTTTCAACTCCTAAAAACTACCCTTAAAATGCCCCGATTACGCCCATTTTAAATAGGCTTCTTGCGGTGATGGATTTCAACACGCGGGCCCAATTTGGTTAAAATCAATTAACTCTTTCGAAAGTTATTGCCCGCACGCACATATATATATATATATATATATATATATATATGTATATATACGTATATAAATATATATATATACATATATATATAAACATTTTTAAAAATGGTGCCAAAGTGTTTAGGAGGTTATGAAACGTCGAGAAATTTTGGTCCGATCCCTAGGTCCCGCCATCCGACCGACGCCAATAGTGTATGTTGCCATATGGCAAATACACTAAAAATAAAATTTTCTAATAGAAAACAGTATCACGGGTAATTGGAATGATGAAAATAAATCAATTTAAACACTCATTGATTGCAACGTTTCGTCTTTTATTTATTTAAATTGGTTTATTTTCATCATTCCAATTACCCGTGATACTGTTTTCTATTACAACATATATCTGGAATTGAACTTTAAAGATGAATAAAATTTTCTGTTTTGTATTTCACAAAAATAAGTTTTTGAAGTTTAACTTCTTTAGCGACGTATCTATTTGAAAAAAGTAAAAAATCGAGGGGAAGTAAAACTGGCAAAAAAAGGGAAGTTAGTTTGTCTTCTAAATTACATGAAACTGACAAGGACAGAAGTTTATAGTGTCTTACTAAGTATGTGTAAATATTATTATTTAGAATAATGTATATATCAGATCCTTTTGATGTTAATAATATTATAAATATTTTAGAGGAATTAGGATCAATGAAATTAAAAGACAAATTATTAATTCACAACGTTTCGTATTAAATTAATCACCTGATGAAGTATTAATTTAATACGAAACGTTGTGAAATAATAATTTGTCTTTTAATTTCATTGATCCTAATTCCTCTAAAATATTTATAATATTATTATTAATTAGTTTCACATAAAAAAAATTATCTTGGAAATAATGTTAAAAACTAAAAAAGTTGAGCTTCTTATGTGATCTTATGAGGGTGAGGCTCACAATTGTTTTTTAAGTGAAACTTCTTTAGCAGTGGTATCTGTTCAAAATTTCTTGTATCACGTTACGCGTTATGGTTACGAAAATGAAAGGGGAAAAAGAATGCCGTAGACGAGGGTGGTGGACTCCCGAACCTTTCTATCCAAAAATTATTTTTCAAAATTTTTGTTTTGTATCACGTAGACGTGGACTCATAAACCGTTCTGTCACAAAAATTAGAGGGGATATTCCTAACCCGTTTTGTCCAAAAAATATTTTCCAAAATTGTTTATATTACGTAGACGGGAGGGGAGGAGGACTCCTAAATCGTTCTGTCCAAAAATTAGAGGAGGTAAAATTCGACGTAACAAAATTAATTATACAAAGAAGTTTTATTTCACCCGCGAGCTTTATGGATGAGAGGTTTACACATTTTTTTTTATTTTTATTGACACCAATATTTTTTACCTCCTGACTACACCACCAGATTGGAAATCAGTAAGTAAACGTGTTTTGGCGTCAAATATATTTAAAATTTTGAGAGACTTTTTATCCTATAAAACGAGTTAAGCAAAATAAAAATCCCTGTGGACTAATACTACGATATGGACATTTCAAGACAATTTAAAAGTAAAACTGCAGTAACCTGAGTAGTTTAGAATCGTATCCGAGATACGAATCTTAAATACCAGACACTTTTGTGTAGTATCTTCATTTTCGAATGCAAATACAAATAAAAACCCGGGTCGCAGTGCCAAAACCCTGCCGACAATATAGTGTATTTGCTTGTATAGGGCCGTGTGGTTTTATTTTGCGAGCTTAAGTTGGTTTTTGGGCAAAATAACAAATTTTACTCCTTAATACACCCCTTAAAATAACATTTTTTTTCTTAATTGCAATATTATTACAAATCGAACCTCTATACCAAATTATATACAACTTTCAGTAAATAATTCACTGTTTGTAAACTAGTGTTTTCATAAAATTTGTAAGTCCGGTCCTGTCGGGCCGATTTTATTTAAACTTTAGGGACACCTTTTAATTACTACTAAAGGGTTAAATGTCAATTTTGAAACGATTCTGAGAATTTTTTCGGTATTTTGGGGCCCAAAAACATTTTTCAACCCCTAAAAACTACCCTTAAAATGCCCCGATTACGCCCATTTTAAATAGGCTTCTTGCGGTGATGGATTTCAACACGTGGACCAAATTTCGTTAAAATCAATTAGCTCTTTCGAAAGTTATTGCCCGCACACACACATATATATATATATATATACGTATATAATATATATATATATATATATATATATATATATATATATATATATATATATATATATATATATAAACATTTTCAAAAATGGTGCCAAAGTGTTTAGGAGGTTATGGAACGTCGAGAAATTTTGGTCCGACCCCTAGGTCCCGCCATCCGACCAACGCTTATAGTGTATGTTGCCTTATGGCAAATACACTAAAAAAAGTATAGTTATCTAAGATATAAAACAGGGATTTAGATTTCAGATTTGCGAGCTTTGTCGGCGTTGAACAGCTCTCTGGTATTATTTGGAGCATGTCTTGTTTTACACATCCCTGGAGACAAGTATTATGTCCCAAGTAAAACACAAGTGCGTTTGAATTTCTCTGCAACAGACGTCACATGTGAATAAAGCAAAACACACTATGTTTATACTTGTAAATTCTTTATTTAATATATACCCAATGCGGCACTTAACAATGTTTTCACGAAATCCTGTCACAATGTATACCGTTTGAGTTATTGAGCGTCTATAATCTACAATCTCTCTCTCTCTGAAATCTATCTATAATAGTATGTTATGTATCTAGTGCATGATGACTAATATTATGGAGAAAGTGACAATATGTTAAAAACGATCGCCAACAAATTTTAACAGTCACGAGTCATAATATCATCAAGCACGAAATACATTACTCAACTTAATTAACAGTGTTGGATCACTTTCACACAGTTTGTGCTGGGACCCAACGGTAAGAGGCGAGGTAGGCAAAAGAAATATTGTGGGTGTGACCTTCTTTAGCTCTGTCTCACTCTAATCATCCGCACGTTTCAATTTTTGGCTGGTGCCAACTACGAGGCTAAAAAATGTTATTGCAAGGGTGCCGCTATCAATTGATTACTCTAATTTTTGGAAATATTTTGAAGATTTAAGAATCTTTTCCGAAAAAGGAAGAGTTACTTTAGGTTTGTGATGGAACAGTTTTGTGAAATAAGTACGAATAAGGACGTAGTGTGGCATTGACAACGTGTGTTTTTTTGGCACAATTAATGCCAACTCGTTTCTAGTAAACCGTACATAAATTACAAAAGTAGTCCATTAGGGACCTACATTTGTCCTTTATCTTCCTTATAGAGAAAGAATTTTTGCAGAATGTTGCCGAATAAATCTACAATCAGTTGACAGCCGAAGCTCTATTTTTGGCTCAAATTCAGAGCGTTCCGACAGCTTTAATGGAATAGATAACAAATTTCAAATCGCTGTTTTTCGCGAAAAATGATCGGATTTTAAAAAACGAGAGCTCATTTTAAAACTGGCAAATTCTAGTTTTTGAGTCAAAAATTTATTTTTTTTATCCTCCCCTAGCGAACCGTGAGAATTAGAAAAAAATTCCGGGTAAATTTTGAGTGAAGCATCTCAAAGCTACTATCCTCTTTAAAATGCTTTCACACGTACATAACTTTATGCAGTCTATCGAGGATTTTTATTTTGTTATAAAAAATGAATATAGCCTACATTACTCGGGGGTAGTGTAGCTCTTTATTAGTGAAAGAATTTTTAGAATCGGTTCAGTAGTTCCAGAGACTATCCCCTACAAACAAACACAAATTTTATATTTTTATGTAATTTATAGATATAGATTTAGAAACTACTTTGAACGAAAATTTTCAACCGAATGATTTGAACGGATATTAATAATAATAATAATGCGTTTAACGTCCATTTCTCGACTTTATAACAGACGCCCTTCGCACCATTACTATTTTCCATCTACCACACTGCCCGTTATTTTCTACATTTTTTACAACTTCGACTTATGTAATAGCAATGGGCGAATGAAGGAATTATAGGAAATTAGGATAAGGCAAGTAATTTTTGAACTAGGAGTTTGATAGATAATCGGCTATGGCCTCAAATAAGGAACCATCTCGATATTCATCTGGAATTAATTGAGGGAAACCATGGAAAACCTCAATCAAGACGGCCGGTACAGGAATTACCGTTTCTCGGCGAGAGGCAGTAGGAAAAAGTTCCAGCCACATCTGCCCCCGCCGGGATTCGAACCCGGTACCTCCCGAATGCTGGTCTAGTGCTGTCACCACTACTCTACACAGCTCGGTAATTTGAACGGATATTGTAACGCTGGAATAAAACCTGTGTGTAGGCTGGAAATTTGGCAACATTGCGGCGATTTTAATGGATGATATATATACATTAGAAACGGTCGTGATCAAAGGAGAACGCCAACTTACTATAAACTAGCGGCTTACCAACCTTATATTGAGGACTGTAAAAGGCCCCATGAATGCTTGAATGTCGATAAGAAGCTTTTCTAATCTTCTGACTAAACTGGATAACCCAAAACCCAATGCCGCCAACCTTCAAACATCATTTATTCTACTGATGAATATCACTATTGTTAAAAAAACTAATGTAAATTGTTTGTAGGACATACAGTATAAATACCAAAATAAGTCAAAAACTCCTAATAAACAAGTGTCTTAAAAAACCGTTTCGAGATACGCTTAGTTTTTAGTCGACTTCAAAAAAGGAGGAGGTTTGCAAGTCAATCTGTATTTTTTTTTAAAACTGATTCTTGAGATTTGAAAATGTAACGACTGTAGAAAATTAAGCTAAGGTGACGACGAGGTAGAATACTTGTCTTGCCACAATTACTTTTTTTTTACAATAATATCAGACTTTTCTTTAATATATAGTGTGAAATAGAGTCTCTTTTTTTGCAATATCTCCGCCTGTTGTAACCCGATTTTAATGATTCTTATTTTATATAGAACATTCCTTCAAGGTAAGTTCCACATAAATTTTACATAAAGCAGTTCAGAAGTTATTTATGTTCATTTTATTTCTTTTTACAATACATATCAGTCTTTATATATAACAGTTCTATTTTTTAATTATTATTGATTGAACTTGTTTGTCCTGATAAAAATACACAAACGTGGTTACTACAAAATAACTACTGTAGTCCATCTAAATGTCCAATAAGCTAACTGTATGTAATAAAAGAGACTGTTTGTGACAAATTAAACTCAAGCTCGTAAAACATTTTGTGAATTTCAACGATTTAAATAACTGTATATAATATCTAGCTGTGTCAATAAAGATGGAATATCCGGTCATCTCTTTCTATTTAAATAGGAAAATCATATTGTTAGAGAGTGACAGAGTTATACATGTTCGTCTTATTGACACTACATTCAAAAAGGGAGAAACAAGTAATATAAATTACTGGACCCATGCGATATTAAAAGACACGTTCTTCCGCCATCTATACCCGCCACTCACACCGTATTATGTAATTTGTAAACTGTAGCGGGTGACACATTTAAAATGTAGTTTAATACATATTGTTAAAGCTGCGAATATATTTCTTTGCTATGTTGTGTTGCAACGCGGTGTTGAATGGATCAGAGAGCATCTTTTGTTTGTAACCAAACATGTCGCGGGCACATTTCTCTGTTGTGTTCATGCGTCACAATTCAATAATCCCTTGCTCCTAGATTTTCCTTACAACACAACACATTTATTTATTGTGTTGTGTTGCGACGCGATATTGAATGGATCAGAGAGCATATTTTGTTTGTAATTAAACGATCGCGGGCACATTTTTCTGTTGTGTTCATGCGTCACAATTCAATAATCCCTTGCTCCCAGATTTTCCTTACAACACAACACATTTCTTTGTTGTGTTGTGTTGCAACGCGATACTGAATGGATCAGAGAGCATATTTTGTTTGTAAATAAACGAGTCGCGGGCACATTTCTCTGTCGTGTTCATGCGTCACAATTCAATAATCCCCTGCTCCCAGATTTTCCTTACAACACAACACATTTCTTTGTTGTGTTGTGTTGCAACGCGATACTGAATGGATCAGAGAGCATATTTTGTTTGTAAATAAACGAGTCGCAGGCACATTTCTCTGTTGTGTTCATGCGTCACAATTCAATAATCCCCTGCTCCCAGATTTTCCTTACAACACAACACATTTCTTTGTTGTGTTGTGTTGCAACGCAATACTGAATGGATCAGAGAGCATATTTTGTTTGTAATTAAACGAGTCGCGGGCACATTTCTCTGTTGTGTTCATACGTCACAATTCAATAATCCCTTCCTCCCAGATTTTCCTTACAATACAACACATTTCTTTGTTGTGTTGTGTTGCAACGCGATACTGAATGGATCAGAGAGCATATTTTGTTTGTAATTTAACGAGTCGCGGGCACATTTCTCTGTTGTGTTCATGCGTCACAATTCAATAATCCCTTGCTCCCAGATTTTCCTTACAACACAACACATTTCTTTGTTGTGTTGTGTTGCAACGCGATACTGAATGGATCAGAGAACATATTTTGTTTGTAATTAAACGAGTCGCAACGCAACGTAAATCCCTTGCTCTCAGATTTTCGTCCGAACAGAGAAATGTTTTCGTTGCTTTAATTAGTGCCAACGTACTACGTTTTGTAACGAAAACGTGCGATTTAATAACTGCATCACAATTTAACGATGATTCAGCTACTCAAAATTTCTCGTTCAATCGCGCGATTTGGTAACGGCGTGAAGAACTCTAGCGCACTTTTGTTCAATCAAGTAGTTGATGCGTTTGTTTCATCGACGTCAATGACATGAATAGCGTGTTTTCGACAATTGCGCGTTCGTGATACGTCAATTGTGTATTTCAGTGAATAGTGTTGCTGCAACTGACGATCTACAAGCAACTTTATCGCATATTCGTGATGTAATTAATTCAGGCCAAAGTTTTTTTCTGTTAATTAATAATTCAGAGAGGTTTGTATACACGAAAATTATTTACTTTAAGAAAGGTAAACAATAAAAGACCACAATTCAAAAGAAGAAATAAAAAGAGTATAGTCATGAGACGCATAAATATTTGATTATTCATTGCAAAAATAGCTGCTATACTAAAAGCTACAACCGCATAGATATATGTTGCTTAACAAACAAATGTAAATAAAACGAAAGTTAAAAATAAAAAGTTAAGCTAAACATATAGCATAAGAAATATGAAAATGTATGCATAAGCATTTTCAATACAAAGCTTGAAACGATATTTCAAATATTTATGTTTAAATATACTTCGTAAATTCGTATTTTTTATTTAATACATTTTTCTGGACAACTTGGATTACTTCACAAACAAATTTTAATTATTTTCAAAGACTTTGTGAATGAAACCCAAAATTAAAATTTAATCCTTTAAATCAAACGTGAACCTCTACATTTACAAGTCAAAAAATACGGATGTTTAAAGTTTCTCAAAAATAAAAAAGAATAATTTCAAAAGATATATTTAAAAAGCGTTAAAAAACTTCAGAAGATCTGAGTTAATCTCAAAAATAAAAATCAATGAATTGAAAAAGATTTGAGTATTTAAGTTTTTCAAAAATAAAAGCAAAAACTTTGAACTTAAGCACACGACGGGCAAATTAACAAAACACATTGTATCCTTTGCGTATATTTTTTGTAATTATAATATTGTGCAGTAATAGGAAGTTTTGAAAAATAAAAAAAAATACGTTTGTCGGTTCTGTTAAAAAAATACACATGTATATCCGGCAAGGTCGCTATGCTAACCGTAGTGACGTCAAAGCCAAACAACGTAACTCAATATCATCAAGACAGTTAATTTTTTTTCTGAAAAGTCATTGTAAAACAATTGACTTTTTTCTTTTTTGACCTTGGTAATTAACATAAAATTTATTTGTTGGGAAAAAGGACTTCTTTAAGTGAACACTTATTTGTTATATATTGTGACGTTTCGTCCCTTTATTGGGACTTTTTCAAGCTTATAACATTAAATGTTTTGTTCAAGTAGATATAAAAGTTAACATGTAGATATTAATTTTAGTTAAAAACTTTAAAAACTTTTATAATAAAACCGTTTAAAAAAAAAATATTTTTACGATTGATGTTCAAATTAATTTATTTTATTGACTGTATTTGAACATCAACCGTAAAAATATTTTTTTTTTTTTAAAACGGTTTTATTATAAAAGTTTTTATGAACAATTGTTTAACTAAAATTAATATCTACATGTTAACTTTTATATCTACTTGAACAAAACATTTAATGTTATAAGCTTGAAAAAGTCCCAATAAAGGAACGAAACGTCGCAATATATAACAAATAAGTGTTCACTTAAAGAAGTCCTTTTTCCCAACAAATAAATTTTTTATTGTAAAACAATATTCATTACGGCCCTGAAAGCTCTATAGTTGTATTATATTATTTTTATCACGTAGAGACTATATGTAATTCCTTATATGTAGATACAAAAAAATACACATATTTCTGTAAAATATATCCACAATACGTTTTAGAAATTATATACCAACGCTGTGTTACTTAATATTTGGGACATAGGGAATTAGCATGCCCAATTTAACATTATTGGCTCTTCTATGTATATTAGAGCAAGGCGGTAAATAAAACAATTCCAGCCAATTGGGAGCCAGGACCATTCCAACTTTAAACGCGTGCAATGACGCGGGTAACGACTAACAACAAATATTATGATATTTGATATCTGTTCCTGTGGTTATATAATATCGTTTCACATGTAAAAATTAAGCATGCTTGCCAGCTACCTAATTTCTTTTTGAGAAAATTTTAAAATATTTTTGAGACTATAAGCTATAAAGTTTAGAATAAACATTTTTTTACAAAACTTTCTTAGCAAAATAAATATAATAATAAACCGATACAAATATACTATAAGTGAAAAAAAAACAACACTATATATATCGTATCTCTTTTTCGCAAGCGTCGATGTTCCCCAAAAGCAATAGGGCCCTTCATATTTACTAACTGAGGAACAGACTTTTTCCAAAAATATGTTTTTTCAAATTCAGTGGACCTCAAAACGAAAAATACTGTAAAATTTTGAAGAGTTATTTTTTACCTAAACTAATACCATTCCCCACTAGTACAGTTGGTAATAGTTATGAAAGAAGTTTAGTTTATAATACTGAAATAGTAGCGTATGATTCGTGAAACTTTAAAATTTCTCCCAAAAATTGAAATAAAAACGTGTACAAATAAAACAACATAAATCAGTTTAATAACTCTGAATCTAATAAAGAATCTAACGAAATATTTATTAAGATTGTTTAACCGTGTGAGTTTTTTATGAAACAAGAACTTGTACTTGTTATATGTATATAGTGTATTCGCATAGGGGTTAGCAGTGACATGGGTTGGACAGAGATAAAGATATGGTAGAAGAGAGACGACCGACAATGTTTTTCCCTAGCGTTTGTTTTTATTTTGGTTCAGTGTCAGTGGCTAAATATACAGCGGATAAATAAACCGGTTAAAAACAGTAGCGTAAAAAAACTCGGATATTTACTAATATTATGAAACGTTTCTATATTTATATCGCAACTAATCTGCTAAATCGATTTGAAAAATTCTTTTTTGAACACCTTCCTGTAAAATAGCTTCTTTTCATGGCTGTACACAGGTAGTAAAATGATCAAGTTAACGCTAGTGCTGTGAACTAAAACAAATAAACGCTACCTTACCAATCCAACAGTCTTCAAAAGAGATCTATCAGTTAGAATCGATTTGAAAAATTCTTTTTTGTACACCTTCCTGTAAAATAGCTTCTTTTCATGGCTGTACACAGGTAGTAAAATGATCAAGTTAACGCTAGTGCTGTGAACTAAAACAAATAAACGCTACCTTACCAATTCAACAGTCTTCAAAAGAGATCTATCAGTTAGAGTCGATTTGAAAAATTCTTTTTTGTACACCTTCCTGTAAAATAGCTTCTTTTCATGGCTGTACACAGGTAGTAAAATGATCAAGTTAACGCTAGTGCTGTGAACTAAAACAAATAAACGCTACCTTACCAATCCAATAGTCTTCAAAAGAAATCTATCAGTTATCATTTAACATTATATGAGGAACAGAGATAACAAAGCAGGCGTAGTTTTCGTAAACAACCCAAAGAGGATAACAAATGACTACACAAATAGCTGTCAATAGTATTCAAGATATTGTAGCAAGTATTGTTACATTAACCCTCTCTCTCTCTTTATAATGTCATATGTATTTTCTAAATAGGGATGTTGACTATTTTTGGGAAAGTGTTTTAAATCGTGCATAAGTACCTAATATTGCCACAAATATTTATTATTTTTATTTAAATACAACTCAAGCCTTAAAAATCATGTATTTTAAATCCCGTTTCAAATTTCGGTCCAAAACGCCAATACTAGTCGCGTGACGTCACCTGTTCATACCAAAGGAGGCTCAAAAGTTTACACGGGAGCTACCATCCTATAGATGCGTATTCTGTGCTCATAAACGTTAGTATACTGAGGTGATGAAAAGTTGTTTCGTAGTCGTTGCTATAGTTACATGTAATTTGACGTTTCCTATAAACAAATAATAATAAATTACACACTAAATATTAACCAAACAATGAAGTTTTTTGACAGCGACTGAACATATGACGTCATGCGCTCTGATTGGTGTCTGTTGTCACGTGACTTGAGAGTGATTTTATTAGGTTTATTTATTAATTATTAATTAAATTCCTTAAAAATAAGAAAAAATATAGTGTTTTTTAGTATTTCTATCGTAGAAACTACTACTTTTCGTTAAAATTATGTTTTTATTTGAATACAGTCAACATTCCTATTGAAACTGAAAATTTAAATTTAAAACTGTACAATTACAGACTACGTTACGATTTTATTTATTTGTATTAATTGAATTAACTTCTGTAAAATTCATTTAAAAAACCACTCTCGCAGTTTGTGAACTTTGTAATCCATTGGCTATAATATACAAACACATCAAGAATTGCTTCTGTAAAGAGTGCTGTGTTGTACAAAGTTTGGAATTGTCGATTTTATATATATACTAGCGGCCCAGTTCGGCTTCGCCCGGGTGTAAATGTAATACTCGTCTCGTATATAGGATATAAAAGATGAGAATCATTACAATTAAATTCTCAACGTGTATCGAATTTGCGCGAATTCAATCGCTTTTATTTGTGAATGTTCAAAAATCGAAGAAAAATCTTATTTCCCAAAAAGAAATTTTAAAAAATCTGTTGATCCGATCCCTACCAAACTTCAGAAGATCACCCGCTGGGCTAATCTAAAGATTATCTGAAAATTTCATCAAAAATGGTCTACCCGTTTGGAGTCCATAGATTACATATACATCGTCTTTTATCTATATAGATTATTAAAATGTAAAAAGTGGTTATTGTGACATAACGATAATAGTTGGACATATAGTATCGCGAAGTTTTTTGTAGTTATTGATATGTTCTTTAATATTGTAGAACATACTTTTGTTCTATCATCAATAGTTTCCGCAGCGCATGCGACGAAAGATGTTTTATGGCATTTTTTACACCTTGGGTTACGTTACTGAAGTTTTAATAAGGATCCCTAATATTTTCTAGCAATAAATATAGCCTATGTTACTCAGGGTGAATGTAGCTTTCTAATGGTGAAAGAATTTTTTAAATCGGCACAGTAGTTTTTGAGTTTATTCATTACAAACATACACACACACAAAAATACAAATCTTTCCTCTTTATAATATTATAGTGTAGATGTATAGATGAATAAGACAAATCGGTTCAGTAGATTTAGACCGGCGTAATAACAAACTAACAATAGATTGTTCATAACGATCTCTTTTTCAGTAATCGAGTAAAAAAAAAACTAAAAATTCGCTTCGGTTACGCCAATGGGTATGTCCTAGCTTACATAATATAAAAAGTATTGTCTCCTGAGAAGTTCTTTTTTTCTCTGTATTTATGTCACGATGCCTGGTTAAAACAACGATATAAATATTTTATAACTACGGGCCATACATTGCACGGGCCGTGTGCTTGCGTTCGTTTGTGGTATGGTAGAGGTCACTTGACGCGACGCTCTACTGTCTCGCAAGTAACTTGTTTAAAATACCTACCAACCGCTGAACTTCCAAATCCCTGAGGCCGCAGTTATTTGACATCGAGAAACGAAATAACCCGTAGAACCGAATTTTATGGGAAGTTAAAAGTGGTTAAAATGTTTTAGTAAAATTTTGCTTAAATAATAAAAGTGGTTTGAGAATAGCCGAGATCGCATGGACGCTGTTTTTTTTCATGTAACGTTTCTACTGATTGTCTATTGCAGTTCTAAAGTTCTGATCTGAAAACTAGTTCATGAAATTATAAAACAATTATCAGAGAACTACAACTAACGAGATGTGTCGTGTGACACCCGGTATATATTATGTATGTATTATTAAATAACAAGCACAATGAAGGAACGAGAATAATTATTTTTTTAATAGTTTTTTAATTAAATTTTAAAAAAATATTTAAGGTAGTTGTCGTGGTACAATATTGTCAAAAAGTTATAGATTATACGCGCCACAAAAGTATACTAGCTTGTAGCTAAGTGATCTATAATTTGTACGCAAGACAGTATTCTTATTATGCATGTATACTTTTCTATAAATTGTTGAACTTTAAACCGTTATTTACAAATAATTAGACGGTCAAAATTTTTTTCTTATTTTTTTTTAAACTCATAACAAATGCATTGAGTGACTGTCAGTTTTTGGAAAGTTTCTGACAGTTAGTTCTTTTTTTATAAATAAGAAACTGGTTCAGAACTACAGAGATCGTATACAATCAATGTTAATTATCCAATTTTTAATTGAATTTATCTCGGATTATATACGGTCGATCGACTTCAAATTTTCAGGGTAATTGTATTATCATGTTCTTAATAAGTATACAAAAATTAAGAATTTTCTGACGGTGTGCCTTAACCACGACAACTACCTTAAACAAAATAATATATATATCGGGTCATTTTAAGGTATTGTTTCAAAATTGAAAATTATCCGTTAGTAAAGATTTAAATATGTTCGTAAAATTACAATAAAATCAGCCAGACAGGGCCGGACTTACAAACTTCATGATAGGGATTTACTGATTGATGAGTGTGTTAAAGTTGGTACCGATGTTGGATTGATTAAGAAAACAAATATTATTTTAAGGGATGTATTAAGGGATACATTTTTTTTATTTTTGTTCAAAAACAAACTTAAATTAATATAAGCCACAAATCACAATGCATGTAATAGCAAATATACTATTTTGTCGGCAGTGAAACTGCGACCCGAGTTTTTTTTTTAATTTAGTATTTTATTTTCGTAAGACTAAAGTATGTCACGAATTATTTTTCAAGAAAAATATATTTGTTGTAACTAAACTCAGGAAAAACATTCTCTCTTAGTTCAAAAACATAAAGAAAATATTGGAGTTAGTAGCAGCTATAGATAACTAATTCGTGCGGAAATAAAACATTTGGCTAGGTATAGACGCAGGACAATTTGTCATTTCGTATCGAGGTTGTTATTTTTCTCTGTCGAAATGATAACACTTCAGTTCAATAAATGTATTAAATACAATACGTGACAAAGTTTTAAATCACTGAGAGATGATTCTCATTTACACTATATGTTCAAAAAAGTGCAACACTTTTTTATATATACCACATAAAAAAATTAATGCTCTATCTCCGGTTTGAAAATAAGTTTAAGATAACTGACACCTCAGATTGTAAAATATGCTCCCGAGAGATTTCGAATTGTGGGCGCAAAATTCCTTTTTTTACTGTGTTTTATTAGTTGTCATTAAACATTAAGCTTCACAAAACTTGGCTTGCTGCTCAAAAATTTCAAAAAAACAGATATTTTTGCCCTAAAATTTAATAAAAAAACGTTATATTCGTCAATATTTTTTTATAACACGTTACTAGATTTCGAGTTACATGAAGGCAAATTAATATTTTGCTAAAAATACTGACAAATTTGGCTTGCTCAATATTTTTTTCAAATTTAATATTTTTTTTTGTAAAACTTATGCTACTTTTCTCGTTTTGATCTGATTTTAAATAGTTTATTTACATCAAATAAACTGTAAAAACTTGCCTAAAAGTCATATGGGAAGAATGGTACATATTTCTAGTTTATTTTGAAGCATTAACATCAAAAATTAAATGAGACTAGGGATTTCCAAAACGTAAGTAAATACATATTGGGTCTAGCATAATATTATTAACCAATGGTGTGTACAAAATTTCAGCTCAATTGGAAACCGGCAAGTGGGTCAAATTTAACTTGCAACATTCTATTTCAGACAGACAGATATCGGGACAGATGAGACTAAAGAAAAGCTTGTAAAAAACGATCCTTTTCAAATCCATATTACGTAACAAAAACAATGTTTCAAACGTTATATGAAAAACCTTACTGCAAGGTGAATAATCGAGTGATAATGTTATTTACAAACCAAGGAAAAAATAATAATTTAATTTGAGTTTTTCGTTGAAAAAGTAATTAAAACTTCGTTGTTAATAAAAACGCTTAGAGGCGTTTCAGGTTGTCGGTTAAAGATAAATTTCCTTTTTGAAGTAGCAGACTGTATTCAGTGTTGTTTCGAGGATTCATTTTGATTCAAAAATAGATAGATTCAGCCTGCCAAAGCTGTTGAATTTCGAAACGGCCTATTTATAAGAAAAAAACAGAATTTCTTACGATTTTCACGCACGTCATAAATATAAATGTTTAATAGATTATTCCGGATTTATTTCCTTTTTTTTCGTGAAAAGAACATTACAAGATTTATACTGGATTTCTGATACGACGTTCAGCATTAAATGTAATTTTAAGAATGTTATTTGTCTTCAACTAAATAGAGATCTCCATCACTCAAATGACAGTTTTAAATCTAGGTTTAAGTTTATCAACCTATTACCGTATTTAGAGTTAATTTTTATTTTTATAATTTGTTTTTTATCCCTTCAAATTATGCTGCGTAAATGTTACTCTGCTTAAGACTGTCGGAACGCTTTGAATTTAAGCCAAAAATAGAGCTTCGGCTGTCAACTGATTGTAGACTTATTCGTTAACATTCTGCAAAAATTCTTTCTCTATAAGGAAGATAAAGGACAAATCTAGGTCTCTAATGGACTACTTTCGTAATTTATGTACGATTTACTAGAAAAAATTTGGCATTAATTGTGCTAAAAAAACACACGTTTTCAATGTTACACTATAACCTTATTCGCACTTATTTCACAAAACTGTTCCATCACAAACCTAAAGTGACTCTTCCTTTTTTGGAAAAGCTTTTTAAATCTTCAAAATATTTCCAAAAATTAGAGTAATCAGTTGACAGCGGCACCCTTGCAAGAAAATTTTTTAGCCTTGTAGTTGGCACCAGCCAAAAATTGAAACGTGCGGATGATTTGAGCGAGACAGAGCTAAAGAAGGCCACACCCACAATATGTCTTTTGCCTACCTCGCCCCTTACCGCTGGGTCTCAGCACAAACAAAATTCGGAGCGTTCCGACAGCCTTAAGGATTTCCTGCCTAACTTGGTGTAATATACTATTACACCATTTCTGCCCTTACGCTTGAATATATTATTATAGTTTGAGTGAACCATTCAGTGCAAAATAGCTTTAAACAGATATATTGCGGTTCAGTTAGTAGTAGCAATAAACTATCACCCTATCAGACCTAATTATAAATAAATCAATGTTTAGCCGTCAGAAATGAATAATCCATTTCTCTGCATAAACCATACTGCATAATAATATATATGCAACAGAATCTATACAGGTAGTTCTCGACTTTTGCGCAACGTCACATCGAGCAAAACTGGGCAACCTTTTTTATAACATGGGCCAGAATAAATTTTACGCTTTTTCCGCGGGCCGTAATAGTTAAATAACACCTTCTTGTGACCTGTACTTTTTTGGTCTGCAAATATGAAACAAATAAAAAATCAAGAAATTAGTTACTACATAGATCGAAAGTTATCCGAGGACTTAAGATCCAAAATAAGTCAATACTAAATTATTATTAGCGCAACGTTTCGGAATTTATTATTCCTTCCTCAGGCGTCAAAAAAGATTTATGTATTAACTGTGTCATAAATTAGTTGCTCTGTCGTTTCTATATTAGTCTACGATTTAAAGTTAAATAGTTCTTCAAAATATCTTTAAACTAATTAAAACACACAGTCTCCAGTCAGTTGAATGTCAAAAATAAGCCACAATTATTTATTTTATTTACTTCTCTTGACGTTGTTAGGAGTGGGAACATCTGACGTGAAAGATTCTTTAATAAATGGTGGTTTCAACATTAGTACTAAATTATTATGAAGATGGTGCAACTCTGAAGATGGAGCATTCGAACTCTGAAGATGGTGCAAAGCGCACCGAAACGTTAGTGAAAATGCAAATTTAAACTTCAGTACAGTGGTACCTTGAGATACGAATGCCCTGACATACGAATTTTTTGAAATACGACGAATAATATTCGAAAATTTCTACCTCGACATACGACGAAAAATTTGAGATACGAATTTTAATGCGCGATAATTTTATAGATGATCGCTAGATGGCAGAGCGTTCGCTCTGTTTGGTTGTTGACACCGTCGCCGCATCGTTTTTCGTGCTATTTTAGGTGGGCCAGAGTTTAAAGCTAGTCGTGGCTGGTTTGACAATTTTAAAAAACCCGGGTCGCAGTGCCAAAACCCTGCCGACAATATAGTGTATTTGCTTATACAGGCAGTGTGGCTTTATTATGCAAACTTAAGTTGGCTTTTGGGCAAAATAAAAAATTTTACTCCTTAATACACCCCTTAAAATAACATTTTTTTTCTTAATTGCAATATTATTATCAATCGAACCTCTATACCAAATCATATACACCTTTCAGTAAATAATTCACTATCTGCAAAATAACGTTTTCATAAAATTTGTAAGTCCGGTCCTGTCCACCCGATTTTATTAAAATTTTAGGGACACATTTTAATTACTATTAAAGGGTTAAATTTCAATTTTGAAACGATTTGAAGAATTTTTTCGGTATTTTAGGGCCCAAAAACATTTTTCAACCCCTAAAAACTACCCTTAAAGTGGCCCGATTAGGCCCATTTTAAATAGGCTTCTTGCGGTGATGGATTTCAACGCGTGTGCCAAATTTAGTTGAAATCAATTAACTCTTTCGAAAGTTATTGCCCGCACACATATATATATATATATATATATATATACATATATATATAAACATTTTTAAAAATGGTGCCAAAGTGTTTAGGAGGTTATGAAACGTCGAGAAATTTTGGTCCGACCCCTAGGTTCCGCCATCCGACCGACGCCAATAGTGTATGTTGCCATATGGCAAATACACTAAAAACGAACTGGAATTCATTCGGTAATTCGTCATGGAGAAGCATCTAGTGCAAATATTAAGGAGGCTGAAAATTTCATTAAGTTTTTTGAAAAACTCGTTAGTGAAGAAGGATACCTACCGCAACAAGTGTTTAATTGCGATGAGACGGGGTTATTTTGGAAAAAAATGCCTAGGCGCACTTATATTACCGCAGAAGAAACGAGGCTACCCGGCCACAAGGCTATGAAAGATAGGCTAACGCCTATTATTGGGGTAGTTTCATATCGCTAGAACGCATTAATAGACACATTACATTGTTTTAAATGGGAAAAATTGCTTTGAGATACGATTGTTTTCACATACGACGATGATCCCGGAACGAATTAAATTCGTATCTCAAGGTACCACTGTATTGTGTTTTTATTGATCCTGTGCCACGGATTTTATCCACACTTATCCAACAATAATCAAGGATCACAACCACTCTAATTAACTTCTTTTAATTAGAGTCCACCTCCACTAAATTATGAACATACATGTTGCTATGTGCGTTTAATATTAAATTTAAACTAAACGAAATACATCGAAAAATATTTATTTATAATTTCTTCTAAAGATCTCGCGGGCGAAAAGTTTCTATACGGCCCGTATAGAAACTTTTCGTCCGTGGACCGGGGGTTGCCCACCATTAGAGAGAAACCGGAAAAAGGGTTTTTAGGGCTCCGTACATCCGAAGAAAAGACGAAACCCTTATAGGAACACTCTCGTATACATATCTGTCTGTTCATTCCCTACTTGTGGGGTTGAAATGATAAAATCGTCATCTTTGGTTTTGTTGTAGTCGGGTAAAAATAAATATTTATATTAGACTTGCAACGAATAGTATATTCGGCAGTATACCGAATACCGAATATTCGGCGAGCTCCCTGACCGAATAGCCGAATATTAGGCAAAAGTATTCGGCTGGATTTTAGCGCCAAAACTTGTACAGACGTGATTGTTTCGCGCTCGTTTGTTCTAATGTACTCACCGCCCGCGCGCCCACAGCTGCTCTACGAGAAAAAAAGAAGTAAACTACTTCCTAAAAATGCAGAAAAATTAGTTTTTCTGCACCATAACCTTCCCCTTTTAAATTTTGATTATGAAAATAATTCAAATGCATAGAAAAATTCTTAACTTTTCTAATACAGAAGATGATTAAATTATGTACCTGTTTTATGTACCAATAACTACTTAATAAATGATTATAAAAGAAATGAGAACCTTACCCTTGTTCATTCCCTACTTGTGGGGTTGAAATGATAAAATCGTCATCTTTGGTTTTGTTGTAGTCGGGTAAAAATAAATGTTTATATTAGACTTGCAACGAATAGTATATTCGGCAGTATACCGAATACCGAATATTCGGCGAGCTCCCTGACCGAATAGCCGAATATTAGGCAAAAGTATTCGGCTGGATTTTAGCGCCAAAACTTGTACAGACGTGATTGTTTCGCGCTCGTTTGTTCTAATGTACTCACCGCCCGCGCGCCCGCAGCTGCTCTACGAGAAAAAAAGAAGTAAACTACTTCCTAAAAATGCAGAAAAATTAGTCTTTCTGCACCATAACCTTCCCCTTTTAAATTTTGATTATGAAAATAATTCAAATGCATAGAAAAATTCTTAACTTTTCTAATACAGAAGATGATTAAATTATGTACCTGTTTTATGTACCAATAACTACTTAATAAATGATTATAAAAGAAATGAGAACCTTACCCTTCTAAATTTTGATTACGACAATAATTCAAATACATAGAATCCTTAACTTTTCTAATTGTATAATTATGTACCTGTGTTATGTACCAATGACTACTTAAATGATTATAAGAGAAATGAAAATATGAATATACACGTAATGAATGGTTTTTTTTCTTTTTCATTTTAGCAATTATCTTCTTATAACAAAATATATTACTTAAGTATTCGGTATTCGGCCGAATAATATGTAGATATTCGGTATTCGGCCGAATATAATAAAAGCAGCCGAATAGGCCGAATACCGAATAGTAACCGAATATTCGTTGCAAGTCTAGTTTATATTGGTTTTCTCGTGATAGTTTGTAAATATTTTTAAAATCTGTAACAGAACCAACTGTTGTGTATAAGGACTCTATATTATACTATTCTGTGAATAGAAAATATTGTTTATTGTAGCACTGATTGTTATCAGTTTTCAACGTATGTAAAAAAACAAAGACAAAAGCATATAGAGAAACAAAGCTTTTATATCAAAACATCACATTCAAGCTTGAATTTCAAAGAGAGCTTTGCCCACGTATACACAGAAAATCTGCTAAAAATAATAAGCGATGTAACCATAGTGACATCTGCCTACTGTAACAGTTGTCTGGTAAAGTTTTGAAAAATAAATCTCATAAGTTTAGAGTTTTGCCGAAAAATAAATTTCTTAAGGTAGTACCCTCGCCAAACCCGTTTTCTTAGGATTTGTTTGAAATTTAGCCAGAATAATGTTTATGTAATTCTGCATCGATTGGCGCAGAATGAAATTTTTGAACAACACAGTTTCAGAGATATTAAATTCCAAAGTTCGAGTTTTTGAGGCTCTTATACATTACGGAATACGGGATATCGAAAAATTTACCGACAAATATTTTTGTATCTCAGAAACTTTTCTTAGGATGTTTTTAAAAAACTAAAGTAACGTTAACTAACAATCGAACAATTTTTTAAAAGTAGTCTCATTAACAGTTACAACACAGTTTCAGAGATATTTAATAAATAATAATGGAAAATTTACCAGATTTCAGCAGAGGGAAGGTTATACGATAAACGATCTGGCAACAACGCATACTTATCTAACCCGTCAAACAAGTTATAAAGTGAGCATGCATACATACACTGTAAAAAAAAAACTATATTCAAAAATCTTCTTGTATGTAATTTTACATTTAAATATGTATTATTTTACACAAATATTACATTAACATATGTAAAATTGTAGGATATGGGTTAGGGAATTTTACGCATATTTTTTGAAAAATTACATTTTTTTGTTTAAAATATTACATATTTGTATTTAATGTGGACTACACTAACTACTGATATGTAAATTTACAGGAAAACGTGTAGCATTCCATATAGTGTGTACGATTACCAGAATAATCGCTGACATTATATGGACCAGCGGATTATACATGTAATCGACCTCAATTTTTACAGTGAACTATAAAATATTTTAACGCTCCGACAGTGTTGCCAGATTTCTCGCTCGGGATTGACTGAAATTAGTACAGAATCTACAAAAATTATTGGGCTTGTTAATAACAACTCTCAACTACATGTACTGCATAACCAGCATAAACTTTTTACTATGACTGTCGCGAGGATACTACCTAAAGTCTACAGACTTTGCCAAAGAATCCATAACAATGTTATGTTATAGACAGAGTTTTTATAGCACAAAAAAGAGTAATTAGGCTAGTATTCAATATAACTTCCTACACAAGTTGCAGAACAATCTTTAAAGAAAAAAAATACTTACAGTTGCATCAATATATATTTATAAAGCGTTACTGCACATTAAAAAGAATTTAAATATTTTTAGCACTGTATCTCAAACTCATGCACATAATACAAGACAAAGTCAAATGTTGCACTTAAACAATTACAATAATTATTACTACAATAAGTCTCCACATAATTCTGGTATAACATTATTCAATGCGCTGCCTGACCATATGAAAAATATTAGCAGCTACAATGGCTTTAAAAAAGCTATAAGAGCGTCTTTAGCAGATAATAGTTTTTACAAAATATCAGAATATGCACATTCAAGTATATGTATTGTAACCTATTTTATATTAATTGTTTTTATATATTTATGTAATTTTTTATATTAGTATGACGAATATACCTTTTGTAAGGTCTTTAATGAAAAATATATATATCATATCATATGAAAAAAAAAGACTTTAAAAAAAAAATATTAACCTCCTTCAAAAAAATCACTAAAAAGATGAAAATAATGAAATTTTGAGGTCGAAGCTAATTTCAATACAAAAACTTTTAATTACATATCCACTTTTATTAAATAGGCGCCGACCTCAAAATTTCATGTGATTTTTTTTGTAATGAAATTAGCTCCGACCTCAAAATTTCATTATTTTCATCTTTCTAGTGATTTTTTTGAAGGAGGTTAATATTTTTTTTTAAGTTTTTTTATTTTTTACTTTTTAGTGGTGGATTTGATTTCGCACATTTTTGAAGATTTCCCTCGATTTCTCCAGGGTTTCTTCATCAGATCCTGACCTGATGACCATGGGACCACCTGGGATGTATATCCTTTCAAACAAAAAAAGAATTTTCGAAATCGGTTCAGGCGTCTTCGTGTAATCGGGGAACAAACATAAAAAAATAAAAAAAAAAAGATTCTGACGAATTGAGAACCTCCTCCTTTTTTTTGAAGTCGGTTAAAAATAAGCAACCATTTTTTTTTCAAAACGTCAACTTTTTGAAGTTTGTTAAATAAATATTTTTCTTTTCATTTGCGGCAAACATTACAACCCAATTACTACCCAATAACTACAGCCCACATATCATATTATCTCATTATGGTCGTGCGAGATCAGTGTACAAGGAACTTAGGCGGCATGGTTAGATATATATTCGCAGCAAACGTGTTTTACTTCTCGCACAAATTTACCAGTTCCGAATATTGGAATATACGCGGGTTACTAAGCTTCAAAACTATGCAAAATTCCAGCTTGGTAGTCCAAATATATTCGATTGGGACAGACATCCGGAAGAACGAACAAACAACTGATTCCGGGAGGGTTTCGTTTCATCTTAAGCGTGAATCACTCTATATATGTCATATAATATCATACTGCATAATTTTTTTTTACTGTGAACATTATAATTTTTAATATGTCATAAAATATTTTAATAGTGCTCAAACAAAAGACTCAATTCCGGTGTTACAACGTTATCTATGTCATTATTTTGTACGGTTAATGTTGTTATTTTGCACAAATCTCTTTAACTTTTATAACCTGACATTTACACAGATTCAGGTTAATGATAATACAGGATGTACTAAAATTAGCGATTTTAAATAGCCTCTCACGAAGATTAACCCGTTTATAGAATTAGAATTAGAATTTATTGATCCAAAGACATACAAATACGTATAGGATTCGTCAAAAGATATGTTTACAAATCATTTACAACAAAATCATCCACCCTATACAGACATTGTTTAAGAAGAGCAGTTTTCAACTGTTTTTTAAATTTCGAAATTTTTAGATTTCTGAAATTACGTGGCAATTTATTAAATAATTTCAAGGCGTGATATTCGGCGCTCTTATTAAACAATGTCAGTGTAGACTTCGGCAAAATCACATTTGAATTATTCCTTGTGTCATGTCCATGGATAGCCTGAAACGTATCATAATTATGAATGCGTCGTTTAATAAAACATAAAGTAAAATAAACATATACAGACGGCACAGTTAAAATACGTCTTTCTATAAATGTTTGTCTACAATTGGCACGAAAATTAAGATTAAAAATTATACGGATTGCTTTTTTTTGAAGTACAAATACTTTTTGCATATCTGCACAACAACCCCAACAAACAATTCCATATTTAACAAGCTGGTAAAAATAAGCATAATATGCAGACAAAGAAACTGAAATATCAGTGCAGCTATTTTTTATGACACTGAGAGCAAAGATATGTCATAATTAAAACATGACCGAAAAGAATTCAGATTAACACACAAGAGTAGATTTTTTAATTGTTGAACGATAAAATCGTGAGTCATCGTTATACTCAAGAAAACGGGAAAATCAATGTAGTACAATAATGCAGCATTTAACTGTAATTCAATAAACTAAAAAGTCACTCTGTGAATTTTAAACTCTTTTTAAACTTTTAAAATCGTCTTTTAAAATTGTCTTTGATTTGTTCAATTAACACTTGCAGTTAACATCAAAGCGTCTAAATTAAAAAGAATACATAAAACATAGAACTATACATATACAAAACTTCCTCCGAAAACATGTACCTCTAGAATACGCACCACGGTTCTAAAAGGTTCTGAAATTAGATGCAAATGGAGAGCTGCGCAGGTACAGTCGGTTGAAAAACTACAAACTCGCGCTATATTATTATTTTTAACTTTTGTTTAATCTAAAGATCTAATTCCTTGCATAAAGTCATCCAAAAAATTATTTTTCGTGCTTGTCTATGCAAAACTGTATTAGTCATCTTGATCAATTAACAATTAAAGAAACAGCTTAACAATAGCGTACTGAACTGTACTTTATAGCAGGAAAACGACAAGTGACACTACAACCATCGATAACCAATCACCGACGAGCGCACGTTCTGTGCCAGTAACTGAGAGGTGGTAGGATTCTTCCTTTCCCACAAAACAACCAGGACGGCTCTAAAATATGCATTTTCGACGCTTCAGAATCTTTTAGAACCGTGGCGAGTAGGTATTATACATGAAATTGATGTGAATTTTTTACTTCAATTTTTAAGAACTATTTTGATTGAATGTAGGTAGGGAAGGTAGTTGTAAAAAACAAAGGTTAAACACTGTGTTCTTTTCAGAGACAGTTTAATGGTATTTTTTTGCACATTCAGCTATAAAATACCTTCATTTACGAACAAGATACATCAACAACTATTCCAATTATTTTTTCAATAAGTTGAGGACATTTTCTATGAAATAATGTAGTCGCTGTCAAAGATATTTTAAATTATAGATAGATAGATAGAAAACTTTATTCTGTTTATACTGTATAAAACAGTGTAGAATGCATCAGTTATAAAAGTATACAATTAAAACATGATTAAAATATTCCTCGACCGAGTAAAAATTTTTCTGAATCAACATTGCTTTTAAATGTTGTTTAAATTTTATGTCTGGAAGATTTTTCATCTCTTCGGGCAACTTGTTAAGCACTTTCAGCATCGAATTAACAGAACCTTTGTTGACAGTGGTCAAAGATGTCTAATCCAGTCTATACTTTGTACTTGTTCTAATGCTGTATGAACGCTCGATAACACTGAACATAAGTGTCTATGATGTCGACTTCTAAGTGTGGTTTTTAAAGGAGGCGATCTGTACCTATAGTTTCGCGTGTCTATCTGTGCCGTGCGCATATTTCATTTTTGTATAAAAGAACAAATAAAAGAGAAGAAAAGAATTTACACATCTGTCTTAGTAAATAGTAATGTCCAATATAGGAGCCGAGTCGTTCAGTCATTGTCAAGATACGAACACAGGAATGAATACATCGCTGCTTCACAGAACATTTGATAGATTTCATATTCTGGTATTATCATGTATATAATATATTACTTCGTACGTGATTCACTACACTTACTCTCACTCCAGACTAAGAATTCTTCAGTTAAAATAACTATTTATACAGTTAATAAAAAAAATTAAAAAAACACGCTTTAATAACAAACCGAACTAAAAAGTAAAAAATATTTTTTAATAGAAAACAGTATCACGGGTAATTGGAATAAAAATAAATCAATTTAAACACTCATTGATTGCAACGTTTCGTCTTTTATTTAATTAAGACTTTTTCAAGCTCCGAAAAAAATTTTTTACAAAAATTAACATTCATATAACAAAAATATTAAACATTATGGATTAAATAATTTACTAAAAAGAAACAATACTGTTTTCTATTATAACATATATCTGGAATTGAACTTTAAAGATATTTTTTAATTATTAAGATTTTATTTAAGGGGTAACACCACTGTAACAGCCTAAAAAAACGTGTTTTTTTGTCATTTTTTTTTTTTTGGTGGAAGGAAAGGTAATACAATTATAATATTGGAGGAAGTTATTTAGCGTATATTTAAGTAACAAAATAGAAAATTATTATAAAAAAATATTCAGAAATGACGGCACCACAGCCATTTTCGCGAGGCACGTAGAATTTGAGGCGCTCTGCGGCACGCAGTGTAGCTGCTGCAAATTTGGATTTAGAAAAAAAAAACACTTATTGTGCCTACATGCTTATAGCTAGAGAAATACGTAGGGGATTTTAAAAATATTGATTTTTGTGTGATTGGCGAGTATTTGAATTAAATCGTTAAATTTTCAACAAAAAAAAAGATAATCATTTGTTAATAAATAATGATTAAATTAACTTATCGAAAATCCCCTACGTATTTCTCTTCAAAATCTTATTTTAAAGATATTGTAACAAATTCGAATGAAAAGAATGAAAATTGTTGGAGTTATGCTGCGTACCGTTTTGAAAAATCGCGTTTCGAGAAAAACGCATTTAAAGTTTTGAAATGCATTATAGACATTATAGACGCGCTTGGGGAAGAGCTCGAAATTACAAGAAAAAAAAATACTTTGAGGTATGAAATATTTTTCCCCATATTGTAAAAGGTTCAAAGTATTTTTTAAGCCTAAAAAAAAATCGATTTTTTGAAAAATTTACAGTGGTGTTACCCCTTAACACCACTTAATACAATTATGGACTTTCTATCCCTGTTAAACGAAATCTTAATAATTAAAAATTATTTTTTTACTTTTTAGTTCAGTTTGCTATTAAAACGTATCCAACTCCATTGAGTTTCATCTTTTGTGTAGCGAAACTTTAGAAAAAGAGTGATTAATTAAATAAGAAAAGAATCATCATCAAAATCAGTTCGATATGACGTCGCATTCATATAAAAAATATGTCATTTAAAAACAGATAATCCGATTTTAATAAACCAATCCGGTAGCATTCTGAACAAAATGGCGTTGAAATTTTTCAAATCGGTTCATAATTGGCGGAGTAATCGCGGAAAAACATACGAAAAAAAAACAATATAAAGACGAATTGTATAACCTCCATTTTTAAGTCGGTTAAAAATTGCAAGCACGAACTACATGTAGACAGAAAACATATGTGTATTGTTCCTATATCGTAAATCAGCAGTTTTAAATAAATCTAGCTTTTGTAGACAACTGCGTGAAATTCCGACGTTTTATTTAAAATTGAGTTGGTGAATAATTTCATTCGATTCTCAGAAAGGTACTTCGAGTGTGCCGTCTTTTTTAAGGGGGGTTTCTACCTTGTGGGATCAAAAAAATCGTTTTTTTTTTTGTGCATTTTCAGACAGATACATGTTTCAAGAATACTCTCTTAAATTTTCAAGTTGAAATCTGGTAAATTATGAAAGTTATTGGCCGTTTGGTGGAGCGGTGTCAAGCGCGCTGGTCCGCCGCGAAACCGGTGTGATTTGTTATAAAAATTTGTTTATAAAAATTGTTTAAACAAATTCATTTTGCAAATTTGATGGCAGATTCGTAATCAGCGACCCCAAAAACATGAAACATGGAAATATGGAAACATAAAAAAACGAATACTTTAATTGAGATCCCTGGAATTCAACATAAATTTTTGCAGTTAAAATTCAAATTTTCAAACGCGTTTTTCTCAAAACCACGTTCTTCGAGTTGGTGGAAGTCCTACAGGGCGCAAAAATTGAGCAATCGCCATGAAATTTTTTACACATTTTCATCAGGAGTTTGTGCATCCGTGGTAGTAGAATCTTCTAAACATATCAAAAATTGTTCATTTAAAAAAATAATTAGTAACAAAAAAAGAGCCAAAAATCGTTTTTTTTTTTTAAAAAGCTCATATTTTTTGCAATTTTCATGTCTTCTCCTTCGTTCTACTACCACGGATGCGGAAAAGTGTACAGATTAGGAAAATATTTTTATTTTGCGTTTCAGACTTCATTTACGGACGCTAGGACTTCCACCATGAGGACGAGTCGCCGCCGACTTGCTGCCATTGTTCGGTACCCCCTTTGCCCCCCTTTACTTGGATCACCGAAAAAAAAATTTTAAAGCTTCAATAAACGTTTTCCTACAACTGTGCGAAAATTTCATCCTTTTACCTATTATACTTTTCGAGAAAAAATTTCCAGAAAAAAACAGCAGGTTTTCGGGCCAACAAGGTAGAAACCCCCCTTAAAAACGGAAATCTTATTCGTTACGGCAACTTTTACTATCTTTTTCGCAAGGAAAAATAGAGACCTTGGTTGTTAGATGAATTAAAATTATTTTACCGACTAAAGTCTTTTGCTTCACAGGCATAGCCATATGTATAGAGTCATATATTTTTAGAGGAAGATTCACAAGTGTTTTAGTAATCATTTTAGTAATTATAGTGATTCAGTTAAACAACAGAACAGTCAAAATTCATTTTAATTTGTAAGATTTCTTATAGCTCCGTTTATCTACCACCCACCGTAATGCGTATAGAGCGATTTAATAGTATACTATCTTTCCGATCCGGTTTCACCAAGCGTAGATTTTGAACTTGGCAACGAAATTAGACCTACTAGATTTACCTAGTACCACGTGTTTAGTCGTGACAGTTGAAAGAAGCAGACGTGTTTTAACATCGCTCCAATGGCGACAACGCGTAATTTAACGGAGCAAACAAAAATGTTCCTACAAAACCAAGAATTTTGTGATTACAAATAGTACCTGGGAGACCGAGCTTTGCTCGGAGAGTTCAATAAACATGGTATTAATTTACTATGTGATTTCTATACGTTTTTTAATTAATGTTTCTCTCACTTAAAATAACAATCGAAAAAATTGGTAACAAATAACCAACAAATAAAAATTTTCAAACAATGAAAAAATACCGTTAATCTATTTCAATGCGTGATAATTTACGAAGGTTTGACAGTATTAAACAGTCAAATTTAAGTTCAAATCGTTAATAGAAGTATATACCCGATTTTCATACGGTGAATTATAAAAAAATCGTACCTTGAAATTCTTGAATTACTTGTGTAGCGATGTTTTCGAGTGAAGGTCTCACATGGAAAAGAGCATTGTTCACAAATTCTCACCGCGCGTAAAAATTATATAGCAGGTTATTAGTTACTACCTGACATTATTGGTAAATTTCTAGATGAATCAACTGCACATATTTTCCATTCAAAGGCACCATCTTACACTACTATCATATTTTTACCAAAAGTGTATCTGAACTTCCACTGTCTATCCGTCCTCACTACATAAATTAATATTAACTAAACATTCGTAAACACAGATATTGTCAAGGAATTTACCACAGCTTTCAAAAACTAAATATAATTTTTACACTCTGCTTACAAGTTTCAACACACACAACTAATCTCGTAAATAGACAAATGTTAACTAAAATTTGATAAATCTAAATGTGTAATTTACTACTATTACGTAACTAATGTCAAACTTATATTATCGAAGACTACGTAGTACAGTGGTAGCGCCGTTTATGTGCAATGGTCCTTTTGCATTAATTTTCACATACCGTTTTTCTCTTTTGATATGTTCCGTAAAATCGAGTTTATACGTTTTTAATGCTTCTAAGTCTTTATAAAGAACTAATTTAACACAGTCATATACAAAATTTATGTAGAAATTTCTCCCTTTTCGTTTAAAAAATGCTTGAATCGATCTAACATTAATTGAGAGAGTTCTAAGCAAATAACATTTTTATTTTCACTTCTCTGGAACCGAGATTCTACTCTAGAACTATAATGTTAAATATATAATAATGTTAAATAAATACGTCATGATATAAAAATAACATACCTTACGCCAATTATTGAAATATATTAGTTAGCATTATGTTTACCTAATTAATATTTCTTCTTTTTTATTAAAATAATTTACGTTTTACTTAGTATAACTTATTAAAAAGATTGACTATCAGTATTTTGACACAATTGTTCATTTGTATTTCCAAAGTTTACTTACAATATTACAGTATTTATTACAGTATTGTGAAATGTCAAAAAATTATTTTTTAAAATGAATAAATTTGCAAGAAAACGGGAGTTTCCAAGAATAAAACTTAGCTAGATCGATTTTTTGTCCCCCAATACCCCCTTTCCGTGAATTTCATCCAAATCGTTAGATACGCGAAATTTCTGATCAAGATAGAAATATATAAATAAATATATATACATATATACAAGAATTGCTCGTTTAATTAAATAATATAGTGAAAATAAATACTAAAGGACTTTCGGAAAAATTTGAAACGGAAATTGCTTTAGTTAAACAACAAAATGATGAACTTAAAAAGGAAATAAAACAACTTAAAACCATAATGAACAGTATTAATAATAATTATCCTAAAATAAGATCCAAATATGTCAATATAACAGAAACTCGATATTTATCTGTAATTAATTGAGGGAAACCATGGAAAATTTCAATCAAGATGGCCGGTATAGGAATTACCGTTTCGCGGCGAGAGGCAGTAGGAAAAAGTCCCAGCCACATCATCTGCCCCTGCCGGGAATCGAACCCATACCTCCCGAATGCGAGTCTAGTGCTGTACCACTACTCTACCCAGCTCGGTTCATAATTACAGTATACAGACCTCCAACAGGGGATTTTTATGAATTTATTAACAAATTAACGTATGTATTAGATAAAATGCAAAAACGCAGCCTAAGTATAATTGCGAGATTAAATCCGAGAGAGTCTTGTAGAGAAACGTACTCCAATGTTTATAAGATATAAAAAATAATATTACACAACTAGAATGCATTAACACAAACCATAACTACAACACGGGATTCGACTCGGATTTAAGAACGCCTAAACATAGATTGGCTTTATATGAAAAAGGACCTAGATATTGGGGTCACAAATTTTATAATCACCTACCGGACAATATCAAAAATATCAGTGACGAAAAAATTTTTAAGAAAGCCTGCAAAAACCTTTTACAAAATAGATGCTATTATAATTGTTAGGAATTTTTTAATAAAAAATTTTAAATAATTTAACTAAGTATATTATCTGTTATATATGAATGTTTTCTTTTTAAATTGTATTTTATTGTATACTGACGAATCCACATGCAAACTGCATCATGGACACAAATCAATTTGAATTTGAATTATTTTTTCATTAGTTACAAAAACTGTTAAACATTTTAATTGAATCGTAAGCCCCAAATTGGTGGTAATAGCTTGTATGTTAAAAACAGCCATAAATTGCTTTAAAAAAGACAACATTGGTTCATTTACGTTTAAACACATTTCTGTAGTAAGAGCATGGTTTTTATAAATCGAACTTTTGAACAGGTTTAGAATATTCATAAATTACCAAACTAAATGCCTATTTATAATATTTGCGAAATTCAGCTCCGTTTAATATAATTTGAAAGCACAACATCGGTTCTTTTTTCTCTAACGCAATTTTAGAATGGAAATGAGAGAGATAAATGATAACCGATGCTAACTTGTTATAAGCAGTTGTCAGAGCTCAGGTAACTTTGATATTATGCGGACTGTGCAAATATTATTTTAGATAATGTAGTTGGAATTTATTCATAATGGAAAAGCGTTCGAATCTAAGGTATAAAACCAGGGTCGCTTCTACTCAAAGTTTTCCTACAACAATTTTCCCTTGACTTTAAAAACACAATTACATTTTAAATCTATAATAATAATAAAAAAACTCGGGTCGTAGTGCAAGAACCCTGCCGACAATATACTGTATTTGCTAATACAGGCCGTGTGGTTTTTGAGCAAAATAAAAAATGTAACCCCTTAATACAGCCCATAAAATAATGTTTTTTTTTCTTAATTGCAATATTATTATCAATCTAACGTCTACGCCGAATTAAATACACCTTTCAGTAAATAAGACCCTATCTGTAAATTAAGGTAGTTGCCGTGGTACAATATTGTCAAAAAGTTATAGATTATACGCGCCACAAAAGTATACTAGCTTATAGCTAAGTGATCCATAATTTGTACGCAAGACTGTACCCGTGGAAACGTAACCCATACAGTATTCATATGCATGTATACTTTTCTATAAATTGTTGAACTTTAAACCGTTATTTATAAATAATTAGACGGTCAAAAATTTTTTCTTATTTTTTTTAAACTCATAACAAATGCAGTTTTTGGAAAGTTTCTGACAGTTAGTTCTTTTTTTATAAATAAGAAACTGGTTCAGAACTACAGAGATCGTATACAATCAATGTTAATTATCTAATTTTTAATTGAATTTATCTCGGATTATATACGGTCGATCGACTTCAAATTTTCAGGGTAATTGTATTATCATGTCTTTAATAAGTATACAAAAATTAAGAATTTTCTGACGGTGTGCCTTAACCACGACAACTACCTTAATGTTTTCAAAAAAGTATAAAATAAAAAAAGATCGGAGCGACCCCAGTATTAATTATATTTGTTTTTTATCGAATCTGATTCTAGATTGGTTACGATTTTTGGAAGTTGTAAAAGGAATATTTGTATTTATTTTTTCGTCGAAAATTATTATCTTAAGCCACCTCTGTATGAGAAATTTCGCTATACGCAAATTGTTATTTTTTCTTGATAAATTCAATTTAAATTTAAATGTCTATTGTTATCATCAAGCTTCCATACGTTCCAGTTTTTATATATTTTTTTATATAAAAAAAAGTTTTTATGTTTGTTGTTTGAATTTACTTAATGAAAAGCTTTGGAAACAGTATGTCGTTTTAAAAAAGAGACTTTCAATAAGACATAAAAAGATCGATTCGTCGTTGTAGCTTTTTTTAATAGCTTTTTGATAATCTTTTTTACGACGTATAAGATTCAGATGTCATTCAAAGAGTATTTAAGAGGTGAAGTTTTTTCCAACATGGACCAACACTTTCTATGAGTGGTATGGAAATTCGTGCATAATCTCATTCGTAATTGTTCGGATTGGTTCGGTTCGATTGAATACACGTTCAATCGAACCGAACCAATCCGAACATTTACGAATGAGATTATGCACGAATTTCCATACCACTCATAAAATGTGTTTAGTGGAATATTAGTGTAGAATGTAACTCAGTGAAATTTAAGTTAGATTTTTCAAAAGTATCAAATTTAGACATCTATCAAGTAAAATAGAGGGTAACTCAAAATTTTTTCGCACGGAAGTAACAAATCTTTTCGGACGGAAACACCAATTGCCATCTATCAATATTAGTAGGAGCATAGAACAATGATAACATTTATTATGGGTGTCCACTTTCCTGTGACATTTGTCTTAATGCCATCTATAAATTGTTAATAGAACCAAACAAAAAATCAAGGGGGCATCATATACACAATTTTCAGACATGATAGATCATACTTAAATTTATTTCTAATCTGTTTTTCTATAATTCAAAACTAATAATAATCATTATTGAGAATAATAGCTTTTGTCTGCTATAATCGCTTAAGAAACATACATTGTTGTAGTACTATATTAGAAAAATTTGTTATTCCAACACGTCACTGTAGGGATTTACACCCGAATCTTTCCACTTTCGCGGCGAAATGAGTTAATCAATTACTCTACGGTGCACACAATTCAATTTTTAATCCTTCATAATATAGCGATTTACCACACTCAAATTCACTACATGCGAGAGCCAATTATTTTTTAGCAATAGCTAAACATTAACTCTCACAGTAGCGAGGGCTCTTGAATGAATCAAAGATGAACTTTCCATTATTATAATATTATGAAGGATTAAAAATTGAATTGTGTGCACCGTAGAGTAATTGATTAACTCATTCCGCCGCGAAAGTGGAAAGATTCGGGTTTAAATCCCGACGGTGACGTGTTGAAATAACAAATTTTTCTAATATAGTGCTACAACAATGAATGGTTCTTAACAATTATAGCAGACAAAAGCTATTATTCTCAATTAATTCAGCAAGTACGTAGCTATAAGCGTATGAAAAATATATCTACTAATAATCATTATTTTATTGATAAATATTTTGTTTCTAAATAAACAATTACTTATCAATTTAATTTAATCGTAACGTCAAAGTCGTTAAACTTAAACCGCAATATTTTTTTTTTATTTTACAGAAGATCAAGGGAAATTGAATCAGTACGATATCGCCTTTAATTAATTGATTTTGTGAAAAATTATAATAAAAACCGCCAAACAAAACCACGCAGGCTGCGGTGGGGGACGGAAGGGGAAATAAAGCTCACCAGTACTTGATATAACAATCTTCTGGAATCGTGCTTAAGCCGTAAAAAATGTTTCACGGAGTGGAAATGATCGTAAATTTTACCTTTTATGATTTAATAAAAAATTTTGACGACTACAATTTTCTACTACAATATTACTGAAAATGTGACAATAAAAAGTTGCAATACGGTGCAATTTACTCAATGTGCTAAATGTTTTAAATTTTAAAACGGGCATCCAAAAGTCGCGTGATTAGAAAATAATCAGACAAGATATAGAAAATTCAAAACCAGTTTAAAGATCTTTTTAAAAAATAAAAACTTTTATTCAGTCCATGAACTGTTCGGACTATAATAAGTAATTATATGTTTTTTATATTTATGACGTTTTTGTAAATATTTATTTACAAAATAAATTTGAATTTGAAAAAAAGAAATTGATGCGTAAAAAAATTCTAAATAAATGGATTAGCTTTTTTGGCAGTAATGGAAAAATACATAGACTGGCTTGACTTTTTCAATGTAAAAATACTGATTTTTACAACAGAATTCTTCCTATTTACGTGTCAAATATTTTACCAAAATTTGGCTTCACAGACAAAACAGACTTTTTACATTTCGACCAAGTTTTAGGGGAAAAAAATTACATTCCACCCGACCACGTTCCAGAAGAAGAATGATTTAAGATATAGTAATTTTAATTGTAAAATTCTATTATAACACATTGAAATATATATAAATTAACTTATTAAGCAAAAGAACATATTTAAACTGTGCTGATATTTGAACAGCTGAGCCAAATGCCTTCAAAGCACTGCCAATGATTGCCAAATACCCTCAAAGCACTGCTAACAACTGCCAGGTGTCCTTAAATAGATGCCAACGACTACCAAACGCCCTTAAACAGATGCCAACGACTGCTAAATGTCCGAATTATTTTTGACCTAAATTGGTACCATTCATCATTTGTAGAACTGACACTGTAAAAATATTTCATAAAATTTTCATAAAGCGAATATAAGCAACAAAATAGTCCAAGCTTTGACCGTAAGAAAGTCTACCGAACAACGCTACTAAAATTTTATTACTGAATCTGTAAAATAATATGATGAAAAATATCAAAGTGGTCCAGTCATTTTTGCTGTCGAATACAGCTCAACACTCCTTGATGAACTTTACACAAGTGACAGAGAAGTAAGAATTAGTTATGGTTGTCTTACAAGTTTTTCGTTAACTGTCACCTGCTTAAATGTTACTCTCAACGAGCCAATAGAAATGTAAGTTTAATAAAAAAAATAGTCTGCCACCATTTTGTTGTTTTTATCATATCTGTTAATATAACAGTATTAACAAGTAGGCTTTTCTATGGTCAGAGCTCGGACTAAACTGTACAATATAAGCAATAAGACATTTTTCAGTTAATGAAAAAAACTTTTCAAAACATACGGTGGACACGTGTACTTAAAATTCCGAACACCGGTACTTCAGGAGCTTCCGGCGTGTGAAATAAGGAAGAAAAAAAAGAAGCCAACATTAATTATCAAGAAATGTAAAGCCTTCTAGTCGGGAGTTTATTACAAGACAAGGGAAATTAAAAAGTGAAGCAAAAGATAAAGGGTTTCCTAGAAAGAATGAAAACTTTAATACAGACGGCTCATTAAAATATATTTTCCACATAACCATTTAAAACGCAACTCTCCAACTGTCAAAATATCATAAATGAAATTAATTAAGCGAATTGCGAATTGCATCTAACAAAACGTACTGCTTTAATTTTTAATTTTTTTACGACGCTTAATAATTAAACGTCAAAAAATGTTATTGTTATTTGAGTCGGTTCTACATTTTAGGTTATTATTATTATCAATTTACTTCAAAAGAATTAAATACAAATATTTCTTAACATTATGACGATTCATCACACATGCCGTAACGCTACTAACATTTCGTTTGAATCAACACTCTACATCGACACAGCTAGATATTGCATAAGAAAGGCCTCGATTTACCATTTAAATATTATGCGTGGGTTACTGGATTGTCACAATGTAACAGGAGCGTCTTGTATAACAACGCATGTTAGCCACAAAACGTTCGTTTGTTTTTCTAAGAGAGAAAGAGTTAAGCTGAACACCCTATAGAAGATAACACTCTGTGTTACGTAACTCATCTTCAATGAAAAAACTCATTATCGTTGGACCGAAAAGAAAAAAATGTAGCTACTTTGTAAGAATACAGAAGAATATAAAAATAAACCAAGAAAGTTGACGCAAGGTAAATTTTTTTTGATCTTATTTATTCAATTTAATTATTTTCCTATTAAATTATTTTCCTATTGCAAATCATTTTACAAACTACAAAAAAAATCTAAGAAGACACAAATGATAATTTGCATATATTAAATTACCTTTGAAAACACTTCATGCTAGAAAGACGACATTTTATTATGTAGCAAACAAATTAAAGAAAACATGTAATGATGTAAGGAATCGTTTAAATATTATGTAACGTTTTTTGTCGCTATTTTTGTACCCACTTCTACCTCCTTTCGATTTTAATATGGTCACACTTCTTTAAATCAACAATAAACTTATTATTATTCATCTTCAGATTGTCAAATCAATTTAAACACTCATTGATTGGCAACGTTTCGTCTTTATTCTTAAGACTTTATCAAGCTCTGAAAATATTGATCAACAATTAACAATATTCATAGAATAAAAATATTAAGCATTATGGATTTAATAATTTACCAAAAAGAAACACTGCGTTTAAACATATTTGAGGTGAGGCACACAGTATTTCATTTTGGTAAATTATTAAATCCATAATCTATATATATAAAAGAAAGTCGTGTTAGTTACTCTATTTATAACTCAAGAACGGCTGAACTGATTTGGCTGAAAATTGGTGGGGAGGTAGCTTAGACCCAGGAGACGGACATAGGATACTTTTTATCCCGGAAAAACGCTAGGTTCCTGCGGGATTATTAAAAAACCATCCATGGCCTCCTAGATTCTATGATATAACACGCCATGGACGAGTTGATGGTTGCCTTGGTTACCAATAACAAACTCTGAAACATTCTGATATCAAGTGTCAAATAACTGGTAAATAATTATAATTTTTTTAATTAATGTTTAAAATTATTCTGATCAAAGTTATTTTTTGAAATTTATTTTATTTTTAACTTAATTATTTTTTTATTCAAATAATTTACGTTTAGCTGTTGGTCCTGCTGAAGTTTCCACTACTGTTGTTGCTACCGTGTTTCATTACAATCGCGGGCGGACTCGCGGGGACCGGCTATTAATTATGAATTCGAGCGAACGAACGCAATGAGTAAGTAATGAAACAACTAATTTTGAACGAACGGAGTGAGTGAGTGAGTAATGAAACAAATAATTATAAATTCGAGCGAACGAACGAAGTTTTTTTTTTTGTTTTTTGGCAATTTTGATTATTCTTCGATTTTTGAACATTCACAATAAAAAGCGATTGTGCAACCCATGCACCAAAATACATGGCCAATAAAAAATCATTAAAATATTTGATTTTTTTAATTTATATTTATTATCCTAATAAAAAATTGAACTTAATAAGGCGGAACAAAGTTCGCCGGGTCAGCTAGTGCTTAATATTTTTAATCTATGAATGTTGTTAATTGTTGATCAATATTTTCAGAGCTTGATAAAGACGAAACTTTGCCAATCAATGAGTGTTTAAATTGATTTGACTACATTATTCCAATTACCCGTGATCCTGTTTTCTTATTATTATTATTTTGGTGGAAGAGAGGGTCTATTGCGCTGGAAGAACGGGTTTGCAACGGAAAAGAGTCACCACAAATACAAGGTATTTCTAACGGTCAGCAATAAATTAACATAAAACAAGCAAAAAAAAACAGAGTAAGCAATAAATAGAATATGAAAGCATGTATAAAAGTAGTACAAGTTAGCTTACATAATATGTTAATTCCTGGATAAAAGAGGATACAGTTAATTCAGTTAAATGAATGTTAGAGTGAGACAGACATAGCAACAAATTAACGTTAAGTATGTACATTACGTTACTTATTACGTATGCATGAGGGTTGAGAGAAATTACGTTTAATTATAAAATTAACCATCGTGGATTTTTTATGTAGTTATAAAATAAAATAAACTATGATTTTGCACAATTGTCCATAAGATATCATTGCGTCCGAGATAACTTCGTTAATTAAAACTCCGATAATTTGAATTTCTTGACTTGTTCTTTAATCCCCAGCATAACCCAATGTAATATCTTCGTCGTTAATTCGAACTTTTTACCTGAGTTCAATAAAATATAAAATAGAACAAAGGACAGTTTTTTTTTATAGAAAAGTCTTGTAATTGTTTGTTCTTTCTGGTATAAATGTCGTCAGAAACATATCCAGGAGTCATTAATTTTGGCTACGATATTGTAAGGATCGTTGACCGAAGTAAACTGCAGTGTTTTAGAAATTGGAGTAAGCAAGTAAGAAGATGTCTTATAAAACAAAAAACGATAGCTAAGGTAGATGAAAGGGAGAAAGGGAGAAAAATCAGAAGTGGCAAAGACCAAAAATAGGATTTTTAGTAGGAACAACAATTTCAAAATGAAGCGCTCCGAAGTCCAGGGTTCCCGAAAATCGACGAATGGATAGTGAAGTGGTTTAAACAGACTCATGATTATAGAATTCCTATCAATGGTGCAATTATCAGAAGTAAAGTCTTTGGAAAGTTTAACTCAAGGACAACGTATGATGGCTTAAAAATTTTAAAGAAAGAAATTCATAAAATTCGATATTTCGCAGTCTTGTTACCTCAAATCCCTTCGACTTCGAATAACGGAGTTCCATTGTAGTAATAATAATAATAATAATAATGCGTTTAACGTCCGTTTCTCGACTTTATGTCATAACAGACGCCATTCGCATTATTACTATTTTCCATCTACCACACTTCCCGTTATTTTTCTACATTTTTAAAACTTCAACTTATATAATAGCAATGGGCGAATGAAGGAATTATAGGAAATTAGGATAAGGTAGGTAATTTTTCAACTAGGAGTTTGATAGGTAATCGGCCATGGCCTCAAATAAGGAACCATCTCGATATTTATCTGGAATTAATTGAGGGAAATCATGGAAAACCTCATTTAAGATGGCCGGTACAGGAATTACCGTTTCTCGGCGAGAGGCAGTAGGAAAAAGTCCCAGCCACATCTGCCCCTGCCGGGAATCGAACCCGTACCTCCCGAATGCGAGTCTAGTGCTGTACCACTACTCTACCCAGCTCGGTTCCGTTGTAGTATATTTTGTACATAATTATGAAAGCGTGGGTTATAAGCTTTATGATAGTCACGACCCACGCTTTTATAATTATGAACTTAAATTATTTTTATCCTTTCTAGTACACCGCAGTAAATGCTTGTTTTTATAAAACTTTTTTATCTACTATTTTATTGAGTGAAATTCTCGATTGTAACGTATTTTTCTATAGTGTGTATGTGTTATGTATACATTAATTCCATTCCAACAGTCGGCCAATCCTAAATAATGAAATTAGCCAAGGGTTGTTTGCACGGAACACAACCCTTGCATGTATGTAGTATAAACAGGCCTGACGTCAGAGCCACAGTGGTACCAACTGCGTGTTACGAAATTGCGTAGAGAGAATACGATAGCGTTATCACGCTCCTTGTTCCATTTTTGTCGTCGTTACGAATTATAAGATACGGTTCTCTGTGTTATCAAACGCTGTAATTCGCTCTAAAACCTCAACCGTGTGTAAATTCCCTACTAACTACTATTCCAAACTTGAATGCTTAACGATCGTTTATTTTCGGCCACACCTCAATGACCGATGCCCTATTGTTCTCATAATAATGCTCGGCTGCAGAACGCATTGTCAGAAAATCTGATATGACAATGACCTTGGATCTAGTAATCATAGTTTGTAAACGGTGCGTTTGATTTCAATCAACATCAAACTTTCCCTCTTAATGGCAAAGATTGTAGATTATAGACGCTCAAGAGAGATTGACCTTATAGCTTGCTCAAACAAAGACGAATTGATGCGGCTCTCTGTGTTATCAAACGCTGTAATTCGCTCTAAAACCTCAACCGTGTGTAAATTCCCTACTAACTACTATTCCAAACTTGAATGCTTAACGATCCTTTATTTTCGGCCACACCTCAATGACCGATGCCCTATTGTTCTCATAATAATGCTCGGCTGCAGAACGCATTGTCAGAAAATCTGATATGACAATGACCTTGGATCTAGTAATCATAGTTTGTAAACGGTGCGTTTGATTTCAATCAACATCAAACTTTACCTCTTAATGGCAAAGATTGTAGATTATAGACACTCAAGAGAGATTGACCTTATAGCTTGCTCAAACAAAGACGAATTGATTTCAAAGGTAACTGCGTTTAATTTTCAATATTCGGGGTTTTTTTAAATCAGACTGTAGAAACTGGCCAAATGTTGAACCGTGTGAATAATACAGAAAGTGGATTGAGAACACATGCTGACAAAATGTAGAGTTTCTTAAGCAAAAGCAATGTTGCCGCACCACAATGTTGTTCATAAAGTATAAAATACAATAAAGTGTTATATATTGTGGCAGCAGTCCTCGTGGTCGAGGGCTGGGGTGCGTTCAGAATATATTCCATCGTTCAAAACAACAAGTATGTAGGCTTTCACTGCCGACGTTATTCCAAATCTTTCTGTTTTCCGGGCTTGTAGACTGCGGTCCATTGGTATTTCTATCTGAAGTTTCGTCTACAACTAGTGTTGGGTAACTCAGATCTGAACCGGTTCAACGAGCCGACTCCGACAGAAGATTCGTGAGAACCGACTCACTTTTTTTTGAGTAGACGGATCTACGGATCCGCATAACTCAGTGAAACACTTAACACACAGAAGCACATTTTACACTTACGTTAAGTTCTTGCTTTGATGCATCTGTCAGCTCAAATGACTCATGCATCACATGTTTGGCTATGCATTCTTGATTGTATACAGGTCTGAACTAGGTAACTCAGTGGCAGACTGCAGTAACATATTCAGAACTCGGCTCTTTTTGAACCGGTTCAGTGAGCCGGCTCACAAACAGGATCCAAATGCAAAGATGCAGATCACTAAAAAGACCCGTTTTTTCCATCTCTATCTACAACTGCGGTAGACATGATCAAAGACCATGTAAGCAGCTCACAGGTATGTTGTCGATGAATTACGCCCTTCCTTCTTTTATGCTCAGCGTGTTAGTGTTCTCTGCTCGGTCGTAGTTTCTCTCAGTTGTTTTGTAAATACAAATGGACCATGGCGTATAAGCTCGGAAACTAAGAAGTTTTACAACGCCAGCCGTGAAACTCTACACACTTGAATCAACACTAATTTTCGTAAGTCGCCTAATACCATTAGAAATATATGTAAAACAACAGCAAACGTGAATACACCCTAATAGACCTGAAGTTTAATATGCAATGGAGTTGTCAAAAATGTTTTAAATATACTGAAAATGAAGTGGAAATAATCTATTTTATCTCGGATGTAATAGTATTTTGGTCCGGGTGACTAGTAAAACTCGTTTCAACATAATGTCACTTATTCTCCGACAATACATTACATCTTAGATACATAAATTACCATTTTTTAAATCGTTCCTATAATTCTTTACACCCGTAGATCATTTTTTTAAACATAACAAATTACACAACGATTAAATTTTAACTTAAACAGTGCCTTGTCCTGCAGTCACGCTTAAGATAAAACTTAATCTGATTATTCTAGAGTAAATTGCATGTTAGTTAAGAATTTTAACACACACGAGATTTTCCGATAAACTAAAAATAAAACGTTGCCAAAACATTGCGTGCCCTTAGTCCTATACAATGAATTCCTAATAAGTTGGCAACAGTGGACTGGATATGTTTTTCTAGCCAGTGAAAAATGTTCCTACATTCATGTTGTTTTTATATAATAAACTGGTTCACTCAGTGCGTGCAGGGAGTCGGTGGGGACGTCGGGACGCCAAAAGAATGACGCAAACGGTACAACTTTTCGCAAAATAAAACGCTATCGCACTCAGGAAACTTACAGTTTACAGATGTTATTGTTGGCTCCCGCGTTAGAAGCTCCAAAATGGCACAACAATGAACTAACGAATTAAGAATATAAAATTCCGTACATCCTTCCTTATTTGAGGCCATGGCCGATTACTTATCAAACTCCTAGTTCAAAAATTACCTACCTTATCCTAATTTCCTGTAATTCCTTCATTCGCCCATTGCTATTATATAAGTTGAAGTTTAAGAAATGTAGAAAAAACGGGAAGTAGTAAAATGAAAAATAGTAATGGTGCGAATGGCGTCTGTTATGACATAAAGTCGAGAAACGGACGTTAAACGCATTATTATTATTATTATTATTAAAAAACGCGTCAGTCAGTGACAGCTCATCTACTGGACGAAGAAATAAACCAGTCCCGATTTTAGGATTTAATTTTGGGAGATAAATTAGACAATTAAAAAATACATTTTTATCAAGTGCATCATCAGACGTATTAAATGAATTATTTTTTTAGTGTATTTGCCATATGGCAACATACACTATTGGCGTCGGTCGGATGGCGGGACCTAGGGGTCGGACCAAAATTTCTCGACGTTTCATAACCTCCTAAACACTTTGGCACCATTTTTAAAAATGTTTATATATATATGTATATATATATATATTTATATATATATATATATATATATATATATATATATATATATATATATATATACGTATATATATATATATATATATATATATATATATATATATATATATATATATATGTGTGCGGGTAATAACTTTCGAAGGAGTTAATTGATTTTAACGAAATTTGGGCCACATGTTGAAATCCATCACCGCAAGAAGCCTATTTAAAATGGGCCTAATCGGGCTATTTTAAGGGTAGTTTTTAGGGGTTGAAAACTGTTTTTGGGCCCCAAAATACCGAAAAAATTCTCCGAATCGTTTCAAAATTGAAATTTAACCCTTTGGTAGTGATTAAAAAGTTTCCGCACAATTTTAATAAAATCGGCCCGACAGGACCGGATTTACAAATTTTATGAAAACACTAGTTTGCAGATAGTGACTTATTTATTGAAGGGTGTATTTAATTTGGTGTAGACGTTAGATTGATAATAATATTACAATTAAGAAAAAAATGTTATTTTAAGGGGTGTATTAAGGGGTTAAATTTTTTATTTTGCCCAAAAACAAACTTAATTTCACATAATAAAAGTATAAAACCACACGGACCTATTCAAGCAAATACACTATATTGTCGGCAGGGTTTTGGCACTGCGACCCGGGTTTTTTTTTTTAATTTTAAAATGAATAGCTTAAAGATATTAAAGAAAAAATACGAAAATCGAGCACCTCCTACCCTCCTCTTTATAACTCTTACGGAGGTTCATATGTGAGAGTAAAAAAATATATTATATATATTTAGTAGATTTGAAGTCCTACGAGACTTGCGTGTTTGTCAATCGGGAAAATAATTATTTTTGCTTGCATTTATTTAGTTTCTTGAGAGAAAATTGTAGTAAATTAAGAAGTTGGAGTGGAAAAATTTAAGAAAATAATATTCAAATTAAATAGATCTATACACACCTTCCAAATTTTCTCCAATAAATCGTCATTTGTAGAAAATCATTAACTGTGTTTATTCACCTGAAAAAAGGAAACACAACGTTAATATATATTGTCCTATTTTAATTATTATTAGTTTCAGAGATAGCCGTTTTAAATTATTTCAATCTTTACATTTTAAAACGCCATCACTTCAAAAAACTGACAGAGATTGCAAATCTGCTAAGTCTAACTGAAGCGATTCCGACCATCCGCAGTTCTGTATCATTTTTAGTTTCAGAGAATTGAGCGTTTCAAAAAAAAATTTAATGCTATAGTTTCTAAACGAAGGATACACAGAGGTGGGAGTAGTCGGAAATCGGAATCGATTCAGGGTGGCATTTTTTATGAGTTACCTGAGTGATAAATTGTAAGTTACAAAACCGTGCTAGCTTAGAGACGGTACTGCCTTCTATATTGAATACGCTTTTGTAGGTTAATGTTGCATTTCAAAGTCATACTTGTTTGGAGGCAATAGTGCTTCTTACTGAAAACTTTTTTGCTAGACTACATTATGAAACCGTATTTGTTGAAGGCAATACAGGCTCCTACCGAATACGCAAACGGAAATGCATAGGTCCTTCGTCTACTTAAATAAATAATTGGTCTGCTTTAGAGCGAGCTTAAAATACAAGACACGTGGCAACCGACGTGCCAAGCAATTTCTTTGATGTAGAATAAAGCACACGTATTTTAGAAATATTAATTGCTAACTTCGCTACCTGCGCGCGTAACAACAAACGTCAAGTACAGCTGATATGAGACGTATTTATGTTGGAATTGTACAGTTTATATAATTAAATGCGTCACTGGTGAGCAGTGGTGTTGTCGAGCCGGAACGCTCCGGAACGTCGTTCCGGTACTTCCTTTTTGGACAGGAACGCGTTCCGGAACTAAAGTGATTTCTGGTAACGAGAATTGGCTGACGTATTGAAAAAAAAAAATTAAAAAGAATTGCTGATTTTTAGTGTATTTGCCATATGGCAACATACACTATTGGCGTCGGTCGGATGGCGGGACCTAGGGGTCGGACCAAAATTTCTCGACGTTTCATAACCTCCTAAACACTTTGGCACCATTTTTAAAAATGTTTATATATATATGTATATATATATTTATATATATATATATATATATATATATATATATATATATATATATATATATGCGTATAAATTATAAATATTTTAGAGGAATTAGGATCAAAGAAATAAAAGACAAATTATTATTTCACAACGTTTCGTATTAATATTAATACTTCATCAGGTGATCTAAAATAAAATAACAAGACAATTTAACAATCAATAATAAAACAAATAAATAAATATTAAACATACCTTAATTAATTGTCTCAATAACTAAATTTAATTCAATTATCTTGTTATATTATTTTAAATTATCATAACAAATCAAAATTTAAGATATTACAATTCATACAGAATGACAATTTGTTTTATAATAAATAAACAAATAAACAGTTTATATTAATCACAATAGTTACGTAGTAACTAATTTTTATCTATATAAAATTTCATTACTATAATTTTATATATGCGTCAATCTCAGTCATTATATTAAACTTATATTTTCAAATATCAATTTAATTTCATTATTAGTAACATAAATAATAACTTATGTTATCTTTATCAACTTTTTATATTTATCCAAAATACCATTATATAAACAACTTAAGTTATTAGTGTCAGTTTTTAAATTTATTGAAACTGACACTAATAACTTAAGTTGTTTATATAATGGTATTTTGGATAAATATAAAAAGTTGATAAAGATAACATAAGTTATTATTTATGTTACTAATAATGAAATTAAATTGATATTTGAAAATATAAGTTTAATATAATGACTGAGATTGACGCATATATAAAATTATAGTAATGAAATTTTATATAGATAAAAATTAGTTACTACGTAACTATTGTGATTAATATAAACTGTTTATTTGTTTATTTATTATAAAACAAATTGTCATTCTGTATGAATTGTAATATCTTAAATTTTGATTTGTTATGATAATTTAAAATAATATAACAAGATAATTGAATTAAATTTAGTTATTGAGACAATTAATTAAGGTATGTTTAATATTTATTTATTTGTTTTATTATTGATTGTTAAATTGTCTTGTTATTTTATTTTAGATCACCTGATGAAGTATTAATATTAATACGAAACGTTGTGAAATAATAATTTGTCTTTTATTTCTTTGATCCTAATTCCTCTAAAATATTTATAATTTATTAACATCAAAAGGATCTGATTATACATTTTTCAATATATGCGTATATATATATATATATATGTGTGCGGGCAATAACTTTCGAAAGAGTTAATTGATTTTAACGAAATTTGGTCCACGTATTGAAATCCATCACCGCAAGAAGCCTATTTAAAATGGGCGTAATCGGGCCATTTTAAGGGTAGTTTTTAGGGGTTGAAAAACGTTTTTGGGTCCCAAAATACCGAAAAAATTCTCAGAATCGTTTCAAAATTGACATTTAACCCTCCAGTAGTAATTAAAAAGTGTCCCTAAAATTTTAATAAAATCGGGCCGACAGGACCGGACTTACAAATTTTATGAAAACACTACTTTGCAGATAGTGAATTATTTACTGAAAGTTGTATATAATATGGTATAAAAGGTCGATTAATAATAATATTGCAATTAAGAAAAAAAATGTTATTTTAAGGGGTGTATTAAGGAGTCAAATTTTTTATTTTGCCTAAAAACCAATTTAAGTTCGCGTAATAAAGCCTCCCTGCCTGTATAAGCAAATACACTATATTGTCGGCAGGGTTTTGGCACTGCGACCCGGGTTTTTTTTTTTAATTTTTGACGAATTTTTATATCTATTATTATAAACAAGGGGGTGTGATTGTGATTGTCATAGGACATGCACGCGTTTTGATATCTCCGCTGTTTAAACAGATTTCTGTGGTTTTCCGTACACATTTAAATATAAATAATAGATATATAGGCGACAAAAAAGCTATTTGTAATTAAAATTAGAGAATATTTCGAAATTAGAGTGGAAAAATAACTTTTTAATAGTAAAAACTGAATCAATATAATTGTGCATAAAGTTGAATATCGTCTGCTCCAGTCTTTAAATAATTAACCAATAGGCATAACACAAATTTTTGCAGTCTGTACCTACATGCTATAGTCAATTTCAACTTTAAATTTAAATCAGTGTTAGAATTAACATCGAAGTATAAAATCTTTATACTGTCAAAATGGAAGAGAAAATTGATAAATTGTGTCACATTGTTGAACAGTTAGTGAACGAAATGAAAGAAGTAAAAAGTGAAATGTCGGGAATCTCGGATAAAATTGCGAAATTTGAAGCAAAAATTGACAAATACGAAAATAATATCGAAAAAATTGATACAAGGATTGCACAAGTTGAACAGAAGCTAAGCTGGTGGGAAAAAGAAAATAAGAAAAACAACATAATATTATATGGACTTAAGGAAACAAGGACAGAAAATGTATACTCCTTAGCCCAAACGGTTCATGATATATTCAAAGAAAAAATGGATATTGATATAAAGATCTATGACATCAATTACGTTAACAGAATCGGAAAGAAAACAGAATCAGGTAAAGATAGACCTGTATTAGTAACTCTTTGTTCAAGATTTCTGAAATATGATATAATGGCAAATACCAAAGCACTTAAAGGAAGCAATTTTTGGCTACAAAATGATTACGTAAAGGAGGTCATACAGGTAAGAAAGGAGTTGATACCGTTTATGCTAAAAGCAAGAAAAGAGGGTCGTAGGAGCTATCTAAGGGGTAACAAGTTATTTGACGATGGTAAACTAGTCACGATTGAAGACCTAAAAGCAAACGAAGTAGTTAGTCAGTCATCACTGGAAAGAGACAATACTGACAATAGGGAAGAGGACAGAAGCAAAAGAAGGAAAATAAGTAAGACAAGCTCAACGTTGGATAAATATTTTTTAGAAAGAACGAACACAATATAAATGCTCAAAAAAATGCTAAGTTATCTTCTTATAGAGTAATCGAGTATAGTAGTCAAAACCAAAATGACGTATCATCTACTATAAAACATGGCGTACAATCAGCTGATCGCAACAACAAACTGCCTAATGATAAGATTAATAAAACTGTTATAACTTCTCATCCAGAAAATGTTAGTGTTTTATTTTGGAATGCCAATGGCATAAGAAATTTCTTTAATTTTTCAAATGAGCACTTGGATCGGTATGATTTAATATGCATAAGTGAAACATGGGTTATGAACGATTTTAATACATCGCCAATGTGTTTAAATAATTTCACGTGCATTAGTTCCTTAGCGTCGAAAGATAGTATTAAAGGTCGACCTTCAGGTGGATTAGCGGTGTTTGCAAAGAAAAATACTTCGAAATTGGAAATATTAAACAAAACGTCGTCATGGATTATCATAAAACTGAAAAACAATGTAAGTGAGTATATAGTTTGTTCCGTTTATTTTAAACCATCGGCAGACGTATTAGAAGAATTAGAATCGCTTCAACTAGTTTTGTCTGATATTAAAAATAAATACAAAGAGAGTGTAATTATAATTGGAGGTGATTTTAATTGTCGTGTAGGGGAACTTAATCAATTAGGTGCCGATATTGTTCAAACTACCCGTTTTACGGAATATAGGCTTTCATTGGACATCACAGTAAGTAAACGTGGAAAGGACTTAATTAATTTTATGGAGAATAATGAATTTATTTTGCTAAATGGCCGATCTCAAAGTGACTCTCCTTCTCAGTTCACGTACTGTAGCAAAATAGGTAAAAGTGTGATTGATTTAATATTTTGTAATATATTGTGTTTAGATCATATTTGGGATGTTAAGGTTGAGAATTGGGTATCATTTTCTGATCACTTTCCAATTTTATTATCATTAAACAAAAAAAAGGAACTTCCTATTGAGAGATTCATGAGTCAAAAAAGGTTAGTATGGGACGAAAACAAAAACATAGACTTCATTTTCAGAATGGAAAATACCTCAGAAGTCGGAGCAAACTTTGAAGTTTCTACTGTTGATTACCTAAACGATAACTTAGTGCAAACAATTAAAAAAATTGCGGAGAGTTTGGATATGACGAAGATTAATAAAAAAGGGTTTAAAAATAAACTGTGGTTTGATAAAGATTGTGTTGATGCAAAGCACTCCGTAAAAGTTAAATATACAGAATGTAAAAAAAGCAATTATATTACTGACCTTATGGATCAGTATCATGAAGGAAAAAAAAACTACAAAAAACTATTAAAACAGAAAAAGAAGAATTATGAAAAATTAATCGTAGAAAATTTGTCTAATGTAAAAGACTCCATTACATTCTGGAAAACGATAAACAAATTTAAAAGAAAAAAAATGCAAGGCACAGCATTAGATGCCCAAATCTGGGAAAATTTTTACAAAAGTATAATGCCAGAACGATATATGATCGAAAATTTATTTTCAAGAACAAGTAATCCTTTTCTTGACAACGATATAACTATGGATGAAATTGTACAAGCTTTAAATAATTGTAAAAATGGTAAGTCACCTGGCAGCGATTTAATTTGTAACGAATTTTATAAAAATTTACCTCAAAATTGGCTCTTATATATGCAAGTCATGTTTAACAAAATTTTAAGCTCAGAAAAGGTACCTAAAGATTGGTCAACCATAGAAATGATCATGATTCACAAAAAAGGAGCTACTGATAATCCTTCAAATTATAGAGGAATTGCACTGATTAATTCTGTAGTAAAAATATTTACACATATTTTAAATGCAAGATTAACTACCTGGGCCGATGAACAGTATATATTGCCAGAAGGTCAAAATGGTTTTAGGAGAGGTCGTAGCTGCCAAGACAATATTTTTATTTTGAGCACTGTAATTCAGTTGCACTTGAGATTGCAACGCAGGTCAGTATTTGCAATATTTATAGATTTCAAACGTGCATTTGATTCTGTTTGTCATAGCAAGCTGTGGAATAAACTTCACAGTATCGGCGTTACCACTAAAATAATAAATATAATAAAAGTTCTGTATGATAATGCTAACATGAAAGTGAAAATTGGGTCGAAGTACACTGGACCTATTGAAGTTACCGAAGGAGTTTTACAAGGGGAAACCCTCAGTCCGCTGTTATTCGCATTGTTTATTTACGATCTGGATGTATATTTCAGAAAACATGGAGCTGTTGGCCTGAATGTAAATGGGAGGGATGATGTTCTTTCATTGCTCTACGCAGATGATTTAGTTATATTAGGAGATACGCCTATAGATATTAACAAAAAATTGAAAATTTTGGAGCTTTACTGCCTGGAAAATGCACTTACAGTTAATGTCAATAAAACTAAAATTATACACTTTAGAAGGGGGGGTAAAAGTAAATTTTTAAACAAATTTTTATACTTAAATAACGAAATTGAAATTGTAAGCAAATATAACTACCTAGGTGTAACTTTCAATAGCTCAGGTCTTTTTTTAGAAACAACAAAAACTATTATTAGTAAAGCAAATACTGCTACTGGAGTAGTGCTGAGCCAGCTCGCGAATGCAAAGGTTAGCTGTTGGGACGCTCAGTGTAAACTATACCAAAGTGTTGTGGTTAGTACCTTAATGTTTTGTTCACCGGTCTGGGCACTCCGATATATCGACTTGCTCGAGAAAATACAAGTTAATTTTTTTAAAAAACTGTTAAATTTACCGCGCAATACGCCAAGCTCTGTAGTTCGCCTGGAAACGGGAATAATTAAGCTCGAACATACAATAATGAAATTGTTGCTTAACTGGCTAGTGAAATTAAACCACATGGAAAATAACAGGCTTCCAAAAATTTGTTTTATTAGACTTCAAGAAATTAGTTTACAGTCCAATTTAAAATTCAATTGGATAAATCAAGTCAAAAATTTACTCACTAAAGCAGGATTTCAGCTAGATATTAACAACGTAACTGAATTAGTTAGGCAAAAAACAGAAGTGCTGGGTATTTTTAAATCTAATTTAAGATGTCAGGATATTTTAATGCTCGAAAACACCAACTGCTGAGAATTTTATAAAACATTATTTCAATTTGATCAAAGTCCGCAAGCATACTTAACCTATAATTTGCCTATTAACTTGGTGCGTATTTTAGCACAGCTCCGTGTATTTGGCATGTATACGTCCAGATTAATACACAAATTTAACAGCTATAAAACCAACCCCGAGCTTATTTGCACAATGTGCAATATGAAATCACAAGAAAATTTAATGCACTTTGTCATGGAATGCCCGATTTATGTAGCTAGTCGCCAATATTTTTTAAATACTATATTAAGGGACACAAATAACTATCAAAATTTAATATATCTATTATCTGGTGATAACAGAAGAAATGTGATAAAGTTCTGTAATTTTTTTATTGAGGTGCTAAGGACGAGAGACTACATTATTAACTTATAGATGTTATAAGTTAATGGTGTGGTTTCTTGTTTTTGGTGCTTCAGTAGGAGGAATTACAGAATTTTATATTTTAATTATATTAGAGTAACTTTTCAGAAAATTGTAATATTTTGTTCTTTTGTGTGATTTACTTGTATATTTGTAGTATTTTATATCACTCTCTTGTAATAAGAAACATTTTCTTTAATACAATAAAGCTATCTATCTATCTATTATAAACAAGGGTTTGAACCGAACCTGAACCGGAACAAAAACCGGAACGAACCGGCTTGTTTTTCCGAACCGGGACATGAGACCTAAAAAAAAAAAAACGTTGCCGCCAGGATTATCATGGAAAATCACCCCCCGTCGTTAAATTTGGGATATGAAACCGCACAGAGCGGCCGCCTACCCAGGATCGGCCCTGTCTATATAATTATATATACGCGTTCCGGTAAAAAAAAAATTAGCACAACACCACTGCTGGTGAGCCACTGAACTTTATTATAAGGATTGTTTACATTTTAAACCATCTCAGAAAAAATAGATTTTAGGGTAAAATAAGTATACGGGTGAAAATGTGTACAAGATGATTTTAAATCAAGATTATGAAGAAGAAATCTGGCGTAGTATTGCAAGCTGTGAAATATATTTCATAATTAAAGCTGTCAGACGCGCTGAATTTAAGCCACACTACGGGCTAAAAATTCTGTTGCAAAGGTGCCGCTGTCATTTGATTAGTCTAAATTTTGGAAATACTTTGAAGATTTACAAAACTTTTTCGAAAAAGGATGAGTCACTTTAGGTTTGCGATGGAATAGTTTTGTGAAATAAATACGAATAAGGTCGTCGTGTGACATTGAAAACGTGTGTTTTTTGTCACAATTAATGCCAACTTTTTTCTAGTAAATCGTACATAAATTACAAAAATAGTCCATTAGAGACCTAGACTGGTCCTTTATCTTCCTTATAAAGAAAGAATTTTTGCAAAATGTTGACGAATAAGTCTACAATCAGCTATCAGCCGAAGCCCTATTTTTGACTTAAATTCAGAGCGTTCCAACAGCCTGTATTATCTATTACATTGCCATTAAACATGAATATTTTGACTAAAGTGATCGCCGTTTTATTTTTTCCCCACATGTGCAAAAATTTCGCCTTGCGAACGAAATGTTACAATTCTGGACTTGTTCAGAAAAATCTGAACGTATGACAACCCCACTTACCATGACTTCTCTCTTATAGATAAATGTCGAGACAATTTTAAGGTTACAAAATTTAAGAGAACACGGTGGAAACTGAAAACATCTTTATTAAATTGATATTGACGTGGTATAATTTTAAAATAAAAATTGAAAACTTTCCAATTTGCATTTCAAGTGCATAATGAAATTTCATTAGTTTCCAATGTAATTACACTAAGTTTTCAACAGTTTTCCAGTCAAGCAGCCGGGTGTACCGAGCGCAGTTGATGGCGTTACGTAACGCCACTAAATGGGACCCTATCCCATCGGGATGTTAATTTGAATTTGTACATATTATAGTACCTACTGTATAATCAGGATTGTTTCCCCTAGGGGAAAAAGTCACTTTCCTACTTACAATAATATTAATACGTGTTGGCATTACTTTATCTTCAAAGCACACCTACATACATACATAGCTAGATTGCAGATTGTAGACGCTCAACATCTGAGGTCGTCATACATAATAATAATAAAAACTCGGGTCGCAGTGCCCAAACCCTGCCGACAATATAGTGTATTTGCTAACACAGGTAGTGTGGCTTTGTTACATGAACCTAAGTTTGTTTTTGGACAAAATAAAAAAAAACCCTTAATACATCCCTTAAAATAATATTTTTTGTCCTAGTTAAAAATTCAACATCTGAACCAAATAAAATACACTCTTCGGTAAATAAATCATTATACGCACACTAGCGTTTTAATAAAATTTGTAAGTCCGGTCCGGTCCGGCCGATTTTATTAAAATTTTAACAGCATATTTTAATATTTACTAAAAGGTTAAATTTCAATTTTGAAACGATTCTGAGAATTTTTTCGGTATTTTTAGGGCCAAAAACATTTTTCAACCCCTAAAAACTACCCTTAAAATGGCCAGATTGGGCCCATTTTAAATAGGGTTCTTGCGGTGGTGGATTCCAACATGTGGGCAAAATTTCGTTAAAATCAATTAACTCTTTCGAAAGTTATTGCCCTATATATATATATATATATATATATATATATATATATATATATATATATATATACATAAATATATACATATATATATAAACATTTTTAAAAATGGTGCCAAAGTGTTTAGGAGGTTATGAAACGTCGAGAAATTTTGGTCCGATACCTAGGTCCCGCCATCCGACCGATGCCAATAGTGTATGTGTATGGCAAATACACTAATAATAAATGCCTTTATTCTAGTATATAAATAAGTATTAGAGATAGTCTTATAATATTTTTTTTCTAATAAATAGTTTTTAACCGTTCTCCTGAAAAGCTGAGCGTCATTTATATTTTTTATGTTTATGCGGGCACACACACACACACACACACACACACACACACACACACACACATCCATACAGAGAGAGATAGAGAGAGATCTTTTCAAAAATAGTGTATTGACTTTGAACATAAAAATGTGTGGAAAATTTTGATTTCGATTTTCAAACCCATTGCAATAACTTCCCAATGTACTGAGACGTTCACAATACCACAATAATTGTTGTTAAATAAACTTTTGTGAGGTTAGAGTTTAGACAATTAGTATGTACAGATAAATTAACTAATAAAATGATTTGTGTTCATTCAAAACTACATTCCCGGTCTAAAATAATAACAATAATAAAAACCCGGGTCGCAGTGCCAAAACCCTGCCGACAATATAGTGTATTTGATAAAACAGGCAGTGTGGCTTTATTATGCGAACTTAAGTTGGTTTTTCGGCAAAATAAAAAAATTGACTCCTTAATACACCCCTTAAAATAACTTTTTTTTTTCTTAATTGCAATATTATTATCAATCGAAGCTCTATACCAAATTATATACAACTTTCAGTAAATAATTCACTATCTGTAAAGTAGTGTTTTCATAAAATTTTTAAGTCCGGTCCTGTCGGGCCGATTTTTTTAAAATTTTAGGGACATTTTTTAATTACTACTGGAAGGTTAAATATCAATTTTGAAACGATTCGGAGAATTTTTTCGGTATTTTGAGGCCCAAAAACGTTTTTCAACCCCTAAAAACTACCCTTAAAATAGCCCGATTACGCCCATTTTAAATAGGCTTCTTGCGGTGATGGATTTCAACACGTGGGCCAAATTTCGTTAAAATCAATTAGCTCTTTCGAAAGTTATTGCCCGCACACATATATATATATATATATATATATATATATATATATATATATATATACGCATATATATATATATATATAAATATATATATACATATATATATAAACATTTTTAAAAATGGTGCCAAAGTGTTTAGGAGGTTATGAAACGTCGAGAAATTTTGGTCCGACCCCTAGGTCCCGCCATCCGACCGACGCCAATAGTGTATGTTGCCTTATGGCAAATACACTAATAATGCGTTTAACTTCCATTTCTCCACTTTATGTCATAACAGACGCCATTCGCACCATTACTATTTTTTCATCTACCACTTCCCGTTATTTTCTACATTTTTTTTTACAGCTTCAACTTATGTAATAGCAATGGGCGAATGAAGGAATTATAGGAAATTAGGATAATGTATGTAATTTATGAACTAGGAGTTTGATAGGCAATCGGCCATGATCTCAAATAAGGAACCATCTCGATATTTATCTGGAATTAATTGAGGGAAACCGTGGAAAACCTCAATCAAGATGGTCGGTAGAGGAATTACTGTTTCTCGGCGACAGGCAGTAGGAAAAAGTCCCAGCCACATCTGCCCCCGCCGGGATTCGAACCCGGTACCTCCCGAATGCTGGTCTAGTGCTGTCACCACTACTCTACACAGAGAGAGAGAGAGAGAGAGAGAGAGAGAGAGAGAGAGAGATCTTTTCAAAAATAGTGTATTGACTTTGAACATAAAAATGTGTGAAAAATTTTGATTTCGATTTTCAAACCCATTGCAATAACTTTGCCAATGTACTGAGACGTTCACAATACCTACCACAATTGTTGTTAAATAAACTTTTGTGAGGTTAGAGTTTAGACAATTAGTATGTACAGATAAATTAACTAATAAAATTATTTGTGTTCATTCAAAACTACATTCCCGGTGTAAAATAGATTAGATTGGTTGAGAGTAACAGAATGCAGTGTAATAATTACAAAAGATAGCTGTGAGTATTTAGTGTATGATTGTATCACGAGGTAGTAATTATATGATATTCGACCATTGTTGATGTAAAATTTACACTCCTTCGTTATAGACATAGACAAATATGCTATTAGGTTCGTTTTGTATACATGCATATCTGTGGTCACAAAGAAAGACTGTTTAAGTAAAATGTTCGATAATTCAGGTCTTGAAATAAATTAAATAAAAAGGATCAGGTGAAAAGACCAATTTTTAGGTACGTTTTTATTCGATGTACGACGTTTCGTCGGTATTATTCCGACGTCTTCAAGTATCTCGAAAATTTAGTTAAAATATAAGTCATACCAATATTTTTTTAAAATAAAATAATGAAGTACAATAATAGTTCAAAAATTATTAGCATCAACTGATTAACTATTATTAATATTAGTTAATCAGTTGACGCTAATAATTTTTGGACTATTATTGTACTTTATTATTTTATTTAAAAAAAATATTGGTATGACTTATATTTTAACTAAATGTTCGAGATACTTGAAGAAGTCGGAATAATACCGACGAAATGTCGTATATCGAATAAAAACGTACCTAAAAATTGGTCTTTTCACCTGATCCTTTTTATTTAATGTTCGATAATTTTTTACACGCTTCCATATAAATATATGAAAAGACTTTCACAATTTTATTTTAGTTTTAACTTTTATAATCAATTCATTGAGAAATCAAAATATGATATTATAAATTCTGCTGGATGACATTTAAAACGACTATAAGTTGTAATTAAAGGTTATAGTCGTCTAGTATATTGGTTTGTCAATTCAGTATGGCCAGCGTCGTACTGTCGAATTTTCGTTAACACTGCCAACTTCATACTGTCGAATGTTCATTAGATATGCGCACGCAATTTCCGTTGTCTGCTAAACATTTTCACTCAACGCGCTAAAAGAAATATGACTCCAAAAATAAAAAGTCTATAATTATGTTTTTTATGCGCTTGTTTACACTTTTTCGACTTTCATTTTTATCTAAAAAGAGCTATAATAGCAAACTCTTCAATACAAAAACTGAATGGCAATTTTAACAAATTAATATTAATTAGTCTTTATTAATTATCAAATGTTAATAACAATACAATTAAGTTAGCAGGAAAGTGGACGAATTGATGTTAATCAATAAACCAATTATTAATTTAGCGACGTTTCGGTCATATATTTGACCTTCATCAGGCATCTATAAAGTACAACACATGTTAAAATTATTCTTATTAATGAATTATTTCCACCAGATTTATTATTTTTGTAATGTTTATAAGTAAAAATAAGATCCATGTTGCTATTTATATGATGTTTATTATATACCGTGTATTAAGGTAAATATGCTGTATTTGTAAACATTTGTATATTTGGTTGTGTACTTAATTTTAACATGTGATGTACTTTATAGATGCCTGATGAAGATCAAATATATGACCGAAACGTCCCTAAATTAATAATTGGTTTATTGATTAACATCAATTCGTCCACTTTCCTGCTAACTTAATTGTGTATTAGTTATTAGTAGATTTTTAACATACGCTTGTAGCTACGTACCAGCTCAATTCATTGGCTCTCGCATGTAGTGAATTTAAATGTTGTTATCGCTATATTATGAAGGATTAAAATGTTGAATTGTGTGCACCGTAGAGTAACTGATTAACTCATTCCGCCGCGAAAGTGGAAAGATTCTGGTTTAAATCCAGACGGTGACGTGTTGGAATAATAAATTTTTCTAATATAGTGTTACAACAATGAATGTTTCTTAACAATTATAGCAGACTTAAGCTATTATACTAAATTAATTGTGTATGTTTAAAAAAATATACACAATATAACAATTATAATATTGTCTGGTTTGGACTTTGGAAAGCAGACAATAGAAGATTAGATGAGGACGAGGTGTGGTCTAAACTTGCGCAATAATGTGCAAATCATACGATTTTATTAGAGCTAAAGTGAACCGATAATGTAGTACCAGCCTGAGATTTCCGTTTTTATCAATTTGATAAGGACTTCTAAAAAATTAGCAAAAATTTCACATAAACGATTCTTTCTTATAGCCTGCAGATATAGCATTTGTTGGGTTGGATGTGCTCTGGTGGTTGTAGTAAGAAACACACAAAAACAATCAACGCAAGCTGTGACGAACAGAAACTAATCGGCTATAAAAAGTTCCTTTTGTAATACGAAATCAGATTCTAATAATATGTTAGAAGCAAAAGCACCGTTCTAGAAAGACACACATTGGGTATACATATTGCTGTGAAAATACATGACAGGGCACTCATTTGACTATATTGGGATATTTTTAGTGTAGTTGCTATAATAATAGTTTGCAATAATTGGGTTTTTGAATTATTTTTTTTTACATAAATGGAAAGATCACATACAAGTTTTATAGCGAAACTACTTTTATTATTTTGTTTAATTTCATAATGAAAGAGTTATATTTGTTTTAAAAATAATGTTTAAGCTAAGATCTGATAACGCGCCAAAAACGTCTGTGACGTCAAAATGTTTTTATAGTCCTGGTTGCCATGGTTACTTTGATAGTATGTATTATAAAGTCATACACAAATACACAACTTTTATCATTTTGACGTCACAAACATTCCTGGTAGGTACGTTTTGTAATTATATCTTATGAAGTTTTATACATTTTAATTAATTAATTTTTTTTTTCTTTTCGTTCTTCAATATTATTTACGATATATTATTTAAAAAATAAAAAACAATTATTTTTTTTTTTAATTCAAATACTCAATTGTTTAGACGCTAATGATTCAGCTGATAAGTGTTCATAATTTACATCTTCTTCTTTTACAATAACCTGCAATAATGCATCGATTTAAGTATTATTAACCGACTTAAAAAAGAGGTTATATACAAATCGTATTTTTTATATTTTTTTCTATGTTCCTGCAATAGCTCCGCCAGTTGTAAACCATTTTGAAAAATTTTGACAGCATTTTGTTCAGAATGTTATTAGATTGGTACCATATAGGTTTTATTAAAATCGGTTCATCCGTTTTAAATGACTTCAAAAAACATATTTTTTATAATTATATTTTTAGAGGACTGAGGATCAATCAATTAATAATGCATTAATATCCAATCGCAACGTTTCGTTTTTATTTTAAAAACTTCATCAGGCTCTTAGATAATAATGAAAATATTCATTTTGATAAAAATTGCGAAATGTTTTTTACCATAATCCAGATAAGAAAAAAACTGTCTTATATTTATTTTGAAAACATATATCATATTTTTTATATGGAAACTACATCATAGCTCAAACATTTGTGAAGCCATTTTGACGATTCTTTTTCTATTTAATAGGGCATACATTCACGATGAATTTTACATAAATTTTACTTAAATCGATTCAGTAGTTTTTTATGTATGTTCCATGACATCTCCGCTAGTTGTGAACCGAATTTACAATCTTTAAATCATTATTATATCACTACCTATATTGACATTTTATAGATAGATAAGATTTTTATTGTCATGGTTATAAAATAAATGTACATCGTATTATTTTACATGGTGTTCCTATAACCTACCACAATAAAGTTATGCATTTAGTACACAGTTGATAATTACTTTTATTAACTTATTTTGTTTTATTCTGGGAAAAGTCTCAAAAAACCCAGGCAGTCATTAAATCTGTAAACATTTTATAAATTATAAACAAAGCAATTACGAATTCTTATTACAAATGTACGAAATCAAATCCACTAAAAACAAAATTTGAAAAACTAAAAAATATATATTAACCTCTTTTTGAGATCGGAACCAACTTAAAAAATGCAGATAATATGTAAAAATGTTTAGTAATTAAAAGTCAAAATTAAAAATTAATAGAATTAACGACCTTAAAATTTCATTATTTTTCTCTCTTTAGTGACTTTTTTGAAAGAGGTTTTTTTATTGTCTAGAAAGTGTTTATCTCAGAACGGACTCCAAGTCAATTAATTTTGGTACTAGTCGGTTTGGAAAATTCCCCTGAAATGTTTCCCATAAAAAAATATTTTGAAACATGTACGTCTGTGCATTTCACCGTATTTTCAAAGCGGCGCATCTAATTAAATTCGGTCTATGTGTGGATACACAAAAAAAAAACAAACATTTACAGAAAACGATTGACCAGTTCCATTTCTTTTCAGCTGTTTTAACAAGCAACAACAATTATGTGTTTGTTTTAAAAACAGAACATAAAAATTAAAAAAAAATGTACACGAGACATAAAAGCAATGAACAGTGTTTGCAACACAAATGTAAAGCTCTTTGACAAAATTACGTAACTAGCTAGATACATCCACGTATGCCAGAATTTAACGGGTGTTCCTTTTCTCCGGACTGTACGAAAGCAATATAGGGTTATGTTTTTAATGTGTATATAGTTGACTGAGATTCTTTATTGCCACGTAGAAACATTGTAGTTGCACTTAGGATAATCGATAACCAGAAAAAAACGTGTTGCAGCTAGATTGGCAAATGTGTTCTTTTCTATCGCTTTGCGTGTCTATTTTGACAATTTTTTTTGGTGTTTTTTGACAACTTTTGGGTGAATTTTGACCATTTACTGAATAAATTTTGACAATTTTTTTGGTGATTTGTCACAGTTTTTGAAAGAATTTATAGTACTACTTGTTTGGTCAGGTCACCATGTTTTAACTCTAACTGTGATATTGTTAAAAATGAATTTTAAACCTCAATTTGAAGATTCTTAATCTAATAAAAAAATAAAATATTAGTAAAAAACTTTTTAAAGACAAGCTTTTATTGAATTGTGCTAAAAAGTAAAAAATAACTCTTAATACTTTAGATTCATAATTATAAAAGCGTGGGTCATTACTATCATAGAGGTTCCAACCCACGCTTTTATAATTATGAATCTAAAGTATTAAGAGTAATTTTTTACTTTTTAGTACAATTCAATAAAAGCTTGTCTTTAAAAAGTTTTTTACTAATATTTTATTTTGTTCTTTTTCGAGTTACTCTTAGCAAGCGCTTTCATTTGATACCCATATTGTAGGAGTGCATTAAAAATAATTAGTCCGCCATCTTGCATGTGCCGCCATGTTGGATCTAGAATGACGTCACACAGTTAACCATGCATTGTCATCCAAACTGAACGTGTATACAAAATTTCAGCTCAATCGGTTGAGGATATCTGCTTCAAAATTGAGTTGCAAGATTCCACCCGTACAAACATGTTACATACATTGCAAGTTATAAATAAAAGCTTGTAAAAAGACTCAATTGCGCTTCAATAAGCCGTAGACTCCGAAAAACCTACATCCGTTCCTGAGGCAATTGGTTTACAATGGTTTGAGGGCATTTGGTAGTCGACGGCAGTCGATAAAATAAGATTTTTCATAGAAATTAGACCTTTCTGAAAGGAAAGAGCATTGTGCATGACCACGTACATTCAACTTCTCGAAATATAAATGGTAAAAAAGGGAACTTGAACAGCTGGTAAACAGTCACCTTAAAAGACCCAGTATAATACGCGCCACGGTTCTGAAAGGTTCTGAAGTTAGAGGCAAATGCAGGCTTGTGCAGGTACACTCGGTTGAAAAACTACAAACTCGCGCTATATTATTATTTTTAATTTTTCTTTAATCTAAAGGTCTAATTCCTTGCATAAAGTCATCCAAAAAATTATTTTTCGTGCTTGTCTATGCAAAACTGTATTAGGCATCCTGATCAATTAACAATCAAAGAAACAACTTAACAATAACGTACTGGACTGGACAGTAGGTTCATCAAGAACTCGGACATTCATAACTTAAATACCAGATCAAAATCTGAACTTAGAGTTCCTTTTAATCGACTAACCGTCTCCATGAAATCCCCAAATAGTTTAGGTATTGCTGTTTATAATAAATTACCTCAAAATATTAAACAATGCGATAAACTGTCGAAGTTTAAAAAATACTTAAAAGAATTTTTATTATCAAACGCTTTCTACAAATTGGATGAGTTTCTAAGTTATGAATGATTGAGTCTTTGATGGACCTACTACTGTCCTTGATGAATCCACCGTGACGATTTTGTTCCCTTTATTGGCAAAGCAAATAAATATTATTATTATCTTCCTTTCCCACAAAACAACCGGGACGGCTCTAAAATATGCATCTGCGACGCTGTTTGTGACCAACTTCAGAACCTTTTAGAACCGTGGCGAGTATTATATCTTTTACACTGGCAGTCAGGTGATATAAAAAATCCGTGTTAAAAATACACATCCCGTATGTGAGCTACGAATGTATTAAAACATTGTACCTATACATATATAAGGCATTCACTTTGGCCGGTGGATAAAACGGGTGGAGTTGTGTGTATGTATAAAGTCTGTTCCGTGTACGAGTACATTACAGGGCCTCCAACATCAGTATATTTGCACAGTGATGCCAACTGCGGTGCTAGTGTACATACCATAACAACATGCATGTACAACGGTGTTATAGAGGGCGGTAACAGATGGTGTATGCACATCAGAAAGGACTCCGGCCTCGTAAAACTAACATACGTCTGTCTCGTTTTAACTTCAGACACGTACATGAGAGAGAAAGAAAATGGATGCAACGATACGATATAAATTTATAAATATAAAACTATTAATTTGCAGTATAATAAAATGTTATGCACGGTAAAAGAAGATGTTCCCAGGTTTTATTACTAAACGTACAGTAGAAAATGTTTATAGAAAATAGTATAATGTCTGTGGCCAATTAATGTAGCTGTCGAGCGTGTATAATTTATATTCGGCAAGATTTAAGGCTGTCGAAACGCTTTAAATTTAAACCACACTACAAGGCTAAAAATGCTGTTGCAAAGGTACCGCTGTCAGTTGATTACTCTAAATTTTGAAAATATTTTGAAGATTTAAAAAACTTTTTCGAAAAAGGTCTGTGATGGAACAATTTTATAAAATAAGTACGAATAAGGTCGTAGTGTGACTGAAAACGTGTGCTTTTTGGTACAATTAATGCCAACTTTTTTCTAGTAAATCGTACATAAATTACAAAAGTAGTCCACTGGAGACCTAGATGTGCCCTTTATCTTCCTTATAGAGACAAATTTTTTGCAAAATATTAACGAATAAGTCTCAATCAGCTATCAGCCGAAGGCCTATTTTTGGCTTAAATTCAGAGCGTTCCGACAGCTTTAAACTGCATAAATTCCAGTTTTGATATTTTTTTTCGCAGACAATGTTGTATCCGTACCTAAACATTTATGATCTCAATTGTCGACCGTCTATAATGTTCAAACGATCAAATGGTTGGGATTTGGGAACCACTGCTATAAATGATGAGAGTCCATCGGACGACCATACTGTATCAAAAACTTACTGACATTCTAGAGTCAGTATTAGCTTATTAGAGTTTTTTTAGTATCTAGGGACGCTATTCAGTGCACCAAAAGTTATCTCGAGAGTTCATCATAACACTACATAGGTTTAGAACCAAGCTGTCATTTTACGTGAAGTTTTTAATTATAACGCGTCGTTAATTTTAACAACAATATAAAACTTTTGTTCATGTTAAAAACGTGTTTTTATGAACGTGTTTAAAAAATAATGCACAAAACTGTGAAAAATGTTATTTCGGTCGCCATTTTCCAAGATGGCTGACACTATAGGAGACTTTTTTGTGGTTGCTCAGAACACTCATCGATTATTTCAAATCTTCTTGTTTTCAATAACATTTCTACCTAAGCTTTTGTACATATTAAACACGTGTTTTTATGGACGTGTTTAAAAAATAATGCATAAACTGTGAAAAATGTTATTTCGTTCGCCATTTTCCAAAATGGTGGACACTATAGAAGACTTTTTTGTGGTTACTCAGAACACTCATCGATTGTTCCAAATCTTCTTGTTTTCAATAGCATTTCAGTCTAACGTTTCGTCTACAACTGCGGTAGACATTTTCAAAGATACTTTTGAAAATGTTTGTCGCATACTTATATTAAACTAGTGACACATTTGGTCAGCTCAGTATATTTTTTTTAAATATAATTTTTTCTATATAAATAAATAAATATATGTTTATTGCAGAAATCATTTTTTACAACAAAAATCTACAAACAGTACAGAATTCAGTCTAAAGACTGGTTTTCAATTCTGTCCATATAAAAATTTGTGTAAAACTTATGCTAATTTTCTCGTTTTTATCTGATTTTAAATCGTTTATTGGGATCAAGTGAACTATAAAAACTTGACTAAAAGTCATATGGAAAGAATGGTACATATTTCTAGTTTATTTTGAAGCATTAACATCAAAGACTGAATAAGATTTTTTATAGAAATTTCAGAATTCCAAAACGTAAGTGCATTTTACATGCTCGTAAGATAGACCTATATGGGTGAAAAAGGGAGCATATTGAACAGCTGATAAACAGGCACCTTAATATAAAAAAACCCGGCTCGCAGTGCCAAAACCCTGCCGACTATATGGTGTATTTGCTTATACAGGCAGTGTGGGTTTATTATGCGAACTTAAGTTGGTTTTTGGGCAAAATAAAAAATTTGACTCCTTAAAATAACATTTTTTTTCTTAATTGCAATAATATAATCAATCGAACCTCTATACCAAATTATATAAAACTTTCAGTAAATAATTCACTATCTGCAAACTAGTGTTTTCATAAAATTTGTAAGTCCGGTCCTGTCGGGGCGATTTTATTAAAATTTTAGGGACACTTTTAAATTACTACTAAGGGGTTAAATGTCAATTTTGAAACGATTCTGAGAATTTTTTCGGTATTTTGGAGCCCAAAAACATTTTTCAACCCCTAAAAACTACCCTTAAAATGCCCCGATTACGCCCATTTTAAATAGGCTTCTTGTGGTGATGAATTTCAACACGGGGGCCAAATTTCGTTAAAATCAATTAACTCTTTCGAAAGTTATTGCCCGCACATATATATATATATATATATATATATATATATATATATATATATATATATATACATATATATATATATATAAACATTTCCAAAATGGTGGCAAAGTGTTTAGGAGGTTATGAAACGTCGAGAAATTTTGGTCCGACCCCTAGGTCCCGCCATCCAACCGACGCCAATAGTGTATGTTGCCATATGGCAAATACACTAATAAAGACCGAGATTGAACGTGCTTGAGTATATAAACCCGACACTTCACTATAAGGTCCAAAGGTAACTCCTCCTAAGCTTTGAATACACCTCTATGAATGTGGGGTCACAGCCCCCAGAATACATTGTGCTGCAGAGCGCTACTGTAGCGCCCGTTCGCAACACAACGTATTATATATACAATATACCTACATATTATATATTATAACACTAACAGTACCACAGATGTTAAACCACTGTTACAATAACGTAACATTTCTGTTACAATAGTTATAATAATACAGTAGAACAATCGAAATATTGATGTCCTCGCAGCTAAAGTTCGATAAAGATGCGTTTTTGTACACCTGTCTGTAGAACAGCTGCTTGCCTGTCTGGCTACAGTAAAATTATCAACTGCGCACTAGTGCGTAAAGTACAAAAAAGTTCAGCCGTTCTCAAGTGATCCGCTTTCAAACGACAAGTATTTAATTTTTATTTATATAGATAAATATTTCGATAAGAAAGAAAGAATTATAATATAAAAAAAAACCCGGGTCGCAGTGCCAAAACCCTGCCGACAATATAGTGTAGTTGCTTATACAGGCAGTGTGCCTTTATTTTGCGAACTTAAGTTGGTTTTTGGGTAAAATAAAAAATTTGACTCCTTAATACACCCCTTAAAACATTTTTGTTTTTAATTTCATTACTATGATCAATCGAACATCTATACCAAATTAAATGCACCTTTCAGTAAATAAATCACTATCTGCAAACTAGTGTTTTCACAAAATTTGTAAGTCCGGTTTTGTAGGGCCGATTTTATTTAAATTTTAGGGACACTTTTTTATTACTACTAAAGGGTTAAATGTCAATTTTGAAACGATTCTGAGAATTTTTTCGGTATTTTGGGGCCCAAAAACATTTTTCAACCCCTAAAAACTACCCTTAAAATGCCCCGATTACGCCCATTTTAAATAGGCTTCTTGCGGTGATGGATTTCAACACGTGGGCCAAATTTCGTTAAAATCAATTAACTCTTTCGAAAGTTATTGCCCGTACACACACACACACACACACACACATATATATATATATATATATTTATATATATATATATATATATATATTTATATATATATATAAACATTTTCAAAAATGGTGCCAAAGTGTTTAGGAGGTTATGAAACGTCGAGAAATTTTGGTCCGACCCCTAGGTCCCGCCATCCGACCAACGCCAATAGTGTATGTTTCAATCAAAAAAAGTTTTAAGATTATGTGCCAGTCTGTATACGCATAAAGTTTCTCATGGTTCCTTTTCTGTTTTCTTACTCATTAACTAATTAAGTTTTATTACGAATTATGTTTCTCTTTTGTTACAGACAAAACAAACGAATGAAGAATTCGTAAACCATTCTATTAAGACGTTGAAATTTCTTGCTAATTTTAGCAAACAATTTTTATTATCCTTTTCAATTGTCAGTTCATGAATCCTTTGCAACGGTCCTTACATAAAAGACTATTATTAAAACGTTGCTTTTAATAATTTATTTTTCATAAAGGCCATTTTCTGATAGCTGTGCTTTGCATAATTGAAGCAAGTCATAGACCGGAAGGAAACGTATTTTTAACAAAACTTTTCCAAGGTAACTCAAAAGATTTCCCGTAAGGATACACGGGGCTAAAATTTTCAAAAATAATTCCGGTGGAATTTATAAACATGGAGTATTCAGAGAGAAAAAAATTATGAAAAATATTTTTTGTACACCCTTTTACATAATAGGTCCTTTTCATGCTTGTATTGAGGTAAATGCTATATTACTCAGAGTTAAACGTGTGTGCAAAATTTCAGTATAATCGGATATCGGGAAGTGGTCGAAAAATCGATTGCAAGATTTATCCCTGACAAACAAACAGATAGAAAAGCATGTTAAATAAAAGCTTATAAAATCGAGGTGAATAGAATCGATGACCAGATGTATTTAATATATTAAACAAAAACAACTATAGATACCTAACCTTTGTTGCACCTTGTGTAATATTACGTGCTTTCGAACTAGCAAAGTTCATTGGTACAAAACATTTTTAGTAATGAGGTTTAGTCTTTTGTTTTGTTTTGCATTTATGACTACGTCCATTTTGCAAACATGCTTTGCACCTTCATTTTGGAAATAGTGAACAGTAACTTCAATACCCATATGCTCACATTTCATTTATTATTTTAATAAAAAAATGCGCGCAATAAAAATATTACCGGGAAAAATTCGCGTTTTCCAATTTTGTTATTATTTTGCGACAACCTCAGGGTTTAAATTCTTTTTCAAAAGTTTTTGTTTCAATAAAAAATACCAACTTTTCGAAATATTTATAAAACGTGAAATACATAAATTTAGAGGTTTTTTTTCTGTTTCGTTGTTAAAAAAAGAGAGCATCAATACAGTAATTATTCAGCTATCGTAAAAAAAATATTATTTTATCCAAAAAGGGGATAATGAACTTGTGAATTAAGTCTTAATGAAAATTTTTAATTAAAAAAAATCGAATATATAAAGTTAACCAAATTTGTAAAGCTGCAAAAACCGTTACCTGTAAAGATATTTTTTTACACAATTTAAAAGCGTAATTATAGATATGATAAATTCTAATAAATATAATATGCTTCAGCTCAATCCAGTAAATGTGATCAGGGTATAGAGCGAGATTATCTTTCAGCGCCCTTTGCTCGACACTTTCACTTCACGTAAATTGTACTTCGGTTTTATGTTAAATAAATAATAAGTCCCACATTTTCAAAAATCAACTTGTATATTGCAAAGATCAACACTTGTTGAATTTAAATTAAATTAAGTAGCTTTAATTATTATACTTCTGCTTCTTTAACATTAAGAAAGTTCCTACCGCTATATAATTAAATTAGTATTTGATGTTAATTTCAATTAGTGACTAAATATTAAAATCTTGTTTTTCGGATTTGGCTTTTTGGCGCCTCTTGCCACCTAGCGTCTAGAGAAACTGCTCTTCTCGTTCTACCCCAGGGCCGGCACTAGGGATTGCAATCCAGCAGCATTTTCAATCCAGCTGGATTTATGCTGGATTGAAGCAAATCCAGCTGGATCCAGCGCAAATCCAGCATTAATCGATTTTTCAAATAAATGTAACAATTTTTTAACTCTAGAAACTTTACTATTTATCTACATTCACATGAAATACTCGTTTTTTGGCGTTAGTAAAGTACTTTAATAGTAAGTAATAGTTACGAATATCCGGAGTATAATTATTAAAAACCCGGGTCGCAGTGCCAAAACCCTGCCGACAATATAGTGTATTTGCTTGTATAGGGCCGTGTGGTTTTATACTTTTATTATGTGAAATTAAGTTTGTTTTTGGGCCAAATAAAAAATTTAACCCCTTAATACACCCCTTAAAATAACATTTTTTTCTTAATTGCAATATTATTATCAATCTAACGTCTACACCGAATTAAATACACCCTTCAATAAATAAGTCACTATCTGCAAACTAGTGTTTTCATAAAATTTGTAAATTCGGTCCTGTCGGGCCGATTTTATTAAAATTATGGGGACACTTTTTAATCACTACCAAAGGGTTAAATTTCAATTTTGAAACGATTCGGAGAGTTTTTTCGGTATTTTGGGACCCAAAAACAGTTTTCAACCCCTAAAAACTACCCTTAAAATAGCCCGATTAGGCCCATTTTAAATAGGCTTCTTGCGGTGATGGATTTCAACACGTGGCCCAAATTTCGTTGAAATCAATTAACTCTTTCGAAAGTTATCGCGCGTACACATATATATATATATATATAAATATATATATATATATATATATACATATATATATAAACATTTTTAAAAATGGTGCCAAAGTGTTTAGGAGGTTATGAAACGTCGAGAAATTTTGGTCCGACCCCTAGGTCCCGCCATCCGACCAACGCCAATAGTGTATGTTGCCTTATGGCAAATACACTAATTATCACATTATAGTCTTAAATCACCTAAATTGATTTTCCAGATATATGAAATAGTTATTCGTTTGCCTATTTTACAAACTATGTAGTCTCAGTTTCTCAGTCTCAATAATTTTAGAAATAAAATTGTGTTTCCCGGCGGTCCCGCTTATAAAATGTTTAGTTAACTCTTATTAGAAATAAAACTGTAATATAAATTATATTATATAATTTAAGACTTGACTTGTCTTTTAAAGAATAAAGCCAATCAATTATGTAACATTAAATAAAACGAAACTACTTGCGTTTACTGTTCAAAATATTTTTTTATTTATAAAACGTTTCTACCAAATTTGGTAGAAACGTTTTATAAATAAAAAAATATTTTGAACAGTAAACGCAAGTAGTTTCGTTTTATTTAATAGTATATTACTGTTGGTAGAGTCAATATTATCAATTATGTAACAGTTTATTTTTTTACATTTTTGAAAGTAAGATCTCAAAAAAGAAATTTTATTAATGGTGTTATCTCTGTCTACTTCTTAAAGGACTGCAAATATACCCGCCTGCGGAAAGGGCACCCTCTACCTCTACGCTGGTTGGTTTGAGAGTCATCAAATAATCACAGATTAAAGTTAGGTTTTCGCCTCTTATACTCCCACACTTTCATAAAATGCCATTTCTTTTTTCAATATCTTATCACAATCCTTTTCAGACCCAGTTAATTCCTTGTTAGTGTATTTGCCATATGGCAACATACACTATTGGCGTTGGTCGGATGGCGGGACCTAGGGATCGGACCAAAATTTCTCGACGTTTCATAACCTCCTAAACACTTTGGCACCATTTTTAAAAATGTTTATATATATATGTATATATATATATATATATATATATATATATATTTATATACGTATATATATATATATATATATATATATATATATATATATATTTATATGTGCGGGCAATAACTTTCGAAGGAGTTAATTCATTTTAACGAAATTTGGCATACATGTTGGAATCCATCACCGCACGAAGCCTATTTAAAATGGGCCCAATCGGGTCATTTTGAGGGTAGTTTTTAGGGGTTGAAAAAAGTTTTTGGGCCCAAAAATACCGAAAAAATTCTCAGAATCGTTTCAAAATTGAAATTTAACCCTTTAGTAGCAATTAAAAAGTACTCCTAAAATTATAAGCAAATCGGCCCGACAGGCCCGGACTTACAAATTTTATGAAAACACTAGTTTGCGTATACGAATTTACTTACTGAAGGTCGTATTTAATTTGGTGCAGATGTTGGATTGATAACAATATTTCAACTAATAAAATTATTATTGTAAGGGGTGTATTAAGGGGTTCATTTTTTTTTTTATTTTGTCCAAAAACAAACTTAATTTCATTTAATAAAGCCACAATACCTGTATTAGCAAATACACTATATTGTCGACAGGGTTTTGGCACTGCGACCCGGGTTTTTTTTAGCTAATTGCGGATCCGCACCGCTGGATCCAGCGCCAGATGCTGGATCCAGCAAGGCCAAAAATGTGCTGGATCCAGCTGGATTACTGGATCCAGCTGGATTACTGGATCCAGCATTGCAATCCCTAGCCGGCGCTGATCGAAAATAAAAACACTTCAAATAAATTTCAGTGAAAACTGAACTACGCAAGTTTTAGTGAAAATCTTATCAAGTTGGCTAAGCATATCTTTCCTTCATATAATTATCCAACTGTACATTCTGAACACAGAAATAGACGTACATAGGGTAACGTCGAGCAACATTATTATATAATAGATATATAAACATACGAAAGCTCCAAGGAGTAGAGAAGACAGCGAACGAACGATGTCTTGCATCATAAAATAAAGATTAATTAATACACGAAGACTACTGTCGACTAAAGTATTGGTCGTTAGCCATGCAGCGATATTCGCAGAATATAAAGATGTTAATTCATAACGTCGTCGTCACAAAAAAAAACAGTTCATAAAACAAGACTTATTTCTCTTTCTGGTAAACAAGACATTCGTTTTATATTGTGCTATAGCGACCCGGTCCGGATTTGTGGATTGCCTGTTAAAGATAATATATTTAATTGAATAAGAATTCATACTATGTCAGTCAAAATAGCTTCACAAGTCCTTACCAACCAAGTAAACGATAATTATTTTGTTGCGAGTATTTTTTAAATCTGTGTTGTCTTCTAAGATATTTATTGAAATTATATGGTGTACAAATTTGATCTAAATTAAATGCTTAAGGTAACGACCATATTTAATTGAATAAGGATTAATTCCAAGCCGATCAAAATAGCTTCATAAATAACTCATTATTTGTTATCAAATTTTTGATGGATATGGTTACTGTGGGCCATCCTTAGAAGATAGACATATTCTATAGGGAACTTTTCTATAGGCTTTTTTAAGACCTACAATTCTGTGTTACATTAATTTGTTGTATTTCTTATGGTTTAGTCAGCGTAAGCCATACAAGCGTCTTTTTACGACTTGATTACAAAACATCGAGATTTCCCTACTGTCTTTAAATTTAATATGAATATATTTATACACATAATTCCAGAAGGAATGCTCTAAATGATGATAAAAGTCGCATCAAAATTCACAGTGCAGTTTAGAAGCAATAAGCAAAAGGACAGACCATTAGATCATTTAGAGATTTTTGCTGCTTTACAATTTTACTAAAATCGGTTAATGAAGAGGAGTCACACAAACTATGATATCTGGTACATTTTTTGGGTCAATCTAGGATCATTTTTATTTGTTTTTACTTTTAAAAATTTTATTGAAACTGCACACGGAAAAATAATTATGTGTTGACATGAGTTTTTAAAGTGGATACTGCTAATAAAAAATTGCAAGTTGTATAAAATTTTAATTCGTTATCATAAAAATTTGTTAGTATAGTATTTAAATATCGACATTTGTCGGCTGGGTCTAGCATTGCGACTAATGTTTTAATTAATTTACTAACTGTAATTAGTTTGTCTGAAATATGTGATGCATAAAACGTTTGTCCAAACAAAAAATAACAAAACAAAAAGTACCAGCCCCGAGGCAAATGAAACAATTTAATGCGAACCGTTTATAAAAGAAAGAATTTGAAAATGAAATGAGAATTGTTTTCCATAGCTCACTATAAACATTTGAAAGTATAAGCAAATGTAGGTTACAATCTGATTGCTATATCCGTCTCTATCTTTCAACTTGGCTTGTCTGTTTCACTTGCTCTGATAGTAGTACTTATGCATCAGACTGATACACAAGTACTACATGAAAATGGAAACAAACACATTATCATTATATTGGCAACACTGTACGTTATAAAACAAAATACAATCGGAGTCATGTATTTTCAATACTATCTATTTTCAAATGATTTTCAAGTTGTTAGTCTCTACTTCTCAAGCAACGTGTCTCCTCTTACGCTACTTAGCCAATGGAAAAATACGTTGGACAACGTCTCACCTCAAATTAATAACGGCTTTTTTATGGTTGGTCCATCTCTGCCACAGGCGAGGACGAAGCTGAAAATACATGCATTCTACTGTAATGAAAAACATTCCAACTTTATTTCTTAGCACCAATTATCTATAATCACAAAAGGTGAGAATCATTATCATAAAATTCTCAACGTGTATTAATCCGATCGCTACCAAACTACAAAATCACCCGCTGGGCTAGTCTGAAGATTGCCTGAAAATGTCATCAAAATCGGTCTAGCCGTTTTGGGGCCTATAGGGAACATACATACACAGATCGATTTTTATATATGTAGATAGATTTACGGCACGTTATGCGCTTAGTTTCGACTATTCCCTCCAGCAGACGCAAGAAGCGAATAGGCTCGGTATTTGTATTTTGATTTAAATCGAAGAAATTCGGAATTAGCTGCCTTAGACGTATATTCATAATAATAATAATGCGTTTAACGTCCGTTTCTCGACTTTATGTCATAACAGATGCCATTCGCACCATTACTATTTTTCATTTTACCACTTACCGTTTTTTTCTACATTTCTTAAACTTCAACTTATATAATAGCAATGGGCGAATGAAGGAATTACAGGAAATTAGGATAAGGTAGGTAATTTTTGAACTAGGAGTTTGATAGGTAATCGGCCATGGCCTCAAATAAGGAACCACCTCGATATTTATCTGGAATTAATTGAGGGAAACCATGGAAAACCTCAATCAAGATGGCCGGTACGGGAATTACCGTTTCTCGGCGAGAGGCAGTAGGAAAAAGTCCCAGCCACATCTGCCCCCACCGGGAATCGAACCCGGACCTCCCGAATGCGAGTCTAGTGCAGTACCACTACTCTACCCAGCTCGGTTTAGACGTATATTCATAAAAATAGATTGTACGACAAGGTATTCGATGAGCTGTCACCACTAATATCTGTCATAACGAACGGTAATAAAATCCGACGTTGCCAGATCGAGTCAACACGCTAGAGAAAATACGTTCATAAATTGTTATTTAATAAACATTCATTTTTATAGTACACACAGTATACGAGTGTATAAATGTTTTTATAACGACATTTCCCTTCTGGATGGTTCCTACAGGACTACTATACGTGTCTCCACGACTCACGCCCCATCTCTTAGCGAAAAGTCGTTTTATTTCTATGCGGTCAAAAATAACTATTTCCGGCAAAAACGGAAAACAACTAAATAATTTCCCATATTTCGTTTTCGTCGCGCATTTCCGCCCAGAAAATATATAATGAGAATAAAATAAACATTTATTAGATACAAAATTATACAGATTGTATCAACTCAAAGCTGTCCATAGGGCACTCTGTGTGGAAGACAGAGCACCATACACAAACGATAAGCAAGAGTGAGATAAATGATCGCTAATAGGTAGTAATTACTGTGGTTACTGTTAAATAAATTTAAATAAACGTCATTGTTTTCTAAGTAAAAATAGCCATTTTATCAATTAATTTATTACATCGGCGGTTGAATTAGCATCATAAAACCATTTAATTATTTGGATTTTTTCGTGAACAGTATAAATAGCCATTTTATCAATAATTTCGGTAGTGACTACAGACTGTCATTAATTGATAAAATGGCTATTTTTACTTAGAAAACAAAGACGTTTATTTAAATTTATTTTACAGTTTACAGTAACCACAGTAATTACTACCTATTAGCGATCATTTATCTCACTCTTGCTCTTGCTCTGTCTTACACACAGAGTGCCCTATGGACAGCTTTGAGTTGATACAATCTGTATACGGTGTCTCAGTAAATCCAAGTAAACGTCCTGACGACTTGGTACCCAAAATTTCTTACTGTCTAACTCAAGGCCACAGCCAGAATCCCTAGTGGTCACGCTCGCTATGTACTTGTTTCGACCCCATGCAAATGAAAAAAAAACCCGGGTCGCAGTGCCAAAACCCTGCCGACAATATAGTGTATTTGCTAATACAGGCCGTGTGACTTTATTATGCGAACTTAAGTTGGTTTTTTGGGCAAAATAAAAATTTAACTTCTTAATACACCCCTTAAAAAAACATTTGTCCATAAAATTAAAAAAACCCGGGTCGCAGTGCCAAAACCCTGCCGACAATATAGTGTATTTACTAATATAGACAGTGTGGCTTTATTATGCGAACTTAAGTTGGTTTTTTGGGCAAAATAAAAAATTTAACTCCTTAATACACCCCTTAAAAAAACATTTGTCCATAAAATTAAAAAAACCCGGGTCGCAGTGCCAAAACCCTGCCGACAATATAGTGTATTTACTAATATAGACAGTGTGGCTTTATTATGCGAACTTAAGTTGGTTTTTTGGGCAAAATAAAAAATTTAACTCCTTAATACACCCCTTAAAAGAACATTTTTTTCTCAGTTGCAATATTATTATCAATCGAACCTCTATACTAAATTATATACACCTTTCAGCAAATAATTCACTATCTGCATACTATATAGTGTTTTAATAAAATTTGTAAATCCGGTCCTGTCGGGCCGATTTTATTAAACTTTATGAGCACTTTTAATTGCTATTAAAGGGTTAAATTTCAATTTTGAAACGATTCTGTGAATCTTTTAGGTATTTTTGGCCCCAAAAACTTTTGTCAACCCCAAAAAACTACCCTTAAAATAGTCCGATTAGGCCCATTTTAAATGGAGTTCTTGCGGTGGTGGATTCCAACATGTGGGCAAAATTTCGTAAAAATCAATTAACTCTTTCGAAAGTTATAGCGCGCACACACACACACACACACACACACATATTATATATATATATATATACACATTTTTAAAAATGGTGCCAAAGTGTTTAGGAGGTTATGAAACGTCGAGAAATTTTGGTCCGACCCCTAGAGGTCCCGCCATCCAACCAACGCCAATAGTGTATGTTGCCATATGGCAAATACACTAAAACTGATCAAGAATCAGTTCCACACAGACGTGTTTTAAAAACAATGAACCGATTTTGATGAATTATATTTGTTGCAATTTGTATATTCGTGAAGATTCTACGAAATACGACCAAGAGACACAATTAATGAATTTTCTTCACAACGCCATTTTGGACTAAAAAAAATAAAAAACCCGGGTCGCAGTGCCAAAACCCTGCCGACAATATAGTGTATTTACTAATATAGGCAGTGTGGCTTTATTATGCGAATTTAAGTTGGTTTTTTGGGCAAAATAAAAAATTTGACTCCTTAGTACACCCCTTAAAAGAAGATGTTTTTCTCAGTTGCAATATTATTATCAATCGAACCTCTAAACTAAATTATATACACCTTTCAGCAAATAATTCACTATCTGCAAACTAGTGTTTTCATAAAATTTGTAAATCCGGTCCTGTCGGGCCGATTTTATTAAAATTTTAGGAGCACTTTTTAATTGCTGTTACAGGGTCAAATTTCAATTTTGAAACGATTCTGAGAACTTTTTAGTCATTTTTGGGCCCAAAAACTTTTTTCAACCCCTAAAAACTACCCTTAAAATGGTCCGATTGGGTCCATTTTAAATAGGGTTCTTGCAGTGGTGGATTCCAACATGTGGGCAAAATTTCGTAAAAATCAATTAACTCTTTCGAAAGTTATAGCGCACACACACACACACACACACACACACACACATATATATATATATATATATATATATATATATATATACACATTTTTAAAAATGGTGCCAAAGGTCCCGCCATCCAACCAACGCCAATAGTGTATGTTGCCATATGGCAAATACACTAAAACTGATCAAGAATCAGTTCCACACAGACGGGTTTTAAAAACAATGAACCGATTTTGATGAATTATATTTGTTGCAATTTGTATATTCGTGAAGATTCTACAAAATACGACCAAGAGACACAATTATTGAATTTTCTTCACTACGCCATTTTGGACTAAAAAAAATAAACAAAGTATTTTTTCACGCTCTATTTGGCAAAAGCTAATAATAGACATTAGACACTCCACATGGCTCTTTACAAACAGTTTAATTTTTTATTCGTTTTTCGCGGTTCCGCCCTTCGAATACTAAACCCTAAGAAATATATATCGAAAATAATATTTTGAACAGTTACTCATAATCTTACATAAACGTTAGTATTCGTTTCGTGATCGAAGAACAGTTCACGCTATAAACTTTCGATCGAATTCCGAAAGGAGCTTTATTTCAAACAAAACAAACTAAATTGTATTCTAAACGATGACGTCATTTGAAATTTCCATTTGATTCAGTAAGTAACGACGAATGGAAACTTTAGAGAGAATTGCAAACATACAGAACAAAGTTAAATATTGAACAATTGCGAAACAAAGCTCGATAACAAAAGACGGACACAACTCAAACAAATGAAATTCGATTTTCTTCCTTTCTCTGTTAAGGTGACGTTCCTATTAACTGATGATGTACTTTTATTGAAATTAAATAAATATCTTATATATTTTAACGAACCATTCTCGTATATAAATATGCATATAAATATATAAATATATATATAAATATGTATATATATAGGTATATAAAAATGTATATATAAATATGTATATATAAATATATATAATGTAACGGGGCCAATATCATTGTATTGTCCGTCACATTACATTTTATATTTTATAATTTCTTTTATTTATATTTTATTATAAAAAGTATATTACTGGTCTGACTCCATCCCTCAATAAATTCATTATGCGATAACAATTATTAGTTACATAATAGCAACAAGAAAACACATTTTTAAGAAATACCTTTTCAAAAATGTTTTTTATAGTCAGTCTGAATTTTAATCTAATAGTGCAAAGTCGGTCTCGGCAATTTATCTCCATTTTAAATTTCAATTATTAAATCAAACTTCAAGAATTCCGTCGATCGATACGTACTGTAATAAATCACTTACATTTTGCGAATTTAAATTTATATCAAAGGTGGATTGAGACCAGTAATAAAAAAAAATCTAATAATTAACATTTCAATTTAATATTTAATTGCTAATAAATATTAATAAAATTCTAATTATTTATTAATAAATCTTAAATTATAAAACCTGCACCCTGCTTCCACTGCGAAAGGGGTCAGGTTATAATAAGTATAAATATCTCGGAAAAAGCTCCTACGATTTGGATGAAATTTTGTATTTAGATAAGGTTTTGCTTTTTGTATTTCTTGTAAAAACTCAATTTTACATACACAAAAAAAAACGTTTTTTCATAACTATTTCATATAACGCTATCTCGTAAATTTTTGTGGTATTTGTTGCCGACGGATGATAATTAACTGTTACCTCAAAATTTTGTGAGATGGCGCTATATGAAATACGACTTCCTTTTTTACATGTCAAAAACTTTAAACCTTCCATTGGCCCCAGCAAAGCTGGATGTCCCAGGTACTTCAAACATTATAAAGACTATAAAGTATTTTCTCATAACAACGTTGTGTTTTTGTTTCGATTTGTCAAATCAGTTCACAAATAAATAAAGTGACAAATTTGAACAAAATGAAAATCGAATTGTAAAAGTGTATATTTTATCAATTTAAATAAATAATAAAATGGCGTCAGACAAGTGATATTGACAGAGACAGGTCGTCGGTTCCTATAAAACCACAGTGGCTCTAAATTGAATTACACAGAATTTGTATGTTTGTAACATTGTAATGTAAATCGGTTTCTAGTTCAGAACCGTCCACGGCCGCTTGTAAGGCGGTTAGAATATAGTAAGCACTGACGATTGGCATTCGAGAAACAACTGAAGTGCGTAGACAACTGACGATCGGGGAATTCGCGCCTCTCGTTTGTTTTTCGGCTGAGTCCACACTTAGAGCGCAAATCAGTAAAGAAATTTGGATAAAATCCGTGGCACAGAATCAATTAAGCAGCAATAGTGAATTTAAAATTGCATTTTTACAAATGCTTTGGTACGCTGCATACCAAATTCAGAGTTTCAAAGCGTACCGAAACGTTGCAATTTTAAATTCATTATTGCTGTTTAATTGATCCTGTGGCACGAATTTTATCCAAATTTGTCCAACATTCATAATTGATCACAACCGCTCTAATTAATCATTTAATTAAAGTCAACCTCGTAAATCAGTAGAACAACGATTCTTTAAAGAATTTATAATACTAGTCGCTATCCGCGACTCTGCACGTATGTTTAAATTTAGTAGTTATAATGTGAACGCAACCTTAAAAATTGTTTTTCGAATCGTGTCTTTATTGGCTTAGCTCGCTAACTCAAATGGAAATTTCACTGTTGTAATCAATATAATATGTTAAAAGAGTCTTTTCTCGATATAAGATGACAATGACGACAGTCGCTTGTTTTAGATACTGCTTACACACTTATTTCGATGCGTTGTTGTTTCAGATTTCTTTGTTTTCAATTACTCTTTATTATTCGTATCAGAAAAAAATCACTTATACATTCTTTATTTTTTTACTTCATTTTAAACTCGAATTAAAATTAGACAAGAAAACAAGTCATTTCTTAACTTCAACAATTTTATTATTGGATATACAATTCTAAAACTTTTATAAACTTAGGTTCCATTTTACGTTAAATGTTATATTTTTTTTAATAAAAATTATTTCAGTGCAAGTTTTATAAGTTTATGAAAATAGGGGTCGTTATTCCAAAAAGGGTTCGGATAAAGAAAATTGCAATCAAAAAGAATGCGCCTTAAAAAATAAAATCGAAATATCCAAGAATTTTGATCACAAACGACACAATTATGGCTCAACAGAAGTGTCGAAATTTTACAAAAACAATTTCAGAAGAATTACTTCAATGAAGCAACCTGTACAGAAGGGTATTCAAATATTTTCTTTAGATAATTATGTTGAAAATTTACTTTTCACTTTTTGTTTTTCTTAAATACATCGCGCATTTGCAAATATTTCATCATTGCAAAGCATCTGCGAGAATCGAGAGAATTCTTCAATAACTTGGGCAAGTAAATATTGATAGAACAAGATGGGAGGAAAAATGAAGAGAACAGATCCTTTTTGTATAAAGGCAGAGACGTAAGATGGACGTCATTAATGCTAGACAGAGTAAAGGAATGTTCTACAAAAAGTCTATAAGTGCTAGTTGCGCTTATAGAAGATGTTTAATTAAGATGGAAATACAAACGAACATTTTTTTATCAAGTATAAATGTACTATAAAATAGTTTTTACAGGCCATAAACAATTCTAGTTAAACACATTGAAATAACAAGTTACAGAAACATTGTCAAAAATTTAATTTCACAATAACCTTAGTTTTTATTCATGCAGAAGCAATCTAATGTCTCACACCAAATAAATTATTGCTCTACATAGAAAAAGATTACTTTTCAAACTAATTTTCTATTAAAAGTTGTTTCGAAGTGAAAATTGTACAAAAAATATGCTAAAAACGTACCTAAACACAGTTTGAAAATATATCGTTTCAATCGACTAATTATTTTTCGAGCAGGATCAATTTAGAATTCTCTAATATAGAAATGTAGATTTTCACAATCATTGTCAAATCAAATTTTCTGGCAATTGAGTATTTGAATTTAAAAAAAAACTACTAATTTTTTTTTATTTCTTAAATAATATATCGTAAATAATATTGAAGAACGAAACGAAAAAAAAATTTAAGCCATAGGTAATTAATAACAAATTAATTAAAATGTATAAAACTTCAAAAGATATCACGTGATTACAAAACGTACCAGGAATGTTTGTGACGTCAAAATGACAAAAGTTGTGCATTTGTGTATGGCTTTATAATACATACTATCAAAGTAACCATGGCAACCAGGACCATAAAAACATTTTGACGTCACAAAGGTTTTTGGCGCGTTATCGGATCATAGCTTAAACATTATTTTTAAAACAAATATAACTTTTTCATTATGAAATTAAACAAAATAATAAAAGTAGTTTCGCTATAAAACTTGTATGTGATCTTTCCATTTATGTAAACAAAAAATTATTCAAAAACCCAATTGCTACCAAGCATACCTAGAGTCTACTACGATCAACCCTGTACGTCCACCATATTTTTGACAACTTCTTAGGTGAAACTATAGCCCACAGTAAACGTCTAGAAATTTTCTTAGTTTTTTAATCGTCTAGCAACATTAATGCTTAAGTTAGTAAAGTGACGTTTCTCGTTACGTTTAACAGAATACCACAAACAAACAGATAGTGCAACCGACGATGTATTAATTTTATTGACATATTGTCACATCACATGATTTCACTTGAATGACCTTACACAAATGACAACACAGCCAGCCGGCGTGGGTCGACCCCAGCCCCCATATGCCTTCGGCTTCACCTGTAGGGGCACACATATTGTATAAACAGAGTAATTTATATCAGCAAACTCTGTCGGCAATGAATAAAACTACGCTAAAAAGCGATAGGCATGTCAAAAAATCATTTGCCATATTATGGCAACATACACTATTGGCGTCGGTCGGATGGTGGGACCTAGGGGTCGGACCAAAATTTCTCGACGTTTCATAGCCTCCTGAACACATTGGCACCATTTTTGAAAATGTTTATACATATATATGTATATATATATATATATATGTATAAACATTTTCAAAAATGGTGCCAATGTGTTCAGGAGGCTATATATATATATATATATATATATATATATATATATATATATGTGCGGGCAATAACTTTCGAAGGAGTTAATTCATTTTAATGAAATTTGGCACACTTATTGGAATCCATCATCGCACGAAGCCTATTTAAAATGGGCCCAATCGGGTCATTTTAAGGGTGGTTTTTAGGGGTTGAAAAAAGTTTTTGGGCCCAAAAATACCTAAAAATTCTCAGAATCGTTTCAAAATTCAAATTTAACCCATTAATAGCAATTAAAAAGTGCTCCTAAAATTTTAATGAAATCGGCTCGACAGGACCGGATTTACAAATTTTCTGAAAACACTAGTTTGCAGATAGTGAGTTATTTACTGAAAGGTGTTTTTAATTTTGGTGTGGACGTTCGATCGACAATAATAATGTAATTAAGAAAAAAATGTAATTTTAAGGGGTGTATTAAAGAGTTAATTTTTTTATTTTGCCCAACAATCACCTTAAGTTCACATAATAAAGCCACAAGGCCTGTATTAGCAAATACACTATATTGTCGGCAGGGTTTTGGCACTGCGACCCGGGTTTTTTTTAATCTTACAAACAACACCGAGTCGTAGAAAAATTTTGCCGAGTCGCGAAAAAAAAATTTGTATATGAAATAAGCAAACAAATAACTCGATTTCTTTTAAAAAATAAAGTTCGTTTTGTCAATAAATGATTTTTTTTCATGAGTCGCAAAAAATTTTAAAACCTCGTCCGGGGCCACGATCAAAAATGTTTGGAAAACGATGCGTAAAACGTACCCCACAAATTAACCTTATGGATTATTCGGCAGGCATATTTTAATTTGTATTATTGCTGAACTACAAACGAAACAAACCGTCAATTTTTTTTCCGCTCGTTTGACATTAAGTACTCTTTTTTGCCAGCTTGTTTTATTATTACAAATTTCAACGAAATCCATACATCTAGATCGAAATAGTATTATACCATCCTCGTAGTAGGGGATCAAAATGAAAAACTAGAAACCAGTTTTGTTTCAATTTTGAGTCAACTAGTTTAGCAGAACTGAATATGTCAGTTTCATGATTAACAATTTTAACGAAATTCATAAATCTGGAACGAAATACGATCCTCGTAGCAGCGGATCAAAATACTGAAAATGAAAAACAAGAAACTAGTTTTGTTTCAATTTTGAGTCAACAAGATTGGCAGAACTGAGTACTCTCCAAAAAATGTAATAAAAATGCGATGTCAGTTTTTTTTTTTGGTGAATAGGCCTACTAAAATCCGTTGAAAGTTTCTTAATTTAAAATACGTTGGTCATTGAGCCACTAATTAATTAAGTGCGAGATAAAAGTAATTACAAATTGAAAATATTAATTACTGACACATGGCGGCTTAAAAATGATAAAATATTTTTATTCCTTTTCGAAACAATACAATGTGCGGTAAACGTCGTACAATCCTTCAAAAGTCGTAGGAGTTTATTGAATTATCTTCTTTTTTTTAAATAATGTATATCATAATATTGTTTCTTTCAACAAAAATTTAAGTAGGTCATACGTAGATAAGATATAGGTGCTATACTCCTGGTACTTCTATCTCTCTCTCTCTCACTTTGTCTTTATACTACTTCGAACGCAATTTAAAAGAGAAAGAGGAAGAATTTAATAGCAGAAGTGCAATAATAATTTTAATGACAAACATGAACGTATAGACGTAAAACGCAGAATATATTTTATTACAAACATGAAAAATGATTGTATTGACTCTCGAACTATTAAAAACAAATAAACAAACCCGGGTCACAGTGCAGAATAGTTTGTTTTTATTAAATAGTAATTTTTTTGCAATTAGTAGAAACAATTCCTCGTAACACAGGATTAAAATAGAGCAATACTAGTTATTAAAAATTGTGTTTGTTGTACTGTCGTTTGGACAATATATTTTTGTCATCTACGGAGTACTAAATGCCATCAAAAGATTATCGAAACACCAGTTAAATAAATGCACTAGTAATCAACAGTATTTCTATGCTACAAAGAATTTATTCTACTAATTGTAACACATCTCACGTCTGCCAGCAAAAATACTAAGTATTTTTTTCAGAAAACTGATTTTACGATGACCTTAGATTATTATTACAAGAAATGTACTGTAGCATTTTAAAGCGATCCTGCTTGAAAAATATTTTGACAATGCTCTGTGCAACCCAGCATAATAAATTATGATGAAGTATTCAATTATACACATTATGTAAATTATGGAGTTATTAAGTGTTGTTTTTACATTTTATCGTGACAATTTTGTGACAGCTCGTATGTCTATGTCCTTTATACGAGAAACGAGAGTACGAAAGAACCTAAATAAATAAAAAAAACGACGAAATTCACAGATGAATTGTAACTTGGGAACTCTCTACACATGCACGAATCTTAAATATGTGATTACGCGAGGCGATAAAAAAACTACATAGTTAAAGGTTCGTTCATAACAACATACTGTTAACGTTTAACACACGTTTCAGTGGTTACTTAAACTTATCTATTTATATAAAAATGGACATTGGTATATCTGTTTGAGATTGATAGACAGCAACATCGTTTGTCCGATGAACGTTGGCACATACGGTGTGTTTCACTTGACATGAGGACACCTAAGTAACTTTTTCATTTTAAAAGCAATCATTATAAAATTTTCAGCAATTAAGCAGACCATTAAGATGCATCTTTTTTGTAGGAACATTATTTTTCAAAAGTCAAAATCTAGCCAACTACGATTAAAATAAAAAGTAGGGTTTGAAGTAAACTTATATGTGCGATCAAGATAGAGCAAAATTTTATTTAAAAAATTTGTTCAGAATCACAAAAAACTTTTAAGTATGAAGTTTCGTCAAAAATATGAATACACTCTGTAATTTATTTGCTATTTTAGTAACAAGAGTGCCATGAAACAATAAAATAGCATATAAATTACAGGTGGCATTCATATTTTGAGAACTTTAAGAAATTAATTTTTTTCACGAAACTTCATACTTTTGTGATTCTGATCAACTTTTTTAAATAAAATTTTGGTCCATCTTGATCGCACATATGAGTTTACTTGAAACCCTATTTTTTATTTTAACCGTAGTTGGCTAGATTTTGCCACTTGACAAATAGTGTTTCTACAAAAAAGATGCATTGAAAATTTTATAATGATTGCTTTTAAAATGAAAAAGTTATTTTGGTGTCCTCATGTAAAGTGAATCACACTGTATATGTATTTTTTCATGGAGAATGTTTTTATACTATCCACTTTGCTGTAACTCGCCAATAGAGGGTGCTAGGTGGAGCCGAAGGCTTCACTACTGTTGTCGCTTTCCTGTTTCAATCTCAATCGCGTGCGGAGCCGCGGGTAGCGGCTAGTTTTAGATATTTATATCAGTATATTTTCTAACAAATTTAAGACAACAAAATATTTAGTGTACACCAATACCTCACTTTGCGTCGGGGTTACGTTCCAAAAAAACACGACGCAAATTGAAACGACGCAAAGTGAATTAAGATTTTCTATAGCAAACCATGTAAAGATCGAAGATAGGTTCCAGGGTTACGAAAATACTACTTTAAAAAAAATTGAACAAAGTAAACATTTAAAAAACAAAAATAATATAAAATTTTATTACATACATACAAAAAACAAAAAAAAACGTATTCAATCAAAACAAAATAAACTATTCAATTAATTTACGAAAAACAAAATTAAAATTAATCACTGTCGGATGAGTCCATAGTGGCTGTTGTCGTATTAGTTAGAAAGGGAATCCCCGAGTTTTGATGGCATGGCGTAATTAGAAACAAAAGTGGTGAAAAGTGGTGCCATCTTTTAGAAAAAAAAGAAAATTTCAAAAAATTTCAAAAAAAAAATTAAAGACTCGAATCCAATACAACCTCGAAAATCTAACAACGCACAGTGAAAATTAGTACTAATAAAGCAGCGACGCAACTTCGAAAAAATGCAAAACGAAACGACGCAAAGCGAGGTATTGGTGTATAGCTCTAGGTTGTTCATTATAGGTTTTCTCCAACAGGCACAACGAGTGATCCTATAAGGGTTCCGTTTTTTCCTTTTGAGGTACAGAACCCTAAAAGTATGAAAAGATTAATTGGTACTAGATCCATATCACCGAGACCCAAGGACGTCGCCAGCCTTTGAGTCTAAGGGGGGCAGAAGGATGAGAAAAAAACAAAAATTTCAGATTTTTGAGGGTTAAGATTAAATATTAACACATTTATTGAATCCTTAAATTTGATTTTAGTTTCAGAGTGATTCTGCTGACATTTTATTACTTACTTATTCTGTGACATTAGGCAGGAAAACTTATAACTTAAAAAAATCCCGAACCTCTAGGGAGGGGCAGCTGCCCCTACCTGCCCCCCCTTGGCGACGCCCCTGCCGTGACCCCTGAAAATTATTATTAGTAGTTCTACATTTGTATTTTGAAAGGCACTGGCACAAAACTGTTTTAGTGACAAAGTTAGTTGCGTTTTAGTATTTTCTCAACTGCAGAGAGTTTTGTTGAATTTACTCACTTCAACTTCCCTCGTAAAACAAAAACGTAAAGAAATAAGTGAGCGCGCGTGTTACTTGACGCGAGTTTAACTCCATCTTCCTTCAACTCTCAACTCCTTCTACTCATTCCATACCGAAAGACTCGGTCTATGGCAGTGTAAAACTACTTAAAAATTCAATAATTGCCTAAAGACGTGCACCGTTCAACTTTTTTTTTCATATATTATTCTTTTGTTTCAAGTTCAAAGTAGCGCTCCAGAATACACTGAATTAACGTATTCCGGAAATATACTGACTGGTTTTTTTTTGCAAATTTCCTGTAACAGATTCTGAACGTCTGCATTTTAAAAGAAGTAATCTATATATATACCATTATATAAAAGTCTTTGTATATAATAATATATGTATGAACGGATTTAACTTATAAACTATTTGACAAATTTTGATGAAACTTTTTTTGAAATATTAACATTATCATCCATGTTGGATAAGTTTGGATAAAATCCGTGGCACAGGATCAATAAAACACAATACTGAAGTTAAAATTGCATTCTTACTAACGTTTCGGTGTGCTTTACATCATCTTCAGAGTTCGAATGCTGTCAATTCGTATCAGTATTTTGTCGAAAAATTGAAAACATGGTGATTGGTTTCACAGTATATATAAAAGATAAGATGGTTAATTGTGATAAAATATTTTAGTTTAAAATTGTTTATGCCAATAATTAAAATTGTCATTAAATAAAATAGGTGGCAACCACTCAAACAGAATTTTTTATAAATCTTTTATGTCTTATAGAAAATTCTGTTTGAGTGGTTGCCACCTATTTTATTTAATGACAATTTTAATCATTGGCATAAACAATTTTAAACTAAAATATTTTATCACAAACAACCATCTTATCTTTTATATATATTGTGAAACCAATCACCATGTTTTCAATTTTTCGACAAAATACTGATACGAATTGACAGCATTCGAACTCTGAAGATGATGAAAAGCACACCGAAACGTTAGTAAGAATGCAATTTTAACTTCAGTATTGTGTTTTATTGATCCTGTGCCACGGATTTTATCCAAACTTATCCAACAATCATCAAGGATCACAACCACTCTAATTAACTTCTTTTAATTAGAGTCAACCTCGTATTATCATCCATGATAATTAAAATAAAAATATAAAATTATCAGGAATGTGGCCAGTAGATTGTTAAAAACACAGACAATCAATTCCGCGACGTTTCGATCATTTTATTTGGCCTTCATCAGGCGTCTAGAATATACATAACAATAAAAATTATACCATCTTGCAGAATGGTGTATGATAAGTTCGTATTGTTACGCATTATAAATCAAGGCATATTTATATTATTCTAATTTTATAAACTTATTGTATTGACTTTTTTGGTGTAATTTTTATTGGTATGTATGTTCTAGACGTCTGATAAGGGCCAAGTAAAATGGTTGAAACGTCGCGGAATTGATTGTCTGCGTTTTTAACAATCTACTGTCCACATTCCTGATAATTTTATATTTTTATTTTTTTGAAATGTTTCTTACGATTCCAGAAATGCTGTCCGCTATATTTTATTTCACTATTTTATCGGAAAATAAATAAATTAATTTTATTGATTTTTTTATATATATGTCGTAGGATAATTGAAATAATCGGATCTTTGCGAAAATCCTACGACGATTGCAAAAAAATGGGTAATTGGAACCCGGTTTTTTGCAAACATCCTAGAATTTTTGCGAAAATCCGATTTTTTTAATTATCCTACGACATATATACATCTAATACAAAATCGTAGCGTGTTGTTAAATCAAACCGCTACTCCCTCTTCTCCCGAGACTATGATGTATATAATCTGTGAATAGGTCATTTGGTGGTTTCTCGCTAGTCGAGACGCACCACTGACAGTACAGATGTCGTCTATTAATTCCCTTGAAATTACAACCACTAATCGCTTTTCCTATTCTTCTAAATACCAGATTCCTCACCTACTACCATCTTCTCTAAGCGATACAACTATACATTCATATTACATTAATGTATTGAGTCGTGTGTAAATATTCAATATGTAACCTTTATAAATGAAAATTTTGCCGTGAAACTCTTTTTCACGTAGTTTCTTCTTGAAGTAGTTTCCTTATCGTGGAAAATGTCTGCTTCAACATGAATCACTAGGATATCGTTAATTTTAAATGAGCGCACAAATTGAAATGAAATGCAAATAAATTCTAGCGCACTATTTGTAAATATTTCAAAATACTTGTCATGTCAAAAGAAATGTATACTCGTAGATTGATTAATTGGAGATTATAGACGCTCAATATCTGGGGTCATCAGCAAGAAATATATATATACTAAAAGTAAAAAGAACAAATACTAATTTGTTGTAATTATTTTTAAAGAAGTTTGCTTTTTTACACACAAAATAATTGATGTTAAAAAAGCTAAATCACACAGTATATTCTATATAAAGAAATGATATCACAAAAGGTTTGAAATTTACAAGTATAATCAATGGAAGCGAGGACCAATAAAAGAAAAGGTTTTTATTTTTTACATCAATGGCTGACACACGACGTATGTATAATAGGTCAATCAAAGGAAAGAAAAAGAAAACGAGGTTATCTCTTCCTTTATATGCAAACTGAATAAAATCAAGTCAAACGGCTATAAAAATAATTTACATGTTACAATAAAATGTAATATAAAAGTTGAAAAATTCTATTACCTTAAACACAATTTTTTCTCATTATAATACGGCCTTTTATGAAATTTACTATAGACAGGAAGGTATAACAGATCTTTGCATTTTTATTTCATCTTATACGACAGTAATTTCAAAAAAATATTTTGATTATAATATATTTAATTTCTTTTACACACTTTTCAAAGGATTAAATGGTCACCAACGTCTAAAATGCACAACATGCTAAGTGTGCCTGTATGATAACAAGTCACAACGCTGCTCTAAGAGTTTTATACTACCACCTAATACATCATTATGGTGTTGATAAAACTCCTGTTCTACCTTATGTTCCAAATGATATTGAGTCCGTTGTCGAAAATGAGTCATGCAAGATTTTCTGGAACTACTCATTTAGTACTACCAGGCAACTTTCAGCCACAAAGCCTGACATAGTTCTCCTTGATAAACCTGCGCGAACTATGTATGTTATCGAGTTTTCAGCCCCTGCTGAAACGAACATAGCCGCAAAGGAGACTGAGAAGCGGACAAAATATCAAGATCTTCTTTTTGAGCTCAGAAAGTAGTACCCAGAGTATACTGTTAAATTAATTGTCCTTATAATTGGTGTTCTTGGAGGGGCAAAACCGTCACTGTTGGCAAATATGAAAACTATTCCGGCATGTCAGCGTACTGCTGAGTCACTAATTTGCCGTATGCAAAAGGTCGTGCTTATTGGATCACTCCGTGTACTCCGTGCGCACGACCCAAACTCACTGTAATCGCCCATTTCATGGTTTGAGACGCGGTTATAGTTACACCTTGCTCCACAAGTATCCCTAGTATGACGGTGACGAACCCGAAGTTTGGGTGCTTGTGGATGCAAAATTTTTTAAGGAATATTTCCTTCACAATAATAATAATAATAAATTGTATTCGTGTTGACCATAAAATACAGGTATACAAAATTGTCAGAGGAAAAAAGAAAAGAAAAAATAAATCAGATTAAATTTAATGGACACAATATAAAAAGTTTAGTCAATTCGGTGACAGGACCATTTCGTTTATCCGTTTGACCTGTTCACAACAAACAGACTAGCAGACAGACTAACGAACAAATAGGCGAACAGAATTTTTTCTAAAAATATTCAGGAATATTTTTTTTAATTTTCTCTTATGTCACCAAAATTGAAATTTGTTTATTTAGGAGTTTGAATGGTAAAAAAATGTCTATGTAAATAAGCATCAAGTGGCATATGTAATAATTAATAATTTAGCTATTAAGGTAGTTCTAGCATAAAGAAAAATCACTTCTCGACAGATTTTGCTCATTTTTTTCATAGGCTCAAAATAACGTTTTCTAATAAATCCGGAAGTTTCAGAATTTTTGACCGTTTAGAACGCAAAAGTTGGCAATTTTCACGGTCAGCATGTAAAAATTGCGAAATTTATTATTAATTAATAATAATAATAATAATGCGTTTAACGTCCGTTTCTCGACTTTATGTCATAACAGACGCCATTCGCACCATTACTATTTTCCATTTACGACACTTCCCGTTATTTTTCTACATTTTTAAAACTTCAACTTATGTAATAGCAATGGGCGAATGAAGGAATTATAGGAAATTAGGATAAGGTAGGCAATTTTTGAACTAGGAGTTTGATAGGTAATCGGCCATGGCCTCAAATAAGGAACCATCTCGATATTTACCTGGAATTAATTGAGGGAAACCATGGAAAACCTCAATCAAGATGGCCGGTACAGGAATTCCCGTTTCTCGGCGAGAGGCAGTAGGAAAAAATCCCAGCCACATCTGCCCCCGCCGGGATTCGAACCCGGACCTCCCGAATGCGAGTCTAGTGCTGTCACCACTACTCTACCCAGCTCGGTTTTATTATTAATTATCTCGCGTTCTAAACGGTCAAAAATTCTGAAACTTCGAGATTTGTTCGAAAACTGTATTTTGAGCCTATGAAAAAAAATGAGCGAAATCTTTTGAAAAGTGATTTCACTTTATTATTACACCACGCTAGAACTACCTTAATATAATTTTGCGTAAAGATTCAAGGAAATTTACAAGGTCATAACTAACTTTCACACTATTCTTCCAGTACACCACCGATACAGAACTTGTAATTAGTAATTTTTACTGAAGTTTGTCAGATGTAGAAAAGCAACTGATGCGAGAACATTTCCGAAGTTACGAGAAAAGATTATAATATATAATTACCGATCATACACGAACATACATATCTGCCGACAATTCAACATATATAATGAATTAATTAGAGTTGTTAACAAAGTTTCTTGTATGAATAAATTAAAGAGAGAAAGAGACAGCTAATTAGAAAGAGTTAGTTATATGAAGCAATTACTAGTTGTGTGAATATAGGGATGCAGCAATTAACATATATGAAAATTCTGAATAATATGCAATGTTGAAAATGCGCCTTGTATTTGATTCTTATATACGAAATGTATTCATTTATGATAAAATATACCAACAAAAAACGGAAAGGTTTGCATTGAAATGACAAAAAAATATACAAAAAAAATTCTACCGTATCTTCTAAATATGGAAGAACGTGAAAAAATACTACAGTATTTAAAAATGATGTATTTGAACTTCTAAAATAACTCGAAGATAAAATTAAATTGTATACCTAGTGTCGTAATGGATTAGAATAGAATAGAATAAATTTATTATCCGAAATAGCCGACAAGCAAGATTCGTCAAATTAAATACAATTTAAAAAATACATTATAAAATCATACATACATGTATCATAAAAATCATTAGCGGAATATAGACAAGCTTTAATTAATAATGACTTAAGGACTCTTTTAAATTCAGACAATGATAATCTCTTCATGTCAATAGGCAGACAGTTATAGTATTTTAAAGCTGAATATTCAGGGCTAGTACGAAAAAGACTTATGTTAGGTTTGGGAAGCAAAATTGAGTTGTTATTACGCGTTTTATAATATTATGCATTGTATTGTGAATTGGATTCTTACTAATATATTTCTGTAAATGACATGGCGAGTGATGGAACAGTAAGAATTATAATATTGGTAAATTCGTGTCCATAATTTAATTAAGTTTGAATCTTAGGGAATTGGACAGTAATAAAAAGAATTATTTTTGAATTAGTAAGAATTACATTTGTCTCGAAATAATTTTTGCAGTTATCACGGAAACCCAGATTGTAGATAATTCTTATGGCTTTCTTTTGCATTAAAAATACTCTATGCAGATCAGATGTACTGCATCCCCAAAACATGATTCCGTAATTCACATGCTGATACAAATAAGCATAATAGGTTGTGAGGCTAAGGTTCGTGTCATTACGACAAGATTAGATAGATAGATAAGTAGTCCTTATTTACAGATATTTTACAAATATGTACAATAAAACAGGGGTTTCAGCTTATTGCTATAGCCCACCAGAACAAAAGAACAAAAAAAACCCGGTCGCAGTGCCAAAACCCTGCCGACAATATAGTGTATTTGCTTATACAGGCAGTGTGGCTTTATTATGCGAATTGGTTTTTGGGCAAAATAAAAAATTTGACTCCTTAATACACCCCTTAAAATAACATTTTTTTTTCTTAATTGCAGTAATATTAACAATCGAACCTCTACACCAAATTATATACAACTCTCAGTGAATAATTCACTACCTGTCGGGCCGATTTTATTAAAATTTTAGGGACACTTTTTAATTACTACTAAAGGGTTAAATGTCAATTTTGAAACGATTCTGAAAATTTTTTCGGTATTTTGAGGCCCAAAAACTTTTTTCAACCCCTAAAAACTACCCTTAAAATGCCCCGATTACGCCCATTTTAAATAGGCTTCTTGCGGTGATGGATTTCAACACGTAGGCCAAATTTCGTTAAAATCAATTAACTCTTTTTATTATTGTTATTGCCCGCACATATATATATATATATATATATATATATATATATATATATATATATATATATATACGTAATAAATATATATATAGGTATATATATATATATATACGTAATAAATATATATATAGGTATATATATATATATATATATATATATATATAAACATTTTCAAAAATGGTGCCAAAGTGTTTAGGAGGTTATGAAACGTCGAGAAATTTTGGTCCGACCCCTAGGTCCCGCCATCCGACCGACGCCAATAGTGTATGTTGCCATATGGCAAATACACTAAAAATGTATCTTTGGCTCATTTATAGTAATAACGACTCGATAGGCACATTATTTGTCGAAATCGGTCCAGTAGCTTAGAAACTACGAGGGAACATACATACATTGATTGTTAATCTCATAAACTTTCTTCTCTCGAAATCTGAGAAAAAAACAATCACAACCCTGTCACAGAAATACACACATTTGCTTGGAGGAATACGTCGCAGCGGCTGCTGATTTCGCTTCTACAAATACTTTATACTAACATTTCCATTACAACACTAGCTCACACCCACCACCATCACTAACTCACACCCCGTTTACTTTGTGCGTCATTAATCATCGAATTAATGAGCTTTTAATTTGAATAAATAAATATGTTACGTTTGCAACTTTATTATTCAACATTCCAGAGCGCAGTTGTGTTTGACTTTTATGCGCAAATATTTCCTCAAAACTTCTTACTTTCTCGTATCATTAACTTGCCTCGAAGACAGTTTTAATAAATGTTTAAGTGAAATACCAACTATTTGAAAAAAGCAACACGTAGGCAAAAAACCAAGTAGGTACTTCTTTTGATCGTAAAAGTTTCATTCTGAACCGTTTCTGCGTTATATGCTGAATTTCTATATTTTAAGATAATATTTCTCAATACAGTATTTTCAATACGAACTATTTTCAATTGATTTTTCTCTCGGATTTTCAAGTTTTTTCACGCAAAGTGTCTCCTCCTACTCTACTCAATCGACGGAATATTACGTTTGACAACATTTAACCTCAAATTAAGAAAGACTTTTTTGACTGATCTATGACTGCCACGAAGTAATGATGAAGTTGAATAAAATTAGATTATAAAAACGTTTTCTATGAAAATAAAATAATAAATAATAAAATCTTCTTCATAATCATTTAAACTATTTAGTGACCCAATTAGTGCTTAGTTTTTTTTTTTGATTTTGTGAATAAATCAAGAATAAAAATGTGCCATGAAATTTTCAGGTAAATTCCATGTTACTAATTTGGAAAACCGAAAGTGAATATAATTTGAAATAGGAAAAGCTCGTCCATCGGGATTCAAATCTGTTATTTACGCAATGGTTTCAGCACTTCGTATAGAATATGTTAAACCAAGCGAAGCATCCCCAAGCAGTATTCTTGATTCTTGATGGGCATTATAATCATAGCAAGAATATAGAGTTGATACACAAATATCCAATTCCATATTACTTGCAGCCTAAGTCTAGCCATGCTATCGAAGATAAAATCAAATTTTGAGAACGTTCTTAGTTTTTGTTATTTTTAATTGTTTGTATCGTTAAAGTTTATTAATTTTCCAATAATTTCACGCAGTTTTATTTGGACCAGCTCTTTTCCTTTTCTAGTTTTTTCTGTAAAACAAACTGATATTCCAAATTAGTCACACTTCTTCTATAGATTTTTCAAACTATACATAGTGAATTATTATTTATATTAAAATAACAATATGTTTAACGTTCATTTGTCGACATTGTGTCATAACAGACGCCATTCGCACTATTACTATTTTGATCTACCACACTCCCCGTTTTTAAACTTCAACTTAATTATATTTATATTAAAATACAGTATTAAGTCAGTGTCATCTTTTAACGAAACTTGATCACCCCTAGTTTGAAAAGGAGCAGAAATAAAATTGTTTTCTACAAACATTCTGAAAAAGTGACCATAATATTTATCGAAGAATAGAAATTAATAAAAACTACAAACACAATGCTTTATCGTAAACAATTTCGGACACACAATATATATATATTTTTTTTTTTTGAACAATTGACACCAAGATATAAATCACACAATTTATTAATTCGAAATGGAGGCATTGTTGGACAAGCATTGTCCTCGAACTGTGTGCCCTATGAATCAATAAACGGAGGACACGATATCGATAGACCGGAGCGGTCAGGGACGTAGCTGTGGCGACACGAAAGGTATACAATCTCTCTGAACTTACATATATCCAATAAAGACCGACTAGGTGATCGTCATTTATCTCTCTACCGACACACAAAACAAGTGACAGGCATTAGTGGCGCAGGGCAGGTAACCCTAAAGAACAAAAGCTCTGCAAACTCAACCAGCATATGTACAGGCTGTCCAAAACACAACTAACATTCTCCATTTTAAACAATAAACCAGCGTCATATAATTGAACCTTAAAATCGGTGGAGAAACATTCTTCTGGCGGAGATATCTTGAACTATACATAGAAACTACTGCACCGATTAAATTGGAAAAGAATCATCAAAATCGGTTCACTAATGCTAAAGACATAAAACGGTTGAACCGATCTTAATAAAAACTATATGGTACCAATTCGATAGCATTCTGAACAAAATGGCGTCGAAATTTTTCAAATCGGCTCACGATTGGCAGAACTGCCGTGAAACATACAAAACAAAAAAATAAAAATACGCGTCGAATTGTGTCGATTTTTTTAAGTTGATTAATAAACTAGAATTGTAGATTGTAGACGTTCGACAACAATCCACAGAGCATTAGCGTCAAATATAGCATCATATGTCACAATCTAGAGTCAATTACAGCTCAGTTTTGCTGCAACTCAGGAATTATGTAACAATAGCTTAATAGGACATTCGGTATATCCTGTGGGAATCTGCAAACATAGGAATTGACGGTCAACTATGAGAGCCCCGGCTTTGAACCCATTCGAACAGCGTTCAACGTGTTGTTATGTTGTACTCTTGTTGTGCTGGGTGGCGGTTGTTGTTGTTGTTGTCAATGCTGTTGTAACTATCAACTACAAACAATTTCCGATAATCGATTAAACACCAATCTATTACAGTGAACAATCTATAGTAACACAGCATCTGCCTTTAGCTGGCCACAGAACAATTTTAATTTATGCATACAAATTGAAAAAAACCCGGGTCGCAGTGCCAAAACCCTGCCGACAATATAGTGTATTTGCTAATACAGGCAGTCTGGTTTTATTACATGAACTTAAGTTTGTTTTTGGTCAAAATCAAAAATTTAACCCCTTAATACACCCCTTAAATTAACAGTTTGTTTTTAATTGCAACATTACTATCATCAAACCTCTACACCAAATTAAATACACCTTTCAGTAAATAATTCACTATCTGCAAACTAGTGTTTTCATAAAATTTGTAAGTCCGGTCCTGTCGGGCCGATTTTATTGAAATTTTAAGGTCACTTTTTAATTGCTACTAAAGGGTTAAGTTTCAATTTTCAAACGATTCTGAGAATTTTTTCGGTATTTTGGGGCCCAAAAACATTTTTCAACCCCTAAAAACTACCCTTAAAATGGCCCGATTACGCCCATTTTAAATAGGCTTCTTGCTGTGATGGATTTCAACACGTGGACCAAATTTCGTTAAAATCAATTATTTCTTTCGAAAGTTATTGCCCGCACACACATATATATATATATACGCATATATATATATATATATATATATATATATATATATATATATATATATATATATATATATATATAAATATATATATACATATATATATAAACATTTTTAAAAATGGTGCCAAAGTGTTTAGGAGGTTATGAAACGTCGAGAAATTTTGGTCCGACCCCTAGGTCCCGCCATCCGACCAACGCCAATAGTGTATGTTGCAAATATGGCAAATACACTAACAATACAAATAGATTGATAGGTAGGCATTTATTTGACACAGAAAACGTGTAAAATACTAGCCGTGCAACCCGGTTTTGCAAATACAAAAATTAGAGTTTAAAAGAACTAAAACAGCACGCTCTTATGAACTAAAATGTTGGGATCCAAAAATATTTTTCAACCCCTAAAAACTACCCAATAGTCTTCATGCGGTGACAATATGTCGGCCAAATTTCGTTACGCCATTAATACACCATTAATTCTACTAAAAATGGCTGAGCAATAATCAAAAAAGTGACATTAACATGAGCTAAGTCGGAGGCAAAGGCTGTTACTTAATTAAAAAAACTCAAGTCGCAGTGCCAAAACCCTGCCGACAATATAGTGTATTTGCTAATACAGGCAGTGTGGCTTTATTACGCGAACTTAAGTTGGTTTTTAGGCAAAATAAAAAATTTGACTCCTTAATACACCCCTTAAAATAACATTTTTTTTTAATTGCAATATTATTATAATCAAACCTCCTGTCAATAAATAATTCACTATCTGCAACAAACTAATGTTTTCATAAAATTTATAAATCCGGTCCTGTCGGGCCGATTTAATTAAAATTTTAGGGACACTTTTTAATTACTACCAGAGAGTTAAATTTTATTTTGAAACGATTCGGAGAATTTTTTCGGTATTTTCGGGCTCAAAAACATGTTTCAACCCCCAAAAACTACCCTTAAAATGGCCCGATTAGGCCCATTTTAAATAGGCTTCTTGCGGTGATGGATTTCAACACGTGGGCCAAATTCAGTTGAAATCAATTAACTCTTTCGAAAGTTATTGCCCGCACACACATATATATATAAACATTTTTAAAAATGGTGCCAATGTGTTTAGGAGGTTATGAAACGTCGAGAAATTTTGGTCCGACCCCTAGGTCCCGCCATCCGACCGATGCCAATAGTGTATGTTGCCATATTATGGCAAATACACTAATAATTTTCAAAACTATTATATTAGCATCCGACAATCTGAGCTGGTAGAACGATTACGTAACCGTTTACAAATCCCGCTTTAGGGAGTGCACCTTAAAATATAAACAGGCAAACGGGAGAGACAGGGATGATACCGTTTACACTCTGGAAAAGCAGGAAGACATACGTCTTGTCATAAATAACACGTCAAATAGGGTAATATACGCGGAGACATAATACAGTTTGTCCCAGAAGAGCAATCGATTCTTATAGCTTTTCAACGAACTAAGAGCACTCTTTTCATTTGATTTCAAGTTTTGTATCAAAAATTAATGCCGCCGTTAATTGTATTACTAATGATATAAAAAAATATACCAATTATCAATAAACTATTTTATAATTTGTGCTGATTTTTCACTCGGCACGTGGTAGAACATGATTAGTAATAACAAATAATTAAAAAATACTTGAAATTTGTACAAATAATTATTAAATTATTTCTCGACAATCCATCTTCAGGAGTACAAAAAGTATAAGTTTTTGTACTCCTGAGGATGGACTTATTGTCCGAAACGATTGTCGAGAAATAATTTAATAATTAATTATTTGTACAAATTTCAAGTGTTTTTTAATTATTTGTTAAAACTGTTTTATAGGTAGATATGAAATAATTGTCATTATTACCATTCCAACCCACTAGTGGAGAATGGTACTAGATTAGATCAAAATTCACTTTTTAAAATTTTACAATATTTTGTCGTTTTGAGGTCCCCCGAATCCAAAAAACATTTTTTTCGAAAAACTCTGTGCGTCTGTTAGTCTGTGAGCACGATGCAGGTCAAACGGAAGAACGGATTGAAATCAAATTTTGGGAGGATGTTTGGTATGCAAATATGAATAGCCTTATTGTTTTTGGGGAAAATCGGTGCATGCGCAGAAGAGTAATATCCTATAATGTTGTTTTTTGTATAACGATGGTATACGTTTTCTAACGGTTTAATATTCTTTTCATTTTTCCAAGCAAGTTTCATACAAAAAACATTTTTTCCTAAGTTTCATAGTTTCGGAAAAATTATGAAAACAAAAAAAATCAGCTGTGATTTTGTTCCGAAGATCTGTCAAAAATAAATTAGTTATGTAGCTGATAAGCATGCTTTGGTTAATTTTCACATGTAAAACCCTATTATGTAACCATGAAAAGGAATAGCTTTCATTATATTTATTACTAGTTATTACCCGCGTCACCGTACGCTTTAACAGAAATTTTATTTTATTCATTATAATGGATAAGTTTGGATAAAAACCCGTGGCGCAGGATCAATAAAAGAGCAATACTGAGATTAAAATTGCATTTTCACTAACGTTTCGGTTCGCTTTGCGCCATCTTCTAATATTTTATGTCAACAATGGGTACCGAAACGTTAGTGAAAATGCAATTTTAGTCTCAGTGTTGCTGTTTTATTGATCTTGCGCCACGGGTTTTTATTCAAACTTATCCAACATTCATCAAGGATCACAGCCACTCTAATTAATTTCTTTTAATTAGAGTCAACCTCGTATTCATTATTATATTTCAAACGGACCGAGCTGGGTAGAGTAGTGGTGACAGCACTAGACTCGCATTCGTGAGGTACGGGTTCGAATCCCAGCGGGGGCAGATGTGGCTGGGACTTTTTCCTACTGCCTCTCGCCGAGAAACGATAATTCCTGTACCGGCCATCTTGATTGAGGTTTTCCATGGTTTCCCTTAATTAATTCCAGATAAATATCGAAATGGTTCCTTATTCAAGGCCATGGCCGATTACCTATCAAACTCCCAGTTCAAAGATTACCTATCCTATTCTAATTTCCTATAATTCCTTAATTCGCCCATTGCTATTAGTTAAGTTGAAGTTTTAGAAATGTCGAAAATGACGGGAAGTGGTAAAATGGAAAATAGTAATGGCGTCTGTTATGACATAAAAGTCGACAAACGGACGTTAAACGCATTATTATTATTATATTTCAAATGAAGTTGGAATGGTCCTGTCGCCCAATTGGATGGAATTTTTATTTTTTGTAATAACGTGAGTATTCGAATTTTGCGGATATATTATGTTCTCGTTTTCGACAGATTTCAGTGAAGTCTAGGAACCTCCGACGAAATTATTAATAATGACTAACATTTATTGTTCACAGTTTACAGAATTTGTCCCTCGAGTGTTCAATAAACAATACATGGAAAAACAATTTCCCAGTTGGCTTTTTTCAATATGCGTACAGTAAATAATTAAAAGTAATGGCAGAGGTACACCAGGTGTCGACTGTGTTGACATATTAAAATTTAAAACCTACTTGAAAACTGAATTATGTTCATATCGACTATACATATTTTCAGCTCAATCATAAAAAAATAATCATTTTGAAACATTTTGTAGCTATAAAAGTTGGACGGCAAAGATATAAAAATTTATAGCACGTATTTTCATATGGAAAATATGACTACATTCAGTGGCTGTCAAACAGATATTATGCAGTGTGTACTGTGTCTGTCAAATATTGATCTGTGGGTTGAGAACTACTGGGGGGGAGAACTTATACGGTGATTACAAGGGTCACCAGAAAGATTAACATTCCAATCAGCTGCCAATCCTCTGCTGAAAGGGTTTTTAATTTTTAAACTCATGACAGTAACATTTTCAATGATATATATCTATGACTAGCGGCCCGGTCCGGCTTCGCCCGGGTGTAAATGTAATATATAGGATATAAAAGATGAGAATCATTATCATTAAATTCTCAACGTGTATTGAATTTGCGCGAATTCAATCGCTTTTATTTGTGAATGTTCAAAAATCGAAGAAAAATCTTATTTCCTAAAAAGAAATTTAAAAAATTCTGTTGATCCGATCGCTACCAAACTTCAGAAGATCACCCGCTGGGCTAATCTAAAGATTGTCTGAAAATTTCATCAAAAATGGTCTACCACTTGGAGTCCATAGATTACATATACATCGTCTTTTATCTATATAGATTATAAAAATGTAAACAGTGGTTATTGTGACATAACGATAATAGTCGGACATATAGTATCGCGAAGTTTTTTGTAGTTATTGATATGTTCTTTAATATTGTAGAACATACTTTTGTTCTATCATCAATAGTTTCCGCAGCGCATGCGACGAAAGATGTTTTATGGCATTTTTTTTACACCTTGGGTTACGTTACTAAAGTTTTAGTAAGAATCCCTAATATTTTCTAGCAATAAATATAGCCTATGTTACTCAGGGTGAATGTAGCTTTCTAATGGTGAAAGAATTTTTTAAATCGGCACAGTAGTTTTCGAGTTTATTCATTACAAACATACACACAAAAATACAAATCTTTCCTCTTTATAATATTAGTGTAGATTACGAGGAAAAGTCGCTGATGCCAAATTTTAATTGTTTGATTCACATCCCTACAAAGATTCAAACTGCATTTATTGTATATTCGATAAGTTTTAATTAGACGCTGATGACCTCAGATGTTGAGCGTCTATAATCTACAATCTATCTCTCAATAGTAAATAGTTTTATATTTATATATTATTATAAATTGAAGTTTAAAATCTTAGTGATAGATGGAAAAAAATAGTAATGGTGTGAATGGCGTCTGTTATGACATAAGGTCAAAAAACGGACGTTAAATACATTACTTCGGTATATATTACTTCTCAACGGTGGTTTTTGTTGGTAGAAAATATCTCCCTTAATACTGTATCAAAATTAATGTCTGATACGCCATTTTGGAGATTATTTTCCTCGTCAATGACGACAAATAAGTTATCATCTTCAATTTCATGTTTTCATTAAAAAATTACAGTTTGAAAATTTGATCAATTTCATTACAGAAAATAACATTCAGAAAAAACAAGCATCGTCATCTGGGGGCAATCTGTTTATTTTAACAGTTGTCGGTAACATTAAGTGACGTAGTGGCGCTAGTATTTATATTACTGTATCAACTTCAAATTCAATATGTTCGAATTGTGGTTCTGATTATGTAAAAATAATTTCCATTTATTTAAATTCGAATTCCCTTTAAAACATAGCAATGACGTCGCCCGAATAATGTTGCCCTGCGGCAGGGTTTATTGGCGTTCCGAAACGAGAATTGTGTAAATTTGCTTCCAATGTGCACACATTGTGATTTTTTCACATGCGCCATATATGTAAAATGTTCACTCGTAAATTAATGAATAATTTGAACACAAAATACTTCTAATTAGGTGAATTACATAACCATTGGTTAACTTTTCAATAATCCATATCGTGAACCAAAAATGGTGCGCATTAGAAGTTGTACTTTTTTGGTTTGATCGCGATAATTGATATTATTTTTTAATGTAGTATAATCAGAATTTGTTTTTATCTGGGACAGACTTTTTTAATTTTTTTACCATATTCCCATTTTCAAGAAAAAAAAGAAGTAAAACAAGTTTTTGTTGGAACGAAAAACCCTCGGATACAGTGAACCCCTATGTTGCTCTAATGATCAAGTCAATTTAGCATAATCGTTGTTTTTAGCATCCAATTAATAATCAGGGAACCCCAAATAACTGTTACAATATGCTATAATCATAATATTACATAATTATTATCGATGTACCAATTTCCTTTCCCAATTAACTGTTCTAAACGAACATACGTTGTGCAATTATTCACACAATTAATTTTTCCTTGAAGTTAATGAACGGTGTTAATTACAAATTAAATGTATTAAAATTTGCATACAGTAACAGCTATTTGTATAAAATATATATTGTTTTTAGATTTTACCACTACAAAAAATGACTTGTAATAATGACAAGAAATACACAAAAAGATAGCTATAGTTTGCTATTATATGATGAAACACCCATTGTTGACATAAAATATTAGAAAAGTTTATTAAGGGGGTCACCCTGTGTGATGTTTTCAAAGAATCGATTTTTCTTGTACAAATTAATTCCTTAATATGTATAGAATATGCTCAAGGGCAGCGTCAGCCTTTGAGCCAGAGGGGGGCAGAAGGATGAACAAAAAAAAAAATTTAGATTTTTGAGGGTAAAGATATTAAATATTAACACATTTATTGAATCCTTAAATTTGATTTTAGTTTCAGAGTGATTCTGCTGAACGCTACATTTTGTTATTTACTTATTGTGACATTAGGCAGGAAAACTTATAACTTAAAAAAATCCCGAACCTCTAGGGAGGGGCAGCTGCCCCTACCTGCCCCCCCTTGGCGACGCCCTTGAATATGCTGATAAAGATACAGGTGTTCGGAGCGCTGGGTTGAGTAGTGGGGCACTAGGCCTATTGTGACGTGTCGCTTTGGTGCCTGAGACCCTTCAATACAAATGTACATTCATATATACATGTATAGAAGGAGATTTCGATGATGAGTTGTTATTTCAAACCAGGCATCGCAGATTGATGGTAAGTAAAGAATTTCATAGTTTAAACCGTACTTAAAACTTAAAACGCGTTTTTATCAAAACTGTGTTTTTCGAGCTTGTCTCCAAGATATCTCAAGAACGGTTTGATCCATACACTTGAATTTTATAGGGTCGACTCAGCACATATAAAGTCACCGTGTGAACTAGAATCATTAATAAATTCCAAGTATTTTTATTTTTTTTGTAAGATAATAAAAAAAAAAATCAAAAAATTTGAAACTTTTGTTTTAAAGTTTGTCAAAAATTAAATTTTCAAAAATTTCAAACGATTCTAGTTCATACGATGCGTACAGGCTTACAGATTAAAATGCCGTTGGTCTTTGTAATTTCAGATAACCCAATCAGCCGAAACCATAAAGACTATGAGCACACTTTTTTTCAAGGCGAATTTCTTCAGACTGGTACAACTCACGATCCAGAAAAGATTTTTAGCTGAAAATTTATATGTGTACTCTCGAAATACTAATAAACAAATAGTAAATAATTCAAAGTTCTATCTTTTTATTTGTCGTCAAAAAAAATCCTAAAAAACCCTTAAAAATCGGCCGTCATACGGGCTGACCCCCTTAATCAAATAACGTCACAATCGGGACTCAGCTCCTAATCTTCCACTATAGGGGCGGCTGAGTTATCATTTATTCTACAGTGACACAACTAAACTATCAACTTTCCCATATTGCTATTATACTATGAAACACCCATTGTTGACGATAATAGAATATTAGAAAAATTTATTTTTCAAACTATCGGAACTCAAACTCGAATCTTTCACTATCGCGGCGGGTGAATTAACACATCTAAACAATCAATTTTCTCATAATAAAGTACACATGAAACTATTAATAATAGTAAACTTTATTCGAATGTTACAGCTGGATTTCTGGTAGAACTTTCAAAATATATTTAAGTTAAAAGTACTTTTAAACTATTCCAGCACTGGCATAACTGTCAATTTTTTTTTAATTTTAGTGAAGTATGTAACTTAAAACTTTGCTCGTTTCAAAAAAAAATATTGTCCAAAATTAATAGGGGTTATAAAACGTATCTTGGTCAAAGAACTTTCCAAACGGTGCATATTATGAAAACCTATTAAAGCTTCTTTTTCAAATAATCCGGGATTAAACTCAACAATAATACAAATTGCATCAACTTATCTACGGGATTGTGAATACTCACAAACCCGTTGCGGATATGCAGCGACATTTGACAAACGACGGAGGGTGACTCAACTACATCAGATATATTTTTCAATACGGATAATCCGATAGAGTAAGCTATAAATATGACCTTTTACGACTAAAATTATTGATGGATTTAAAAATAGTAAGTTATCCTAAATAAAAAAAGCTGATTTTCTTTTCCAAATAAATTATATAAGAAAAAATGTCAAAACACGTTTCTCTCACACCCGGCCTTTTACTTCCACCATGTCGCTCCTGTACCTTCACCACCGAAGCCAAAACAATTTTTTTTTACATTCAAAATAAAATTTAGCAAATCAGTTCTCAAAATTCAATATAAAATTATAATTATATCTATCTGATATGACAAATAGACAATAGCATCAAATATTGTGCAAAAAATAATAATAACTTTACAAATCTTAGTCTTTGGTTTAATTTGGGATTTTTCTGAAAGACGGAATTTTAGGGAAAATAAAATCAGTGAAAGAGAAGTTAAGCCTCCAAGAAGTTGGTTATTTAGTTATTAAAAAATCAAATCTTATCCCAATAGAAGAAGATATCCCAATAGAATAAGATATATTTGATTATCATCTATAAGATTTGATTTTCTAATAACTAAATAATTGACTTCTTGGAGGCTTAATTCCTTTTTCACCGATTTTTAAGCTGAATTGATTTTTTCTAAAATTCTATCCTTCAGAAAAACAATATCAACCCTTAAATAATTCAAACTTACTTGTTATTTTAAATTAGTCGACAAAACTTATTCAACCACGTGTCCAACCTTACTGTGACAGTCCAACAAACATAATAATTAATCAAAACAATTAAAAATCACAGCACCAATATTTATCAATCAAACCAAAAAAAGGTAACCAACAAAACAAAACGATAAAAGCAATCGACACTAACAAAATCACTCGTATGCGTGTCACGAAAAAAATTCAAAAACAAAACAAACCGATTCGAGAATCGCACAAACAACCGCACATTGCAAATTGTTATTAAAACAGAAGAGAGATGGCGACCTTCAATCAAACATACATATATCTAGTGAGCGATCACTCACTGATCACTGCACAGAAGCATTATCCGATACGACACAGGGTGCATCCTGATTATTTACCAATGTGTGTGTGTGAAATTTTGTCTGTATGGTGAAGAAGAAGACGCACGATCGCGTGACCTTCAACAAACGCCACGGGGCCGGGCTACTTTCGAGCTCTTCAACGACTTGCCGTCGACTGCAGTACAACCAGGACGGAAAGCTTTAACTGCACGACGTCGTCACACCGCGACGCCACCGTCAATCACTACCGCGCATGCGCTATGTTTACGTAATACTAGTGTGTGTAGATGAACGGAAGTACCTTCCTCGGGCGGCGATCGTCCACCGGGTTCAAGCGCGCGTTACGCAATCGTTTAGCGCCCTTATTATAATTGTTATATGCCCGGTATTATTTGCAACGGGATATCTTGTCTGAGCTAAGACAGCTGGGTGCATTTTTAGATTATCATCTATACGTAGACGTTTGGCTTCTGTTGGGTGTCTCTCGACGGTTAATCGAAAAAAATATCCCCAGAAAAAATGGGTGGGTGGGTGTTGGGCGCTTTTGGGTACTTTTGGTTTACAATGATAAATGCCCATATACTGATATTTATGTATTCTTAGTGCATATATATCGGGTATATTTTTTCCAGGGATATTTTTTTCAAGGCTATTTATTCCAAATCTATTTTTTCGAAGTCTATTTTTTTCCGGTTTATTTTTTCCTGGGCTATTACAATACTTTGGTCATATTTGTAGAGGAAGAGAATATGAACTACATAGATTAATTATGTGTGGTAAACTGGAGTGGCATGTTTCGAAAGGTAGGAAGAAAATCACATTGATAGCGAACTTAAAAAAAACCCGGATCGCAGTGCCAAAACCCTGCCGACAATATTATAGTGTATTTGCTTGTATAGGGCCGTGTGGTTTTATACTTTTATTATGTGAAATTAAGTTTGTTTTTGGGAAAAATAAAAAATTTAACCCCTCAATACACCCCTTAAAATAACATTTTTTTCTTAATTGTAATATTATTATCAATCTAACGTCTACACCGAATTAAATACACCCTTCAATAAATAAGTCACTATCTGCAAACTAGTGTTTTCATAAAATTTGTAAATCCGGTCCTGTCGGGCCGATTTTATTAAAATTGTGGGGACACTTTTTAATCACTACCAAAGGGTTAAATTTCAATTTTGAAACGATTCGAAGAATTTTTTCGGTATTTTGGGGCCCAAAAACAGTTTTCAACCCCTAAAAACTACCCTTAAAATAGCCCGATTAGGCCCATTTTAAATAGGCTTCTTGCGGTGATGGATTTCAACACGTGGCCCAAATTTCGTTGAAATCAATTAACTCTTTCGAAAGTTATCGCGCGTACACATATATATATATATATATATATATAAATATATATATATATATATAAATATATATATATATATATATATATATATATATATAAATATATATATATATATATAAATATATATATATATATATATATATATATATATATATATATAAATATATATATATATATATATATATATATATATATATATATATATATATATATATATATATAAATATATATATATACATATATATATAAACATTTTTAAAAATGGTGCCAAAGTGTTTAGGAGGTTATGAAACGTCGAGAAATTTTGGTCCGACCCCTAGGTCCCGCCATCCGACCGACGCCAATAGTGTATGTTGCCATATGGCAAATACACTAAAAAGGGGACAAATTTAAAATTTTTTAGTGATCTAAAATCGACAGCTATAGACAAAGTGAGGTGGAATAACGTGGTCTCCAACATCCTGTAAAGGATAAGGAACTTTATGATGATGATGATTTTTCCAGGGCTATTTTTTCCGAGATTCCTCTCGACGCAAAGCGTTTTTTTAAATATAAAATTTGGTTTAGTAATCAGGAATGCAAACGGACAAACACTTCTATATTATTTATCATATAGAAGTGTCTGCTTGTCCGTTTGCAAACCCGATTGCTAAACCAAATCTTATAGTTAAGAAACGACTTGTGTCGAAAGACGTCCAACAGAAGTCAAACGTCTACGCACTTAATGATTTGAATGAGCGCACTAGCTAAGTGTAAATAGAACACGCGGGCACGTCATACAACGCACCAGCTAAGCAAGCGTGGATAGAACGCGCGCGTGCAGTTAAAAATGACACATGACGTTTTTCTCATTTTACTCCCCAGCAACCAAGCGAACAACATCCGAAAAAAGCTCCATTTCAAAAAAAATCATCAATCGGAATGAATTCATCGGATTTTTTATACCGGCTGCAGCCTAACGTCTGCACTATATGTTTTAATTAAATAATATTGGGAAATTTATAGTGTATAATAAACAATATTATTTTTTTAATTTGTAGATTGTAATTCTAGTTAATACATTACCACCAAAACCCAGACTACAATCTGGAGAATTTTTTAAAATCGGCAACTAAAATAAACTAAAATACCTTATTTCGATTTTTTTTGTAAAATAAAGGTGCGCGCCACTGTATTAAACGACTTTTACAAGTCAGTGACGAGCATTCGATTCTTTTTTGTTATGAGAAACGGTAAATTGCATTTCAGTTCAATCTGTACCTATATTCACAAAACCAATTTGTGTTTAACTAAAATAATGTCCCCGAGGCAATTTTTTCAAGTTCGCATACTTTCACAATTTAACTGAATTTAAATTTCCAGTATCGACATATTATGTCAACTATATTTTTGATACGATATAGACGCTGATGACCTTAGATGTTGAGCGTCTATAATCTACAATAGATCAATCTTTGATAAGATATGCAGGTTACAATGCCACATTACTGAAACACCAATTTAATATATTAATCTTTTTTTTTTAAATAGTCAGGTACTTATTTACGCGATAATTGATATTCACATCTTCGTTAAAGGTGTACATTGATAAAATAAATTAGGATGTCTAGGGAGATGATAAATATGGTTAAAAGTTAGCCTGTTCACTTCGACTAATAGTTATTTACGTGGACAACTCCGTCAGCACATTTAACAGAGAAATGAGACGTGTCATCTATTAATACAAGGTAAAACTATACTGCATCGAAGAGTCAGCTTTATCGACGTTTTCAACCTTGTCGATACACGTAGTACATTCATATTAAATTAACAACTAACTTCATCGTTGCATATTGAGTGCTCAGATTCCGTAACAGAGAAAGTGTTACCCTTAATGCGCCAAAAGTATGACTTCAAAAACAATAATGTATATTTTTTACTCATTAGTTAAGCAAGTTCCCTGATCATAAAGCAAAGCAGATTGGTGATCAAAGTGACCTGAATTCTAAGAAAATGGAAACAGGGCCGACTCTGGAATTTATTTCAGAGGAGGTTGCCATTCGCATCATTTGTAAATCTGGCTTCTCTTCTTCTTACGTATTAAAAAAAACAATCATGTATATTTTTTACTCAATAGTTAAGCTAGTTCCCTGATCGTAAAGCAAAGCAGATTGGTGATCAAAGTGACCTGAATTCTAAGAAAATGGAAACAAGGCCGACTCTGGAATTTGTTTCAGAGGAGGTTGCCATTCGCATCATTTGTAAATCTGGCTTCTCTTCTTCTTACGTATTAAAAAAAACAATAATGTATATTTTTTACTCAATAGTTAAGCTAGTTCCCTGATCATAAAGCAAAGCAGATTGGTGATCAAAGTGACCTGAATTCTAAGAAAATGGAAACAGGGCCGACTCTGGAATTTATTTCAGAGGAGGTTGCCATTCGCATCATTTGTAAATCTGGCTTCTCTTCTTCTTACGTATTAAAAAAAAACAATAATGTATATTTTTTACTCAATAGTTAAGCTAGTTCCCTGATCATAAAGCAAAGCAGATTGGTGATCAAAGTGACCTGAATTCTAAGAAAATGGAAACAGGGCCGACTCTGAAATTTATTTCAGAGGAGGTTGCCATTCGCATCATTTGTAAATCTGGCTTCTCTTCTTCTTACGTATTAAAAAAAGCAGGTACCTACGTTTGAAATTATAATTGTAATAGAGGAGCCGTGGAAACGTCGTATAAACAACGGCATTGCTACATGCTCGGATATTTTCAATCTTGCTTTCGTTCTCAAAATATCCGTCACTGTTTTCAAGCAATCCTTAATTTAGGTAACATCAAAAGATGAAACATAATATCTGAAGGTCTATGAGGAATCGTTAGATAGAATGACCTAGATCGTGGGAGCTACGGTCGACTGAATCGTTTCGGATACTCCGTAGGCTATAATGGCTGAGCCTACACGTCTGACAACCCGCACAACACAAATGCGATAGCGTCTCTTCACTACAACAACAGAAAGCTCGCTGTCTCTCTTACTCCTTGTCTAACCATATATTTGCTTTCTATATCAGAACGGTTCAGACCTACGAGTGTTCAGGTTTTGTTAATTCAGCGTCTTCCAGTTGCACAACATAAATTACCAGTTAAGCCGTTAAGGGGCCGTTCAAGTATTACGTAAGCACTATAGGGGGCGTGGGGTCTTTGCTTTTCTTATTTTTGATGCCATGGGGGGTGGGGGAATCTAGATGGTAATTACGTCAGCCGTAATTATTTACTTTTTTCTAGAATTATATCTGCTGCTCATGAATCAATAAAAAAAATATTACATTAAAAGAAAAATGCATATATCAATGGGGGGGGGGTAAGAGCTTTGCTTACTTTTGCTGACAAGGGGGACGGAGGGATAAATAATTGTAGTAAATCTGCTTACGTAATACTTGAACGGCCCCTAATTAACCGATTAAACAGCCCTGGCTATCTATTATTATTATACAAGACTGCGCAGAAAGTTTTGAGCATGATTGTAGCCTCCACTCGATATTTTAATTTTATAACCAAGACCTATATAAATAGGAATACACTATTTAATTCTTTCGGTTCTATTGCTGAAATGGTTCGTTTTTTTTGTTGTTCTGAGAAAAAGAAACCGGAAGCAGCCATTTTGTTTTATAGATAGTCGGTTGAATAACCGGTAAATTGTCCTGGCAAAATGGTTATGTCATAGATAACCGGTAATTTTACATCACTGTGTTATATAAAAAGTAACCTTTTATTCGTTTGGGAGCCCTACCTTAACGCGATATAAAGTAGCCTATTCTTTGGTTGAGGACTAAGGACGGTTATATGTATACGGGAGACTTTTAAGAAAATAATGAAAAAAAACCCGGGTCGCAGTGCCAAAACCCTGCCGACAATATAGTGTATTTGCTTGTATAGGGCCGTGTGGTTTTATACTTTTATTATGTGAAATTAAGTTTGTTTTTGGGCAAAATAAAAAATTTAACCCCTTAATGCACCCCTTAAAATAACATTTTTTTCTTAATTGTAATATTATTATCAATCTAACGTCTACACCGAATTAAATACACCCTTCAATAAATAAGTCACTATCTGCAAACTAGTGTTTTCATAAAATTTGTAAATCCGGTCCTGTCGGGCCGATTTTATTAAAATTGTGGGGACATTTTTTAATCACTACCAAAGGGTTAAATTTCAATTTTGAAACGATTCGGAGAATTTTTTCGGTATTTTGGGGCCCAAAAACAGTTTTCAACCCTTAAAAACTACCCTTAAAATAGCCCGATTAGGCCCATTTTAAATAGGCTTCTTGCGGTGATGGATTTCAACACGTGGCCCAAATTTCGTTGAAATCAATTAACTCTTTCGAAAGTTATCGCGCGTACACACATATATATATATATATATATACATATATATATATATATATATATATATATATAAATATATATATATATATATACATATATATATAAACATTTTTAAAAATGGTGCCAAAGTATTTAGGAGGTTATGAAACGTCGAGAAATTTTGGTCCGACCCCTAGGTCCCGCCATCCGACCGACGCCAATAGTGTATGTTGCCATATGGCAAATACACTAAAAAGTGAATTAGCATCTTTAATTAAATGCGCGAATAATTGTGCCGGTGAGTGTATAAATATTAATAGACAGCTATCGCACAATAAAATATTTATTCTATTATTTCTATTGATGGATACATGTCAATTTATATCGAAAATTTTCCAATAAAATAAAGAAAAACATTTGTATACTAAGTATGTGTCAAGGTTATTAGAAGAACACAGGTTACCCCATTGGCAGACCGTTCATATTTTTATCAGTCACGTAATCTCAAGCAAGTTCAATTTTTTTAAGTTCGAAACTTTTTATATTTTTTAAATTTAGCGGAAGATTATTGAAATACAGTATTTTCAACACCATTCATTTTTATTCACGTATTTTCAAGTTTTTAGTCCCTTATTCTCACACAACGAAACCTCACACGCTTCTTAGCCAATGGAAAAATTTTTACTTTTTTCAAACAGATACGTCGCTAAAGAAGTTAAAACTTCAATAAATAAAATGGGACGATGCTCCGCGGGAGGGCGTAGAACAGCTCGGCTTGATGAGGAGGAAACTCCTCTGAAAGGGTTGGCTGTCCCTATGTCCCATCGGAGAGTAGCGTCTCCGCGTTCCTTAGCTGGCTGGCTAGTGCCCCACTTGCAAAAGTGGAAACTAGTAGCAAGGAATCATCCCTGCGGGGACGCGACCAGCGGTCTCTAAATAATTCGGTACCATGGGTGACCAGGGGCCTCACTGGGTATAATACTCCCAGTGCCTGGTCATATGCGGTTGGCGCTTCGGCAGCATCGTGACGGCAGTGGTTAAAACCCCACGTCGCGGGGTAGAAACGCCTAGCGTTTCGATGAGGGAGCAGCATACTATTTGCTCGGGTTACTTCCTCTGCTCAAGGAAGTAGAGATTCAGATAGGTCTCGGCCCCACCAGTGGTAGAAGGAGCTTACATCTCTGGATAAACTGGTAGTCCAACGTATGCGTGGACGCGAAGGCGAAGCGTATCTTCGTCCCTCGCCCATGGGGGCCTTGTGGGTAATGCCGGCCACACACGTAGCTGCATACTTGTCAAGTATACATGCGCTTGACGTTTGATCAAGTTTGCATGACCGTGTGTGTGATGATTTTGATCAAATATTTTGACTTGACTGCCGAACGAATTTACAATCTGCGTACTTGAAGACTTGACAAGCGGCCAGTATTATGACGTGACAATCAGGCGTTCATAGATAATCTGTTGCGACTTCTCTTTTGTCTATACGTGTGTTTCGTGCATACTACTATGTCTACTGATATTCGTAGAGCTTTTTACGAAGTGTTTGAAGAATTTATTATAATTTGCATCAAACAGTACGATTTTTTCTACTTTTCTGAACCATTTCGGTAGCCAACACCAAGCCAATTATTGCTAAAGCTTCATCATATGTGGATGCCATATAGTCAATAACTTTACTTTTGCACGTCACTTCTGGTTGTAGAACTGACGCCGCTTCAAGCAAACTTGTGCGTGTGTGTCCCATATGGCCATCATGCAAACTTGATCAAACTTCAAGAGCATGTATACTTGACAAGTATGCAGTTACGTGTGTGGCCGGCATAAGCCATCAGGCAGCTACTGCAAGTAAAACTCTCGACAGTTTAATGTATAAATATGAAAAGTGCGCTTTATGAGTGGGGCTGAAGATATAGAACTTGAATGTGTCGGCGTCACGGTACATCGTTAGACGAAGCACTAACACACAGACAGAAAGAGATACATAGTGAAAGAGCTTCCCTTGGCAATCTCCGGCCAAGCCGGGTACCGGTGAGGTTGAGAATACATCGATCTTGTGCAAGAGCCAAAAGTGTCTTGTGTTCGCCTATGTAAGGGTGCTATCCTCAAACTCGGTCCTGTTTACGGCTTTCGTATACCGGAATAGGAATGTTGACTATTTTTGAGAAAGTGTTTAAAAATCGTGCATAAGTACCTAATATAACCACAAATATTTGAACATCAATAAAACTGAACACTTCACATTTTCACGGCAGTCGATAAATAAAAACTCCGTCAAGTTTCTGGGTATCCATTTGGATGCTACAATTAGCTGGAACTGTCACATTCAAAATCTCAGTAAAAAACTTAGCAGTACTATCTACGCTATACGGAGGATCGTGGGAGTTCCTTCCACGGAGGTAGCACTCTCTGTTTACTACGGCATGTTTTATTCTTGTATGCAGTATGGGATTTTACTTTGGGGTAACTCTCCCAATTCTATAATCATTTTTCGTTTACAGAAATTGACAGTCAGAATTATCGCAAACGCGAAGTATCGAGATCCTTGCCGTCCTTTATTTAAAAAATTCAAAATATTAACATTGCCATGTGTCTATATATACAACTGTGTAATATATGCACATTCTCATAAGAAAAATTTTGAAAGTCACGCTGACTGTCATCGTTACTATACCAGAGATAGGGATAAGTTTCGTCTTCCGAACCACTGATTGGCGAGATCACGCACCGCACCTGACTATTGTGCCTTAAAATTATACAATAACCTACCTTCCTCAGTTAAAGAGTTTAATTTACAAAAATTTAAAAAATATGTTAAAAAACTGGTGACAGATAATTGTTTCTATTCTGTGGAAGAGTATTTAATTCACGTATTTTAATCTGTGTATTTTAAATTGTCTTGACTTGCAACTATTGTACATTCTGTACCAAATGTTGTAAATATACATCTATCTATCTATTTATTATTATAATTTTTTAAATACGACTCGAGCTTTAAAAATCATGTATTTTAAATTCCGTTTCAAATTTTGCTCCAAAACGCCAACACTTGTCACGTGACTGCAGTGAAAAATTGGTTTTTGAAAAGATATTTTCTATAAAGTTAGCAATTATGAATTACGAGGCGTTGTTATTTTTTTTCTTCTAAAGAGGGCGGTTTCGATTTAAAAAAAAATTATAGTGAGCTTCACCCTCATAAGCTCACATAAGAAGTTTAACCTCTTTAGTTTTTAATATTATTCCCAAGTTTAATTTTTTTTTATGTGAAACTGAATAATAATATTTACACATACTTTGCAACACACTATAAACTTCTGTCCTTGTCAGTTTCATGTAATTTAAGAGACAAACTAAATTCCCCTTTATTTGCCAGTTCTACTTCCCCTCGATTTCTTACTTTTTTCAAATAGATACGTCGCTAAAGAAGTTAACCTTCGAAAACATGTTTTTCCCCGAAACACTATAATGAAAACATGTTTTACTTTGAAAAACATTTTAATAATCCTCTATAGATTTTGGACCTAAACAAGACATAGTTTGAAGTTAGATATATTTTGCATTTCAAAATCTCAGAGTGTCGTTGCTAGACATGTGACGAATGGAGAGTTAAGAATTATCAGCGATTCGTTAATATAATGTCACGAACATAATTTTATGAAAATTTGTTTCGACTTTTTTATGTTTGAGAAACGCTGAAATAAGTTAATATACCCGACTACGGTAAAGTCGCAGAAAAAAACTGCGCGTAAATCTCACGGCTCTGGAATGAAACTTCATGGGTAAACAATTGTATTATGTTTCTAAACACTAATATATGTTGGTTCTGGTCTTAGCTATATACATTCCGTATTATCACAGATGGTTTTGCTATACGCTTAACGTCTGGCTATTCAGTCTTATTCTCTGAGCATTATTTCTACTATGCGAACAGAAGGAGCGTGTCAGTTGAGTATACCTAAGGCACTATAGATGTGAGTATTCTCATCCGCCATTTTGGCGCCTTGCTTATCGCGCGTAGTACGACAACATATGACTAAAGTTAACAGATAAATTATATTTCATAAAAGAAAAATGATTTGAATGTTTGTCAAGATTTTTTAAAGGTCCTGCTGTTGTTTGTACGCGTTTACCCGTACGCAAAAGTGCTTTAAAGTGGGAATATCAATGTGACAGCTGTATAAAAGTTGTCAGAAAAAATTGCGGAATTATTTATTTTTCATCACTGTACTATGCAGAATAGAAGAATTATTTGTTAATTGTAATGACTATTGTTGTTTTTTTGCGGGTTATTAAAAAAAATGCGGAAATGTCAGAAAAGAAATCTGCCTTTGGCAATGACACTTCAATTTTATCAGCTGGAATTCGAAACAAATAAAATAAAAAATATTGGATAGGTACAAGTTGTATTATTTATTATAAAAAAAAAGATATACATTAAATAAAATACATTATGGAGAAGCATTCCAATTTTTTTTTTCTTTGCTGACGCCGTTCCATATTAACTATTTTGCGAAATTTGCTATTTTCAATGAAGTTTTTCAAACAGTAAGAACGGACGTTAAAAAAATGCCGGATAATTCTCCCTTTCACATTGCAACATTCTGGAAAAAATACTGTCCGCTAAACATTTCACCAAATCAGAATTTCCGTTTTAATTTCTTCCATCCATCCTGTCGACGATTTTCAAATTGTGATTCTTCAAAATGTGTCTGTAAGAAAAATACGTTTAACTGTATTTTCAAAAAAAAAAAAAGAAAAAAAAGCGGCTGTAAGTGCGGAGACAGGGAAAATTCGCATACTTCACACAATCGAGAGTTCCCACTTGGCGTCCAATTATTTCCACGTCGAGAATTTTGTATCCACTTTGCTCGCTTGGTTCCTGTCGGAAACCTGAATAATCTCCACCCTTTTTCTGATCTATTGGTGCAATTTACCGCCGAGCAACAAGGCATCTTTTTGTTTAATCAGAACGTATGTGCAAAATGAAACTGTAATCGATAAACTATATTTGTTCAATGATTTCACGTACTTTTTTAACAAGACATTAATATACAAACCGGGTTTTATTCACTTACAAGTAACAATGTTGCTTCCCACTAGTTACACAAAAAGCAAATAATAAAATCCGTATATAAACGCACTTCACATATCACTACGTCTTCCAATTTTAGTTTGAGCCCGAAAATACATGCTATTTGCAGTTAACACTTTTCAACAGAGATAAATAATTCGAAATGCTGCGTTGACGTATTTGTTGTTGTACTACATATGATCACAGAACACGTGCGTAAGACAAGCAAGGCGCCAAAATGGCGGTTGAGAATACCTACATCTATAGAGCTCTAGTATACCCACACTACCTGCAAGCCGATTGGTTCCCATTCTCCCTTTGCAGGTCATTTCCCCCACTCCTGACAGTGTTGCTTTTCGTTAAGCGGTTGAACAAAATTACTTTCATAGCGGCCAAAGAAGTTACACCTCAAAAAAACGTAATTGCTTTATCTCCAAAACGGGTACAAGGAAATGCTAAAATCAGGTTGCCATTTTCTTTGACCATATCAAATTTGAAAGCTTAGAAAGCTCGTCCCACATTTGTTTAGGTTAAAATCTTCGTTGTAAACAGATAGACTATTTTTTTGAGAATTTTTCAGATGCATTTTCTACCAGAAAAAAATTCCCAAAAGTGTGTAATTTACCTTATAAACATAGAATAATCTCGCAGCGGAAATACATCATCACTCATCGCTGGACAGTTTCAACTGATTGGCTGCCCGTAGTTGAATCACTCCCACTGGTTCCTCAAATTTGAATCGTGCAGTAGTAGTACCTTAAAGATGACTCAGGCCCGTAGCCAGAAATTTTGTTCGGGGAGGGCTAAGGTGATTTTTACTCGAAATTAATTAAGCACGTTCAAAAAGTAAAGTTTTTGATATTAATACACTATTAATCAAGCATGTTCTTTATCAAATAGGACACTGTTTTGCATGACACATGAATCATTGACATATTTGACGAGGTTTTTCATAATGTATAATTTACGTAAACAATAAAGCCATAATACATATATCTTAATGCATCAAATCACGAATTCACAAATTAACTTAATTGTCTCGCAAAAAACTTTAATACTTGTGAAAATCAGTATTGTTGTACTATTTTTCTCAAAATATTCTTTTTTGCTATGTGCTAGAATTTTCAATTTTTCCAGAATTTCGGGGGGGCTTCAGCCCCCTCAGCCCCATCCCTGGCTACGTGCCTGAGATGACTGGTATATACATCTCTTTCAATAGACATACATCTCTTTATCTATGCGGGAAAGTGACGTGCTGACTAGGTTCAGCTTTGACGTCATCACATAGCGCCCAAACTCAAGCGTTTGAAATGGAATACACCTTTTAAATTTGTTTGCAATTAAACGGAAGGATATAATGAAGTATTTGGTTTACATGACTAATTGTTTATGTATAACGATTAATGTGCACTGTTCAACGTCTGTTTGCTGTTTGTCTGTCTAAACTATTAAATTGATTTTCATATACTGTTTCCACGAATAAGTAAAGAAAATATTTAGAAAGGTTTCAGGCGATATCTCTTACGCTATTGCAATAGGGTTACAGAAGGCTGCCATTCTGGGGCTTGTAAATAATTTAAAGCAATATCATTATTTCAAGAAACAACATCAAAATAAACTTTGTGCGTTATTTGAACATTGTGCTATTATTTTATGTTAAAATAATATACAGACTGTATCAAAAAAACCGATCATGTGCGAGTCGAACTCGCGAGAGGGCTCTGTGCCATTCCATTTTCCATGAGAACTTTAAAGTTTAGGATTTTCGTCTAGGTTTTCCTATAAACTATGGGTGAGGCACTATATTCCCTTTTTTTAAAATTTTAGCCTCGGTAGTTTCGGAGATAAAAAAGGAATGCCCGATTTTCGTATATTTTCTTTAATATCTTTTAAAATACGCATTTTCAAATTATAGAAAAATGTATATTATGTATTCCTCATAACTTGCCGTTTCTTTTGAGATGTCACATGATGTATTTGATAAATATATTTGGCCCCCAAAATTAACCTCCAACGTAGGAGTTCGTTTATTTACGCTATACGTCCGTGACTGGATCTTCTAGGTCCCGCCATCTGACCGATGACAATAGTGTATGTGTCGAATATGGCAAATACACTAACAACACATTTTTTCTAGAATCACTGAACTAATTTTAGACCAGGGTCGATAATTTTTGAGACCAAAAAAAATTATAGTAGGATGAAACCCATTGAAAAAGGTAGAGAATATAACAAAAATTAAAGAAAAAATAAATAACGGTCGATCTGAGGTCAGGAAGGGAAGGGGGTGAGTTTTTAAGGGTAAAAAACGGTTTATCTCGATTTCCGGCAAAACTACATGTCCTATGAAAAAAAGTTAAATAGCAAGGTAATAAAAATATCTACAACTTTTGTTTTTACACTTTTTTCACATAACCTCAAAATTTATGTGAAAAATTCAAATAAACAAGTTTTTGGTTTTTTATTTTTATCTTTTGCAAAAAAAAATATTTTTTCACGAAATTTGGTGAAAACTTACCTTTTTATGTCCTAAACACACAGTAATTTTTTTGATTAAAAATATTCATTTTTTCACCTTATTTTGACTTAATATCGAAAAAGCACCCTAATTTTCAATCAAAAATCTCACGTCAAAATATCCGCGTTTTTAAAAAAATCGGTGGGCTTTTTGTTCCTTGAAATCTCTACTTTCTGATGGTATGAAAAAAAATACACATTACTACGGTAAATGTTCTCAGAAAATGCAAATAAGTTATCTTAAAATAGCAATAAATAGGCATCTACGCATATAATTTATAAGATTACATGCGTAGATGCCTATTTATTGCTATTTTAAGGGGGTATTCTAGTGTAGAGGCATGAATTTCGCCCGGTTTTTGAAGCGCTGTACAAAGGAAACAAAAAATATTTTTACTATAAATTTTTTTATCATTTGTTTATTGATGTTTTATTATTACATTAAAAAATTATTAAAAAAAAAAAATTAAAATTGACAAAGTTATGAGCAGTCAAAGTGGGGCGTCAAAAAAAAAGAGGGTGTCCTGGCGTGCATTATTCCAACCCTCCTGGTGATCTGGTACATAAAAAAAAGGATTCTTAATTATTATAGATGCCGCTATCGTATAACCCTTGGATAAGTTAAAAAATTTTTTTTTTAAAATGGCGGCAGTTTGAAAAAAAATTTTTTTTTCATATTTTTTTAACAATTCCGAATTTTTTAAAAATACTAAATGAGAGGTTATAGTTTTGGGCAAGGGTCACGCGATGAAGCGATGTATAGAGAACATCCTCTCCAAATTTGAAGTAAATCAGTTCATTAGAACTCGAGATATCCTTACCGCCAGCTCGAAAAAAGTAGTTCCGAGAAAAACGCGTTCAAAGTTTTGAGACAAGTTTTCGACAATTTTACTTATAGAATGGTACAGAATACTTACATATTTTTAATCGGCGCAAAACTAACTTAAAATGAAACTAAAAGGAGAATATTCCAACAAAACAAGTTTCTATGTCCTTCAATTAAAAATAGATTTAAAATGAATTCTTTACAATAGAAAGGGACATAAGTAGGGACTCGGGAACGCCTACCGTCTTTTGTTAACTTGTAGCGGTCGGGCCGGAACCGATGCCACGTCACTAAAACGGCTATAACTCATGAAATAATAGGAATTTTGAAAAATCCTTTTAATGACATATTTTTGAATATCTAAACTTTGAAAATATGAAAAAAAAAATTTTCGATTTTTTAAAAATTCTACAGTAGAATACCCCCTTAAGATAACTTATTTGCATTTTGACGTGAAATTTTCGATTGAAAATTAGGGTGCTTTTCCGATATTAAGTCAAAATAAGGTGAAAAAATTAATATTTTAAATCAAAAAAATTACTGTATGTTTAGGACATAAAAAGGTAAGTTTTCATCAAATTTCGTGAAAAAATAAATTTTTTTGCAAAAGATAAAAATAAAAAACCAAAAACTTGGTTATTTGAATTTTTCACATAAATTTTGAGGTTATGTGAAAAAAGTGTAAAAACAAAAGTTGTAGATATTTTTATTACCTACAACTTTGTCATTTAACTTTTTTTCATAGGACTTGTAGTTTTGCCGGAAATCGAGATAAACCGTTTTTTACCCTTAAAAACTCACCCCCTTCTCTTCCAGACCTCAGATCGACCGTAATTTATTTTTCCTTTCATTTTTGTTATATTCTCTACCTTTTCCAAAGGGTTTCATGCTACTATAATTTTTTTTTCACATTTTACCATTTTCAAAGCTATCGACCCTGGTCTATTTCATGTAACTTTGGTCAAACACCCGGCATATATATATATATAGAATAAATTTGAAATACGAGTACATGTAACGCATGCACAATAATAAAATTACAAATATAATTTCTGCGTATAATACCTGAATAAATCAACAACAATAGTTTTACAATAACAATAAAAGTTCGTAAATTGAAAACAGATACAAAATACGATTAAATAAGTTTTTTATTTATTCACGGGAAATTGGACAATTGAATTATAAAATAGATTAACTAAATTAAAAAATTTGCGACGTTTCGTTAATATGTTTTAACTTCTCGGGCAAAACTGAAATGATAAAAAATACAAATTAGTTAATGAAATAATTACAATTTTTTTTTTGTTAATAGAATTGTAATTATTTCATTAACTAATTTGTATTTTTTATCATTTCAGTTTTGCCCGAAGAAGTTAAAACATATTAACGAAACGTCGCAAATTTTTTAATTTAGTTTATCTATATTAAAAAATTTGCGACGTTTCGTTAATATGTTTTAACTTCTTCGGGCAAAACTGAAATGATAAAAAATACAAATTAGTTAATGAAATAATTACAATTTTTTTTTTGTTAATAGAATTGTAATTATTTCATTAACTAATTTGTATTTTTTATCATTTCAGATTTGCCCGAAGAAGTTAAAACATATTAACGAAACGTCGCAAATTTTTTAATTTAGTTTATCTATATTATAATTCAATTGTCCAATTTCCCGTGAATAAATAAAAAACTTATTAATTATAATGGACGTGAACAATCTTGAGATACGATTAAATATTACTAGCGAACCCGGGCGAACACGTCGCACCGTTAGTAGTCAGTTACGTGATATAATATGGTGGAAATTCTATTCAGAGACTTCAGCGCCACTACGTCACTTAATATTACTGACAACTGTTAAACAGATTGCCACCAGATGGCTAAATTTTAAACTGTAATTTTTTAATGAAAACAAAAATTTGAAGATGTTAACTTATAAAAATGATTTGTCGGGAAAAAGGACTTTTTAAGTAAACACTTATTTGTTATTTATAGCGACGTTTCGTCCCTTGCTTGGGACTTTTTCAAGCTTTATAACTGTAATTGAATTATATTAATATATTAATTATATTTATATTAATTACCAAGGACAAAAAAGAAAAAAAAATCAATTACAGTTATAAAGCTTGAAAAAGTCCCAAACAAGGGACGAAACGTCGCTATAAATAACAAGTAAGTGTTTACTTAAAAAGTTCTTTTTCCCGACAAATCATTTTTATATTAATTACCAAGGACAAAAAAGAAAAAAGTCAAGATGTTAACTTATTTTTCGTCATGTTTATAAAACCTTTTTTTCATATTTTTGGACAAACTATCTTCCCCTAAAGTCCTGCGCACATTTTGTGAATAAGATGTCTGCAGAGCACAATTGTCAGCTACCACAAAATAATATAAAAATATTGATGTTTACTGCAATAAGGTACGCGAAGCTACTCGAAAACACCCGAAGGTACCCGAAGACAACTAAAGGTGCCCGAAGAAAGCCGAAGGTACTCAAAGACTGCCAAAGTACCCGAAGACAACCGAAGGTACCTACTCAAAGACAGCCAAGGGTACCCGACGAGTATGTTGCTTGAATGTTTGGGTTTTTTTATTGTAAATTTTTCCCATATTTATAGTTCGTGATATTTAATATTTTTGTTTATTTCACACGCAGAAGGTTAACGGAACGCTGCCGAAATTTTTTTTGTTCATAGTTTTATAAGTAATAAATTTTATCTTCTCTCTTATATATAAAAAGAGAGGTTTCAATATTTCTTTCTGGTATGTTTTCTTACAAAAGTCATGTTCTTCCTAGAATTGAATTTCTTAAACGTTAATTAGAACACTAGGAGGTGGTTATCACCCTGTTTTCCCAAATATTTATAATTTAATTTTTAATGTTAGATAAACTGTAAATTATAGACGCTTAACAGCTGAGATCATCACTGACTGTTATTATCGTACGGGCAGCTGGATAATGGCTCATGATATATTTTTTTGTTTTATTAATACTAGATATAGATGCTAATGAACTTAATTTCTCTCCCTCTCTTTCTCTTTTAAGACTGTTTATCAGTGACCAAAGTTTATTAAACTATTCTGAACAAATAACATGATACTGAAACGGTAGCTATTGCTGAACTAAAAGAATAATTAATTATCAAGAATAAATAATTTTTTGAGCAGAAGTCATTAAGAATTCCACAATGCTTTTGTTACGAAGAAATATGTGTGGACATAATCTAAGGCCAGAGTCAAACCAAAATGCGAATGAAATGAATTGTCCATTTCTGCAAAACAAAGATGTAAAGATATCAATTTCCTGAACATACATTTTTTTATGTTCAGGAAATTGATATCTTTACATCTTTGTTTTGCAGAAATGGACAATTCATTTCATTCGCATTTTAAACAATTGCTCAAAAACTTTGTAAGTTTTTGCTTTCTTTAAGGGCGGGATCCCCGTTGAGAAGCAGTAACAATGAAAATAAGTCACCCATCGAATACGCAGATACTATAAGAGGTATCTATTATCACAAGGGTGGCTTTTTCGGATAGGGTGTGTTTATATTAGGGCGGTTCTTAACTAAAAACAGGTAAATCGACAGGTACAATTTATGTTAATGCCCGATCCGACATTTTGCGACGAAAATTTGTATATTTTAAAAAGAAAAACGAAATATCTCTGAAGAAATGATTGTTTGTTGATGTTGATTTATGCATTTAATGTGAAATTTACGAATCGTGAAACAATTCACGTCAAAAGTTTAAACGTTAAATACATCAACAATGAGAAAATTATAGAAATCAATACCGTAGAACTAATGATAATGCAAGAAAATTGAAAATAACAATACCTTGAATCTTGATGCAACTCCTGTTCTAGCACATATATCTAATTTGTTTCAATTTGAAATAACTATGAAAACACTTATTTTACTTTATTTATTTATTTATACTAAATAGACTAATCACTTTAGTCATTTTAACTTCTTTTAACATTTAATTTAGCTCAAATAACCAGATACGTATACAAATTTTGTCTATGCTTAGATCATCAAATGTTAGAAATACAACAATTAAACATCATTAAAACAATTTAAGAACGAGTACTGTCACTTCAAGAATTTAGAACACATTTTTGGGAACTGTTTATTTTAAAAATTCGATCACAAACGGCCTATAAACACAAAAAACACGAACTCTAAGCCTCGATTTGACATTAGCTTCAAATAAATATTGTAAACAAAACGCTCAGTACTTCAATTTACCAATAGGTGAAAATATAAACAGGCGGTGCCTGATATATTTTTTCGTAAATAAAGCCATAATTTACAAAAAATGCCCATTTTTTATTTAAAATTAATTCTATAAGTGAAGTGCAAACATGATAAACCATGTTCTTACAATTTTGACAAGAAAAAATTATTTAAGTACTAGTAAATTGAAACGTTAGTCGAGACTTTGGTACTCCTGACTTTAAATTGTAACGTACCTCGATTTAGGCTGGCTACACAAACTAGTTTCAGCTGGTTCTCAGCAGAGCGGGTGGCCATTGTTTAACAAAGTTAAATCAAATCAGCTTGATAATTATTAATTTGAAAACGGAACTGAAAAGTATAATGTAAGTCGATTTTGATTATTAATATATTTTATTTACTAGTAAACAGATTTACAAACAATTGCGGGATTGCAAAGAAATCTTGAAATTTGTACAGCGACCTTGGTCTGCAAGCTTTGCAGAGACTTCTATCATTCTTCGATGTCGAAATTAGCAAATAATTCTGCAAGAAAAAAAATTGATTTGTGTTATTAGTGTTTTATCAGTTTAAGTACGTCGATATTATCGTTTTATTATTAATGAAGTTAATAATTATGACGCAAATTATTAAAACATCTAATTAGTTCTTAAGTATTTGCTTTCAGTAGGCTTTCTACATAATGGCCAATGATAAGATATTGATTTAATGATTTCAATAATTGGTTTACTGTGCTTTTTGTTCAAATTTCCGTTTGTGAAATGTGGTTTACGAGTGATTTCAATGATCAAATCTGTACTGAACGTCACATCTACCTAGTAAAAATATTTTTTTCCTGACTTGTTGTAAATGATGATCTATCTATCTATGAAAATGCATACTTAGATTAACTTTTTAGTGTCTTCGATTGAAACCAACATTATTTCATATATTTCAACCAAGATTGGCATTTTTACGAGCCATCGGGTAGTTCGAAGAAAATTTTAAGCCACCGATAGTCAAAATTTTTTTTGCTGCCACCCAAGTTATTAAGATATTTTATTTTCGCTTACTTATTAGTTGCACGATGATTAGTAGATTACCTTTTAATGTTGTAAAATTTATTCTACGTAACCGTAAACAATTAACTTAAAAATATCGATACGGCACAACGACCACTCCGGAACAGCCCCATATAAACTTTCTAGACAAGTTTACAAACATTTAAAAAAGCTTCGATTCGGTCTCTAATTTGTTCGTAGCGAATAGACTGCATCGAACGCCTCCGAAACGTTCATAAAGGTTTGAGACTGCATCGAAGACTTTCGAAACATTCTTTTGCATATAAACGATTTTAGAAATCTTTCGAAACGTTCATAACTGTATGAATCTGATTCGGATGTATTCGAAGCACTTGTAAGCATATGCAAAAAATTAAGCAGTTTTTAATTGATGTAACTTAATAAAAAATTTGGTCTGTGTTAGTAACTAAGTTTTTCAAAAGCTAAGTTCGCGATAGTTATTTCTAACACATGAGACACCATCGATCGATTGGTCGAAGATCAGAACCTATCGATCGAAGATCAGATTTGGTTCGTAGCCCTGCACCACTACTATTTTATACACATAAATGTATTCTGAGTCCAGCCCTGCTTCAAAATGTATTTAATGACTACATTTTTTAATAGTGTGTAATTTTCTTTTTCAGGTTCGGTGTTGTGCATTGAGTGTTAAATTAGGTAAACTAAAATTACAATATTAAAATCGTTCAGTTTTCTTATATCATTCAAATCTGATTTAAAAAATAGTGGCTCAATTAGAGTTACATAAATATCTACATAAATTATCAGTGGCTGGTTGTTACATAATATGTCCTGCTTATTAACTTTACAAAACAAAAATTCAGTGACGTAATTGCGGTCTCATCTGTCACTAGTTTCGCGTTTAAAATTTTTCAGGCGACAGCACATTGTACCTCTATTAACAGCATTAAATTTTTTATATATATGTTTAATACAAAACTAAAACAGTACTTATCCTGAATATTATGCTTATATAAAATTTTGTTGATTCATTTTACAATAAATACATCATCTACTGGTGATGCTAACATGGTTTGCGAAACGCGCGTCGATAAAAAAAATGTGTTAGTGATTTGTGATTAATTAATAATGTTTTTGCGGGTAATTGGACAATTAAATAGTTTTTTAAACATCATCAGGCATAACTGTAAATAGTCAACTGCATCGTTCGTAAAACTTAGATATTTACTAAAAACATATTTATAACTACTATAAATATTAAATTATTTTAACAAGTTGTATTATGAAAATATAATTTGTTCTCTAAAACAATAATATTAATAAATGGTTATCAGAACTCTACATTCTGTCTACAAAACCAGCTGTCTTTAAAAAGTTATACTTTTAGCTCAAGTCAACATATTTGATTATTGGGATTTTTTGTGGTAACAATAATAATAAACAATGTAGTAATAATACAAATGCTTAGATATCAATTACTAAACAGCCTAGACTTAAAATCTTAGATGTAAAATCGAAATTAACGATATTTGTTATTAGTAGTCTTATAATATTAATTTAAACAAAGAGTGAAGTGCTCAAGACCTTATCAAAAGTTGTGTGTATCCAGAGATCCAGAGTCTGAACCAGATGCGATTTGGAGCTGCATGGACTTCAGCACAATATGGGTTAGTGTTTTTGATTTCAAGTTTTATTTGTTGATAAAAACTCGATACGGAAACTGTAAAGGCTCGCCACGACAAAAATGGAGTTCGTAGCATTTTGGTGGATTTGAAAATTTTAAATAGTTGTCGAGTGGTGTGTTTCATATCCACTTATTGATAACAATTGGAGGACCCCTGCATTTTTGCTAATCCTGCCATCTTGAATTTATGTATCATAGGTAACAAAGACATGCCTCGATGTATAATATTGGTCTTTACTATTCGAATAACTGTATACTTAGTAAAGTCTATAATATAAAAAAAGGCAGACAAGTGCGAATAGAATTGGCGCCCTTAAGATTCCTTACCGTCATATTACTTAATAATTCCATATAAAATTAAAAATGTATTAGATTCGCGTTGTTATCGTCCATGATGTTATATGTTTATGGATCGTGGGTAATTGGACATAAATAAATGAAAATTCTAAGTTTTCTAAATTTGCTACGTTTCGTAGGTTAGTTTCCTACTTCTTCAGGCAAGTTTATAGTTTAGAATCTTTGTTGATATGTTTGTAGTGAGATCATCTTGTCATTCATTTAAAAACAATAATTTAAAAATATTAAAAACTAGCAATCTACTATGGTTTTGATTTGTATTACAGCTTCTTTTTACAAATCAAAACCATAGTAGATTGCTAATTTTTAATATTTTTAAATTATTGTTTTTAAATGAATGACAAGATGATCTCACTACAAAGATATCCACAAAGATTCTAAACTATAAACTTGCCTGAAGAAGTAGGAAACTAACCTACGAAACGTAGCAAATTTAGAAAACTTTAAATTTTCATTTATTTGTGTCCAATTACCCACGATCCATAAACATTAAAAATGTATTATTTTCGGGTTTTTTCCTTTACTCGTGTCAAATTACAAGATTCTAGGTCAACGGAAATTAATCTATATGTTTTGATGAGTGTCTGAATAAAAAAAAACAATGAAAACATCAAACAGTGCTCTAATTAAAAGATAAACTGGATCGAGAGATAAACTTAACTTTGCCGTTAGAAAACTGTTATATCGACATAGGTCACGATCAGTTTAAAAACTGCAAATAAATTCAAATCTTCAAAAAAATATTTTTTTTGTGATGTAACTACAAATTTATCGGATTTTTCCCCTTACTTGTGCTATAAGACATTGCTTCTTGCCAAATTTCATTATTCTTGGTCAACGGGAAGTACCTTGTAGGTTTTGATTGCCTTGCGAATGTCAAAATATGTGGCATAAACGGCCGTATCTTTTGATTGCGTTGACTTAGAAGTTAGATTTTTTCACAACTGTTCGGGATTGCAGATCTGAGTATTTGATATTGATTTCAACTTGATTCCTTCACGCGTTCCTGAGAAAAAGGGGCAGACAAACGGACAACGAAGTGATCCTATAAGGATTCCTTTTTTCCTTTTGAGGTACGGAACCCTACAAAATATAGATGACTTTTATTATTATTATAAAAATGTAAAACAAATACTTTTCAAAATAAAATACATAAGGCTACGCGTGCATGATTGATAATTTATCAATCGATGGTCGATCGAACTATCGAATAGTAATGGCAACTGTGTTGTAAGAAAAAGTGCGCATGAACCGATACAAAATCGGCTGATTTTGTGCGCGATTTTTCATATAACACCGTTGTCATTACTATTCAATAGTTCGAATGGCTGATTAATTTTTCATTCGTGCCTTATGCGCAAATAAAAAAAAATTGTAACATATTTCGTGGTCACGGTGACCATTTGATACTATAATGTGCTACGTTCTAGTACACAGTCTAGAGTCTATACACTAATTAATATACAAACTAGTTTTATGATTACTTTTAAACAGTTACTTACGAAAATATAATTACATAAGTCCTTAAATAACGTCCTGCCGTAGGCGGGAATATTTAAATAAATATTTTTGTGCAATCGATCGACATTCAGTGATCGTTCGACTAGTCGTTTGTGGTCTTCGGAGCAGTGTTTCTGAAACTGATGTAAGGCTTACCGGTGATAATAATCGTGTATTAAAAAAATATTGGACACAATTCAAAAATGGAAAGCCATTACTTTTTGGTGACGTGAACAGGTCCTTTTTAAGCACCAAATGAATAAGCGCGAATTTTGGTACATTTTAAAAACACGTTCATGTGTCCATCGTCCAAAACTAAAAACAGATAGCAAGAAAACAAATTCATTAGAGAAGTTTCTTTGCCATAATACCAAAGATACAAATCGGTTGGGTCAGACCTTGGACAAATACTACAAAATATTCTCATACAAGCTCTGCACTAATTTAATGTTCGTTGTCATCGAAAATCTAGATGGCATTTGCGACAGAGAACAGGTCGCTGCTTGCCCCATAGACATGCATGACCCTGTTTACTAAGTTTCCTGTATTATCAACCAAGATCTAATCCGTTATTATTACTAATATTTAATATTTATCAAACTGGTAAATTGGAATGTGAACCTCAGGGCCGCTTGTTTTATTTTATTTCTACGACTTTAATAAAGAAAGCGTATCTTTTTGTAAGAATTTTCTTTGCGTCTGCTTTGACGACTACACCGAATTTCACAGTCCATTTAATCAAAAATTGCCCGACTATATTTGTTTTTGGTCGCAGCCAATTATTATACCGAAAGTGGCCAAAACCGACTTAAATCGATTGAACTCGGGCTTTTTACATACTTATTACACAGTACACACATGGGCATCGGTGACGTAGCAATCGACTCAACCAATCACAGATGCCTAACTTTCCAGTACACACTACACTGGTAACCTTGAGTACACACTACATAGCTTAACATAGCATTATATTGACTAAGTAACGTGTTGTTTACGATATTAATATGAACACGTCTAATAATAAATCGGAGTGTAAACCCCCCGAAATTTGTCGGGTTTGTTTAGAAGTTGATTCAATTTTTTTTAACGTATTTACCGAATTCGTTGCGGAAAAAGCTCTCGCAGCGTTAATAATGGAATGCGCTCCCATTCAAGTATGTATTGAACTGTTGATTATTGTATTTTAAATGAAACGGTATAATCAATGTTAAGTTTGTGATTAGCCGAATGTGTCATAATGTTCAATTATCCGGTGCTCAAGGTCTATTTCTAGAATTGCTGAAAGTACCAATTGAAATCTCAATTTAATATTAAAAAATAATGAATTGGTACTAGAATCAAATAACTCGGGCGCTTGGTGACCTTTTAAAATTAAAAAAATAATTCATTTTAATTATCGTAGATTTCACCAGGCGATGGTTTGTCGAATGTAATATGCGATGATTGTTTTGAAAGATTGCAAATTGCGTTCCAATTTCGTATTTTATGTGTCAAAACTGATAATGAACTTCGACGAGAAAAAGCTTCTCTTGAAGAAATACTCTTTGACGACAGTTCTGTTGATTTTAATTCAAAGAATTGTCACAACGCATCAACAGACAACCAAAGTGTTGAAAGTGAATTGCGATGGGATATGAATGATGTGGAGAAAGAAGTTGATTTAGATGTTCAAAAGAAATGTATAACGACAAGCAACCATGGCCAAGATGATAAATTTAGTCATGTCTGTGATGAGATTAACAATGTTGAAGTAATATTGGAATATGGTAGTGAAAATAAAAATGCAAAATCGAAAACTAAACCAGAATTTGTTTGTGACATTTGTCAGAAAGGATTTAGATATCTGCAAGTTATGGAAATTCATAAACGGAAACACTTCGCTACCAGCAACATTTGTACAGACAGAAATACAGAATCGGAAACACCGACAGTTCAAAAAATTACTGATATAATCGCAAATGAAAAAGAATTCGAATATAGTGATAAGGATAATGCAGAACTAAATTTATCCCAGCCTGCTAGTAACACAGACAAGACTGATACAAATATAAAACCAAAGAAGAAACGACATTATCAGGAATATATTTGCGATATTTGTGGGAAAGTATTTAAGCATCTTACAGGCTTCAAGTATCATAAAAGAAGACACGCTGAACCATTAATTGCTAAGAAGAAGCTTGGTCCGGTGGCTTGCGACATTTGTGGTAAAACTGTAAAATATAAGGCCAAGTTGTCAATTCATATGAAATCGGCCCATAGCGATGAACGGCCTTTTGAATGCAACACTTGCAATAAAAGATTTAAAGATAAAGAAACGCTAAGAAAACATAATATGACACATGACAGCCATTTGCCTTTTTTGTGCGAACATTGCGGAGTGGGATTCAGATATTGTAGTAATTTGTACAAACATCTTTATACTCATTTAGAAGTGAAAGAATACCTGTGCAATGTTTGTGATAAGCCATTCAAAAGTGAAGCGGCCAGAAATATGCATAATAAGTTGCATGCGAACGAAAGACCATTTGAGTGTATTCTGTGTAATAAAAGGTTTAATTTGAAAAAATATTTGCGAATACATCAATCGGTTCATTCAAATACACGGCCTGTTCATAAATGCAGTATTTGCAACGAAGAATTTCAATCGAGAGCCAAATTAATGGTGCATAAAAAAGAACATTTGTTATATTTATAGCTTGAATTAATTGTGATTATGATATTTATGTTATACAAGCTGTGGTAAATTGAATTTAGAATTGGAAAATAAAGTTTTGACACGAAGTACAATATGTCTCCTAATTGTTTATCGGGTATCGATAAAAATGCTGGTATTAATGTCATTTTTTAATATTCATAGTAAACTGGGCGCTTTCATAAAAAAATGATTTATGTTTCCTGAAAGCTAAAAAGAAATTTTTTTTATTAATATTGCCATATTATGGCTTTATAAAAAAAGTTTACTCAGTTTAAATCCTGAAGATTGGTGTAAGCTTATAAACCCGCAGTTGATCTTTTGAATTTATACATTTAATTAATTCCCCGTCAGTTACCATATTGAAAATTCGGATTATTTTTCACAATAATGAATAATTTGTTGGTGACTTTGTGAATGCTTTATCGTATTAAAAATAAAAAATGCGATATCATTGTGGATGTATGCATTTTTACTACGTTTAAGTTTTTCAAAATTTTGCCTCGCATAAAAAATCCCCATTGGCGTCTTCTAAAATTTCGAAACTGCGATTACAAGTCCCAAAAAATGTTGGCGTTCTACGTCTTACTAAAACTAATAACTAGAGATGTCGAAAGTGCCAAGAAGTATCGATATCCGTAGCGATATATTTTTTTAAAAATATTGATATATCGGTACAATTTTAAAGAGAACATTGGCACTCGAAGAAATTTAGTACACATATTGGCTAGCTTAATATAATCTGAAATAGCAATTAACGGACATTATTTCTAATAAATCAAGTAATAAATAATTATCTGAATAACAACGATAAGAATTTTTTGTGTTTATTAATCAAACGTCTAATGCATTTAGGAACAGATAATTTTAGAGATTAATCAAACAATTAATAAAGCCAGGGATGACGAACCTATGGCATGCGTGCCAAAGGTGACATTCGACAGAAAATTGTTGGTACTGCATGAATTGAGGTGTAATTCGAAATAATTAAAAATATTCATCCATAGTAAAAAAATTTTTGGTCTAATCAAACTACTTATTTAATTTATTAAAAAAATTTAGAAATGAAATGAAATATTGCATGAATAGCTATTTTGACTGTTTAATATTCCGAAAATATCGAAAAATACGGTGAAAAAGAAACGTGTTTTACATGTGCTTTATTCACTGTTGTTGTTTTTGGAACGCACTTACAGTATGTTCCAAAAACATATGTAAAAACGTATGTTCCTTTTTCAGTGGAGTTTTCTATATTTTTTGAATAATTAAACGGCCATAGTCAGTCGCGGTAGTACATACAAGTGTTGCTACTGGAAAAAAATATCGGTTTTCGATTGTCGAAATTTTATATCGAAATATTAAATATCGCCCAAAAATATCGATATATTAAATAAAAAATATTGATGTATCGATATTTTTTCGACATCCCTAGTCTTAGTAAAACTGATAACGTTACCTCGTTTTTGAGTTAGTAATAAATGTTTCCTTGCTGTATTTTAATATGAGCATTTCCAATATTAAATCAGAATTAAAAACCAGCGATATTTGTCGAGTTTGTTTAGAAGTTGATGCAACTTTTTTTAATGTATACACCACAGAATACGTTTCGAGCAAAACAATCGCAGCGTTAATAATGGAATGTGCTCCTGTTCAAGTATGTATAAATCTGTTGATTCCACATTAAATGGAACTGTACTTGCTAATGCACATCTGAATTGATCATACGAGCTCTGAAGCCCTATAGAACTTATCGAATTGTCAGAACTGTCTGTTGATCAAATTTTCGAACTATTTGAACTTGGTTCATTAATACTAATCCTAACCAGCCTGGATAGTCCGAAAAGTTCTAGAATTTAGAGCCATTTTGTAATTAGAATCAGTTTAGTTTGTTTTTATTGTAGATTACCCAAGGCGATGGTTTGTCAGATTTAATATGCGATGATTGTTTTGAAAGATTACAAATAGCTTTCCAATTTCGTGTATTATGCATTCAGTCTGATAATGAACTTCGCAGTAAAAAAGAAGAAAATTGTCTTACATTTGAGAAAATATTCTTTGGCAATAGTGATAATTTTAACTTAAAGTACAGTCTATCTAACAATCAAGATGTTAAATCAAACGAAACTGATAGGTTACGATGGCAAAATGTAAATGATTTAAAGAAAAAAAGTTGTAGTTCAAATATTCAGAAGAAAAGTACATTAAAAAATGATAAAGATCAATATAACGACCATTTTGTTGATGATAATGTTGAAATGAATTTATCTGATGATAGTGACAACAGAAATGGAGCTAAGAAAAATATAGAACTGAAAAAGAAACCAGAATTTATTTGTGATATATGTAAAAAAGTATTTAGGCATCTTAAAATAATGGAATTTCATAAAAGGAGGCATAATAAAAGAACTGGTAAGAAAGATAGTTCTTTGACATGCGATAAATGTGGGAAGGTACTTTATAATCATGGAGGATTGTTGGCTCATATCAGAACGGTTCATAGTAAAGAAAGGCCATTTGAATGTAAGATTTGCAATAAAAGATTCAAAGATAAACAAACTTTAGGCAAACATAATTTCACACACAACAGTGAATTGTCTTTTTTGTGCGAACAGTGCGGAATGGCATTTAGATATCTCAGTAATTTGTACAAACATCATCATACGCATTCAGATGTGAGAAAATATTTGTGTAATGTTTGTGGTAAATCGTTTAAAACTGAAGAAGTTCGAAAATTACATAAAGTTATACATACAGGTGAAAAACCGTTTGAGTGTGTGCATTGTAACAAAAGATTTAATTTTAAACGTAATTTGAGAGAACATCAGTTAGTTCATACGAAGGAGCGGCCTTTTAAATGTAATATTTGCAACGAAGTTTACCGATCAAGGACCAAATTAATGATGCATAGAAAAGGACATTTAATATAAAATATTTCTGAGAGAGAGAGAGGGAGTGTGTGTAGATTGCGGATGCTCGACAGGAAAGTTGTATGAATTTTGTTTATAATATTTTTATCACGTAACATGAAAGTAATCATTAATTATCCACGTGCGTATGGCCGAACACGGTATTTTAATTTAAAAAAAAATACATCACTTTAAACACAATCCTAAAGTTTGAGAATCATTGAGTTATTCGCTGAAGTGAACTTATTCAATTGATAAATGAATAAAAAAAGTCATAATATGACCAAACACACCGTGTAACGTCAAAGCTTGGCTTGAGTGACCGTTGCCATAGAAACGTAGCTTAGATTATTAACATTATTTTTACATGGGTACAAAACAGTATATTTAAAAATATGAAGTATGATAAAAAATACAGACTTCTAAATTCAACTCAATGTATAAAAATTCAAAATACCTATATATAATACTCGGCACGGTTCTAAAAGGTTCTAAAGTTAGTCATGGTTGTTTTGTGGGAAAGAAAGACTCCCAGTTACCGGCACAGAACGTACGCTCGTCGGTGATTGGTTATCACTGGTTGTCGTGTCACTTGTCGCTTTCCTGCTATACAGTGCAGTCCAGTACGCTGTTGTTAAGTTATTTCTTTGATTGTTAATTGATCAAGATGCTTAATACAGTTTTGCATAGACAAGCACGAAAAATATTTTTTTGGATGACATAATGCAAGGAATTAGACCTTTAGATTAAAGAAAAATTAAAAATAATAATATAGCGCGACTTTGTAGTTTTTCAACCGACTGTACCTGCGCAAGCCTCCATTTAAATTTAACTTTAGAACCTTTTAGAACCGTGGCGCGTATTATACCTAAATTTTAAAATAAAATTTGTTATCATTTGTTTCTCTTTAAAATTGTAATAAAATTGTTTTGGAAACACACTGAATCTCAATGATCACACATATCTCAGAAATTAAAATTAGTTTTTGTAGTGACATCAGTTGAAAAATGCATTTGATACTAAACCTTCTTTAGCGAGGGTATCTAAATGAAATTTTCTGTGATGTTAAAAAAAAAATTAGGAGGGCTTCTAAACAGCTCTGTCTAAAAATTAGAGAGGGTAAAATTCGACATAAAAAATATATATAAATAACATCTACGACTAAAGAAATTTTACTTCACCGCGAACTTGTGTGAATGAACCTCAAAAATTTTTGACACTACCAGGGTATTGTATTTTTAACCTTGCCATGATCGATATAAAGAACACTCAAAATAATATTGTCGTCGACAATAGAGAGTATTGATGTTGAGTCAAAAAAAATATGTCATCTTGTCAACCACATGCAACATCAACATTCATACAAGCGAAGCCTCTGACTGCGGTACTAGTTTATAAAACGTATTTTATAGAAATATGAGAATAATGACGTTTGTCAATAAATTGAATACAATCTGTAGATTATGTTTAGAGCAAGACATTGCATTGATTGATATATATTCATTCTCGACAGAAATAGGTAGTAAAATAGCGGAAGCAATTATGAAATGTGCTCCTGTCCATGTAAGTAAATTGACGCTTTGTTGAAATTCTGTTGTACCAGTTTATGTACGGATTAACTTTACAGATCGAAGAGCACGATGGATTACCGAATTTGATCTGCAAATCGTGTAAGTATTGTTTGAAACAAGCGTATGAATTTCAAACTCAAACAGTACAATCTGAAAATACTTTACTGTACTTAAAGAATGTACATGATGATCATAGCTACACGTCCTTGCGAGAAAATAGTTCGAATGCGGATTTTGTTACTGTATATCAGAGTGATGTAATCAATGAGGAATTATGTAAATTTGATGTTTGTGAAGAAATTACCTCAACAATTTTAAATAACTCAGAGGATGGTTTGACAGTTGAACTTGAACGGGGAAATGATTTGGATTTATCAAACGTAGGAAATGACGAAAGTAATGTTGAATTGAAATCTAAAATCGATGAACAATTAGACGATCATGGACAAAAAAAATCTTCTAAAAATATGTTACGTTCATCGAAGAAGCATGAACGTATGAGCAAACCTAAAGGATCATATTTTTGTGATATTTGTCAAAAAGAATTCATGTATTCTTTCAATTTAACAAAACATAAAAAAATACATACCGGTAAAAAACCCTTTCAATGTGATGTTTGCAGTAAATCATTTACTGAAAAATTTAATTTAAAAAGTCACAAACGTGTACATTCTGGAGATAAACCGTTCAAATGCAATGTTTGTGATAAGAGTTTTTCCGTTTTTTGTAATTTGGAGACACATAAAAGAATACATTCAGGAGAGAAACCTTTTTCTTGCGAGATTTGTTGTAGGAAGTTTAATCAAATGAGTCATTTGGAAAATCATAAACGAACACATACTGGGGAGAACAAGCAAAGTCTTAAAAAGCGCACTAAAGACAAAGGTGAAGACACAAATTCTAAACTTCTTGATGCTGGTCAAACGTTTCAGTGCAGTTTGTGTGGCTCTCAGTTTAGCCATGAAAATTTATTAGAAGAACACAAGCAAACTGAATGTAAATTGGCTAGTCAAAATACTTCGCAAGGACCTTATTATTGCGACATTTGCAACAAGAAATTCGGTTATTCCTTCAATTTAAAAAAGCATAAAAGAATACATTCCGGTGAGAAACCTTATCAATGTGACGTTTGCGCAAAATGTTTCAGACAAAACTATAATTTAAAAAATCATAAACGTATACATTCTGGAGACAAACCGTATCAATGCGATATTTGCGGTAAAAGTTTTTCAGTTTTCTGTAACTTAGCAACACACAAACGAACACATTCTGGTGAGAAACCTTACATGTGTGACATTTGCAATAGAAGATTCAATCAGTTAAGTCATTTGGAAAATCATAAGCGCATTCATTCCGGAGAGAAACCACATCAATGCGATACTTGCGGCAAAAAGTTTGGAGTATTATCTAGTTTAATGTTGCATAAACGTCTACATGCTAAAGTAAAACCTTATCAATGCAATACTTGCGAGAAAAGATTCACACAAACAGTCCATTTAAAAAGACATAAACTTACACATTCTGGGGAGAAACTGTATCAGTGTGATGTTTGCTACAGATGTTTTACTCAAAGTACTGACTTGAAAGTTCATAAAGATGTGCATTATAGAGCGAAACCTTTCCAATGCGATACGTGCAATAAACGGTTTACTGAAGTAAGACATTTGAAGACGCATAAACAAATGCATTCAGGAGAGAAACCATTTAAATGCGATATTTGTGATGGACGTTTCATTCAGAGTAATCATTTAAAATCACATCAGAGACGACATGCATGCATCAGTCATGTTTAAAATATTAGATCTTCTTGTTCCAACTGGGTTTCAGACAGATTTAACAATAATTTTAGATTGTAGCCAGGCGAGCCCCTTATAAGTTAACGATGGTCACAATCTAAGGTATTCGTTTAACCAAATTTTTTTGACTATGTAAATCTCGCCACTTAATTCTTGGTTTACAATTTGCTTCGTACCTGTTCATATTTTTTTAACGCAAAATTCATCTATCGATTTTGCCTCAACGTTTTTATGAATAAGCTGCAGTATCAGTTTCTATGCATATTTTCAATCAGTTTGGTTAAATGTGTATTTCGATTTGATTAATAAGTATTTTTGGCTATATAATATTCTGTTTTCCAATAAGAATGTCCTATCTTTCAAAATGAATAAAACGAAATGTGTTAACAATTTAAGTGAGAATGATTGGCGAGCGCGACATTCATTTTGTTCATAAATTCTAATCATTTTGACGTGCTGTAGAATCGTGTAACTTTCCGTGACTGTCAAAAACTGCGTAAAAACTAACATTAAATATGTCAGGCATATCTTCATGACTGGAATCTCCGCGATGTGTCAAAAATAGGACAACCTTATTGAAAAGCCTTAGCTATTAATGATTATCAATTGATTTTTAAAACAGCAATAATTGTTACAAATTTCTTTTTGTGTAATTTCAAATAAAATACATATGATTCGTAAACTGAAAATATATTTACAATTTTCCATCACCGATCCTTTTAACACGCAACTACTTCGTTATTTGAAGTGTTTCTATTAACCAATTCGGATTTAAATATGTAGGTACATACCCCTTAATTCTCTTGATGTCCTACTTGATCCCATGTGAGAACTAAAAAAAAAACGGTAAGGAAGTACACACAATAGATATAGAACAAAAAACGGACTGAGAAATCTAAATTTTATTTATTACAAAAAAAGAACCTCAAACCATTTATACACCAGTATGTTTTCGTTTGTGTTGATTCATATACGTTTTTCGGGTAAAGCACTTGTTACAAACATCACATCGGTATGGTTTCTCCCCAGTATGTTGACGTTTGTGTATTTTTAAAGTTCCAAGTTCAGTGAATCGTTTGCTACAAACATCACATTGATGAGGTTTTACACCTGTGTGTTTAGGTTTATGTCTATTCAAAGCACATTTGTGTGAAAACCATTTGTAACAAACATCACATTGATACGGTTTCTCGCCGGTATGTCGTCGTTTATGTCTTGTTAAATTTGTTTTCTGTGAAAAAGTTTTGTTACAAACGTCGCACTGGTGCGGTTTTGCACCGGAATGATTTTGCAAATGAACATCTAGTGAAGTTTTGTACGTAAAACATTTGCTGCAAATATCACACTGGTAGGGTTTCTCACCAGTATGTTTTCGTTTGTGAACATTTAAAGTTCCCAGTTCTGAAAAACATCTGCCGCAAACATCGCACTGGTGAGGGGTTTCTCCGGTATGTGTTCGTTTATGGACAGTCAGAATGCACATACGCGAGAATCGTTTATTGCAAACTTCACAGCGGAAAGGTTTCTCACCAGTATGTCGCCTTCTGTGCCTAATTAGTGTATCTTTCATAGCAAAGCATTTATTGCAGAATTCACACTGATGGATTTTTTTCTGTCTTGGACCTTTTCTAGTTGTATTTATTTCGCTGCATTTGTCGCGCTTTTCGATTGTTTTTGAATAGTTTTTTGACAAATGGCGTTTAATTCGTTTCTCAGGATAGTAACAGTTCATTTCGAATGCTTTTTGCGAACTTCTTTTCGTTATTTCCTCACGTTTTATTTCATTTTTAGGTTGTGTATTACGATTGGTTCCTTTTTTTAAATTTTGTGTCACGTTATGTGTCATCGAATTTTCGTTTTTGACATCATCAATAAGTTTAACTGAATCTAAATTGTTTGTTGCGTTACTGAAATTTTTATTATTTGGAGATAGCTCTGATTTGAAGTCTTCTAAATCATTATAAAACTCTTCAGCTTCTTCAGATTGTATTTTTTTCAAGTGTCGAAGTAATATCTGTTCAGAATCTACAGCTTTTACTTGAAATTGTCGTGACTTCAATAACTGTCCTAGGCATGAATCGCATATAAAAGTTGGTAACCCATCATCTTGCGTTATCTATTTAAAAAAAATGACGTATTTATATCAAACGGCCCAAAAAGCGTTTAATGTCATAAACAATTGCAAATTTTCAAAACGCATGAAACATGAAGATATTTGCGATATTTGGAAGAACATAAAAATATCCCAGATATGTTTAACTCTACTCTGTCTGATAGAAAAAAGTCCTCTGAATCGATCAGGTCAATGAGAAGATTTAGTTTAGAAGTATGGTGATTTAAAATGTATGAAAATTTAAATAGTTTAAAACGTCTATATCTTCAAAACTAATAGAGATGCAGGGTTTCGGATGGGCGGAATCGATTTACCATAATTTTTTCTATTTGTACGTGTAAACGAAAACCCAAATTTATAAAAGCGATAAATTTGTTGAAATCAAATTCTCAGTTCCCAAGTTTTGATATAAAAACTTTAAAATGTTCAAAATGTTAATTTATAATAAGAAAAACCCCTTTCAATTGATAGATAGTGGGCCCGGTTAATTCTGGCAATTGGTGACCCCAAAAAATTAACAATAAAGACTTACATGTAGAGGAGCGCATTTGATAAGGGCGTCCACAATTGTACCATTTAACGCTGCTGAGACAATGTAAATATCGGTTAAAGTTTTACTTTCATCAAGGCATATTCGACACAGTTTGTCCAAATCGCCTGTAAATAATTTTAATGCTTCCATTTTAACTAAAAATAATGAGCACACGACGAAGTTTTCTGTTCATCACCTCACTTATTAATTAGGTACAGTATTTTAGTAAGAATTAAGGATTAAACCTTGTCCTTTGATACATTACAAGAAACTAAAAATTAAAATAGACCTCGGACTATTTTTAAAACGCTCATTTTGTTTTCATAATTACATCTTGATTTTAAAGAAGTTGGAATCGTAGGGAATTGGACAGTTTACGAAAGAATTAATTCTTTCGTAAACTGTCCAATTCCCTACGATTCCAACTTCATTAAAATATGGACACGAATTTACTAACTTGATTTTAAAGTTCCCCAATGCGCAAGTTTCGTCAAGAATTAACAAGACAGTCCAGTTACAAGTTTTTCAAGTGAAAGTTTTTTAGCCACGATGTAAGTAATTCTATTCAGCAAATATTTGAAGTATTCTGTTTCCAGTATTATGCAATAAAAAAATATCTGTCTGTCTATCTAACGAAAAAAGTATAAATGAGCTGCTAGCGGGAAACCGGAACCACTATAATGCTGGATATCAGATGTAACTTTCAGGTTGAAATCGAGTTTTAAGAATGTCATTTGTTTCCAACTAAATGAAAATCTCCATTTTGTTGAAAAACCATTTTTAAATCTAGATTTAAGACAGAATGTCAAATCCGAATAGGAGCATAAATCTAGGTTTAGTTGATAAAATACTAAATCACATTTTTTACATTTATATTTTACAAAGTAACAGCAAAACTTGTTACAGCAGATATATTCCAGAAACTTTTTATTGACCAATAAACAGTGTTTTTGAAACAGTTTACAAATATTCAACTTAAGTGGATTAAATATCGACATCCAATGGACCGATAATATGTCTTTGTTTGTGGCGAGTTAAGTTATCGATTCGAGAAAAATGCTTATTACAAACGTCACATTGAAGTAGTTTAACACCAGTATGTGTTCGTTTATGTCTATTTAATGCACTTTTATGTGAAAGCCACTTTTCACAAATGTCACATTGATACGGTTTCTCTCCAGTATGTCTTCGTTTATGCAGCTGCAAAGAACGTTTATAAGTAAAGCATTTGTTACAAACTTCACATTGATGTGATTTCACATTTGAATGCTTCAATTTATGTACATTTAAATTGCTCGTATCTGAAAATCGTTTATCGCAAATTTCACACCGGTAAGGTTTCTCGCCGGAATGTTGTCGTTTATGAACAATTAGATTAGCGTTCTTCGAGAATGTTTTATTGCACACATCACATCGGTAGGGTTTTGTGCCGGTATGATTACGTAAATGAACTTGCAGTGTACTTAAATGTGAAAAACATTTGCTGCAAATGTCACATTGGTATGGTTTCTCCCCCGTATGTCTGCGTTTATGAATTTTTAATTTGCCAAGTTCGGGAAAACATTTGCCGCAAACGTCACACTGATGAGGTTTGATACCGCTATGGATTTTCGTGTGGATATTTAAGACCGTTTTCTGTGAAAACGACTTACAACAAACTTCACATTTATAAGGTTTCTCACCAGTATGTTGTCTGATGTGCACAATTAATTTAGCCTTTTGTGAAAATGATTTAGAACAAACGTCACATTTATGAGGTTTTGCACCTGTGTGGTTTTGTAAATGCGTTTGTAAAGTGCTTTTGTGTGAAAAACGTTTGGTACAAATATCACATTGATAAGGTTTATCACCAGTATGAGTTCGTGTATGAATATTTAATTTCCCTAATTCAGAAAAACATTTTCCGCAAACGTCACACTGATGCGACGCTTCCCCGGTATGTATTTTCATATGAATTTTTAACACACACATACGTGAAAAAGATTTGTCGCAAACTTCGCAACGAAAAGGTTTCTCCCCAGTATGTTGTCTTTTGTGACGTATTAAAGCGTGTTTTTGAATGAAAGTTTTTTTACAAACGTTGCAATGGTTAATTTTTTTAGTGGCAGAGTTTTTTTCTTGCGTACTTTTAATTATATCTTTTATATATTTTTGATTATTATCCGAGTTTAAATAACTTTGTAAATTTTCATCAACGTCTAATTTGACTTTAGTTATTTTATTTATCCCTTCGTAAATCTCATTTTTTAATTCGATTTTTGTTTCTTGAGCTTGAAAAGTCATATTGTTACTTTTTTCCACATTTTCTTTTTTGATTTCATTTTGAAGTAATTGAAGATCGGCGGAATCTGTTAAAATATTCTCTAAAACTGTTTGAGATTGACTTGAACAATTTTCAAAATATATTTCTGATTTTATGTGAACAGTACTAAAATCACTTGTTCGAGATTTTTTCAAATGTTGGTGTAATATTTTGTCAGTTTTCATGGCTTGACTTTGGAATTGGTATGATTTTAACAGCTTTCCCAGACATGGATCACAAATAAAAGCTGGCAGTCCATCTCCCTGCGTTATCTTAAATAATAAAAAATGTCAAAATTGCATAGTGAAAAATATAGGAAAACCAATATTTTTAGTCCATTTTATTTTATCTAAATAGAATATCCTAGTATTTGCTCAAAAATTTACCTGGATTGGAGCACATTTTATAAGTGCCGTAACTATTACTCCATTTAAAGCCGGTAAAACAGTATAAATATCGGTTGAAGGTTTATTTTTATCTAAACACACTCTGCATAAATTTTTCAACTCACTAATTGGAATTTTTATTAAATCCATTTTTCTATTTCTTTGGTTTATTGACTAGAAACTGTAATATATTTAAAGGTTTCTTATTGATTTTTCTATTCTTGGGAGACATTTTTGATGAGTAAATTTTGGAAACAATATTAAGAACATATTTTAGAGATTTTTTACTAACCATAAATCTAAGGTGTAGTGTTTATTTTGCCGAATGAGTTTTCTTATATTTTCTGTACGATTTTTTTACAGCTGGGAAACTTCGTAATATTTTTTTTCTTTTAAGATACGCAAACTTGGAAAGAAGTTTTAGATATAGCTTTTTTCCGCAACTTTGTTCACGCGCATTTTTCGCACAATTTTTAGGCCTCTATAAATCCGAAAGGTAAACAGAATTATCATTTTCCGACAAAAGAGATCGTGTTTTAGGATTCCGTACCCAAAGAGTGGAACCGTAAGACTTTTGTATTCACCATTCCAATTAACACGAAACAAATTTGTCAGAATCTGTCTAATGGTTTCGGTGAAAAGATTTTTAGAATCTCGTGAAATGTAATAGCTGCAAGTACAGAAGCCTCTATACAAACGGAGTTGATAGCTGGTCGATTTTTCTTTGTTGTCAGAAAACATTTGTGTCAAATTGTTATCAGTGGATAAAATGGAGGCGATTTCGGTATCTGGCAGAGGTTTGAGTAAAATGTGTCGACTCTGTTTAACGGGAGACGTGAAACTTATAAATTTATATGTCTTTTCAACCAAACTGGAAGGACGTATCGTAGATTCGCTTGTAAAATGTGCCCCTATTAATGTAAGTCACTGGAGAGTTCATAAAGTCAAATTTATGTTTATATAACCGTGATATCATTGTTTCAATTGATTCAATTTCTAGATAACCAGAAACGATGACCTTCCTCAGTTCATTTGTAAAATATGTTACGTTCAATTAGAGCGAATAAATAAATTTCGAAGGGACGCGGTTAAATCAGAATCAATTTTGCGTCGTCATTTGAAAGTGTTGCATTCGTTTGATTTGATACAGCATGAATCTGAATATTTGAAAGATCGAAATAATCGCAGTTTAATTTATTCTGATACTAACGACCAAAATTTAGAATTAAGCGATTGTCCGGTAAAAGTGGAAACCTGTGATGCTGGTGATTCAAAAACACTTGACACGTCAAAATATAAAATACAACAAAACGTGAAATTTAAAATTTTTAGTAAAGTTGATCAGACTTCGAAATGTTCAACGGAATTTAAACCTGAAGTTGTTGTCACTGCTGCAGTAGCAGACACAAATGTTAAAGACGAAGATACAAATGTAGACGAAGATTGTCTTGATAATGAATGCGATTTTCTTATAGAAACCAAGTCTCAATTAGATTTTGATAGTATTAAAGTAAATTTTACTGAATTAGTTCACAGTACTGTTAAATCATATCAATGCGATTATTGTAAAATGGAGTTCGAAGACGAAAATCAATTGTTGAATCATAAACAAACGCATCTTGATACGCCAAAATCTAAAAAGCGGAAAATAATTCAAAATAAACGTTCAAAAAACGATCAGTCGATTGCAACAGTCAAAAATAAGCAATCAGATAATAAACGCAAATGTCGAAAAATTACACGTGAAAAACAGTCAACACTTTTAATTGAGTCTATGAGTGATCAAAATAATCACACGGGTGATACCTCATTTCGTTGTGGAACTTGTAAATTGTGTTTAAGTGAATCAGGAGATTCAGACAAACATCCACCTGTCTCCGTCAGATCTTACCAATGTGACGAATGCGGAAAATCATTCACGAAACTTTGGAATCTCAAACACCACAAACTTGTACATACTGGTGAACGACCATACAAATGCGCGGCTTGTGATAAAGGTTTTACAAACAGAAGCTATTTAAAAATTCATGAACGACAGCATACCGGTGAGCGACCATACCGATGTGACGTTTGCAACAAATGTTTCATATCTCCGAGCGATTTGAAAGTTCACCAACGTACACATACTGGTGAGAAACCTTATCACTGTAATATATGCGAAAAATCGTTTGTTATATCAAATCATTTGACTTTACATAAACGTATGCATACCGGTGAACGGCCGTATCGTTGTGAAGTGTGCGGCAAATGTTTTACGCATTCCAGTAGCTTGAAGATACATAATCGACTACATACTGGAGAAAAACCGCATCAATGTGATGTTTGTAGCAAGTCATTTACACAATTGAATAGTTTGAAAACTCATCAACGTCTACATACTAACGAAAAACTTAATAAAAATGTCATACAACAGTTGATTTAGAGTTCAGATGACAATTTTCTAGTACTACAAACAATAGATGTGTAACTTACTCGTATATTATTAAATACGAAACTATGAACTTTAAATAATAACTTCGTCATTTATTCTTTGTCTGAACTGAGTTCATTTAGGGCGCATCTTGCTTATTAAAACTCATAATCAGTACTCCTAGTCCATGTTTGTACTTTTTGTTTATACAATGTATTTTCAGTTTGTTCATGAAATATAAAAAAAACCGATTTCTCTAAAGTTTTCTTTTGTGTTACTTTTTTGTACGTAGTTCTAACCTTGATGAGGTAAATTGCGTAAAATCTTTGCGAAATTATTTTCTTTGAAAATTAAATTACACATGTTCTTGAGCTATTAAATTTTTGATAATTAATAAAAAATTAATTTGAACAGTAATTGCAAGTAATTTCATTTTGTTTAATATTAAATTTTTGGTTTACAAAATTTCAGTTTTGTTTTTTTTTTAATTACGTATTTGTTAAAAACCCATCTTAACACTAGGCAATTTAAAATAATTTGCTATTATTGTAATAATATAAACTGTAACACTTCAACAAAAATATTAACTGATGTTTATATATATTTTTTAATCCAGAATTTACTTTATTTTAGAGAAAATTTACAGAACGTAAAAAATTCTTGATGTAAAATGCTTTCAAATTTTTATTGATTTTTAAGTATAAAAAAACCCGGGTCGCAGTGCCAAAACCCTGCCGACAATATAGTGTATTTGCTAATATAGGCAGTGTGGCTTTATTATGCGAACTTAAGTTGGTTTTTTGGGCAAAATAAAAAATTTGACTCCTTAATCCACCCCTTAAAAGAACATTTTCTCAGTTGCAATTATTATCAATCGAACCTCTAAACTAAATTATATACACCTTTCAGCAAATAATTCACTATCTGCAAACTAGTGTTTTCATAAAATTTGTAAATCCGGTCCTGTCGGGCCGATTTTATTAAAATTTTAGGAGCACTTTTTAATTGCTATTAAAGGGTTAAATTTCAATTTTGAAACGATTCTGACAATTTTTTAGGTATTTTTGGGCCCAAAAACTTTTTTCAACCCCTAAAAACTACCCTTAAAATGGCCCGATTGGGCCCATTTTAAATAGGGTTCTTGCGGTAGTGGATTCCAACATGTGGGCAAAATTTCGTAAAAATCAATTAACTCTTTCGAAAGTTATAGCGCGCGCACACACACACACACACACACACATATATATATATATATATATATATATAAACATTTTTAAAAATGGTGCTAAAGTGTTTAGAAGGTTATGAAACGTCGAGAAATTTTGGTCCGACCCCTAGGTCCCGCCATCCGACCAACGCCAATAGTGTATGTTGCCTATGGCAAATACACTAATTATTGCTGCCGTGAATTAATAAAGATAAAAAATTAAGCACTCATGAAATATAAAGATAATAATAAATGTAACTGAAAAAATTAACAAAGTAAATACGTGTTCAGATTTATTCCACGTTGCATGTGTTTTAAGAATTCTAATCCAGTTTTTTTAAAGTATGTATTAGGTACACCTAAATTACCTGGCCATTTTTTGGTGGTATGTGTCCATTAGGTATCCAACGTAAATAATTTTGATACTTTTTTACGGCTGTAAAGAGAAATATTGATAAAATGATAATAGTAACTGTACCGGGTGGTGGTTTGAGTCGTATGTGTAGAATTTGTTTGACTGGAGATGTAAAATTAATCAACATGTATACATTTTCAACAAAATTAAGAACTCGTATTGTTGATGTGCTTACGAAGTGCGTTCCCGTTAATGTAAGTTGAACAATTTGGGCGTAGTGAATAAAAAACAAGGAAATGTATTTTTTAAATTTGGACGGTTGCAGATCTTTTGAGATCTGTTGTAGGTCTTCAACGAGGAGGCTTGTGAAGAGCCTCCGTGACATTTTGGATTTTCAGCATTGCTTGGTTTTTATTCATTATGGCCACACAAAAACGTACCCATTTTGCTCTTTTTCTAATTATTATATTTCTGTAGATAAAGAAAAACGACAATCTTCCGTCATTTGTGTGTAAACTCTGTTACATTCAGTTAGAAAAACTTTACAAATTTCGAACAAGGGCTGTACAATCCGAATCAACTTTACGTCGCTATCTTAAAGTATTAAATTCAGTAGATTTGGTTCAGCACGATTCTAACTATTTGCAACAACCTTCCAAAAGTCGCAATACTCCGAATTCTAGTCGATATAATAACGTCAACCACACACGAAAAATATTAAAAAATACTCAAAATGATATAAGAGTAATACCTAATAATATTCCAAACTCGCAAATCTATGTAAAACAAGAAATTGCCGACGAAGATTTTAAGCAAGATGCCTTTGACGATTATGACGACATAAAACCTGAAATCGAAAAAATTGAAGTCAAAGTTAACGTATCAGAAATTGTAGTACCTTATCTTTGCAGTATTTGTACTATGCAATTTGAAAATGAAGATCAACTGTCAAACCATAGACATACGCATTCTAGTACTAAACCAATACAATCAAAACCAGCTCGTTCAAAAACTGAAAAATCTGTCTGTACTGGCGAAAAATTGCATCAGTGTGACGTTTGTAATAAAATATTCAAATTATCTGGAAATTTAAAAATCCATAAACGTGTCCATACCGGAGAACGTCCTTTTCAGTGTGATGTGTGTGGCAAATGCTTTAGTATTGCCTGTACTTTGGAAACGCATAAGCTTCTGCACACCGGAGAGAAACCCTACGGCTGTGACGTTTGCGGGAATGCTTTCGTCCGTGTGGGAGATTTGAAATCACATAAACGTGTGCATACAGGCGAACGACCGTATCAATGTGAAGTTTGCACTAAGACTTTTACTCAACTGTGTAATTTGAAAACACATCAGCGTCTCCACACAGGAGAGAGACCTTACGAATGTGATATTTGTAAGAAACGTTTCTATCATCCGAGTAGTTTCAAAATCCATAAACGAATACACACGGGGGAGAAACCGTATCAATGTGAAATTTGTAGTCGAAGTTTTGTACGATTGTGCAAATTGAGGCAACATAAACAGCGTCACATCAACTTAAATCCGTCTTGAGAATGTAGAAGTGATTTTAAACTAACATTTTTTTTTTGTTCGAAAAATAACGCACATTAAAGTTTATTTATAATCAAACAATCTATATTAATACCTTAAAATTGTTTATCCCAATAATTGTAAAAAAAATTGGCTTATAACCTTTACGCGCTGTCGATTGGTTTAAGCTAGAAAATTTACAATTCAACAGTTACCTTATAAAATTCCTAATGTAACAATACGTTTGTCGATTCTCCTTTGCATAAACTGAACGTTACTTCCGCGAGAAAATGTTCCTTCCGTTAAAAAAAGATCTGTTACACCTAAAGAAGTTTTATTTCAAAAAACCAAATTAGTAATGCGTCATTTAATAACCGTGTGCCACAAAGCTCCTTCAAATATCAATGTATTTAAAGGATCACAACCTACTCTTAATTTTGTAGTCAATTCAACTAACATTTTTCGAGTTGTATATTTTCTTCAAAACTTATCTGCCACGTAATGCGAATTTCGGGGACATTAGATTTTGAGCGACTCTATAATATACCTACAATCAATCAATCACTTACATGGATGGGAGTACATGCTGTAAATGAATCAACAATACAATAATTAAATTTCATTGAAAACGAATGCGTTAATGAGTTTTAAATTTCCTCTTAATCAAAGTTTACACATTTTTTATGTCCTTTTTTGAATACCAATACTAGTTCTGTTTATTTTTGAAAATCGAACTCAATTCGGAATGCATCGATTGTTTGGGGTGATAGTTCTGCTTCGATTTATTTATTTTATAAATCAATATGACCGCATTAAAATTGGACATCAGCTTTAGGAAATTGTGTCGAGTTTGCTTAGATGAAAATAAAATTTTAACTGATATTTACATGGTGTTAGCGGCATTAAATGGTACTATTTCAAACGCTCTACAAAAGTGCGCTCCAATTCATGTAAGTGACTAAAATTATAGAAAAATGTATGAATGTGTTTTACGGTTACAATTAATTTTTTGGAACAAATTATTGATATTAGTAAATATACATACGTTATAGCTCCGTACTCGACTAAACTATTAAACATATTAATAGCTATCGTCTGCTTTAAACAGTTCTAACCAAACAGAAATATTCTGTGACTTAAGACCGTATTAATAATGGAAAGTCAATTTTTGATTCATTCATAACTCTCACTACTGTGAGGGTTCCTGTCTAGCAATAGCTAAAATAATTGGCGCTAACATCTAGTGAATTTAGTGTTGCAAATCGCTTTATTATGAAGAATTAAATGTTGAACTGTGCGCACCGTAGAGTAATTAATAATTTATTCCGCCGCGAAAGTGGAAAGATTCGGGTTTAAGTCCCGACGGTGACGTGTTTGAAAAATAAATTTTTCTAATATAGCATTGCAACAATGAATGTCTCTTAACAATTATAGCAGACGATAGCTATTATAATGTTTAGAAATTATTGATGTGGAAAGAATATGTAGTTACAATGTCGCAAAACATGCCACTTAAATTTTAGACATTTTTAGAATGTTCTTATAGTAGAAAATTATAAATAACATTCTGAAATTGAGTCGTCACGTCGATAATATTGTAAGAAAGCATTTTATTATTAAATAATTTCTCACAACAAGCTCAGTAATACTTTTAATCATATGTTGCTACTAGTTGAGTGGCCAGGTATAGAATTAAACATTAAACTTGATCTGTTTTATAGAAGCTTGTTTTTTAGAACCGCGGTTTTAACTCTCCTCCCTCGAAGAGGGATCTAGCTGGTCATTTTAGTTTTTTTTTATTGAACAGATAAGTAAGGGAGACGAACTACCGGACTGCATATGCGACTCGTGTCTGGGACAGCTCTTAAAGTCGTATCAGTTTCAAGCTCTAGCAGTTGAATCTGAAAAAAATATTATATCAACGTCTAAAAAAACTACAGTCAAGTCGGCTATGCAATGAAATCACATCGGAAATGCCTCAGGATTCTATAAGCCCAAAGGACGTTTTACAAAGCTCTGTGGAAGATGACATAAAAAAAGAAACCAAAAATAATGCTGAAATCGACACTGAATTGAGAAATGAACGGAACAATTTAAATACAAGAATGAAACTTGAAGTCGAATTAGCCAAAACAAATGCAATTTCACATGAGTCTGTAGACAATATTCATTATTTACCAAAGAAAATTAAACAGAAATATAAAATAGGTGAAAAGCCTATGAAACACTTGCCAAGAATTGTATTTTCAAAACAGTGCACTGAAAAAGGCAATAATAAAAAAAAGATTCTTCAAGACACCGAAACTCAACAGAAAGCTTCTATTAAGAAACTGCATCAGTGCGATATTTGTAAAAAATATTTCTCGCAGAAGAATTGTTTAGTTAGACATAAACGGCGACATACTGGCGAGAAACCGTTCCACTGTGAAGTTTGCAACAAGCGGTTCTCGCGAATGTGTGTTTTAAAAGTTCATATGAAAATACATACTGGAGAAGCACCACATCAGTGTGATGTGTGCGGCAAATGTTTTGCGGAATTAGGTACTTTAAATGTCCATAAACGTAAACATACTGGTGAGAAACCTTACCAGTGTGACGTTTGTAGCAAGTGTTTTTCACACATAAGCACACTGCACGTACATCTACGTAATCATACCGGCGCAAAACCACATCGATGCGAGGTTTGCAGTAAATCGTTTTCTCAAAAAATAAATCTAATTACGCATAAACGACAGCATACTGGTGAGAAACCTTACCAGTGTGACGTTTGTAACAATAAATGGTTTTCACATAAAAGCGCATTGAACAGACACAAACAAAAACATACTGGGGTAAAACCACATCAGTGTGACGTTTGCAATAAATGTTTTTCTCAAAAAATCAATTTAACAACTCACAGGCGACAACATACTGGTGAGAAACCGTATCAATGTGACGTCTGCAGCAAGTGCTTCTCGCGTCATGATAATTTGACTAGACATAAACGAAAGCATACTTGTGTTTAATTTTTTTTTATTTAGTTGAAATCATCAATCAGCAATGTTATTTTCAATTCGTTACAATTTGCAAATAGGGAAGTAATTTATTTGTACTGAAAGCATTTTATAATACTATACTTTATAAATCAGTTGATAAACTAAATTTGAAAAATATACTTGAATCTTACGCTGTATTTCGGGCACTAGATATTTGGGGAACATTTCAACAGATGGCACACTGTCCGCATCGCAGCTGTGTAAAATATTATGAAGTTTCATCGAAGCTGCTCTATTGCCTAAATATCTAGTGGTTAAATTTCCGCTACTAATTAAAGGTTTTTAATTAGAATGGATGCACTGAAATGCGACTTAAGCGTTAAAAAATTGTGTAGAATTTGTTTAGTTGAAAATCAAATATTAACTGATATTTATACTGTCTTAGCGGCACTAAATGGTCCTATTTCAAACGCTCTACAAAAGTGTGCTCCAATTCATGTAAGTTACCAAAATTATAAAAAACGTGTATATTGTATTTGTACGTTCCTAATTATTGTTTTTAAATAAATTATAGAAAATATTTATTTATCAACTTTGAGACGTTTTACAGTTAAATATGTCGACGATACTTTAATTAAGACCAAACGTCGATAATAGTTTAAAAAAACCCGGGTCGCAGTGCCAAAACCCTGCCGACAATATAGTGTATTTGCTAATATAGGTATTGTGGCTTTATTATGCGAACTTAAGTTTGTTTTTGGACAAAATAAAAAAAATTGAACCCCTTAATACACCCCTTAAAATAATAATTTTATTAGTTGAAATATTGTTATCAATCCAACATCTACACCAAATTAAATACGACCTTCAGTAAGTAAATTCGTATACGCAAACTAGTGTTTTCATAAAATTTGTAAGTCCGGTCCTGTCGGGCCGATTCGCTTATAATTTTAGGAGCACTTTTTAATTGCTACTAAAGGGTTAAATTTCAATTTTGAAACGATTCTGAGAATTTTTTCGATATTTTTGGGCCCAAAAACTTTTTTCAACCCCTAAAAACTACCCTTAAAATGACCCGATTAGGCCCATTTTAAATAGGCTTCGTGCGGTGATGGATTCCAACATGTATACCAAATTTCGTTAAAATTAATTAACTCCTTCGAAAGTTATTGCCCGCACATATATATATATATATACGTATATAAATATATATATATATATATATATATATATATATATATACATACATATATATATAAACATTTTTAAGAATGGTGCCAAAGTGTTTAGCAGGTTATGAAACGGCGAGAAATTTTGGTCCGACACCTAGGTCCCGCCATCCGACCAACGCCAATAGTGTATGTTGCCATATGGCAAATACACTAATAAACAATGAAAAATAAAAAGTATAACCCCACAACAATTTCTGCAATATTTTTTAATTAAATGTTTCTAACAGCTCAGTAGCCAACGATTCTGTTTAGAATTGAGCGCTTAGCAAACTCTGTTTTTTTTTTAAATCTTGTTCCTTTAAAAAACACGATCTTAACTCTTCTCCTCTCGAAAGGGAATTTAGATCGATGGTTCATTATAGTTTTTTTATTGAACAGATAAATAAAGGGGACGACCTACCGGACTGCATATGTGACTCATGTCTAGGGCAATTATTAAAGTCGTATCAGTTTCAAGTTCTGGCAGTTGAATCTGAAAAAATATTATATCAACGTCTAAAGAAATCACAGCCAAGTGAGATCTACAATGATTTAAAAATCAAATCAGAACCGCTTCAGAGCTCAGAATCAGAAGACGAGCTAAACAATTTAAGTGCAGCAATAAAAGTTGAAATAAATTTGGAGAAACCAGATGAAAATTCACACGAATCTGTAGATAATAATCATTATTTACCAAAGAAAATAGAAGAGAAGTATAAAATAGATGAAAAGTCAGCAGAATGCTTGCCAAGAACATTTTCAGAACAGTGCACTGAAAACAGCAATAAGGTTCTTCAAAACACCAAAACCCAACAAAAAGCTGGTGAGAAGCTGTTTCAGTGTGAACTTTGCAACAAGCGGTTTACGCGAATGTATGTTCTGAAAGTTCATATGAAACTACATAATGGAGTACCACTTCACCAGTGCGACGTATGCGGTAAATGTTTCGAAGAAGTGGGTGCTTTAAATATCCACAAACGTAAACACACTGGTGAGAATCCTTACCAGTGCGACGTTTGTGAAAATAAATGGTTTTCGCGTAAAAGCACGCTGGACAGACATAAACTGCAGCATACCGGTGTGAAACCTTATCTGTGTGATGTTTGCAATAAATGTTTTTCTCAAAAAATCAATTTAACAACTCACAAACGACAACATACTGGCGAGAAACCCTATCAGTGTGACGTTTGCAACAAGCGCTTCTCACGTCATGATAATTTGACTAGACATAAACGAAAACAAACCTGTGTTTAACATTTTTTTGTTTAGTTGAATTCATATCACCAATCGGCCATATTATTTATGCTTACAACCCATTCGTATTTTCAAATCGTTATCATTCTTAACCTTCAAGCGGGCGCGCGATCATTTGCAACGGGAGCGGGCGCGCGTAACCGAAAAGACCTATGGAATGAATAACAGAAATAAAGCACTCATTATTCAATATTTATTTATTTATTTGTACTCAGATATATTATCATTGTCTTTAAAGTCGAATTTGTCAAAAAAAGTAATTAAAATTATGAAAAAGAAACAACTATTAAATTAATTAACATAACTCAAGTATTCTTTGAATCAAAACAAAAATTAGGAACACAAAACCCTTTTACATATCTCAGACTAGTTTATATACCTAGTCTAATAATAAAAATTACAAAATAAGAATAAAAATTAATTAACTTTGGTTTAGTTTTTATCAGAATCAGTTTCTTCGTCCATATAACATTGATTGCAAATAAACGTTGTATGACTTCTGCAAATATTTTTCATACATAACTTACATTGGGGGGAGCGCCCCTAGCGACGGTTTATTCTTTATTTTACTCCCAATGACATAGCGACAGGCTACTAGAAATGAGAAATAAATGTGATGGCTAATAATAATAATATGAACGAAAATGTACTAGGCGCGGTCGATTCGACTACGCGCGCCCGCTTGAAGGTTAATTGTAAATTGCAAATAGTGAAGTATTTTAGTTGTACTGAGAGCATTTTGTAATACTATACTTTATAAATCAGTTACTACGTTTGAAAAATATACATGAATTTTATACTATATAAGCATTGGATATTTGGAGAACATTTCAATTGATTGCGTTGTTTCCACGTCGCAACTTTGTAACACAAGAAGTTGTAGAGAAACTGTCCTATCGCCTAAATAGCTATACGCCATTCACGATAATATTGCCCACCAGATTGGTGCTCTATGTTTGTAACACGAGACAAATTTTTAAGCTTTTTTCAGTTCGTATGGGTGTAAAAATACGCACGATTTAAATTCAAAATTGTTGTGGGAACAGTAAACAGGTAAAATTAATTTCAAATTTTGAATTAAAATATATGTCAGAAAAATTGTATATCATGTAGGTACCAAAGTAAAATAATATTTTATTTAACAAAGTGCCTGGAACTGGCAGTGGTCAATTGTTGCGATGAATTAAGAACAAAAATAAATACACAAACAAGTCATCACAAAAGTCACTAAAATATTTTCTGTATGGATAAATTCTATTACAAAAACAGTAATTAATTATTAGTTATGTGGTTTGAGGAAATTAATATATTAAACAATTCAACTTCTCGCGAATGTCATCTAAATTGTAGAAAATACCATGCCACAGTTATAATAATCTGAATAAATATTATGTACATATTTTTTTGTTGTTTTATGGATATAAAATAATTGTACAATAAAAAATTATACATTATACTCAATCAGGCTTGAAGAAGTAAATTTGAACTGTCAGTTTTTGACAGTTAATTAATTTTATTTTTAGTAACTTACAGATTGCTCAAAAAATGGTTATGTGTAAATACTGAGTATTATTTTTCGTGTCACCAGTTTTGGTGCGCAATCAATATTTGAACAACATATAATATTAGTTACTAGGTAACTAAAATTTAGTGTACACGTAGACCTCGTTTTTACTACAGATTCAAGTCCCGCTACTAAATAAAGGTTTTAATTAGGATGGACGCATTAAAATGGGACTTAAGCGTTAAAAAATTGTGCAGAATTTGTTTAGTTGAAAATCAAATTTTAACTGATATTTATACTGTCTTAGCAGCACTAAATGGTCCTATTTCAAACGCTCTACAAAAGTGTGCTCCAATACATGTAAGTTATCAAAATTATAAAAAACGTGTGTATTGTATTTGTAAGTTCCTAATTATTGGTTTTAAATAAATCATAGAAAATGTTTATATGTCAAATTTGAGACATTTTCAAAATGTTCTTACAGTTAAATACAAATGTCGACGAAACTGAAATAATTTTTAATCAATTGTTTCGAACAATGCAGTAGGCCAAGGATTGAGTTTAGAATTCAGCGCTTAGCTAACTCTGTTTTTCTAAATCTTGTTTCTTTAAAAAAACACGATCTTAACTCTCCTCCCCTCGAAGGGGGATCTTGATGAACGATGCCTCATTATAGTTTTTTTATTGAACAGATAAATAAAGGGGACGAGCTACCGGACTGCATATGCGACTCATGTCTGGGGCAATTATTAAAGTCATATCAGTTTCAAGTTCTGGCAGTTGAATCTGAAAAAATATTATATCAACGTCTAAAGAAATCACAGTCAAGTGAGATCTACAATGATTTGAAAATCAAATCAGAACCACCTCAGAGCTCAGAATCAGAAGACGAGCGAAACAATTTAAATGCGGCAATAAAAGTTGAAATAAATTTGGAGAAAACAGAAGAAATTTCACCTGAATCCGTAGATAATAATCATTATTTACCAAAGAAAATAAAACAAAAATATAAAATAGGTGAAAAGTCTGTAAAGCGCGTGCCAAGAAAATTTTCGAAACAGTGCCCTGAAAAAAGCAATAATAAAAAAAAGGTTCTTCAAAACACCAAAATCCAACAGAAAGCTGGTGAAAAGTTGTTTCAGTGTGAAGTTTGTAACAAGCGGTTTTCGCGAATGCATGTTCTGAAAGTCCATATGAAAATACATACTGGAGAAGCACCGCATCAGTGTGATGTGTGTGGCAAATGTTTCGCCGAATTGGGTACTTTAAATGTCCATAAACGTAAACATACTGGCGAGAAACCTTACCAGTGTGACATTTGCAGCAAATGTTTTTCAGTTATTAGTACACTCCACGTACATATACGAAGTCATACCGGCGCAAAACCCTATCCATGTGATGTTTGTAGCAAATCGTTTTCACAAAAAACAAATCTCACTACACATAAACGAAAACATACTGGTGAGAAACCTTACCAGTGTGACGTTTGCAACGATAAATGGTTTTCACGTAAAAGCACGTTGAACAGGCACAAACTGCAACATACCGGTGTAAAACCTTTTCAGTGTGATGTTTGCAACAAATGTTTTTATCAAAAAAGCAATTTAACAACTCACAAACGACAACATACAAGTGAGAAACCCTATCTGTGTGACATTTGCAGCAAGTCTTTCTCGCGACTTGATAATTTGACTAGACATAAACAAGAACATACTTGTATATAACTTCCTTTTTATTTAGATAAAATCACAAATGTTATGTTGCCGAGTTTTATTTTCATCTCATCAATTTTGATAAAAAATTGATTATTTTTTGCAAATTAGAACAGGGCAACTGCGATTTTAAATCATAACTTCGGGATCAAAATCCTGAAGCGATTTTGAGTTGAAAATGTATTATTTGTTTGTTAAATTTTAAAGTAATTTTTAAAATGTCTACTGGAATACAGAACACCTTTCGCATTTACTGTGTGTTATACTTTGAATATATGTATACTTCTATGGCGGTATTGTTAAAAGTAATAAATATAAAGATAATTTTCAATTAAAGGCAAAATTTTATTTCAATAAAATATGCGTGTGTTTGACTCCTTTAAAGATTTAAGTATTAATAACAATGCATGCATTCAGAAGCGTAGCGTGCCTTGGCGGGGCCCCGTATAAAAATTCGTTTGGGGGCCCTTCCCCCGTTGAAGTAAATGACTTAAACGTGGAAATCCCGCAGCTCGCGATAACCGATGTGAGGTGTTGCCAAGTTTTGAACGCACGCTTTACGCGGGAAAAAAAGAAATTGCTTTTTTTGACTTTTGTCATTTCTGAAATAAAAAAAAATTGGGAAGTTTTTATTAATTTTTGCTTACGCACGTTGGGGGCCCCCGTGGCCCGGGGGCACCGTATAATTGATACGGCGGTAGCTACGCCCCTGCATGCATTGTTTTTATAAGAAATAATAATAAGCTATAAAATATAAAATTTCGTGTATCTAATAGCCGTCGTAGAGATACATTTCGGCATGCCTTTAACGAAACATTAATAGAGGAAAGCAGGAAAGATTTGAGTATCTTTTTACATTATTTTACAGTTTGTATTGTTACTTGAAATGTTCGTCAACTTAAAATACAAATTTAGATGTTACTTATAAACCCTTGAATTGGTTGTAGTGGAAAGCAATGAATAATTTAGATATGTCAGTGTCGTCTAAACAGAAAATTTGTAGAGTTTGTTTAGAAGTAAACAATGCCTCTTTTTTTGATGTTTTTTCAAAAGAATATGTGTCCAATAAAACAATTGCAAATCTGATCATGGAATGTGCTCCCATTTGTGTAAGTATGTTTATTTAATTAAATTTAATAGCTCGATTTCTACTGATAAACCATTGCAGATTTCTCGTGGCGACGGCTTACCAGATTTGATATGCGACGAATGTTTCGATAGATTACAAATTGCGAATCAATTTCGGTCGTTATGCGTTCAGTCTGATGGTGAATTGCGAAATAAAAATGAAAATTTTGTAACGAAAAATGAACAATCAAACAGTGATAATGATTGCCTTATATTCCAAGAACTGTTTTTTGGAAATGGTTTATTTATTCCTAATAAAAATAAAGATACACGTGACAATAGAAAAGTTGAACAAAAAGAAAGTTACTCTTCAAGCAGTACTGAAAAAAATGACGGACTTAAAAACAAAATAAAACCAGATTCGGAAGTTGATGATAATTTAAACAACGTTGAATCTAATACATGGTCAATGAGTGATAGTGATAATGAAAGCAAAAATGTTCAAAAAACACATCCAAAACCAGAATTCAAATGTGATGTTTGCAAAAAAATATTCAGGCATCTTAAAGTTATGGAAAACCATAAACGAAAACATGTTAAAAGACAGTCGAAGAAAGATAGTTCGTTAACTTGTGATAAATGCGGCAAAGTATTAAGTAATCATGTTGGATTATTAGCCCATCTTAAAACAGTTCACAGTAAAGAAAGGCCTTTCGAATGTAAAACGTGTCATAAAAGATTCAAAGATAAACAAACCCTTGGCAAACATAATTTCACACACAACAGTGAACTATCTTTTTTGTGCGAACAATGCGGAATGGCTTTTAGATTTGTTAGTAATTTGTACAAACATCATTACACACATTCAGATGTGAGAAAATATATGTGCAATATTTGTGGGAAGTCGTTCAAAACCGAAGAAGGGCGAAAGGAACATAGGATTATACATACAGGGGAAAAACCATTTGAGTGTGTTCATTGTAATAAACGGTTTAATTTCAAACGTAATTTAAAGGAGCATCAATTGGTTCACACAAAGGAAAGGCCTTTTAGATGTAATATATGCAACGAAGTTTACCGATCAAGAACGAAGTTGACGATGCATAGGAAAGCTCATCTTTTATAAGATATATAGCTGTAAATGAAAAATATGATTTTGTAATTACTTTTCAAAATAAATTTGTTATAGTGAAATTTCCTATAATGGATTTTCCTCTGTAAAGAATACAACACTGTCTAGCTCCGTGTTTCATAAAAACTGTGCCGCTTATGTCATATTGTGAACTATAACCACATAAATCACTGACAAATATTTTCGAACCATACTATAGTAAATAGTTAAAGGGCGTCGTAGTTAAGAACTGAAAAGATTGTTATGATTCGTCTTTATATGCTTTAAAAAAAAATTAGCGAGGAAAAATTCTTTTATAGGTTGTAAAAAGTATAAAACACGTTTATATAAAAAAATATTTTTATTCAATTTATTGCCGATCCTAGAAATACAGGCAATAAAATACAATTTATAAAAAGCAGCAAAGGGTTTTATTTGCTGGTAAGAGAAGGTTGTGAGTGTTATTTTTAAGGTTCCGTACCTCAAAAGGAAAAAACGGAACCCTTATAGGATCACTCGTCTGTCTGTCCGTCCCACTGTCAAAGCCAATTTGCGCCGAATTACCGGACCGATTGAGTTGAAATTTGGTACACATATGTAAGTCGGTGACCATAAGACGGACGTCTAACGTAGATAAAAGAATTTTGAACATGGGGGTCATTTTTGAGGGGTAAATTAGAAAATTAAAAAAAAATGTTTGGCAAACTGTACCGTGTGACATCAAATGAAAGGGCGTATCGTAAGGGTCTCAAATATATATATTTTTATAATTTTAAAATAAATAGTTTTCAAGTTATTTAAGAAAATAGGTGAAAATTTACCACTTACTCCCCTTTATCTCCTACTGGACCGATTGAGTTGAAATTTGATACACATGTGTAAGTCGGTGACCCAAAGACGGATGTGTGACATAAATAAATTAATTTTAAACATGGGGGTAATTTTTGGGGAAAAATTAGGAAATTAAAAAAAAAGTTTTGTGAACTGTACCATGTGACATATCAAATGAAAAGGCTTGTGGTAAGGGTCTCAAATATATATTTTTTTATAATTTTAAAATAAATAGTTTTAAAGTTATTTAAAGAAAATAGATGAACAATTGACCATCCCCCCCCCCTATCTCCGAATCTACTGCGACTAAAATTTTGAAAAAAATAGGGAATGTTGGGTCTCACCTATAGTTTACAGGAAAATTGAAACGAAAATCATAAGTCTTAAAGTACTCACGAAAAACGGAATAGTACGGAACCCTCTTCTCGCAAGTTCGACTCGCACTTGACCGGTTTTTTTTAATTGTTTAAAATTTAAATCAATGCTCCAAATCAACAGGTACAGTTAAATCTTGAATATCTGTCAGTGTCGATGCTGCATGTATTCGTTTATGTCTAGTTAAGTGACTTGTATCAGTAAAACATTTGCCGCACACGTCACACTGATACGGTTTCTCTCCGGTATGTCTTCTCTGATGAACTTTTAAATCTTCAGGTCTCACAAAACATTTATTGCATACGTTACATTTATATGACCTCTCGCCGCTATGAATCTGTCTATGTCGTTTCAAACTCCCCAATTCAGTGAATAACATGCTGCAAACGTCACACTGATACGGTTTCTCCCCAGTATGCACTCTCCGATGCTTCTTCAAATAACTCGAAGTCGTAAAACATTTTTTACAAACATTGCATCTATACGGTTTTTCTCCAGTATGCACGCGTTCGTGAACTTTCAAAATACTCGACTGAGTAAAAGTCTTATTGCATACCGAGCAAGTGAATGGTCGCTCGCCAGTATGTATAACTTTATGTTTGTTTAGACTGCTCAAATCTATAGATGGTTTATTGCAAACTTCGCATCGATAAGGCGTATTACCAGTATGCATACGAATATGTTTTTTCAACGAACCTGAATCCGTGAACGATTTCTTACAATATTCACATTTGAAAGGTCGATCACCAGAATGTATACGTTGATGAGTTTTTAAGTAATTAGAGCTACCGAAATATTTATTGCATACATTACATTTGTGAGGCGTCTTTCCTGAATGGACGCGTTCGTGGATTTTTAAACAAGTTAGTTGAGTGAATGTTTTATCGCATTTCACGCAACTGTATGGACGTTCACCAGTATGTAGACGTGTATGGATTTTTAAGTTACTCGAAGTTTTGAACTCTTTGCTGCAAACTTCACATCGGTAGGGTCTCGCATCGGAATGTACTCTTGCGTGTAATTTCAATACGCTAGATTGCGAAAATGATTTCTTACAAATACTACAACGGTACTGTTTTTTGTCGGTTTGGGTGGGTTGATGTGTTTTTAACGTATGAAAGTATTTAGTGTTCGGAATCGTTCTTTTCCGTTTAGTATCTTTATGTTTATTGGTTTGTAGCATATCAAGCAAAATTTCACCTGTGTGAGTAAACTGGTGATTACTTAACTCATCTTCTAAATCAAATTCAATGTTGCATACGTCACATTTATAAATACCGCCATTTGTCAATTCAGATGATACACTTTCTTTGAAATCATCATCATCATCACCATCGCTGGACTGTAATTCTTTTATTTTCGCGTCTGAACAGAGATTTCGATTGTTTTCGTAAAATTCATTCTTTATGTTAGGTAGAGCATTTGTTTCGTCAGTTTCTTGTTTTATAGTGCCATCAATTGTTTTATTTGAATATGTTTCTTTAATGCTATGCGATTTTTCGAGAATAATTGGACAAGAACGTTGATTTTCATTACAGTGTTCGTCAACAAGTTTTTCTGATTCACTCTGAATAGAAATGCTAGATTGTAACATTTTCAGGTATTGACGCAGAGTCGTTTCTGATTCGACAGCATTTGTTCGGAATTTTTGAACGCTCCTTAATTGTTTGTAACACGATTTACAAATATTTTTTGGTAACTCGTCGTTTTTTGATATCTGCAACACAGATCTATCAATTATATTAATCACGACATTAAACTGCTTTACAAATTCTTAGTCTCAAACAAACATGACTCTCATAACATTACCTATATAGATTGACAATAGAAGCTTTCTAATAAATAAAAAAAAACAGGATGACTTATTGAATAAAGCTAATAGTTCTCTGAAAATAAGAAATTCTAAGCTCGGAGTTTTCAGCCTTAATAAATAAAGAATTCTTACTTGAACAGGAGCACATTTCATATAGACGTCGACGATTCTATCTTTTAGTTCTATGGAAAACGTAAATAAATCAACTAACGCCGTGTCTTCAGTCAAACAAAGTCTGCAGAGTTTACTCAGATCACAATTCGAAATTGTTAATGTAGTCATGTCTACAACTTTCGGTGTAGTTGCTTTTCAAAAATTGCTCATAACTTACTCTTATTAAATGTCTTTTTTTTAAGAATAATTAATACTTCATTGCAGGATTTTTTTAGGTTGAAGTATTTGTAAAAGAGATCGGACAAATTTTGTTAGCATTTTAATATCTAAGAAATGATAAGATGGACTAACATTCATAGATATGGCATTTGAAAACACAGTAAAACTGTCTTTGCGTTGTTTCGTACAAGCAGACGACTGATTTACCTGAATTATTATTTTACGAGGATATTCTTCAAGAAGAGTGATGGAACCTTTGGTGTGAAAATACGAAATAAATATATACCCACAAAACACCAAACCGTATCGAAAAACTCTCGACGTACGTTTCGCCAACCAAGTTGGCATCATCAGGAGATGATTAAATGATGATGCCAACTTGGTTGGCGAAACGTACGTCGAGAGTTTTTCGATACGGTTTGGTGTTTTGTGGGTATATATTTATTTCGGAGGATATTCTTTACATTGCTTTATTTCTTTGTCTTTTAACTGGGCTATAGTGTTGTATTTGAAATAATTTATGATTATATAATTCTGATTTGACGAAATACTTTTATTTTTAAAAAAACATTTACATACAAATTCTTTATTGCAAAAATCACATATAAGAAATGACATAATATTGCTAGAAAATCACTTCTCCAGTTGCATGTAGCCGTTTATGTCGATTTAAACTATTTGACGTATTAAAACGCATAGCACACATAGTACAAGGATATGGTCTTTCACCGGTATGGATACGTTTATGTCTGGACAAATCACTTGACTTAATAAAACACTTATTGCACACGTGACACTCGTGCGGCTTTTCACCCGTATGTGTAAGTTTATGTAATTTCATATTACCTAACCTTGAAAACAATCTGTTACATACTTCACACTGATATTGTTTTTTACCAGTATGTACAAGTTGATGTAATTTCATGTTACTTAACCTTGCGAACCGTTTACTGCAAAGTTCACACTGATGCAGTTTCTCGTCGGTATGAAGCCGTTTATGCGCTTTTATACTGGACTGAGATAAAAACTTATTACAAATGTCACATTGAAGTTTATTAGCAACAGAAATGTTGAATTTTTCATTTGTTTTTTCATTCAAATGCGTTTGAAAATGATTTGTCAGCAAATCTTCTTGTTCGAACTGTATTGAACAAATATCACATTGGTGTAGTTTAACATTATCGTATATTAATTCGGCTAAATTCACTATATTCAACGAACCATTCAAAGTAAACTTATCATCAATATGCAATTGTTTATGATTTATAAGTAAATCTTCTTCTTGAAACATCATAGTACACACTTCACATTCAAACAACTTATAATTGTGTTCAATTGTTTTAAATAAACCATTCAAAGTTGACTTATCATCTACAGGTTGATCTTTCATGAATACATCAGCATTCATATAATTTTCATTGACAATCGAATCTTGGTCACACAATGGACCTTGGTATGATTCAATAATATCTTCATCTATTAAAATCAACTGTTCATCTACCACTGACTTATCATCTGTATAATTTTGATTAATATGTACGATTTGTCGAAATCGCGTGTCACATGTTTCTTGATTATTGTCATCTGTGTCACTTAGATTATCACATTCCGGGGACTGATCTTCTATGTAGTTGTGGCCATTTTCAAATCGCATTTCACAAATGTCATGATAAGCATTATCTTCATCTGTTGCGTTCAGGAGATCAGGGACTGACTCATTAATTTTATAATTTTGTTTAATAAGTACATCTTGTTCAGTTGGACGTATTTCGCTTATTTGAATTATATTAACTACATTGCACGAAACTTTCGACGAAGACTTATCATTAAAATGCGTTTGTTTATGAATTTTTAGTTGAATATCTCGTTCAAATTGCATAGAACACTTTTCACATTTGTATCTTTCGTTGCTATTATGCAAACGTTTATGTTTTTTTACATTGCTTGAGGTTGAAAACCGCATTTGACACAAATCACATTCATAAGGTTTCTCACCGGAATGTACACGTTCATGTCTGAACAAATCGCTCGATTTAACAAAGGTCTTGTTGCAAATTTCACATTGAAACGGTTTCTCACCTGTATGGATACGTATATGCATTTTCAAGTTTCCCATGGTTGAAAATGTTTTTGAACAGATGTCACATAAAAACCTTTTTTGACCACTGCATAAAGATAAGCGGTCTCTTAAAATTGAGTGGTTTGATTTTACACGTAATTCGTTAATTTTTTGATCGAAATTAGATTGAATATCTTTTAAGACGTCATCGCCGCTTTCAAATGAATTATCGGCCGATTCTTGTTTAATGAAAACTTTCTCGATTGCTAAAACATTATTATTGTCTCCTGGATTTGTGATTACTTCAGTTTCTATCATGATGCGTGGACTTTGATTTTTGTTGCGAAAAATAGAATGCTTATCTGTGAAATTACCTAAGTATTTCTTTTGTTTTATTAATATTGAAACGCCATCCTTCACTCCAGTGTCATTTCTAAACTCAGTCACAGTTTCCAAAGCTTTAATATTTTCCAAACAAGACACAATATTGCCTGATTTTGACTGAATTGTATCCATTTGTTAAACTCAAAACGAATCGAAGTAATTTATTTGAAAATTATTGATATGTACGGAAGCTCATTTCGTTCACAAAATTTTGTTTCGTAGAAGTGCTATTAAACGATTAGATCAAAGTTTTTTCTTTATACAATAATAAATTAAGGAGCTACGGTATTATTTTTCTATTTATAATATTAAACAAAACCTAATTTGATTGTTAATTATCACATTTGATATTTCATGTGATATTTCACAGTGATCAATTTTAGTCATAATTGATTGTCGAAGGTTCTTCTAAACTGTATTTTAGTTGGTCAACAAAAATCGACCAAAGAATTGTTAACCTATTAATATTACAATTATTGAACGTAGGTATAGTAAAAAAAAACTACAATCTTTAATAAGTCATTGGAATTTAATGGCACATTTATACAAAAAATATTAATTCAGCATATCTTTTAAGGGAACTTCTGACCCTTGAACGGAGGAATTGGCGACATACTCAGTTTCCAAGGTTGCCAAATCATTTTGAATTTGCTCTGGTGAATTTGAAATTATTGTAACAGTATCACAATTATTTCTCATCTTGCAATGCTTCAGTTGATGCTTTTTAAGTCCTTTTTTTGTACTTAATTTTTTTTTACACATTTCGCATTCAAAAGGCGTAGGATCAAAATGTAAATCTCTATGAATTTTAAAATTGCTCTGGATTTTGAAACTTTTGTCGCAAACATCGCAAACGTAGGGTCTTTCATCAGAATGAACACGTTTATGGAGTCTCAAAGTTCTATGTGAATTAAAAGAGTTTTCACAGACAGTACACTTATAAGGCCGCTCATTGGTATGGGTACGTTTATGCTCAATCAAACTTCGATTATCGCTAAGACTTTTGTCACATAAAGTACATTTATATTTCTTCACACCCGTATGAACTTTTTTATGCTTGGTTAAATATTTATTTGTAGCAAACAATTTACTGCAAATATCACATTTAAACAGTTTTTCTTGAGCGTGAATTTTTTTATGTACACGTAATCCTTTTTTCACATTAAAACATTTGCCACAAGTAGGGCATTTAAATGGTTTTTCGGTGCCATGTATCGATTTATGGAAACGCAAATAAGAAGACTTTTTGAAGCATTTACCACATTCATCACATTGATATATTTTATGAGCTTTTTTTTTTGTTTGATCATTGGAATGAACTTTTCTATGCAGCTGAAGTAAATACTGTTTTTTAAAAATTTGATTACAAAAATTACATTGAAATTGATGTTCCGATTTGTGATTTTTTAATTCAATTTTATGATGAAATTCTTTCTTACATATTTTACATTGATTTTGGTTATTACCAGAAATTTCTCGATCGTTATCACTTTCTAGCTCATCATTCAATTCCCAATCATCTTCCTTAGGGTCAGAATTATCTTCCTCGGGTTTCCAATCATTTTCGTTAGGTTCCCAATTATCTTCACTTGACGCATAAGCATCACCGCTAGATTCCGAATTATCAGCTGTTGTTTCCAGTGTCTGTGCTTCGATTTCAGGAATGGGAATTTCATCATCGTCTGTATTTTTCAGAATAATTTCCGTTGTGGGTGCCTCTAATGTATAATCTTCGTTATCATAATTAATTGTAAATGTAGCTTCATTTCGACTACAGTCGGATCTCTGTTCTAATTTTATATTATCTTCAATTTTAATATCACTAGATATACCAAGTTGTTTTAAATATCTCGATAATATCACTTCCGAACTTCGAAATTTTTCTAGGAAACGATAGACTAATTCCAGATGCTCATAGCAAGGTGGGCAGATAAAAGCTGAAAATCTGCTTTCGACCTAATTTGAAACAAAACAGAGTTTTTGAGCATAAATTGCTATGTTTCTTTGGGATTTATCCCAACTAATAGGTAGTAGCTACTATAATTTTTAATATAAAAATGGTGCGTATACTTATGTACGCGCGGCAGAAGTTATACTTCTTTGGCGTGATCGCGATAATTGATATTCACATTTTCGTTAAAGATGTACATTGATAAAATAAAATAGGATGTCTAGGGAGATGACAAATATAATTACAAATTAGCCTGTTCACTTTAACAACTAACTTCATGGTGTCTAATTTTCTTTGCATGCTGCGTGCGCATGTTCCGTAACAGAAAAAAGTTTACCCTCAATGCGCCAAAAGAAGTATAACTTCAATAAATCGACCTAAACATCTAGGTATCAACTAGATATTTGAGTTTAGAAATTGGAAGTTTATAATAAACAAATCATGATAACGACATAAAACCTATGAAATCACAAAGATCTGGGTTTACAAAACTGACTTATAGCATTAAAAAAAATCTGAAAAACGGTTGACCCTGCAGGCCATCCTTGGAACTTCCCACTGTTTCCGATCTATTGAGATGTGGCTTACCTCTACGGTGTTTGTTAAAAGCTATTTTAAAAAATTCCAGCCAATTCGGCGACAGAATCATTCCAACTTCATAAATATTGACATTTGAAATATTATAATAAAATAAAATTTCTGTTAACGGTTTACGGTTATGGTATTTGTTTCCATGGTTACATAATATGATTTAACGTAAAAATTAATCAAAGCATGCTTGTTAGCTACCTAACTAATTTCTTTTTGACAGATCTTCGGAACAAAAGAACATCTGATTTTTTTATTATCAAAATATTTCCGAAACTATGAAACTATAAACCGTTATAAAATTCTGACAAAGATTTGGAAAGATATATTGAAAAAACACTTTTTTGAAAATTTTTTGTCAACGATATCTCTCGAACGGATCAACCGATCGAGATGCTGTTTACGGCAATCGAAGCAGTCTTTCAAGCACAAAAAATTATTTATTACAAAAAAATCAATCTAACGAAAATTTGAGAAGATATTTTGAAAAACCATTTTTTTCAAAATTTTTCTTCAACGATATCTCTTGAACGAATCAAGTGATAGAGGTGCCGTTTGCGGCAATCGACGCAGTTTTTCAAGCTCAAAAAAATAACTGATTACAGAAAAATCAATCAAACAAAAATTTGAGAAGTTATTATGAAAAAACTTTTTTTTCAGAATTTTTCTCCGACGATATCTCTCGAACGGATTAACCGATTTTGATGCGGTTTGCGGCGATTGACGTTATTTTATGAGGAATAGAACTGATTAGATTTTGGAATTAATCGGTACGGCAGTTTCGAAAATATGAAAAAAAAACTGCTTTCCAAAAAGCTTTATTTTTGAGATTTCTCAAAATCTACCTGGCCGAATCAGTTCCAATTTTCAGGAAATCTAAGTTCAGCAAGTTCCTTTCAGATGCCGCAATCCGCGTTTCGATCGGTCCACCCGTTCAAAAGTTATGAGGGGTTAACATACACACACACACAGCCATACGGACATCATTTTAAAAATCGTCAGAATAGCTTCCTGGGATCTCAAAACGGCGAGATCTGACAAAAACTCAAATTTTGAAAATCGGGGTGAAACCAATAACTTCCCAATTTTTGAAAATGTTCAATTTTCTTAGCGGGAAGTTAAAAATAACTAAACAAGAATACTTACAGTAACGGGAACGCATGCCTTCAGAATATTTAAGACTGTGTCACCAAAACTAGATGACTTCATGGACATATGTAATAGAACTGTGTCCCCGTTTAAACACACTCGACAAATTTTTTTTAAACCGAACGCAGATATTTTTGCAGTTTTCATGTTTGGTACTATGCTAAACTGTCCAATAGTCTGAATTTCAGATCATGGTGTGCTCTTTAGGAAGGTTCATCTCTCTCGGTCTATAATAATATTCAGGTATACCAACTTCCAGAAAACGTGAGGATTTTTACGTTCTGGTAACCAATAATTTGAAAAAAATTAGCAAACGTTTAGACGGTTACCGTGATGACGAAATCAACCTGAATGTGACAGAATTTATGTCAATGTAATAGTTTGCTATAAAGGTAAAATAAAATATATAATATTAAATAATAAAAACCCGGGTCGCAGTGCCAAAACCCTGCCGACAATATAGTGTATTTGCTTGTATAGGGCCGTGTGGTTTTATAATTTTATTAGGTGAAATTAAGCTTGTTTTGGGGCAAAATAAAAAATTTAACCTCTTAATACACCCCTTAAAATAACATTTTTTTTCTTAATTGTAATATTATTATCAATCTAACGTCTACACCGAATTAAAGACACCCTTCAATAAATAAGTCACTATCTGCAAATTAGTGTTTTCAAAAAATTTGTAAGTCCGGTTCTATCGGGCCGATTTTATTAAAATTTTAGACACACTTTTTAATTACTACTGAAGGTTTAAATGTCAATTTTGAAACAATTCTGAGAATTTTTTCGGTATTTTGGGGTCCAAAAACATTTTTCAACCCCTAAAAACTACCCTTAAAATGGCCCGATTACGCCCATTTTAAATAGGCTTCTTGCGGTGATGGATTTCAACACGTGGGCCATATTTCGTTAAAATCAATTAACTCTTTCGAAAGTTATTGCGCGCACACACATATATATATATATATATATTATATATATATATATATATATATATATATATATACATATATATATAAACATTTTCAAAAATGGTGCCAAAGTGTTTAGGAGGTTATGAAACGTCAAGAAATTTTGGTCCGAGCCCTAGGTCCCGCCATCCGACCGACGCCAATAGTGTATGTTGCCATATGGCAAATACACTAATTATATGAAACACATACAAATCAAATCTTTGAAATATTTAATTTTCATATAACTGTCACTTTGCGATTTGAAAGACAGTCCGAATACAGAGAGTGCGATAAGGACAGGTGACGTGAAACCAGTCGTGAAACGGTTTTTTGTTTTCAGGTTGTCAGCTCTGGGTATTATTTACACAGATTATCTATATAAAAGGCGATTTTGATGACATTTTCAGGCAGTTTTTATGTTAGCCCAGCGATCGAATACGTACAAATTCAATACACGTTGAGAATTTTATGATAATGAGTCTCATCTTTTATGACTATAGATAATTAGTGCTATTCATGCGAACCGGACCGGGCCGCTAGTGCTATATAAGGAAAAAATGTTTTTAAACACCGTCGGAACGATTGGTTTCAATAAGTAAAAGAATAAATATAAGTCTTAACTTTATTGGCTTTGATTAGCAATTTTACAATGGAACATTTTGTGTTTTTTCAATCCTTTCTTCGCAGTAAATCTTTTCAAGCAAGCTTCACACTGAAAACGTTCTTCTCCCGTATGAGATCGTTTGTGACCAACAAGATGCGTCGATGTTTTGAATCGTTTTGGGCAGATGTCGCAAGCGTAAGGCCGCTCATTAGTATGCGTACGTTTATGTACAGTTAAATTAGCACTTTGGCAGAACGTTTTATTGCAAAAATCGCATTTAAACGGGGCATACCCGGAGTGTATTCTTTTATGAACGCTTAAAGTATACGCCGTTTTGTATCTTTTATTACAAATGTCACATTCGAATGGTCTTTCATCAGTATGACAAGTCTGGTGCGTTTTGAGATAATTTAATTTTGAAAAACACTTACCACACACTCCACACAAGTAACGTTTCAGTGTACGGTGAGTGCGTTTATGATATTTTAATAAAAGTTTACTAGCGAAATGTTTTTGGCAGTTGTCACAGCCAAAAGGTCTGGCGTCCTCGTGATTAAGCATATGCGAGTTGTAAGATGATCGGACGGTAAATTGTTTGCCGCATTTTTCGCATTGATAACCGTCGTGCTTTTGTTTATGTTTAAAAAATAAATTGTAGTTTCGAAATTTCTTTTTGCAAGCGTTACAATTATAAAATTTGGCATCTGATTTGTCGTGTTCTTCAGATGAATCAGTTTCAGTTTGACATGGAGTCCAATCAGCATTTTTGACTGATGAGTTATCACTTTCATACCCGAAATTTAAATCTTCTTCAACTTTTATATCTTCATTCGTTTCTTGATTGAGTGAATTCGTGCCTTGACTATTATTTGGATGATCTGTTGTACTATCAATTAAAACAGGTTTTGTATCCAACTGATTCTGTATTTCTGTATATGACTGTAAAAATATTGGCACAGATCCATCATTTTTGTTAGAATTTTGCGAAACTTGACAGCTTTGTTCCATCAAAATAGCACATAAATCTTGGCTAAATTTTAAATTACTTTCTGGACATCGTCCAGCTGAATCAAAGTTCGAATTTTGAATATTTTTCGAATAATCTTGTAGAATTTTATGAGATTTTTGTACTAACATTCTAAACTCGAAAAATGCTTCCAATTGTGTGAGACATGGTGAACATATAAAGGGTGAAATTCCGTCATTTAGTTTTACCTATTTTAAAGAATTGCTACGTTAGTTGAATATAATAAATTATAGACGCTCGACAATAAATTTCATAGTCGTCTAATACTGTTTTATTAACAAAACAGATTAGGATACGTGATTATAACTTACATGAACGGATGTACATAAAGATAAAATGTTGAATATGAAATCATCTAATTTGGTTGAGTGTGAAAATATATTTATTATATCAACATCTGCCACCAGGCAAACGCGGCAGATTCTTTTTTCGTTATCAGTTGACATTTTAGATCTTTTCGAAGAAAAATTATTAGTTTTGTTAATTGTAATCGTTAAGACTTCATTTTCATTTTTCACTACTCTGAAATAATTAGGATGGAAAGAACGATAGCTCAATATATCCATGGACGATAATTTTAGAGATTTATGAAAATCAATAAAGTTAGCATGGCATTTATGAAATTTATGCTTTTGAAATTATTTTAATAAAAGCGAATTAGTTATATGTCTAGTACATTGCTGATTGCTTGAATAACAATATTGCTCGCGTGATGATAGCTCCTAGGTCAGTAGTGTAGGTATTTCACTTATAAACACTGATCATTTAGTCAATGAAAATAATTTTTAATGGCAATATAGAAGACCACTTCGAATAATCAATGAGAGCTATTTGTTTGAGGTTTTTGAACAATTTTCCTTTTCATTTAACGCTAAAAAAACTAGTTAGTACTAAGATTCCGTTGTCGTAAGTAGTTATAATCCCGTCCTGTGTCTAAAAAGTTGCCTTGGAGCCGAAACTGTTTTGTTAAAATTGTTTGGAAAAGGTTAATAGTCTTAAATGATCAAATATGAAATATAAAAGAATCAGATTACTTTGGAATATGCCTGAAACACCTAAATTTTCGTTTATATTGATAGCGTCTTTAAAATTTTTGTAGATTTTGTCCTGTTAAGAAACATTTATATATACCCAAAGACTTGTTAAATGAAGACAACTTATTTTAATTATAAGCAGGTCCTTTTTTGCATCAGACAACAACACACTTCGTCATATTCCGATTCTTCCCTTTTTGTAAATATCGCAATTTGCAAGGCAGTCATTTTTTCGCTGATGTAAACAAGTGCGTCGTTATTATTATTGTTTTGTTTTATTTTGACAAAAATGAAAACTGTAATAATTGGAGACCACGATTTAAATAGTTTGTGTAGGCTTTGTCTAAATACAAACGCAATACTAGTGGATTTATTTACATTCTCCGCTGAACTGAACGATAAGATTGTGGATACGCTCATGAAATGCGCTCCTATTCACGTAAGTGTCAAGACAATTAGTAGATTCAACGGCTCTTGCGTGACATGTTCTAAACCAACATGCAATCATAAACCGCTGAAGTATTTTGCAGCGACACAGCTGAGCGCTTCGTGTTAATTTTATAACCTTAATTTGACAAACTCGACTGTCTGGTAGAGTCCAACAAAATGACCTAACAACATAAGTATTTATTACTAGTATTATGCCGTTAAATCGACTCATTGATACTTTTAATAGAATCGTGGATTTTAGCATATTTAACTATATTCGTTATTTATAGGTAAATAAAAATGATAAACTACCAAAAAGTATATGTAAGGCATGTTATGCTCAATTGAAAATTGTGCACAAGTTTCAAATGGAAGCTGTCCAGTCTGAAAAAGCTCTTTATCGATATTTGAAATCACGCGAATCTGAAGTGGACAATAACGAAAATCAAGGGTCGTCAGACGATATTGAAGACTACATAAAACTTGAGTTTTCAAACGAAGTTCCAAATTATCAAACCAAGATTAAGCAAGAAGTTGATGATGAAATAATAAACACAAGAATCATAAGATCCGATAAATCACTTGAGGATTCTGCACTCTACGATAAAACAAACTGTAATATAAAACGAGAAATCTTTCGAAATGATGATGAGGACGACTTGGATAGTTTTACTGATGACATTCCGATCCAAAAATCGGATGATGTATCATTTTGCAACATTGTAGAGAATACCTTAAAAAGAAGCGATTCTGAAATTAATTTAGCTGAACTGTTAAGCAGTGATTTTAAGCCCCATCAATGTAATATTTGCGAAATGCGATTCGAGCGCGATGTTGAACTGACAAATCACAAACATGTACATACTGATGAAAGTTCAATGACACGGAAAGCATCAAACATCCGATGTGAACTTTGCAATAAAACCTTCACTAAACTGTATCATTTAAAATGGCATGCTAGAGTACATGCCCGCAATTTGACTGTTAATTTAAAACGTACAGCTAAACGATTTCAAATCGATGACAAATCTTTTCAATGTAACGTTTGCAGTAAAATGTTTGCTCGGTTATACGATTTTAATATCCACCAACGAGTTCATACCGGTGAGAAACCTCACAAATGCGATCTTTGCGGAAGACGTTTCAATGATCCAAGCAACATGAGGAAACACAAACGAAACCATCCCGCTCTTACTCCGAAACAGAATCAGACCGACGATAAAACAAAACAGCACGAATGTAATATTTGCAGCAAGAGATTCAGCGATCCGGCAAATTTGGAGAAACATAAACGAAATCATCCTCTGGTATACGATCAACAAAAACCGCACCATCAATGTGACGTCTGCAACAAACTGTTCGCCCGCATGTATGACTTGAAAATACATAAACGTGCGCATACTGGTGAGAAACCTCATCAGTGTGACGTTTGCGGCAAATGCTTTAACGATCCAAGTAATATGAGAAAGCATAAACGGAAACATCCCCCGCTGGCGAAAAATTCACAGAACAAAGAAGTGCCGTTCGGGAATAAACCCCACGAGTGTGAAGTTTGCAACAAGAGATTTGCAAGAATGTATGATTTGAAAGTACACAAACGTCGACATACTGGTGAAAAACCACACCAGTGTGATATTTGCGGCAAATGTTTCAGCGAGTCTGGTAATATGAAGAAACATAAGAGAAAACATCCATCGGAAATGTCTCAATCGCCACAACAGAAACATATACGTACTGGTGATAAACCTCATCAATGTGATGTTTGCGGAAAGTGTTTTAATGATCCGAGCAACATGAAGCGCCATAAACGTCAGCATACATTAACCGGCGATGGAACTATGGAAGTTAAGAAAACTGAAAGAAGAAGGCGCGTTCTTTCGAAAAAGACCAAAATAGAATAAAATTTCGTACAACTAAATAAAGTGTAGTCAACTGAAATACGTTCTAAGATTAGAGTTAGTTATCAGGGTGGTCACATACATTAAAATTCAATTAAAGTATGAGAAATACTATTTTTTTGTGCGGCGAGTTCTAGCAATCCAACACTACTAATTTACAAGCACAGAGAAAAGGTTCATGAACTGTGGCTACGGTTAGTTAAGGTACTAGAAAAGTATTTTTTTTTATAAATGTGGCCGCTCTGATTTGATTTTTTAATGAGTTACAAAAATTTGAATTAATATCGTTTATGTATTATATGTGTGTCGTATCATTAATTACAAGGTTTCTTTAACGACCATAAATGTACCAAGTTTCTCGTTCATTTAATAACCTAAAAATGATCACTGAAATGTAATATTTTATAAAAATAGGACGAAGCTTGGCATGTATGAAATGTGTAGATGTCATATTAATGTAAGATTAGATTTCAAAGATTTCAGGCTAGAAGTTTCGTCAAAAAATACGTTCGATTTGAAAATCGGGCTTTCATTCTTCAATAGCTTATTAAATGAAAATAAAATTTGTGCGAATGAAAAGATACATTTTTGTTATAAACAAACATTTAAATATATTCGAGTTCTTTTTGAAAATAACTTGGAGTAAATATCTACCAAACCTAATACCCGTCATCTAAAATGATCCTTAATGAAGTAGCCTTAATTTACGCGTAGTATTTTGAGTTTAAACCAACGATACAAACTTTAACTAGGAAATATTGAGTCACTAGGAAAATTGCTAAAATATATAATTTAACTAAAAGAAACTGTTCTGTATACGAAGTGATAAGTTTTTAATATAATTCTGTGATAATCAGTAAAATTTGTTAAGACGAAAATGTCGAGAGAGAGTTTTTACGAAATAATGAAACAAGAACGTGCCTCCGTAAAAGCAAATAGTGTACAACTCTCCAAAATTAAATATGATTTAACTATTTGCAAAGTTAAATATGCGAAAATCAAAACGAGAAAGGAACCTGGCGATTATCAAATTTTGAAAAGATTTGATGTTTTCATGGTTAACGGTATCGAAAAATTAATTGTGCCGCGAAAAGAGGGTTCAAATATTGTTTACTTTGTGCATGATGATGAAATATTTGATATTTTATCGGAAGTACACACATCACTGGGTCATGTCGGCCGTGATAAAATGATGAAAGAAATAAGAAAACAATATAAAAACATCACATATAAAGATATCATGCTCTTTCTAAATCTGTGTGAGCCTTGCCAGCAAAGACAAAAACGAGAAAGTAAAAAAGTTTCAAATCAACCGATTTTATTTAATATCGATAGTAGTGAACTGAAATCTCAATGTCACGTTGATCTAATTGATTATCAATTAAATCCTGATAATGAATACAAATTCGTGATGGTTTATCACGACTATCAAACGAAATTTTGTTTTTTAAAACCGCTGAAATCACAAAACGCTGAAATTGTAGCCAATAATTTGATGGACATTTTCACGTCTTTTGGTGCTCCTACAATCATTCAATCAAATTATGGAAAAAGATATGTATGTGAAATTATTTATTATTTAAAAATAGCTTGGTCGGAGTTAAAAGTCGTGACAGGGAAATGTCAATATAGGCATGAAAGAATTAACGAAGATATTAAGATGATGATATCAGCGTGGATGCAAAATAATCAAACATCAAAATGGAGTGAAGGACTGAAATTTGTACAGTTCATGAGAAATAATACATTCAATTTGGAGATTAAACGAGCTCCTTACGAAGCATTTTTCGGTCGTTCAGTTAAGATTGGTTTATGCACCTTCAACATTCCCCTGGAAGTTTTGGAAAATATAGAACATGAAGAACAGTTGGAACAAATTATTGAATCGATGAAAGCTCCACCACAATCAGCAATCGAAGAAATTGATAATGAAAACAGCTTGATAGAAATTCAAACAAATTGCGACGAAGATATTGACATGTGTAAGTTTTTGTAGTGTCTTAAAATGGTTCCTTATTTAAAAGACCATCCCAAAGAAACATTAATTATTGCGTAACCTTACTTAATTTGCAAAAAACTTTACTTTCAGTTATCTCAAACAGTAAAAAACTAAACGAGAAATCAATAGGCGATCCCAGTGTAAAAGCTGGCACAGCTCTGTCAAACATAAAACAAGAAATTTTCAATGAACCTGATTTATTCGTAGAAACGAACCCTGCAGTAGGTAATGACATAACAATTGAGGAAATGTACATAAAAAATGAGAACACAAGTACTGACATAACGTTAGAGGAAGCCAAAGTCAAACCAGAAATTAATTGTGAATTGAATACTGGTAATTGTTTTGAAACAAAAGAACTAGAACTGATGTTGGATAAAGCATACGAGAATAAGTACAAAAAGATAACGGAATCAGATTCAATAATGGCAGCTCAGAGTAATGACACGCAGTCTGAAAATGCTAAAACAAATATAGTGCGAAGACGCCAACTTAAACATAAATGTCATCAGTGCACAGATTGTAATAGGACATTTCGAAATTATAAATATGTCCGTGCTCGTGATAAACGCAATAAATGTCAAAATATGAGATACAAAAAACGATACAGACGGGTAGCACCCAACAAATCGTTTAAATAGTCCGTCATTCGAAAGTTTTATTTTAGAAACAATAGTCCCAATAATACGTAAAATTTTTATCGATGTATATGCCATTGTCTGTAATTTCGTTTTCTTATTAGACGCTAACAGCCGTAGTTGTCAAGCGTCTATACTCTACAATAAACTAATCTTGGAATTCTTACGGCGAAACTGGGAATCGCAGTTCCATGATTTTTACGTGTTTGTACCGGCATTGCTTTAAAACACCAGAATTGATTTTGATTAAACTGTATGAGAGTTGGAATTAAAAATTAAAGTACAAATTATTTTTACCCTACTACGCAGGTTTCGGTAAAACTAAAAATAACGCGATAGATCAATTTGTGAAAATGGACGTTTACGCGAAGAAAAATGCAGGCAATTATAATAAAAAACCCGGGTCGCAGTGCCAAAACCCTGCCGACAATATAGTGTATTTGCTTGTATAGGGCCGTGTGGTTTTATACTTTTATTATGTAAAATTAAGTTTGTTTTTGGGCAAAATAAAAAATTTAACCCCTTAATACACCCCTTAAAATAACATTTTTTTCTTAATTGTAATATTATTATCAATCTTAAACGTCTACACCGAATTAAATACACCCTTCAATAAATAAGTCACTACCTGCAAACTAGCGTTTTCATAAAATTTGTAAATCCGGTCCTGTCGGGCCGATTTTATTAAAATTGTGGGGACACTTTTTAATCACTACCAAAGGGTTAAATTTCAATTTTGAAACGATTCGAAGAATTTTTTCGGTATTTTGGGGCCCAAAAACAGTTTTCAACCCCTAAAAACTACCCTTAAAATAGCCCGATTAGGCCCATTTTAAATAGGCTTCTTTCGGTGATAAATTTCAACACGTGGCCCAAATTTCGTTGAAATCAATTAACTCTTTCGAAAGTTATCGCGCGTACACATATATATAAATATATATATATATATATATATATATATATATATATATATATATATATACATATATATATAAACATTTTTAAAAATGGTGCCAAAGTGTTTAGGAGGTTATGAAACGTCGAGAAATTTTGGTCCGACCCCCAGGTCCCGCCATCCGACCGACGCCAATAGTGTATGTTGCCATATGGCAAATACACTAAAAAAGAAGTGAATAAATAGTTTCCATTTTATTTATTTGAAGCCAAAAGGTGTCAAACGATGATACAATATTAATGTTTTTTATTTTGTAACAGAAACTGGAGACTAGCCGAAGTTGAAATTAAAAATAAAATGTATAATGTGGCATTTAATTACGTAGTTCTACAATAATTTCTGTCAAGATTGACTTTTTTTTGTAATCAAAAAGCCATGCTTCAGTTATAATAAACGTAATATTTAATTACGTACTGTTTTATTATTTAACTAACAGGTTCTCAATCTATATATGCATTTCAATTCCAACTTTGGCGTTTAGATAAACTGACAAAATAGAAAATGCGAAAATTTTAGTTAGAAGAAAAACTACTTCGATCTTTAGATTGATTTTTATTATCGAATTTTTTGTAGATATTGTAGTTTTTTAGAATCCATATTTTTTTCAATCATGACCGTTCAAACTTTGTATTTCGAATAATTTTTCACCGCGGTCGATATGCATTCGTTTATGTGTATTTAAGTTGCTTTTATGCACAAAGCATTTGCTACAAACTTCACATTGGTATGATCTTTCACCAGAATGATGTCTTTTGTGTGATTCAAAACTACTTCTATCCGCAAAACTCTTTTCGCAAATATTGCATTGATACGGCCTCTCTCCTGTATGTATCCGTTTATGTGTCAATAAGTTTCCATTTTTCGTGAAACACTTGGCGCACACGTCACACTGATACGGTTTCTCACCAGTATGAAGTCGTTTGTGGGCGCTTAAATTTCCATTTTCTGAAAACCGTTTTTCGCAAATATCACATTGGTATGGTTTTTCGTTTGTATGCGTACGTTTGTGCTTGCGCAGTTGAACTTTTCTTGCAAAGCATTTGCTGCAAACGTCGCATTGATACGGTTTCTCACCGGTATGTATACGTTTATGGCCTGTTAAACCATCAATTTGTGCAAAACATTTTTTACACACATCGCACTGATATGGTTTCTCACCAGTATGCTTTCGTTTGTGAACGTTCAAAGCACATTTGCGTGAAAAACAATGACCACAGTCGTCGCATTGAAACGGTTTCTCACCAGTATGTTGTCGTTCGTGATCGCTTAAATGATATTTACGCGAAAAATACTTGTCGCAAATTTGACACTGGTAACGTTTTTTGTTAGAAATGTTAGACTGTACGATATCTGAATAACTTTTCTTTTTCAACTGTTTAGGATTATTTCTTCGTTTACTTTGTTTATTTCTAAGCCGCAACTTTGTGGTTTCGCTATTGAATTCTTCAACAAAATTTTTGGTTACGGCTGGTTCTTCTTTTATATTGTCACTACACAAACCGTTTTCACTTGAAATATCGGTTGATTTCAATTGTATCTCGTTTTTTATTTTAATAGAACACTCTGGCGTTTGTTTACTTTCTGAATCTAATATTAAATTATCCGATTTATCGTCGTTTTGCCTTTCTAATTCAATATTTAAATTTTTTGACTCGTTTTGAACTGGCGTTTTCATTAAATTCGAAACAGATGGGTTCTGATTTTTTTGGTATCGTTGCAAAATTTTTTCAGATTCCAATGCTCGAAGTTGGAATTGATGAAATTTTAATAATTCTGATAAACACGGTTGACAAATAAACGAAGGTAATCCATCATCTTTTCTGATCTATTATTAAAAAAAAAAATTATTAACATAATTTTATAGCGAATAATACTGCCGTGCTTAGGAAAAACAAGTACACGTTATTGCTTACTGAAGCAATGTACCAAAGATGTATTTAGAATATTTTTGTAAATGCTTACGTGAATAGGAGCACATTTTAAAAGCACGTCAATAATTGGAGACCCGAATAATGTTGAGATTTCATAAATGTCTGCTAAGACGAGCTTTGCATCAACATTTAAACATATTCTGCACATTTTGTCTAATTTGTTATCAGAATCCATTTTTATGGTAGTTCGAATTATTAAAATAACAAATGCTTCCACATACCATAAATTACAAAGCAAAACAATAAAGTTCGGAGATCGTGTGTCGCGCAGTTCAGAAAGTTGTTTTCTGGGAAGAACCGATTTAAATGAAATGTTGCATGCAGAGTCTATGACTAAGGGTAGATAATATACAAGCTCAATTCTTACCGACTATTTAATAAATTCTTTTAAAGAGTTGTCGGTTAAAACTAGTTATAAATAATAGTTTTATTGAAAGCTGATAACACTTTATTTTTTACATAAAAGATAAATTAAAGAAATCCTCGTGTCACAAACGTCACACTTCATTACGCCCTTCAACTATTTTCAACATTTATTTTGTAATCTGTGTCTCCTTAACTGATTAAAATGAGTAAACTTTTTGCCACACTTTTGACATTGATACCGTTTAACACCAGTATGAACTCTTGCATGAGATGTTAAATTACATTTTTCTGTGAACCATTTGTTGCAAAATTCACACTGATACGGTTTTTCCTGTGAATGCGTACGTTCGTGTCTCTGCAACTGCGATTTTTTCAAAAAGCATTTACTACAGAAATTGCACTTATAAGATTTTTCGTTATTGTGTTCTTTTTTGTGGACATCTAAGCTATACTTTTGTGTATAAGTTTTGCTGCAAACGTCGCACTGATAAAGTTGTTTGCTGGTATGCAGTTGTTTATGAACGCTTAAAGCATTTTTTCGTGAAAATGTTCGTTTACATTGATCACATTGAAACGTTTTTTCGTTTACATGTTGTCTGAGATGTATACTCAAGCTATTTTTACTTAAAAAATTTGTCGCACAAATATAACACCGGTAAAATTTATCAACAGATGCATCTGATTGTAACAGATCTGGATTAAAATCGTATTTGGAGCAGGTCTTTCTTTTAGGATAACAAAAATTAATACTGTCGGGTATAAATGTTTTTGCGACGTGTATTTCTTCATGATTTTTCTCGGTTATGGTTTCATTGTCATCAAATTCTTCCTTAATATCTATTAATCTGTCTTCACAAACATTGAATGCTTGAGCATCGTTATTGGCTTCCGTGACGTAGTATTCAGCTAATTTATTTTCTGAATGAAAAACTGAATTATCTGAACACATTTCACCATCAGTTTCAAGTTTTATAATTGCATTAGTGTTATCAACATTTTCCTGAATACAATTACTGGTTACAAAATTCGAAGATGGCTCTAGTTCAACTGGAGACAGTTGCTGTTTTCTTTTATATTGAAGTAATATTTTTTCCGATTCCAAAACTTGAAGTTGAAATCGATGGAATTTCAGTAGTTCAGCAAGACATGATTGACAAATAAAAGAAGACAATCCATCATCTTTTGTAATCTGGAAATTAAAAAGTGATTGTATTTCGTAATGTTTACATTGAGACATATGTTCATGCTTACATTAACAGGAGCACATCTATGAAGAACTTCTATAATCGGAGTTCCAGATAATGTTGAGACCGTATAAATGTCAGATAAAACTACATTCGCGTCTAAACAGGTTCTACACATTTTGCTCAGTTTTTTACTTGACATTTTTGATTATGTCGTATTTTTAAGAATACAAAAATTACGGGTATTACTATCTATTTTAAATCAGCGTTTCCTAAACTATGTTCCGCGGAAAGCCAAATGTTCTATGTGAAATTATGAAAATTAATAATACAAGCTTCCTATGATTTTTAATGGTGCGCCAAGTTGAGAAATGTTTGCAATCTATCCTATAAAATAACTAAGGTGTTCTGCAAAAATTTTAGGATTGTTTCGTCATAAGAAAAGTTTGAGAAAAACTGCAATCTAAATTCTGCCAAAAATTTGCAAGGCGATGATAATTGTAAATAATTGATATTTCTGTACAGTTTCTATAAACATCAAGTAGTGTTGAGCCGTATTCGAGTTATACTAACAAAAATTGATTTAAAAAAATCGAATTACCTAATCTGCCACCGATATGATTTTTTCAAAATTTGTATGCGTTTCACAGCAAACAAATAATTTTTTTTTAATTTCCCATAATTTTATGGAAAATTATTTTAGAAATTAAGCAATATTATAATGATTAAAATTTTTATTAATCACTTATTAATTATTTAACAATTTTTAACAAAATTTAAAAAAGAACTATTTTCTACAAAGTTTGGTCTGCGTGGAGTCTTCGATGAGTATCCAAGTTACTCTTATGTACAAAGCATTTGTTACAGAATTCACAGTGATATGGTCTTGCTCCAGAATGATGTCGTTTATGCGCCTCAAAACCACTTCTTCCCGTAAAGCATTTACTACAAACTTCGCATCTGTAAGGTTTCTCACCTGTATGTATTCTTTGGTGCGCACTTAAATCATTGCTAACTCTAAAGCATTTGGCACATACGTCACATTGAAAAGGTTTCTCACCAGTATGTAATCTCTTATGCGCAGTTAAATTACCTTTTTCAGAAAAACATTTGCGGCAAACGTCGCACTTATAAGGTTTCTCGTGTGCATGTTGTCGTTTGTGTCGGTGTAACTGACATACGCGTGCGAAACACTTACTGCAAACATCACATTGATAAGGTTTCTCACCTGTATGTTTTCGTTTATGATTATTCAAATCACATGTCTGTAAAAAACATCTTTTACAAACGTCGCATTGATACGGTTTCTCGCCAGTATGCTTACGTTTGTGAATATTTAATGTGTATTTACGTAAGAAACATTTGCCACAAGCATCACACTGGAATGGTTTCTCGCCAGTATGTCGACGTTTATGTCCTCCTAAATTACTTTTATTTGAAAAAGTTTTTTTGCATATATGGCACTCATAACGCTTTTTATCGATGAGTAAATTTTTAGATTGATCAATATTTGTGTTTTTGGGATTTCTAATATCTGTTTTGTGTGTTAAATATTTTCTAAAATGATTATGGTTATTGCGAAGTTTAATTTTCGTTTTTGATTCCTCTTCCTTTGTTACATTTTTTTCGACCTCTACATTATTACAGTCGTTTGCATTGGAAGCATGAAAATGAAATTCTTCGTTTTTAACAAGCTTTTCAGTGTTAACAATTGAACAATGTAAATCATTTTCAAAGGCTTCTGATTTCCCAGTCAACTCACTTTGATTATTTTGCGTTGGGTATTTAATTCTTATTAAGTACAGAGATAATGATTCAATTGAAGATAATTTGCAGTGGTCTTTTTGATATCGACAAAGAATTTTTTCAGATTCTAAAGCCCTGAGTTGAAACTCATAAAATTTTAATAATTGCGTCAGACATATCTGGCAAATTAAAGACGGTAATCCGTCGTCTTTTCTTACCTACAAACAAAAATCTACTATGTTAAAAATAACTGTTGGTTGTTATGGTTCAATAAAATGCCCAATGTTTCTCAGATTTTTTGAGTTATTTTCAAATTACTTTTCGTTTTTTTCTCATAATAAAAATGCATTTAAAGTGTCTTATTTTTTAATTACTTTTTGAAGCTAGGCACTTCAAAAAGTAATTAAAAAATAAGACACTTTAAATGCATTTTTATTATGAGAAAAAAACGAAAAGTAATTTGAAAATAACTCAAAAAATCTGAGAAACATTGGGCATTTTATTGAACCGTAACAACCAACAGTTATTTTTAACATAGTAGATAGTGCCTAGTAAATTAGAATTGGCCCTAGGCTCAAATAATCCTAGTGGATGGTGACTTAAAATTATATTTAAAAAACACGTAATAATTGGTAGGTTACCTGAATACGAGCACATTTAAGAAGAATCTCAACAATTGGAGGTCCGAATTTGGAAATCGCATAGATATCAACCAAAATTTTACTTTCGGTTAAACATATTCTGCATAGTCTTTTGAATTCATTGTTAGATACTTTTGATGACTTCATTGTTGATTTTTAATTAAGCCTAAGAGGGAACATTGTTAATTTTTTTCCCTCAAAGTGTCAACTCTAATTTGAGGATTGTGGTCATCAGCCCGGGTAGCTCAGTCGGTAGAGCATTGGACTTTTAATCCAAGGGTCCAGGGTTCAAGTCCCTGCTCGGGCGGTCAATATTTTTGTTTTTACTTTTGCAAAAGTTTGTTAAAAGACAATAAATTATACCAATTTTAAATAAATATTTTTATATTACAAAATATTTTCAAAATTTTGTTCATCGATTTTTGAAAGGTAAAACTGTTTTCTTAAAAAACTCACGACTAATTTTGAATGTTTATAAAAAACATTCTCCACTGAGTTTTAGCAGCTTTAATTTAGTTAACGAAATGGAGTCTAAGCTAAATTTATATACAAAATAAGGGGTAGATAGGTACTATTTCTTTGAAGAACTAACCGTGTGAGATCCTTGAAATCTTTAAGCTGTAAGGAATATAGTATTAGCTATTAGACGACAGTAAATATTAGTTTTTAAAATTATATAAAAATGAAAACATTAAAAATGTCAAACGACGTAAATGAAGTATGTAGAATATGTTTAGACAGAAATAACGTTTTGGTTGATATATACCCTAGGTCAACTTTATTTGGTGCTCCAATAGTTGATGTTCTTCTCAAATGTGCTCCTGTTCAGGTTAGCTATTTACAGACCATTTTCTTTTTATTTATTTTTTGAATTACTAAACTATCTGATCTTAGTACCAGTTCATATTTTTAGTGTATTAATATTTTAGCAATAAAAATAATCCTGTCTTTTACCAGATAAAACCTAAGTACTGGAATATTGTACCTAATAGAGAAGTTATCTGAATGCCCCATTTAAAAACGACGACTTCCAGACGACCTTGACAATTGTTATATTTTATTTTATAGAAATAATCTAGTTCCCAAATAAAGGAATATATTATTTTAGATAAAAAGGAATGATGGACTGACGTCTTTCATTTGCCAGTCATGTCTTACGCAGCTTTTGAAATTTCATCAGTTTCAACTTAAAGCTTTGGAATCAGAAAAAATATTGCGTCGACGTCAAAAAAATAATAAAAAGAAAAATTCATTCGGTTCTTTGTCTTCTTCGAATGAAATAAAAGATAAGTCAGTTAAAAATTCTGATAATTTAGATGCCAGTTATATTAAACTAGAAACAAATCACGGTGAAAACGATTTTAAATCAACTGACCAGATAACAAAAAATGGTCAAGATGTAGAATCTGGAAATAGTGTCAAAGAAGAAATTGAATCAAAATCTGATGAAAATTTTGCTGATGTACAAAATATAAAAAACGAAGTTGAAGACAATAGGAAAAACCCAACTACAATAGTAAAATCTAAAATTTCCACGAGAAAAAATGGAAGTTTCGGAAACAGTGCACAAAAACGTTTTAAAAAACGCCTAAAACAAAATGGAAACATTGACGCTGAATCAGAACGAAGTGAGCAAGAAAAGACAACTGTCCTCAAAAGAAAACGGTATCAGTGTCATATTTGCGAAAAATGTTTTTCATGTAAAAGTCACCTAGTAGGCCATGAACGTCAGCATACTGGTGAGAAACCGTTTCAGTGTGATGATTGTGGTCAGTGCTTTTCTCAAAAATATACACTAAACGTTCATAAACGTAAACATACTGGAGAGCGACCGTATCAATGTAAAGTTTGTAATAAGTGTTTTTCACAAGCTGGCGGTTTGAACGCTCACATGCGTCAACATACAGGAGAGAAACCTTACCAGTGCGACGTTTGTAGTAGATGCTTCTCAAGAAAAGGTAATTTGCACACGCACAAACGACAACACACTCAAGAGAAACCGTACCGCTGCGATGTTTGCAGCAAGTGTTTTTCAGAGAAAGGAAATTTAAACGCTCACCGAAGACTTCATACTGGTGAGAAACCTTACCAATGTGACGTTTGCGCCAAGTGCTTCACTGTAAGCAGTCATTTGAATGCGCATAAACGGATACATACCGGCGAGAAACCGTATAAATGTGAAGTTTGCAATAAGTGCTTCACGGGAAGAAGCGGTTTTGAGTCGCACAAACGACACCACTCTGGAGAAAGGCCGTATCAATGTGATGTTTGCAACAAATGTTTTGTCCATAAAAGCAATATGGACACTCACAAACGGCTACACAATAGTCGTGATGATAAAGCTTTTTAAAATGGCGCTGGTACGTTTTTTACATCACAAATTCAGCGCTTCCTTTCCAACTTTGCTGTTTTCAATTGTCGTAAATCTCCTATTTTCTTCACGCCTGCGCGCTACAATCCAATCTCATATTGGATTGTATAGAGTCGAGGAAGAGAACCCCTGTGATGTTTACGTCTCTTACGGGTCACCTACAAACGTACTTACTGGGAGTATACTGTAAACTGTTCATCAAGAGCGTTTAAGTAAAATTATTATATTGTATATAAATTTAATTAATTTTAATAAATATGTCGCTTAATTCCCAAAGTTCTTTATTTAACAGATAATAATCAATAAAAACCAGAGGCGGGTTTGGTTGTGATAACGTCCTAGGTCCGCTTTGATGTTCTTGTAAAGTAGGGAATAGTACTAAACCTAAATCCTTCTCTGATAAAAACTTCAATTTTGCATCGTTTTTTTGTGCTGAGAAATGTTTTCATTGCGTTTTAAGTTATTTTAAGTATACTTTATTGACGCTTTTAAGGACATAAAACGAATATTCAGTTGTTTTGATTCCAAAATTGAAACTTTTATAACTACAATATGAAGAATCAAATATATATTTATCATTAATTGTTTCAAAGTAAATGATATAAAAGTAAACGAAATATTTTGTTTTTTATTCAAATAGAAACTCTTTGTACATTTTTCACATATACATAGTATATTTAAAAAAAGGAATAAAAACTTCATAATCCCTAGCATAGAAAATTTCTTGAATCAGTTGTTTTAAACTATTCCATGCATTTTTATATGGGCTTTGAGAGATGCTTTCAGACCGAAAGAGTGTCCACAAAAATCGCACTGAAATGACCGTTGACCTGAATGAACTATCTGATGTACTTCAAGGTTGTTTTTATGAGTAAACTTTTTATGGCAAATAACGCATTCAAATGGTTTTTCACCCGTGTGAATTCGAAGATGCTGTTTCAGCACTGTTTTGGCTTTAAAAGATTTGTCACATGTTAGGCATTTGTATGGACGCTCCCCTAAAAAAACAATTTATTAATTTTAATACATTCTGTGAAATACACAGAACCACATTTTAATAATTCATTTGAAACTACCAACCAATCGTGCAGTAAAACTAGAGGCGAAACTAGTTCTGTTCAAGATCTTAGAAATTGGCTGGCAAATTTCAAAATGCTGACTATGAAGTTAGGGATTTCGGAAGTGCCAAAAAGTATCGATATATATCGTACCTATCCATATTTTTTTCAAGTATCGATATCGGTACAATTTTAAAGAGAACCTTGGCACTCGAAGAAATTTAGTATACATATTGGCTAGTTTAATATAATCTCAAATAGCAATTAACGGACCTTATTTCTAATAAATCAAATAATAAATAATTATCTAAAATCAAAAACAACAATAAGAACTTTTTTTTGTTTATTAATCAAACGTCTAGTACATTTAGGAGCAGATAATTTTAGATTAATCGAACAATTAATAAAGTCAGGGATGGCGAACCTATTGTTGGTACAGCAAGAATTGAGGTGTAAATCGAAATAATTAAAAATATTCTAAATGTTGTAGAAATCAAATGAAATATTACATGAATAGCTATTTTGACTGTTTATTATTCCGAAAAATATCGGTTTTCGATACTGGGAATTTTATATCGAAATATTAAATATCGCCCAAAAATATCGATATATCAAATAAAAAATATCGATATTTTTTCGACATCCCTATATTAGGTACCTGTGTGGGAGCGCATATGAATTCGTAATGACGTAATTGTTCGCAATTTTTGTCCGCATATGTTACACAATTCTTTAAATTCGTAACGTTCTTCGCCTGTGTGAACTTTGGAATGAAATTCCAGACTAGATTTCCAGGAAAATGTTTTTTCGCAATAATTGCATTTGTAAGGTCCAGCCGAATGTTTGTAGAACATGTGCTTCCTCAGTGCTCTAACCTATAAATTTGTTATAGTCTTTTAATTTTTAAAAAGTTAAATCGTCAAATAATCAAACTTCTGTAAACATATAAATCGAAAAACCCTGGCAGGTCATGCGTTGTTTTTTTTAAGTAATCGGTAACATTTTAAATCTTTGTAATTTAATGAATTGTAGATAATAGACGCTCGACATGTGAGACTATGAGCGTCTATGCGATTATAAAATATCTGTAATTAATGCATCGAAAGTGCATCGTTACATTATTATATGTTTTTGGGAATCAAAATTGGCTTATGCATGCCAGTGACGTAAAACAGGTGTTACGCATGCATAGATCTAAATTTTCTTCAGGTAGAAAGTAAGTGAAAGTGACGCCATCCTACGCAATGGTTGTAAGCTATATCTGACAGCTCGCGTAATGTGCAATATTACCCATTTACGGTGTTTTTGTATCTACTTAATGTTGTTCTTTCAATGCACTTATTACCACGTTTTCCACATTTACCTCTTTGCCACAAATACTACAAACATCTTTTTTGGTAACGCTTTCGTTATGCATTTCTTTAACATGCCTTAATACGCTCGTCTCGTATTTGAACCATTTATCGCATCTACTACATCGAAATTGTTCAAACGAAAGATGGGAAACTGCGTGAGTTCTCAAAGATTGCCTCGAATTAAATTGTCTACCACACTTCTTACACTTGTGCTCGATTTTTTCATGAAAATGGATATTATGTCGGTCCAATTGAATCTGTAATCGGAACGTCTTCGAGCACACGTCACATTTAATTGGTTTAATATCATGCTTTTTCATGTGTCTGCTCAATGTTATTATTTTAGAGAATGTTTTGTTGCAAAATTGACAACGATGCGTTTCTAAATTCTTGTGTCTCAGCATATGTTTGGTCAGTCCGAGCTGTTCGGAAAAGAAGGCTTTGCATACGAGACAAATATAATTGTTTTTATTGTCCGATTCTTGTTCGATTTTAAAAAAGGAATCTGTTAGTGTTTCCTTATTTGGTTCAATGGAATCTTTTATTTCAGTCTTACAATCTTCAACAGTGCTGTGATTAATTTCTACCTGAGTTATTTTCGGGTTCGTCAATTCTGTAAAACATGTCGGTATCAAAACTTACTAGTAATAGTGTATTACACTACAAGGGTAGAAAGTTGAAATTCCTGCACTGCGCAACATGACACCCCAGGGCGAGCCAAGGGCTTCGTGTCGCGCAGTTCAGGGCTTTCAACTTTCTGCCCGTGTGGTGTATACTATTTTTCTTTATACCCGGTCGAACGTACGTACTTTCACCGTTATATAAAAAGACTAATAACTTTCCAGCGATCAATTTTGAGGTTATACCGGTTATACGCAATAGCAGCTGTTAGCTACTACTGGCTGGCGGCAGTCTCACGTATCAGTGTGCACGAGAAAACTCTTTCGTCCCGCTGTTACTTTTTTTCGGCCCGATGTTATAGATGGCGTGCGAGAAATTCCAGCAGAGCATAAATGTTAGGCTTTCTGTCTTAAAATCGATGCCGAAAGAACGTACTTTCGACCGGATATAAAGAAAATTCAATTAACTTGATATTTCTTTTATGTAAATCTACAGAGAAAAACTTGGAACGTATCGCGGGACACGCGTTTGGAACGAAATCCCTATCGTGTGCAGGGTTGGCATAATTAATATACATACATAATATACATACACACACCCACACATAAAACGCATTACGAAAAACGTCTTACGCTTTTTCGTGACGTGTTACATTTGTTCTCGACTAGGTCCCCTCGCCAACCCGCGATAAGGAACTTCGTTCCAAAACACCCGGTATAATCTAAAAACGCCCGGTATAATCTAAAAACACCCGGTATCACCGTAAACCAGTATACATTATACGTCTTACGGTTTTTCGTGACACGTTACATTTTTTGTCTTACGGTTTTTCGTGACACGTTACATTTTTTCTCGGCTAGGTCCCCTCGCCAACCCGCGATAAGAAACTTCGTTCCAACAATCTAGAAGTTTCATTTTAATCTTCTGTTTCTCATGAACGCATGAATACCATATTATGTGGGCTTAAACTGTTGTTAAACTTACCTTTTTTTGTCATCCCAACACTGAAACACTTCTGCAGTCTGCAACGTTGGCATTTACCTCGACTTTTCACATTAATTAAACAATTGTTTTCGTGTGTACACACAAACTTATTAATGGCGTTACTGTGACGTCGAAAAAATACTTTGCAAGTAAAACATGTTCTTACTCCATAGTTAGTGCCTATACTTTTGTCTCCACAAACTCGACACGGGTCGGCTAGGTCTAGGATTAATTTGAAAAAAAAAATTCAAACCGGTTAATCCCTCGAAAAGTTACGTCTTAACATTTAAAAAAAATATATATGTATATTTATACATGACGAATTGAATAACCGTTTTTGTTTTTTTGAAGCCGGTTTAAAGAAGACAAAACTGCGCAATTTTGATAGCTAGCTTTAAAATGTTTAAAAATTTGCATGCCTGGCGTGGATTGTTCTCGCTAACTCCCAGACACGGCGCTGAATCTCGAAACCGGTAGGTTTAAAAATAAATATTTACCGTTATGTTCTGTGTTGTACGATTCAAAGTTTGTACCATAGTCAATATTATCATCACTATCTAAATTCGGTTGTTTCATTTCTTCTTCGTCTATTATTTTACGTAACAATACATCCGATTGTTCACATAACTGTTTGAAATGAAACGATATTTCCATTTCATTGTAACATTTCGAACATAGTTGTCTAGGTAATTGATCTGATTCGTTTATCTGTTATAAAATAAAAATCAAACAATTGATGTTAATTAAATGAATTTAAAAATATATAAGGAATAAGTTTGACTTACATCAACAGTAGCGCATGCACTAATCATTTTCATAATATCAGGCGCATAAAGAAAACTCATTTTTTCATTTTTCTCTAAACAAATCCGACATATTTCTGAAAAATCTGATTTCCTTATTTTTGAAGTCATGTTTCGAATAGAATCGTATTTTAAATTGTATACATTTTTAACAATCAACTCGTGGGAAGCCTGAAGCAGTAGCTCACAAACTTTTTTTGCATTTTTAATAGTGGATCCGTATAAAAACATAACCGTATAGAATGTTTATTTTTGATTATTTCAAAAATTGCAATTTGTCAGTGCGATTATCATCTAATTAGTACATTGTGCAGCTGGACGGAAAGTAGACGATTGCGAATGAGTGTAACGTTTGCCTGCCAGGACGACATTTCGCCCGAGCTACAGACAGTACCACTTTTTTTAAAAGTGCGTTGAAAGAACAGCATTAAAAATATTCGTTCGCGATCGCTAACTTTCCGCCCTTGTTGCAAAATGTACTATTTTTTTAATTTCATCAGCACAAAAATACTTATTACCTATTTATATATTATTAAATAAAAAGATCAGGTGAAAAGACCAATTTTTTTAAGTACGTTTTTATTCAATGTAGACGTTTCGTCGGTATTATTCCGACTTCTTCATGTACCTTGAAAATTTAGTTAAAATATGTCATACTAATATTTTCTTAAATAAAATAATGAATTACAATAAAATTCAAAAAATTATTAGCGTCAAATGATGAAATTTATAATATTTTTAATAATTTAAAGTTTATTGATAATGATGAAATTTATAATATTTTTAATAATTTAAAGTTTATTGATAATTATCAATAAACTTTAAATTATTAAAAATATTATAAATTTCATCATTTGACGCTAATAATTTTTTGAATTTTATTGTAACTCATTATTTTATTTAAAAAAATATTAGTATGACATATTTTAACTAAATTTTCAAGGTACATGAAGAAGTCGGAATAATACCGACGAAACGTCTACATTGAATAAAAACGTACTTAAAAAAATTGGTCTTTTCACCTGATCTTTTTATTTAATTTATTTCAAGACCTGATTTTTCCTAATATGAATATATATTATATTCGATAGGTAGATACATAAAAAAATAATTTTATATAATAGAAGAATCTTTTTTATTTTATAAATTAAATAAACATATATTTTTTAATTGAATGTTATAAATGTTAGCTCTTGCGTTTTTTTAACTTTAGTTTTCTCAACTGAAATTATATTATTAATAAATAGTAGTACTAATATTATATCTTTCGTAATACAGCGTTTTAGGAACAATACTATAGTACTACTAAAATACTATTCCACGTCTATGTAACAAACTTGGAATAGATTACCAATATTGAATATACAAAGATTTTCCAAGTCCTTTTTTGACAACAAAATTAACGACGTTTCAAACCAAAACTAGCAACTTTATCTGAACATTCAATGAGTATTTGAATTTCTATTCGAATAAACTATTTGGTTTGAATCCAATTTTAGATCCGCTCAAACAGAGTCAGTCCAAACCGAGTTCCAATTGCCATTATCATCATTATTTATCGTTTTGTCACATTTTTCAATAATATTATTATTGCATTCGGTTTGACTGGAATCTTGACTAGAGTCCAAAATAACAAAAGCTTTATTGGAAGTAAATTGTTCCGGCGGTTTATTACAAGAGTCCCTTCTTGATTGGTGTTTGGAAGTATTCCAACGTTTTCTACGAGCCGGCGTTTTGGGCACGTTAACAGTACGTTCCAAGGAAGAAGCAGTCGATGATTTCCTTCGATTGGAAATTGGCAGCAAGTCAACGGAGTGTTTTCGACGATTAAAACCACCGTTATCGTCGACATTGGTTACTTGAAGACGAAACGTCGGTGATGGAGATCGATTTCTTATTGATCTATTAACAAAATGGCGTATTATTTGACCGATCGTCATTTTGAAATCATTGTAGAAGTTTGTAACTGACAAAGTAATAATTATAGATACTAGATTTCTACATTATTAATTGTTTGATCTTTGCTATAAATAAACATAAATTATAATCAGTATGCATACTCACCTACTGACAGGGGTAGTTTTGGTAAAAGGGTATTTTTGATCTGTAATTCCTAGTCTTTTCGCTTCCGATTTTGTTCCTTTAGTACAAAGGACTTGGAAGGCCCTGTCAGGTCGCGATTGCCTCATAGCTATTTCGTCATCAGTATGAATTTCTCTTAGGTTCAGCGTGTCTATGGGACGTGTCAACCTTTCGATTTGTTCTCTTTGAATATAATCATTGTAAGCCCTGCGGTATTCGGGTTGACATCCGAAATTTCCTTCTTCTAGTTTCAGCTCTGATTCAGGAATGATTGCTTCGATTTTCGGCACCTGCAGATGTTCTATATATTGGGCACTTTTTTCAGTGATATGGTCAACCTGAAATATAATGAATTCCATTTAAAAATCACCTGTTCTTTCAGGGTAGTAAGTATAAGAAATGTATGATACTTACCGTTCCTTCATTCCTTAAGTTGCAGACCGGTTTCGTAATTGCGGGTCTTGACCTAGGAAAATCTATGTAACTCGCCCGATATTCAGGATAAATGTCCATTTTCCCCTCGAATTTGATATTGTCCTCTAGACGGGCATCACTTTTCGATCTTCTTCGTTTACCAGCTTTATCAATAAATTCTTTTTCTCTTGGCAATTCAATATAAGCTTGTTTATATTCCGGCTTCAAATCGATTTTTCTTTCAAAGCGTATGCTATCCGATCGTTTTTTAGTATCAGTACGTTGCGATATTTCAGGTTTTGCAAAATGAACGTTGCTTTCGGAACTTTTTTCAGTATAACTGTCACCGACTTTCAAATACGAATCAGATTTTTTGTGAAAAACTTTTGTCATTGGTTCCCTAGAAGATACGAATTGATCTCCACTTTCTGTGGTTATACTCATACGGCCTTCCGGTTTCAAATTAGATTCTGGTTTTAGAGCTGGCTTATGCCTTTCAACATTGTGTTTTATGTACGATTCTGTATAAACAGGGCTAAATTCCCGCGCTCCTTCCATTTTCAAGTTTTGCGAATGCTTATTTATATCGGATCGCTCAGTTTTATTGGCAATTGTGTGTTGACTGAATTTTGAAGTCGTTTCTGAAACACCACCTAATTCTCCTTCAGATTTCAGATTATTTTTTGGCAACTTTGGCGATACCCTTTCACCAGGAGTTTTTGTCTTAAATTGTGACATCGTTTCTGAATCACCCTTCATTCCTCCTTCAATAGTCAAATTGTGTTTTGGTAGTTTTGGAGAAACTCTTTCAAGTGGAGGGTATTCTTTATACATTTCTCTGTATTCAGGTTCTAAATCAATAGAGCCTTCTAAGTGTAAATTCGTCCCTTTTTTTAAAAACGGAGGTCGTTTACTGTACTCAAATTTTTTGAACTGCTTCTGATATTCTGGCTGAAAATCTAACGAGCCTTCTAATTTCAAATTCGATTCCCGTTTCATCATTGGTTCTCGTCTTTTCAATTCAGGACTCTTGAACTGTTTCATATACTCCGGTTCCATGTCCATAGTTCCTTCTAATTTTAAATTTGGTTCTTTCTTCGTAATAAGATCTCTTCTACTGTATTCAGGGATCTTGAATTCCTTAGTGTATTCAGGTTCCATACTAAAAGATCCTTCCAGTTTTAAATTTGGCTCCTTTTTTGAAATGGATTCTCTTTTACTGTATGCAGGAGTTTTGAATTTCTTAGTATATTCAGGTTCCATGTCCATAGACCCTTCTAATTTTAAATTTGGTTCCTTTTTTGCAATAGACTCCCTTTTACTGTATTCGGGAGTTTTGAATTGTTTGGTATATTCAGGTTCCATATCAATAGAACCTTCGAATTTTAAATTCGAATCCTTCTTAATAATCTGTTCCCTTCTACTATATTCAGGGGTTTTGAATTGCTTAGTATATTCTGGTTCCATATCTACAGATCCTTCAAATTTTAAGTTCGAATCCTTTTTGAGCATTGGTTCTCTTCTACTGTATTGAGGCGTTGTAAATTGCTTACCATATTCAGGCTCAAAAGTCAAGGAACCTTCCAGTTGTAAATTCGTTTTTCTTTTAATAAACCGTTCTCTTGGTTTTACTTCATTAGTTGTAAATTGTTCTTTGTACTCAGGATTCATTTCCGAATTTCCTTCCATGTGTAAATTAGTACCTTTCCTAATTAACGGAGGTCTTTTACTGTATTGATAATTTGAAAATTGATTTTTATATTCCGGTTCGAAATCTAAACTACCTTCTAAATGTAAATTCGATTCTTTTTTCATTAATTTCGGTCGTGGAAGACTTTCATGTACAACAAACTTTTCGTTATATTCAGGGTTTAATTCGAAATTACCTTCTAAATGTAAGTTATTTGTTTTCTTAATTAAAGGAGATCTAGGTTGTATTCCTAAAGGCACAAATTGTTCACTGTATTCTGGATAAAATTCCAAATGGCCATCCAAATGTAAATTTGGCTCACTTTTTATTAAGGAAGGTCTTGGAATTACTTCAAATGCGGTAAATTTCCTAGTATATTCAGGTTCAAAAATTAAATCGCCTTCAAGATGCAAATTTGATTTCTTTTTACATAGTGGAGGTCGAACTATATTTTCATGCCTGATATATTGATCAGCCTTTTCAGTTGTGATATCCATATCACCTTCCAATTTCAAATTGGTTGATTTACGAATCAGTTCTGGACGCTTAGACAGAATATAAGCGATGAAATTTTCAGCTTGTTCAGTCGATGTGCGCATATCACCTTCTATTCGTAGGCTCGTAGGTCTACGAATTAAATCTCTAGGTTTGGCATATGGATATAAAACAAATTGTGCACTACTTTCCGAGTTCTTTTCCATAAAATCACCTTCACCAATACCATCACGATTAAGGCTAGATGATCTGTTCGTAAAATAAAATAAGGCTATATTATTTTTAATTTTTTTAATACAATCTATCCCATTTCACAAGTTCTTTCAAAAGGTTTGAGCCTCTTATTTTTTATATAAACATTGCATATACGACTTTTCGACTTAACAATTTCACATACGACTTTCGGCGATTATACGACACACTTTACACGCGTATAGATTTTATTCAGATGCTGGCTTTAACACATCGAAAAAAAATTGCATTATCATGTGCAAGGCATATAAAGTCGAAAAAATATAAACTGCAAATACGACTTCTGTGCCTAACAATGCAGAATAGTAAGAAGAAAAATCAAAACTAGCTTATTGCGATTTCTTGAAAGAACTTATACGCCCTCGAACTTTGAGGGTCTACTGTTTTTCTTACCTCTTGATCATTTCAGGCTTAAAATATCCTTCATAAGGAATGTACTGAGCATGTTGTTCAGTAACCACGGCCATCGGACTTTTGTCTATTAACAAAGAATCGCTGGGATGATTTTTCCGACGTCCAAGCAAATTCAGAGGTCCCTGGGGAATTAATTTTTTTTATATAAAACTATTAAATAAAGCCTCAAGACCAGAGAGGAATATTCATATAACCTTAAAAAAAACATCATACAAACTTCAAGGTCACAATAAATAATACAGACATGCTTTTTCCGATTCAAGCCGTACCCAAAAACACCTTTGGGTGGGGTTTCGTGAGTCTGACATTTCTTACTACCTCATTTTTCGGGTTCCGTAATTAATTTGTAAAAAACTAGTACGTAAACGCAGTGGCGGATTTACGAGCAGGTTGAGTAGGCTGAAGCCTAGAGCGGCAGATTTTAGGGGGCGGCCCAAAAATGTTTGTCTTACAGAAATAAAAAAAAAAACATATACACAGAGCAAACGAGTTTCGAAAATTTAACGAAAATTTCAATAGGTATTTTAGAAAAAAATACGCTTTCCGAAAATATGTATGTTAAGTCATGTCTTGTCATTCTTGCTGTCAATATAACACACTTCTCTTTAAAAATGGCATTTTGGTAACATTTTAACACAGTCGGCAAAGCAACTTGATATTATATCAAAAACATTTAAAAAACCCGGGTCGCAGTGCCAAAACCCTGCCGACAATATAGTGTATTTGCTTGTATAGGGCCGTGTGGTTTTATACTTTTATTATGTGAAATTAAGTTTGTTTTTGGGCAAAATTAAAAAATTAACCCCTATATAAACATTTTTAAAAATGGTGTCAAAGTGTTTAGGAGGTTATGAAACGTCGAGAAATTTTGGTCCGACCCCTAGGTCCCGCCATCCGACCGACGCCAATAGTGTATGTTGCCATATGGCAAATACACTAATTAATGACATAAGATGTTCGTCTTTATAATTACTTAAAAGTCAATTCAGATCAGTTTGGCTTGTAATAATGGGACAAACGACTACATGGACAATTCATCTACGGCAAAACTCTCTTTTTTTCTTTGCCAACTGTGTTAAAATGTTATCAAAATGCCATTTTTAAAGAGAAATGTGTTATATTGACAGCAAGGATGACAAGATATGAGATTGCGAACTAGGGTATTGAAATTCAGAGGTCAGTAGGGGCGGCAAAAATTTAATAGCCTACTGGCGGCAAATTTGTAAATCCGCCACTGCGTAAACATCACGTATACTCTGAAATTTCGGGGGAAAGGTTTGAATTCTAGTTATCTCCCCTCAAGGATACGACCTTAATACGCATCCAAGACTTAGAGAACTTTTTGAGTGCATGCTATCTGTAGAAACTCGAAACGATATTAGTCGCGGTGGCATCGTAATTGCGTCTGCTGAGGAAACTTTCGTGTCACAGTTTAGTCTTAGTTTTTTTTTTGAACTTACATTTGGTGCTGACAAATCTTCACATGAACTGAAATCGATTGGTTTGAAACATCTTGTGTATTCGCTGCATATGTGTTTTAACGAATCTTTAGCGCCGTGCTGAATTGAGAATAGATTATCACGAGGTGGAACGAAACCAGCCGGTCGCTTCCGACGATAACTTGATAGCTCGTCAACGGTTACACCGGGTGGGAATCCCCTGACCGTTGACCATATACCATCTGGCAGCAATAAGAATATTCAAATTACTTTAATAGTCATTTAGGATTATAGACACTTGACAACTGAGGTCATAACGTGCAATTTATTTTAAATTTTTCGAATCAAATTCTATGTATATAAAACAACAAGTAAATGTATTAATATAACGAAAGATTGAAAATAAAAACGAAAAACAGTAAAGTTGTTTACAGGTAAAATAATTTATTAGGTACTTATAATAGTTTTAAAAATATTTTACGACGTAATAAATGAATTTATGGTGCTAAAACATACGAAGGCACAGTTATGAATTAAAAAATGAAATATGTTACCGTTAATGTTTGTAACTGAAGGCCGAATTAGGGCCGATTCTATATTGCAACAAAATCTCCATTCTATTAATAGATTAACGTCGGTGTAACAAAAATCTTCGTTTTAGTTTATCATTTGTCATTAAATATTTATAAAAGTTTTTCTATTGATTTTCCACAAAATTTTTCAGTGCTATTCTAACATAATGTATCGTTATATGATGATTCATTCAATCTACATTCTTAAGTTTAAACCAGAATTATACAAACTTGGTCAAAAGTCACTGCGTATTTTAAAATCTGTTAATTTTACTTTAAAATAAATTTTGGAAATTTCGTCTTGAACTCTGTTGCATTTAGAAAATTACCGCAAATACCGAAAACTGCATTCTACTAAAAATGTGCCAAAATTAGTACTTCCACTTAAAGGAAGATTTGGTTGAGGATCAATAAATAAATAAGCTTTACCAAAGTTTCCCTAGTGGCCAACGTTTCGAAAAATTTATTTTCATCTTTAGGGCCTTAAGCTGGTCAAATGGTGGTAAATTGTTCTAATAGTAAATCCAAACCAAATCTTCCTTTACGTGACATTCTATTGGATTAACCACCACCATATACGAAGTACTTTCACTATTTTTAAATTATTAAGAAAAAAAGTAATGACGAAAGATGGAAACTAAGTAAGTTTGAATTTTCGATTTTATCTCTAAAACGAAGCGTCACCAAAGATCTAATTTCACGGCTGTATTTGTTTCAAAAAAGTAACTCAAGCACATAATTTAAATGTCCCTTTCGTAGTACGTTGAACTAAAAAAGTTGTGTTTTATTAATTAATGAAAATGTATGTAAAATTTGTCTTACGATGGTTTTTAATTTATTAAAGTTGTCTTTCTCGCAATGAACTTTTTATTATTAAACGTTAACTGGCTGAACATTTTTTCACCCTACCACGAAAACGGGACACTATTTAAATAAAAATAATTAAATAAGAATAATTGCACATCATCGAAAACTCCATGTTTTAATTTATTATTCACCGTCAACAGGACAGAACTTAAGTTAAAGACACAAAAAAAATGCATTGAAAAAATATATAAAATGCAAATACCAAAAAATTAACTCAAATAACAATGATGACATATTTTATCACATTTAAATTTAGCCAATCATCTTTCATCAATTCACCTTCATATGTTTGTCAGTTAGGTGATGTCAAAACCTTGCAAATAAATTTTGAATCACTTCCCTATGTCCGTTCATTTTTGCACACATTTTTTATTATAATTTCTGCTATTATAATAGATCCAATGAAAGATGATATTTAGGATACCTTTGTCTCCAAGCGTCGTAACGGAGTCGTGTCGTCGATTAAGTTTCGGTTCAGATGCCGACCTCTGACGTCCAAGAGACGCGGCGTCGCTCTGTTGTTGTTGTGCTGCGGTGTTCCGCGCGGATCTAACAACAAACAACAACTGGATAACACTAACAAACCAAAACCTTTTCTCTCCATGCCGCCACTTAACCCATACAAGCGTTTTCCGGTCAAGGAAGTTGAGCTATGTTTTATTACATTCATTATACAGTAGAATGTTCAAAAAGTTTCGGGAAAAAGTAAACCCACCAAAAACATTTCATACGCAGTTGGTTGCCAAGACTCACAAGCTCATAATGCTTTCACTGTTAACAAGTTATGAGCTCTCTAGTAGAGTCAAGCCCCTAGCTGAGCCCCGATTTGTACTGCGAGTCACAATTTACGGGGCCTGTCCTAGCTTACATACAAAATTTCAGCCTTCTAGAACTTCAGGAAGTACCCAAGATGTTTTGTTGATCATCAATCAGTGAATGGTCGCATTATATTAATGAATGCTCAAAAAAAATCTGCCAAGGATTATTTGTTCTACGTAGACTTAAAAACCTTACTTAGAATTTACTATGCTTATATATTTCCTCATTTAAATTATGGTTGCATACTTTGGGGTAATTGCTCTGAGTCTAAGCGCCTATTCATCCTGCAGAAAAGGGCTTTACGCATAATGTTTGGACTTAAGTCACGTGAATCATGCCGTAACATTTTCTTGAACCATAAAATTATGACTTTGCCGTCTATTTATATTTATCATCTTTGCGCGTAGGAATCTGCACCTATTTAGCATTCATGCACATGAACACCTTACAAGGGGTAAAAATCTACTAATTGTCCCTAAAGCTAATTTAAATATCTATAAGAAAAGTCCTCATTTTAATGCCGTTACTTTGTACAACAACTTGCCAAATGAAATAAAAAATGTATCCCTAATGTTGACATTTAAAAGAGTTCTGAAGCAATTTCTAATATCAAACTGTTTTTATTCGATAAGTGATTATACTAATTTTAATATGTAAATATTTTATAATTTTTTCTTTCCATTGACGACTGTATACAATGTATATTGTTTTTCGCAGAATAAATGAATATGAATCGATGATTCAGTCAATAAATCTGAATTAATAAATCTATAATTAATGTGATAAAAAGTATTTAACAATAAATGTTACAAAATTAAACAAATAAAAACTAACAGATTTTCTTATTCTCGGTTCTGTTTCACTTATACCTATTATTCACGTATTAAGATGACCTCGTTTGACGCTGTTTCGTATAGCGCAGGAACTTATTGGAACATAGATCTTGCGTTAAGCGGGATCTTACTGTATATTATGAAATTAGAAAGCGCTGGAATGGATCAGGGAATCAGTTGGGGGCCGCGTTGGAGGCCTGTCTGGTACGAATAATCGATTTACTTTAGCGCATAACTCGTGCCTCGAGCTTTTGTATACTTGCAAAATACAAATACGTAATCTTTATTCTACAACTATTCATTATTAGTCATTATGGAACAAGCTTTTTTGTACCGAATGTTTTGCAAAAAAAGCTTGACCAAAGAGTAATCTACTTTTAAAGCAGATTTAGCTTTGACTTGCAACATGTACACTAAACTTTCTGGGTTGTTAGGCTGAAGTCTGTAAACTTATTTTTATAATAATAAAAACCCGGGTCGCAGTGCCAAAACCCTGCCGACAATATAGTGTATTTGCTAATACAGGCAGTGTGGCTTTATTATGCGAACTTAAGTTGGTTTTTGGGCAAAATAAAAAATTTTACTCCTTAATACACCCCTTAAAATAACATTTTTTTTAATGCATTAATATTATCAATCGAACCTCTATACCAAATTATATACAACTTTCAGTAAATAATTCACTATCTGCAAACTAGTGTTTTCATAAAATTTGTAAGTCCGGTCCTGTCGGGCCGATTTTATTGAAATTTTAGGACCACTTTTTAATTGCTACTGAAGGGTTAAATTTCAATTTTCAAACGATTCTGAGAATTTTTTCGGTATTTTGGGGCCCAAAAACATTTTTCAACCCCTAAAAACTACCCTTAAAATGCCCCGATTACGCCCATTTTAAATAGGCTTCTTGCGGTGATGGATTTCAACACGTGGGCCAAATTTCGTTAAAATCAATTAACTCTTTCGAAAGTTATTGCTCGCACACATATATATATATATATATATATATATATATATATATATATATATATATATACATATATATATAAACATTTTTAAAAATGGTGCCAAAGTGTTTAGGAGGTTATGAAACGTCGAGAAATTTTGGTCCGACCCCTAGGTCCCGCCATCCGACCAACGCCAATAGTGTATGTTGCCATATGGCAAATACACTAATAATAAATTTTTGAAAATCGAAATATCTCCGAACTGATTCAAAACTGACGATCGTTGCTGACCGCTGGTTGAAGGTGCTTGTCTAATGTGCACTGCTCCATTAAATAACATGAGTACCATTATACGCACCGTACGTAGCTCCGTGCTGTGCTGGTCGTGACCACCTATGCTTGACAGTGGGCGTGGTCTTTTATAATCTGAATATGAAAACTGAGAGCTTGTAACGAGATTGCTATACGCTAGAAACTATTCGAAGCTTCTGATATATAAATTATATTTTAGCCTTATTTTGCTCGTTTAAAGTCGATACGACATTTTCAAATCAGAATCACCTCAGGAATTGTATACCGAAGTGATGACAGACTCATGGGACACCATGTAGATAAGAATTAAATAGATTTTCGCAATAAAATTTCAATTATTCACAAAAGTGATTTGATTAATTATTCATAGACTTGTCAGATTCTGTATTTGATATACTCTGATTAATTTTTCTTTTCTATTAAGGTATCTTCATGTGAAGGTTTAACTAAGCTGTCGAAGCTTCTTTTATAAAATTTTCTATACATAACTTTTTTGTAATTTTGCAATTTGTATTTTAAATGTAGGTTAACTGTAAAATTTTGACATGAACTTTAACTGATTTTGATTGAAATAAAGTAATTAAAACTGTACGATAGAACATTGTGAAACTAGGGCGGAAAGTTGACGTTTGCAAACTAGTAAGACATTTGTAGTATGGGCGTCACAATTTTAATTTTTACCATCAAGTCCTCTTTGAAAATGTAAACTTACACATTTAATACTTTTTACAAAATATACTTTCATATATTATGGGTTTATAGCCCCCCTACAAAAAAGTCGTTCGGCTATTTTCTGAGGCCTTGATTATTTTTTTAATCACGTATACCAAATACGTTACACAAACCAATTTCTATTAATTCTGTCGAAATGATATCTTTCCCAGTATTTAACTAAATGCGATATCAAATGTCCCAGATCTTACTGAAAAAGCCTTAAACATATAGAAACTTCAACCTTTTGATCTGCTTCTATTATAATGGGTGACCAGATGGCTAAACCGCTATGTCAATTTTTTTCCTATCGTTCATTGCACATCCGCTAGCTAAACATATTTACATCTTTCTAAATTCCTAGTACTTACAGTGGGAAGTTATTGTAATGGGACCGAAAATCGAAACCAAAATTTTTAACAATTTCTTTATATTTTAACGTCAGTACACTATTTTTACACTGTTTTTGAAAAGATGTCTCTGTACGTACGAGAATAAAAAATGATGGCGACTACGCTAGGCTGTCAATCGACGGGTATTAACATAAATATAAAATATAATATAAAAAAACCGGTCAAGTGCGAGTCGAACTCGCAAGAAGAGAGTTCCGTACTATTCCGTTTTCCGTGAGTACTTGAAGACTTAAGATTTTCATTACAATTTTCCTGTAAACTATGGGTGAAACCCGACATTCCCTATTTTTTTCAAAATTTTAGACTCAGTAGTTTCAGAGGAAAGGGGGTGGGGGGAACGGTCGATTGTTTAGCTATTTTCTTAAATAACTTTAAAACTATTTATTTTAAAATTATAAAAAAAATATATTTGAGATCCTTGCTACAAGCCCTTTCATTTGATATGTCACACGGGACAGTTTTCAAAACTTTTTTTTTTTAATTTCCTAATTTTTCCTCAAAAATTACCCCCATGTTTAAAAATTTATTTATTTACGTTACACGCCCGTCTTTGGGTCACCAACTGAGACATGTGTACAAAATTTCAACTCAATCGGTCCAGTAGGAGATAAAGGGGGGTAAATGGTAAATTTTCACCTATTTTCTTAAATAACTTGAAAACTATTTATTTTAAAATTATAAAAATATATATAGTTGAGACCCTTACGACAAGCTCTTTCATTTGATATGTCACACGGTACAGTATGCCAAAATTTTTTTTTTAATTTCCCAACTTTTTCCCCAAAAATGACCCCTATGTTAAAATTCATTTATTTACGTTACACGTCCGTCTTATGGTCACCGACTTACATATGTGTACCAAATTTCAACTCAATCGTTCCAGTGGTTCGGAGCAAATTGGCTAAAACAGTAGGACGGACAGACACACGAGAGATCCGTTTTTTCCTTTTTAGGTACGGAACTCTAAAAAACTGCAAAAAAGTGTATTTTAGGATTTCTTGAAAAAATATGTGGACCTCAAGTGTCGCTAGAGTTCCAATAAACGAATCACCTAAAGACTCAGATAACCAACGTAGGTGCTTTTGTCTTTTGACCGCAGATATACGGTTCAATAGGTTGAATCACATAACGCATGTAACCATTTGAAGTTGGTTGATATATTATGCAAATGTGATAAACCAATTCATGACCAGCAAACAATGGTCTAAAATTGTCTGAATTTTATAGGCAAACATCAATATTCAAATGCTTTCAAGAGAGTTGATTCGTCTATTCCACATCTGTATATTTAAAACACAAGCCGTTTCTTTCGACAACCCCCAGCAATCCATACTTTACCGTATACATCTGTTTTTCGAAGTAAAACTTCTTTTGATACGAATTGGTAAAATTGATTCATGAGTTTAAAAATGTAACGAACCGTATACTGTAAAAACCGACTGTAGAACATTAATCCAAAGTAGCGGCGAGGTAGAGCAGTTGCTTAGTAATCTAAAGGTCGTAGGTTCGATCCCGGCAGTCGGTGCCATTGTCTTTTTTATTTTTTACAATTCTACTTCTGTAGTGTAAAGTACAGTTTCTGTTTTTTATTGAAATTTTTCGTACCGTCTTTTTCTTTTTTTTTCTTGTGTGTGAATCAGATTTCATTGTAATCAGAGCCTAAATGTTCCAGAAATGAATTTTTGTTCAAACCTATGTTTTGACTCCATACATTAAACCATTAGCCTACAAAACATACATAAAATTGATAAAATAATTCATTGCAAAAGGGTAGCGTTGACTGTTTGTAATTTTGGGTGGAAATAATGGGTTGAAAAATGTAACTGCAGAATTCACATTTCGTGATAAAATTTCTTTAAAAAATAAAACAGTAAAGATTGAACCTTAATAAATTATCGACCCACATTTATGTATATTCATTTTTGTAATTATTAAACGTTCATAGCCTAATATTATATATTATAGACGCTCGACAACTGAGGTCATTAGCATTTTATTATTGATTATACAATTATTAATTATATAAACTTTTTAACGTTTTTGACGATTGTGTATATTTTTTTTGAATTGACTTTGCAATGAAAGATGTATTTTAATTTATTCTGAAAGGGGCGGCCGCTTTCTTAATATAAATTGATAATAACTCATGCACCGCCGACATCATGATAATTCTAGAAAAAATGAATTATAGCTGCAACTGTGGTGTTATTAATAAGTTATTATTAAAGAAAGCACTACAAGCTTGTAAAAGGAAACGTAAGTGAAAATAGTGAATAACCACCAAGCTACTATTTAGTGAGTTAAAAAACCAGGTCACTAGGGCGAAAGTCATAAAGAAAATATGTTCGTGTGTTGTGTGTGGGTATGCAAGAGGGGCGAACGACCCAACACAGATTGGGGTGACATGTTAGCGACAGCTTCGGCCACAAGTGCACAAATACGTGGTGGAAGGAAAGTTGTTTTTTAATTTAGATATGGTGGCAATGAAGGGTAGAATTTGTGATTACATATCATACTAATATTATAAAGAGGAAAGATTTGTATTTTTGTATGTTTGTAATGAATAAACTCAAAAACTACTGCGCCGATTTAAAAAATTCTTTCACCAGTAGAAAGCTACATTCACCCTGAGTAACATAGGCTATATTTATTGCTAGAAAATATTAGGGATCCTTACTAAAACTTTAGTAACGTAACCCAAGGTATAAAAAAATGCCATAAAACATCTTTCATCGCATGCGCTGCGGAAACTATTGATGATAGAACAAAAGTATGTTCTACAATATTAAAAAACATATCAATAACTCCAAAAAACTTTGCGATACTATATGTCCAACTATTATCGGTATGTCACAATAACCACTTTTTACATTTTAATAATCTATATAGATAAAAGGCGATGTATATGTAATCTATGGACTCCAAACGGGTAGACCATTTTTGATGAAATTTTCAGACAATCTTTAGATTAACCCAGCGGGTAATCTTCTGAAGTTTGGTAGCGATCGGATCAACAGAATTTTTTTAATTTCTTTTTGGGAAATAAGATTTTTCTTCGATTTTTGAACATTCACAAATAAAAGCGATTGAATTCGCGCATAAATTCAATACACGTTGAGAATTTAATGATAATGATTCTCATCTTTTATATCCTATATATTACATTTACACCCGGGCGAAGCCGGACTGGGCCGCTAGTTATATATAATAGCGGTTTACCCGTGACTTCGTCCACGTGGTATAGACTGTACCCGCAGCTCGTTTATAAAAAAACCACCCCCACCCCGTTCGGGTAGATGAGTTCAAAAGACAGTCGAACATGTATTTCTTTATTTTCTACTAGCGGCTCAGTCCGGCTTCGGCCGGGTGTAAATGTAATATATAGGATATAAAAGCTGAGAAGCATTATCATTAAATTCTTAACGTGTATTGAATTGGCGCGAATTCAATCGCTTTTATTTGTGAATGTTCAAAAATCGCAGAAGAAAGAAATTTAAAAAATTCTGTTGATCCGATCGCTACCAAACTTCAGAAGATCACCCGCTGGGCTAATCTAAAGATTGTCTAAAATTTCATCAAAAATGGTCTACTCGTTTGGAGTCCATAGATTACATATACATCGTCTTTTATCTATATAGATTATTAAAATGTAAAAAGTGGTTATTGTGACATAACGATAATAGTTGGACATATAGTATCGCGAAGTTTTTTGTAGTTATTGATATGTTCTTTAACCCTTTCAGGACCATAAGATTGTAGGAGTGAAAGTAACCATTTTTTTTACAATTTAGAATGATCCAATTTCCAGTGATCATAATCAAAGAATGACGGTTCAGATGCAGTGTTGCCATATATAAAAAATGAAAAGATACGTTCAGCAAATAATAAATGTAAAATGACACCCACTAGTTTCTTAGTTATTCACTTCTTTTAAATTTTTTGTTTGGGACAACTGTGTCCCCGTAGTCGTTAAAGAGTTAATATTGTAGAACATACTTTTGTTCTATCATCAATAGTTTCCGCAGCGCATGCGACGAAAGATGTTTTATGGCATTTTTTTTACACCTTGGGTTACGTTACTAAAGTTTTAGTAAGGATCCCTAATATTTTCTAGCAATAAATATAGCCTATGTTACTCAGAGTGAATGAAGCTTTCTAATGGTGAAAGAATTTTTTAAATCCGCACAGTAGTTTTTGAGTTTATTCATTACAAACATACACACACACAAAAATACAAATCTTTCCTCTTTATAATATTAGTGTAGAAGAACAGTATTTTTTTCGCGTTTTTAGTTTAAGCAATTTCAGAAATACAGACAGCGTATATCTTTTATGCATTAGGTTTATAATTATTGCATCAATTCCACTAAAGATAGCAATTATTAAGCAGTAAAACAGTTTTCTAATTAAAGGATCGATTTGTGCGAATTTCCCATTTGTGATAATTGTTTGCGTACGTGATTTGTTTTGATGTAAACAAAAGCTACGGGGATTTACGAGTTATACTCGAGTCAGTGGTACCAACTGGTACTGTATCAGCGTGTATCATCATTTAGATCGCAAACAGACATGCAACAGTACCAAGCAAAAATCACTGAAGTATTGTAATAAATGTGTACAAGTTATTCACGCGTCAAAACGTTGCATTAAAATAATCTAAGCTAATTTAAGACTAGACGGCAAATGTTTCAGTTTTTAAGTTGCATATTTTTTGTTTTATTTTTGAGGTTATTCACTGATACAAAATATAATAATCACGGTAAAAAACTAATTGTCTTTTAAAAAAATATTTCAAATTTTCTTATTTTCATTAATTACCTATGTATTAAGATGGTCTCGTTTTGCGCAGAAACTTATTGGAACGTATCTCCAGCGTTAAGCGGGGTCTTAGTGTAATTTATACTTTTATTAACATATCAAACAGATGTTTAGTCTGTATGTCTACTGACTACATAATTATGTATCTATCTATAGAAAAATACACGTTGATTCAAAATAGCAAATTAACATTTCTGCATCTCTTTTGGTTTTGAAGCTATAGACACTATTCAAGAATGAGCTGTACTTAATAAACAAATCAGAAACACGCACATCTGACAGTCAAATATAAAAAAGTGCATAGTTCGTGCGTACGCAAAATATAATATCAATATTTTCTTGTTTGAAAATTAGGTCACGTCGTATTCTATGTATTCTTGAATAAGCCTATAAATGACTTTTTTATTAAATCATCTGAATAAGCTCTGTCACTCAAATTATGCCTTTAGATTTTTTTTGTATAGCACGTAAAACGATATTACAATAAATGTTTTAAGGTTGGTTAAATAAATATTTTTCCTTTCAAAAAGCGTTTGCGCCAAACAGCACGACCCAACAAACTACAGTTCATATCTATATATATATATAAAAGAAAGTCGTGTTAGTTACACTATTTATAACTCAAGAACAGCTGAACCAATTTGGCTGAAAATTGGTGGGGAGGTAGCTTAGAACCAGGAGACGGACATAGGATATTATAAATTCGAGCGAACGAACGGAGTGAGTGAGTGAGTAATGAAACAAATAATTATAAATTCGAGCGAACGAACGGAGTGAGTGAGTAAGTAATGAAACAACTAATTTAAATTCGAGCGAGTAATGAAACAAATAATTATAAACTCGGGCGAATGAACGGAGTGAAAATCGCGGGCGGAGCCGCGGGAGCGGCTTGTATTTAATAAAGTGTCTATCTCATTCTGGGCGTATGAAATCAGTGTACAAGAAAACATAGGTGGCCTTGTTATGTAGAACAACGCAAACTCGCTTTAACCAAAGATGCCAAAAACTCCAAAAATAAAAGAAAAATTAAATGTTTTTTTTAGATAAATATTTGTATAGCGTTGATGTGTTTTTATTTCCATATTTTTAATGTATCATCAAATTTCTTGCGTATTTCTGCTTTTTTCTTTATCCAAAACATTTACCTGTAAATGGAAAACAAACAAAGTGATCCTATAGCATTCCTCTTTTTTCATTCTGAGGTACAGAAAAATCAGTGCCGCTTTTAGTTCGTGTAGATTATAGACACTCGACAACTTAATTCATGAACGTCAATTAACATTGGAATAGTTTTAACACGCCTAGGTGTTGTAATGAAAGCATGCAACCGTGAAACGCAATTAAAGTAATTTACATATCTAATATGTTTGAAAATGCATTTTGCACTAGTACTATCGCCCTTAAAATTTATTGCGATATTATATTATAGAAATATCTTTACTTCCACCATAATATTTTATCAAAATATGTAATAGCGTAGCCAGGGACGCATTTACCAAGTGGCGAAAAGGGCACTTGGCTGGGGCAGCAGATTTGAACTTTTACGAATACAATTTGTACTGATTTTTCACTCGGCACTTGGTAGAACATGATTAATAATAACAAACAAATAAAAACACTTGAAAATTCTACAAAAATTATAATTAAATTTTTTCTCGATGATTGTTTCGGACAATAAGTCCATCCTCAGAAATATAAAACATAATATGAAAAATGATTTGTCCGGAAAAAGGACTTTTAAATAAACACTTATTTGTTATTTACAGCGGTCGCTGTAAATAACAAATAAGTGTTTATTTAAAAGTCCTTTTTCCCGACAAATCATTTTTTATATTATATTAATTACCAAGGACAAAAAATAAATAAAGTCAATAAAACATAATGTTGAATGAGTTTAGTACAGCTGTAGAATGTAATTAAATAGATTGTTTGGAGAAAACAGCTAATTTTGTTTATTTTTTTTTCAAAAAATAGGACTATTTTTTAATCTATAAAACATAATGTTTATATATTTCTAAGGATGGACTTATTGTCTGAAACAATCGTCGAGAAATAATTTAATAATATTTTTTGTAGAATTTTCAAGTGTTTTTATATATTTGTTATTTTACGAATACGTTCTTGAGCACTGCTGTTAAATTATCAGAATTAATTATTATCAGCTGTTACATTAGATAGATTAAAAATTTATTGCAAAGTAATAATCAATCTTCACTAATAGACTATCATTAAATATCTATTATATATGGATTTCCTAATATAATGGATGAGGTTGTAGTCGTACGAAACAGCCCGGTAGGTGTGCCATTTCCCATATTAGTGTCCCATTATACAGGATGGTTCAAATATCCTGCGGATATTAAAATCTGTAACTAGCATAGCCACTGTGCTGTGCGAAGTTGTTATAAAATAAAGGTCTTGAGTGTTATTAGTGTATTTGCCATATGGCAACATACACTATTGGCGTCGGTCGGATGGCGGGACCTAGGGGTCGGACCAAAATTTCTCAACGTTTCATAACCTCCTAAACACTTTGGCACCATTTTTAAAAATGTTTATATATATATATATGTATATATATATATATATTTATATATTTATATATATATATATATATATATATATGTGTACGCGCGATAACTTTCGAAAGAGTTAATTGATTTCAACGAAATTTGGGCCACATGTTGAAATCCATCACCGCAAGAAGCCTATTTAAAATGGGCCTAATCGGGCTATTTTAAGGGTAGTTTTTAGGGGTTGAAAACTGTTTTTGGGCCCCAAAATACCGAAAAAATTCTCCGAATCGTTTCAAAATTGAAATTTAACCCTTTGGTAGTGATTAAAAAGTTTCCCCACAATTTTAATAAAATCGGCCCGACAGGACCGGATTTACAAATTTTATGAAAACACTAGTTTGCAGATAGTGACTTATTTATTGAAGGGTGTATTTAATTTGGTGTAGACGTTAGATTGATAATAATATTACAATTAAGAAAAAAATGTTATTTTAAGGGGTGTATTAAGGGGTTAAATTTTTTATTTTGCCCAAAAACAAACTTAATTTCACATAATAAAAGTATAAAACCACACGGCCCTATACAAGCAAATACACTATATTGTCGGCAGGGTTTTGGCACTGCGACCCGGGTTTTTTAATTTTTCTTTATACCCAGTCGAAAGTATGCACTAAGGATTGTAATGCTGGATCCAGCAATCCAGCTTGATCCAGCGGTGCAGATCCGCAAACAGCTAAAAACAAGTAATTAGCTGGGTCTGAGAAGGATTATGATAAGATATTGAAGAAAGAAATTGCACTTTATGAAAGTGAGGGCGTAAGAGGTGAAAACCTAAATTTAATCTATGATAAAAATGATTTGTCGGGAAAAAAGACTTTTTAAGTAAACACTTATTTGTTGTTTTTCCCAACAAATCATTTTTATATTAATTACCAAGGACAAAAAAGAAAAAAAAGTCAATTTAATCTATGATATTTGATGACTCTCAAACCAATCAGCGTAGAGATAGAGAGAGCCCTTTCCGCATTCGGGTATTTTGCAGTTCTTTAAGAAGCATGCTGAGAGATAACACCATCAATAACATTTCTTTTTTGAAATCTTACTTTAAAAAAAAAGTAAAAAAAAACTGTTACCTACATAATTTATTGGCTTTATTCTTTAAAAGACAAGTCAAGTCTTAAACTATAGGTATAATATAATTTATATTAAAGTTTTGTTTCTAATAAGAGTTAACTAAACATTTTATAAGCGGAAAACGAAATTTTATTGCTAAAATTATTGACACTGAGAAACTAAGACTACATAGTTTGTAAAATAGGTAAACGGATAACTATTTCAGATATCTATAGAATTTTAATTTAGGTGATTTAAGACTGTATTGTGGTAATTAGTGTATTTGCCATAAGGCAACATACACTATTGGCGTCGGTCGGATGGCGGGACCTAGGGGTCGGACCAAAATTTCTCGACGTTTCATAACCTCCTAAACACGTTGGCACCATTTTTAAAAATGTTTATATATATATGTATATATATATTTATATATATATATATATTTATATATATATATATATTTATATATATATATATATTTTTATATATATATATATATATATATATATATATATATATATATATATATATATGTGTACGCGCGATAACTTTCGAAAGAGTTAATTGATTTCAACGAAATTTGAGCCACGTGTTGAAACCCATCACCGCAAGAAGCCTATTTAAAATGGGCCTAATCGGGCTATTTTAAGGGTAGTTTTTAGGGGTTGAAAACTGTTTTTGGGCCCCAAAATACCGAAAAAATTCTCCGAATCGTTTCAAAATTGAAATTGAACCCTCTGGTAGTGATTAAAAAGTGTCCCCACAATTTTAATAAAATCGGCCCGACAGGACCGGATTTACAAATTTTATGAAAACACTAGTTTGCAGATAGTGACTTATTTATTGAAGGGTGTATTTAATTCGGTGTAGACGTTAGATTGATAATAATATTACAATTAAGAAAAAAATGTTATTTTAGGGGGTGTATTAAGGGGTTAAATTTTTTATTTTGCCCAAAAACAAACTTAATTTCACATAATAAAAGTATAAAACCACACGGCCCTACACAAGCAAATACACTATATTGTCGGCAGGGTTTTGGCACTGCGACCCGGGTTTTTAATAATTATACTCCGGATACTCGTAACTATTAGAGTACTTTATTAACGCCAAAAAAAAACAAGTATTTGATGTAAATGTAGATAAATTTTTATTAAAGTTTCTAGAGTTAAAAATTTGCTACATTTATTTGAAAAATCGATTAATGCTGGATCCACGCTGGATCCAGCTGGATTTGCTTCAATCCAGCATAAATGCAGCTGGATTGAAAATGTCGCTGGATTGCAATCCCTAGTACGCACTTTCGACTTCGATTTTAAATTTCCAACTGTGGTCTTTTGAAAGGCGTCCTTTCCCCAATATACTTACACCCTTAGTGAAAGGATTAATATGGAATTTTTTTTATTTTAGTAGCAAATAAACACAAGAATACGAGAAACTTTGTTTTTAAGGGGTGTGTTATTAAGCAGTTTTTATTTTAAACGTAAACTTATAACATCAAATCTATATTTTGTGTCATGTTTATTGGCACCACACTGTAGTGTGAATTCTATTTTTAAACCAAAACATGATAGTTTGCATGCGTTATAATACAACGCCGCACCCAGCCACAATCTCTTATCTTTAAATTTAATAAACGTCGGTGTTACTGAAGCGTTCGATAAAACTCAATATTCTTGAAAATAAAATTGAAATTACAAAGCTAATAGACAGAAACCATCGTTAGATTTCTTTGTATCAAAGGTGGCGACATTTGTTTTTTCTGAATGTTATTTTATATAATGAAATTGTAGAAATTTGTAAACTGTCATTTTTTAACAAAAACATTAATTTTAAGATATTAACTTATTTCTCGTCATTAGAGAGAAAAATAATCTCCAAAATGGCGTATTAAACATTAATTTTGATACAGTATCAAGGAAAATATTTGATACCGACAAAAACACCTTTGAGAAATAATATATACCGATTGTGGCTCCTAATTTATCACACAAACAATTTTGTCGGTTCACACGGGAAGCTTTGTGAATTTTGAATCAACCGACAAATGGGATTTTGACAATTCATAAATGTTTCTTAAACACCGAAAGGAAGGGCTAAAAAATATTCTTGAATTGCTTTTTGTTGCTAAGGACGGGCGTTGGACAGCAATTTTTAATTACGAAATTATTTGGTTATCGACATTCAGACCACATAGATCTTTAAGATTAACAAAAATATTTAATCGACCGATTTAACAGTTGCAGGTAAGCGCATAAGAATGGTTTGTAATCGCCCATGCGACTAATCAACCGGTCGACTTAAAAAAAACTGTCAGTCGGCGTCAAGTAGAAATATGGTGGGAGTACCGGTATTGCTGGTCGATGTACGGGTATGGATGGTGGTTATACGGGTATTGTTGGTGGAGGTGCAGGTATTATTATAACGCTTCAGCCGCACCAGTGGCTTTATTTACTCACAGGTGCGGCGTGATTACAGACAGGATAAACAAAAAGATTAACTCGTCTGCATTTTAAGTAGCTTTAAAATAGAGCACAGGAAAATATGGGTGCTTTAATCGATGTGAAGCTGTCGTAATCTACTTTCATTTATTTGGAAAGCTAAAGATAAATTTAATGTTTCCTCGAAACGTGTTTTAGCATAGTGGTTTGTTTGACCTCAATAAAATTTGTTGAAGGTCAGAAATTCAACCTTCTGGGAACCGCAGACGTAGAACATAAATGATACTTTGACATTCATCGATTTAAATGAATTTCTATATTTATGATAATTTTGAAATGAGAAATATGCCGCAAAACTTTTCTGTTGAAGTTTCGCAGCCATTTCAGTTTGCTTTGTAACGCTAAGTCTTAAGGCTGTCGGAACGCTCTGAATTTAAGCCAAAAATAGAGCTTCGGCTGTCAACTGATTGCAGACTTATTCGTCAACATTCTGCAAAAATTCTTTCTCTATAAGGAAGATAAAGGACAAATCTAGGTCTCTAATGGACTACTTTTGTAATTTATGTACGATTTTCTAGAAAAAATTTGGCATTAATTGTACTAAAAAAACACGTTTTCAATGTCACACTATGACCTTATTCGTACTTATTTCACAAAACTGTTCCATCATAGACCTAAAGTGACTCTTCCTTTTTCGGAAAAGTTTTTTAAATCTTCAAAATATTTCCAAAAATTAGAGTAATCAATTGACAGCGGTACCCTTGCAAAACATTTTTTTAGCCTCGTAGTTGGCACCAGCCAAAAATTGAAACGTGCAGATGATTTGAGCGAGACAGAGCTAAAAAAGGTCACACCCACAATATGTTTTTTGCCTACCCCGCCCCTTACCGCTGGGTCCCAGCACAAACAAAATTCAGAGCGTTCCGACAGCCTTAAGCGATCGTGTTCCTGAGATATAAGAATTTACGGTTCTGACCTAAAAACGCTCCGACGTCCAGCGTCGGTCACCTGTAGAGATGCCATGATTGCGTGTGTGTGTCATTGTGGGCTCGTTAGCTAACCCCCCTTTTAAATGACGCTACTGTACCTTAACGCAATGTTATTAATTACTTCATCCTATACAAAAAGAGGGCGTGTGTACAAATAACACGCGTTTATTTCACAGCTGATGTTGTTTTTAATTATAATAATTAAATGTTTGATTTTGCTTGCACCTGGCAGTCATCATATAAAAATTACGAAAAAAATTATCCAAACTTTTCCAAAATAGCAAAAAGAATTATTCAAGTGTGTGTGGCCGGCATTGTTCCAAATCTTCTTGGTCCATAGATATTTCTACCTGACGGTTCGTCTACAACTGCAGTAGACATTATCAAAGGGGTTGTGGCAGGACGAAAAGCCCTTCTAGGTGACTTACCTGCGAGCCACCTAGAAGGACTAAAGGCTTTGCCTATTTTCTACGTTCGTTGAAATTTTCAATACGTGAGACGACTCTATCTGAACAAACCAGTCAGTCAGTTCCTGAAGGACTTTCAAATTTATTTATTAATGATTTGCGGCGACAACTTAGTGTTTTCTAATTTGCATATAACAGACTACTAATTTAAACATAGCTGATAAGAAATCAACGGATGTCATTTCAGACGACTGGCCGGCCAGTTTTTTCTTTCATTTTTAATTCATTCATTTTTATGTCATTTTTTATGGCCTATCCAAATGGTGAAAATATCTTTATGTTTATTTTAATTCGTTTTAAAAAACGTCGTGTATTTATCGAATAAACAATATAATTAACATATTCGGAAATAATTGTCATTCTTTTTGTTAATCAACTGTTTTTTAAAATCGTTGCAGTAATTTCAATACTAGCTTTTCTACACTAGCTTTTTTACAGTCCGATCAAAATCGGTTCAGTAGTTTTTGAGTTTACCCGCAAACATTTTTAATTAGATGACTGTTAATATTCATGGGTATTTGGATTGACAAGACTGTTATTATTTAAAAACAATTCTTTAATATCTTTGTACGACGTTTCGTCTCTCTCGAGACTTCTTCAGGTACTGTAACGAGAATATTACCCATGAATATTAACAGTCATTTAATAATATGGATATGAATAGAGTAAATCATTTTTAATTAGGTTTATAGTGCGGTTCGAGAATAATTGTCAGTAATTCATACAGTTATACTTCACAATATAATATGTTTTATTATTTTGCCGCTCCATTAAGCGGGTCCTTACTATGACGATATTATTTCCAATCAACTAGGGTCGAAGTTTTCGTAAAAAACTTACAATTGCAAAGTTAAAGATTTTACATTTGTGTAGCTATATTTCTATTGATTGCTAATAAATCATAACACAGAATTAATTTTATTATCAGCCAACTTTTCCTTCCACTTATAACAAAGAAAATAAAAAAAGTTAGAAAGTGATTAGTAAGTTTTTAATGTAAAAACCATATACAATAGAGTGTCTATATCTTATCCGTTGTATCTTTGTGATGGACAACCAGTTATCCCTACCATTATTTTAACAAGTTTTTCATGTTCAATATTAAATTAGTGCAGGGTTGTATTTTCTAGTACCTCTGATTTTCCGAACAAAAACGAACCCTTATAGGACCACTCTCATTTCTGTCTGTTTGTCACAGATTATTTACTCTGAATTAGGGTTTGCAATCCCGCAGTCTTTTTTTCCAGCTGTAAATTTGCGGTAAATTTGCCTTTACAGCGGGATCCCGCTGTAATTCCCGCGAGAGATTTAAAAATATATTTATATATGAAAATAATGCTATTATTGTGGAATGTTTATATTTAATCAAAAAAAATATAAATAATTCTTGGTATGTAGAAATCAAACAGGTAAGCATTATATACCTATGCACATTAAAAACTATGTTTATTAACTATTATCTAAGAATTAACAGAAATTACCATATCAATAACATATGATATGACTTTTGTTACTTATCCATAGATATTATTGTCTCTATTTACCTAACGTACTTCTTGCTGATTAGTAAATTTATAAACTTCTAAAGAAATTTAAAAAAAATTTCTGACACTAGAAGTCAAAGAGATCGATCAACCGACAATTATTAATTGGTAATATTTATTTAGTCAACTATAAATACGTAACGACTAACGAACTTATCGTGTATTTAAATTTTAAAGTTGTACGTATAAATAAACATCTAAAAAATCAGAATTAAAATATAACTTCGTGTTAAAAAAACCAAACAAAAAATCACAAATCATGAAAATAAAAGTTACTTATTATAATATTAAGAAAAATCGCAGGATTGTGGACAAAAATATTAGATTGAATTTTCTGTATGTACCTGAAAAAGGCAAAAAAGTTCAAAAAATTTCCCGCGCGGGATTTACAGCACTTATGCGGGAATTCCGCAGGTCTCTTGGCATGCGGGAAACCGCTGTAATGCGGGATTGCAAACCCTACTCTGAATCTACTGGATGCAAAAAATTGAAATTTGATACATACAGGGTGCCCCACGACATGACTGCCATAGCCTGGGATTGTATTGCTGGGGTGAATTCAAGTCAAAAATGTCTAATGAACATATACCCGGAACGCTATCCTAACTTAGCTAGAAGCATTTGAAATTTTAAATAAGTGAGCCCACTAATGCAGGTATTAGGCTCGGCTGTTGGTTTTGTTATTATTCTATTAAAAAGACCAGGTGGCTGTGAATCACTATTCTTGCTGATCCTGAGACTCTTCGCAGAGATACCACTTCAATTCTAAGAAGAGCTAGACTATGTATACAGCAACTGGGTGGACATTTTGAGCAACTAATTCAATAAAGCGATTTATTTTTAAATGGTTTTTAAATTAGTAGGGAATTCCTACTACTACTTATCTAAAATTTCAAATGCTTCTAGCTCAGTTAAGATAGCGTTCCGGGTATATGTTCATTAGACAATTTTGACTTGAAATCACAACAACAACACAGTCCCAAGCTATGGCAGTCATGTCGTGGGACACCAGTATATATGTACAGAGTTTTTTCTAAGCTTCATAGTTTCCGAAATATTTTGAAAATAAAAAGCTGCTGTTATTTTATTCCGAAGGTCTGTCAAAAATAAATTAGGTAGCTTACAAGCATGCTTCAGTCAATTTTTACTTGTAAAATCATATTCTGTAATCGTGCAAACGAATAGCAAATTTCATAAAATGTATTACTAGTCGTTACCAGCGTCACTGCACGCTTTAACAGAAAATTTATTTTACCTATTATAATATCACGTCCAGCTAGAGTCTTTACAACACTAACTTTTTTATGTATATGTGCCTACTTACAAAATATGTATTCTAGATGTTAAGGGGGTATTCTTATGTGAATGCATAAATTTTACCTCTTTTTAGGGAATTTTTTTTTAGACGACAATAACATTCAATCATTTTAATTTTTTATATGTTTTTGTTTATATCTTTAACTGTATAAAAAAAAATTTTTTCTCTTATTTTACATTTTTTATATATATATTTTTTTAAACTAAATTAGACACTAAAAAAAAGCAGGTCACTGGTCATGGTAATAGCGGCTGTTCATGTTGTCTGAAATAAAAAAATCGAATGGATCATTGTTCAGTAGGGATGTCGCTATCGTTCCTACCAAAACTAATCAATTTCATAAAAAAAAAATGGCGGGCTGTAGAAAAAATGTTTGTTTTTTGTAAATTTTTTTGTTAAAAATCGGTTAAAAAAATAAGAAAATATTTTCGAAAATAAGCAATTTTGGTACGGACGATAACCATTAATGAGTAGAAGAACATATATAAATTTCAAAGCAATCGGTTGAATACTTTTTTTTAGGACCATGACAGTTTTAGAAAATAATGTTTCCAGATAAATGCGTTTAAAGTTTCAAGAGCCAACAAGTGGCTTATACGGCTTGTCGGCGACTATGAGTTGTAATTTATTTAAAACTAGGAATTTCGGTCGATATTTTTCACAGCATATTTTCGATAGGTTTTACTATTGAAATATGAAAAAAAATCGATTTTTCGAAGTGGTCACATGAGAATACCCCCTTAATTAAAGTGTACAGATTTTGAAAAAAACGTTTTCTTAAAAAAAATAACTATAAAATGGGCGTTTTTTATTAAATTCGAAATTTCTCAGAATTTTTTCAAACTCACCAATTAGAAAGTCCCTGTCGCCCAATTGACTGAATTTTTTTTATACAATGAAGTTTTCTTCTCAGTGATTTTTTTTATAAACACAATTTTTTTTGGACGTTTATTAACTGAATTTTTTTTTTCAGAGTTTGGACGTCCTGCGAAATTCCACACCTGGTGCAAAATAAAGAGCCGGATCTGAACAAGGTTAGTAATAAAAATAGTAGACTCTCTTTTCTAATTGACATAAAGTTCAACCGTCGGACATTAACTTTTGCGTCGGAACTTTATTTATGACAATGACCTTTGTCAATACCGCTGATCCACCCCCATTCAATACTGTTTATTTATTTATTTGCATACTTATTTAATCACAATGGTGCTGACAAATTACTGACAGCCGTCTACTTCACTTAAAAAGTGTTTTCTTCATCGAACTTTTTAAATTATTTTTACGGGTTCACGCTGTGACATATTTAAATTCAATGCGGCCACGGTCTACACGAAATTAGTCGCCCTCGAATTTTCAATTTTCGTTTATCAATGAAATACCACTTCTGCAGTTTTCCGAAACAAATAAATGGCGTCATATTGTCCCGAGTAAAACTTTGACTTTTAACTTTTTTGAAACAATACATATTTAAAAATGAATCATTTCAACTCCACTACTGGGAATGGTAATTAATTTAGCTCAAAATTCACTTTTCAAAATTTTACAATATTTTCTCGTTTTGAGTACCCCTGAATCAAAGAAACATATCTATTTTTAGAAAAAAACTGTGCGTCTGTTTGTCTGTCAAACGAATGAGCGGATTGAAACCAAATTTTGGTAGGATATTTAATACACAAATATGGGCCTAATCGGGCCATTTTAAGGGTAGTTTTTAGGGGTTGAAAAATGTTTTTGGGTCTCAAAATACCGAAAAAATTATCCAAATGGGGTCAAAATTGACATCTAACCCTCTGGTAGTAATTAAAAAGTGTCCCTAAAATTTTAATAAAATCGGCCCGACAGGACCGGATTTACAAATTTTATGAAAACACTAATTTGCAGATAGTCAATTATTTACTGAAAGGTGTATATAATTTGGTTTAGAGGTTCGATTGATAATAATATTGCAATTGAGAAAAAAAATGTTCTTTTAAGGGGTGTATTAAGGAGCCAAATTTTTTATTTTGCCCAAAAACCCACTTAAGTTCGCATAATAAAGCCACACTGCCTATATTAGCAAATACACTATATTGTCGGCAGGGTTTTGGCTCTGCGACCCGGGTTTTTCTATTTATTATTTATTATTAGTCTCGTAAAAATTTTTTTTCGGCGCTTCATAGGCTCGGAAATATTTCATAATATTTATTACTAGTCGTTACCCGCGTCACCGAACGCCCTGTCGCCCAATTATCTGAATTATTTTTTAATAAATCAAAAACTAGAAGAACTGTAAAATCAATGCAAAGCATCAAGCAGCCATGATATGGATTTCGGTCAAATGCAAATTAGCAATAATATTGATGTTTTGTATTAAAAGAACTTCATTTAATATAAGATTCTAGATATTTACGTTTAAATTTTATTTAAACTATCACGATTTTATATCAAATTACGTAAATTATAAGTTGTTTAAGAAGAAAAACATTAAAAGCAAAATCAGACATAATATTGTTTGCCGCATCTATTTGGTTACACTGAAATATTTTTTGCAGGTATACTTAATTTATATTCAAGGTCGAGAAAGAATAGTCGCTAGCAGATAAATAACATGAAAGAGTTATTACGGATATTAAAATCTCATTAATTTGTTTAAATTTTTTTGAGACTAATACATATTTACATCACAGCGTATAATATGATTATAGAGCAGTGTTGTCGACGGGGGATGTAGCTCAGTGGTAGAGCGTTCGCTTTGCATGTGAAAGGCCCCGGGTTCGATCCCCGGCATCTCCAAATTTTTTCTCATTTTTCTTACCTTTTTCTGCACTTTTTAACTTTTTCACTATGTGCCATTTATATTTTTATTATATTTGAATAGTTATTATTTTTATTAATTTTCATTTTAAAAATCACACTATACAATTCACCAATCATGTTTTTTTAAACAAATTTAATTTTTTTGACTTAAAATTTCAACAAAACTTGTAACAAAAAAAAAACAAGTTCGCAAAAACAAAGTCACGTTTCATTGTTTGTTTGTTCATTTGTTTAGAAACCGATCGTGTTTTTTCTTTTGAATTTAGCACATGCAACTTTCGTAAACGATTATCTTGTACTGAATTGGAAGGACGCATGTTGCCTATATAAACACAGACAGGCGCACCAGCCTGCTGTGATTTCAAAGATCCGAACCCAAGGCCAACGGTGTTAATTTAGCAAATAGACTCTAGCGTTGTAAACTTCGTTTTCATGGATTTTTTCCATAATGCCGAGGTCATAGCGTGCTCCCTTCGCAGAATAAACATTGCGCAATAATTTATACGCCATATTTTTGCATTGCATTAATGAAATACGCGTCTTACCTTCAAATTATTTCAAATCAATAACGGGGCAAAAGAAATATAAAAAAAGGGGATTAACACAACAAAAAAATGTCTTACTTTAAAAAATTTACTTCAAAATTCAAGAATATTCGTTTTATTACAGATTCAAAAAATAACAACAGATTTGTAACTATGAGCTATGAACGGAATAATTGTTCCAACTTTGACATAAATACCAATTAAGAATCAGTCTAAGAAAATTAATTGTAGGAAACTACGCTGCTTAACCCTTAAAACGGGGCGCAGTAATCACGCCCAGGATTAATAAAAAATAAAAATTTGGGTCGCAGTGGCAAACCCTGCCGACAAAATAGTGTATTTGCTCATACATATGCAATGTGGATTTTGTTTTGGACAAAATACAAATTTTAACCCCTTAATGCACCCCTTAAAATGATTACATTTTTTTATTTCAATGTTCGCTATGGATTTTAGCAAAACTTCTGCACAAAATTATGATACATCCTTCAGCAAATAATTCACTATCTGTAATTTGCAAACGTGTTTTCATAAAATTTATAAGTCCGGTTCTGTCGGATCCATTTTATCAGCACATTTTAATCTTTATCAAAGTGTGAAATTGCAATTTGAAAACAATTCGGATGGTTTTTTTGGTATTTTTGTGTTCATAAACATTGTTTAAGTTCTAAAAACTACTCTTAAAATAGTTCATTTGCCTCCATTTTAAACAGGCTTCGTGCGGTGATGGATCCAAATTTCGTTTCAATTAATCGACTATATTGAACGTCGAGAAATTTTAGTCCGACCTCTAGGTCTCGCTATCCAACCGACGTTAAGAATGTGTGCCATATGACAAATACACTAATGTTAGCTAATATTTGAGCAAAATAAAAGCTGTCTTCAAGTAACTTAATAGTTCACTTAATCTAAATCTATAACACCATTTTTATAGAAATATATTTGAAATTTTAAATATAAGGCATTTATTTTCGTCAAGCATTTGAAAACCTCATTTAAGGCTAAACTTCAAGTGTCTCAGTTCATACATTCTCTCAAAAGATGACACAAATTTTTTGATAATAATTTTAGCATTTCTCGTGCGTTGTTAATTGTATAAATGCCTGACATTTATTTATTTTAAAGTTGATCAAAATAGACATATATAAAAGCAACAATTTAAATACAACATTTACTTATTTTGCCATAGATCGACTTATAAACTTTTACAGTAACAAGTTTTTTCAACATTTTTTTTGCTGCCACAAAATATGTGGAAGAATTAATAGAATGCATACATTTACAAAATTTTCAGATTAACTTCAATCTATAATCGTTGGATTAAGTGAGGTTATGGATCCTGTTTTTAACAAATTTTGTTTTAATTCCATATTTTTAGAAAATCTTTTTTTTATAAAAATCGACAGATTATGAACACTTTGGTATAAAGCGACATAATTAGTTTTTCTTTGAAAATATAAACATTTATATAAATATAATGATAATAACAGCATTTTCACTTTTTTATCATAAAAAGCAATTTTGTGCTCACCAGTTTCTACCGCCTATTTTTAAGCACCATCTACCAATGTCTTTTATTCATATTTTTTATCATGACTTAAAAAAAAAACTAACAATATCATAACAAAATTTATTTGAACATCATAACAATATTATAAAAAGAAAACAATTTAAGAATATAATTTTTTGGTGTCAATTAATTTGTACGTGAAATAAATTAATAGATATTTAAAGGAAGATAAAGGAAGCAGCAATTATCATTTTTTTTTTGCATAAATTAAGGATAGACTTCACGAACTCATTCATTTCCCTAAGAGATGGCGCGTTCCTTAAGATATCTCTTGAAGGGACTTTTGGAATGACATCCTCAAAGACTTGTCTTCAAGGGTTCTGATACGACTTTCGCGGCTTTAAATGCAAATTAAAGTTAGAAGTCGTATCAGAAATCCAGCATTAAATAAAGAGCGTTTATTTGGATTCTTTTGTCTCACTGCATAAATGATTAAATCATTTCATAACCGATTTTTGTTACAACCTTTTCAAAAAACAACTTTAGTACTTACCTACCATGATATGGAAGTATTTCTAAATCAGTTATCAGTTCAAAATTCGACAGTTGAGCAATTATTATAAAATACAACAAAACATTTTTCGATATGTAGAACAATTAAGTGAAATAAAGAAAGACACGTATAATTTTACTGAACTGTCTAAGAATTAACCGAAAGTTTCTTTTTCTAGAAACAAAAACTTGTTATCTTAATTTCGGAGCGACCAAACCTACTAACATATCAAAAGTGTTTCCATCTGGATGTACGCTGAATTTCTTTCCTTCCGATTTAACTTCCAAATAACCAAAATCGTCGACTCCAACCACTGTAGCTTGTTGACTGACACCATCTTTGGATAATACGGTAATTTCGGCATCGCTAAAAATACAGTATAACGCTGAGAATAATTTCGTTTAACAAACGAAAAAATCGAAAAAACAACAGCGTTGGTAGTAAAGAAAATTAAGTGAGTTGCTAGTGAGGAATCAATCGGGATTGGCTGGCTGGTAGTGCGTTGAGGACGAAACACGACCGACACGCCCCTTTCAGTTCGCATAGTAGAAATTATCAGAGCGGATAGTGAAACGCTAAATAGTATAGCCATCTGTAATCAATATTACCTGTGAAGCCAGTATTCATAATATTTTTCATAGAGGTAATCGATATCTCCTTCAATAACTCGAGCATAAATTCTTTCCATTTCATTAAAAACTAAAGCTAGAAATCGTTCTATTGTCATACGAGGAAGATTGGTATTATTTGCGGAATTAAATTCGGCTATTAAATCGTTTATACAAGTTGTAGGATTGGAATTATCCAAATTTACGCCGAGGCCTTCAAAAAAAAACAAAACACGGTTAGAAAATAGTCGCACAACAATTAAAAACAAATGATGAACTTACCGATATTACAAATTACCATTGACGGTTCTATAATGCTGTTAATAATAAGGCCACCAATTTTCACTTTACTTTTAACGTATATATCATTGGGCCATTTCAAACCAATGTCGATTTTCTGAAAACAAATAAATTACAGCATTTTCTAAAAAAAAAAGATTGTTTCAGGCTGTGCGGTAATCAAAACATGTATTTAGTTCCTTCCACAAAATTAACAAGTCCTAAGTTATCAAGAGCGGCATCTAAAAGATTTCACCGCACGACCTTGGTAATGGCTCAAAGTATGCTCAAACCTCGTATCCAGGATTAGATTTAATTGCAGAAACAACGGCTACAGCTACTAGAAGTTGGACGAGGGGTGCCCTCTGTCCTAACGTCGTGTCTCTTGGGACGTGCATTTGGACTGAGAACATGGCACAACCTTCGGGGCTCAACCACGCATTACCACCGCGACCTTCATAAAAAAATAAAAAACTATCAAAGCCAAACAAGGTCACCTCCCACCTGCAACTTCGGAATTTCATTCCTGAGATGAAATTCGTTTATTGCAGAGTTAGATTAAAATAGAATGGGGTGATCTCTTGGCCCAAATGCACCACATCCTGAAAGGATTTTTGTGCTTCCCCTTTTACTGGATCTAGTCATCAAATAATCTGGATCTTCTTATGAGCTCTAGAAGATTTGCTGCTAGATTATCCTGTGGAACTATTCCATCCTCATCGATGTAACCAAAGATGGTTGTTCTCCTGTAAGTTAAAGCCTCACATTCGAACACGATATGGGTGGCTGTTTCATCCTCCATTTCGCAATTATTGCAGAGTTACTGGCATTTGAAACAACCATCTTCAGCATTATAACCACAAAGAGTATGTTTTGATGTAATTTCTGAAATCTTTTCGTATGTCCGCGACTACATGTCACAACTTAGAAATTTTATTCCTGTGACAATTCTGAGATAAAAATTGGAACGATGCTGATAATCATCTCAAGATTAAGGTCCCGAAGTTGATTAGAATTTGTTAAACTAGCAATTTACCGCTTCCTTGAGTTTGGTGTCTAGGAACAATGACGAGTCCGTGTTCAAGTTTTCCTCCATTTAAAACGTTCATGGAACTGGTAATTACATCTACGTACATTACTAATCGTCCTATGTGTTTTGTTTTAAGAGTCTGAAATAAATTCAGAACGATTTGTCAGCTGTTTTTCTCTTGGGAAAAGTAATTCTTAAGTAATTACCTCGAAATAAGTAACAGTTGAGAAATTTGTTGGGCAACAATGAATCAATATTGGTAACAAATCAGCACTAGCCGGACTTGGATTGACTCCTTTTCCGCAAAATTGGATTTTTAGTTTATCTAGTTTCAGTAAATTTCCTGTCATTTTTGACTGAATGTTTGCAATCATCGCTAGCTTCAGCTTAAAACAAAATAGTGGTTATTCTGAAGCTATTCGTAATTTATGATACATAAGAACCCCGCATAAATCATCATTTTTCATTCTACTATTATTTGTAATTTTAAACACTTGTAATTAAAACTTATGGGGGCTCTGGTGTAAATTTAGATACCTCATGACTACCGAGAAAATACCCAGCAACATACTGAAATTCTTTTTGATGCTGGGTGCAATCCATTCCCAAATGAGATTCTAAAATGTGACGTAATATGTCCAAGCGAACGCTGTTGGTTTCACATAGCGCTTTATAAATATCTTCGTCCGACTCATATTGACTTGGCTCCAGTTCTAAATGTACCTTGAGTAAAAATTAAAACGCATAATTCAAACACTAGTTCCAACAACTAAATCTCTCAGATTTTAGCTTCAACAATTGGACTGAAGATAGCTTATAGTCGAGTTTCGCCGAATGGCGAAGAGACAGTTTTATCAAGAATGTCTTTACATTTTATTAAACAAAGTATATTTATAGCCCAAATATTTACCTGTGAAAATACAGCTCGGCCTTTGGAGTCAGGCACAGTAGCTAAGATTAAACTCGGCGTGTGCCATGTATCCTCGAAACCTAAAATCTGGACTTCCAGAGAATGGGATTTCCCGGAACTGTCCTTTAATTCAAATATTGTCGGAGTTCCACATCTAAAATTGTTGATATGATGAGTTGAATAACTTCTGTATTTTACGCGAATAACTATTACGTGGGCTGACCATAATTCCTTGTCTTATTTTATAAAAATATTGACTGCGGAATATTAAAATATAACAATGGTTAAAGATCTTTGGCAAAAGTAATAATTTCTCTCAATAAATGGAACTCTCGACGTAACAACTGGCAATTACGCAAAAGCTAGGTTTTATTGCGACAATATACATATTTATGTAGTTTATTCTTCCTCAACAGGACAAATATGATGAAATACTTAGTAAAAAAGACGAACTAACAAACGAGATATATGATCAGCCTGTTTTTGCGAAATAGCATACCGGGTGCTATTTGGTGAAACTTCGTCACTATTACTGGAGAATAATTTTCTACCGGGTGAAGGCTGGTAACAGAATATGTGATGTATCATGCGTACGCGATGCCATCTGTCGTATGTGAAACGTACTAGCTCACGTTCACGTACCTGAAGATCAATATTTGACTAAAAATTTTAGATGTTGCTAATTAATGAAAGATACATTCGTTCTAATGAGTATCTAATTAAGCTACAAACATTTATACAGTCCTTAAAGTCAACTTATTGACCTGTTTCTAGACTTTAAGAATTGTACAAAACTCATGAAAATTCGAACAGCCAGGAAAACCTATTTTAAGAAAAGATCACCGATTCAAACTTCGTAAATCGTTGATGGATCAAAGACCGAGTGCATATAGTCTATAGAGACTGTGACAGACAGACAGACCAACAAATATTATGCAAGTATTATTGAGTATAATCTATGAAGTATGCATTTTCCGCTATCCTTCATACTTCCTCTGTGTTCCACAGCCAAAAGAAGTTAACATAGTTTGTTAAATATTTGTGTACTCGACTATAAAATTCCATCTTAATCCGCCCCTGGCTGCTCTCGTTTATGACAAATGGAGAAAATTGCAAAACGACGACAGAACCCACAAAAATCTGAACGAATACAAAAAACCCACATTAAATTTGAACCAAGCATAAAAACTTTTTACACACGACATCAAAACAAAGCTTTTTGTTTACTTAGAAAAATTATAAACAAAACAATTGCCACTCAACAGGCACGTAATAAAAGAGCGATTTTCAACATTTGCTTACAACACAATTTCGCGCAAATCAGCTAAGTGCAAAAACATGCAAATTAATAATGTGCAATTTTAACGGCAAATAGCAATGAAAGTTATCAAAATATCTACCGTCATTTTAATAATTGTATCTTCAACTAATAAGAACTACCAATATAAAATAATGCGTACCCTCTCAAAATAATTTCACAACTGTTAAAATTTACAAGAAAAAAATGTATAAATCGATAGACCTCCCCTTGTTTCTCTATTTTTGTGATAAATATTAATTCTCAAATCCTGCATAAATTAAAATTTTTACTTCCCCTAAATCATAAATTTTCCTCCTATACTCACGTAGAAGACACTATAGTGAAAGTTCAATAAAAATTGGTAGAGTTGTTTTTGAATAAACTTTAAACAAACTGACAAACAGTCGGTCAGACAAATATTCTGAAATCTAAGTAAACGTGTGGGCATGGATTAAGGCAGGGGTTCCCAAAGTGCGTTCGCGGGCCATATGCAAAGCCTGTGAATTCGGCCCGCGATATCGATACGATATATTATATTTTTATTAAAAAATAAATAAGTAATTGTTGTTACAGTTAAAGATTTATATTATTATATAATAAGATGGATTTCAGTTATTTTTTTGTTTTAATAAATATATAATTAAAGATATTTATATTTATTTTAAATTTAATATACTAATAAAAAAAAAAAAAAAAGAAAATAAGAAATAGTTAAATATATTTAAAACAAAAAAAATCGTGGTTATTGTTTTGATTTTATTCCGTTTTTTTTTTTTGGTCCGCCCAAAAATTCGGTAATATTAAATTGGCCCCTCCTAAGAAAAACTTTGGGAACCCCTGGACTAAGGAGAAGTAAATGTTAATTACGCGGTGTTCAACTATATTTAAAAAGAGATTTCACTGTATTTAATCGCCCGTACCAACGTAACAGTTCGCAGTTTTTGACTGCGGAATTCGATTTTATTTTAAAAGATAACGTGATATGTCTCACCTCAGCTGTTGTGAAAGTTGGCAGAACTGTATTTAAAAAATCCGAGCATAAACACAACATTTTTCCACCGGATAACAAATAATCTAAAATTAGTGGGCCGAATCGGTCCACTACAGCTCCACAAACTACTAATAATGTGGCTTTGGAGCCCCACCAGTTGCTCGAAGGATTCAAAGTATAAACGGTGTATCTAAAAAACAAACGAAATATTAAGTTACAGGTTAAAAGGTTGCTAAAGAGATGGTAATACTTGAGTAGACTTATGTTGGATTTAAAACGCATTGTCAGAAAATCTGATTTGACGGTAACCTTAGATTGTGATCAATTTAAATATCTAACGTATTTCCATCTTTTTAGAAGAAAAAAATATACTTGTCTCGATGAAGGATGCTGTCCAGGGCTGCTTTAACACTTTCTCTGGCAGCTGCACTGTCGGCATAAACCAAAACATTCGGAGGTTTGCCCTGCGATTCCATCGAAAATGGAATTTTCTTTACAGTTGACGTGGATTTATCAACTTTTTTATCATTAATGTTTATTTCGGGTAAAGCTGCCCTAAAAGCTTCAACGGTAGCGGTACTCGCTAACGACGATTTCGAAGCACTTTCCATTGCATTCGTGGATAGTTCTGAAATTTCCGAACTTTTTGAAGCTTCAAGCTCCTTTGTTTCGGAAGGCTTCGATTCGGTTTTTGAACAGCTATCAACGGTTTCGTTTAATTTATTACTACTAGTTTCTTTCGGAATTTGAGATTTATTTTTGGAATGGAGTTCCGGCATTTCGGAAGTATTCGAAGTAGTATCGTCTTTCTCTTTACTAAAATGGCGGGTTAATTTAGATAAATGTCTTTCTAATTTCTTTTCAGGCCGTGACGTTTCATCTACATTTTTTTCAGATGATTTTTCACGTTTCTCTTTGTCAGAATGTTTATGCGATCTAAAGAAATATCTAGATCGTTCTTTATCAGTTGATTTATCACGCTTATCTTTAGACTTGTCGCGTTTTTCGGACGATTTAGATGATTTTTCTGGAGATTTCTCCAACTTATCGCATGATTTATCTCTTTTTTCACGTTTGTCCGTTGACTTATCACGTTTTTCAAGCTTGTCCGATGACTTGTCGCGTTTCTCAGGTGATTTCTCAAACGATTTTTGCTTTTCTAATTTATTTTCGCTTGATTTTCTATGAGGTTTTAAATATTTTATTATGCCGCGATCAGACTTATCAGTTTTGGATGCGTTTTTATCAGATATTTCGGGTTTTTCATTATTGACTGCCACTACTGAAGATGCACTGGTACTCCCTACTATACTGTCTGGAACTTTAACTGGTTTTTCACTAACTTCAACACTGCCGTTTTTCAATTCAGTTTTTTGAGTTTCAACTTTCGATGCTGCTTCTATATTTTGCAGACTACTTTTAGAGGTCGCTAGCTTTTTACTCGATTCAAAAACTTGGGCACTATTGTCTTTCAATTTTTTGTTATCATTTTTTACTGGTCTCAAATCATCTTTTCTGCTTTTGTGTTTATCACTCTTTTTTCTGTGCACAATTTTTGATACACTTAATTTATTCGTATCTTCGTGAAGTCTATGAAACAGAAATCGCTGTTAGAACAAACTAGAAGCGTTGATTAATTTAAAAAATATGCGTTAAGGCTGTCGGAACGCTCCGAATTTTGTTTGTGCTGAGACCCAGCGGTAAGGGGCGAGGTAGGCAAAAGACATATTGTGGGTGTGACCTTCTTTAGCCCTGTCTCGCTCAAATCATCCGCACGTTTCAATTTTTGGCTGGTGCCAACTACGAGGCTAAAAAAATTTATTGCAAGGGTGCCGCTGTCAACTGATTACTCTAATTTTTGGAAATATTTTGAAGATTTAAAAAACTTTTCCGAAAAAGGAAGAGTCACTTTAGGTTTGTGATGGAACAGTTTTGTGAAATAAATACGAATAAGGTCATAGTGTGATATTTATTGAAAACGTGTTTTTTTAGCACAATTAATGTCAAATTTTTTCTAGTAAATCGTACATAAATTACAGAAGTAGTCCATCAGAGCCCTAGATTTGTCCTTTATTTTCCTTATAGAGAAAGAATTTTTGCAGAATGTTGACGAATAAGTCTACAATCAGTTGACAGCCGAAGCTCTATTTTTGGCTTAAATTCAAAGCGTTCCGACAGCCTTAAAGGCATTTTCTTAAAGCTTTATGCATAAGAACGCAAGGTAAATTCATCGTAAAACAATAAGCTATTATCATTTTACCTATTTGTGACAGTGGCACTTAAACTTTTTAATTGAACAACATGAACAGACCACTGTTTTGCACAAAATGCATGCCTTGCCCATAACATGCCCGGCGTAATATCAGATGGACTCAAATCGTAAGGTCTGCCTTCGACAGAAATCGCTAGAAAAAAATATAAACAATACCAATAGTGTATCGACGCTATACAAGAAAAAAAACATCAGTTCAATACATACTTTCAATTCGTTTAAGTTCGAGTGAATCGTTTATGACGATTGGTCTGCTCATAAACGCAGTAGCCAATGAGGTGAGTGATTGAATATCAGACTGTATAACTAGTGACATTTGTGTGTCAGTTCGCCAAGCTAACGGTATTCCCACATTTTCGATCTACAAATAGTTACAGTTTGTTGCCAAGTTCTGAATTGCTAAAGCGCTTGTCGCCGATACAAAAATCTTCGGACACAATTGCGTGTATGTTGGTCAAATTATTGGACTCTTCAAAATGTTTGAGCTAGGTTTTGACAGTTTTAGGCTCCAGGAACTAATAGAAACAAGCAGGGCCGTCTTAACTCAAGCGGGGGCTCGTGGCACTTTAGAAATTATACATAAAATTGGGTTATCAACAGCAATAAACAACGTTCTAGTTGTATTTATTATTTTGTCGCAGGGCTCAAACCCAGCAAACACATGCGGAAAGATGAGCTGGGAACAAGTCCGAACAGTCCGAAAGGTTCTATTTGGCCAACAAAAATGCAGGCGCGTCCAAAGAGTTCTGTGTTAAATATAAATTGTAAATATTTTGTGTGTAACCTGTATTGAATGAAGTTCGTCGATGTTGGTAGCTCTTTGTATCCCAGTATGCAACAATAAATATATCGCGTCTTTATTTGGAGAGCGAACGCGCTGGATATCAGTTGTGCCAACTTCTAATGGAAACAACGTATGACCTCTTGGAAAACGTATCCATTCTGTTAAATTTACGCGTTTCTGCAACAACATTATAGGTATGTGTTTTGGTATAATACTCGCCACGGTTCTAAAAGGTTCTGAAGTTAGTCACAAACAGCGTCGCAAATGCATATTTTAGAGCCGTCCTGGTTGTTTTGTGGGAAAGGAAGACTCCCACCACCTCCCAGTTACCGGTACAGAACGTGCGCTCGTCGGTGATTGGTTATCGCTGGTTGTCTTGTTGTTGTTGTCTTTTCTGCTATAAAGTACAGTCCAGTACGCTATTGTTACGTTGTTTCTTTCATTGTTAATTGATCAAAATGTCAAATACAGTTTTCCATAGACAAGCACGAAAAATATTTTTTTGGATGACTTTATGCAAGGAATTAGACCTTTAGATTAAAGAAAAATTAAAAAATTAAAAATAATAATATAGCGCAAGTTTGTAATCTCTCAACCGACTGTACCTGCTCAAGCCTCCATTTGCAACTAACTTCCGAGCCTTTTAGATCCATGGCACGTACTATATGTTGAGAACAGGTTCCTAAAGCGTCTATCGGCAATACAGAACTCTTCGGACACAACTTTGCGTTTGATGGTTAAATTCTCACACTGTTTGAGCCCGTTTTTTAGCAGTTCTAGGAGCCTATAGAACTGCTAGAATCAAGTTCGAACAATCTGAGAATTTGACCAATAAACACGCAGCTGTATCCAAAGAGTTCTTTATTGGCGACAGATGCTTTGGGGACCCAAGAACCTGCCAACGAACCTAATTACGAAACTTTATTTCTTAGAAATTTTACGATTCTTACCTGTGGAATAACCGTACAAGCCCTTCTGTCTTCTTGATAACACAACAAGTCTCCTAATTTTTGATTTTCAGCTGCGGTACCGTCATAAACGCCACGGTAAAAAATTATGCCTTTTGACAGAACAGGGGCCACCTTTAAAAATATATATTTATTTGATAATTCAGTTAAATTTTGCAAATAAACATACTTTTACTAATATAACAAGGATCCACTTTAAGGCGATTAAAATATACTTGGTCATCTAGTTTGAAGTTTGGAATAAATATTGTATTCTGCCATCCTAACCTAAAAATTAGTATCGCAGTGCTAGAAAGCAGCAGAGCTTTAATATCGTAAGCACTTAGCGACTGGCATCATTAATTCGTAAGGTATAAGATAATAAGACATTGAATGTGCGTTTTCTTGAAACTAACACTTTGAAGTTACTGCTTTTTAGGTTAAGACGGCAATTGACCTTCGTAAGTCATATTGTAAAGCTAGCCGCACACATACAATTTTATTTTTGTAAAGCGTTTCTCTAATATTTTTTCAAGCCACCAACTGCCAGGCTTATCTGGGCTTGGTTTCAACTCATATATTTAATCTTTATTAATTTGATTGTAATATAATCACAATGAATACCTCACAAATTTGGGAACCGCTTTGATCATTAGTCTGTTCAGATGGCAAAGGTCCATTTTCATTCGATGCCAAGTCCGTAGCGTTCTGGCAAGTACTTGGTGCACAAATGGCCAACGATTGAGTTAGCCGATTTCTCATTCTACCCAGTCTATACCATTGTAGGCAGGTAGCTGCCATATAATAGAGAGTCAAAAACATGATGTCTTCGTTTTGATTTAGTTATACAAAACCATTTTATAACACTGAAATTGAAAATGTAGATCAAGCTATTTGACCTCTGTCGATATACGCAATGATTTTATATTTACCAAAGGCTAGGCGCCCTCCGTAAGACGAAGTCTTCATTTGTAGTTGAGATTAATTAAATCGGTTATATTTTACACTGTCTTCATTCTACGTTTTGAGTTTAAACATTTTCATGTTGCTACTCCATTATTTTATGCACTGACTCAAAGAAAATCAATGATAGTGGCCATGCGCATGGTAAATTGTTAATAAAGGTATCTGTGGTGTGAGCTACCGTACAGGTAACAAATCACCTGCATGCGACAATAAATTTAGAAGCAGCTATAATTCCGGTTGGGCACTCGGTTGGATTTTGATTTGGCAGCGAAATAAATAAGCGGAACTAATCTGTCATATTCTACATTTTCGCTCACAGATCATCCCTGTTTTGTCTAGCGTAATATGTGGCGTATGTTACTGTAGAAGAAGTAGGTTTTAACACCGCAAACGTGAAATTATTAATATAAATAAGAAATTCCGTCAGGCATAAAATTGTAGATTATTGTTATTTTAGACAACAAAACAAGTGCAAGACAGTTTGTTACAAAATCATGTTTTGTCAATATTTTAAATGTATGAGATTTTATTATCAAGTGTCATCGTACGGCTGTTAGCTTAAACTGTAAATATAATAATGCAACTTCTAGTTCATTCTGCCATCACACGGAAAATTGATAACTTGGTGAAATAAATCGGTTTCATTCATAAACACAAGGTCGTCACTGGAATTTTAGGAATGTACTACTGAGTAGCAGATGTTTTACTATATAAAAACCAACGCCTGTGTTACTAATTTTATGAATGAATGCCGAATGGCGCCATTTTTTATCCGACTATAGTCAAACCAATAAGGGTTTTTTTCTGTGTAAATTGTTTTATCGTTTATTACTAGTATTGTTCTTAAAATATTTATTTATTTTAGGAAAAATGTTTGATAATTTAGTATTTTTGACAATGTTAATTTTTAAAACGAAAATGCGTTCAATAAACAGTATTTTTTAACGCATCGCAATTGTATTCAAATTTTTATAAATTGATAAAAATTTACGAATAATTTGTCTACGTTACACAAAAGATTTTAATTAGACGCAGAATTTACGCTGAAAAGTGATAACAAAAAACAAGTATATTTCTACGAAATTTGATATTTCCCAAGTTTTCATTTGTTTTATATAGTTATCAGAATCATTGAATATTTGAAAAAAATCCCTTGGTATCGAAGCTGGTTTAGGTTTTCGATTTCCTCAATAGATGGCATACACTTGATGTTTTTCCATAATAAAAATATAATTAAAATTCAGGATGGCAAGCCAATATTTACTGTGAAGTAACTACCAGAAGCGTGACCGTTGAAACTGAAAAAGAGGCCCTCGGCTTCGACTTGAATCTTCTCAAAAAAAAAAAAAAAAAATCATTTGCAAATTGCAAAAATAAAAATCTTAAATTTTAAAGCGTTTATCACAGAAGCGTAGCGTGCCTTGGCGGGGCCCCGTATAAAAATTTGTTTGGGGGCCCTTCCCCCGTTGAAGTAAATGACTTAAACGGGGAAATCCCGCAGCCCGCGATAACCGATGTAGGGTGTTGCCAACTTTTGAACGCACGCTTTACGCGGGAAAAAAAGAAATTGCTTTTTTTGACTTTTGTCATTTCTGAAATAAAAAAAAATTGGGAAGTTTTTATTAATTTTTGCTTACGCACGTTGGGAGCCCCCGTAGCCCGGGGGCCCCGTATAATTGATACGGCGGTAGCTACGCCCCTGGTTTGTCAGTAATTACGCACAAAAACTATACCTATGATTCCTTTGAAAATATTTTTCTGTACACCGATGCATTTTTTTGAGCCTCTAGTAATTAATATTTTCAAGATTAGTAATTTTCGGAACAATTTTCTCAAAAAGGAGACGTTGCCATGAAAAAGACATACTCTCCAGAATCTTATAGATACCTATTATAAACATTAATTTCATTTAAAAAGTCAACGCAGAATAGTTGTCTTATCGAGTCTTGAAATTTGACTTTAAAAACCACCCAGCTCACGGCTGGTGATGTTACTCATGCCATTTAACGAGTAACGCACGTTAGACCAGTACCTGCCACCTACAACCAGCAACGACAGTCTGTAGGTCGCCTGCTTTACCGTGCTGGACCGATCTAGTGTGCTAGTGATGTGTCGTTGTCATTAATTAATTTGCATTGATACCAGCGTTGCCACATTTTTTTTTTGCCAAGTCGGGATTGTGGAACTTTTGAGTGAAAAAAGCGGATTCTTTCGTCGAAAGCGGGACATAGTAAAAAAACGTATATAATCAGAAGTTTTTAAATATTTATCTTTTTATTTAAGTTCAAATTACGTTTACGTGACAATAGATAGCAAAAATAGCCATAGAAAATGTATTTTAATAAAAACATGATATTTTAAATCAGATTTACCCTATCGTTAAATAGTTGAGTCTTATTCGTCTTCTGAATAAAACAGAAATCAAAATGAAAAAACTTTTATTCATTAGAAAAATATGGTGTTTCAAACAATAGTATGAGGAGTGAGTGTTACAAATTGCAACTTACAATAAGAGACTAATTATTTACGCACGGTCGAGCTATGCCCGAAAAGCGGGACTGAGCCTGTCCCGCGCGGGACATTTAATTTTTATTTAAAAATCGGGACGTCCCGCCAAAATCGGGACGTCTGGCAACGCTGATTGATACGCACATCATGAAACCCGAACTAAAATTTGCTGGTTTATGCTAGTCTAGTATGCAACCTCGTTGCAGATTTGTGCTGTGCTGGTCGTGCAGGCTTATGGTTGACACGTGCGTGCGGTCTTTTAAACCTTTGAAATCGAAATTTTAGTTTTTTGCGGCATAAAACGAACGCTTAACACACCGACATCTGTCAAATTTGAAATATTACATTTGATACGATGATTACAAGGTTCGATTATATCAAGAAATATAGTTATTAACACTTAAAAACAAAAAAATAATAAGAAAACATGTGAGGTCAATTAGCTGGCAAATTGACATATAAAAATATTTACAAAAAAAGAAGAACATTGCAAAAAGTTGTTTTATAATATTGTGCAACTGTTTATTGTGTTATCTGTAACAGAAAACAAAATAACAACTTTTTGATGCGTATATTTGATTGAGAATTGGTTGTAAAACGTTTCCAGTTTAATGTGTAAAATGATGTTCTTATGTAGTTACGGACCGAAACAGTTAGTTTATGAGCCGTGTAAAAAAAGAGCTTTTTTCGACACAGGTCTTTTGTTTAACATTTTGCACACGACTGTCACTTATTACGCATATCCGTTTACAAAAAGTATCGTGTGCAGGCCTGGCAGGTATAGTGGGTTGAGTGGGTAGCTTGACCCACTCGAGAAATCCCGAGTAGGAAAAGACCCACTCGGGAAATCCCGAGTAGGAAAACATCATATATCATTAGCTATATCCATTTACCAAAAATACGAATGGGGTAGAGGGCTCGTTCCAGAGTTCGTGCGCTTTGTTCGTCTACTAACCACGGTTCCAGGCTCATCTTGTTCTTGTTTTTCTGTCCTTCGTCGACTTAAAATGTATTTAAGATCAACAATGTTGCAAAATCGTCTCAACAACGTCGCTCTCTTACATATTTATTCGGATATGATCGACGAGCTCGATCTGGAGAAACTGATAAATGAGTTTATTTCGCGAAATTCGAAACGTGCTAGTGTTTTTGCTTTGCGGAAATGAGTTTCTTTTGGCAAAATGACATGTTTTTTATGTCATTATTATAAAGTTGAATAAAGATCACAAGAAAAACAATTGTAGCAATTTATTTTTTATTGTTCAACGCCCCCCGCCCCCCCAACTTGGTTTCCGCTAATAATTAATCAACTACCCACTCGGGCCGGACATGACCTGCCGGGTCTGATCGTGCGTGACAAATGTGAGGAGGTACCTCCTTTTTAAAACTCATGCGATGATTTTGAAAGAGTTTCAAAACATCTCACCTTCTTACACTTTAATTATAATTGACAAAAAATATTTTATTAAAAAAAAACGGATGAAATAAAATGTAACTCAAACAAAATAAAATAATGGAACTGACAGGCTCTCTCTACTGGAGCTAATAATGTAGTTAAAAAAATGGGCGAGTTTTATAATAGTCGCCAATGATGATATTTATTTCACACTGTATTTATAAAAGGACGGTTTACAGTTGTCTTCTTTCTCTTTCTCCCTTTTTCTCTCTCTTTAACACGCTGCAGCACATGCACCAAAAATCATATTATTGTAAATTTAATAGCACATTTCTGCTTCATTCTCAAAATATCCCAGTACCGAGAGCTAAGATGTTATACTGTATACATAGATATGCATTGCGGAATTCAAATGCATTACGTAATCTGAAATTTATTATGCTTCTTAGAACTTATTTTCAAAGTTAGTCGTAAAAAGTTAAATAATTCCTATTCATTTTTTCGATACTATCTACAAATAATGAATTACATTCATAAGAAAATGTTTTTAACATGTATAAAATCTTAGATTCCAATTAAATTGTATGTTTTTTTTGATAAAGCGTAAGTAAATTTTCCATTGACTTATTCTCATTACAGGTCAAGTAAAAAAGAATAATTTATTTTATTTCACAATGATATATCACGCTTCTTGTATATAAAAAAATGTAAATTACACGAAGTATGTCTCTGACGATACCCCCAACATCTCGGAGGTCAATTTATTTGTTTACAGTAGCATTGAAGAAAACATTATCAAAAAAAGGTTAAGAGATCCCATGATTCCAAGCACGATGTTGATTAATCAATATGTTGAAAAATGTATATTAATTTTTATTACCTACCTATACTAGCGGCCCTGTCCGGCTTCGCACGGGTAGCACTAATTATCTATAGCCATAAAAAATGAGAATCATTATCATAAAATTCTCAGCGTGTATTGAATTTGCGTCAAATTCAATCGCTTTTAATTGTGAATGTTCAAAAATTGAAGAAAAATCGCAATTGCCAAAAAACAAAATATGTTGATCCAATCGCTATCAAACTTCATAGGATCACCCGCTGAAGATTGCCTGAAAATTTGATCAAAACAACCGGCCCAGCCGCTTAGAAGTCTACATCGATTTTTATATATTCTATTGTTCTTTGAACAAACAAGAAATCAGTGTTAAGGGGTTAGGTGGGTTTCAGAGGTTCAAAAAAAGGGTATTTTTACTATTTTTTTTTAATATATACAACCATATATTTTATTTAAACAATTCAGCATATCAAAGATACATTTTTAAACAGTATTTTGTGAAATTTTTAATTAAAAATTCCGAAAACTCAGCTGTTGGTACCTCATCTCCCTTGACGTCTCAAAAAAAAAAATGCACTTGCCGTGGACAGAATAACTCGTTATTGGTTCCTCCAAAATCAAAAAACCAAAAATATTTCGTTAGTACATGGATAAATCTAGGTATCGGACGAAGGAAAAAAAATTAAAATTTGAATTTTTGACAGACTGAACAAAAAAACACATTTTTTGGTCAAATTTTCGTCATGTATTGGCTCGAAAAAATTAGTTGTAATAAAAAAAAAATCCTTCGTTCAGTTCCTAGATAATGTTATTTCAAAGATGTGTGCAAAATTTGAACAAAATCGCTTCATAACTTTTGTTGGTACCTCATCTCCCTTGACGTCTCCAAAAAAAATGCACTTGCCGTGGACAGAATAACTCATTATTGGTTCCTCCAAAATCAAAAAACCAAAAATATTTCGTTAGTACATGGATAAATCTAGGTATTGGACGAAGGAAAAAAAATTAAAATTTGAATTTTTGACAGACTTTGAACAAAAAAACACATTTTTTGGTCAAATTTTCGTCATGTATTGGCTCGAAAAAATTAGTTGTAATAAAAAAAAAAATCCTTCGTTCAGTTCCTAGATAATGTTATTTCAAAGATGTGTGCAAAATTTGAACAAAATCGCTTCATAACTTTTCAAGAAATCGTGTCCACCGACTTAAAAAATTGTATTTTGAGATAAACGCGTTTAACCTGCGAAGCGCTGCACTGACGTGGCCTGATGGGCGGAACTTCCAAAGGGTTTATCTCTTAGAATTTTACTCGGATCGATTTGAAATTTTAGGAGAATATTTTAAACATATTGTACTATTTAATAAGACAAAAAAAATCGATTTTTTGAAATTTTCAAACCCACCTAACCCCTTAACATGAGCGAATATATGGACCATGGAGGACAGAGAACTGCGTATATCTTCTTACTCTTTGTTTTAATAAACAAGAAAATAAATAAATGATAAAAAAAGAATAACAAAAATGTATCACAAGGCTGCTACACTCATTTTGAGGATAAAACATTAAAAGTAAACGTAAATAAAAAACATATTTTATTAGAATGATACACGCCAAAACGAAGTATGTAAATTTTTAACATAATATCGATTTTTTTTAACTCTAATTTGTGTTACATGGCACGTTGTGTAAAAAATGTAATTAATGTATTTGCCATATGGCAACATACACTATTGGCGTCGGTCGGATGGCAGGACCTAGGGGTCGGACCAAAATTTCTCGACGTTTCATAACCTCCTAAACACTTTGGCACCATTTTTAAAAATGTTTATATATATATATATATATATGTATATATATATATATATATATATATATATATATATATATATATATATATATATATATATATATATATATATATACGTATATATATATATATATACATATATATATATATATATACATATATATATACATATATATATACATATATATATATATATATATATATATATGTGTACGCGCGATAACTTTCGAAAGAGTTAATTGATTTCAACGAAATTTAGGCCACGTGTTGAAACCCATCACCGCAAGAAGCCTATTCAAAATGGGCCTAATCAGGCTATTTTAAGGGTAGTTTTTAGGGGTTGAAAACTGTTTTTGGGCCCCAAAATACCGAAAAAATTCTCCGAATCGTCTCAAAATTGAAATTTAAGCCTCTGGTAGTGATTAAAAAGTGTCCCCACAATTTTAATAAAATCGGCCCGACAGGACCGTATTTACAAATTTTATGAAAACACTAGTTTGCAGATAGTGACTTATTTATTGAAGGGTGTATTTAATTCGGTGTAGACGTTAGATTGGTAATAATATTACAATTAAGAAAAAAATGTTATTTTAAGGGGTGTATTAAGGGGTTAAATTTTTTATTTTGCCCAAAAACAAACTTAATTTCACATAATAAAAGTATAAAACCACACGGCCCTATACAAGCAAATACACTATATTGTCGGCAGGGTTTTGGCACTGCGACCCGGGTTTTTTCTTTATAAACTCAATACAGCTTATTAATCCTAAAAGATATTTTGATTTATAGATGCTCGTCAACAGAGGTCAGAATCTTAATAGAGATAACACCTTTCGACCACATTTTGAGAAACTACGCTACCTAAAATAAAAGAAAATGCTGCAATGGAAACAACAGGGCTCTTCATATTTACGTATTAAATATCCTCCCAAAATTTGGTTGCAATCCGCCCATCCGTTAGACCTGTATCGTGTACACAGGCAAACAGACCCACAGACTTTTTCCAAAACTATGATATTTGGATTCGGGAGGCCTTAAAACGAAAAAATATTCTAAAATGTTGAAAAGTGAATTTTGACCTAAATTCATACCTTTGAGTTCTGATTTTAAGGGGGTATTCTCATGTGACCACTTCGAAAAATCAATTTTTTTTTCATATTTCAATAGTAAAACCTATCGAAAATATGCTGTGAAAAATAGAGACCGAAATTCCTAGTTTTAAATAAATTACAACTCATAGTCGCCGACGCGCCGTAAGCGACTTGTCGGCTTCTTGAAACTTAAAACGCATTTTTCTAGAAACATTATTTTCTAAAACTGTCATGGTCCTAAAAAAAAAATTATTCAACCGATTACTTTGAAATTTATATATGTTCTTCTACTCATTAATGGTTATCGGCCGTACCAAAATTGCTTATTTTCGAAAATATTTTCTTATTTTTTTTAAACGATTTTTAACAAAAAAATTAACAAAAAACAAACTTTTTTTCTAGTCCGCCATTTTTTTTTTTAATGAAATTGATTAATTTTGGTAGGGACGATAGCGACATACCTACTGAACAATGATCCATTCGATTTTTTTATTTCAGACAACATGAACAGCCGCTATTACCATGACCAGTGACTGCTTTTTTTTTTAATTTAAAAAAAATATATATAAAAACTAAAATAAGAGAAAAAAATTTTTTTTTGTACAGTTTAAGATACAAACAAAAACATAAAAAAATTAAAATGATTGAATGTTATTGTCGTCTAAAAAAAAATTCTCTAAAAAGAGGTAAAATTTATGCGTTCACATGAGAATACTCATAGTAGAGTTGGATTGGAAACGGTAATTTAATGTAGGTACTTATTTGTGAAACAGCGTGTTGCTATAAACTTTGGTCTGTTTTCATTTAAAAAGAAAATAAATAATTCAAATTTCTACGACATGTTGTTCAGTTATTTCCCATTCATAACAAGTAAATACAAAAGTTGCACAATGTTAGAACATATAAATAAGAAAACGACACGGAATATATTAAAACCAGGAAAGTTTTTTGGAACGGGAAATAAAAACAATTTAATCACTTCTTAACCATAACAATTTTTATTATTGAGTTGTACATTTCGAGGGCAATGCTCTCAGCAATAGTAAAATTTTAAATGAAACGTTTTTTGAGATCTAAAATCACTTTTCACAATTTCACGTTGTTTCTTTAAAATTTGTTCTACATCGAGTTATTAAAATACGATTAAAATTCGCAGGGAATGTTTTTCATTACATCAACGCAAAATAATTTTTATTCTATTTATTTTACCATGAAAGTTTCGTAACAAAGATTTTTTCCAAGCTTCATAGTTTCGGAAATATTTTAAATATAAGAAAACTGATGTTCTTTGTTCCGGAGAACTGTCAAAAATAAGTTAGGTAACTAAAAAGTATCAATATTGTTCACGTCCATTATAATTAATAAGTTTTTTATTTAATCACGGGAAATTGGACAATTGAATTTTAATATAGATAAACTAAATTAAAAAATTTGCGACGTTTCATTAACTAATTTGTATTTTTTATCATTTCAGTTTTGCCCGAAGAAGTTAAAACAAATTAACGAAACGTCGCAAATTTTTTAATTTAGTTTATCTTTATTAAAATTCAATTGTCCAATTTCCCGTGATTAAATAAAAAACTAAAAAGTATGTTTTGGTTCATTTTACATGTAAAACCACATTATGTAACCATGCAAACGAGTAGCATATTTCATATTTATTACTAGTCGTTACCCGCACCACCCCACGCGTTAACAGAAATCTTATTTTACTTATTATAATATTTTAAATGTCGCTATTTTTTAAGTTAGAAGTGTTGGAACGGTTCTGTCGCTCAATGGGCTGGAATTAAAGCAGCGATTAGTAAATTTCAACTAATTTAAATAATACTTCTGTATTAACTTTCAATTTTAAATCGAAATTATTTTTCTTACGTCTTTTTTAGTGTATTTGCCATATGGCAACATACACTATTGGCGTCGGTCGGATGGCGGGACCTAGGGGTCGGACCAAAATTTCTCGACGTTTCATAACCTCCTAAACACTTTGGCACCATTTTTAAAAATGTTTATATATATATGTATATATATATTTATATATATATATATAAGCGTATATATATACGTATATATATATATATGTGTGCGGGCAATAACTTTCGAAAGAGTTAATTGATTTCAACTAAATTTGGCCCACGTGTTGAAATCCATCACCGCAAGAAGCCTATTTAAAATGGGCTTAATCGGACCATTTTAAGGGTAGTTTTTAGGGGTTGTAAAATGTTTTTGGGCCTCAAAATACCGAACAAAATTTCCGAATCATTTCAAAATTGAAATTTAATCCTATGGTAGTAATTAAAAAGTGTTCCTAAAATTTTAATAAAATCGGCCCGACAGGACCGGATTTACAAATTTTATGAAAACATTAATTTGCAGATAGTGAATTATATACTGAAAGGTGTATATAATTTGGTATAGAGGTTCGATTGATAATAATATTGCAATTGAGAAAAAAAATGTTCTTTTAAGGGGTGTATTAAGGAGTCAATTTTTTTATTTTGCCCAAAAACCTACTTTAAGTTCGCATAATAAAGCCACACTGCCTGTATTAGCAAATACACTATATTGTCGGCAGGGTTTGGGCACTGCGACCCGGGTTTTTTAATGACTTATTGTTAATTTTTACAAAGTATGTCTTTTGTTTTTCTGTTTTTTACAACGTGAAATATTCTTGTTTTCATTTTGACGTTGATAACCTTTAAGCGTTTGAGCTTTTTATTGCTAATGTCAGTTTTGACTGGAAATTTATCATAACCCCGAGCTTATAACCGGATAAAATTTGCCCTATACTTGTTTGGGTGTACCAATCAATATTCAAAATTTAAGTAGTTACACTTCACAATGTAATACGAACGACATACCTTTTATGCATGGGACGAATATGCTTTACATTGTTTCAGAGCTTTGCCGCTCCATTAACAGAACCGCACTATAATGATGACTCTTTCTTTAAATTTTGATACCTTACTACAAGCATAGATATAGATAGCTGGACGGTGTATTTTAACAAAGTATTAAAAGTGACCATCAAAAACGGAAGAGTGACACAGCGTGTAATGGTCAGCTACATATGTAGAAAAGAGATACCTTCTCTCTCACTCTAGTCGACCACTTTTCAAAATCAAAATAATCTTCGTAGTTCTCGAGTGATGCTATTTCCATCCAAGTACTTTTACATTTTCAAAATATTAAAACGGTGTCGAATAACACGTTTCATGGATTTTGAAATTAGAAATCCAAATAATCACTTAAGTTTTTGGTAATAATAGATAGATATTGTAGATTATAAACGCTCGACATCTAAGGTCATTAGCGTCTATTAGGAAATAATAAAAAAACCCGGGTCGCAGTGCCAAAACCCTGCCGACAATATAGTGTATTTGCTAATACAGGTATTCTGGCTTTATTAAATGAAATTAAGTTTGTTTTTGGACAAAATAAAAAAAAATTGAACCCCTTAATACATCCCTTACAATAATAATTTTATTAGTTGAAATATTGTTATCAATCCAACATCTGCACCAAATTAAATACGACCTTCAGTAAGTAAATTCGTATACGCAAACTAGTGTTTTCATAAAATTTGTAAGTCCGGTCCTGTCGGGCCGATTTGCTTATAATTTTAGGAGCACTTTTTAATTGCTACTAAAGGGTTAAATGTCAATTTTGAAACGATTCTGAGAATTTTTTCGGTATTTTTGGGTCCAAAAACTTTTTTCAACCCCTAAAAACTACCCTTAAAATGACCCGATTGGGCCCATTTTAAATAGGCTTCGTGCGATGATGGATTCCAACATGTATGCCAAATTTCGTTAAAATGAATTAACTCCTTCGAAAGTTATTGCCCGCACATATAAATATATATATATATATATATATATAAACATTTTTAAAAATGGTGCCAAAGTGTTTAGGAGGTTATGAAACGTCGAGAAATTTTGGTCCGACCCCTAGGTCCCGCCATCCGACCAACGCCAATAGTGTATGTTGCCATATGGCAAATACACTAAAAAACAAATCAAATACGAAAATATACGTTTATTTATGTACAAGTATCTAAAAAATCTTACATGACAAAATATCAATACAATAACAAATTAGATGCATTAGTGTTATCATTTACAATATTAGCAGTCTTGAAAGGTAAAAAAATACAATCACAGATTTTTTTCTAGCTAAGAAAAGTCTGCTGCAAATTGCATCAATATTTTGCTTTTCATAGTTCATTCAAACTAATTAAGATAACACGTAATTTTATAAGACGCAAAATAAGTAATAAATAACAAATAACTTCGTATCAAAATTAGTAAACACTTTCGTAATAAGCAATTATTGTTTTAACTTAACCCTTGGACACACCGGTATGATATAAAATACAAGAATTGCACTTTAAAAGTAGATTTAGCGCTAAAAGTTAATCAAATACAGGATTGAATAACGTGTGGACTTACAAATTTCATAAAAAGACTCAACTGATTTTTAAAATATTTAAGTTCTAGTGTATAAAAATAGTCTCGAATTATATTTTATAAATTTTAAAAGCCTACATGTGCAATATTTGTTGGACTTATATGTATTGACCTTGACGGGAACTGTGAACTGAAACACTAAGTTCTGCCCTTAAAGAATTAAAAAAAATAATAACGGAGGTCTGTTAAAATACATGTAAATGACGACACGATAGCGAACAATATTTGTCGTGATCTGTCAAATCCAGTTGGTGCATTGAAGGGTTAATTTTATACGTTCAAAGTTATTTTTGTGCAATTTATTAATTATTGAACAATCAATGAAAAAATGATTGAAATAAATAAAATGAAAAATTAACTACGCGTTGCATTTTTTGTTGCTTGCGCCAAAAAGTAATATAATTAGCATACGTTTTTGTTTTTCAAACTGAAAAAAATTACTTTTTATTTAAAATATGGGGCCATGATAATAAATGATTATCTATAAAAGTATGTTTAGCGCTTACAATTGCAAACATTTTTAAAATTATAATTTCACGATATTTAGAATTAATTAAGAACAAATTTCAAGAACCTTAGGTTCCTCAAAGCTGGAAATAAACTTGAATTTTTTTTCTAGATGCGAACACATTAATATTTTCAAAATTAATTGTGTCTTTTTTGAAAACACTGCACTTAGTTCTCTGGTCAATTTCCTCAAAAATGACACAACTAATTTTGAAAATGTGTTAATGTGAAGAAAACATTTTTGAGTCACTGTGAAATAAGTGACAAATTTACATAAAAAAATTTTAATAAAAGGAATCTCTTGAAATCTATAGCTGCATGTTTAAAAAAAAAATTCAAACATCATTTAGCAACTTATTGGGATTTGACATTAATATATAGGAACAGAGTCTAGACCAAATGTAATATCAAATCCGCCATTTTTCACATACATAATAATACTAACAGCATATAAAATGTATTTATGGTTCAATTTTTTTGCCACCAGATGTAGTACCTTTTTATGTCAATCCCAATATCAGAAACTTTTTTTTTTATTTCGAGAAAATACTTTTCTAAATAAAAGTACATTTTGTTTTGAGCAAAACGATGAATAGCATTAATTACCGTTACAGTTCGAATATGAATCAGTATGTTCTGCGCAGGCGCATTTTCAAACTTAACGCCATATTTAGTAGCACATTTTAACATAACCTAAAAACCCGTCTTTGTTATACAAATTGTCATAGTCCATTCTGAAATAATAAACAAATGATTTTGATTTGAAGTTTTTGACAGATTCCAGAGGTACCATAGAATAGGCACATATTATGTCTTTCCCAAATTCAGATAAAGACCTGATAACCTATAAACTTTAAGACCGTTCTGATTATATTTATTACTAAGTCTTTACCTGAGTTTGGGAACAATTTAAAAGAAGGCTAGGTACATACTCTAAGATACCACTGGAATATGTCAAAAACTTCAAACAAAAATAATTTATGGCTCTACACTGGACTATAGACAAAAATTCCATTGCTTATACGATGGTGTTTTGTTTAATGATTGTATTTTACTTAATAATTAGTGAAAACAGTAACAACATTAATCCGTAAACTAAACTAAGCGTCGAAACATAAGAATTAAGCGTACAGTATAAACAATTTCAACAATAAATTATAATCTTTCGAAGCCAATCACTTCGTTAGCAAACAATATACTCAAAGTTCGTAAATAATTTAAAAAGAAATATACCAATCAATCATACTTCAATAATAATAATAATGTTCATAAAATCATTACAGCAAAGTTTGTTAAAAACAATTTCAAATCATTAAAAACAAAAACAACACACATACACATTAAAAAAAAAGTTCGCGAGAATAAAATTCCATTTTGTTTGAAAATCAAACTTCCGATGGTTCTTGTGATAAAGTTGAATGCCTGCTACCACCGAATACTTCTTGTGAGGCGTAAGTGACGTAAAGAAATCCGTCAGGCGCCGCATGTTCGTTATAAGCTTCTGCTAAAGTTGCACTCATACTTAACATGGATCGATTGTTGACCAGTAAATATAAAGCTTGCGTCGAAGCCAAACTCATACGATTTCTGTAAACAAGTAAAAATATCTTTGATATAAACGTTGCTCATAAATTAAACAGTGACTGAATCTGTTTGCAATGCCATTTGTCGGCTATTTTGAAAATGGGAGAATGCGTTTTCAGGATTTTTGTTTGTATCGGCATGTCATAAAAACGGCTGAACCGAACAGTATAGGGATCATTTTAGACCGATTCGCTGGAGCCAATAAAACTACAGCTATTGTCTCTGAATTTATATATGATTTAACCCATTTTTTCCAGTGTTCCAAAATTGGAACAAGCGTTTAAAACAAATTGTAATTACGTTGATGGAAATGTTCATAAATTTTGCCAATCTGTATTATTTTAAACAGAAAAACTCACTTAATTGAAAAAATTGCTGTTATGAAATACTCTTTTTATACAAAATATATATACTATTTATACAAAACTCGAGAAAAAATGGATTAAAAGAAGGCTGGACACATACTCTATTGTACTACGAGAATCTATTAAAAATATCAAACCAAACTTATTTATTAGTAGATTTAACATACGCTTGTAGCTTACGTACCAGCTGAATTCATTTAGTATAATAGCTTATGTCTGCTATAATTGTCAAGAAACGTTCATTGTTGTAACACTATATTAAAAAAAATTATTATTTCAACACGTCACCGTCGAGATTTAAACCCGAATCTTTCCACTTTCGCGGCGGAATGAGTTAGTCAATTACTCTACGGTGCACACAATTCAACATTTTAATCCTTCATAATATAGCGATTTACAACACTCAAATTCACTACATGCGAGAGCCAATTATTTTTTAGCTGTAGCTAGACATTAACTCTCACAGTAATTGACTAACTCATTCCGCCGCGAAAGTGGAAAGATTCGGGTTTAAATCCCGACGGTGACGTGTTGGAATAATAAATTTTTCTAATAGTGTTACAACAATGAATGTTTCTTAACAATTATAGCAGACATAAGCTATTATACTAAACAAACTTATTTATTAAGTAAAACACTAGAGTTACTGAGCTATTGATTGATCAAATTATTATTGCATTAAAAAAATAGGAAATGTTGAAATAGCTTAGTTTGGAACGGTAATAGATCAAACAGACGATAGGTCATCTGAAAAAAAGATTTGCTGACGTAGATTTTAATTAAGAGATGATACATTTTATCTTTATGTCTTAATTTGTAACTGATGCTTTAAGGGAGATAAGAAATTTATAATTTCATTAATTATATTATAAGAAAATAGTAAACTATAATAATGTGTCTTCATATTTTGCAATTTTAAACTAAACTCAATCAAAATTTTATAAGTTATAAGAGATCGCTAAGAACTTATATCCGTGGTCTTTTTAAGCAATTATGTCGACATTGTTTTACAAAATTTAGGGAAGATTTAATTATCCTGTTTATTTAATGACCTACTTCATCATTTTACTAGTTACGTACAAAACTTGAATTAATTATTTATTATAAAGAATAATACTGCTTTTCTAGTGTTGGCACAAAATGCACATGAAATATGTAGAAAAAAACAGATGGCGTGAAAACCGATAATACAATCAAACCATTAAAAAATAGTTGATACCATGTTTTGTATTAATTATTATCATTTTTAAATGATTCAGTGGGAGTAAAAATAGTTAATTACGTTATTACAATTAAAATAATTGTTTATAATTATTGATTTTACTCGAATTATGCGGACGGCGTAAAATTAGCAACAGTCATATTAAAAAATAAATTCAGATCAAGAGTCATGATCCGTAAATTCTTTTAAGGAATGACAACTCAGATTTTTTAAATAAAACCAAATTGGTTTTTTAAATGACAATTACATTCATAAGAATCGGTAGAGAAGGTTTTTCTGTAAGCTAAGACGGAAATATTTTCAAAATTAGATGTATTTTTTTTTTTAGAAATATGTACGGAAAGTGATTTAATATTGATAGTATGTGTTCTGAAGTACTGGAAAACATTGTTTATTAAATATTACAAATTTTGATGTCGTTTAATAAACTAATTTGGAATAGATATCAAATGTGCATCAAAGAAAAGGGCAATATTATCTTTATTGGGGATTGACTAGGCCTCTTTCAGTCTAGGCTTTAGATTTTTGAAGATTAAACAGATTTATACCTGTTTTTGGAAAGGACAGGTACGAAACTTTACGACAGAATCGGTGCTAATGGAAAGGTGGCGACGAAACTGCGAACTTGCAGACATGACGTAAAACGACGAATTTGTGGACAAATCACAAAATCGAAACCTAGGTGATGATTTTCCGTCGTGCCCTCAAGTTCATCATAATCGATATAAGTAAATATTAAGGCCCCAGTACACAGTGGTCTGTAGTGGGCCATGCTTTGCAATGTGCAACTGTAGACCACTATCACTTGGTGTTCACACAATGGCCCATGGCTCATTTCTGCCTGGCGAAACACTTGCGATGGACGTGGAAGTAATTACGGCCGCGGCTATTTATTTATATACTGTTTACAAGTATTATAGTATTATAAACCTAAAAGTCTCTTCATTGCTCCAGGATACTGACATTTTGGGCGATTAAAAATTTAGATAGTATAACAGTAACACGCAACAAAAAAGTAGGTACCTGTCCAAACAATGGGCGACTGTGTGAACACCACAGGCCAAGCCACGATTCCTTTGAAGTGTGTCAAAAAAACCGACAACAAATGGATTGCGCACCACGATTCACAATTGCCCGCACCTACATACCATTACCCCTTGTACACAATGGCGATGGTCTACAATGGCCCACTACAGACCACTGTGTACTGGGGCCTTTACATTTTCTAGCATCGTTACGAAGTTACGTAATTTCCAAAGCAGACAATAAATTTCATTTTATTTAATTTTGCTGTAGTAATGGTAGGCCAAGATACGAAAAAATAGTTTCGAAATTAAAAAACTGAGTTTTAAACATGTGCTTACCTAATGACCACTACAAATTGAGACATGGTTATTTCTTGAGGTACTAAAAACTTCGATTTATCTAATTGCGGTAAGCTGGATTCTTTTGAATATCTTTGTACAATTATCTGAAAAAAATAGTATTGTATGTAATCAATTGTTTTACATTTGTTTTATTAAGGCTAAATGTCACGTGTTTGAGTTCCATAGTTCGTTCAAGAGACGGCGCTTAGTTAGTTATTTTTTATATAAATCTGGCTCTGCACTTTGGAACATTTTAATTGCATTAGTGCTGGATTTCTGTTGCAAATTAAATCTAGATAGAATGTTGTTTTCAGTTAAATTAAGATCTTCTTTTATGTAAAAAACAAATGACTTATTAAAGCTGAAGGTCATACCAGAAACTAAGGTTGGTCGTTAGCATTGTTGAAGGTGTGACAAGGCGAGAAGCGAGTGAGGGACTTATGGAGTATTTTTCCAAAGAGTTGCGATAACAGAATTTGAAAAACCAAACCACGGACATCAATGACGTAAGCAATCGACTCAATCAGTCACAAACTTGATCATGTTTATAGCCTCTCACGCTCAACCATCTAGTATTCTAGTAACCTTGCCAGAAACTCAGCGTAAAATTTGGAAGAGTCAAATGAAATTGCTGATCAATTATACTTACTGGTACTTTAGTGGGAAACTTCTTTTTTATTGCTATTACTTCCTCCTTTCGCGTTTCTGAAACAAAGAAAACATATTGCAAATTATCAGTCAAAACTTTTGTCGTAATATTTATTTAAAACAATTACTTTTGAATATGATTTGCAATTGTTTAGTGATAAACAAGAAAACTGGGACATGCATTATCTAGAACTGACAGAATCTCATTATGGCTATAAATAATGTTTAACAAGAAATAATTATCAAAATATGATGAAATATTATTATAGTTTATTTAATTATTTAACAAATATAAACACATCGATCTCTGTTTACAATCAATAAGTACAAAAATTAGAAAAGGAAAACGCTTGACTCATACACAGTTCAAAAAATGGAAAACAACAACTGATAATTTTTGAAAAATTTACAACGCGTGTCAAAATTAATGCCCGTATTAGTCCGTTGTATTTAGCTTTCACTCTGGAAAAATTTAAACCCAGCTGAGTTTTTATCTACAAAAGTGTCAACACTTCTTAAACTGGAGCAGATACCAAACATATCTCAATTTATATTGCTTATAAAAACTAAAGATTAAATTATTCCCTACAAAAAAAATGTCATACATTTTTTTTTACTTGACGCGCGAAACTTCGCCATATCGTGTCACCTTAGAAACCAAATTCACCTCTTTTCTGTAATGTTCTTTAGCAACTGATGTGTATTGTCTTTTTAAGATCACCAACAGTTAGAATTATTTGGACCTAGCACCAATTCATATTTTTATTTTATTATTTTTTAGTAATAAATTGAAAATCCATTTGATACTTTTAACGAGTTCACGAATTAAAACCGGGGAACTAAGGACGCTTTTAACATGGTCATGGAAAAGACATTGCTACACGTTTGGCTATTCTCAAGCCGCTATGTCATTTTTCTCAAATTTTAAATTCAAAATATATACTTCCATTTAAGCAAAGAGAGCCCTAAAGCATGCTTTTTATCCTGTATCAATATTTCAAAAACTTTAGAAGGCAACCATAATTTAAATTATAAAGTTTTAATGAAATTTACGCACATTTTTGACACGTGGCTGGTACGAATATCTTTTATCTGATTAGAAATCCCCAGTAAATTTAATTAACGTGTCGACGTCAGTTGTCGAGCGTGTATAATCTACAATCTCAATAAATTGGTTTTCGAGACTTCAAAATATCCGAGAAGTCTACAAGTTGTAATCTTAGGACTCATGTAATCATTATTTTGACTTTTGATTAATTATCGTCCCACTAATGACATATGCTATAACTTACAATCATTTATTCATTCCCAAAAGTAACAATGATTATAAAACTGATAAAATCCACATAAGTTCGCCAGTAATTGTTTTCAATAAATGTATAGTGCACTTACCTATAGTTCGCTTATGTTTGATATTCAAATTGGAGTTAATATCCTTTTTTGAATATCGGCTGACGGGATAATGCCTTCTCATTTCCATGTTGTAAGCGGTGTGAGCAACTCTGAACATACAATAACACGGTGATTCTTTGATATCACTGCTATTTGGACAGCGATACACTGAAACCAAATTTCTGTTGGCGAACATAAATAGTCCTTATCACAATCCTGGTTTTGAATTCACACCACTTTATTATTTACAGTCAACTGTTCAAATATTTAGTGTTGTTCTTTTGTTTATCCGAAAACAAATGAGACACTGTACGAAAACAAAAGTAATCTAGTAGTCACTCATAGCCTGGCACCGTATCAACTGATTTGAAATTTGTCAGATTCTGTATTAAAATGAAATTTCATATCCCTACTATTTCTCTGATAACAGATAATAAAAAAAGGTTGGGGTCACGTGTCAACATTATGATGTGCTTTTGAAAGATAAGGACCGATGTACACTTCAAAAATGTTTTAATTGTCGTTTGTCCCTAATATTAAATCGAGAGGTATATTTAAATTCCGACCAGGTAAAGAGACCTACTACTTATTACCTCTTCTGAAATTTTAGATTAGCCTTAACGTACCTAACTCACGTTTTTGTTTGTTTGTTTGTTACTACTCAGCTTGATTTAGTAGAATCACAACGATTGAACACTGTAAAAAACTTAACAGAATCGGTTCAGTAGTTTTTGAATTAACACGAAACAGACGGTCAGACTAAAATGGCTGATTCGGTTTAGCTGTAATAGGTCTTCTTAAAATATAATGAGTATTTGAATTAAAAAAAACTAATTTTTTTTATTTTTTAAATAATCTATCGTAAATAATATTGAAGAACGAAAAGAAAAAAAAATTAAGCCATAGGTAATTAATAACAAATTAATTAAAATGTCTAAAACTTCATAAGATATAACGTGATTACAAAACGTACCAGGAATGTTTGTGACGTCAAAATGATAAAAAATGTGTATTTGTGTATGGCTTTATAATACTTACTATCAAAGTAACCATGGCAACCAGGAGCATAAAAACATTTTGACGTCACAGAGGTTTTTGGCGCGTTATCGGAGCTTAGCTTAAACATTATTTTTAAAACAAATATAACTCTTTCATTATGAAATTAAACAAAACAATAAAAGTAGTTTCGCTATAAAACTTGTATGTGATCTTTCCATTTATGTAAAAAAAAAAAAATCAAAACCCAATTACCTTTATTTGTATCTTAAATCTGTTTATCTCTACAGCTTATACTTATAAGTCGATATGTCGTTTAAAAATTTACAGTTACGATTTTATTAGTGTATTTGCCATAATATGGCAAATACACTAATAAAATCGTAACTGTAAATTTTGTAAATTTTTAACTGTAAATTATGGCAACATACACTATTGGCGTCGGTCGGATGGTGGGACCTAGGGGTCGGACCAAAATTTCTCGACGTTTCATAACCTCCTAAACACATTGGCACCATTTTTAAAAATGTTTATGTATATATATATATATATATATATATATATATATATATATGTGTGTGTGTGTGTACGGGCAATAACTTTCGAAAGAGTTAATTGATTTTAACGAAATTTGGCCCACGTGTTGAAATCCATCACCGCAAGAAGCTTATTTAAAATGGGCGTAATCGGGCCATTTTAAGGGTAGTTTTTAGGGGTTGAAAAATGTTTTTGGGCCCCAAAATACCGAAAAAATGCTCAGAATCGTTTCAAAATTGACATTTAACCCGTTAGTAGCAATTAAAAAGTGCCCCTAAAATTTTAATAAAATCGGCTCAACAGGACCGGACTTACAAATTTTTTGAAAACACTAATTTGCAGATAGTGACTTATTTATTGAAGGGTGTATTTAGTTCGGTGTAGACGTTAGATTGATAATAATATTACAATTAAGAAAAAAAATGTTATTTTAAGGGGTGTATTAAGGGGTTAAGTTTTTTATTTTGCCCAAAAACAAGCTTAATTTCACATAAAAAAAGTATAAAACTACACGGCGCTATACAAGCAAATACACTATATTGTTGACAGGGTTTTGGCACTGCGACCCGGGTTTTTTTTTATTTGGAACGACAAAACATTAATTTGTCACGATGGAAATAATTTTCAATATTAATTCTGAACCGCTGTTTTCCCATTTCTACATATATGATGTCCGCTGGAACCTGATTGATCGCCTCACGTTCTGACTTCACACGGATCGTCCAGCGAAATAATATGATTTACATATGGTATGTTACGAACAAAATGACTATACAGGTATGCTGTATTGACTGAAAAAAATAGATTTTTTTTTGTTGATCTTACACGTCGATTTGTATTTTTTTCTATCAAAATCTCAACTTCATTCAAAAACATGAATAATACACACAATATTCTTGCGTGCGCAGCCGCCCTGCATTAAGCAAATAGTGTAAATCAACCTTTAAATGTGCTACCTCAAGTATTTGTGAAATAATTCCGATTCATAATTTTTTTCTCGCAGGGACAAATAAAATAATTCGTGACGAACATTTTGATAAAAAAATATTTTGCCTGCTTAATGTGTTGTTTTAGAAATAATTCTTAATAATGATTGCTTATCTTCATTAACTTAATTACTCTTTTAAACACGTCAGCACAATTGGTCAACATAACGCGTTAAATAAAAATATGATAATTTTACATAATTTACTTATATTTCTTTTTTTTTAATTTCTAATTAGTAATTACCTTATCAGGGGTAATTAGTTTTGTTTTTCATAATTATGACGACTAATTGTTACATCTTAAGTGGAGTTCAAAGCACACTATCTTACTTTATGATTACTTAGCTTTGGGCCAGGCTTCGCCCTGGTAGATTTTGGTTTAACTGTCACAAATTTCTTGACTTAGACTATCAAACCAGCTAAATCAATTCTTTGGTGAATTTTAGATGCCATCTGTTAAAAAACAATCCTAGCCATGCGTTAGCAAAACAAATCCAAAACATCACAGATTTTCGTTAAATTGTAAGCCAGTAAATGTATATTCCGTTTTTACTACCCCCTGTAAAAATGGTAGCACTGGTGTTATCAGGTTTGAAGTTTAACCATTTAACTCAGAAGTTGTATGTCCTAGGACCTAAAGAAACAAAAAAATTTGTATGAAGTGAATTTTTTTTGGTCGCTGTAGGAGTAATTTCGTTTAACAGTGCAACAAAAAAATAAAAAAGTAGAGAAATTGAAATTAGTTTCCAGGTAGCAGGTAGCGTTCTTTTATTTTAAATACTTCAAAATAAAGCTGTGTGTTTTTACGTATTTGGCAATAAACCCTGCTTTAACGTTTTGAGCGGGTATTGAACTCTCAATTCTGGCGCCATTTATAAAATCCTAAGCAGCGGCGGCCTTAAGGGGTGGCAAACAGGGCAATCGCCCAGGGCCTCGCTCTTGCAGGGGCCTCGCGCTACAACCCAAGCAAATTAAAAAGAATATAGATTTTTAACTACATTTTTTTTATTTAAAACTTCTGATTTTGATCCTTAATTATTTATTCATGTTATAACATAGCGGTAAATTAAAATAAACGAATTCATTCATTCAAAAAATAATTGAAAAATTCATTACGTAGTACCTACCTACTTGAATTTCGCGCCTCGAATTAATTTTGTAAATCTATCAATGTAAAATATTTTAAAACTCAAATTTTATTTATTGGTATATCTTTAGTATTTTTCGTCAAACATGACAAATACCTAAACCAAACAACCAAACCTACTTTCACATCACATACTTTTCACGAAGGACAAAGGGCCTCGCAAAGACCTGTCGCCCGGAGCCTCGCAATGGGTAAGGCCGCCGCTGATCCTAAGTCATTCTGAAGGTAATATAAGGGTCTAAATTAAATTGTAGATTACAGACGCTCGGTAGGTAAGGTAATCAGTGTCTATATTATATAGTGGTTTAAATCGTTTCCGAATACAATATCGCAATATAATTTCATAGTTGTGCAATTATCAGAATTATGGTGTAAGTGATATGTGATAGTTTCGCTTCGAAGTATATGCTGACGAAATAATCTCCAATCACGACCTCAACTTATTGGTGATAATATCTCAAGAACGGTTTACGGTACATCGGATCAAAAAATGTCTAAAGATTTTTTTTTTTTTTTTTACTCTACTGCTCGTAGGCAACCATTCTAAGATCAAAGAAAATCTTTGCCAAATTTCAATACAAATTGGTCTACGATTTTTGTGAATCCGTGTATTAAAGAGTTTATTTTTTTTCTCTCTTTTACTCTACTGTTCTAAAATCAATTAAAGTCTTTGCCAAATTTCGGTACAAATTGGTCCACGGTTAACAAACAGATAACTAAATGGAACTGCCAAACGGTCAATTAGTTTGAAATGAACCATTATTCAGCGTTAATTTGCGATAATGAATAAATAAAAAAGATTTACTATCACAAATTAATGCAGCTACCAACCGTAAAATAATATGCACCAAAGACTCCTTTTATATAAATATAATGCTTCAATTATCCGATGCATTTACATAAAAATACAGTCATGTATAATTAAGCTTGTGTGTATAATAATTATTATTGTTGTTTATCAAGACTTATCGTTTTCTGGTTAGAAGAAAAGTTTATCAAATAAGTTAAGAAAACAATAATAACATTTTATATACGGACAATTTGTTTTACAAACGACTGACGTAAAATAATTCCGTTTTGAACATTGCAGTGACGATTATTTTTAATGGATTTTTCCTCGCAATCGGGACAGGATAATCCTCTACTCAGAAAGACTTAATTATTAACTTATGCTTTGTTAAAACTTCGATATTTTCTCGACATATTAAAACTAGTCTGTACCAGCGGCTTCGATCGCGTTATGTCCAGATGGTCCATTAAAAAACACAGTCGAAAGCTTGTATACGGTAGCGGGTAGAACCTACAAAAATGTTCTTTGTCAAGTTTTCTATTATTATTATTGTTGTGAAGGAAATATTCCTTAAAAAATGTTGCATCCACAAGCACCCAAACTTCGGGTTCGTCACCGTCATACTAGGGATACTTGTGGAGCAAGTTGTAACTATAACCGCGTCTCAAACCATGAAATGGGCGATTACAGTGAGTTTGGGTCGTGCGCACGGAGTACACGGAGCGACCCAATAAGCACGGCCTTTTGTATACGGAAAATTAGTGACTCAGCAATACGCTGACATGCCGGAATAGTTTTCATATTATTATTATTATAATTATATGAAGGGAAAAGAACATGTGGTGCCGCCGAGGTTAGGTGAAGGTCAGTTCGGGTTTTTAATTGTAACAGTACATTTTTATTTAATAGTGAACAGAAAAGCGTCAAGGAACATATGACCTAAAGTGGATAACTATTTCATTGAAATCGAACTAAAAGTATTAACGGAACGGACAACCAGACACACCCCCGTTTACAGTTTTATTATCAATAAATTTGGATGAAAAGAATAATTTTTTTTCTATGACAGTTGTAAAAAATATTTTTTATTTATAAATTACAGCGTATAATATTTCTTATTACATAAATCAATGGAAACTTGGAGATTTTCAAGGACTATTTTCAAGGGGAAACATTTTTCAGTATGGAAAGTTTTCTTCCGGTTGTATATTTATTAAAGTTAAGATTAAAATCCAAAAACCGTAAATTCAGTTACACATACCTCCTACAAAGTAGCTGTTTTTTTCATGAAAATAAGTAAATTTTTAAAATGCTTAGTATATACAGACATTTTTGGTAGGTAATGTAATCGAATAATTTCAATGTTAAAAATATCTTTTATTTATTAAATAAAAATACAATAAATATTTAATATTAAGCCACCTTAAATTACGTTATAAAATTGATCTAAAAAATGTATCCATTTACTAAACTACTGTACACCTTCGAATGCTACTCAAATCACAACTACTTTCTCTCAGAAAGAAAATACTTTTAAAAATAAATTAAGATATAATTAAGTATAATTAATTAAAAAAAGATGTTTTCTGTTCTCTAGTTAAACTTCTTATCAAGAACAATTCAATTACATGCCTTGGTGTCTTCTTTTTATAAGTTAATTAACAGCTTCAAACGATACCGTCTTTTTTATTTCGTTTTCAATATTGAGATTTTTTATCAATAATGTAAAAATAAATTAAAAACTTTTGATAATAATGACCAAAGCATGTACAAAGAAAAAAACTTGATTATTGTCGCTAACGCTTTATCCATATAGTAGAATCTGGAAAAAAAATATTATATTATTGCGCGGTTTTTGTAGCGACTCCAAGAGTCTACCAAAAAAGAAACGCTTTAAAAAATACGTTTGGTTTGTTTGAAGATTTCATGAGAAGTGTAACATAGATGGCAGCAGATACATAACGACCTAATTTATTATTGGTTTTCACTACGGAGTAAAGTAAAAATCAAATCTAAGTTCCGTACTTTAAATAAAGAATAATTCAAAGTAAACCAGCGATGTTTAAATATGATAACCATCTTTATAAATATAAGCAGTTTTTTTATCTGTAATTTCTGTAATAAAATCTTCTTTAGTAAAGTGGGCATCACAAACTATGTCCCAGCATTTACAGTAAAAGTTCTTTCCTTTCTGATAGCATACCACCACCTTCAGTTCCAAATCGTTTGGAAATACAAAATTATTTATATAATTTTGAACACAGCATGCCGGCTTTTTCAATGATTTATTATTTGAAATACCTATAATTTATTTTACACACACTGCTATGAAGTATGGCTGCGGTCGTTATATAGCTGGCGCTCCTGGCGGTAAAGTTTGTAAGTGCTCATCTTCATTGTTCTACATTAAACATTCGCACAGTACACTAGATATATATAAATAACTCTTACCGTTGAGCTTTCATTCGCGCTCTTTCCAATGTAGTGGATGGATCTTTAATCAAATATAACCTAATTCCAATCATGTAATTCTTTAAGTAAGATAGCCAGTCTAGATCGGTTATATTGAAATGATAATTATCTTTGTCCTTGGGATTCAGTCGCTTCCATAACAAACTAACATTGTCGTCTACGAAATCCCAATTCCTTGTAGCAAAGTATCCAATTATGCCAGAGAATTTGAATACTTTTTTGGACATTTTGTACAAACGTGGCTTTTTCCCAAGCATTATCGCTATAGAATCGAATATCAAGGCTGGAACAACTTGGTAGAAGAACTGGTAAACCATGTCGACGTATCGATTTGAATTGAATGTGAGCGATGATTTCCATAACGCTTGATTGATCGGGAATTCTTCAGCATACATTTGACTGACGACGGAATATTCTTTCCAAGTGAGCGGTTTGCGAACGGTCGAAACGTAATTGTAAATTGGTATTTCATCGTTATCTCTGTAGAAGAAAAAATCAATTATTAATTTCCCGGTAGGTGCATTGAGAAGTTATTGTAATGGGGCCGAAAATCGAAATCACAATTATTATGTTTTAAGGTTCCTACGCAGTTTTTAAACTATTTTTTAAAAGGTCTACCTCTCTCTCCCTGAGTGTGTGCGTATGTTACAATATTTTTTCGTTTTGAGATCTCCCAAATTCAAAAAACATATTTTGGGGAAAAATCTATTTGTGAACTCGATACAGGTCAAACGGCTACGTGGATCGACACCAAATTTTTGGTAATATGTAAATATGAAGAGCCCTGTTGGCGCATCTACAGAAGTTTTATGCGCTATAACGTTGTTGTTTTTTTTCTGTTATAATGGTGTTTTCATATCGTTTTTTTATTCTATTTGTTTTTCCAAGAAAGTTTAGTAAAAAATGTGTTGTCTAAACTTTATTGTTTCGGAAATAATTTGAAAATAAAAAAAATCAGGTGTTCTGTTCTGAAGATACTCATATACTAAATGACAAATACCTCTTTTATCAAAATAGATTCCGTCATTTAGACTCTAGAAAGCAATATGTAAAAAACCCGGGTCGCAGTGCCAAAACCCTGTCGACAATATAGTGTATTTGCTTATACAGGCAGTGTGGCTTTATTATGCGAACTTAAGTTGGTTTTTGGGCAAAATAAAAAATTTGACTCCTTAATACACCCCTTAAAATAAGATTTCTTTTCTTAATTGCAATATTATTATCAATCGAACCTTTATACCAAATTATATACAACTTTCAGTAAATAATTCACTATCTGCAAACTAGTGTTTTCATAAAATTTGTAAGTCCGGTCCTGTCGGGCCGATTTTATTAAAATTTTAGGGACACATTTTAATTACTGTTAAAGGGTTAAATGTCAATTTTGAAACGATTCGGAGAATTTTTTCGGTATTTTGGGGCCCAAAAACATTTTTCAACCCCTAAAAACTACCCTTAAAATGGCCCGATTGAGCCCATTTTAAATAGGATTCGTGCGGTGGTGGATTCCAGCATGTGGGCCAAATTTAGTTAAAATCAATTAACTCTTTCGAAAGTTACACATATATATATAAACATTTTCAAAAATGGTGCCAAAGTGTTTAGGAGGTTATGAAACGTCGAGATATTTTGGTCCGACCCCTAGGTCCCGCCATCCGACCGATGCCAATAGTGTATGTTGCCATATGGCAAATACACTAATAAACCGTAAGAAAATTTGCATGTAGAATAGAATATTATTTATTTTCAAACATACACAAAGTGTATAGGAAAACGTCAAAAAGTAACCTACAAGACGTCAATTAAAAATCAACAAAAACATTTTTGAGTTACATTTTAGGTAATCATTTATATGATAAAATTCCCAGTCGAAATGTGTGATTCGCTGCAGTATTTAAAACTAGATATATACAATATATTCAACCACATAACACACCGTCTTCGGTAGTCGAGTAAGATACTATACAGATATTTAAAAAACGCATATTGTAGAATTTCTGTACCGAACAAGGCTCAAAATTTTTTCATATTATTCTGTTTTTAATCGTGTCAACAGGTATAATTCACAAAAATGAACGACCCCACCTGACCTTTCCATACCGGCGTAAAACTAAAATCGACATTGTATAGCTATATTACGCAACGGCGTAGCAGGCCATGACTTGATCAGCTCTGTGACTAAATTTTTCGAAACTGTCTGCAGCAGTGACGAAAAGAATGCGACTGAAAGAACTGACGCTCTAATTTTGGAAATATATACGTGTATTATTTAGTGTTTTAAAATACATTTTGAAAAAAACTTTTATCATGACTTTATTAAAGTAGTGCTCAGCTACAAGACGACATAAATTTGAATAACGAAATATTTGTGACAAAAATTTATTTTCAATTTTGTATAGGTAATCAAAGTGACAGCCATGTGATTTTTATGCTAGCGAAATAAGTGAGTAATTTTGATGTTCCTTTATTTCAGTTGTTAATTTGTAAATAGAATGTTATTTGGTGTGTGTAGTTTTCGATATTTTTATAATTTATCTCATACTACTCACAATAATCAAATTCAAAATTGTTTATATTGTGTATTGAAGGTTAAAATTAGATGTGCCGTGATATGAAATAGTTAAAAATTTTAGTAAAAAAATACTTTTAAGTTGGCTATAGTAGATCACAATTGAAAAGATTATTGTAACGATGTTCAATAATCATTAAGGAGGGCAATGGTGTAACCACAGGAATTCCAAAGATGAAATTGTACCTTTCATGAATTTACTGATGCAATTCCTTATTTACTAAGCTGATTGGTTACTATTTTGGATTAAGATTGTTTCGAATTTTTGAGACGTCGGTATTTTCTGTTCTGAGAGTACTCAGAGGCGTAGTTAATGAAATCAGATGAGTCTAGCCAAATGACGCTTGAAATGCCTTATCGAGAAATGTTAAAAAAAAATTCTTGCTATTTTACGTAAATATATTCAATATTATTTTTTTATATTAGTTGTTGAGCATCTATCGTATAACCGAGCTATATATATGCATATATTTTTTTTGTTTTTAATTATCCCACAATGTTTTTCATTGTATTTCTGGACAGAATGTGACATATTTATTTATTCTCTTTGCAATTCATTTCCTGATTGACATTGATAATTTTTCTTTGAACGTAGTCTCTCAAACTTTTGTACTACGATATTAATATAGCAGAGTTTGAATGCAGTCAATACAGGGTCGCAGTGTTTTATTTTTATAGTGCCTTGTTAGTGTATTTGCCATATGGCAACATACACTATTGGCGTTGGTCGGATGGCGGGACCTAGGGGTCGGACCAAAATTTCTCGACGTTTCATAACCTCCTAAGTACTTTGGCACCATTTTTAAAAATGTTTATATATATATGTATATATATATATATATGTTTATATATATATATATATATATATATATATATATATATGTGTACGCGCGATAACTTTCGAAAGAGTTAATTGATTTCAACGAAATTTGGGCCACGTGTTGAAACCCATCACCGCAAGAAGCCTATTTAAAATGGGCCTAATCGGGCTATTTTAAGGGTAGTTTTTAGGGGTTGAAAAATGTTTTTGGGCCCCAAAATACCGAAAAAATTCTCCGAATCGTTTCAAAATTGAAATTTAATCCTCTGGTAGTGATTAAAAAGTGTCCCCACAATTTTAATAAAATCGGCTCGACAGGACCGGATTTACAAATTTTATGAAAACACTAGTTTGCAGATAGTGACTTATTTATTGAAGGGTGTATTTAATTCAGTGTAGACGTTAGATTGATAATAATATTACAATTAAGAAAAAAATGTTATTTTAAGGGGTGTATTAAGGGGTTAAATTTTTTATTTTGCTCAAAAACAAACTTAATTTCACATAATAAAAGTATAAAACCACACGGCCCTATACAAGCAAATACACTATATTGTCGGCAGGGTTTTGGCACTGCGACCCGGGTTTTTTATTTTTTCCAAAAAAAATTGTACCTTGATATTCTTTTCCAGTACACGTATAACAATTAATTAACTACTTGGTCAACTACTTGATAGCGAATAAATTTTTATTTTATTTTTTTAGATATTATATTCGCTCGACAACTGAAATTATTAGCGCTATACATCAATACTACCCCACTCGAGTATTCTAAAGTTAGTAACATATTCTTAATACCATTTTTTTTTTAAGTTTCAGATGGAAGTGAAAATGATGCATATTCTGATGCCGGGATGTTCGATCGCGCTGTTGCTTTGACGAGTTTTAAGGTAGGAAACATATATTTTTATCTTTTCAAAATTGATATTCAAATTGTTTTTAACTTCGAATTAGTAGCGAAATATTTACAAAATTATGAAATGTTTGAAATTATTGTAAAATACTTTTGTGACCACATTATTTCAATGAACGTTTACATTTCAACGAATCGAACAATGTTTCTCCGATTTTGGAGTTCAAATTGACGTATATATTCTTGTTTTGCTTAATAAAAATGCGATGATACATATAAAGGAATTTATTAATGTTTAGTAAACTAAAATCAAATATAATAATAAATTCCAGTTATTTATAAAAAATAAAATTTAGAGTGTAATATTATGCAGTTCTTTTGAAACAAGTTAAAACAATATAACATTGAAAATAAAACTAATTCACAATCACGTTGCAACCGGAATTCAAGTTTGTCAAAACAACTGGCTGCCGATGACACTAACTATTTTATTTTATTCTTAAAAAACCTTTCAGAAATATTTTCAAAAAGAGTTGTTTAAAAAATAAAAAAAAAAACTATTAAATAAAACGAAACCACTTGCGATTACTGTTCAAAACATTTTTTTATTAAATAAAAAAATGTTTTGAACAGTAATCGCAAGTGGTTTCGTTTTATTTAATATTCTATTACTGTTAGTAGAGTCAATATTATTAAAAAAAAACTGTTTCTTATAAATTTTTAGAAATACAGTAGACTTGATCAAATAATGAAATAGAACGTATGTTATTTTAACCTAGCAACGACCTTCATTGAGGGTGCAACTTCCTGGTTAAGAAATATTTTCCTAGGAGGTCGACGTGTGCCCTTTATAACTAGGTAAACTAGATTTCCAAATTCTAAAAAGGATATCCTAGCTCAAGGATACCGACTGTATATTATCCGGTTTTATATTTTTTATTTACACTTCAGAAGTTATGGGAAAAACATCCAAAGACCATTTCTCTATAATAGGTAATTGTTCATTTACAATATCTTCAACGTTTCGTCTAAAGCGCAATTTTCACTTTTCAGGATGCTATAAAAACGCAACTACACCGGGTGACTGATTCCTCAGATCGTAAAATATGCTCTCGGAAAATTTCGAATTGTGATCACAAAATTTATTTTATTACTGTTTTTATTAGCTGTGATTAAGCATTAAGCTTCACAAAATTTAGCTCGCTACTTAAAATTTCAAAAAACTATATTTTCGCCCTAAAAGTTAAATCAAAATACGTAATATTCGTCAATATTTGTTTACTTAACGTCACGAAATTTCAAATGTTTTTAATTTACTGATAAAATCTACTGTCGTAAAAAAATTAATTTGAAAAAAGATTCTAACTTAGCCAGCGAGTACTCTCATAGTATGTGTGAACAAGGGTGTCGTCAGCCTTTGAGCCAGAGGGGGGCAAAAGGATGAACAAAAAAAAATTCAGTTTTTTGAGGGTTAAGATATTAAATATTAACACATTTATTGAATCCTTAAATTTGATTTTAGTTTCAGAGTGATTCTGCTGAACGCTACATTTTATTATTTACTTATTCTGTGACATTAGGCAGGAAAACTTATAATTTAAAAAAATCCCGAACCTCTAGGGAGGGGCAGCTGCCCCTACCTGCCCCCCCCCCCTTGACGACGCCCTTGTGTGTGAACCATTCAGTGGAATAGCTAACGTAGCCACTGCCTTTCCGTCACATTAATTTTCTGGGAATACCTACTGTCGTAAAAAAATGAATTTGGAATAAAGACGCGACGTTAGATGTTTATACAGCAATTATTACCTTAAATTTTTATTTTCCGCAATGTCCCAAGCCGCTGCGATCATTGCGTTGACCACCATGTCTACCGGTACCATATTTGCTTTGGTGTTACTGACGCAGTACTGTGTTCTTTGAAGTCCCGAAAGAACACCAGCTGCTACTCCAGTCGGACCGTAAAAATTATCGATCCATCCAATTATCGGTTCTCTTACTGTTGACGTCACTGTAAAATAAATTGAAAATATTGTAAACACCCAGTTTTTACTCGACTAAGGAGGGTTATGTTTTTCGCGTGTGTCTATGTATGTAAGTAGGATTCTTTATTCCCTCTTAGTTATCATATCTACTATAATATTATATCCCATAAACCGATATATTAATAATAATAATAATAATAATAATGCGTTTAACTTCCGTTTCTCGACTCTATGTCATAACAGACGCCATTCGCACCATTACTATTTTCCATTTACCACACTTCCCGTTATTTTTCTACATTTTTAAAACTTCAACTTATGTAATAGCAATGGGCGACGAATGAAGGAATTATAGGAAATTAGGATAAGGTAGGCAATTTTTAAACTAGGAGTTTGATAGGTAACCGGCCATGGCCTCAAATAAGGAACCATCTCGATATTTATCTGAAATTAATTGAGGGAAACCATGGAAAACCTCAATCAAGATGTCCGGTACAGGAATTACCGTTTCTCGGCGAGAGGCAGTAGGAAAAAGTCCCAGCCACATCTGCCCCCGCCGGGATTCGAACCCGAACCTCCCGAATCCAAGTCTAGTGCTGTCACCACTACTCTACCCAGCTCGGTATAAACCGATATATTAGCATCTGGTTGAATCTCAACACAACAGAACAGGAATCAGAGACTCCTTGGCTTTCGTGGTCCATTGGTATTTCTACCTGACGTTTCGTCTACAACTGCGGTAGACATTATAATAATAATATTTACCTCTGTTGTAGACGAAACGTCAGGTAGAAATACCAATGTACCAAGCGTATAAGCCCGGAAGCTTTGCAACAACGCCTACACACACTTGAAGGAATCAAAGACTTTGTGCAATCAAGTATGAGTTGTTCACGTGATTATATCTGTTGGTGGAAAAAACTTTAATGTATATTTATTTGTAAACGTCTTATCCAAACTTAAGTTAAACAGTAGATTATAGACGATCAACAACTAAGGTCATAGCTCTAGCTAACGGAACTTAAAACCGTTCTAATAAGAATTATGTTGAGCTAAATCGGTACACAATTTTTCGCTACTTCACGTAAGTTCTCAAATAAACATCAAGTATATTTATTGATAGACGTCTTCAAAATAAAAACAACCAATATTTTTACAGAAATAGTTATATTTACAGAGAATCTAGTCATCAGGAAAAAATGAAAAGAAATCATTTGTCCTTTAAAAGTGATAATTCGTAAATACATTCTGATAAAATGTATTGCTTATTTAAGCTGTGTAAATAATTAACAAATATGCTAAGAATAACAAAACAATTATTGCTATAATTTTCACGTGAATTTTGTAACTAAGACTTTTAGATAAAATAATTTAAAAAGCGAAGAATTTTTTGGTAGAAATACTTAACAGGTGTATCTTACACTTTTATATAACAACCGCAATAGTGCTAAAAGTGTTAACACGTTTTGTACCGGAACACGATACCAAGCACACCTATTAATTTAAAATATTATTTAACTTACCAATTCCTGGACGGAACACTGCTAACGGCAAACCTTTACTCTGTTCTTTGACACAAGCCTCAGCTAAAGCTTTTGTGAAAGTATAAGTGTTCGGCCATTTTCCTAATATTCTAAAAAAATATCCAAGTATTAAATGCGTTCTTCGAGTAATTGTTAAAATATTAAGGCTAGACACAGATAATAAGGCGTACTAGGCATCACCACAGAGGGGGCACCACAAAAAGAGATTACTTTTTTCCTAGTTAGAACTGTTTCAGTAATTAGACTTCTGATTAAAAATTATATGTTTGCACAGGACTTATATAACATTTATGATACTTCATTACGGATTTAATCATACGAATTATAATAAATACTTATTGCAATACAGTAAAACCCCGCTTAACGAGGAAGATACGTTCTAATAAGTATTTGCGCTATGCAAAACAGCGTTAAACGAGGTCATCTTAATACGTAGGTAATATTAGGCATAAGTGAAACAGAACCGAAAATAAGAAAATTTGTTAATTTTTTTTTATTTAATTTTGTAACATTTATTGTTAAATACTTTTTATCACATTAATTATAGATTTATTCTTTGCTAATATTTGCTAATTTTTGTTCATAAAACGTTTATGAAAATCAAATAAAAGTTCGAGTAAGAAGTTATGTTGTGATGAGGAAGGCTTTGACATATTTTGTTTTTTTGCGAAAAAGTCATCTAGTGTCGTTTGCCTTTTTCTGTTTCGTTCAGCAAGATGTTGTCGATAGCAAGATATTGCATCAACATTTCGTCTTACCTTTGAACTTCTACCAACATTTGTATAATTTTATATAAATTGATCCATAATTTACGTTATACAGGCTAAACTTTTTTTAGAAACTGCGTAATACTGAAACAGCGTTAAGCGAGGTCTTATTGTATTTCGGTTATTAGACTTCTGATTAAAAATTATATGTTTGCACAGGACTTATATAACATTTATGATTACTTCATTATGATTTTTAATGACACGAATTATAATACATATATTGTAATATATGCTAATCGAGGTGAAAACAATATTCTCTATTAATTGAAATGTTATTATCAATAATAATAATAAAAAAAAGTATATTTAGTACGCGTGAAATATCGCCTCAAGTCCAAAGCAAAGCAACAAATTTACGTAGACAGAGATGTTAAGAACTTACTTGCTGGTCAATTCTTCAATTGCACGATCATCTAGCTTTCCTATAAGTTTTTCGATATCCTCACTTTGAACTGGATTATCGTAAAACTTCTCTTCGATTCGTTTAAGGTGGCAGTTACTATAGGCAGTTGAAACGTGAATGACAGACTAAAATTGCAAAATTTAGTTGAAATTGATACCTTCGTTTTTAGGGTCTCGTATGTCACACGGTAAAAACGGAACCCTTAGGGCGGGGTTTGTCAAAGTGGGGTGCCAGTTCATCGTAGGGAGTCGGCGGACAAAATTTTACGTAATGGCGGCTGTCTAGCTGACAAAATTTGGCAAAAAAGTAAATCTTTCTGAATTCTATCATGGAATAATTTAGAAGGCTTCACTTAAAGGATTTCAAAACAATTTTTTTTGTACGTATTTTTTAGAGATTTTGCTGGTAACGTATCTCGAGAACTGATTTCCAAGCCTTTACTTCCAAAACTAGTATATCTAAAATTTCGAACAAACTAGAATTTAATATGTAATAATTAGCACTATGGTCTTTTGAAAAGCCGATTAGAGGCCTAGAGGATGCAGTATCAAGAAATATAAAATTCCAACCACATGAGAAACTCCCTAGGGACTGTGCAGTGAGACCTTAGAAGTCTAATCTTAAAGTAGAATATAAATCACGCAAAAAATATCTAATTGTATTCACAACAATAAAATTAATAGATAAAATCACATAAAGATGTTTTATGCGTGGAAAAAACGTATTTACGAGTATATTTTATTTAACGACTTTTTTAGAGGTCATGACGTTACATATATTTAATTATCTACGCATATGTTTCAGATTTTTAAAAAGTTTTATGTGATTTTTTTCGTTTTCTATTTGCAAACAATTAAAATTAACAAAGTGTTTAAATTCGCACCTGTAAGTCATCTGCAAATATTTTTTCTAAAAAAAATCACACTTAAGTTTGTAAATATGTTTATCACTAAAAATAAATATAAATTTCAAAAGCACGTCAACAAAACATTCGGCTTCAAAGAAAATTATGATTATGAATTTCTGAAAATAGCACATAAAATCTCCGGAAATTATTTAACAAGAAATTATTTAGACAAACTAGGAGAAGATTGTTATTCTATTACGCCATTTTGTTAGTGTATGCGCAACTATTGGTCTCGGTCGGATGGCAGAATCTTAGTGGTCGGACCACAATTTCTCCGCACGAAGCCTTTTTAAAATGGGTCTAATAGGTTTTTAGAAGTTGAAAAAAGTTATTGGATCCAAAAATACCGAACAAATTCTCAGAATCGTTTCAAAATTAAATTTTAACTCTTCTGTAAAGATCAAAATGTGCTGCTAAAATTTTAATAAAATTTACCCGACAGGTCCGGAGTCACATATGCTACTTTGGGAATATGAGTTTATTTTCTGAAGGGTGTATTTAATTTGGTAGAGATGCTGGACTGATAATAATATTGAAATTAAGAAAAAAGTATTATTTCAAGGGCTGTATTAAGGGGTTAAATTTTTTATTTTGTATAAAAAAGAAATTTAAGGCTGTCGAAACGCTCTGAATCTAAGCCAAAAATAAGGCTTCGGTTGACAGCTGGTTGTAGACTTATTCGTCAACATTTTGCGAATATTCTTTCTCTATAAGGAAGATAAAGAACAAATTTAAGTCTCTAATGGACTACTTTTATAATTTATGTACGATTTACTAGAAAAAAGTTGGCATTAATTGTGCCAAAAAACACACGTTTTCAATGCCACACTACGACCTTATTCGTACTTATTTCACAAAATTGTTTCATCACAAACCTAAAGTGACTCGGAAAAGTTTTTAAAATCTTCAAAATATTTCCAAAATGTAGAGTAATCAACTGCCAGCGGCACCTTTGCAACAGCATTTTGTAACCTCGTAGTGTGGCCTAAATTCAGAGCGTCTCAACAGCCTTAAGTTCGCATAGTGAAGCCACAATGCCTGTATTAGCAGATATATTGTATTGTCGGCAGGGTTTCGTTTTTTAGTGTATTTGCCATATGGCAACATACACTATTGGCGTCGGTCGGATGGCGGGACCTAGGGGTCGGACCAAAATTTCTAGACGTTTCATTACCTCCTGAATACTTTGGCACCATTTTTAAAAATGTTTATATATATATGTATATATATATATATATATATATATATATATATATATATATATATATATATATATATATATATATATATATATATATATATATATATATATATGTGTGTGCGGGCAATAACTTTCGAAAGAGTTACTTGATTTAAACGAAATTTGGTCCACGTGTTGAAACCCATCACCGCAAGAAGCCTATTTAAAATGGGCGTAATTGGGGCATTTTAAGGGTAGTTTTTAGGGGTTGAAAAATGTTTTTGGGCCCCAAAATACCGAAAAAATTCTCAGAATCGTTTCAAAATTGACATTTAACCCTTTAGTAGTAATTAAAAGGTGTCCCTAAAATTGAAATAAAATCGGCCCGACAGGACCGGACTTACAAATTTTATGAAAACACTAGTTTACAAATAGTGAATTATTTACTGAAAGTTGTATATAATTTGGTATAGAGGTTCGATTTATAATAATATGGCAATTAAGAAAAAAAATGTTATTCTAAGGGGTGTATTAAGGAGTAAAGTTTTTTATTTTGCCCAAAAACCAACTTAAGTTCGCAAAATAAAGCCACACTACCTGTATAAGCAAATACACTATATTGTCGGCAGGGTTTTGGCACTGCGACCCGGGTTTTTTTTTATTAATTTTGCGAAACAAAAAAAAAAAAAAAAAAAAGTCTGACCTTCAGATGTTTCATGTGTTTGCATAGGTCCAATATATCTCTGGTGGCGTTGACATTAATGGCAAGTGCCAGCCGTAGTTTCTCATCAAAACGCACAGTGGCGGCGACATGAAAAACAATGTCCACACTGTCCATTAACCTTTTTCTGTCAGCTATGCTCAACCCTAAACCGGCGACACTGCAATCTCCCGACACAGCTTCGATTTTGTTACGATATTTTGGACATTCTGCTTTTAATCGATCGAAAATCTAAACGAAAAGATTTTTTAAACGAGGAATTATTTTTGTAACAGGCCACCAGCAAACGACGAAGTAAAAGAACGACTTTTTTCATTTAGATCATTTGAATAACTTAAATAACGTCGTTGAATTTTTTTGTCTAACATTTAAAACGACCTCACAAAGCATTTTTGAAGTTGGCTAAATACGTATTTTTCTTTTCAAGACGTTGACGTAATTTACACCAAACATCACGACTCATTAACTACAACCCATATATTTAATACATCATCTACCTCATTCTGGTCGTACGAGATCAGTGAACAGGGAACATAGGCAATCTGGTCATATAGAGCAGGGGTGGCCAATACTTCTGTATATAAGATCTACTTTTTATCTTAAAAGTGTGTCGCGATCGACTTGTTGTTATAGGCGTAGTCTAAGAGGGTAGAAGGGGCGTGAAATGCATACTATGTTTATCACTGTGTTTCAGTGTACTGTGCACTCCAGCGAGGTATGGGTAGATAAGTAAAATATATGTTTAAAACTATTTTTAGTGTATTTGCCATATGGCAACATACACTATTGGCGTCGGTCGGATGGCGGGACCTAGGGGTCGGACCAAAATTTCTCGACGTTTCATAACCTCCTAAACACTTTGGCACCATTTTTGAAAATGTTTATATATATATGTATATATATATATATATATTTATATACGTATATATATATATATATATATATGTGTGCGGGCAATAACTTTCGAAAGAGTTAATTGATTTTAACGAAATTTGGTTCACGTGTTGAAATCCATCACCGCAAGAAGCCTATTTAAAATGGGCGTAATCGGGGCATTTTAAGGGTAGTTTTTAGGGGTTGAAAAATGTTTTTGGGGCCCAAAATACCGAAAAAATTCTCAGAATCGTTTCAAAATTGACATTTAACCCTTTAGTAGTAATTAAAAGGTGTCTCTAAAATCTAAATAAAATCGGCCCGACAGGACCGGATTTACAAATTTTATGAAAACGTTATTTTGCAGATAGTGAATTATTTACTGAAAGGTGTATATAATTTGGTATAGAGGTTCGATTGATAATAATATTGCAATTAAGAAAAAAAATGTTATTTTAAGGGGTGTATTAAGTAGTCAATTTTTTTATTTTGCCCAAAAACCAACTTAAGTTCGCATAATAAAGCCACACTGCCTGTATTAGTAAATACACTATATTGTCGGCAGGGTTTTGGCACTGCGACCCGGGTTTTTTTTTATTTTTTAAATCAATTATTAAGTTTTCGAGATATAGGCTCATAAAGAAAATAAATTTCCAGACCCAATTTTTGATAGCAGCATTCCGTACATGCGGTACCTAAGATTTTCCGACACTTTTTCAAGATAGATTTTTACTAACTTAAAATGCAATTTAATTTTTTTATCAACTGCAATGTATAATTTGTTCGTAAATATGAAAAAGTTGTTACAAAAATGCACAGTATGGCTGATAATTTGATTTCAATATTTCACTTTGGAGTTTTTTTTTTGGGTTAGGAAAATTTATCGTGAAAAAATAATATGACATACTTTTTGCTAATCTATCAATAGCTCGCTGAATACTCCTCGTACTGAAATATAGATGTACGGCTTATCTACCTACGTAAAAAACAACAACAATAATTATTTAAAGGACCAAAAAACTCACGTCCACGGGAATTAAGAGAACATGGATAATTATTAATAATATTTATTAATTCAAAATAGCTACAGATCGGCCAAAATTGGCCTCGCGATCGACCGGTCGATCGCGATCGACTTGTTGGCCACCCCTGATATAGAGTATATTATAATACATATTTACAGTGAGTTTAATGACGTATGACATTTTTGTATCTCCGTAAATAATTAACAAATTGAAATGAAATAAGCAATATACATTTTAAATTAATTTTTACAGCCTCATTATCGATCCACAGATATTATTGATTATGATGAACTAAGACGTACAACATCTATGATTTTGTTTAATATTTTGTTCAACAAATAACGGTGGCTAGTTAAAAAGCGATCAATTTCATTACAAACATCTCGAGATCGAGACTGTTATCTCTAATTCCGAAAATATCGGAACTAAAAAAAAACAGAATGAAGCCCTGGCAGCAATAGTTCGGATAGTAGAAATATTACTAATGTTTCCAAACCATTCGTTTATCCAGTGATTTAAAAAATAAAATCGATATCAAAGATTTTGGAACCGAAATTTACTTCGTCGTTTAGTGCCGTTTTTCCGAAATATACTGACCACGTCCTCGAATAGTTCGTCGATTCGTGTATGTATTCCTTTGCCTTTTTTAATTCGAACCAAAAGAAAAATCGTTTGTATATTTGGACATGACCTCAACAATTTCTCAATCAGTATTTTGCCGAGAAATCCTGTACCGCCCGTAATAAATATAGTTGCCCCGCTGTAGAAATGTTGAATAGGTGTTAATTCCTTCTTGTCGTTATAACTGAAATCCATGATTTTTGTCTGCAACGGAAGGTCGTTCTGGCCACTTTTAATTATGTCATCTTGTGCTGGCAAGACACGGGCTTTCTGTGTGATCACTTCTTTACAAGTAGGCGTTATTGATGCTGTTTTTGGTTGTGGAAGAATTTCCATGTTTTGTCTGGAAATAAAATTATTATAAATGGCAAATAATTATTACTGTGAAAGTTTGAGATCTCTGCAGTGAATATAATATAATCCTACAAGCAGTAACTTTTTTTAAGACTACTTCAGACAAGAGTTTTTGGATCTAGCACCAATTCATATTTCCGATTAAATATTTTTAACTTCAAAATTTCATTATTTTCATCTTTTTAGTGACTTTTTTTAAGGAGGTTAATATTTTTTTTAAGTTTTTTTATTTTTTACTTTTTAGTGGATTTGATTTCGTACATTTTTATTAATAATATTTCGTAGTTGCTTTGTTTATAAATCATAAGAACAAAAACTTCTGAACCGATTTAAGTAAAATTTATGTGGGATCACCCTGAAGGTATGCTCTATTAAATAAGAAAAAAATCGTCATCAAAAGTGGTCCACAAATGCTGGAAAAAATAAGTTTTTTTGATGTCATTTAAAAACGGATAAACTGATTTTAATAAAAACTATATGGTACCAAACCGGTAATATTCTGAACAAAATAGCGTTGAAATTTTTCAAATCGTCTTACAATTCGCGGAGTAATCGCGTAATAAACATATAAAAAAATACAACCGAATTGAGAACTTCTCTTCCTTTTTTCTGAAGTCGGTAAAAAATAAGTACATATAACGGATAAAAATGTAGTAGGTAAATATAGGTTTCAAACGTTTTTATTTTATAGCGGTTCAATTTTATCATTAAGTAGTTTGTTATAACGGTTTAATATATATACGTATAAATACCAGCAAATAGTAGAAAAATTAAAACTTTGTTTTTTAAGATCATAGCGATTCTTTGCTGTTTTCCAGCTATTTCGGTCAATATAATAACCCTGGCTCTTTAAAAAACGATCATAAGTTTTGAGGTAACAGTGATTTACAAGTCATAAAAAGAAGATGAATATAATTTATTCGCAAAAACTTAATTTCAAATTTACTCAAATGTTTTCAGCATGAAGGTCAATGAAAAACAATTCACAAAAACATTAATATAATATCCCAATCTGATTATGTAACGTAAGAAAAAATCAAATATCAAACATTGCAGTCGTTTAGAGTGTAGACTGTTTTTTAAAGGCTACTGAGTACCAACTGTTCAATGGGTATAAATAATTTTTAAAATTTCTCATAATTATCAATTCGAATTTGCAAGTCATAAAAAGAAGATGACTGTTCAATAGGTATAAATAATTTTTAAAATTTCCCATAATTATCAATTCGAATTTGCAAGTCACAAAAAGAAGACGAATATAAATTATTCGCAAAAATTTAAATTCAAATTTAATCAAGTGTTTTCAGCATGAAGGACAATTAACAAAATCATTAATTTAGTATCCCAATCTGATTATGTAACGTAAGAAAAAAATAACAAATATGAGACATTGCAGTCGTTTAGAGTGTAGAACTATTTGTCAGTATTTTTAACATGTTGTAAAGAAAAAACTTCAAAATGTTAATTTGCCTTCCAGAAGAGACAAAAAAGTATTTTGTAACTAAATAGATCTAAGTAACTTATTTCATACAAACAGCGTACGAAAGATAAGAAAGATCTGTTTTTCATAAACATTTCAAAAACTGTCGATTTTAACTATGTCAAATTTCAAGTATCTATAGCCTGCACCGTTTGGATCTAGGAGCTTCTGACAGACGGACAGACACCGAAGTGAGACTATAAAGTCTCACTCCGGTGGCTGTCTGGATATCAAAAGCTCCCAGAACCAAATGGTTCCGTTTTTCCAATTTTAGAATCGTTAATTAATGAATTAAACGTATTTACATAAACGCATTTACCCTACTATGAAAACTTCGTTCTAAGGCAAACTAAAAAATCGGTCCATCCGGATGCCATACAAACATTTGATCTAAACACATAACACGCCTTTTTATGGGTCAGAGGTCAGAAATACAATCGTACAAATAATATATTTGTGAATGAATCTTACCTCATTTTAGATAAATAAGTTAAAAAACACTGGTGGGTTATAGGTAACATTTTAACGAAGTAATGTTTCGTTTTTCCGTAATGATCAAATCAAGTTTGAACACCTGACATTTACTAATAATTAGTCGTGTGGCAAGACGTGGTCAAATCGACTTGATAAACAATAATAAAAGAAATGAAGAAATGTAGTATACTATAACAGAGAAATTGATTTTGCTGACAGCGCGAATTAATAATAATATGAAAATATACATGAGTCAGAAATACTTTGGGCAAAGATAATTTAACAAGATACCAGTTCGTTAGATATTGTAAATAATGAACGCGCGATAGCAGAGGTTTTTTGACGTTGAACGCTAGGCTAAATTTTGAGTTTATTGATTTATTTTTGTTTTCACCTGACCGAAAATAACGGAACTAGGCAGATTAAGTTTCACTCTTAATTATATTTTTGAACTAGCGGTCCGGTTTCGCCCGATATTATAGGTTACCTAGTAATCTAAATTAAATCTTGTAAAGGCCAATTTTGGTCTAAATTAAATACTTTTATTTTTTGTATTGTTCCTTGTTTTTTTCTATATCTTGTATTTATTTAAGGAACAAATAAACATTTCTATTCTATTTCTATTATAAAATTTTAATGTAAAAAATGATGCGAAACTTTTTGAGCGATATATACATTGTCATAAAATATAAATGTTAAAATCGTGCAAAAATTTGTAAACATAATAAACCTAAACAAACTCTTAAGCAATATAATTATTTAATAAATAAATGACAATAATATAAAAAAACACATTTCCACAATAAATAAGTTCTTTATATTAATTAACCAATCGATTTCTATTTGATTAAATAATCATGAAAAATCAATAGAAAAATAGATGTATAAAATATTTACAAAGGTGAGAAATGATTTTTTTTCGAATATAGAAAAATTGCCTGGGAATTTTGTACGGCTTCCATTTAAACGAATTTCTGTCTAAAAAAAATCTTTTACTACAGAATGAAGTAGGTATGTACTATGAAGTTTTTCATTATTTTCTATGAAAAAAGTTTTTCTTACAGATTATTTTATGGTTTTATTAAGCAGTTTGTAGTTAAAAAAATTATTTTCGATATAGAAATTCATTTTTGAAGGAATCATTGCAAACTGACTGAGGCAGTTTTTCTGTATTCTAAAAGCCATTTAAACCTTTGTCTCACTCTAAACACACATTACATTTTGTTTTAAAAGAAAATCTAAATCCTTGCTGAGTTGCGGAAAATCTAGTTTGACAATGACCTTAGATTACGACCGCACATATTTTGACATTGAAGCTTTTTCTATGTGAGTAGATCTGTAATTTCTTTCATTGTCCTACATAACAAAGAGTTTGTAAATGACATTAGACTGTTCCTGCATATGTATAAATAATGTGATTAATCACATTCAAGGGTCATTGTCAGGTAAGATTTTTTGACAATGTGCATGCTAAATGTGCAAAATATCGTGTGAACTTACAATTAAAAAAATGTTTAATGAGCTATAATAATAATAATCTTTATTTCCAACGATGAGAAAAACTGATATAGAAAACGTCAAAATTACAGATTAAAATTACAGCTTAAAAATTACAAATTACAAATTAAAATATTCAGGCAAATTGTAAAATGTGTTCTCCAAAATATATATTTTTAACAAACGAGTGAAACTGTTTCTATTGTTAGAGTCCTTTATTAAAGTTGGAAGCTTATTAAAAATGTTTACTCCTATACTCCGAGGAGAATTTTTGCTGACATCAAGTTTGTTTAAGGGGGAACTCAGATTTTGCCTAAAGCGCGTATTATAAGAATGGTAGTCGCCATTATTCACAAACTGATTAGAATTTATATAAACAAACAAACAAATTTCGTAAACGAAAATTTGACAAAGTGTCATAAGTTTAAGATTACTGAAGGATTGGCGACAAGACACCTCGGAGGAAATACCAGCTATGGCGCGGATTATATGTTTCTGAGAAATCGTTCGATAAAACTGAGTTTCCCCAGAAACAAATACCATATCTCAACCTAGAGACAACTTGAGCGTTATAGAAATTGATTAGTTGAGTGGTCGTTAAAACATTTTTAGTGTATTTGCCATATGGCAACATACACTATTGGCGTCGGTCGGATGGCGGGACCTAGGGGTCGGACCAAAATTTCTCGACGTTTCATAACCTCCTAAGCACTTTGGCACCATTTTTAAAAATGTTTATATATATATGTATATATATATATATATTTATATATATTTATATATTTATATATTTATATATATATATATATATATATATATATGTGTACGCGCGATAACTTTCGAAAGAGTTAATTGATTTCAACGAAATTTGGGCCACGTATTGAAACCCATCACTGCAAGAGGCCTATTTAAAATGGGCCTAATCGGGCTATTTTAAGGGTAGTTTTTAGGGGTTGAAAACTGTTTTTGGGCCCCAAAATACCGAAAAAATTCTCCGAATCGTTTCAAAATTGAAATTTAACCCTTTGGTAGTGATTAAAAAGTGTCCCCACAATTTTAATGAAATCGGCCCGACAGGACCGGATTTACAAATTTTATGAAAACACTAGTTTGCAGATAGTGACTTATTTATTGAAGGGTGTATTTAATTCAGTGTAGACGTTAGATTGATAATAATATTACAATTAAGAAAAAAATGTTATTTTAAGGGGTGTATTAAGGGGTTAAATTTTTTATTTTGCCCAAAAACAAACTTAATTTCACATAATAAAAGTATAAAACCACACGGCCCTATACAAGCAAATACACTATATTGTCGGCAGGGTTTTGGCACTGCGACCCGGGTTTTTTAGGTGTCTGATAAGATAACAGATAGAATTAAGTTTGGAAGATAGTTGAGTACAATGTACTTTCCAATTTAGGTGGTCATCCAAATAAAGACCCAGAAATTTAGTAGAGTTGACTCTTTCTAGAGATTCGCCGTTACACTGAATGTTTAAATCCATCAAATTCCTATTTTGATAATTGTGAAATCGAATACAATGTGTCTTAGATTTATTTAAGGGGTAACAACACTGTAAATTTTTTAAAAAATCGATTTTTTTTAGACTTAAAAATACTTTGAACCTTTTAGAATATGGGGAAAAATATTTCATACCTCAAAGTATTTTTTTTTTCTTGTAATTTCGAGCTCTTCCCCAAGCGCATCTATAATGTCTATAATGCATTTCAAAACTTGAAATGCGTTTTTCTCGAAACACGATTTTTCAAAACGGCACGCAGCATAACTCCAACAATTTTCATTCTTTTCATTCGAATTTGTAACAATATCTTTAAAGTAAGATTTTGAAGAGAAATACGTAGGGGATTTTCGATAAGTTAATTTAATCATTATTTATTAACAAATGATTATCTTTTTTTTTGTTGAAAATTTAACGATTTAATTCAAATACTCGCCAATCACACAAAAATCAATATTTTTAAAATCCCCTACGTATTTCTCTAGCTATAAGCATGTACAATAAGCGTTTTTTTTTTCTAAATCCAAATTTGCAGCAGCTACACTGCGTGCCGCAGAGCGCCTCAAATTCTACGTGCCTCGCGAAAATGGCTGTGGTGCCGTCATTTCTGTATATTTTTTTATAATAATTTTCTATTTTGTTACTTAAATATACGCTAAATAACTTCCTTCCTTCCACCCAAAAAAAAATGACAAAAAAACACGTTTTTTAGGCTGTTACAGTGGTGTTACCCCTTAAATCCATCAAATTGCTATTTTGATAATTGTGAAATCTAATATAATGTGTCTTAGATTTATTTAAATATAGCGAGTTGTTATTGAACCAGTCAACCAGTTTGTTGGTAATCTGAGATAACAGGCGGAAGAACTTACCCCGGTTTTCATTCACTCACTGACCAATTCTACACTAGTATCTAATCGTGATTAAAAACAGATAATATTATGCTTCTTATAAATAAAATAATACATTATGTATTATTTCTTAAGTTTTCAAGTGGGGGAACAATTATAATGAATTATCGCTCAACGTCGACGGCTTCAGTCATCTTTTGTTGTTATATTGAAGAAAGTATCAAGCTGGATAAAGTGGTAGCGAGAGCATTAGACTAGCATTCGCATGGTGACAGCACTAGACTCGCATTCGGGAGGTACCGGGTTCGAATCCCGGCGGAGACAGATATCGCAGGGACTTTTTCCTACTGCCTCTCGCCGAGAAACGGTAATTCCTGTACCGGCAATCTTGTTCAGGTTTTCCATGGTTTCCCTCAATTAATTCCAGACAAATATCGAGATGGTTCCTTATTCGAGGCCATGGCCGATTACCTCTCAAACTCCTAACTTCCTATAATTCCTTCATTCGCCGCCCATTGCTATTAATTTAGTTGAAGTTTTAAAAATGTAGAAAATAACGGGAAGTGGTAGATAAAAAAATAGTAATGGTGCGAATGGCGTCTCTTATGACATAAAGTCGAGAAATAGACGTTAAACGTTATTAGTATATTTGCCATATGGCAACATACACTATTGGCATCGGTCGGATGGCGGGACCTAGGGGTCGGACCAAAATTTCTCGACGTTTCATAATCTCCTAAACGCTTTGGCAGCATTTTTAAAAATGTTTATATATATATGTATATATGTATATATATATATATATATACATATATACATATATATATATATATATATATATATATATATATATATATATATATATATATATATATATATATATATATATATATATATATGTGTGTGCAGGCTATAACTTTCGAAGGAGTTAATTGATTTTAATGAAATTTGGCCCACGTGTTAAAATCCATCACCGCACGAAGCTTATTTAAAATGGGCCTAATCTGGCTATTTTAGGGGTAGTTTTTAGGGGTTGAAAAATGTTTTTGGGCCCCAAAATACCGAAAAAATTCTCCGAATCATTTCAAAATTGAAATTTAACCCTCTGGTAGTAATTAAAAGGTGTCCCTAAAATTTTGATAAAATCGACCCGACAGGACCAGCTTTACAAATTTTATGAAAAAACTAGTTTTCAGATAGTGACTTATTTACTGAAGGGTGTATTTAATGTGGTGTAGACCTTCGATCGACAATAATTTTGCAATTAAGAAAAAATGTAATTTTAAGCGGTGTATTAAGGAGTTAAATTTTTTATTTTGCCCAAAATCCAACCTAAGTTAGCATAATAAAGCCACACGACCTGTATTAGCAAATACACTATATTGTCGGCAGGGTTTTGGCACTGCGACCCGGGTTTTTTACATATTGAAAAATGTAAACTATTTAATTATTTATTGCCAATTGTCAAAAAAAAAAAACTGTTGAGTTAACTCGCGTAAAATCAAAACGTTTATCACGATAAGAAGTTTCCCTTCCATCGAGTATTCCGTGATATTATATGTTAAGGTCTTTTAATTTATATTATTGGATTAAATTTGATTTTTTTTTTATTTGATGTGATATGTGGTGATTGGTGAAATTTCAAAAGTAGTAGACCTTTTATTTATTAGTATTTACCTTGTTCTGATTACATTTTTAACAAGATCGGTCCGGAAATATTTAAAGAAATTTCTCAAGGTCACGCATTAATATTAGTAGATAGATATTGCAAATTATAGACGCTCGACAACTTATTAATATTAGTAAAAATCTGATTAGATTATGTTGACAATTGAATTGATGAATCATATTGTTATGAATTCATTTAAAGTAGCTATTTTAGAGGGGGTACGTGCAAGAAATACCGTATATATATCTCGTGCGTAATAAGCCTCATTAGATATTCAATAATTTACTGTAACACAACTTAACTGTTATGAGCTACATGCATTAAACATGAAATTATTTTTTCTATATGAATATTTTTCTGTGTTCTGCACCTGTTTTTCCATTATTCATTTATTTTTTGCATTGTTTGTGTTTTGTTTTACTCTTTACGCGGATAATTGAGTAATTGGGGCAGCTGTTTAATTAACCCCAACGCGTTCCAGTTAGATCAGAATCTATTTGTTTTCGAACAAGTATATCTTTTTCCACTTCGAAACTAAAAAATTGTATAAATTAACAGCTGTCATTGTTTCTTCTTCTTTGACACAAATTATTTTTATAAATAATCAGGTATTTAAATAAAAAAAATGATACACCACGCTTTTAAAATGGACTAAAAGTATGAAATAATTTCTCCTTGCATACTATATAAACGTAGGTAGCGACTAATAAACTATCACAAAGTTTACAACCCACGATATTATAATGGGCTACGAGAAATTATTTTATACTTTTCAGTCTGCTTTAAATATATGTAATCTTGTGTCGGTGAAATTTTAAAGTTTCAAGTTTCTAGCTCATCGGAGAGCCGGAGCGATCAGCTAGTTATCATAATATTGTATGGTCAGCGAAACTACGCATGTGTGCAAAATTTCAACTCAATCGGTCAATGGGAATTGGATGAAAATTCAAAAGTGCGATTGGCACTCGTACGAGGCCGGGACGGTTAACTAGTTTCCATAAATATTGTATTGTCATCGAAACTACATACGTATGAAAAATTTCAGCTTAATCGGATAATGGGAAGTAGATGAAAAATCGATTGCAAAATTTGTACCGAATAAACAAACAAGAAAGCGAGTTAATAAAAACATGTTAATAACGGGTCCCATTGTATTGTTCAACTTTCTACAGTTCTTATTAAATGTCATTGTCAATTTGTACCTTGATCATCGTTTTTCTTAGAACGTAAGTTCGTCACAATTTCCTTTTGAAAGCCGAAATTTAAAGTCAAACATCCGCAGTTTCATTTTTGTGTTTGCTGGAAATCTACATCCTGATAAAATTTAACGCATCGCTTATTTTTAAATGACTTCAACGCGTATATATATTTTTGCACGACACCCTATAAAATAGCTGCTTTTCATGTCTATAGCGGTAGTTAAATGATCCTTTTTTGCACTAGTACTTAATTGTTTTTTAAGTTTTTTTTATGTTCTTGTGTGTTATAACGTGTTAGTGTCGAAGGAATAATTGACCTGGAAGAATTTTTATTTTTTTAATGAAACCAGGATATGTTGGTTGTAACGAAAAGATTAATGCTGAGTTGCAGAAAGGATTGTCAAATAATTTGATTTGACAATGACCTTAGATTATGAACATCAGCACACATATTTCTCTATAAGAAAAGCATCGTAGAATCGATTCTAATTGAAAAATAATTGATTAATCGAAATATTTTTTTAAACTGTGTATACGTGTATTCAACACAGTTTTTTTTTGCATAATTTTTGCTTCGAAACGATATTTTTCTACGCATTTTCATCAAAATTTGACTTGAAAACATGACAGGGAGTTTGAATACGACATTAGACTGTCATTTATTATCACAATCAGGGGCGTAGCTACCGCCGTATCTGCCGTATCAATTATACGGGGCCCCCGGGCCACGGGGGCCCCCAACGTGCGTAAGCAAAAATTAATGAAAACTTCCCAATTTTTTTTTTTTTATTTCAGAAATGACAAAAGTCAAAAAAAGCAATTTCTTTTTTCCGCGTAAAGCGTGCGTTCAAAAGTTGGCAACACCCTACATCGGGTATCGCGGGCTGCGGGATTTCCCCGTTTAAGTCATTTACTTTAATGGGGGAAGGGCCCCCAAACAAATTTTTATACGGGGCCCCGCCAAGGCACGCTACGCTTCTGATCACAATCTAAGGTCATTGTCAAATTCTATTTTTCGACAATCTTTTCTGCAACCCAGCATAACTGTTTTGCAATATATATCTATATAACTCTGTCCGAATGTTGAGTGAAATAACCTCCAGGAACAAATTCTTTATTCACCACCGAAGAGTTCCGTTGCCGAGATATTTGCCATCTGTCTCTAGACCTTTGGCATACTTGTTCACAATCATTGAAGGTTTTGAAATTATCCTATCATTGAAACTCTTAAATTATTATTATTATGTATAGGAATATATTATATCACCAGATTGTAAAAAATGTCGGTAAATTTAAAGATTGCAAAAGTCACTTTACTACCGTTTTATCACGAAATTTAACTTCAACTAAATTTGACTTGTCGCTTAAAAATTAAAAAAAAATTGTATAAAAAACGTGATGTTTTTCAATATTTCTCTACAGCAATGAATTCAAAAATATTTTGTTTGAAAATTTTTATTCAGTTGGAAATATGAAATAGCAGTCCAAATAGCGAGGGTAATTTGTTAAAGAAATAATTCACTTGTAACTAATTATTATTTTTAGTAAAATGTTAATTTTTGAAAAAGAAAACACTACTCACTGTATAATTGTTTGAAACATTTTGATTGTTGAAAACACTTTATTTAATTGGCACACTTTTTAAGCACAGGTGATTGTTAAACTAATTTTCAAACAAATTTTGACGAAAGTAAAAGCATCTTATAAGAAAACCAAAGTAACGATAGTTATCAATCTGAGAGTTCGTCTACAATTAAGGTGCAATCGGTAACTAACTAACAAGTGACAATCTTTAGCGATCATTTTAGTGGGGAAAAAAGAAAGAGGTGAGATTGTAGAATTTTAGTTACGGATCTTTATAAGCATGTATCCATAGCACGCAGTCAACCGGTAGTATTTTTTATGCTCAAGTTTATAAACTCCAATATAAACTCAGCGCTTCATAAGCTATCTAACACCAAAGCATTTAATTACAATCATAAAAATGAGTTTAATATTATTACCAAAAACTCTATTTAGTTTAGAGTCCTCAAAAATGTATTTTGAGGTTGAGAATAACCGACTGTGTAGCAGTGTCGCTATTCCAAGCCCCCAGTTTCCAGGTTCTATCTAATAGCTGGTGCAAGTATAAAATGGATCATCAGTTTATAATTAAAAATGTATACATTAAAAACATGAATTGATACTTGACACAAACCACGTGGCCCTATTTCAGCTTCTCTGGAACCCTTCCCACCCTTCATGTAGCCAACGTAACCTCCGGATGGAACATGTTTTTTTTTATTATCAAGTCCAAAAGACATTTTGTGTTTTCTGTTAACAAACTATTAAAAAATTTGCTTTAAAATGAACAAGACTGATATTTTTCAGGAGCAATTAAAGAAGTTAGCGAAATATTAGATAGATATGATATCGTCATCGCAGCTATCCAAGAACTTAGGCTACCGAACGAAGGACAAATGAGAATAGGCAAATACATCTTTCTGCATGGCGAAAGCGTAAAGGGAAACTTTGGAACAGGCTTTTTTATCAAGGAAATCTTAGCAACGAATGTGAAAGAATTTAGAGTAGTAAATGAGAGAATTTCGTACTTGCACTTATTTAATGCAAGACAGGGAAGAATGGCGTGAAATCGTAAACTCGGCAATGAATTTTCGAATTCCTAATGCCACCCAATAATAATAATAAGATTGATATTTAAAAATTACGTAACTTGACTCTAACTCCCTCCTCCTCTCACGTAAGTCAGCGTAGCTTTCGAACTGATTCCCCTTCCCTCTTGATCGAACTATGTGGTTTATGGAGGCTCCCAAAGTAGTCTGGTTATTGGCGGCCTTGACAAAAGTAGCTTTTATAAAAGATAAAATTACGAGTTCCTTTTTGTAAACCACGTTAATCGATCAACACAATTGGATAGATATGACGATGCTATATGAAAAAGTGCGCATGACCGGGTTCATGTAAAAAGATTTTCGATAGTGTGATACTGACCTAAGCGCTTAAAGTCCGATGTCGATTGATTTATAGAAACTTCGAAACGGGCTGACCACAATGCACAACGGACGGCACAGATATGCGATGTAAACTTGACCTAGTGAGATGCATACACATATATACCGGGTGTCTATGTGTTGTACATGTACACACTTACACCTAGAAGTGTCTCGAATGTGTGTGTGTTGATGACTTAAGGTACGTTGCCCTACTCACGAAACTGTGTATATACGTTGCGCCAAAGAAATACATCCAGCAGGAAGGAATTATCATATACTTAAGTCAATGAAAAGGTGGTTTTAAACATCCATTTTAAACGGCTTTAGAAAAGGAGGTGATTCTCGTAATTTTTTTTATGTATGTTATCTCATATTTCCTACATTTGTGGACCGTTTTTGATGATTCATATCATTATTAATTTTATTTTTGTTTTAAATAACACAGTTTGTCTCCAAAAAATGGTAAAACATAATTTATTATCGCAATGAACATTAGCAAAACTAATGCTAAGTTAATGCTAAGTCTGAGGAAGTTTTAAAAGTAAAACATAACGTTGCAACTGAATATTGTTTAATAACATTTGATTGATCCACTATCTTCTTAACGTATCATCAATCTGTTTAATAGAACATGCCTTCAGGATGGTCCCACATACATTTTATTTAAATCAGTTCAGTATTTTGTATCTAGTTTATGAATCAAATATCAGTTTTAGTGGTTTTGCAGTACGTAGTTGTTTTTAAATCGTTGAAATTGATGTTCCACTGTAACAGTCAAGGTTCGTTCCGTCTTCGGAAATGCAAGCGTAAAGTTCCACTTCAGAAATAAACAATGCTAACAACAATAGATGCCAAGGCAATGACAGTTTATGACTGGTGTTTAGAAAAAAATAACATGAATCTGATTAGAAAAATGATTATTCGAATGATTTGAAATCATTTAATAATGTTTACTAACGGTTGTCTACATTTACTACATATCTGGGACACGCTTCATAAAATATTGACGTATGACTAATTATGTTACAACTGTAAATCTAAGAGGGAAAGCTGTAAGATCATTGCGATTTTTTGTATGTTGATCAAATAATCTAAGCATTGTGACATTTCAGTAATATTTCCTTGGTCATATCACATAAACATTTCATTGAAAAATAGACTGAAAACATAGATTCATTATGAAAAGACTTATAAAGTTGATTTTTGTTAATAAATTTTGGATCGGATATACCTAGATTTTTTCAAAGACTGCGCCTATTCGTCCGGGTACCGGACAAATAGTGTTATATTTATTAATACGGATACTGGAAAACAATTATACCCAAACAAATAGTATATAAATATATATTAGAATTAAATATAAATAATTAATTAAATTAATACTCATTGTAAAAATATTGTATGTTGGATTAATCACTTCAAATTCAATTATTTTGCAAAAAAATATTTTGACCAATGTAAGAACTAAATGCTGACTTATGTTGGCAGCACTAAGCAAATTTTAAGTTTTTTTCAGTTCGTATGGGTGGTAACAATATACACGAATTTCAAATAAACTTTAGAAAAATAGGGAAAATGAATCAATTTTACTGCTAATTTTATTTTAATTTCTCATAAAAAAAGATTAAAGAATGTTATATACATAAAGTTTTACCTGATAATTATTCTAAAATAGCTCCGATTTCTAGAGTTTGTTTTATATAATTTTTGTAATTAAAAAAAAAAACAACAATTATACCCGTAATAGTATAAATAGTGGTTGTTTTATTTGTACAGTACCCGTATAAATAGACACTTCCTTTTTCAAACGTGTAAGCACTTCTAAAAATATTGATTCTTGTAGATTAATAGCTATAGTTTGCTATAATTGTTTCAAAACATCCATTGTTACAATGAATGCAGTAATAATAATATGTATATTGTATAATATATATAATAATACATATATATATATAAATATTTATTCTTGTGTTTTCGTATTTTTGATCTTCTTTTCATATATTATTACTAATTAATTTTGTTTAATTAAAATGCAAATAAAATTAAAGTACGAACGTTTGGCTTAGGTATTGTTTAGTAATTTTTTGCTTGTAAATATTCAAAAACATTTCAACTTCAAATCTTTGAATTTTAATTACTAGGTTGATATAAGATTCCTTAATATAATCAATCGCAAGATTTGACCCGAACATACAAACATTGCAAAGCTAACTATCAAATCTTATACATTTTAATTCCATTTATAATATGCCTGAAGGAATTTATATAATGAGATAAGCGAATTCTAGCATTAAGTATATACAATACTTATTGAGTTTTCCTATAAACATTTTTTGTAATTTAAATTATTACGAGAACAATGCCAATGCATTGTAAGATCAAAGGAAATAGACATCCCAAGGTTAAACAAATGGTATAAAATCAATGAAAGATCATAAAAAAACGCATCATAAGTAATTGTAAACAATCCCAAGCATATGAATACAACAAATACAAGAAACAATTGATATACTGTAACATTGATTTTAATTGTGATAATTGGGTTGGTAGTTTATTGCAATTATTAATATTTTTAAGGCCACCACATCTGACTGAGCCTAGTAACAACTATTTTAATTTTATCACGATTAGATAGTTTGTAATAAAATAAAATTAGAGTTTGAAAAAACTAAAACAACACGCTTTTATGAAGTAAAAAATGCAAACTAATTTGACAACAAAATTAACTTGACGATAAAAAGCGTGGAGTGCTTAATTTCGATAATAAAATTCTAGCTAATTGTAAACGCCGAGCTATTATGAAAATTTAAATAGATAACATAAAAATGATTTGTCGGGAAAAAGGACTTTTAAATAAACACTTATTAGTGTATTTGCCATATGGCAACATACACTATTGGCATCGGTCGGATGGCGGGACCTAGGGGTCGGACCAAAATTTCTCGACGTTTCATAACCTCCTAAACAGTTTGGCACCATTTTTGAAAATGTTTATATATATATGTATATATATATATATATATATATTTATATATATACGTATATATATATATATATATATATATATATGTGTGCGGGCAATAACTTTCGAAAGAGTTAATTGATTTCAACGAAATTTGGTCCACGTGTTGAAATCCATCACCGCAAGAAGCCTATTTAAAATGGGCCTAATCGGGCTATTTTAAGGGTAGTTTTTAGGGGTTGAAAAATGTTTTTGGGCCCTAAAATACCGAAAAAATTCTCCGAATCGTTTCAAAATTGAAATTTAACCCTCTGGTAGTAATTAAAAAGTGTCCCCAAAATTTTAATAAAATCGGCCTGACAGGACCGGATTTACAAATTTTATGAAAACACTAGTTTGCAGATAGTGACTTATTTATTGAAGGGTGTATTTAATTCAATGTAGACGTTAGATTGATAATAATATTACAATTAAGAAAAAAAAATGTTATTTTAAGGGGTGTATTAAGGGGTTAAATTTTTTATTTTGCCCAAAAACAAACTTAATTTCACATAATAAAAGTATAAAACCACACGGCTCTATACAAGCAAATACACTATATTGTCGGCAGGGTTTTGGCACTGCGACCCGGGTTTTTTGTTATTTACAGCGACAAATAAGTGTTTATTTAAAAGTCCTTTTTCCCGACAAATCATTTTTATATTAATTACCAAGGACAAAAAAGAAATAAAGTTAAATAGATAACATTCCACGCTTTTTACAGTAAAGCTAATTTTGTTGTCAAATTATTTTGCATTTTTTAGTTCATAAAAGCGTGTTGCTTTAGTTTTTTAAACTCTAATTTTAAGACTAAACAGCAATATTGCTTTTGACTATGAGGTAGGCAACTCAACGTACGTCACTGTACAGCGTGTTAACTTGCTTACTGTAATTTTTCAAAATTTTTATCCTGAAGATCCTGGTCACAATAATTGGACAAACTTATTAAATTAATGTATTGTCATCGGTCCTTGATAAGTGTGCAAAGTTTCAGTTCAATCTGACGTTTTGAAGTGGGTGAATTTCACCTTCATTCTTTTACAAACATACATACATACAGCGTGTTAATATATCAAAAAGTTTTGCTTTATATTCGTATTCAAAAGTTTTTTTCCAGCCCGGCTTCACCCGGGTAGATTTAACAGCGAAATAAAAATTAAAAACGTATCTAAGAATAGTGAAAACATTACTAAAAATTCAAGCGATTTTACATTTTTGTGGAAAAAGAAGTAGTATTTCTAGTTTTAAGATTACCTTGTACAGAAAAGAAAATCAGCGCTTATGAAGACAATCACGACGAAACTATTCGCTATGAAAACTGTCATTTCAGAACTAAACCGTATTATTCAAAAATAGTTCCAAATCAATAATACAATATTGCAACATGACACGATAGGATGCTGATCATTGTACTTTGCGTTTCATTCGGATTGATTCCATCAACTTTACAACTTATGTAATTACTAGATTCCCTGCCTGGCTTCGCTCGGGTGACAGTTTATAATTAAATAATACGGTTCTCAACCGCTTCGTTCATTCACTCGAATTTATAATTAACTAGCGGTTGCCTGCGACTCCGTACGCGAGGTATAAATATGTTTTATATAAAACCCAGTTCCACCCCGTTAGAGTAGTTTGTTTAAAAGACCGTCGAACACGTATTTCTTTATTTTTAAAGGAAGTATTTTTTTTCGACTCTCACATTATTAGCTTAAGCAATTACAAAAATACGGCGTATTTGTTTATAATTTTCTAATTTAGCTTCCAAAGTTAACCCTCAATTTTAAATATGCTTCATGCGGTGATGGATATCAAATTTAGTCAAATGTTTCTGCATTTTTTTACTAACCGTCAATAAAATAAAATAGTTCGAATTTTTTAAGGGGGTGTGACCACTTCGAAAAATCGATTTTTTTTTCATATTTCAATAGTAAAACCTATCGAAAATAGGATGTGAAAAATAGAGACCAAAATTCCTAGTTTTAAATAAATTACTTACAACTCATAGTCGCCGACGAGCCGTATAAGCGACTTGTTGGCTCTTGAAACTTTAAACGCATTTATCTGGAAACATTATTTTCTAAACTATCATGGTCCTAAAAAAAAAGTATTCAACCGATTGCTTTGAAATTTATATATGTTCTTCCACTAATGGTTATCGTCCGTACCAAAATTGCTTATTTTCGAAAATATTTTCTTATTTTTTTAAACGATTTTTAACAAAAAAATTAACAAAAAACACAAAATTTTTTTCTACAGTCCGCCATTTTTTTTTTTAATGAAATTGATTAATTTTGGTAGGGACGATAGCGACATCCCTACTGAACAATGATCCATTCGATTTTTTTATTTCAGACAACATGAACAGCCGCTATTACCATGACCAGTGACCTGCTTTTTTTTTAGTGTCTAATTTAATTTAAAAACATATATATATAAAAAATGTAAAATAAGAGAAAAAACATTTTTTTTATACAGTTAAAGATACAAATAAAAACATATAAAAAAATTAAAATGATTGAATGTTATTGTCGTCTAAAAAAAAATTCCCTAAAAAGAGGTAAAATTTATGCGTTCACATGAGAATACCCCCTTAATGGACAATTATTTAACTCAAATTTATATTTACATGTGTATTTTAACTTTTATATCTACTTGATCAAAACATTGAATAGTTATAGTTTGAAAAAGTCCCAAGCAAGGGACGAAACGTCGCTATAAATAACAAATAAGTGTTTACTTAAAAAGTCCTTTTTCCCGACAAATCATTTTTATATTAATTACCAAGGACAAAAAAGAATAAAAGTCAAGTTTCTGCATTATATTTATCAAATTCAGTCGTTACTATGATGTTATAGATTTTAATTTAATAAAACGCAGCGACACTTTTTAAGTGTAAATGAATAAAACGCATTTCATAATCGTGTCAAATTATAAGATAGGTAATATCAAATTTTAGTTGTTCTTTAATAAAATCTGATTTGCACAATGCATGCGTTGGATCAGATCTGTACAAGCTCGTCTCCGTTTGTACGAAATAGATAGACGTGTCGTTCTGTTTTCTGCCGGCGTTGCCTTTACAAACGTTTTAATACTGTCGTAAAAACGTAAAATGATGGGTTAAATTATTGTAGAATATATTATATTAATTAATTGTTGTGATATATAGTTTCGGTGTTTGTTCTAAATGATTTTTCATATAAGCATCTTTTCGGAAAATGTAAAAAACGAGAGATTCAAATTTTTTAAGAATTCGACAGTGTTTGACAGTTTTGGGTATGATTGATTTTGAGACTTTAGTTTTACGCACATATGTTTTGATAATTGATTGAATATATATGTAATAAATTAAAAAAACTATTTTAAAACGTGTGCTTTGAAAGGATTTTTTTAATTTTCAGTCAAGTTTTCAACTGCGCCACGGAAGAATATAGCTTCGGTTACCGAGGGAAGACTGAATTTGCTGATTGCATTGTTTCACCGTTATGAGATCTTCTACTCGCAGTGCCCTGAACTCCGCTTTGGTGAGTTTTTTTTTTATTTTTCTGTAATCTTGAGTTTCTAGCCAATAGAAAAAAATTTTTTTCTATTAACTTGAAAATATGTTTTCTATTGACTGGAACAACTCAGACTGCAGAGTAAGACAGCAAGTTACTTTATTATTAACCAATAATAATAAGGCAACACAACTGTTTTACATTTTCTGGTTATGATAATTATATTGGGATCCATCGTTCCTCTTCTATCTTTCGCGACGCGTTAAATTTCAATTAGGGTCTCCGTGTTTTTTTTTCAGATATTTGTAAAAATTTTTTGCAATGCAAATTTCGACATTTCTCAATCATGTAACACGTTCACAGCCACCATCGGTTGTTTTACAATGTTGAAATTTGCAGTGTTTTATTTGATTGTATATTATGTGTATTATTAGACCTTTTTGCGTCCGAACATATCTTCAATATTTCTGTGTCCCAACATAGAACAATCTTCGAACAATTTGAGTTTTAATATATATTGAAGATTCGTTCCGTTTGAAATAGTATCACCTAAAAATACACTGGGGCGCGTCTAGGGGTTTTGGGAAGCTCTGTAGGGTTCGGTATCCGGTCTCGTCAGCATAGCTCCCTCATTTTGTGAGATCATCGCAGCTTTCGCGTTAGCTTAGCTGGTTTTTTGAACGCACAAGGTCCTTTCGCGGTTTGTAGGTATTTCTAGGACAGGACCTAGGGTTGGACCACTGGCTTGCGTCCTTTAGGAGGCCTTGGGTCATGTAAGCAACAGCCATAGTTGACCCAGGGGCGGAGGTGGTCCGAGTAGGGTTCGTTTAATTAAAGTGAACACTATACACACACTACAGCAAACAGATTCCTCCGTGAGACCGTGACGGACCCCTTTAGTGCGGGGGGTTCCAACAAAGGCGGAGGGACAATTCGAGCCCTCTTCCCAGCTACCAGCGAACAAACTGTGAGCTATTCCAACGGTGGCAGGTGGACAAATTGTTGCCTGACCCAACTGGAGGAGCAATTCAAATTCAAAATTCTATCAGTGGTTATCTTGTTAAGAAACCTTGCAAATAATATTTCGGCTTTGTTCTAATCTTTCAATGAAAATCATTTTATTTTTCACTAGTTGGCAATATGATGCAGTAGCTTATAATGTATGGGCCTAAAATATGCTACTTACAGTCATCAGCAAATAATAGGTGAAACAAGTTTCCAAATTATTTATATAGACGCTGATGACCTCAGATGTTAAGCGTCTATAATCTACAATTCATTCATTCATCCCAAATTATTTATGATTCTCAATTTCTCCTTCAGCCTTTTTTTTCAGATGAACGGAGGGACAAGTCACAGTCCTCTGTTCCAACGACCTTTTTAAAGATTTTGATTTTTTGTATCGCGAGTTTTTTGCTTCGGGTGAATTTCATTAATACATATTTATTGCATACGTTTTTCAAAGCTAATTTACTACTTTTTTTTAACGTTTGTTTTGATAAATTTAGTTTATTTTAAATGTAGCTACAAGTTTTACTGTAGGTAGTATATTTTTTTTAAATTCTGATATACGTATAATTTAATGCTGTTTAGTTAAAAACAAACGACATTCTTAAATCTAGATTTAAAGCTGAAAATGGTATCAGACATCTAGTATAAACGTAATAAGTCAGATCAGTTTTTAAATTTGTAGGCTCGTTTTATATACGTCGTTATTATAAGCAAAGCGATCGTCGCATATCAAACATGTTCGTCGGTTCCCTGTGGGTCCTCCTATGGGCCCGAAAAAAACCCGATCCGACACTGTAAATAATTTTTGATATTATAAATGTATGTAATCTCCCCCGGGTACAGCTCGCAGTTGTAGCTTAAAACATTGTGAGACTGTCTCCCGGGGGCGCAGGGAATAAAAGTGATTATAAAAATAATTAAACTATATTTTTTGTTCTTATTCGAAACCTCAATTTTTTTACTTTAGATTGCTTATAGAAATATCAGTTCACATTTTAAAGCTGAAAGAACTTTTAAAAATTGTTTGTTTTCGAACGATAAGCTATAATTGCAGGCATAAATAATTAATTATTCCATTTTCTGATATTACCTGTACGTTGTTTACTAGTACATAATTAGTAATAATTATCTAATATTTAGAATAAACAAAAACGAATGTATAATTATCATTTCTTCTTTTGTGTTACTCAGTATATGAGCTGCAATTAAACAATAAATAAAAAATGTGCTAAGAAATGATTTAACTTGAATTTTAGAAACTGTAGACCAGTGGTTCCCAGCCAGTGGTCCGCGAACTACAGGTGGTTCATGAGAGCCTCGAAAGTGGTCCGCGTAAGGGCCCGGCAGCACATATAAAAAAGTTGCCCTTAAATGGAAATTTAAAAAGCGATATGCGTTGAACGAAATTGGATGACTATCATAATAAAAAATGCGTTTTAACACGTTGACTGCCAACTACGAGATATCTCGTAGGTTGTTTACTTGCCCAGGACGCCTACTACGAGTTATCTCGTACCTTCATTACAGCTACGAGAAAATTCGTAGCATAACACTGTAATTAGGAATAGATGACCTCAGGAAAGATAATAAAAAATCAGGTTTGGCTTAAATGAACAAAAATTAAAATAAAAAATTTTTTAAGCCGTTTGATTAATTATTAAAATAAAATTTATTTGTTGGGAAAAAGGACTTCTTTAAGTGAACATTTATTTGTTATATAACAAATAAGTGTTCACTTAAAGAAGTCCTTTTTCCCAACAAATAAATTTTATATTAATTACCAAGGACAAAAAAAGAAAAAAGTCAATTAATTATTAAAGTTTTTAATAATATAACACGATTAAATCAAATTGGTTCTTTAGACCGGAATCGTGAAAAATTCCGTGGCAGTCAATGTGTTAAAAAACTGTTTTATTACTTAAACACTGTTGACTTTGATTACAACTGGTAAGGGATATGACATGGGCAGTGGCGAATTTAGGTTCGATGCCACCCTAGGCTACGTCGGAAATATATAAATATATAAAATATATAAAGCCAGAGAACAGTAAATTTGGGCAACGAATGATAAATTAATTAAATAATTAATTAAATTATTTTTTAAATTTCAAATGTCCTGACATTGTTTACATTTGAAATGTTGTCGTCTCTAAAATTTTGCCGCCCCTAAAATCATACCGCCCTAGGCCTGGGCCTCACGGGCCTAGGCGTAAATCCATCACTGGACATGGGGGGTTCGTACTGATTTAATTTCGGGCTGAGTGGTCCGCAAACTTCTACTGGTTGGGAACCACTGCTCTAGACAGAACAAATATTAGAAAACAGTCGTATAGTAGGTACGAATATACAATGTATTTTCAGATTAGTTTTGATAGATTTTAGTAAATATTGTACGATAAAAAGCAAAGAAACCAAACTTGTTGCACTTTTGAAAAGTTTTTTTTAAAGATATCAAGATTTCGGGATTCTTATTAATTAAAAAAATCAAATGAATATTTGAAATAGCATTTTATTTAATACTTTTTAGTGCCACATAATCTAAAAGTGTTGCTACATTAATTTCTTCTCATGCAACTACAGAACTATTTCATAATTCCTATGAAGATTTTCTGAAGGTATACTTCTTTTGGCGCATTGAGAGCAAACTTTTACCATGCAACGGAAGTTGCGCGCGCACAGATAAGAAAAGTTCGAAAAATAGCGCAGACTGAAATGACAGATGGACTAAATCAAATGCACTTTCTGACAGCTATATAATATACTATAGAGCAGGGCTTCTTAAACTTTTTTCATTCACGACCCCATTTATGATTGCGAGTTTCCTGGCGACCCTATATAAATATAAAAGAAAGATAAATAAATATTTTTTGATGATTGATTTATTAGGTAACAATATACATATAATATGTACATATGAAAATATATAGTTTTTTAGAATTCGTTTAGAAACATACAAAAATCTAAAATTAAAAATTGCACAAAAGTTGTAAAATTGTGTTTATTATAGCTACAGAAATTATGTGCCCAATTTTTCATCAAAATTGCTTTTTTTGCAATAACAAATAAAAGGGAATTCTGACCGTCTTAGTTCGCTCGAATATATTCGAACGCAGTCGTTTGACATTAAAATCTCTCGCGACCCCAGAATTTTGCTACGCGACCCCATTTGGGGTCGCGACCCATAGTTTAAGAAGGCCTGCTATAGAGTATAGACGACTATAACCTTAGATAACAACCAAAGAAGTATAAATAAAATACATTGTTGTACTTTTCAAAAATGAAAATTTTTTGAAGGTATACTTCTTTTGGCTCATTGAGAGCAAACTTTTACCATGCAACGGAAGTTGCGCGCGCACAGATAAGAAAAGTTCGAAAAATAGCTCAGACTGAAATGACAGATGGACTAAATCAAATGCACTTTCTGACAGCTATATAATATACTATAGAGTATAGACGACTATAACCTTAGATAACAACCAAAGAAGTATAACTTCAAACGCACGTAGTACACGTAGGTCTACTTTTTATTGTTCTTCGAGACTATTTATGTGCTTCAAGACAGCAAAATAAGAATATGATGATCTCAAAATCTAAAAACAGAATATTTACAGATTTGTTAAGGGCTCCAAAAGCAATTATGGATCAACATTTAAATTTTTTAAATTAATTTTACCATAACAAATGAATTAAGAGATAAATCGAAAAAATTTCCAGCTTTCAATATAATTGGTTTTTTACATTTTTCCATCAAAATCCACCATGCTTGATTGATTTTTTTGTTGAATTTGTACCATTTTGACACATACATTGCTTGAACTATACTGTCACTCTATAAAAAATATGTATATATTTATTTATAAATTAAATAATCAGTTTGATCAGACCAAAAAATTTTTAATGTTGATTAAACTTTCATAATGTTACAACGTTTCATCGGCCATCCCGACTTCATCAGGTAATCTATAGAACACATACATAATTTTTTTTTTATGTGTTCTGTAGATTACCTGATGAAGTCGGGATGGCCGATGAAACGTTGTAACATTATGAAAGTTTAATCAACATTCAAATTTTTTTGGTCTGATCAAACTGATTATTTAATTTATAATTTATATGGACCTGAATAATACCATACTATATATTTATTTATTTAACAAGCATATTATGTTTCGTCTTCACCGCTAACGTGGAGAATACATCAGCACTACTACACAAACGTCTCAAACGCTGTCTTGAACTAAATTTCTTTTTTAGTTTTGACAGATGAAAACTCATCTAAATTTAAAAAAACGAATATTTTGTTATTAAGAAGTAAAAATAACGAATGTTTATATATTTATTTCAATAAATATATGAAATGGGACATAATTTTTAAGATAGGTATTTTTTTTCTAAAATTATATGAACGTTCAATTAGATAAGTTTGTCGACGAGCTAGTAAATCAAAGGGTATTTTTTAAAAATATCCAAAAACTGGTCATAAGCGGTTTTTTCTTTTGGACCACATATATAGTTGTACTAACCTCCACTATAATTTCGTTTCCGAACCAGCAGTACATAAATATTTGTATCAACATACTACACAAGTACATCGACATTGAAACACCCTTTACACTGAACGGAGAAACCTAAAAACAGGCAATCAATTAGTTTTCTTACCCGAACCGAGGCGCGAATTTTGACAATTAGCAAAAACAAGCTGTGAGGTGGATCGATTATTGGGACCCCTGGGTGCGACCCTTAAAGGTCACACGACCAGCTTCCCAGTATAATCAATATTTTATATTAAATATGAAGATATTTAACAAATCAAACCCGAGAAATATTTTTTAAAAGATCTTAAATTACACTTTGTTGCAGTCTATTTGTTTAAACAAAAATATGGCTGTTTTTTATTAATTTTTTTTGGATTATACTGATGTTAATATGCTTCGATTAGCACCGTAACGAAATCGATATCGTTTTTTATTCACGAGATTCGTGTAAAATCAACCTTTTGCAGTATTTTTATAAAACAGGCTGATGTGATGAAAAAAACAGACGTAGATTAGAGACTAGATTTCATTGAAATTTAATACTTACAACACTTAACTGAAATCCAATTATACAGATTATAATAACACTAAGAGAAAATTGTATAAAAGCGTTAAAACTGAACGCTGTTTCAAATGTTTTCAAATATCTGAAGCAGAAAAAAGCATTAAAACATATGAGCATTGCCCACATTAACTTCACGGGATAAGTGAAACTTCTTTAATGCTATGAACTCGTTTTATATAGATTCTTTATCCATTTTGCGTTACCAAAGTTTCTATCATATTTCCCCGCTGTTGAATCATTTCCTCTTTAACGTCGCAGAAAATTTCAAACAGATACTTCGCTGAAGAAGTTTCATTTCAAAAATGTTTTATAATTACAAATATATCAGTTATAATACTTACTCAATGATTGCCTTATGGTGTTCAATACAATTCTTTAAATTTCGAAAAATTTCCTCTTTTAGCGTGTCAGAAAAATCAACAGAATTATCATCTAAACTCAATTTTTCTTCGAAATGTTTCTATAAAATGAAAAATAAACATTATTTTACACAACTTCTTGCGCGGTTGACGTGAAACATGTAACCTGGTTACATGTGACCCGTAACGACCGTAAACGTGCAAAACAAAGTTGTACTTCAAAATAATAATAATAACGCGTTTAACGTCCGTTTGTTGACAAAATAGACACCATTCGCACGTTTAATATTTTTTTATCCACCACACTTCTCGTTATTTTGTTGTTTTTAAACTTCAACTTAATTAATAGTAATGGGCGAATGAAGGAATTATAAGAAATAGGGGATAAGATAGGCAACTATGAGAGCACATCAGTTTGACAGGTAATTAGCTATGACCTCGAATAAAGAACATTCTCGAGATTTATCTAGAATTAATTGAGGGAAACCATGGAATACCCCAACAAAATGGCCGGTACAGAAATTACCGTTTCTCGGCGAGAGACAGCAGGAAAAAGTCCTAGCCACATCTGCCCTTGCCGGGATTCGAACCCAATACCTCCCGAAGTCTAGTGTTCTCACCACATCAGAGTATTTGAATGAAACACTGGATCTTAAAACTCACCTCCCTTTCTTTTAATGTCTGAACGGAATATTCGTGGATGTTGTTTAACGTATCTTTCAAAACCTTTAGCTGGGCACAGCCATGAGCCATCAAGCCGTTGGCTAAAGTGTCCATGGGGACGTTAATTGCCGCGCTGATTACGACGCCAATGCTCAAATAGGCGTACGTCAATTCGTACATTGGCGATTTACTGCTATCGTAGAAAAACCACGCCCTGGAAAAAATCGGTAATAAGAACTCCATATTTCAAAATAATTTTTTGCGCGACCTATAAACAGCTGCTTTAAACGCATGTAAAAATGGTCCATTACACACGAATACGCTAATGTAAAATTCAATAAAATGAGATGGGGAAAGTGCAACCCAAAAAAATGAGAATTGTGATTTCCAATGACTGAAACGCCAAGACTATCATAGCTGGAGGAGATTTTCTCTTGGCAGTATGGTAACTTGGGACTCATGTTATGAAAAAAAAACATTTGTTTACAAAACAAATTTTATTTTTTAGTAGAAATCAAGTTATTTGTTTGCTTATTGCATACACAGAAATTTACAATTTTTTTTCGTGATCTGGCAAAATTTTTTTACGACTTGGTGTCACGACCCATACTTTGGGAAACGTTGAGATATAACCGTTGCATATAACCGCCTAGCTACTTTAAAGACTAAAGTAATATTTAAAGTAAGGGAATTTTGTGACAATTCGAAACATTGTCGTGCTTTGTTATATTTGTTTATATAAACATTAAGAGCACTGTGGTTGGAACAAAAAAATAAAAGAATAGTTACTTCTTACCACAACAGATTTATTCAGTGGATGTATATTTCGAGAGCTAAGTTTAGTATTTTGCTGAAGATGGGAGCTTAGCTCTCGAAATGTACATCCACTGAATAAATCTGTTGTGGTAAGAAGTAACTATTCTTTTATTTTTATATGTATTTACCTTATGGGCAGTGGTTTGGTGCCAGGTGCAGCTTCTAAAAGCGGCTGTACTGAAAAACTTATGCACGTCAAGAAACAAGAACTCATATAGCATTTGAAAAGCGTGTGTATAGTTCTCGTTGCATTATCGATAAATTTTTGTTGATTTGGAAATTTTGCTTGGAAAATTGGTGAATCCAATGCAGCGACGACGTTCTTGATTTTGCTTAAATTCTTTGTAATAGCGATAGTTTTACAACAGAGTCCAATTTGTGTAAACAATAAGAACGATGATTCAGCCAATTCTTCAACATTGTCCAAATTTTGGATGGTTGCTACTATTTGCGAAAAAGTATAGAAGTAAACGGTAATAGCCAAAAATAAAATTCGGTAAATCATGTAGATGATTTTTTCGATGTTGTTAAAATTATCGGGCGTCCAAATACCAAACGTTTTTAAAAACAATCTTTCAAAAATAAATGGACGCATTTTCTGTGATTTTTTAAGCGATTAATGTCACTCTTCGAATGTAAAAGTTGAAATACACAACGGAATTCGAAACGAAAAGAGAACCGATAATTAAAAATATTTTTAATTGGTGTAACAAGTCTTAATTAATAATTAAGTATGTACTTTTACAATAAAATATGTGATATTGTCTAATAATATTCGGATACAAGACATATAAAATATATATAAATTAGTGCTAACGGATCTATTTTTTCGTCCCAATTTTTTTTTTTGTAAACATAATTGATAACGTATTAAATAATCTGTCTATTGTTCCCAAGAAAATTTTTACCATGTTATTGATAACATGTAAGACTTAAAATAATTTTCTGTCAGACAGCTGTGCTCGGGCGGTTTTTATTGTTATTTCTCTCTAGCACACGGATACAATGGATTGCGGTACTTTGCGTGAACTTAGAAACTTTAAACTTTAAACCGAGCCATCTTTTGAAAGATCTTATGAACTGAGATCTTTTAAATATAACTTGAAACGAATTTTAACTTTTAATGGTAGGTGCTTTTAAGAAGAAGAAAAACTGACAAGTGCGAGGAAAACTCGTGCCTCGAGGGTTCCGTACCATTATAACAATTTAATGTAGTCGCTTTTTTTTGTCATTGGAGCCGGTCTATTGCCGAGAGCACTGCAGCCTCTAGGGTTTATTGTGCCAATTTCTTTATATCACCCGGTCCAGTATCCTCGTTCCTTGTACAAGTTCGTGGACTGGTTGATATAGTCTTCTGGACCCATTGCTGATTGTCCATAGATTATCTGTCTTCTGTGATCCAGAGCCCCGCATTCTCACAGAATATGGTACGCTGTTTCCGTCTCCTTATTGCACTGTCTGCATCTTAAGTCCCCATTAAACAGTCCGATTTTTTGGAGATGTCCTTTCAGGGCACATTGCCCTGTTAGGAGACCCACCACTAGTCGAAGATTGTTCCTACTAAGTTGTAGTAGTTCTTCAGTCCTTTTTCTTGACGGCCCTTTGATAAAGGTTTTTCCATGTTGCTGCCCGGAAATTTGATTCCAATGTGTTTTATGCTGATTTATGACCCATTCCCATCTTTGACCCCGTACTGTGCTTTTAGACACTCCCAGGGCAGGTTCTGGGTCAATATATGGAGTTGACGATCCTTTTCTCGCGAATTCATCAGCTTCTTCATTGCCTTGATTCCTAAGTGTCCCGCACCCACAAAATGTAGTTGCTTACTTGCGACACTTTCAATAACGCACTTGTTGCAAAAACTAATTATGTAGTTAAAGACCGAATCTTTTTATTGTTACTAAATAATTTCACGTAAAACTAGATGTGAGTAAATGATTTTCGGATTTTTTTTCCTTATTTGTGCTATACGACCTTCCTTCGTGCCAAATTTCAAAATTTTAGGCCAACGGGAAATACCCTATGGGTTTTGTGAGGCAGTCGTTGTCAAAAAAAAACATTTTTATTAATCTTTTTATTGTATTGCGTTAGAAGCTTGAATTTTTTGCCGGATTCAGGGTTCGTAGACCTTAATAATTAAGCAATCCTGAGAAAAATGGCCTTGAGAGACAGACAAACGGACGGACAAAAAATTAAGCCTATAAGGGTTTCGTTTTTGCATTCTGAGGTACGGAACACTGAAAAAAAATGTGCTTCGATTACTGAAATCAATTTCGTAATTTAATTTATGTGATTATCTTAACTATACTAAAATTAACCGTGCAAAAATGCAATTTATTCATTACGAATATTTCTAACGTGAAGATAATTTTAAGGTTTAAAAAACAATTCATAAAGAATCAATCAATTATTTTGCGCAGGACGATCCACTAAAACTTTTTTTATCACTCGTCGTCACTTATTTGTTTCAGAAGAGCGTAATAAGAATACGAAGTTTTCAAAATCTGAAAACGAATAAGACAAAAATTTATAGGAAAAATATAATCAATAAATTAAAGTTAAATGTCGTGAAATTCTTGTGAAAAAAACGGGAGTAATATTCAGGACAAAACCATCTTATACTGTCCCAAGTTCCGTGAAGAGTTATGCTGGGACAAAACAATAATGATAAAAAAAAACCCGGGTCGCAGTGCCAAAACCCTGCCGACAATATAGTGTATTTGCTTATACAGGCAGTGTGGCTTTATTTTGCGAACTTAAGTTGGTTTTTGGGCAAAATAAAAAATTTGACTCCTTAATACACCCCTTAAAATAATTTTTTTTTCTTAATTGTAATATTATTATCAATCGAACATCTATATCAAATTAAATACACCTTTCAGTAAATAAATCACTATCTGCAAACTAGTGTTTTCACAAAATTTGTAAGTCCGGTCCTGTTGGGCCGATTTTATTTAAATTTTAGGGACACTTTTTAATTACTACTAAAGGGTTAAAAGTCAATTTTGAAACGATTCTGAGAATTTTTTCGGTATTTTGGGACCCAAAAACATTTTTCAACCCCTAAAAACTACGCTTAAAATGCTCCGATTACGCCCATTTTAAATAGGCTTCTTGCGGTGATGGATTTTAACACGTGGGCCAAATTTCGTTATATATATATATATATATATATATATATATATATATATATATATATGCTGTAATTACCGCGACGTATAAGTCAAGAGACAAATCGAAAAATTTTCCAGCTTTCATGATAATTGGTTTCTTGCATCTTTCCATTATAATCCACAAAGTTTTATTAGTTTTTTTATTAAACTTAATCCAGTTCGAAAGATAAATCGCCTGTACAATGCCATTGCTCTGAAATTGATAAATACTCTTCGTTCACTATTTAAACTTCAACGCACTTTTATTATTCAACTACTTTTTTATTTATTCGTTAAACTTTTAACCGAAATTAAAAAGTTTCACTGAAAAAATTTGATGATTTACCTCAACGGTGACTTCATTTCCAAACCAACAATATAAAAATATTTGAAGCAGCATCAGTGCAAGATATATTAACATTGATATTCCGTTAACAGAGAAAGGAGAAATCTAAGAACGGGAAAAAAATAATTAGCCTCAATTAATTTTTTCAGTTGTAGTTTCAAACCGCAAATTGTTAAAATTCATGTTATGCTTATATAGAAAATGATATTATTCTTCTAATTCTTTTGTAAAATATCTCAAATATATTTTTCATATTCTAAGTATTTATAGAGAAAAGTGAATTTTAATCTATTTAATTATACACTTACAATTGTCAACAGAAAAGTTGTAATACATATTGTTAAACCACTGCACAAATATTGAGCAAATATATTCTTATTAAACGCTGATTCGGTATTCCTTAAAAATCTACAAGTAGAAAAGTATCCACTAGTTTCGATTATAAGAATTACAAAAGCCAGTTTGTAAACTTACTCAACAATTGCCTTGTGGTGTTCTACACATATTTTTAAATTTAGATTAATTTCAGCTTCCAATGCATCAAAAAAATCTTCACTTGAATTTAACAGATAACGATTCTAAAAAAATTTTAAAGTTTAATTATTCTGGACTTCTATAACTGAATGATAGGGAAGGTGATAAAAGGAAAAAATATTTTATCCTTTTCAGAAGCAGTCTGGTACCTTGTTTGAAACCGGTTCAATCTTTTCAAAATTATTTTTATTTTTTGAATCTGATCTCACTTTATACTTAGTAACAAAAATAAATATTTTTTGCTAGATACTTTACGTAAAGTGAGCCCTCAGATTATAAAATACGCTTAGGGGAAATTTCGAATTGTAGTCGCAAAATTCATTCTACTATTGTTTTTATTAGCTGTGATTAAGCATTAAGCTTCCCAAAATTTGACTTGCTGCTTAAATATTTTAAAAAACATATAAAGTAACTGAAAAATGTGATATTCGTCAATATTTCTTTACAGCACGTCACTAGATTTCGAATTACGGGAAGGCAAATTAACATTTTGAAGTTTTTTTTACAAGCTTATGTTAAAAATACTGGCAAATGTGGCTTGCTCAACAATTTTTATCAAATTAATTTTTCCCTACAAATATTTGTGTAAGACTTATGGTAATTTTACCCTAGTTTTAGCTCAGTGATTTTTCATTTCAGAATAATCCATATCTTATAACAAAAATAGTTACTTAACCCGTGGCAAAAATTAGTGAACGCTTGCTAAACTTACCTGATAACGAGTTTTCAAGGTTTGAACTGAGTACTTGTCGATGTTTTTTAAAATTTCCTTTAACACTTTTAATTGGGTACAGCCGTGTCTCATAAGTCCGTATGTCAGGTTATCCATCGGCCAATTTATTGAAATGGAAACGTAAATTCCAAAAGCCAAATAGGCGTACGTGAGCTCATACATCGGGGATATGCTAGTGTCGTAAAAAAACCACGCTCTGTGAACATAAGGATATACTGCAAAACTTCTTGGTTTCCGGGCTTGTACGCCGTGGTCCATTGGTAGTTCTACCTGACGTTTCGTCTACAACTGCGGTAGACATTATCACATCGTCTTTGATAATGTCTACCGCAGTTGTAGACGAAACGTCAGGTAGAAATACCAATGGACCACGGCGTACAAGCCCGGAAACCAAGAAGTTTTGAACGGCTGAGCGGATCGAAACTAAATTTTGGTAAAACGTTTGACATGTAAATGTGAAGAGCCCTACTGTTTTTGGGGAAAATCGGTGCATGCTCAGAAGAGATGTGCTCTATAATGTTGTTTTTTCTCTTATAATGATTTTTTTTTTCAAGTTGGTTTATGATCCTAAAAAAGTTTTGTAAAAAATGTTTTTCTAAACTTTATAGAATGATTTTGTCACCCAATTGACTGGATTTTTTTAAACTAAAATAAGATCCGCTATTCTTACCTCATAGGCATTGGTTTTGCACCAGGTCGAGCGCTCAAAATTGGTTCTACAACCCAAACAATAATCGTTATATAAGACGAAAATACGAGATATTTAAAAAAAGCGTAATTTTTTTCAGAGGTGCCTCTAACTAGTTTTTCTTGGTTCGGAAATGTTTTTAGAAATATATCAGAGTTAAGTTTTGCGACGATATCTTTAATTTTGTTCAGATTCCATAAAGCAAATGAAGCTTTTACAGTCATTCCAAATTGTGTGAACCACAAAAAAGATGCCGCGGCAGTTTCTTCGAAGCTATCAGAGCTTTCTAGAAGTCCAATTAATTCCGAAAATGTATAAAAATAAACCATAGTGAACAGAAATATCGTACGGTAAACCGTATAAAAACATTTCTCAAATTTGTTGTTATAATGATCAGGAGACCAAATTCCGCATATTTTCAAAAGAAATTTTTCACCGGCAAACGGTTCCATTTTTTTAAATGTATATTTTGTCAATATTTATCGCTCTTCGAGGCAAATTTTCACACACTTAATTTAACTGATCAACGGATAATGGAAGCTAAGAACAAGAAAAAGTAATTATTCGTTGTCGAGTTAAAAGTCTTTGGGCGTTTTTCAGTTGGCAACAAAAGCGATTTTCTAAAATTATAGCTTGACAAAGTTACAACTCTTTAAGCTATAATTTTATAAAAATGCTTTTTTCTTGAAATTACAATGAAAACTACATTTTAAACAATTGAAAAACGCCCAGTGACATTTAACCAAGTAACAGATAATTATTAACGAGTGGTTTTATTTATTAAAACTTTAACAAGCACTGAAGGATAGTTGTAAATATTATTAGTATAAAATAAAGTGAAAAATGTATAGAACGATAGTTTTCTTAAATTTTATTGATAATGGGGATCATTTGTGTCAATAATAGGACATTATTCATAAATCCCGGGCAGTTTGAAAAATGTCTAATATGAGACCAAGTTTTATATGAATAATGTCTTTCACCTATTGGGCATAATAAAAATATGTGTTTTATTAAATTGTTATAATGTGTGATATTATTATTATAAAATCAATATAGTAGGTAATCTCATGAGTTGCAACTTTGTGTATCCTGCTTTATGTTGTTTATCATGACAGCTACTTGCCCCGGGCGACAGTTTCAGGAGACGCGAAAATCGTAATATAATATGTTTGAAAATTGACAACAAATTATTTAAAAAATATATTAAAGGGTTCTTATTAGCCCCTCCCGGTCACAAAAAGTGCCACCCATTAAATATGTTTGAGTTTTTTTAAACAATTTATCTCCAGCGCTGGAGAGAGGGGGCGCCACTATCAAGTTTTTGCCCCGGTTCGATAAAGCCGTAGATCCAGGGCTGCAGTCACGTAATCGCGACTTTTGGTCACAACCAGTTTGAATTTGATGCCCGGTTTAACCGTAAAATTGTTACGTCACTGCTTGCAAATTATTTCGAAAAGTAATGATTTCGCAATTATTAAGCAGCTACCTATCTAAATTATTGCAAATTGAAATAATATATATTTTTCTGATGTCACGTGCATAGAACAACAACGATGTTTAATTATTTATATAACTTTACTTACAAACCTTCAATTACTATATCGTTTTTGATCTACGTACAAAAAGAAACATTGCTCAAGTCAAGTTTGTGATACAATATGGTTTAATAACAGCAAAGTATTTTTACAATGTTTTTATTTCATAAAATAAAAATGTAAAATAACAAAATCACAAATTAATTACAATTTTTATTACAAAATTATAATTATAATAAATAATGTACAATACATTTATTTGGTAAATATCAATTAAGGCTTTCAGGTCTCAGAGGATTTTGATTTTTTTAAATATAGGAAAAGATGAACATGCATGACAAAGTTGTTTAAGATTTAGTTTGAAAAAAAAATTAAAAAATCAAAACAAAAAAATAATACATTACCTATTGTTATTGAATATTTCGATGAAACGGTAAAACCATCGTTTTCCTTATTTTATTAATGGATTTTTAAGATATAATTCGACTTCTTTCAGTGGAAGCTGATATTATTAATATTTTTTCGAAGTGCAATTTTGAAAATAATCACAAAAATTTCAAAAAAAAATATGGATAAACAAAAAAATATTTATATTACTAGCGTGGTAAAATCTTACGTTTTAAATCATTTGATTTCAGTTCAGAAACAAATCAATTCCACATTAAAATAAATTCGATGTTAAAAAAAAACTTATGATTTAAAAATATATAATTATTTCTCCTTAAAACACGGCCATTCTCTACCAAAAACTGTTTGGTGTTAACGCCGTTCTAAAATATATTGTCATCATTAAGTTTCATCAATATGAAACAAAGTTATACGGATGAAAAATCGTGTTCCATTTGTCAAAAAAGTCGTCTTCATCGATCAAACTCATTCTTGATCTGATCCGACCACAAAACAAACAATTGGATTAATCCAATCTTTTTAAAAAAATTAACTCCCATGGTAATTCATTTTTTGAACCAGTCATTTGCTTCCAGATCTGGCAGAACTTCCACCAGATGATAAACCGTAAAAGGTGACATGTTTTGGCTCTTGGATGTATTTTTTCTCTCTAGTTTTTCTTTCAGAATAGGTTTCATCTAACCCATAACCATATTTGATCACTCTAAACGAACTCTGTCGGGACACCGAATTGTAATCTAACATTTTATTATTTTGCTCTAATTTGTTTCTCTTTTCAAGCACTTTCTTTTCTAGATTTACACTTGAAATGGCTCTAGCCAATAATGTTGCATTGGCTAATGCTTCATTCAGTCCTGAAACAGAAGATTGTGCGCTTTCAGATTCCATTATCGGCTTTAGAGGTGTTAGAGGATGAGTTGATTTTGTATTGTTATTATTGTTATTTTTCTTAATATGCAACAAACTGGGTATATTTGGAAGAAAAATGTTTTTGTTAATATAATTTGGGTTTATTTGATTAGAAATACCATTCTCATGAGTGTCATTGTGATTTAAAATTGTGTTTGGCTTGATATTATTTTCCGGTTTGTTAGCAGAACTCTGATCAGACGAACCTTGATCAAAGACTTTATTAATTTGTTTATTAGCATCATTTCCATTGGATGAATTAGTGATAGTGTCATTAATTGGTTTTTCAGTTTCAACGGGAATATCGGAAGACTCTAGCCCAGTGTTTTTCAGTTCAATATGATTCGGAGCGTTTAAAGAGTTCGGAAAAATGTGGTTAGAAATGTTAGACAAATAATTGGTCAGTTTGGAGTAATTCGGTAGGTTGGATACATTATTTTGAGCAGAAGTATCAAATAAACTATCAGAAACATTTTCATTCAAATTTTTAGAGACATTATCTTGGCTTGCAGTATTGGAGTTTGGGGTATCATACTTCACATTTTCTGGCCCAGCTCCATTGTGCAACTTAGGAGCGCCTTGAACTGGATCAGGTATATTTGCCAAAAATGAATTTGGATTTGCGATTATTGGTGGTGGTTTTGTTGTACTGGTCGAAGCGTTCACTTTAGTTCCACCGCTTGACTTGGTTACATTGTTGGTTGTATTTAAACGCTGATATTCCAATGGAACCCTTGGATCTATCGGAGGTGTGTACTTCTCATTTTTAGAAGTTCTGTTACGGTGAGAAGACGAACTATGTTTTTCGTGTTTTCGTTTCGGCGGAACTGGTTTTTCAACACTCGAACTTCTACGTCCAGAAAGTTTTCCATTTTGTTGAACAACGCTCGACGCAACTGTTCTCGCTGGATTGGAAGCAATAACGCCATTTTGTCTCGACATTGCCGTTTCCACTGGAGACTCTTTCTGAGTCGCTTGTGCTATTTGATTTTTATTATTTTCGGTTTTATTTATAATGCCACCATTCTGACTGGGAATATTAGTATTTCCGTCTTTATTTGGATAACCGTTTTGATTTGAAGAATTGGTTTGATTTGAAGTAGATGAAGACATTCTCCTATCTTCAATAGGACCTCTGTTTTGCATTCGCTCGCCGGCAGGCCCAGTTTCGTTATCTCGTATATGAACATCTTCTTCGTTTTCTTCTTCCTCTTCATTTTCTTCTTCTATCACACTGTTTTGGATCCAAGCTCTTATTCTGTCTTTTTTGGCCGTTCTATCTACAGTCGTTTCAATGCCGTATTGAGTTAATGTAAACAGTAATTTATTCTTTTCTTCTGGACTGCTATGAAAACTATACATTGATGGACATAACCCATCGTCTTCAGCAGTCGATGCTGAAAAAAATATTTACCACTTCTATATTTTGCATTAACGTGATTAAAAATAACGCGTCGAGAATTAATGGCATAGAATCCAGGTAACTGAACATTCGGTTAATCTGAGCACCTGTTTATGGGGAACAAATATTAAGGAACAAAAACAAATCGACATACGAGGCTAAATGACGTTATTTAACGTAAATATTCTTTTTATAATCCGTATTATTTTATATTTAAGATAAAAAAACTAGTCAAAATTCATCTAAATTTAAGCATAGTTTACCAGTATTCTTTTCCGGAATCCCTTTAGCCAACCATCTATCGTCAGTATATCGATGTAAGTCACTTAGAGTTGCCGGTCTTTTCTCAGGTTTCGGTTCCAAAAATTTCCTGAAGAACCGTTGCGCCTTCGACGAAACCAGTTTGAACAGTTTCGGCTGTTTTCTTATAGGCGACATGGCGCTCGAATGCCACGTGATAAAACGCATGTAACGTGGATCATCGTGGGCTGCTTTTTGCCACGGCAAACATCCGGTCAAACATACAAATATTACGATTCCAAACTGCCAAACGTCATGATTTGTTTCGCATCTAGAATTAAAAAAATAATAATAAAGATATGGTCGGCTTCTAGGTTAGATTTAATGGACAGTCGACTGATTAAACCCAGAAGCTTGATAGTAAATCAAACAAATTCCTTACTTAGTAGAGTTTGAGCTTCGACAGAAATCGAGGACATTGTCTAATTCTAAAAAAGCGGAGGAAAATACGTATTGCTATAACGTTGAATTTGAAACGCCTTCTTTATTTTTTGTTTTTATATGCTCTTTTGTTTTTGATTTACTAAATTCAACTCGACTTCGGCCTAATTTTGAACGAAACCGAGTTTTCTATCGAGTTCTATGTCAGTAAAATTGGGTTGAGTCAATCGACCATCTTAAATAATTTTACTTATAATTGCAATCGTTATCGGTCTGCAGGACCTCAGGAGGTGCATAAGGTAACCATTCGTTACGCCTGCGCACAATAGTACCAGCTCGTCGAGTTTCGCCAAAATCGCATAGTTTGACTCGTGAAAAGTCCGACTTGAATACCAGTACGTTGTCAAGTTTCACGTCTCGATGAACGAGATCTCTTGCATGTAAATGTTCAAGTGCGGCTGCAAGTTGACGCGCTACTCGCTTCGAGTGCAACTCGCCTATGCCTGTTTCTGAAACGTTTGACGTCAAGTCGCCTAGGAAAAATAATGACTATTAAATACTTTTTTATCACATTAGTTATAGATTTATTTATTGCTAATATCGATTTTTCTTCATAAAACATTTATGAAAATCAAATAAAAGTTCGATTAAGAAGTTATGTTCGTGATGAGAAAGGTTCCTCATTTGAAATATTTTGTTTTTTGTGAAAATGTCATCTAATATCGTTTGCCTTTTTTCTGTTTCGTTCACCAAGCTGTTGTCGATAGCAAGATATTGCATCAATGACATTTCGTCTTGTCTTTGAACTTCTGTCAACATTTGAATTTATAGTGGCTAAACTTTTTTTTTTTAGAAACCGCGTAATACTGTAACATCGTTAAGCGAGGCCTTACTGTATACCCAAAAAAAACATGACATCTTTCATGTAGGTTCTGTATTACTAATTGCTTGTTTACCTAAAGGAGCGTATTCCTGAGCGAATACGTAAAATCCAGGAGTTTCGAAGGCAACGTCATAAGTAGTGATGATGTTTCTATGTGCGCCAAGATGGAGACCGTAGTGAAACTCGCGATAGAAATCTCTGAGGGCCGTATAAGCTTTTGGTAGAGCTTTCAAAACCATTTCCGTGTCGGTAGCACGATGTTCCACCAAAAGAATCTTTCCAAACCATCCTTCGCCAACTATTTGTAAAATGTCGAATTCCTCGGCAAGATTTACCTGAAATCATGTTTCCTGTTTTGTTCAATATATATTCGGTAACCGTACAGTATGCCAACAAACGAGCATTTCTAACTCTTATTATATCATTAGAATGAGCTTCGCCTATTCTAAATTTTTATTTAGCGCTTAAAACATATTTACAAAAAAGTTGGTTTAAATATTTTAAAAGACTGCGTCCTTTGCGTTAAACATTATAGCCAACTAAAACATGCTCTATATTTATTTCATTTTCTATTTCATTTTGGCCGTGCCAGATCGGTGTACAAGGAACACAGGCGGCCTTGTTATATACAGTATATAATATTTGCAGCAAACGTGCTTTGATTTTGATGACGTAGCAGGTATTGAAATTTGAAAATTTCAAATATAATTTTTTACAACAACAAATCTAAGTTGCTGAATTAAACTAAAAAAACGCGCAAGCCACAACCACTTCAAATCACGGGAGAAGTGAAACTTCTTTAGAATTACATACTCGTTTCATTGATGTGTTACCAATGTTTGTCTTATATTTCCCCGCCGTTGAATAATTTCCCCTTTTACGTTTCAGAAAATTTCGAACAGATACGTCGCTAAAGAAGTTTCACTTTTAAAAAAACAAGACAAAGTATTACCTTTTCCAGTTCAAATTCGCGAATTCTGTGTATACTTCCACCGATTGATTTTTTCATCTGACTTCCCATGATTGTAAAAAACAACTTTTTTTTTATTTAATATAGTCACTTAATTTTAATCAGTCTTTTTAAGATCACAATTGTTTGTACACTCAAAAAAAGTTTAAATTACACTTCTTGTAACAAAAATATCAAAAATTAATTATAGTTTATTAAGTCTTTTTTTTAACAACTAGTTTTATTGCTGCATTTTGAATCAGTTCGAACAGTTCAAGTTCTGCAAAGAAAAGATGTAAAAATAATATTTCGTCTTAAATTTAAGTCTAAGATACCTAATTCGTCATTGAAAAATAACTATCCGAAATTAAAATTTGTGATTCAGAAAATAAATAGTATCTTACATTTTCTATAAATATCTGAATTATACATCTCTTTTAAATAATCAGTTACAATAAATTCTTAGGAAACTTTCTTGTTTTGTGTGGATTAATGAAGAACATAAACTTCGGAAATATTATTTGTGTGGTAACAAGGCAGAATGGCTTACCTAGTTTATTTATTTTTTAATTCTATTTTTTTGCAAAAACGTTGATCTAAACATAAATTTAAACTACTTTTCAAAACGGCGTATCAGCCCAGAGCCTTTTAAACAGTGAAATAATTTGTCAAATCGGTTCAATAGCTCGTTAAATTATCGACAACAAAGAATCAAAATTATCATGCACTTATAAAAATACATGTTTCAATAAATTTACGACCAATTCAACAAATATTATTTTTGAAAAATATTGGAACGAAGTTCCTTATCGCGGGTTGGCGAGGGGACCTAGCCGAGAAAAAAATGTAACGTGTCACGAAAAACCGTAAGACAAAAAATGTAACGTGTCACAAAAAACCGTCAGACGTATACGGTGATACCGGGTGTTTTTAGATTATACCGGGTGTTTTGGAACGAAGTTCCTTATCGCGGGTTGGCGAAGGAACCTAGCCGAGAACAAATGTAACGCGTCACGAAAAAGCGTAAGACATTTTTCGTAACGCGTTTTATATACGTGTGTGTGTGTGTACGTATATTATGTATGCAGTGTATTAATTATGCCAGCCCTGCATACGAAAGGGACTTCGTTCCAAACGCGTGTCCCGCGACACGTTTTTTGTTACACAGACGTTAGTCTATCAGTGACAAATACAATTAAATAAAGAAGTCAAATCTATGTTGATTTTCGAATTTGTCGATAATTTTATAACATGTTTCGGTTGGTAGACAATATTAATTAGAAAATAACTTTTGAACTTTAACGATTTCTCACAGAATAAAATATTTAGGACTGATTTACACGTACTTGAAGGCGTCTGAAAAGGTGCCAAAAAACAAGCCACAGGTATAGCTATCAGACATTACGTATTTTTATCGGTCCTCTAAAATCTAAGCATTTAAACTTTAAGTGTCGTCAAAATCATGTTATCGTCAAGCTTTCCTTCAAGTCTCTCTGTTCATAATTATTCGTAAATATGATCAGGAGCGCGCTACCGATTTTCACTTGTTTGCGTTAGAATAGAATAGAACAGAATAGAACTTTATTCAATAACATGTCACAATAACAAAGAATGCGTCAGTTAAAAATACAATATAAGATGTGATACAAAAACAATTAAAATAGTCAAAAAAATTTGTACGGGCACTTTTTTTAAACAATTTGTAGCTTTTAATGCTTACAATTTCTTCAGGTAAACTGTCAAATAACTTCACAGCAGAGTAGCGGGGTCCCTTTGCATATAAAGCGAGGTGATGATCGGGAGTGCCGTGATTCAAACGACCTCCCGTATCATAATTGTGATCCGGCAAATGGCGGTGAAAAAGATGTTTATTTCTGAACAGATAACAAACGGACGTTAATATGTATATCGCATATATTGTCAAAATTCTGTGCTTATTAAATATCGGTTTACAAGAATCAGTAGGCTTTAGGTGGTATATTTATCCTTAGTATCTTTTTTTGCATCATAAAAGCCCTTTCAATATCCGGAGATTTACCCCAGCACATAATCCCGTAACTCAGTAAAGGGTAAATATAAGCATAGTATGCGCTTAGGCAAGTCGAAATATCACTAATATTGCGAAGACATATTAACATGTACAGAAAAGTAATACTAAAAAAACCCGGGTCGCAGTGCCAAAACCATGCCGACAATACAGTGTATTTGATAATACAGGCAGTGTGGCTTTATTATGCGAACTTAAGTTGGTTTTTCGGCAAAATAAAAAATCTGACTCCTTAATACACCCCTTAAAATAACATTTTTTTTTCTTAATTGCAATATTATTATCAATCGAACCTCTATACCAAATTATATACAACTTTCAGTAAATAATTCACTATCTGCAAAGTAGTGTTTTCATAAAATTTGTAAGTCCGGTCCTGTCGGGCCGATTTTTTTAAAATTTTAGGGACATTTTTTAATTACTACTGGAAGGTTAAATGTCAGTTTTGAAACGATTCGGAGAATTTTTTCGGTATTTTGGGGCCCAAAAACGTTTTTCAACCCCTAAAAACTACCCTTAAAATAGCCCGATTACGCCCATTTTAAATAGGCTTCTTGCGGTGATGGATTTCAACACGTGGGCCAAATTTCGTTAAAATCAATTAACTCTTTCGAAAGTTATTGCCCGCACACATATATATATATATATATATATATATATATATATATATATATATATATATATATATATATATATACGCATATATATATATATATATATAGATATATATAAATATATATATAAATATATATATACATATATATATAAACATTTTTAAAAATGGTGCCAAAGTGTTTAGGAGGTTATGAAACGTCGAGAAATTTTGGTCCGACCCCTAGGTCCCGCCATCCGACCGACGCCAATAGTGTATGTTGCCTTATGGCAAATACACTAAAAATGGCGTCGAAAATTTTCAAATCGGATCACAACTGACTGACCTATCGCGAAACATACACAAAAAATAATAATAATAATTAAATATAATAATAATAAAAAGTGGACTGTTTTCACACCGATTTTGCATGTCTGTTAATTCACACTTATTTTCTTACATGGATATTTTTCCCTATTGACTTTAGAAGACTCTTAGAATCAATATTTAAAACTTATGCGATGACGCAAAGACCGTATGAGCCAATAACTTAATGATTAGTACATACATAGCTTAGGTAACTATAATATCTAAGTTGGTACATATGTACTCTATTAACCCAATGATGACATATTTTGGCATCGGGCCTGTGTTTTTTCTCGTCTGTATAATTTGAAAATAAAACAATGGTTACGCGAAACGAGTTAACACCACTGATCTCTATATTAATGCGAATTAAGTAAAATTGACAATGCAGTCAAAACTGGTACGACGACAGAATAATAGCAATTTTCAAGTTCAAAATTAAAAACTTTTCTTTATTTGTTTTATTCGGGCGTCACAGTCAAGGTTATGACAATTTGGACGCTTGACAAATCGGAAAAAAATGTTGCAAACAAACTGATACTTTCGTCGGTTGAGACTGATTAATTTAATTTAAAAGCTCTGAATCAAATTATCTGACGACTAGATTTTAATACCCTATTAGTCTATTTTCATTATTCAAATAGTTAGGTAACAAATGTGGAAATGTGTTCTTTTTGTAAAGCAAATGTGATATTTTGAAGCGAGTTTCAAAATTATCAGGTAAGGAGGCATCTTCTAGTCTATATAAAAATTGATGTGTGTATGTTCCCTATGGACTCCAAAACGTCTGGACTGATTTTGATGAAATTTTCAGGCAATCTTCAGACTAGCCCAGAGGGTGATCTTGTGAAGTTTGGTAGCGATCGGATGTACAGATTTTTTTTTGTTTTTTTTTTGCAATTTTGATTTTTCTTCGATTTTTAAATATCCACAATTAAAAGCGATTGAATTCCCGCACATTCAATACATGTTGAGAATTTTATGATGATTCTCATCTTTTATGGTTATAGATAATTAGTGCTACCCGGGCGAAGCCGGACCGACCCACTAGTATCTTATAAACAAACAGATACAGGAATTTCCCATCGCTAATTGAAGAGAAAATGGTTCACTATTCTTGATACATTTTTGAGTGTCTTTCAGTAAACCGAAATGATTCATTTGTTACGAAAATAAAATCAGAAGTTTTGGTATATTTGTCTATAACGCCATTTTTCCATAGTGAAAAAAATATTTATTGTTCTGCAAGGCTGGATTTCAGTTAAAGAAAGCATGAAAATTGTTTTCAAACAATCGACTAATAATTTGTAGTGTACCTAATTGTTATTTACAAATTGATGCCAGTTTTTTTCAAAAGATATATGTTGAGCAAATTCCCTTAGAAAATCTGAAGTCTGAATCATTTGAGGCACTACTATTGTACAATTAAATTCAACAGGCCTGAGGTCAAAGCTATTTTAAAAGCGTCTGTTTATACAGTGAAGCCTCAATTACCTATAACGTGTGTTTGTCGGCAAGTCCTGAACTGGTTTCGAACTGCTAAAATGTTTGTTGATAATACATTTTTGAACTTGTTATTATTTTTCCTTAGTTACGAAAACTTTCATTTCTTCTAATTGAATCGTTTGCCTCAAAATGGTAGACGACTGCGGTAATCTGTCAAATCTAGGGACTTTAGTAATTCATGAACATCAGCGTTTTTGTAGATACAAAAACCATAAAAAAAGTCTATGTCGTTCGTGCTAGAATTCTACTCGAAGCCTGGAACTGTTAAGGCTGTCGGAACACTCTGAATTTAAGCTAAAAATAGAGCTTCGGCTGTCAACTGATTGTAGACTTATTCGTTAACACTCTGCAAATATTCTTTCTCTATAAGGAAGATAAAGGACAAATCTAGATCTTTAATGGACTACTTTTGTAATTTATGTACGATTTACTAGAAAAAAGTTGGCATTAATTGTGTCAAAAAACACACGTTTTCAATGTCACACTACGACCTTATTCGTACTTATTTCACAAAACTGTTCCATCACAAACCTAAAGTGGCTCTTCCTTTTTCGGAAAAGTTTTTTAAATCTTCAAAATATTTCCAAAAAATAGAGTAATCAATTGACAGCGACACCCTTGCAATAATATTTTTTAGCCTCGTAGTGTGCACCAGCCAAAAATTGAAACGTGCGGATGATTTGAACGAGACAGAGCTAAAGAAGGTCACACCCACAATATGTCTTTTGCCTACCTCGCCCCTTACCGCTGGATCTCAGCACAAAAAAAATCAGAGCGTTCCGACAGCCTTAAAGCCAAGTTCAAACAATCGCAGTTGTGTCCACAGAGTTCTGTGTTGCCAACAGTGCTTTGGGAGTTCAAAACTTGCTAACATACATGCCTTATGTTAACGACTGAACCAAAACAGAGAACTTTAATCCACTTCTCAATTTATTTTTTATCATAAATAATCAACATGAAACTATTTATTTTTAGGAGACTCAAGTCAAGTATGTCTGCTTTTTATAAATTGCATTTATATTCTTTATGTAAATGGCATGTTTTTGACACTATAAATATTTACAATTCGTTCGCTACTGGTTTTTTGTATATTGTATCAATACAGTCTACAGATCGATCAAAATTCGCTATTACTAAATTACCGATGACTTCTCAAGAAGTGTTAATGTTTTTATTTTTTAAATAAAATTTCTTTTGGCACGGTATATTGTAAAATCGATTCATGAGATCGAAAATGTAACGAACTGTTCCAATATACGTATACCCCATACTACAAAAATCGGATGTAGAACATTAAGCTAAGGTGACGGCGAGGTAGAATGGCTGCGTCGTAACCTAAAGGTAGTAGATTCGATTCCGACAGTCGGTGCAATTTTTTGTTTTTTTTTTTTACAATTATGCATATTATTTTTACTTCTGTAGTGTGTAGTGTAAAATACACAGTCTCCTTTGTTTGTAATAAAAAAAGGATTGAGAAGTTGTCGGTAAAGTGACGTAGTGGCGCTGAAGTCTCAGAATAGAATAGAATAAAATTTATTTCCACTCTGTTATGTTACGTAATGACCACTAATGGTGCGAACTATTCGCACGGGTCCGCTAGTAATTTAATAATTATATTGGAGAAATTTTAAATTAAAATACAGTTGACTTTTTGATCACATGTACTTATTGTACACGCGTGTAGGAGTTTTAAAATAAATTAAAACAGTTTTAGTTTGCGTAAATCAATAAAATTAACCTAACGATTAAATAAAACAAGTTCATTAAATAAATATTAGTAAGGTAGAACGTGATTTATGTATAAATTAAAGTGATACATGGGAAGTCATAATGTCGGTAATTTATCAAAATTGGTCCTGTCGTTTTCAAATTATGTTCATACAAATTGGTAAAATATAATAACAAATAAATAAAACTCTTGAAATTTCTAAAAAAATGACTATTAAATTTTTTCTCGACGATCGTTTCGGAAAATAACTCTATCCTCAGGATTATAAAATACTAGCGGCCCAGTCCGGCTTCGCCCGGGTGTAAATGTAATATATGGGACATAAAAGATGAGAATCATTATCATTAAATTCTCAACGTGTATTGAATTTGCGCGAATTCAATCGCTTTTATTTGTGAATGTTCAAAAATCGAAGAAAAATCTTATTTCCCAAAAAGAAATTTAAAAAATTCTGTTGATCCGATCGCTACCAAACTTCAAAAGATCACCCGCTGGGTTAATCCAAAGATTGTCTGAAAATTTCATCAAAAATGGTCTACCCGTTTGGAGTCCATAAATTACATATACATCGTCTTTTATCTATATAGATTATTAAAATGTAAAAAGTGGTTATTGTGACATAACGATAATAGTTGGACATATAGTATCGCGAAGTTTTTTGTAGTTATTGATATGTTCTTTAATATTGTAGAACATACTTTTGTTCTATCATCAATAGTTTCCGCAGCGCATGCGACGAAAGATGTTTTATGACATTTTTTTTACGCCTTGGGTTACGTTACTAAAGTTTTAGTAAAGATCCCTAATATTTTCTAGCAATAAATATAGCGTATGTTACTCAGGGTGAATGTAGCTTTCTAATGGTGAAAGAATTTTTCCAATCGGCACAGTAGTTTTTGAGTTTATTCATTACAAACATACACACACACAAAAATACAAATCTTTCCTCTTTATAATATTATAAGTGTAGATATACTGAGAATGGACTTATTGTCCGAAACGATCGTCGAGAAATAATTTAATAATAATTTTTTGTAGAATTTTCAAGTGTTTTCATTTCTCTGTTATTATTAAGCAAGTTCTACCAAGTGCCGACTGAAAAATCAGTGCAAATTAAACTAGAAAAAACTCTGAAATCACATTTTACAATACATTTTCTGTATCTCGCTCATTTGCTTAAAAAATTGTAATTTTATGTACTGCAAAAATTTCAGGTGATATTAATTTGTTTTTAGATAATGAATATTTGAGTACGGTCTTTATAATATATGGGACGCGATTGCGGTTAGTGCCCTACAAAAATATGCCCAGTCCGTCCCTGTTAAGTTTAATTTATGCACACGGAAAAAATACACTTAACAATGTGTCGAAAGATAGATGATTTAAATTTCTGTTCCTAATAAATATGTGGCTATATTTTGTGTATTTCTTCCACTTCTCGTGCGAAAGTTTGTGATACTCCCCCGATCGTATTTATGGTCATAGAGGTTCGAAAAAGGGCTTGTATTTTTAAGACCTCGAACAGCTTGGGTTATTATAATAATAAAATCGGTACTTTTAGCAGTTCTCGGATTAAAGCCGGGGAACTGAGGGCTTGTAAATGCTATCATATAAACAGCGAAATTTATACACGCCCCTACACAGCCATTCTAAAGCCCATAAAAGCTGCTTGGTAAACATTTATGTCGCGTAGATTAGCTATATACCTCTCAAGTTTTTTTTAAAACTATTTTCAAGCATAATTAAAGTCTTACAAAGTTATAATACAATTCCAGCTATTCTTTGACCTCCACCCCCCCCCCATATTTTGAGTCTCCCTTAAGCGTAGATATTTTTGTTATTATTAAAAAAAATAGATTTCGTGTTGGTGGTTTGTGCCATTCTGACCTTTTGTAAAAAATGCCTGATATACTTTGAATCAAAAATAATATACATTAGTTGTGAGGTCTATTAAATCCCCGTATGATATTTAAGGTCGTTTTTTTTGGAATGTGATATTTTGAGAAATACTTTAAATAATTTACAATATAATACAAACATTTTTAGCACAAAATTTGAACACTTTAAATTCACTGAACACTTTTTGTTTTTGTATCACTAAATTGTTAGGAATTATTTCACTCTCGTTCAAAGTCCACTTAATTAGTAGCTACGGCCATGGCATTTTGATTACAATTCCGATTAAATCTTCGTCACAATTTAACAACAATAGCGATTTGCACACCATTAAAATTGACATTGTTACATTAAAGATTTTTTGTCCATCAACGTGGAATCTCTAAAAAAACTCACAATAGATTTTCGGACACAAAAGCTTACGCAAATCTTACAGTTAATTCGAATATTTCCGAATCATTATTATTCATAGTTTCTTTGGTTCAGCACGAGTTTTAACTACGAAAGTAAATTACACAAAAAATTCGCGAAGGATTTTCGAATACGCTAAGTTTGCGAATTTTTCGAATATTTCCGACCTTTAATTGCTTCTGAGTCGTTTGGCACGAAAAAACAAGCTATGCACAAAAAAATCACAAAGGATTTTCGAAAACAAATGCCTACACAAAGCTTGCGAATTTTTCAAATATTTCCGAGTGTTAAATCTACTGAATTAAAGTATTTGTTTCTGCTTGGCACGGGTAACTTTTTAGCTATGAAAACAAAATACACGCAAATAACAATAGACTGTCTGAATAAAGGAAGGTATAGGCAAAATCCTAAATATCATCTACCTACTAACGCCCGGGCAAGAGACGTCGCGACGCTCTCAACAACTGAGCATCGTTCGATTTCGTCTCTTGGCTTCGCCGTGAGTTAATTTAAGACTTAACTCAGTATTTAAAGCTGCTGGCAAACAATTATGTCCCTGGAAACCATTCTTAAACGGAGAAAGTTTAATTTTCCGGTATCTTCGCGATTCCATCATTAGTGTATTTGCCATATGGCAACATACACTATTGGCGTCGGTCGGATGGCGGGACCTAGGGGTCGGACCAAAATTTCTCGACGTTTCATAACCTCCTAAACACTTTGGCACCATTTTTAAAAATGTTTATATATATATGTATATATATATTTATATATATATATTTATATATATATATATATTTATATATATATATATATTTATATATATATATATATGTGTACGCGCGATAACTTTCGAAAGAGTTAATTGATTTCAACGAAATTTGGGCCACGTGTTGAAATCCATCACCGCAAGAAGCCTATTTAAAATGGGCCTAATCGGGCTATTTTAAGGGTAGTTTTTAGGGGTTGAAAACTGTTTTTGGGCCCCAAAATACCGAAAAAATTCTCCGAATCGTTTCAAAATTGAAATTTAACCCTTTGGTAGTGATTAAAAAGTGTCCCCACAATTTTAGTAAAATCGGCCCGACAGGACCGGATTTACAAATTTTATGAAAACACTAGTTTACAGATAGTTACTTATTTATTGAAGGGTGTATTTAATTCGGTGTAGACGTTAGATTGATAATAATATTACAATTAAGAAAAAAATGTTATTTTAAGGGGTGTATTAAGGGGTAAAATTTTTTATTTTGCCCAAAAACAAACTTAATTTCACATAATAAAAGTATAAAACCACACGGCCCTATACAAGCAAATACACTATATTGTCGGCAGGGTTTTGGCACTGCGACCCGGGTTTTTTTTCGTTTTTCTGTTAGTATGAAACGCTATAGAGAGATAGATTGTAGATTATATAAACAGTCTACAGCTTAAGTCATTAAAGAGTCTATTTCAATGTCATATTTAATAATAATAATAATGCGTTTAACGTCCGTTTCTCGACTTTATGTCATAACAGACGCCATTCGCACCATTACTATTTTCCAACTACCACACTTCCCGTTATTTTTCTACATTTTTAAAACTTTAACTTATGTAATAGCAATGGGCGAATGAAGGAACTATAGAAAATTAGTATAAGGTAGGTAATTTTTGAACTAGGAGTTTGATAGGTAATCGGCCATGGCCTCAAATAAGGAACCATCTCGATATTTATCTGGAATTGAGGGAGACCTTGGAAAACCTCAATCAAGATGGCCGGTACAGGAATTACCGTTTCTTGGCGAGAGGCAGTAGGAAAAAGTCCCAGCCACATCTGCCCCCGCCGGGATTCGAACCCGGTACCTCCCGAATGCGAGTCTAGTGCTGTCACCACTACTTTACCCAACTCGGTATTTCAGTGTCATATTTGTAGGAAATAAAACGATGAAATCAATAAATTAACAAGTATTAATTTATTAAATAAAGTATATTCAATTCAACAATACAAGCATCCTATCTCAACACAGAATGCTGCAATCTTTACAGTATCAATATACGCAGATTACATAACATAAACCATTACACAATTCATTGAACAATACTGAATAACATTCACCGAGCTGGGTAGAGTAGTGGTACAGCACTAGACTCGCATTCGGGAGGTCCGGGTTCGATTCCCGGCGGGGGCAGATGTGGCTGGGACTTTTTCCTACTGCCTTTCGCCGAGAAACGGTAATTCCTGTACCGGCCATCTTGATTGAGGTTTTCCATGGTTTCCCTCAATTAATTCCAGATAAATATCGAGGTGGTTCCTTATTTGAGGCCATGGCCGATTATCTATCAAACTCCTAGTTCAACAATTACCTACCTTATCCTAATTTCCTGTAATTCCTTCATTCGCCCATTGCTATTATATAAGTTGAAGTTTAAGAAATGTAGAAAAAAAACGGGAAGTGGTAAAGTGAAAAATAGTAATGGTGCGAATGGCGTCTGTTATGACATAAAGTCGAGAAACGGACGTTAAACGCATTATTATTATCATTATTATTATTACTGAATAACATTCGTTTAAATACTATGAGTCAAACATTCGTTTACATATTTTTTATAATAAATACTTTTAATTTAATTATTTATCGGGGCGATTATTTAAAATTTTAATCTGATTGAAATAACGAGTTCAGCTTTTAAACGAGTTACATAACAGCTAAATTATAACTATCGACCCGATGTCTTTAAACTCATATTGCTAAGTACATTCTTTGTTGAAGGAAATAAATGTTTGGCGCGTACTGGAAACTGCGTTAGGCACGGTCACGGCAAATGATCTAGACCGCCAGACAAGACCGTTTCTTTGGCTTCAGAAAGACGAAGATAACTTGCAAATGGATTGTCCCAACTAAATAGAACTTAACTGCAGACTAGATGTTTGTTTCAGCAGATGACAGTTTCCGACATATCAATTGCATTCATTAATTAGAGTATAATAGGTTTGCACTTCCTGTTTGAGGTCAAAGCCTCGCAATTCAAATTTTAATATTTGAGAACATTTTGCCTTTTTCGCTATGTGGTAAATATGCGTACCTGGACAGAGCCGGCTTAAATAAGCTAGTCATTCAGTAGCTTGGAACATACTTGGAACACTCAAGGTTAATTAGCTTTGCATACTTGTTGAGTTGAGATATTCTCTAATAAAGAAATTGCATTTTTTTATTCCAAACGTATTGCAGAATCGTATAGACAAGTTTCTCAAATAAAGCTCCATCTTTCATGAATCTAAAAAAATGTTTCCGACAAATCTTACGTATTTTTAGCCGTAAATCCGAACTTGCCCTATAAAAATAGGGGTTCCCATTTAAAAAAAAAACTAACCTTGAATGACATTAACCCTTCCACCCAAAGTCAAAATGACATATATATTGCCAAACTGCCTTTATCCAATTATACAACTTTTGGTTTGAAACATTTTTTCGTAGATATTTTAAAGTTTCAGGTTAAAAAAATATAAAAATTACTCGCAGTAATAATTATGGTTTATTTCGGCGAAATACTGTCAGTAATTTTTATATCTAGTATCTATGTAATAGTCCAGCAGCCACCGCCCGTTTTTTTAAGTGATTAATAACAGGCTGAATCTTCGTGAGTTCGTTCGGTTCGACGGGACGCCCAAGTTTTTCCTCTGTCCAAATTCTCAAAGAGGTAGGTAATGAACTGCGCAGATGTAAAACATGTCGATTTGGTAGGGTGTCGAAATTGTCTGACTAACAGTAAATTTTTCATTGAAATTTTAAGATAATATGATAATAAACTCGGAAAAACAATTGTCCTACAAAATCGATGGTTTGAGTTGGAGCGTCCTCCACGCCGAATATGTCGAAATAACGAGGTCATAAAAATTATGTAATAATATGTAATAAATATGTAATAATAGAAATTAGTTTCACGGGTAATTGGAATAAAAAATCAATTTAAACACTTATTGATTGCAACGTTTCGTCTTTATTAAATCAAGACTTTTTCCAGAGCTTGAAAAAGTCTTGATTTAATAAAGACGAAACGTTGCAATCAATAAGTGTTTAAATTGATTTTTTATTCCAATTACCCGTGAAACTAATTTCTATTATTATTATTAACCAGCTGATTTTTTGTATGCAGCTTACTAAATATTAGTATAATTGAATGGCCACAAAGTCCTACAAATGTAGTGGTAGGTTTTCCTAGTCCTACGCTTGGAAGAATTGTCGATTCCACGGTAACACTTTTTTCATTAATAATAATAATAATAATAATAATTTTTATTAGTACCAGAACAACCTAGGTTTGATTTTGTCCTATCGGGAATAAAGTGTAGAACACAATTTTACCAAGCGTAGGACTAGGAAAACCTACCACTACATTTGTAGGACTTTGTGGCCATTCAATTATACTAATATTTAGTAAGCTGCATACAAAAAATCAGCCGGTTAATAATAATGTTTATGACCTCGTTATTTCGACATATTCGGCGTGGAGGACGCTCCAACTCAAACCATCGATTTTGTAGGACAGTTGTTTTTCCGAGTTTATTATCATATTATCTTAAAATTTCAATGAAAAATTTACTGTTAGTCAGACAATTTCGACACCCTACCAAATCGACATGTTTTACATCTGCGCAGTTCATTACCTACCTCTTTGAGAATTGGGACAGAGGAAAAACTTGGGCGTCTCGTCGAACCGAACGAACTCACGAAGATTTAGCCTGTTAATAATCACTTAAAAAACAGGCGGTGGCTGCTGGACAATAATAATATCACACGGCCTTGACATATTTGAAAAAAACACGTCTTTTGTTTTATTACTTTCGCAATTTTGTAGAAATAAATTACATAAAAGTTGTACAGAAAATATGTATAATATTTTAAACTTTTTCTTGATGAATTATTACATCTAACGCAGAGTCGGATATCGTTCTGGATTCTCCTTTCAAAACATTTGTAACCGAAAATTGCACAGCTAGTGATTGTTCAGTTTTTGGTTGCCTTACAGTGAATTTGTTTCTTTTTAGATTTTGATTGTTCGTATTTTGTTGTAAATGATCTTCATTGTCAATTTCAAAATTTAAATCAATTGCCGATGATGTCTGGTTCAGTTCCACTAAATGTTCTAATGCTTCTTTCCGATCAACAAAATTTATGTTTATCAAAGAGTTCTTTGCGGTCAGTTTATTTATGAAATCATTTTGCCGCAAAAATTTTAAAAATGAGGACTCTTCGTTCAACACATTTTCGTTTAAATCCAACTTCAAATGCGTATAGTCTGCACAAAATCTGAAGATTTTCTCTGCGTTTGCTGAAAATTGTAATTCGAGCATATCTTTGGTAGATTCTTTCGGATTTTGATGTAACGTTTCTTTTGAATCTAGAATAGATTGTCGAACTAATTCAGTGTTTCTTATAGGTGCCATGTTCGAATTTAATAATTTGTGCATAAAATACACATCGACTTTCTTTGCAAACTCGTATTTGAAATGAAAATAACCAAATCTGAAATCTGTCTTCAAATCGGAAGTCGACACTGAATCGGTTAAAGTACTTTTTTCGGCAAATTTGTGTCTTTCATTGTATAATTTGTCACAGTTACATTTATATATTCGTTTAAAACCACTAAAAACTGTTTGAACACTTTTGTTTTTACAATGACAACGCATACCAGTTTGTACAGTTTTGTTTTTAATTGATTTTTTAAATTTATAGCTCAATAATTTATCAATAATTAAACTCTGTTTCGACAGTTTACTTTGTATATTATCCAACTTTTTAAAATTACTTCTAATTAATTTTTTTGACGAACCGCTAAGTGTTAAACCTAGTTGCGATTCTTCAGCATTTATGGTTTTTAGTGGTAATGAATTATTTGTTGAAGCAGTTGATGTCGGCGTAATTAGTTCCTCGGAATCAGAATCAAATTGATTTGTGTTCCTACTTTTAATTCTTAATAATTCAGTTGAAGTTGTTGACTCCGAGTCATCCAGCTCTTCGAAATCAGAATATATTAGATTTGTATTCGTACTTGTATTTCTTGATAATTCAGTTAAAGTTGTTGACGTCGATTCAGTCAGCTCTTCGAAATCAGAATCAAATAGATTTGTAGTCGACCTTGTATTTCTTGATAATTCAGTTGAAGCTGTTGACGCCGGCTCAACCAGCTTTTCGAAATCAGAATCTATTAGATTTGTATTCGTACTTGTATTTCTTGATAATTCAGTTGAATTTGTTGATGCGGATCCAACCAGTTCTTCGACATCAGATTCAATTTGATTCGAGTTTGTATTTTCATTTTTTGTTAATTCTGTTGAAATAGTTGATACCGGTTCAACCAACTCTTCAATATCAGAAACAGTTTCATTTTCGTCCAGTTTTTCTCTTAAAATGGGTTTAATCGCAAAACCCATTTTGAACAACCTATCTTCAGGAATAAAATGTTCAGCGTCTTCTAAATCTTTCGTTCTATAAAATCTTTCGGTTTTTTGAGTTCTATTGTCGCTAATAATTTCTTCAGTTAAATGCTTCATGGCCTCTTGTTTATGACTAACCGAATTATCACCTTTTATTAAATCAATAGAAATGTGTTTCATTGCGTTTAATCTAGCAGTTTTAATATGTTTGATCGAATAAGTGTCACACTTCGATTCTTCATTTAAAGATTCCAGGTCGGCTCCTCCGCGTAACCGTTCTCCTTTCTTTGCATTTCGAGTATTGCTTCTATGTGAACGTTCGTTATACAGTCTACGACAGTCATTATACTTGTCTTTTATAAGATCTAAACATCGATAATCATCCGTATGAATAGTGTCCATTACTGATTTTGTTTTAGCGTAATTAAAATAGATCATTGCTATAAATACATTAAGCATTACCAAAGTCATTATTACAAGATACAACTGATACAGAGTATAACTGAAAAGTCCAAGGTAATGCAAAGTGACATGAGATGTATCTTCCTTGAAATTGATGGCATCGCAAAACAGAGTAAAAATACTACGGTACATAGTCGAAAAAGCAAAGAAGCCGCCTTGATTAGTAAAATAGAAATATGTTGCAAAATTGATTGTTATACCACAAATCAATATTAACAGTCCGAGAGCAACTGATAAGATACCCGTCAAGGACATATCAAATAGAAGAGTCTTCTTATTGAAACTTAGCAACTTCCAAAGTCTTACAGCGGTCAGACATATTAGAATACCTATAAGAAAAAATGAACCAGATGGATTTAAATAGAAATAATTCGTGCTAGATATACGTCGTCTCTTTTTTATGGGTATCCTATCTGAAAAGCACGAAAGAAAACGAAATTGCAAAGATTTCGTTATTATTTTATATAGGTAGGTACATTAATTTACTCGCTGTTAAGATATTGGTTTAATTAATGTGTTAAAAACGAAAAAGAACACACCAGCAAATAGGTCGATAGCAGAATCCCAGTAAACGGCCGTCTTGAAACTAACGTATTGATTCGTTTCCAATGAACCAGTTTGCTGAATTAAATAAGAGACATTCTTCGATTGCAAATGATACATTACAATGCATAACAAAGCAACAAAATTGATTCCGAAATTTAGTGCAACATCTTTATTCTGTGCAAAGTAGACTTTGTATCGCAAATCTTTTTGTTGTTTGTATCGATGCAACATGTAATTCAGTATTAAAAGAAAAAGTGATACCATCACAATTAACGTCATTTTTAGTAACTCATAGTTATGGAACAGAAATTTGAGCGATTTTATCTGTAACAATTTAAAAAGTGTTGCATCAACTCAATGTTCCACTTGACTCCAGAACGTATGAGCGAATCTTTGAGGCCGGAAGCCGCTCATACATTGAGTTATCGCATCAAGAAATGAAAATTAAGACCGTTTGATATGTCTGCAAAAGATCTTTTAAACTAAAAAACCTAAATGAAAAAAAAGTTACCTTGAAATTCATGAGATAGAGGCCAGCATCGGTTTTATGCGCTATTATTGAGACAATATTAAATATATGTGTATTAATATTAAATGCTGTAAATTCAATGAACACGATTTTTGTCTTGTGATCTATCCAATTATTTGTAAGCAGATCTGATAATATTTTCTGTGATTCTTCTTTGGTTTTGCCAAGATTTGATATGTAACCTCCACTGGGATACCAGTCGTATATTCCTAAGAAAAGGGATTTTTCTTGGTAAAAATTCGACCAAAAACGTAATTTATATTCGGATCTGATCGTATTTGCAAATAAAACGAGTCATTTCTGTCGTTCATACGGATGTATTTGTTCGAATTTTCAGGAGGGTTAATTCGGTTGTTTAAGAAATAGACATTTAGAATTTACCAAACATAGCTGATGTTCTCGATTCGAATCCTGTACGATACAGCCAAGGATTTGAATCGTTCGTATGTATTGTCGTATTGATATCGTCAACGTATTTCTGCCAGCCGAGACTGTAATGTTTCCGAGTTAAACTGCTTTTGCTATAGCTACCGAAACAATCGGTACCCATTGTCCCTTTCCAATCTTCGGCTACCTCACAAGAATTATCCCTGAATCTGTGTTGGCGTAACCTTAAAAAAGCATTGTTTTATTTCGGTATGCTAGAGAAACCCGTCGGGCGACTTTGCGTCGGATTAGAGAGATTTAAAGTTATTAATTACCATGGCACGCCAATAATCCTTGTCAAATCTTGGTTTGAATATATATTTTCAAATATAGTTCCCGTTAGATATTTCGTAAATCTACAATAAGAAAGTATAATGAAAATGGATATAAGTATTCAGTGTTTATTTTACTGTCAAAAATTTTAAACACTGAATACTTTATTTTACTGTCAAAAATTTTAAAGTTAACACAAACTTGTCAATCGAATCTACATCGTATAGCCGCATGGTTGCAGTATATTTCGAGTGAACGAAGGTGTCTCTCATTTCTAATGTACTTTGGTAAGCATGTGGGTCGCCATTTTCTAATACAACCCAAAAAAGTACCATTAGATAAGCCATCACCACTAAGAAATCATACAGAAGTCCACCAATTTTTATGGAGCGTAAATCTTTTTCACGTAATTCCTGCAGGTCGAAATTTTGACACATTAAATTTTGTATCCAATAATGAATAAACCCCACAAACATGCCATTTTACAAATAATGGGTGGTTTATTGGCGTGATTATTGAGAAATATGTACCTGTATAATTTCAATTTAGATTTTTCGAAAATAATTCATTATGATTTACTCTATTCATATCCATATTACTAAATGACTGTTAATATTCGTGGGTATTTGGTTTGACAAGACTGTTATTATTTAAAAACAATTCTTTAATATCTTTGTACGACGTTTCGTCTCTCTCGAGACTTCTTCAGGTACTGTAACGAATAATTCGTTATCGAGGTAAATATTTATTTATTTTTTAACTGTTGGGTCATTTAGTTACTAAATAAATATTTTGCTGTTTTTACAATTTTACAATAATGAATTTACTTATAATTTGAGTTAATGTAACAGGATTTTTGCTTTGTTGATGATAATACTATTATATTTTACTTATATTGTTTATACTATGTTGAAAATTATCTACTAGTTATATTTTCACAACTCTTGTACTTGTTTTTGTGTTCTCGTTACAGTACCTGAAGAAGTCTCGAGAGAGACGAAACGTCGTACAAAGATATTAAAGAATTGTTTTTAAATAATAACAGTCTTGTCAATCCAAATACCCATGAATATTAACAATAATTCATTATATATTTGAGAAATATTTATTTACTGGCGTATAAAAGAATGTATTCTTTTATACGCCAGTAAATAAATAAATTAATGCTAATATGTTATATTAACATTAATTTTTAGTTAGCTGTGTAAATAATCGAAATTGTAACAATCCAAACGAAAAGTTACATTGCGTACAGGATTCTTTTTAATTTTTGCTGCACGCTATTTTACTTTTTACTCGTATTTTTGAATTAATTGTGTACTTTAGGGAATCTTTGAAATCAAAATTAATATTCTTAAAATGTTCTAATGTCGAGACTTTTAAAAACAGACTACAGTTTACAGCTGAGAAATTTGTACGTTAAACTATATTATAAAAATTATTTACTCTATCGGCTTCCACGTCGGCTAATTTTGAAGGTTGATACATCTTATCATCAAACCTGAAATTGTGAAAATTTGCATTCCTCGAACATCTCCTTTTTGCCTTTTTGATATCATCGAATTTTACCGGTAAATATTTACAATCGCTTGTACTTTTCTATAAAAAAAAATGTTTGCTGTTCAATGCTTCACAGTATTCGAAACAACTTAAAAGATCTCAGTACATAACATTATTGGAAAGATGACACAATCTGACTCAATAAAATTTATTACAAACCTTTTTCTAGATATAGGTATTTTTGAGAAATTTCTACGGACAAATATTATACAATTTTTTTAAAAACAGCACAATTTTGAAAAAACAATTGTGTTGGTGTATAGAAAAGCACATTCGTCTCCAAACTTTATAGTCCAGCAGCCACCGCCTGTTTTTTTAAGTGATTAATAACAGGCTGAATCTTCGTGAGTTCGTTCGGTTCGACGAGACGCCCAAGTTTTTCCTCTGTCCAAATTGTCAAAGAGGTAGGTAATGAACTACGCAGATGTAAAACATGTCGATTTGGTAGGGTGTCGAAATTTCTGACTAACAGTAAATTTTTCATTGAAATTTTAAGATAATATGATAATAAACTCGGAAAAACAACTGTCCTGCAAAATCGATGGTTTGAGTTGGAGCGTCCTCCACGCCGAATATGTTGAAATAACGAGGGCATAAAAATTATTAATAACCAGCTGATTTTTTGTATGCAGCTTACTAAATATTAGTATAATTGAATGGCCACAAAGTCCTACAAATGTAGTGGTAGGTTTTCCTAGTCCTACGCTTGGAAGAATTGTCGATTCCACGGTAACACTTTTTTAATTAATAACAATCTAGGTTTGATTTTGTCCTATCGGGAATAAAGTGTAAAACACAATTTTACCAAGCGTAGGACTAGGAAAACCTATCACTATATTTGTAGGACTTTGTGGCCATTCAATTATACTAATATTTAGTAAGCTGCATACAAAAAATCAGCTGGTTATTAATAATTTGTATGACCTCGTTATTTCGACATATTCGGCGTGGAGGACGCTCCAACTCAAAGCATCGATTTTGTAGGACAATTGTTTTTCCAAGTTTATTATCATATTATCTTAAAATTTCAATGAAAAATTTACTGTTAGTCAGACAATTTCGACATCCTACCAAATCGACATGTTTTACATCTGCGCAGTTCATTACCTACCTCTTTGAGAATTTGGACAGAGGAAAAACTTGGGCGTTTCGTCGAACCGAACGAACTCACGAAGATTCAGCCTGTTATTAATCACTTAAAAAAACAGGCGGTGGCTGCTGAACTATTATATATGTTTCTCGGCAAAATAAACACTGGTTTCCCGTCTTTGAATTTGTTTTGCGCAAATCTATTATGGACTGAGTCCTTTGAAATCGAGCCGTAACACATACTTTTTGTAATGATTCAAACAAAAATACTGCTACTATACGAGATAATTCCATTAAGAAGATGGTTAGAATCACGTCGTCATTCAATGAAGCAATCCACAAATAACAGCTTATTTCTCCTAACATTTTCCCATAAAGCATTATAAAATACGTAGAGGTCACTATACTTGTTATAAGAATAATCCTATAACATAAACAGGCATTACAGGAAAGTCAAAGACAACAAAATCATGAAGCATTAAAAATTCCGATAACATACCAAGCTATACACCGACAATTAGAGGTAAAAATGAACGTTCGTTTTTTATTCAGCTGCGCATTTTTAAAATCGGTTCCTTGAAATTTGTTTCCACAAAAAAATGATGATATTTGATTGGATTCCGAATTTCTGTTCATAAAAAAGTACGCATCGTTACGTTTATTAGTGTATTTGCCATAAGGCAACATACACTATTGGCGTTGGTCGGATGGCGGGACCTAGGGGTCGGACCAAAATTTCTCGACGTTTCATAACCTCCTAAACACTTTGGCACCATTTTTAAAAATGTTTATATATATATGTATATATATATATATATATATATATATATATATATATATATATATGTGTACGCGCGATAACTTTCGAAAGAGTTAATTGATTTCAACGAAATTTGGGCCACGTGTTGAAATCCACCACCGCAAGAAGCCTATTTAAAATGGGCCTAATCAGGCTATTTTAAGGGTAGTTTTTAGGGGTTGAAAACTGTTTTTGGGCCCCAAAATACCGAAAAAATTCTCCGAATCGTTTCAAAATTGAAATTTAACCCTTTGGTAGTGATTAAAAAGTGTCCCCACAATTTTAATAAAATCGGCAAGACAGGACCGGATTTACAAATTTTATGAAAACACTAGTTTGCAGATAGTGACTTATTTATTGAAGGGTGTATTTAATTCGGTGTAGACGTTAGATTGATAATAATATTACAATTAAGAGAAAAATGTTATTTTAAGGGGTGTATTAAGGGGTTAAATTTTTTATTTTGCCCAAAAACAAACTTAATTTCACATAATAAAAGTATAAAACCACACGGCCCTGTACAAGCAAATACACTATATTGTCGGCAGGGTTTTGGCACTGCGACCCGGGTTTTTTAAATATCTAATACTGGTATAAAAATTGAGGGGAAATTGAATTTTCGGCATTAATTTTTGCAAGAAATTATGGTTTCTGTACATTTCCATTACTTCAATGTATTCGTCAAATGTCAAGTATTCTCTTGCGGTTCAACTAGATTCCTCGACACACTTTTAATACCTGATACATATCTGATAAATGATTGATATCCTTACTTAAATATAAAAATTAGTGGATAGTTTATGACCATGGTTATTAGTAAAATTTCAAAAGTTTCCATGAAATTTTGAAGTTCGAATTTCCCATCGCCCTCTTCAGTTTTACTCCAGGGATGATTTGCCTCGTATCCGTAGAATAAAATACTGGCCAGCATTGTCGTTAGAAATATGTTAAATGCCACGCTAGCCTTCTGACATCTACTGAATGGACTCGATGGGTTCCTGTCAAATGGTATAGGTATTGGAATTTTATTATTGGAAGACATAGTTGAAACCAAGGAGACTAGGGAAAAGGAGACTTATCTCCGTGCAATCATTTGCTGTTGTCTAAAAAGTGAGGAAAATAAGGAATCAAATTCTGACGCTAATAAGATCCCAAGTAGAGTGACCAGCGAGTAATTGAACGATTTAAATATCAAGGTCATTAGATATACAGGTCTCCTCGTTAATAAACGACGTCAGCTGGAAAACCGTTTAATATTCTTATCAATATCAATTGACGTCATCCCCCATTACTATCCAACGGAACGAGATCACCTCTGTATCTAATAACCTTGATGAATATGTCGTTTCTTTTTGGAAAATAGAATTAACCTGAATTATTCTTAAATTTTATTTGATTTCACCTTTTTCTAATAGAATTATTGCAGTTAATGTGCACGTTGAAAACACAGGTCTCATAGCATAGATAATGACTCATTATACAGAGTGGCCAAGATAAAAGAGGTCCCGTGTACTGAAAGTAATATTGAGCGCTTGCGCGAGGTCACGTGATATCCAGCGTTGTGTTAACTGTGTATTGCTCAGTGTTGCATTGTCACTTATTGATAACGGTTGTGAATAAGTTCTGCAGAATGCCATTTTCATGTTGAAACTTATTTTAAGTGTAAATCATTTGTAACGTTAAATGAAAGGTTCACCTCAAAATACCCACAGACAGTTGCTCCTGCTAGAAGTGTTGTCCAGAAAATGATAGCTAAATTTAGAGCTACAGGTTCAGTCGCTAACGCCAAACGTGGGGCAATTTAAAGGATAAAGTGTACTGTAACAATCCGCATACAATTGAAGAGTTGAAAATGAACATTCGCAATACGATTGCGGAAATCACACCAAATGAATTGGCAAAAGCTTTCCAAAACATGTTGAGACGTGTTGAGTTATGTATCGAAGTTAATGGTGAACATTTTCAACACTTGCTGTGAACTAATGAATGTCCACTATGTTGTTATTAATTTACCTTTCTGTATTCACACGGGACCTCTTTTATCTTGGCCACCCTGTATCAGGTTGTCGTGAATTCGTTCATAAGAGACTCAGCATCTTATAGCTACAGCGCCGCGCGTGATGCTTTTATGAATCCTTACTGTCATCTTTATAATGCGGCTTACCAAGATCAATCTCCTTTCTCTCTGTTCTCTATGGTTAAAACTTACTTTGCAAATATTGTAAACCATTCATCATTGCCGAAATACTTTTGTTTGAATCGCATCGTTGAATTGACGTCCGGTTTTATTTTGTATACTACTTTTTGTACGTTTTTCGTAAACGAAAACCATCTGTTTAATGCAAATGTCCAATGGATCAGGTTTTTAAAATCCCAAATAATTATTTCGGTACAAAACCTGCATAAATATTGATCGATTACTTTGTGAAAATTTAACAGTACAAAAAATACACACCAAAAAGGCATATATCCAGTACAGTGAATCCATATTTTCAAAGCATCGATATCTCCCAGGCATTCTGGACACATCAGTATAAATCGTTTGATTGAACTATGTTCGAATATTTCGTTATTTATAGTTTCCTTCAAAATATGCGGCTGCAAAATCGCCGGATTATTCAAGTCAATAAAAATTAAAAATTACGGGTGTATACTTCAGTTAGTTGAATTTTTACATATATAGTCTTATTTTAGCGTTAACAGTTTAATTATGTTTTGGGACCAGAGCTGGGCAAACTACTTGACAAAAGTAGTTGAGTATAACTACTGACTACTTACGTAAAAAAGTAGTTAAACTACTTAGTAGTTAAACTACTCGTTCTTAAAAGTAGTTAAACTACTAACTACTAGTAGTTAGTAGTTAAAATTTTAACTACTTTTTTAACTACTATAATAATAATAATAATAATAATATAAATCTCTTTATTTATGTCGTACAATCTGCACATATAATATGTGAAAATTATTTTAAATAATAAAAACTTATATTTAATAACAATACGACGTTTCGGCCAAGATGTCAGTCTGTTTCAAATGAATATAAATCAAAAATTCTACAAAAAACAATTTACAAGCTAGAATGTCCAATAACGATATTTAAAAAACTATATAGGTATATTACTGTCAATTGCCATCAAGTTTTGTATATTTTAATTTTTCTTTTTGACAGTCTAGGCTGTTAATTGTTTCTAACTTAATGCTATTTTTGTTTTCTTCAATGATTATTATTTTTTGTAGGATCTTTTATTTATATTTATTTGAAAAGGGCTGATATCATGCCGAAACGTGTTTTTATTAAATTTTGCAAATAGCAACGACGTGATTACCAGTTCCACGCTGTATTTCAAATTAAAACTCAAGCAACTCATATTTCATTATTTTAAAAAAAAGTCTGATCGTGTTCCAGAATCCAGAAAAATGCATAACGAATAAGAACTTGTTCTAACACGTCGGTTAAATATAATATAGAACTAAAATATTTTTAAAAGTAGTTAAAATTCAAAATAAGTAGTTAGATTACAAAAAAGTAGTTAAACTACCTAAAGTAGTTAGAACTAAGTAGTTAACTACATTTTTAACTACTTTTTGTGATTACTTGATAGATATTCAAAATAATAGAGTACGATTACTATGTGGAGAAAAGTAGTTAGAGTACAACTACTTTTCTAAAAAAAGTTGATAACTACGTAGTTAACTACATTTGGGACATTATAAAAAAATATCAAAACAAATAAGGATAATCCTAGATTGGTTCAAAAATTGGATTAACTTTCTCCTCATCTATGTAACCACAAATAGACTGGCAATTGATTTAGAGTATTCAATATTTGACAATTAACGGTTTTTTGTCTTAAAAAATGAGACTATAATACTCAAATTACAATCGAAGTTGTTTAAATCGATTCTTTACTTTACTTTTCCCGTTTGTGCCATAAAGTTTGATACCAATGTGGGATGTTGTTCCAGAAGTTTTATTAGATCCAGTAAACACTTCAACGCAATATGGATAGCAATCATCTTTGGAATTATCCAGCAGAAACCCGACTTTGCTCTAAAAAGTAGATAATGCCTATGACATGTCCTATTCCACATTTAATGCTAAAAGGGCTTACAATACTCAAATTTAGTCGCAGCATATAACTATTTCCAAAAAAAAAAAAAAAGTAATTTGATCCGCATACTTACCTCGTGTCGATTAAATTTATCTTTCTGCCACGCAATAACTAAAACAACGACATAAACTATATATGATATAAGCAACACGGTCAAAACAACATTATGTTCCAGGGGCAAGAATAATGTTGAATCGAAAATGAACTCTTCAGGTTTAGTTGCTGTAATAAAAATACCGTTTCCCATGTTAGTTCAAAATTGTTTTATAAAAAACTTAAAAACCTTAAACTTGTTCGGATTGCTTTTATATGCTTCATTCTTTTTTTGATATTGAGCTGACTTTCAAAAAGCTAACTGATTTCGAGACTTGCAAGATGTCGCAAGGATACCATTGTTTTTATGATGTTTCCATGGTTTGTCTGTCATCATCCTCACTTTTATTTGAGAAGACTGGAGAAAGTATCAATTGCATTTTTAAATTATTGTTAAGAAAAAGAATAAATTTGATTGTAGATCATAGAAACAGCTGAGCTCATCAGCTCTTACACATTCTTTCTCAGAGTTAAGGCTCCGTACCTCAAAATGAACCCTTATAAGATCACTACGTTACCCGTCTGTCTGTCTGTCTGTCTGTCAAGACCCTTTTTCTCAGAGACGCGTGGAGGTATCAAGTAGAAATTAATATCAAATACTCAGGTCTACAATCCCTTGGAGCTGTGAAAAAATCAAACTTCTAAGTCAACGCAATAAAAAAATACGGCCGTTTATGTCATATATTTTGACACTTGCAAGGGAATCAAAACCTATTAGGGGGTTAGGTGTAGTCAGGGGCGTGAAAAAATGCCATTTTTTATTAATTTTTTTTTATTAGTAATTAAGTTTATTTCACATAAGTAAAAACATAGTATCATTTCATCATACTTTAACATTACTTCACTTAAATTTCAAAAAAAAATAATTATTATTTTACAAGTTATGGCGGTCTAAGTTGAACAGGTTTTAATAATGGGCCCTTGCGGTGACCATTACAGCTCCTTGGAGATTCATCTAAAATCAATGAAACAAAAAAGATTATTTTTATGGATAGATAATCTTGTGCCTGATCGAAGCTTTTTTTTTCAAAATTAACAAAATGGCGGTCTCTGGAAATTTTTTTGCAGATTTTCGGGAAAAAACCAACAAATAATTGTTTATAAAAAATCGAAGTTTTAAAAAAAAAAAAATCCTTCGATCAGGCACTAGCTTTTTATGTTTTCTAAAAGCTGTATAAGTTTCATTCAAATCTATCGAGCGGTTTTTGAGTTACAGTGGTCACCAGTTCAAAAAACATAGTTTTGAGAAAAACGCATTTAAAGTTTTACAGTCGATTGATGTACAGTAATACGAATAATTTCAATACTTACACTGAGTCATCTATTCCTGGACCATATAAGAGTTCTTCAGCCGTTGTAGAACTTTCTAAAACATCAATTTGTTGTTGTCTACGTCGCATTCTACCTTCGCGAGTGTTGTCGTTAGCGCGCTGATCAGCTACTTTTACACGTGCACTATCGGTTTTTTCAGTATATTCGCTGAATAACTCGAAAGATATTTGTCGGATTCACTTCAAACTTTCAGAGAATATTTTTAAGATACTATACTTTAAGAAAATGCAAAAAAAAATCAATTTTTTGAAAATTCTGACTACCCCTAACCCCTTAGGTACTTCCCGTTGACCTAGAATCATGAAATTTGACAAGAAGCAATGTCTTATAGTACAAGTAATGGGGAAAAAACTGTAAATTTGTAGTGATATCACAAAATATTTTTTTTTGTAATAAACTTATACGGAATCCTCGGTGCGCGAGTTCGATTTTTTTAGAAGATAGATAATACTTTGCAAGGTTTCTGTTTTTGTATTTTTATATTCATAATTTCTGTTATTACTTAAGTCTAGAAAATAAATTGATACAACGCAATAAAAATTGATTTCTTAGGTCAAATACATATTTTATTAATGAAAAATCACATTTATTATAAAAATACAACATAAATATTCAATATTCAAAAATACTTTGTACACATTTGAATGATATAATAATTATATTTATGTATTTCTTATGCTATTAAAATTTATGATAATGATGCACACAGCACAACCGAGATTTAAATTATAATTTCTCATCTAAAATAACTATTTAACGTAACTTAATAAGGTGGGCACAAACAACGAAATAATAACAAAAGAAAATGAATTATTGTTTAACAGTAGAACTAGATTTTTTTTAATAACGGCGCTCTTGGTAACTATTAGTCATAAATAAATAAAAAAAATAAATATATAAACGGTCAAGCATGGACATACCTACATTATGCGCCGAGGGTTCCACACATTCGCTATAATCTTCCTGTAACCTTTAACACCTCATTACATGCCCGATTTTTCAAAATTTTAAACCTTATACTTTCAGAAGAGAGACATGCTTTTTTGTTAACGCACTAAAAAGGTATTATTTTCTAAAATTTTGAAAAAAGGGCATATAAAAAGTTCGTAAAGAATAAAGATTATAGGAAAGGTTGATGTACGGAATCCTCAGCGCATAAAGTACGCAAACTTCAAGAAGAACATTTTCACTAATATGTCAAAAATCACGTAATCTAAAATAAAATGAAATAGCGTTGTGGAATCTTGTGACAAGGATCCTTTTATATGATACCCGACTTGATCGGATGAAAAACAATTTTGTCTTCAATTTTTAGCTCCTCAATAATTGCCATGGTGGGGAGGATTCACTATATTAAAGTATCACTTGGATCAAGACATGATTTCAAACTCTTTAAAAAAACGGTAGAGGATCCATAGCCTACAATAAATAATAAAAAAACTGAACGCGTCTGAAGTGAAACCAAGTGAACACTAAACAGAAAATGGTCGAGTTTTGGCCTCAACCGCATTCGCATCTACCCGCCAGCCAATCGGTTTCAGTTCTCCAATCTCCACTAGCATTTCCCCCACTCCTAATGGCGTCTTTTGTTTCGCTATTGAACAAAACTACTCTCTTGCGCCAGAAGTTTCACTTCAAAAATACAAAATTTGAATGCAATCTGCACGCAATACAATTAGGGATGACAACGTTACTTTTAAACAATTGACAATAGTACCTATGTTTTTACAGATATGACACTTAAAATGTAACAGTTTTACAACAATTGGGACGACTGACCATGAAAATGCGTATTAAAAACGCTTTTGGAGTCTCATAAAAATAATACGTTCGTGGATTTCAGTTATTAATGGACAAAGCTGTCTTTTTAAAGAGAACAAAAATAAATATCGATTTTTCTTTTTACCTAACATCGGTTCTTTTAAAAATTAGAAAAAAACTAAATACACGACGAGTGAATTTCAGTCAAATTTGCACAGTATTACATTGTTCCCGAATTTTGTTATTGCATAAAAAAGAATTATAATAAAACTCAGTTCCTGGTATTGTTTTCACTATTGTTTTCAGACGCTACACTCTCAAGAAACGATTTCAGATCTCTTTTCATAGGTTTCATTTCAAAATTATTTTGAAGTAGCTCTAAGCCGTTTAAGCTGATGCTGGGTAGTTCTGCATCTATTAATTTTGTGACTATTTTAAGTTCGGATGTGATTTGTTTTTCGGTATTTCCTTCTTCCTTGATCTTCACTTGTTCATTTTTCTTATCATTCGTCAAGGTCGCGTTTTTCGCTTTTTTATCACAGCTTTCCGCATTTGTGTTATTACTTTCCTTTATAATTTGCGACGTAATCGCTCCATCATCCCGTTCATCGGCTTCTCTTTTTTCGCGGAGCAATTGCGAAACTGTTGTTGGGACTTCTTTACCGTCAGACAAAATATCCCTTCGCATTGCTTTGACGCCATCACTAACTTCATTTGTTTTTCTTATATCACTTTGCTGCGTATTTGTTTCATTAACTTCAGCCTGTTTATCTAGAATAGCTTTTCCGTGATCATTTACTTGTACATCTCTCTTTGCTTCATCTTTTACTTCGTTTTCTTTCTCTACTTGTTTATCGTTTGCGCTCACTTTATTTTCAACCAGTGGCAAGTTACTTTCAATTGTTTTTTCAGCTTTTTTATTTTCACTGTCATTTATTTGATTGTTTAGATTTTGATTGGCGTGTGCATCTGAATTTTTAAACATAGCGATGTCACCTTTTTGAGCTAATGGGATTGGAACAAAATTGTTGTTGAGCAAATTTTTATTTTCAATTAATTTTTCATTAACCTTGTTCGAAATTTCGTTGACGCCGTTCAATTTCTCGACATTATTCAACCCCAGCTGATAAGACAAAGGAGCGTTACTTATAATACCTTTCTTCTTCACTTCTTTCTCAACGTTTTGTTCCTTTGTTTTATTACCGCCATCTTTACTGACAACCAAATTGTGATTTAACATTTGGAACAATGGATCTATGTCATTTTTAACAGAATCTTTGTTAATATCATTCGTCTTAACTCCATCATCTAACTTTTGTTCAACTTTAGTTTTTTCGTGTTCTGTAAGTTCTTTCTCATGAATCAATTCTTTTTTCTGTTCCTTAATCTCTTTTAATATTTGTTTCGCTTCATTTATAACTTTTTTCTGTTCTATTTCTTTTTCTTCTAGCTTTTTCAAAAATTCATTCCCCATAACTGTTTGGCTCTTCTCTTCTTCAGCAATAACTTGATCTTCCTTTTTAATTGCTTCAATGTTAACCTCTTCCACTTTAGTTCTAGTAACTTCTTTCACTTCAGTTTCTTTTTTATCATTTTGCAAGTCGCCATTTTTCACATCGACATTTTTAACGTTCGGTTCTTTTAATATTTCATTTTCTACTTTTTTCTGATCTTTCATTATCACATCATTAATAGTATCTATCTTTTCAGGTAGTGGTAAGTTTTTCATTTCAGCCGGTTCTTCAGGTTCAACCGGTTGTGGCGGTTCAACTCTTGCATCTTTATTCGGAATTAAATCCTTTTCAGGTAATGGTTCCGCTAAAACCGGTTTGGGCTTTATTTCATCTTTTTCAATCAGCATATTAACTTGTTCATTTTCTTTTTTACGTTTTGTGTCCTTTTCTGAATTTCTCACTGAAAAAATATACAATTTTTCAAGACACGTTCTGAAAAAAAATTAGGGGATTGTTTAAGGGAGAAGTGTTTGAAAATTCAGTCATACCCTTATCGTCTTTCATGGAATCAAACATTTGAACATTGAGTTTATCGTTTTCCAAACTTTTAGGAGCAATTAACGGCCCCCCAATTTGAACTGGTTTTATTGTAATGACCAATGCATTGCTACCACCTTCCTCCATCGCGTATAAATTTGCGTATGTTCCCAAAACCATTACGAGGACGCCAATGAAAATCATTGCCTAAAATAAAAAAATGAAAGACAACACACTGATCGTATATTTCAGATACAGAACCCTCTCCACGCGAGGTCAACTCGCACTTGTCCTCTTTTTTTATCTTCAAACCACGAAGACAGCATTTTATTCATTTACATTAATAATAATAATGCGTTTAACGTCCGTTTCTCGACTCTATGTCATAACAGACGCCATTCGCACCATTACTATTTTTAGCAATGGGAGAATGAAGGAATTATAGGATTTTAGGATAAGGTAGGTAATTTTTGAACTAGGAGTTTGATAGGTAATCGGCCATGGCCTCAAATAAGGAACCATCTCGATATTTATCTGGAATTAATTGAGGGAAACCATGGGAAACCTCTATCAAGATGGCCGGTACAGGAATTACCGTTTCTCGGCGAGAGGCAGTAGGAAAAAGTCCCAGCCACATCTACCCCCACCGGGATTATTCATTTACATTATGTAGGATAATAATTTAGAGTTTTGTTGTCTTAAAAGGCACGTTAAAAATTATTTAATAAAGAAAATAGAAGTATATGTCTGTGATTTTCGAATGTTCCTTTTCCGTTTGTATTCTAAGCCAAATTTGTTGGATTTTTTTGTCTGTTGTCTGTACCAATGGATTTAACTCAAAAACTACTGAAGCTACTGGCATGAAATTTTCATAGGTTATAGATAGTAACCCTGGGACTAATTCAGTCTTTGTTTCATTGTGATATCGCAAACAGTTCTGAAGATGCGATGATGACCAGGGATGTGGGTATTGGATTCCGTGAAGATGTTTTAGTTTAAAAAAAACTCAAATACCTGGGCAAGGAGTCTTTCATTTGTATTTTTCGATGACATACAGATGAAACAAGTCGCCGGGAATAAAATGCATATCATGACACCTATCGTTGAACCAACGAGACCCAGTACTAATTCTATACTTGGAATTAATAGTCCAATTCCTAAGCTGCAACTCACGATCAAAAACGTTAACCATTTGAAACGAGTCTCTGGTATATAACTGCTCACATTTTCATGAGGTGCTTGAATCTAGAAGAGATACATTTTTTTACTCTGTGAACTGCTGAGATAGCATTTTTCCTAATTTGCACGAGCCTCTGAGGCCTAACGACTACTTAACACATTTTGAATAATTATTTTTTACGTATGAATAGAACTCAAGCACATTTACTGACTATATAGATCCAATTGTCTTTATTTGATTCGTAAATCGAGAATTTATTAAGTATTTGACTCGGTTCCACTTAAAAAAGAAAATCTGCAATCCGGCCCTGGGGTAGAGCGGTCGCTCTAGGTGCCGAAAAGCCAATTGCGAAAAACAATTTTCAGCGCAAAATAAAATTTTGACGTAACAAATGTTGATGTTTGCGATAAAGTTGATTTTTGAAAATTTGGGACTTATTATTTATTTAACATAAAACCGAAGTACAATTTACGTGAAGTGAAAGCGTCGACCAAAGGGCGCTCAAAGACAATTTCGCTCCACCCTGATCAAGGACAAAGGACGGCGTTGTTCATATGCCTCTAAAAATTAATAATAATCATTTTCAATTGCTGCTTACCCTTTTGAATAGTAAAGAGTAAAGACTTGCTCGACAAGGAAAAATCACAAGTGGAAAACTAAAAGCAATAGACAGCACAAATCCAATAGTTATAATGTCGGTGATTGTCGACGGTGTGAAACTCATCAAAATGTTACCGGAAAACGATTGAGAACTAAACGCTATATATCCGAACACTCCAACGAATATGTACACCGAGGTGCAAATATTAACTGCTACGCGCACGACAGAATTCATTTTATCTAACGAAGCGTTCGGTAACGTATCGTATAACTCGAATAGTTGCCTGTAAAAAAAATTCATGTTTAACTATGGATGAATTTTTACTGGAAAAGTAGATTTTATAGTTACTGCGTACAAGTTGTTCAATATATGTCTGTGTGCATGTCAAATGCACTCACTCACGTTTCGGACGCGTAAATCTTAATCACAGCTAATAAAAACAGTAATAAAACGAATTTTCTTTACGTCCGGTCGAAAGTACATACTTTCAGCGTCGATTTTACGGCAGAACGCCTAACATTTATGCACTGCTGGAATTACTTGCACGCCATCTAGTGGAGTCTATGAGTCGGAAGACATACACATTTTTTCAGACGCAACTAAACCACTCCCCTCCCCCCGTTTTGGAGGGTGCTGAACACGATGGCGTAGGGCAAATTTCTTTTTCGGGTTGCGTTCACCCCCTATTGGCCAAAAACCACCCCTTTTTTTGAAATCTTCGTTTTTCTTTGATTAGTTTTTATTTCATATCACTATTTAACTTTTATTCACCGTTATATAAAAAGACTAATCATTTCAAGTGAGCTATTTTGAGGTTATACGCAATAACAACTGTTAGCTACTACTGGCTGGCGGCAGTAGTAGCTAACAGTTGTTATTGCGTATAACCTCAAAATAGCTCACTTGAAATGATTAGTCTTTTTATATAACGGTGAATAAAAGTTAAATAGTGATATGAAATAAAAAGTAATCAAAGAAAAAGATGGACGAATAATTACAAATTTTGATAATAAACGCACTTTCGGCCGGGTATAAAGAAAAATAGTATACACCACACGAGCAGAAGGTTGAAAGCCCTGAACTGCGCGACATGCAGTGCAGGAATTCCAATTTTCTGCCCTTGTGGTGTAACATACTACTTGCGAGCACAGTTCGAAATTTCTGAGGGCATATTTTGCAATCTGAGGGATCAGTCAACTCATGTAAAAACTAGTTGACGCTTTTAATGTAGCGTTTGACAAAAAGAATTACATACGTCTGACAAAATAGAGCCATTGAAAATATTGGAAGGCATTGCAAAATCCCTGAAGGATTCCAGAATTCAACTTTTGATATCCAATCACCAGATAAAATATGCGGAATTGCTTCCACTATGATCTAAAATTAAAGAACAATTTTTCATGTGAATTTGTTGAAAAAAAAATATTTCAATTCTTTTTAAATTACCTTCACAACTAGACAAAAATAAAATCCGATTGTAGCAGCGCAAACGCTACTCAAGCTGTCGACTTTTCGGAGTAACCCGAGCGGTAGCACGCAGAACAAAGACAACGATATCAGTACGCTAGTTCTTAAGGTATCGGATGGCGGGCCCAGATTTAGCATTTTCGCTATGATTGCTGGACCCAAATCTCCAACAACAACAAAAAACGCAATACACGTTCCCATTAAAAATCCGATTATGCCTAATTCTACAGTCATTTTTCCGGTTGGTCCAAACGCATGATATGCTATAAAGAATAAATAAAATTATTAAAATTATATTTCCCAAGATTATTAGAAACTAAGGTTCGGCGCTCGCATTGTTGAAGGTGTGACTAGGCGAGACGCGAGAGAAGGCGGGGGAAAGTAGACTTGTGGAGTCTTTTTCCAAACAGTTGGGATAAACATACTTGAATAACCAAGCCTTGGGCATCGGTGACGTAAGCAATTGACTCAACCAATCACAGACGTGACCATGTTTATAGCCTCTTACGCCCAACCTTCTATAAAATAAAAAAAAAACCCCGACATTCCTGACAAACAATAATTTCCCCTGGCAGTTTCTCTGTGCTTGTTGAATGATGAGCAGTCTAAACTTTATTAAAATGTCAATCAGGCGGTCACGTAATAAGGCATCTAGCAGCTACAGCTCATCACTTGGTTAGTTAGCTGTTTATATTAGTATCAGAAACTTCCCGTGACTATGATTAATATTTCCCAACTTTTCCATGTTTGTGTCTGTCTAAATATACCCCGATGAATAATTGTACAAACCTAAAAATTCGAAAGTCCTTCTGCGAGCCATTATAGCCGATTTCAGTAAGAAATGACATGCCAATCGTGATATTATGCTGCTTAGAATCAACATCAGAATAGATAACAATATTCCACACTGAAATAAAAATAGCAGGTTTTGATTTATACATAAAGATGCATATTAAATATCACTTAAAACTTACCTGTTTAAAGCAGAACGGCATTGCCAAAACGCTTACTCCTATAATCCCATTTGCCAAAGTCATTACATGCCCTGTTTGGGTCCCCATTTTTTGGAAATATCATTTGCTCATATGTATTTTAGAATAGATTTTTAGTTTTGCACTACTTATTTATGTCATAGAATGCAAATTTGTTCACCGGAAGAAAATAATTGAAATTCATAAAACAAGTAGTATAAAAATATATTTGTCAAATTTCACTTTTCCACGTTTTGACACATGTCAAAAATGAAATGTCATTTTGATATAGCTTTTCCGTAATAGAGGGCTGTATAACGTTAATTTTGGTATCAAACAATATTCTAAAACTGCGTTGACATGAGTGAATCACGCTTTCGAATTATAGTGTCAACGCAGCTTAACAATGATTCTAACCTAAAAAATATTAACGCATGGTTCGCATTTTGTGCTGCCGCTATGGATGTTCGCGCCAAACAACGCAGTTGAGGCCCTAAACGCGTGGTTACTACGTCTTTGATTAATCGATTTTTTTGTTTTTAAGTGAAAATATAAATTAATAATGAGTGCTATCCCGATAGTTAACTACACGCCGGATTTCTTTATTGAAAATAAAGAAAAATGTTTACAAAACATTGAAAAAGATTGGAATCAGGTAAGTGTAACCATGATTTTTTATATCGAAAACTAAATAGGATTTGCCTACAGTTTTACATGCTAATTTTGTCCGGAGATTCGTTCGAATAAATAATGTAAGTTAAATTAGACTCTTAACCAGATCAAAGCATACTAAATTTCAAAATCTCAGTACTTGTATAACAATTTTGGTTCTGCAGTCTAGCTATAATACACTAGAAACCTGGAAGAAAACGAAAATGCTATTTTTCTATTTACACTCTGGGAAGGTGGTGAATTATTCTGTGACCTTTTTAGATACCTTTGTTGAACACAGTTAATATCGACAAACTGAAAGACAACTATCTGATACGATTTCGAGGCATGGTACAAGATATGCACACACCCGAATATTACTTGGAGGCATACGAAGTTGTTAATAGTACAACGAGCCAAACAGACATGCGCTGTGGAAAATATAGAGATGTTAACAAACTTTCTGTACGTTTGATCGATGATCTGTTTAAATAAGTAATTTTGCTTTCTTGACTGAATGGTTGATCGTTTGTTTCTGTTAAACAAATTCAAACTTAATCAATGTATTTTAGGAAAACGAGACACTGAATTTCAATAGTCATAATAATGTTAATCAAGAACGCCAAACTATGTTTATCGTTACAATGCCAGGACTAAACGATTGGGTTCAAACTGTATCCTTGATCTTGATCTCTAGTTTTAATCCACAGAGCGTATTGATGTTAAAGAATTTCACTAATACAGATAGGCAGTTACGATGTATTTTTCTTTAACCATAGTCAATCAGTTAGAAAAGGAACAAACTCAGTTTGTTCAAGATCAAAACATGCCATCTTCATCTCATTCCACAACAAAACGAAAAATCGAAGTCGAAAGTGTTTCGGAATCGATGGAAATGGAAAATTCTGAAACGTTACCGCAAAACAGAACGGCAAATTCGGATGAACTAAATAATTCCGCTAGCGAAAATAAAAGAACTTGTACAACAAACTCCGATAATGATAACCGCAAAACTCTTTCACCAGAATTTATTTTAAATTTTCCGTTACCTGATCGCCCAGGAAAAGCTTGTTTAGTCAAGGTCAGTTTTTCTCTCGCTGTAGATCATCGCAAACCGTATCAGCATTAAATATTTTACAGGTTTATGAAAATTACGATTCAATAAAATTGAATGAAATGGTCGAAGTAGTCGGGTTTTTATCAGTCGATCCGATATTAGGAACTTTAAGCTTCAACCCGAACGAGGACGATGAAATGGATGTCGAGATGCAAGCTTTGCATCCTCCGCCATCTTTAATACCGAGAATCCACGTTGTATCGTTTAAAACATTGAAGCATAATAATCCATTATTGAAGGAGATCTCGCCGTTAATCGAACAAAAAGTAACTGATGTCAGAAATCAGTTACATTTGGTTTTGACGCAGCTGTTATTGGGAGATAAATTAGCAGCCGATTATTTGATTTGCCATCTTATTTCGACTGTGTTAGTATATTATTTTGTTTTTTAGAACGGTGCATTCAATAAATACCTCCGGTACAATTTTAAAAAATTATTCCCAGTAGAGATAACTACTATGTGATAATTTTATAGCGTTTAAACAATAGCAATAGGGTTTCGAACTATCGATAGGCTTTTGTTTACGGATACGTCGTTTTTTTGATGACGGCGATGTCTGTAAATTTCACGTACTCGACGAGTGTGCGGAGGGGTTATTGCTCATATGAGAAATTGTGTGAGCAACATTGAAAATCTACAAAGGAGCCTAGAATAATTTGCTACAACAGGTGCATTTAGCTTCAAGTATTACTAATATGCGTATACTGATAGCGACACTTCAACAAAATATTTAAATATCTTCGAACTATAAATATAAAAATATTTCAGTAACTTTTTTCGTACCGATCATTTTTAAATTACAATTTTACAGTACGGTAGATTTTGGTTGGTCAACAATTAACAGGGATGTTGACTATTTTTGGGAAAGTGATTTAAATCGTGCATAAGTACCTAATATAGCCACAAATATTTATTATTTTTATTTAAATACAACTCAAGCCTTAAAAATCATGTATTTTAAATCCCGTTTCAAATTTCGGTCCAAAACGCCTATACTAGTCGAGTGACGTCACCTGTTGGTACCAAAGGAGGTTCAAAAGTTTACACAGGAGCTACCATTTTATAGATGCGTATTCTGTGCTCATAAACGCTAGTAAACTGAGGTGATGAAAAGTTGTTTCGTAGTCGTTGCTATAGTTACATGTAATTTGACGTTTCCTATAAACAAATAATAATAAATTACACACTAAATATTAACCAAACAATGAAGTTTTTTGACAGCGGCGCAACCTATGACATCATGCGCTCTGATTGGTGTCTGTTGTCACGTGACTTGAGAGTGATTTTATTAGGTTTTATTTATTAAATATTAATTAAATTCCTTAAAAATAAGGAAAAATATAGTGTTTTTTTAGTATTTCTATCATAGAAACTACCACTTAACGTTAAACTTATGTTTTTATTTGAATCCAGTCAGCATCCCTATTGTAAGGCAGCCGTTTATTTAAATCTGAATACACAAACTAATTGAGAAAAAAAACAAAAATTACTTCGATGAATTGTTGCAGGTATCTCAGGAAAGATGTTATATCACTTGGCCAGTTTTCGTTGAACATATCAAATATACCATCGAGAAAGTATCCAGAATATGGCAAACAATTATATGATATATTGGAATTATTTGTCACAAAAAGCTATTATTTAGCGATGAGTTTGGATAATATGAATACATTATCGTTCCTGCCAAAGTATGTTTATATCGAACAATGCTGTTTCTAGCAACCTATAAATACATGTTTTTTTTTTCTTCAGAAAAGATTACGATTGCAATCGATTAACTTCAGGATTGCTACAGCTAAGTCCTCATACACATTTAGTTGTAGACGAGACGCGCCTTCAACCAGGTAGACTAGATCAAACGGGAGTAGCGAACGTTGCTGCGCTTGCAAATGTTATGCGAACTCAAAAAGCCAACTACGACTTCAAATTTTATCCGGTTGAATATGACACAAACATACCGATTTTGGTTTTAAGTGAAGGCCGAAGCATGCTTCCTGTAAGTGAAAACCAGTTTTAACACGCTTTTATTAGCTTCACCTGTATCTTTGTTTGTAAAGAAAACTTTGACGCGAAATTCACCCACTTCAAACCGCCAGATTAAACTGAAACTTTAAACACGTATCAAGGACCGATGACAATACACTAATTTTATAAGTTTGTCCCATTATACTGACCAAGACCTTCAGGATGATAAAAAAAACTTGAAACATTACAGCAAGCACGCTAATACGCTGTACAGTGACATACGTTGCGTTGCCTACCCCATAGTCAAGTAAAATATTGGTTTTTAGTCTTCTAATTAAAATTAGAATAACCAAAACAACACGCTTTTATAAACTAAAAAATGCAAAGTAATTTGACAACAAAATTAGCTTCGCTGTAAAAAGCATGGAGTATCGAATATCGGTAATAAATTTTTCATTTACTAGCTAATTGTAAACATAGAGCTATATGAAAATTTAAGTAGATAGCACTCAACGCTTTTTACTGTAAAGCTAATTTTGTTGTCAAATTATTGCTGTGTTAGTTGCTAAAGAAGCTACTTAACATCAAATCGGTTTGATATAATTAATGAACGACTTAACCTCAAATTGTTACAAACTTTTCAGAGTGATTGCCATGTGCCAATTGTACCGGATTCAGTTTGTGAAAACACGATCATGGAAATAATGGATGCAGCTAGACATTACTTGCAACCGCAAGTTCTCGATGACATTAGGATTTATATAACAACAATGAAGCACTCAGATTGTGATCTTACCGACGATGTTCAAACGGTGAAGTATTTTTTATTTATGAATCTTTACAAAACAGAATTTAAACTTTCCCTGTGATGTTGCTACAAAACCGAGGAGCCTGAAACTGTACAGTATGTAGAAGTTATCTTTCTGAGGGCATTTAATGAAAATACTATTTACAATCGTTGTTTTTGTTTTTATATACATTATAGCTGTTTTTTTACAGTTAGTACAACAGGATTTTGTATCAATGAGGCAGAACGATCAGTCGATAACAGCAGACGATCTTCACAAATTGTTAGTTTTGACAAGACTCGTGGCGCTATCTCATGGTAAATCTGTGGTAGAAAAAGAAAGCTGGAATATGGCTATGAAAATGGAATTGGAAAGAAAAGCCAGATTACTACAACGAAGAAATTAGAGAATGTACCGCTCGGGAGTTCAAAATATTTTTTCCATTACTGTTATTATACATCGAAGATGTATTATTCTGTTATTTTTGTATTTTTATAAAATAAATATTTAAAACGTCTATAATAATTGTGCCAACGTTTTTTTATTTTATTAATTTACTAGCATAATAATTAATCTGATGAGGATTAGTATTATGTTTGTCAAAATAACTTCGCAAATGTCGCGAAATTATACATATATAGTCATTATATTGTAGTCATTTAAAAAGGAAATATCAAAAGCGCATCACTATGATTAGCTTTCTCATTCGATTATACAGAATAGACAATCAATAGAACTGCACGTTTATACGAAAATTGAAACGGCAAGCCAAACACTTTCACTCAACAAGAAGTATTTTTTTTTAAATTGCAGTGCGTTTCATGGACTTATAAATCGATTGTGCGTTTGACTGAAATTCTATTCAGCTACTCGCATATGATTGGCTGAGCGAACATGTGGGCAAGGCATCTGATCAACCACTCGCATATGATTGACTCATATGTGTTGTGTTTTATGTTTATTATGTAGACGGTGATAACCTCAGATGTTGAGCGTCTATAATCTATCAAATATGCGCGTGTTGTATTAACAAAAACAGTTTGGTGACTAGTTATCAAGGTTCAAACATTATCTGATTTTACCACCTTACATTACGCTTTTATACTAATATTGGTCACTAAATATATTAATCTATCTATATACATTGTTCATATCATAGGATTTTACTCTCTTGTCTTCCCGTCTGTGCTCTATATATTATAATATATAATAGGTACTTTCTTTTTTTCAGTGGACACTAAGCTGCATACTTACGTGTAAGTCTAGTTTACACCGCACCTTATGACGTTTAAGAACCTGTCAAATTGTAGTTTAAACGTCAAACTTGTGGATATGCACTCGAATATATTATAAGAGATTTTAAAGTAACGCGTAGTTGTGTATATTTTAATTAAAATATGTGGTTATACGTACATTTAGTAGAAATATTTATCTAAAACATGGATCAAAATAATCTTTCCAATGACCCGAAGCCATGGCAGAGACCATGGACAACACAAGAAATGATTGATAACGCCAGTAATTGGAATTTAGCTGGAGATGCCGGTTTATTACTTTATTTACAACAATTTTCAGACGTAAGCTTACCACATGGTAGTTGAATATACCAAAACAGTATCTTATTTATTTAAATTGTACTTCAGGATCTTGTATCACGTTCGAATAATGTAATCGACAACTTAAATTCAATGTTCGATAGTTTAACAGACACGGAAATATCACTTCGAAATGTTACGAACCATTTTATGGGCTTACATCATACTCAGTTTGTCGAAAGTAGAGTTTACGAAGAAGATGAAATGGCAATCACTGAAGAGGCTTTGAGCAAGGCATGTTTATTGAGTCTTTAATTTCATTTAACAAAAATACTTTGGCACGGTCATCCGTATGTCTCCACATGCCCAAAACGCATATGGCGTGTTCTTGTATGTCCCTTGGTATTAATATTTATTTCGCTGATGACCTCAGCTATTGAGTGTCTATAATCTACAATACTTATATACAATTGTTTGTCACTGGAAGCAAGGTAACCAATTTCAACTAGGAATTGAACCTAAGCTAAACATAAAAAATTTCATTTTATAAATGCCTTCAAGAAATAGTAACACGCTATTTAAATCTAACATTTAATCCACAATGACTTATTAAAATTTTAATAGCATTTTAACTTAGCATAGCATTTAACGTATAAGTTTTTAGGCAAAACAATCAACTGATGATAAGGTTGATCAGGTTGATAACTTAGAATTAATGCGTCAAGTGGTTGAGAAAGGTTTAGAAGTTTTGAATACGCAGTTCGAAAAAGTCGAAGTGCCTAATCATAATTTTGATAATAATCAGTCCGAAGCACCAAGGTAAATAGAAACAAGAAATAATAGTTACTATCAAAAAAGTGGAATTTCCATTTAGGAAATGGTGGATTTCTGTTACTAAATTTTCGTTTGGATTGTATTGTGTTTTTTTGATAATGGATCACTTTCCATGAATTCTCCTCAAGTGTATTTCCTCATTCTCATGGATTAGTAAATTGTAATTTTTGTATAATAAACTATATTGAATTCGTGTAATTTCTCGTGGATTTTAACCAAAAGCCCATCGGGATATTTCCAGTAATAATGTATGAATATTTTGCAGCGTTGTGTTTCGTGCTAAAGATCCTTACAGTGATAGACCATTGCCATATGTGATTGGATCAAAAGAATGGTATGCTAGCGATCACGTAGGACTATTAAAAGAAAGTCATCCAAATGCCGGAGAAAAAGTTGTACCACAAGATAAGGTATTTTTTTTACTCTTAAACTCATACTATAAAATGATTCATTAACTAGTTTCTCATAGAACATAATTTATATTAGGTACAGTTTTTAATTTAATTAAAAGGGTGATTTGGAAAGAAACTAAAATTTATACTTGTTTCGAAATTTGCGGTTTCCTCTTGAATGTTTATTTCAAATTTTTCAATGTAGATACCACAGTCGCCATCAGAAATAGAATCCGAGTTTGATATGTTGATTAAAAAATCAACAGAACAAGGAATTAGCGATACAATTCAACCAGTTTCTACTTCTGAGTCTCACGGAATAACGACTTTTAATCCACATAAACCAATGGAACCGGAAAAAGATATGTTCGGCTCTAGCACTGAAAGTGAACCAGAAACAACAGAAGTAAATATAAAATAGTATATATTTTCATTGTGTCATTCAAAGAATGTATGACTGATTTTATTGTTTAGGCGTCATTAAGAAATGAGAATGCGAACGCTAGATTTGCTGCCGAATTGGCTGCTAAATTAGGAAACGTTTCTGGGGAAAGTGGTGTTAAGTCTCAACCTGCTGCTGTGCAGCCAAAACCGAAAAGTACGACGTCAAATAGAGTTACTGGTATTGTTGTATTTTTTGTTAAATTATGAGTTTTTAACGTTTAAATTTTAACGGACAAAAATGTTTATAGACAATTTCTTCTCTGATGAACCGCCACCTCTTGATGAAACAGATAAAAGTCTGTTTAAACCCAAATCTTCTGAAGGTGGACTATTCGACGATTTGGATAATGATGAATTATTGTGGGGCACTACAAAGCCAAAATTAAGCGAAAATATAGGCGAATCAGGTACAGAGAAGTTTTTTAGATGTGAGTGGAAAAAATCAAGGTGTTAAAATTTCATTTTTCAGGTATGAAAAAGAAACCTATAGATGATTTGTTTGGCGATGATGAAGAGGATGATGACATGTTTTTCAAAAACAAAACAGAAAAGGAACACCCTGCGAAAAAGGTAATTATTTGCTGAATTAAAAATGGCTACCGTTTTCATTGATTAAAATTATATTACAGCCTCAAAAAGAATCGCGTGGACTTTTTGATGACAGTGATTCGGATGATCTGTTTAGTAGCACCAATGATTTCACATCCTCTAAGAAATCGTATTTGTTGCCACTTCCAGGAAAACCTATAGCACCTCTTATAAGCAATGAACCTCCTCCAATTATCGATAATTCTGGGAAGGCTGAAGCGAAGAAGGTAAGTTTATATTGTTTTGTTGACGGTATCTTTGTTATTTAAAATAATTGGTTTCAGAAAACAGCTGGTGCGGTTCGTGTTTTACCTGGGGCAAATGAATCTTTTGTTGATAGTTTGAACAAAGTTATAAAAAATCGAAGACAGTCATCTTCAGATTCCGAAGATCAACAGTCAACATTGGATGATAAAAAAACAAAAGTGGAAGAAGTTAAACAAGAATCGAAAAAAACTGAAGACTTGTTTGAAGCTAGTCATGTTTCCAAAACAATTTCAAAGAAACCCTTAAGCTTATTTAGCGATGAAGATGAAAACGAAGACTTAATTCCACAACCAGCATTGGAAAAACCAAAAATCGATAAAATTAAACAAACATCTAAGAAAACTGACAATTTATTTGATGATGCTATTGTTTCAAAAACGGGAACAATTGCCAAAAAAACTCTAAGCTTATTTAGCGATGAAGATGAAAGTGATGATTTATTTGAAAATTTGAAAAAAGACAAACCATCATACAATCAAAAACAAGGAAAAGGTGTTTCCACAAAATCTTTAAGTTTGTTTGGAAATGACGATGACTCTGAAGATTTTATTGCTACAAAAGAAAATAAGATTAAGAAATCCGGTAGCAAAGATATTGTAAGCAGTCTTTTTGATGATGATGATAATGATGAGGATCCCTTTGATTTTTTGAATACTAAAAAGTCCAGCCTCTTTGAAAAGAAATCGAATTTGTTTGATGAAACAGAAGACGATATATTTAGTGTTAAAATAAAAAAACCTGAAAGTGAGACTAAAGATAAACCGGCGAAAACAGATATTTTTACTGATATTAAAAAAGTTAGTAAACCAAACGTTGATATTTTTGCGAATATTGATCCAGTAAAAGATATTTTTGAAAATGTTGAAAAATCGGGAGTCGTAGTAGACACCAAACAAAAAAATGTTTCTAAAAAGAATATTTTTGAAAATCTTGATAAAACTACTGAAACAAAACCTAAAATTGATATTTTTACCGCTCCGAATATTAGACAAACAGTTGATATTTTTACTCAGAATAAGAATGAACAATCAACAAAGACGGATATTTTTGCAAATAAAGATGTAACAAAAACGAATATTTTTGAGGGAGCTACTGAAACTGCAAAAGAAACTGTTTCGAATCAAAATATTTCATCATTAGAAAAAACTCCAATTCTTGAAAGTACCAACATTAAAGCCGATAGTTTCTTAGAAGATAACAAAATATCAGAAAACGTGAAAAGCGCATCGCAATCCAGTCCAGAAAATACTTCTGCAGTAGATGTTTCTGTTTGTCAACCAGAACAACCAAAAGCAATCGTTTCGGATCAGCCATATTTGGATGAGACTCCGCCTAAAGTGAATATTTTTGAAGAAAGTGACAAAGACGACGATGATATATTCGCAGAAGTAAATTTACCTAAAAAGAAACCTACTGTAACCGTTCCAACGCATAATACTATTCCAAAAGATTCACCAAATCTTCCATCTTTAGATAAAATTGAAAATACTAAAAACGCTGAGGCATCTATTTCAAATATACCTGAGGATGTAATAAATTCTCCCAAACCTGAGGAAATTAAAAATCTCCCAACACCAACCTATCACATAGGACTGTTTGATTCTGAACCACCTGACTTTGAAAAACCGCCTGCGATTGATGATAAAAACTACGATACAAAATCTGATACCGATAGTTTATTTGATTATGATGATGCAGCAGATAATGAAGGACCTTTCGTGAGTTCTGGAATATTTGACAGTGAACCACCTCCAATTATCGCTCCAACGCAACAAAAAACTGAACGGAAACCAATTGATTTATTTGATGATAGCGATTTATCTAAACAATTGTTTAATCCAGTAAAAGAGTTGGGGACAGTTCAAAAAAAAATGCCAACTATGAATGAAGATTTATTTAGTGATGAGGAAGATTTATTCAGTACAAATTATTCAAAAAAACCACCTACATCAAAAATTGAGGATAATGCAGATTTATTTGGGTCACATGTCGAAACGAAACAAGGAAATGCTAGAAAAATTAAGGATGATCCTGACAATATATTTAAATCATTCCAAAAACCCACTGAAGCTGAAATCAAAAAAGTAACAGACGTTCAAAAATCAAAAGAAGACTTCGAAGATCCTAGTATCTTAACATCCAAAAGTAGCTCAACAGATAATTCAAAACCAACAATAGCAACTAAACTTAGAAGCGACGTTCAGGATAATGAAGATAAATTAGTATCGAAACCTGTGCTTTTTGAAAAACCGAAAACCGCTAAGTTAGTTCAGACAAAAGAAAATGTGACAATTCAGCAAGAGAACCAGTCTGAAAAAATAACTGTTCTTGAAAGACCTACCAGTTTTACTACAGGATTAAAGTCTGCTGTATGTAAAGAAGACGATGATGATAATTTATTCACAGTAACGAAAAGTGATTCTCCGACAAAAACAGGTATGTTAAAATCTTTAAAGACATTTCAGTGAGTGCCTTATAATTATTTTTTGATAGGGTCTCCAGGAAAACTGAAACATTCACTCTCCATAAATGTAGCGGCGCTTTTACCTGGAGCAACTTTGAGTAAAACTGCTATTGAGAAATCGGTAGGATTTGACGTTCCGACAAACATTGAAACGCTACCGAGTACACAAAAGGTAATTTGTCCATTATTCAGGGCATTTTTATTTATAATAAATTATATATTTTTATTGTTCTTAAATAGGATCGAATTCGAATACCAGTTAAAAGACGGCCTTCTTCAAGGAGAGCTCGCCAGAAAGCGATTCGCGAATCGGGATCGGATTTTGTAATTTCTCCCACAGATTTAGAATCAGAAATATCTGATAATGCATCTCCAGTTGAAATTACAAATGTTGAAGACGAAATTCAAACAGATAACCAAAAAGGTTCGCTGCAAACTGAACCATTGCCAAAATCAAGAGCGACATTTTCGCCGTCGACTGATGAAGATGACATCATTAATATTCCAAGTGATACTAAAGAAGAAAGTCCTCCCCTTAACGAATCGTCGCTTTTTGGTGCTTCGGCATTAATATCACCCGATGAAAAGTCTAAAAGTATGTTCGTAATTAAAGATGAAGACAGCGATCGTAAAAATGTTTCAAAGACTGAAACAAGCATTGCTGAGAACTTGTTTGCTTCACCTGATAGTGATTTGTTTGGAGCAAAACCAAAATATAATACTAATTTGTTTAGCAGTCCTGAAGAAGGTTTGTTTAATACGAAACCCAAAATGGTAAAATCGGAAATCGCGTCTGATGATAGTTTGTTTAAAAGTAAAACAAAGAAAGAAGATGAAGAATTATTCCGTCAGGGAAATAAAACTAGCCAAGATGATTTGTTCGGTAGTACAATCGAAAACCCAAAAAAAGAAGAAAGGAAACAGGTTGTATCGATTTTTTCAGATGAAGACGATGACATCGATATTTTCGCATCGAAATCAAATATTCAACAAGGTAGAAAAAAAGTTGTAGGTGTTAGTCAAAAAACAGAATCAGTTTCACAAAACAAAAAGGTTCCTAGTATATTTGATGACGATAATGATTCGGATGATTTTTTTAAACCGAAAAAATTATCTTCCGCTGTAAAAAAGGCGTCACTTTTTGATGATGACGGGGACGATACTGATATTTTTGGAACTAATCAACCTTCGTGTAAGTAATTACAATTTATATGTATTTAGTTATCGAAAAACGCAGTGATTTCCTCTATCTTTCTCAATAAATGTCGATGTTAAGTACTTATTCAAAATCGGCCAGGAACAGATCCTTCAACAGGCTGATCTGGCTTTTCAGTTGGTCTTGTCTAATTGAGTTCATTATTTTAGCGTCTAAAAAAACAGTTACTACAAACGTCAACAAAAAACCGATATCGGTAATTAAAAAACCTGCACAAGTCAGCGGAGAACCTGTCTTTGATGATCCTTTAATGGCATTAAAAAAATGAACAACATATCGCTGAGATCTTTATTTCCATTTTATATAGAACATTCTGTTATTGTTATTTTTATATATTTTATGTAGTTACTATTATAAATACTTTAACACTAGAAATTTAGTCATTATTTAAAAAATATTATTTATATGTTTCGATCTTCAGGTTTTCTATAAGGGAAAGAAATATAATCGAAAATGTCTTCCTCGCACGTGATTTCAACGGGTTCACCAGGCAAACCTAAAATTTAATAGTTTTGAGAATATTTATTTATTTACAGTAGAACCTCGATAAGTTAAAAACCTCTGTAAGTTAAAAATTTTTTGAATTCCCTTCCCTAGAAAGCATAAAACCTCCATTACTTAAATCACAAAACCTCGATAACTTAAACAAATATTCTGAACATCGCCCTCGATAACTTAAAATAATATTTTAAAATAATATTTTGGCTATCTCCATAAGTTAAAAGCATTATCAGTGAGTCATCACGAGTAAGTATCCAAACAAAAGGTTTTGCCAAGAACTTAATTGATTTTCACTTTAGTCTTCCACTAAATCGCTTTACTGATTTCTTGTTTAAATAAATAAATAATTGATTCTAAATGAATAGATAAAACATTTATGTAACCTCTATTGAACTAAATACATCCTCTATAAAATCCACAAACCTCGGTAAGTTAAAAATTTTACTCTGACAGCCTCTCTAACTTCAACTCTCGATAAGTAAAAAACTCGATAACTTAAATTTTTTAACGTTTCCCTTGGATTTTAACTTATCGAGGTTCTACTGTACTTTATATGAGTCGTCTTACGAACCTGTCGACCCAACCGGCCTTAAACAATATTCGTTAAGAGTAAAACCGTGTTCTTGAGCGTGCGCTCGCATAGCCTGATTAAATAAATCACTTCCGGTAAAATAAAGTATACTGCAGTAATAGTGATCGGTCGGTGTTAGCCTTATATCTAGCCTTCGAGTTGGATTGTCTTTTAATTTGCACGCCCCCTAAGAAGAAAAAACACTTTAATTTCTTCCACTCGACTATCGTTTCATAATAGAAACAATATACAGTCAAACCTGAGTGAGTGAGAATTAATTTACCATAAACTTGCAGTTACCGATAGATATAGTTTCCGTAACCAAACCGCACTTTTCCAAAGTCTTTACGACTCGTTCTAATAAATGATTATTCGCTTTTTTATTCGTAATGTTTACTTTAAAACTAGGATGCGTCAATAAAATATCGATATCTCCGCTTTCAGGTTTTCCTCTCCTACGACGTATTAAAATCTTAATTGTGTAAAGCGATTTGAGAGAAAACCGGGATATTTTAGGAATGTCTTCTTGGAGTCAATATTAACAAAGTTATGAATGTTTTGTTAAATAGTATTTATATTAACATCCATTTAACTTTTGAGTCAGAATACATCCATTAAGTATTCCAGTTTCCTCCCAAATAATCCTGACATCAAACCAGTTATAAACAATTACCTATAACTACCACAAATTGTGATTTGATATTGATCATCCACACCATTCATTGACTTTTTTATAATTTCTTCTATTTGCTGAATTTCAGCGCGTGGTATTTTCTTTTCGAAATCTTCAAAATATCTACAATACATTTATAACTTTACGACGAATTACGTAAATTTCATTTGTGAGTGGGTAAAGTTGTACGCGATTTTGCCTTTTAGCCATAAAAATATTCTCTATACCTACTTAAGACCAATCAATTGATGATGCGTAAGCTTTTCTTTGTGTTGATGCAGCTCTTCAATTGTTTTGATTCCACTGTCTACCAATTGTTTTGCTTTTGCCGGTCCGATGCCCGTAACTCTCGTTAACAAATTAACGGCCGCTGTTGTACCATCATTATGTATCTGTGATCGATAACATAGTTGTCAAATTTTTGCAAATAAATTACACCTTTTAATACAACGCGCAAGTCTCTCAGTTATACGAACTAGTGAAAGTGCTATCTGAATAATTTATTACTAGAAATAAACTGCAAATAGGAATTGGTTCCAAGTTTAGGTCACTTTGGCAGTCGAGTCTTTTTGAAATTTAAAAAAAAATTACCTTCTCGAGTTTTTGTAATTTTCCAGTTTGTAAAAATTCATCGATCTTTTTACCGATTTTGTCGCCAACACCATTCAGCTTACGTGCTTCTTCACCACTCTTTATTCGACTGGGATGGGTGGATAAAACGCTAGCCGCCTTACGATACGCATTATATTTGTAAACGTTTCGGTTAACATTCCGTTCGTAATTCGCTAATTCTGCAGATTTTTGATAATGAATCAATTAACTAACGTTAATCCGAACTAAATGGCATCGGAGCATTGAACGTCCGGATTAAAAGGAAATGCCTTAAAGTGCACATAGCACAAGCTTTAGATAATGCAATAATAATTTGAACTTTGTTTTTTTTTAGTCTCTAATTAATAATCTAAACTATGTAATTAGTAAATCCTGCTTTTTTTTAATCTCGTTCGGATTAGCGGGACTAAATAAAACATAGAAATATAACTATTAGTAATTAGTAACAATCACCGAACTACTGGAATGCGCGCAGGGGTCACTGAAGAGTGCTACGCGACCCAGGGACGCTTTAACCATTGGGTAGTGTGGGCACTCGTCCAGGACACTGAAATTTATGTCACTATAAGTGTTAGAACTATCACTTCGGTACTAGTATTCTCTAGTATGGACAATGCTTTACTTTTAATTCTCTGGTTTACTGTGAAAGTTAAGAGATTTGATATACGGCAAACATTTTTTCTTCATACCCTGCCGAAAGTACATAGTTTCGGCTTCGATTTTAAGGCAAAAAGCCTAACATTTGTGCACTGCTGGAATTACTCGCATGTAACAGCGGGCTGAAACAGTTTTCTCGTGTACACTGATACAAAAGTACGTACTTTCGACCTGAGTGTGAAGAAAAATAGTACACGCCATACGGCCAGAAAGTTGAAATTCCTGCCCTTACGGTATAATATCCTATTTTTTATCTTCAAAATAATATCCGGACTAACTGTCAATACCACCAAACTTTCATGATCCATGCTCTAGTATGTCGATAGCTTATAAAACCAAAAGGTTGATTTAAATATTTTGTGAACAAAGTTGAGACTAAAATCGTTTCTTCTACAGAACAAACTAATTTATAACCTATAGTGGGTTAAATGTACCTGTTAAAAAATCACAAAAATCGCTATTGGGATTATTTTCAGAATCTGGAGCTTTTCGTTTACTCATTATTTTAAATGTCACTGATTTATAATATTCTGTAAATTTTAACCGTTTTCTTTTCGTGCATTGTTTTATAAATTTCCAAATATAACCTAAATGTTTCAAAACGCAACTAGAGGTAAAGTTGCCTACTTTGAAGCGATTATTTTCAGAACGAAATGTTTATTTGGAACATAAAAACAGCAAGAAATGGATGTATTAATTGTATTTAAAAAAAAATTGTCTGAAAGATAAATAACAAGTAATACAAAAAAAACTTATTTGCAAAGTAAAAAAATGGAACATCTTATAATTAATAAATTAACATAAATTTATCGTAAATTTCTACGCGTAGTTGCACGCATTTTTTTCTCGAGTTCGAATTGTCTTAAATCAGTCCTTTGAAGAAAGTCTTGTCGTTCCAAATACCTGGAATTAAAACAAAACACTATTTATATTCGGTGAATCAATATTAACCAATCGTACGCAGATCTAAATATTTATTTCTGAAGGGATAATGATAGTTTAAATATGAAATATATTATTTTTTTCTCACCCATCTTTCCCTTTATTATGCAATTGCAATTCATCGTTGAGTCCTTCTTCTTGTTTATAGCGATCCCAATCCAACTTTGACTTTTCTAAAGTGTTAATTTTAGTTTTTTTGCCAAGTTTTCCTAAAACCGCACCAAGACTGCTTCGACCTCTGCCGTACGTATGTTTCGGAGGTTCTGATGTTCTTAACGGTATCGGTAGTTCTCTAGTTAACGGACTGGCAGAACTGTTTTTGGTAGGCGATGCGACTGAAATTCTCGCTTCGATCGAATCGACAGGAACTTCCTTAGTAACTTTAATTTCTTCACCGGCAAACTCATATACTTTCGTAATACATACTTTTTCGGTTTTTGTTTCATTTGTTTTATTATTTTCGTCGACTTTTTTATCATCCGTAGCGGTGCTATTAGTAGCACCGTCGGTCGTCTTTTTCGGTTTTGTATTGGTATCTTTCAAAAAATCGGCCCATAAAGATTCTTCGTATTTCTTTTGTTCTTCTACATTTACAGTTTTTGAATTTTCAGTCTGGTCTTCAGTTTCGTTCTCTTCCTCCTTTGGTTCAGGTTTCTGTTTCTTCTTCTTGACTTGTTTTGTTTTCTTCGTGCGTTTTTTACCGCGTTTAGATTTCAAATTTTCGTCGTTGTCTTCTTCCAAAGGCTCATCTTCTACTTCTCCTTCTGACTCCACCTCTGATGGAAGTTCAGTATTGTCGGGTACGTAGTCTTCATCGCTAACATCACTATCTGATGGAAAATCATTTTTATCCATCTTACTTTTACAGTTGGTCAAAATGAACAATGGTTTCAATTAAAACATAAAACACAAGGCCGGGGTGACTAATTTCTACAAAATTTACATTTACTGAAATCGGCAAATACAAAAATCGATAGTCACTCCTATAAAAACTATTAAAAGAAAAAATCAATACTCTAACAATACTTAATTTTGCGAATAAAAATAGACCCTGATTTCGTTCACAAATTACAAAACACAATGCTTTATCGTCTACACAAACCCTACAAAATTCTGAATTACGTCTCTGCTGAATTACCCTGAAGTTGGTGTGATTGACCTTTTATTTGTATGTCATTTATTTTATACCAATCTCGAAAGTTTTCCACTAGTGTCAAATTAGTAGTGGATGCTAATGAAATGACTTTTTATTATTCCAAGAATTATTTTCTAAAATTTAAAATATTTTATATTCAATGTGTAATATAAAGAAACTGTAAGTATTATGGTTTATTATTTTGACATTCCTAGTGGAAAAATTATTGAATCTCTTCTGTAGATTTTTTCAATATACTAAGATTAAAGTTCAACAATAACGTTATCAATAGTTTTTTTAATATTCTTTTTTCATTAATAGCACATATCTAATTACATTACTGGAATTATAATGGAATATCGTATATTTTCAATTACGTTTCATATTTGTCAATATTTATTGGTTGGTTTTCTTCTTTTTTTCGGTGTTCTACTTTTGAGATAGTTCAGTCGTTAATCTCTTTTCGTAGGAATTTGATCAGATTTAAACATTTTGTAGACAACAGTGATATCTTACAGCTGTTAGAATTTCAAAATGATTTCACGTGTCAAATTTGAGTTATTTGCAATTAAAGTTCACACTTTTTACAAACAATATTTCCAACGTTTTTACTAAGTATTCAAGCCTTTCTGCTTATGGGAGTTGAACTAATATACGTTTAAATGTAAATTTAAGACGTACGTCGATGAATGAATTTCGTTCGACTTGTTCACGTCGCTCGAGTGATACTAATGTGCCTCGATGCAGTTCTGTTTCATTCCATTGCTTCGACCCATGCATCGATTGGTGGCTTAATAATTTCCTTGTTCTTTTAAGATAACTCAGTAAGTTCGAATCACACAAAATGCGTCCTGATTCGACTGTACATCGTCAGTTAAGTCATCAGTCTCTGTCGATTGAACGGAGAACCAGACCAACCTGACAAAACACTGTTCCCTAGTTTGTGGCTGCCGCAGCGCGATGTGAGAGTGGCGTTCCTCCGCTCTCACTGCGTCGCTTGTAGACGACGCCCCGCGCTCGCAGCATGACATCGCCTAGACATTTAGGGGGTATGTCTCTTTATCTTCATATTTTTTACACCCTTAGAACACCGCATTATCGTCCGATGGCCAAAGAATAATAGATTTGTTGATTTTAGTGTATCTAACAAGTATTAAGATGTATTCTGAACTGCTAAAGCGCTTGTCGGCAATACTGAACTCTTCGAACACAACTACGTTTTTGTTGATCAAATCGTTGGATCGTGTGAATCTGATTCTAGTAGCTTCTAGAAGCCTAAAACTGCTAGAACCAAGTTTAGAGAGTGCAATTATTTGATCAACAAACACCCAGTTGTGTCCAAAGACCTCTGTATTGCCGACAAGTACTTTACAATTTTAAAAACACGTCAGAAATAATATACTGTTAAATAGCTTTTACTCGCGGCATGTAAACGCTGACCCTTCCTCAGTTAACCGAAAAACTTGGAACGAAAAATTTGAATATATCATATAATATTAATACGCTAAGGTTAAGATATTTGCCTCCCTTTTTCGAAAAAAACACAGAATTGCTCCACATAAATTTTATATCATTTTACAGATAAATGCTTGCTCTACCGACATCAACAACTAAAAAATCTATTATTGCTTTTGTTTTTGCAAAATAATTAATTATAACAATTATACATTTATTCAGTATATGCAGCAATGCTGCCATCTGACGGTTCTAACTTTGAAACAACGTCAACATGATTGACGGTCGGTAAATTTTTTTTGTTTAATTTTTAATCCAAATTCATGTATAAATACTTTTCGTATGGTAGCGCTTCAGCTCAACGTTTTCGATACTTGCGCCTCTATATGACAGTTTTAGAAAAATATTTTCTTGAACCGTCACTGAGCTTTGTAATGTAATACAACAAAAAGAAAAAAGTCATAAAGAGTGTGAGAAATTAGAAACGCATTTTAGTGCGAATTATTCGCACAGGTACCGCTAGTTTTTTAATAATTTAATAAGACCTCTGATAAAATCAACATGTACTCATTAAAATATTTATGTCAGTCATACGAAAACATAGTTAGTTTCTACTGTATATCAATTTCTAAGCGTTAAATTCACTGACAACTATAGACACCAAGGAAAGAATTTGATTTGCCATTTGGCTCAGTGAGTCTTGTGTAAATGTTGTAATACACTGTTTGAAAACTGTACTATTTGGTACAGAATTATCATATTGATGATATAATTAATCGAATTGTTTGAATGCAGGGGGTCCAGGTACCTCATCGAACCAGTACTCAGATGATAAATCAGCATTTTCACTGACGATTGATGATGGCTTACTCAAAACGTTTGGAGAAATGTGGTACAAAATATTCATAGCTGCATTTCTGTCGTCCGTTTTCGTTCACACCGTATGTATTTTTATCATTATTCATTCATTTCCAGTGACTCATTTCGTGCGTTATGCACATTTTTGTTTAATCAATCATTTCTTTGTTTCTTTTGAGTTAATAATAATAAAACTGTGGGTCCATAAGTTCTCACAACAGATGGCAGTCAATGTGATTTTGACATAATCTGAAATTTATTCTTTGCGTAATAAATACAATAACAACTTATAAGAGTCAGTAGATAATGATATATATATATATATATATATATATATATATATATATATATATATATATATATATATATATATATATATATATATATATATATATATATATATATATATATATATATATATATATATATATATATATATATATATATATATATGATATATATATAATAAGAGTCAGTAGATAATCAATATTTAAATATTTTCAAATATATACGTTGTAATTTGCATGGCAAATTTTGAATAATAGAATAAGCGTGTTACTGTTCCCTGAAAGACGCGAAATTTGTGAAACCGAATGTTCTTCAAGATTACTAGAATACTAAAAGGTTGGGTGTAAAAGGCTATAAACATGGTCGCGTCTGTGATTGGTTGAGTCGATTGCTTACGTCACTGGATGTTGGATGACCATGGCATTTTCACGTGAGACTTTTCCCAACTGTTCGGAAGAAGCGTCCTGTGACGTCACAAGCCTACTTCCCCCGCCCTCTCCCGCGTCACACCTTCAACAATGCTAACGCCCATCCTTAGTTTCTAGTAATATTGAATGTTCTTAGTTATTCAATTGTAAACATTTGCGCGTCGCCAAACAAAAACGAGTTGTAATGTAATTTGATACTGAATTCAGGTGGCAGCCTTGATTTCGTTTGCAACGCTCCACAAACACAAGTATGGCAAATTTTTTCCGATTGTCATAGTCATAATGGGCATAATACAACCTTTGACGTCGTTTGTGGTGAGCAGTGCAGTGATAGCTTTTGTTTATCGTGCGTCCAGCCTGCCAATGCCGTCGCTGAACGCAGTGTTTTGGGGTATTGGACAGACAGCGCTGGCGGCTTGCATTGGATTCACCAGGATTCTGGCGACTTTATAACCATTAAAAGACAGATGTACTTTAATTTTCAAATGGTGTGTGGTTTAGCAAATTCTGAGTGTATGGAAAATCCCGACGAACTGGTAATGTACGAAATTAAAACGGCGTTGAAATAATCGGATCTTGCATTGAAAAGAAAAAAATAATATTAGGCCTTATTCTCTGTATCCAAAAATGTTTAGAAATGAATCATTTAATTTTTCTACTGTGATTCTCGGCTCATTTTTTTACTGGATGTTTAAAAAAAATACGAAATTTTTGGTAATACCATTCTCAGGCAGATTTCTAATACTTTGAAGAAAAAACTTTCTACTTAAGTTAACGATGACACAGTATTAACCGTCGACTGTGTCGTCATAACATAACCTAACTAACTGAAACGATGAACATTATTGACTTTCTTAAAATATTTAATAAGTTTTTCCAAAAGGCTGAAATACGTTATTTTTTAATTATTATGTAGTTACGATAAGATTTTTGGCAACGCAGACCGTAATTCTTAATTTTTATGAGTGATCTTTTTTCTGATGGCATCTGAAAGACAGTGTTAATTAAGTCTATAGTAATATCACGACTAGTAATTTGAATAATGAATTTAGAAATAGCTAAGTAGACTACAGTATTCGAGCTACTATTTGATTAAATATTTAAATAAACAAATCTGAAACAGTTTCTCGTTTTTTATAAAAATATCAGTAATTTTAGTAAATATTTTCATCTACAATTAATATTATTAGAACTTAAAATCAAAAATTTAGATTTTAAAATTATTTCGCAATGTAACCGTGATAATAATCAATATTTATAACAGAGATGAGTCAATACCGATGTAACTATAGGTTTGAAACATCTTATTCAAAACTAGTCTATTCCATAACTGCCCTATTTACTATTGTCGTAAATTCATCGTAACTATAATTTGTTGTCAATTTTTACGTCGACAGTTAAATAACTCTGGAATAGTTATTGTTTAACTTACATTTTTCTTTTTATTCATTTTTAAAACAATGTTGGCAGATCGACTCATCTCATATGTAGAACATATTTAATATGCAGTGTTAAAATTTTAATACAACATAAAAATATCAAACATATTCAAGAATCCGTATGAAAAAAGGAAATAGCGTCCAAGATTTTTTATGGTAAATTTCATTTAAAAATATAACATCTTACACGGTTGTGATTGTAATCCGTACCCTGCAGAATCGTCCAAATTTAAGAGACCTTCAGTTTGTTCCATTTATGATACGAAGTGCTCTTTTGTTTTGTACAAATAATGGAAAAACACATTTTTTATCAAATAGTTTTATTAATTTGAATGTAAATTTCACAAAAATTCTGTGCAATTTTTATTTTGATTTGTTTCAATCTATATTTGACCAATTATTTATAAGAGAATTGAGTTTTAAATCACCGCCTTTTGGTGACGAAGCAACAGTGCGTTGTTTTTAACGCATGCGCCTTTGTATATCTTTTTAATAAAACTCCAGAGTTTTTTTTTCAAGATTACTAAAATACTAGAAGGTTGGGCGTAAGAGGCTGTAAAAACATGGTCACGTCTGTGATTGGTTGAGTCAATTGCTTACGTCACTGGATGTCAGATGACCATGGCTTTTTTACGTGAGACTTTCCCCAACTGTTTGGAAGAAGCCTCCTGTGACGTCACAAGCCTACTTGCCCCGCCCTTTCTCACAATGTTAACGCCCAACCTTAGTTTCTAGTAATCTTGAGTTTTTTTCGAAGTGTCAAATGATTTTGCCATAAAAAAATGGGCGGTAATTTTGTCACTGGGTTCTAATCTATATAATATTATAACATTACTATTTACTGATAAGATAAAATGCTCTCTTCTCGCCAAATTAACTTCAATACTCTCTGGCTGTCTCTCTCCATTTCAAACAAAATGTGTACTTATACAGAATGCACATGCGCGAAGTTCATTTACTTAACATTGCCATCTTGAATTATTTTTGAGTACTAATAGAATCATCATCAGTTGACTTCTTTAAAAGAAAAAAAAATGTGCTCTGTTTAAGTGCATATAATATAGTTTCAACGCCCAATTAAACTTTTCAATAACCCAAACGATTGTACGTAGACTATCTACGTATGTTGTTTTTTTTTTTTTTTTTTTTAGAAACATACGCTTATGCTTTTGATGTATTTGTATATAAAAATTTAGTAGACGTTACTATAAAAAACGTTTCTGTTAAAAGTACAGTTATTCAGATATCTAAATTGAATTTTAAAATTGCGGTTACAAATTTGCACAATTTTAAAATGATCGATTTTTCCGAATCAGATATCGAATAGCATTAATTTATAACGCTGTAAATATAATATAAAATTTCATAATTAGCGGTTAGTAAGAATATTATATCGTATTTATATTTTTTTTATGACTGATTTCGGGCATTACCAATTTTAAAAATTTATAGCGTTTTTAAAAAATATGTAGAATAAGTAGGTAGGTAATAATTGAATCCTTGTATATTGATCAAATAAATTTCACAATATTCAATACACTATTGAAACTATGCGTAACAAACCAATTTTTAGAAATTGTGTTAACAAATGTTATATTCTATGTGTTCAAAGCTTTATTTTTAAATGTTATAATAATTTCACGAATTACGTTTATTTAATTCAACAGAAGTACTGTATATTGTGCTTTAACGTCTTAGTAATCGTTTCAACTTTATTTCTGAGAAACGACAAGCATGCAGACGATTTCTGACTTTCATTTATTATTCATCTATTAAGCAAAAGTAAAGCATTCTTGTGACAAAAAATAGTGATTAGAAGATTATGAGAGCTTTTGGTATGGACTTGTGAGTTGTTTGTACAAATATAAGTGACGTCAAAATGGCGTAACCATTTAAATTGTAAGGTTATGTTGACATATCGAAACACTTGACCTGAAAGTTAATACCATTTGACACCATCATGAGTAGTCATACCAGTGGGCGCTCAAAATTGTTTTAGGTCATTTATTTTACTCATAATGAGTAACAGTAGTTGCTAAGTATTTATATTTGATGATATTTTAAGTGGATATTTTTATTTTATTGTGTATTTCCCTTTTTTTATTTTTATAACGTTATTGGGATAGACACAATATACAACAGTTAAATTTTCTTCGATCTCACTATTGCTATTACCATTATTATTTATAGATAGATTGTAGACGCTCGACAGCTAAGATCAGCAGCGTCTAGTCTTATTAATCTTATCGACACTTGCAGAATTGGATTTTCAATTAACCTGAAAATATTGGAATAATAAGAACAGTACACGTGACAAAAATTAGCCACTTCAGATTTTCTTACAGATAACTAAGTAATTTTTTTATATGCAATTGAAAAAAAAGTATAAAATCAACGAGTTTTTATTGAGGTAAAATCTACCCAAGATTACTAGAAGGTTGGCGTAAGAGGGTATATAAACATGGTCATGTCTGTGCTTGGTTGAGACGATTGCTTACCTCATTGATGCCCGTGGCTGGAAAAAACCTACTTCCCCCGCCCTCTCTCGCGTCTTGCCTAACGCCCAACTTTAGTTTCTAGTAATCTTGGGATCTACGGGCTTTGAACAAAAACATAGGTCTAGATCTTTTTTCATTATCGCTGTAGCTGAAATCAACAGCAATATACCGTCATTCATTTATTTTAAAAAAATCTAGAAAATACAGTTGACTGATAAACTAAAATTGGCAACAGTTCAGCGAAAAGTCAGTACAGTTGACCCAGCATTTCAGTTGCATAAAAGATTAACAAAATTATGCAATTATAGCGATTTTCGACTTCTAAAAAAATTTAGTTGAATCGAGACATCGATTCTTTAATGGATACCCAAAAACAAAACTTTTCTATTAATCCTCAATTTGATATTTTAATAAAAATAGATGTTTTACTCTTCGTTTTTGAAAAGATACGATATTGGTGCTAGTTTTATAAAAAAATGTCAATATAATTTAATTATTGTGTTGATATAGTTGAGGCTATTACAAGAAGCTAAACTGGATTGAAACTTAAGCAAGGTGTACATTGAAATGACACGGAACAATCGGCATTGCTAGAACACGATAAGAAATGAAGGCTGACGTATTCCATGGATCTTAAAATGCTGATTGTTCCAAATTAATGCACGCCCTTCTTATCAGATTGTATTCTAGTCTGACTTGAGCCTGACTAACATCTCTTGTCAGAAAATGTTTTTGTAGTATTTAAAATGCAGCTATATTTTAAAAATATGTAGATATTAATTTTATTTTCTTTATATAATTGTTAAGACTGCAGTTAAGATTTTCTTTTTTTTTTGATAGGTATTTAAATAAATATCTTGTGTACAGTAGATTTATTAGCTGTAAACAATTATTCAATATTTGTATATAAAGAATCGTTTGTGTAATAAAAGCTAGTGTTTTTTTTTCACGATGAAATGTAACATAAAACTAATTAACATTAGATACCCTATTGATTCCCAAAATCCTGAAATTAATTTGGAAAATATGAACACCCTTGTCCCTTTCGTAAGTAACGCCACTGCTAATTTGTTTCTAGCTAGTAGCGTGCTAGTGGCTTGCGACATTTTGACACTCGTAACATAACCTTAGAGTGTCAAGTAATGGTGTATTTAAAGAAATAAATAATAATAAAATGAATAAGTGCAATTTTTTAAACAAACAGCTATTAGTAACAAAAAGTATATTAAACCAAAGTGTGAGATGGAAACGCAAACCTATATGGATGGGAACAGCGAAAAGCAAAATATTCCGTGTTCCTGAAAGACCCAAGATTCCTCTAGAAGAACGAAACGAATTGAAAAGACTTCATGCAAATTACAAGACGCACGTGAAATCAATCAAGTAAGTTATACACAATTTTTAAATAAGTAAATACGAATACTTGTAAAGAAATATAATATAACCTAATTTATAGTTGGTTATAATCTTATTCAACAATTTTATTTTATAAATCGTATTTAGGATGCATTAAAAATCGAAATAAATGCCTTCTTTTTAACTCAAGAATAATTCACGATAGGCTAGTTTTGACGTCACTATAGAATTTATAACAATGTAAGATAAATTTAGTTAGTTACCCTTCTTCATTTGTTAGAAATAGTAAAAATTTTGAAGTATCAATTTCGGTTCATAGTCAAAATTTAAAAGTAGTTTATTTTGGTATTTAAATTTCAAAATTTTACGAGGATGGCTGAAAATTCAAACATTGAATGCAAAAGCAAAAAAGATCCGGTAAAAGTTTATCGTAAAGATATAGCATATAAAACTCAGAAGCGCCCAAAACGTTCGCCCGATAAAAAACCAAAACCAAAAGAAGAATTCAAACCATCATTATCGACTCGATTGGCATTTTTGGCTACTAAATCAGAAATAGACGATGCATTGGTTGGACGACGTAAACGCTCGATAACTCGGTTTCCTCCCGGAGGGAAAATAGATGAAAACATCGCTGAAGATTATGTCCGCAAACTAGAAGAAAACCAACCTCAGATAGACAGGAAACGCGTAATACCTTTGGTTCGGCTCCCATCGCCGAGCGTAGCCGACAAACACGATAGCATACTCAGCGTAGCGCCTCCTGGACCCAGAGATGGTCCGGTCGTTCCTCCTCGTAAACCGAGCTTCTTCTCGGATCAAGTATGGCCCGACCCAGATACGTCTTCTGCTCTTGCACTGCACGAACCGAAAAGTGGAATCAGAGTGAACAGAGATCCTTTTGACGATGAAAGATTAGTACAAAGTATTGACCTTGGCTACGATCGGAAATATTATAAACGAGACGTCGAAAGATATGATGATCTGTTGGGACAAATGGATAAAAAAAAACCGGGAGCGGCAGAAGGTGGTAAAGTAGATGAAGAGCTTGGAGAGCAAACAGGAGGAGAAGATATTGTCGATCTTGAAGAAGCTGAACTTGCGAAATTTCAAGTGAATTTAGACGCGGACGTGAACGCATTTGAAGCAGATAAATTAGATCGAAAGGCTAAACGGTCCAAACGCTCTAAACGTCACGGTAGCAAGAGAACAAAAAAGAAAGGTCGTGGCGATGAGGAACCAAAATACGTAACCGCCGATGAAGAATTATTACAAGAAGAAGAGTCCGAAGAAGAGATGAAACCTGTTCAAATGACAAAGTGGACTCAGAAGCATAGACGCGAATCGGAAGCGATCCCAAAAATATTTGTAGAGAAAGAGAAAATCAAACACGGCACGCTGGAAAGTCATTCGTTCACGCGCCTGGACGTGCGTTATCCGAAACAGTTTCCCTTCTTTGTCAGGCAAGGAAATTACCACCAAGGCGATGAACATTTTCCGGCCGATAGTCGACATAAGCAATACGTTGCTAACTGCATCGTAGCGTACTGCTACGCGGTATTGAAACATCCCACGAAATGGGAGTCGCCCGATATGGATCACATACTCGAATGCGGCGACCGTTTGTATCGCGAGACGCTTGAGCACTCCCACATCCACGAAGAACCGGAGAAAATAGTTTTAACGCCGTCGGATTTTCGCAAACCCGTGATAGTCGGCGGCTTTAAGTTTTTGTATGTGATCGATGACCCCGATGTAATCGGTAGTACTGTGACGTCTGATCCGAAAGTATTCGATATAGTCAAAGGCACGCAGGTGTATTTTAAGCGCAACAGCTCCGGTTTGTTCTTTACGAACGGCATTTGCTTTTCTATATGGCGCAACCTGTTTTTCAATGTATTTGATCCGTCGCCTAGAGGAAAGGACTTGACGGTCGATCCGAAAAAAGGAACTGCGGCTTTGCTCGGCTTCGCGGAAACGAAACATGTCGCGACTTTTCTGACGCAGTCGAACGCGTTTCCTGTGGGAACGTTCTCTTTATCTAAAATAATAGTCGTGAAGAAAATGAATCCCGATGAAAAAGAAGAAGAAATCCCACCGCTAATCGGTAACAATTTCGTGGCCTTGAACGATTTGAGTGCGATTCTTCGAGGGAGTATCAGCTTTTCGGATAAATGCTTCGATGTTGCCAGAAACAAACAGGCGCTAGCGATGTCCGTCGTTGCCATTGCATATTCCAAGATTACCCCGGCAAGTGCCTGGTGTAAAGATACTCTCGATAAAGTTTTGCTTCTCGGTAACGAACTGTATATCAATATCGCCAACCAAACGAACAGTTTGGAACTAGAACTGTTCGATCTACCGAAAGATTTTCTGCTCGGAGAATATTACGTGCAATATAAAATTTTCACCGATACCGTTAAAGGTACGCTGTATTCGAGGAAGTACGTTCCGGATCTTGAAATCGGTTTAAAATATTTCTTTGATCATAGCACGCTAGGACTGATGCAGTTCGAAAAATACACGTATGCCGTTTGGAAACAAAGGGATCTGTATTATTTGTTTGACGTAAATCCATGCACCGGGACAGGTATCCATTGTCCGATCGCAGAAGGCGTTGCATGTCTAACGATGCACACAAACACGGAAATAATAAGTTCGTTGATGCTGAGAAACTACGGAGTGGACGTCGAATGTCCGTTCAGCATCCACGCCATTAAAATATTAAAAATCACTAGAAAGGAAGAAGAACCGCCTGATCCATTAGAAGGAAGACTTTTGGAACCGGCAGTTCCGAATGCAATACCGAGACAAGATTCGCTCATCGAGGTCGAATCGAACGTCGGATCCGTCGAACAGAGATTCGTTCCGGCTATAAACATTCCCACCAAATTACCGACGCCGGGCACGAAACTGATAGTGATCGAAGTATCGAAAAGCCCGAGCATTTGCGATTTGGATTCGCCGAGTTTATCCGATACGCAAATTTGCCCGCCGCGACCGTCGCCCGAGTACCTCGGGATCGAACCGGAAACTCCATCGACTGTTTCGGTATCAGAAGTGGAAGGCAAAGGGGAAGGTGAAGACCAGGTTCGTGATGAAGCAGTCAAACCGGCTGTTAAACAAGAAGTGCAAGGAGTAGTTGAAGAAGATGAAGAAGCAGCGGCGTTTATGAAGGGTGAAGGCGAAGGTGGAGAAATGGACTTAGAGATCAACTTGAGTCAGACGAGCGATGAACCGTTATCGGTTGCAGCTGCAACATTGACGGCACTGCGCGGTCCCCCGCTCAAGGAAGTACTTCCGCCTCCGAGAATGGCGCCCGCTACCACATACGTGGTGCCGATCGAATTCGCCCAAAGAATTCAATACGAAGATTACAAGAGAACTCAATCGCAGCAGTTGGTGGTCGATTCGAACTTCATCGATTTACCGGACGGCATGCAGATTATTCACGGCGCGATAAGCGTGTCCGATTGCAAAGAAGATCCCGAATATTTGGCGCAGTTCGTTGCGATCGCGGCATGCGTTGTTGCGAAGAAATACAGTATCGAGTCTTGGAACGGTGACGTCGTCGATTACGTCCAACAGTGTGGTCTAGCGATGATGAAAGTCTGTCCGCCAAATCTAGAACAGCCACCTTATCACGAGTTCAAGGACGTTGCCCTCGGCAACGAACACTACAGTGTTGAAATCTCGTATGCCGTCAGCAGTGGATGGAATCAGGCGACGATGGAAGCCGTAATCAAAATCGGACTCTTCGCCAAATACAATTACGGTATCATTCTTAATCCGAACTACGCGTGCGCTCTGTTTGTGAAAAACGGATTGTTCTATCTGTACGATCCTTATCCTTGTTCGAGGGTCGGTCTCGGTGTCGGAACAGCCATTCGGAAGAACGAAAAGAAACCGAGAGAGGTGCCGACCAACGAAGAACAAGGCACGGCGTGCTTTATGCGTTTCTTGACGATTCATTCTTTAGTCGCGCGAATGATTTATAATAAAAAAAAGCGCGAAAGTGCCGATGACTTTGCGACGTCTCATTATATAATGTGTAATGTTAAGATAAAACGAATTATCGAGACGGTCCCGGATCTAATGAAACCGCCAGCACCGAAAGAACCGATAGAACAAGGCGAGGAAGCCGGCGATGAAGAAATAGCAGCGTACGAAGAGAAGGTCGTCAAAGTCGAAGACGAAACGAAACCAAAGAAACGCAGGAAGATAGGTTACCAAAAAGAAGACAACGACTTGTACATGATACAAGGAACTATCGGCCTCAGAGGGAAGTTCAAGGTCGTTGAAAATTGTATCAAGGAATGTCACTTTGCTTGCTTGTGCGCTGCTCTGACCTTGATGGGCCTCAAGATAAACAAATGGACGTCGAACCACGTCGATACGGTCATTGAACAAGGCAAACACGTGTTTTCGCACGCCAAGAACAAAGAGGTGTCTGAAAAACGTGTCGTCACTAACATATTGATCGACGATACATTCTTCGACGTCGTCTTATCGATAATCGATATCATGCCCGAGACGCAAGCGATCCGCGATCCGAGCAAGCGGTTCGAATTCGTTTGTCACAAACACAATTACGTTCTCATGCAGTCGGTCGGCAATTGTTATTTGATACACCAAACGCCGACGAAAGCACATCTGTTCGATCCGTATAAAGTGAAAGACGACAAGTCGAAAGAGAAACTTACTTATTGCGGACGATGGATACGTTTCGAATCGTGCAACGATTTGAATCAGTATTTGAAAGAAGATTTGAACGGTTTCTACAGTGCTTGCGCTTTTTATACTTTCGAAGTCACGCGAATATCGAAAGCGCCGAAGAACATGACTCTTCGAGCAGTCATCAACAAATACGAGAAGGAACAGAGGAAGTTTAAGGAGATGAGAAACAAAGAATTCAACGAAAGCAAATGCTGGACGAGGAACATAATCGTGCCTTGGTCTCGAATACTGCTCAAAGCGCCTAACGGTAAATCGCGGACTGATCCCGAGCAAAAATGGAAAGAATGGGACGCCGAGCACGTTAACGATCTTTACTCGCTGTGGGGCTCGCTCCACCAGAAATCGAGCAGGTTTAGCGAAGCAACGCGCGGGAAACAGACGCTCGCTAATTGCATCGTCGCAATGCTTATGGTACGACTGTACGAATTCAGCGCTTGGAATCCGATACTTCTCGACTCGATCCTCCTCAACGGAGACCTGTTTTTCAGGAGGTGTGTCGAGGCGTTGCCGAAAAGCATCAACGAATTCGAGCTGCGACACATGTTGCCAGATTTTACGGCGTATCCATATTCTGCTAGGTTCACATACAGACCTGTCGTTCAGGGAACGATGTATAACGAAAATCCGAAAGTATTTAATTTGTATTTGGCGATGGCGTACTTCTTCGAAAAGAGAGAAACCAGGTTCGGTATCATTATGTGTGCTGATGCGACGGTCAAGAAACGTATACTCGCTTTCGGAAAGATTAGAGAGAGCGAATATTTCATGTACGATTGTCAGAAGCACGGGTATCCGGTATTCCCGGAGAACCAGGGATGCTCTTATATGCTGAAAATGAACGAGTTTAATCGACTCCTCCATTGTATTGTCCTGACACTAGTCGATGGCGATTTCTATATTTATGAAATTAATATCGTCGATATTGCCGAAATCACGGAAAAATTCAACGAGGCGAAAAAGAAATGACGAACGTTTAATCTCTGAGATTCACTATTTTTTTTTGTATATCTGTTTGTAAATTCGTGTATTTTTATGATCTGTTCTGTCGAAAAAAAAATGTATTTTGTAAATGAAGTTGAATGTAATTTTTTTTAATGTGTACATTGAGTCAGTAACTAATAATAAAGCAATTTATTTCGTTTTCGTCTAAATATATTATGTCGTTTTCCATCTATAGGTTTTAATCAGCTTTATTGTCGATCGTCTGTAATCTGCAATAATCTATGTTTTAACGTTGTATATTAAAAATATACAAATTGTAGTTTTTCACTTTTTCGAAAAGTATTTCAGAGGAGCGGTCACTCTAGGCGCCAGGTGGCAAGGGGCGCAAAAAAGCCAAATGCGAAAAACAATTTCCGGGGCAAAACAAAATTTTGAGTAAAATTGACACCAAATACTAATTTAATTATATAGCGGTAGGAACTTTCTTAATGTTAGCGGAAGTATAATAATTAAAGCTACTTAATTTAATTTAAATTCAACTATTGTTGATGTTTGCAATAACAGTTGATTTTTCAAAATTTGGGATTATTATTTATTTTACTAAAACCGAAGTACAATTTACGTGAAGTCAAAGCGTCGATCAAAAGGCGCTGAAAGACAATCTCGCTCTACCTTGATCAAGGGCTAGGGCCGGCGTTGCCCCTCCTTAGGATTCCTTGGTGGTCTGATCATTCTAATGCTTGTTTATTATTAAACAAAACGAAACCACTTGCGATTACTGTTCAAACCAATTTTTTATTTTCAAAACGTTTCGACCAAATTTGGTCGAAACGTTTTGAAAATAAAAAATTGTTTTGAACAGTAATCGCAAGTGGTTTCGTTTTGTTTAATATTCTATTACTGTTGGTAGAGTCAATATTATTTATTATTTATTACTTGTTTATTATTGTTTTAGTCACTATCTCTATTTGCAATATGGTCAAGAAAAGACGACAGTCGATGTTGCCAAACTGGATCAGGAATTTTTGGACGATTTTGCCAAAAGTTGTGCCATAAACGACGAATGGAACAAACAAATTGCAGTGACGCGAGAAAAACGGTTTGCAGAAAAACAAGAAGCCGCGAGACAAAAAGTGTTTGAGAGTCTCCAAGTTCATGAAAAATGGGAAGCAGATCGCCAAGAAAGGGCCGCAAAGTTAATTCAACAGGAAAAGGTAATAAAAATTGAACTAAAACACGACTTTAACAAAAGTGGAAAACAAGGTTCCAATTGAAAAAATAGTCGGATAAAAAGATGTGAAGTAAAAGACGACGACGCCAATATAGCTTGAGTTCAATTTTGTATTTTATTTTTTCAGGAAGCATCTAAGTCGTTTATCACAGCTGCAAATATAGACGAAGCTATTGAAAAAGCGCTTGCGTCTCACGTGGATTATAACTACGCCATCGATTTGAAGGGAAACATTATTGACAGTAAATCAGATAAAGAACACGAAGAACGGAATGAATCCCAAAGATCTGTCGCGTCACAGTAGTGCAAATATTTCGTAAAGAAATTATCAAGCCCATTTTGTTTTAGGTACATTTTGTTTTTCAATAATAATTTTTATGTTTTCATCTTGTTGAATTATTTTTCTTCCGAAAATACGATTCTCCCATCCTTACAACGATACTCGCCACAGTTTATAGAAATAACAATTGACTCACTCAAAGGGTAAACTAATTCGCGCAAAACGACCGCCATATTCTTAGCAGTTCTAACTGAAGCGATCGTGTCAGGCATGTAATAAACTGAAAGGTTGGATTAGCGCACGTTTTACACAACAGTTATATTCAAAGTCAGAGAATTTCGCTGACAGTCGAGTGGAATCTACTAATGTTTATATATACAGTAAGACCTCGCTTAACGCTGTTTTAGTATTACGCGGTTTCTAAAAAACAGTTTAGCCACTATAACGTAAATTATGGATCAGTTAATACAAAATGATTCAAATGTTGATAGAAGTTCAAAGGCGAGACGAAGTGTCATTGATGCAATATCTTGCTTTAGAATATGTAGTTTCTTCACGCTAGTGACCTCAGTTGTCGACCATCTATAATCTGCAACTTCTCTTTCTCTTACTTTCTCAAAAATAAAATAGAACAAATATTCGGATTTTCTTATGTCCCAAAATAACATTCAGCCCTGAAAACAACTGCATATCCCAAATTGGGAACAGAAAAAAAGGTAAATTAAAACTATTAAATATTTTTTAGTTCAAGGTTACTACATTATTCTGTGATATAACAAAAAAAGTAGTAATTTGATTCTATTGATGCAACACTTATATGATACATTAGTAACGCACGTATTTCATTATTAATTGGAAATACACCTGTTCACTATATTACCTGCCCAACCCAACCTGAGAACGGAATACCGGCTGAGTTAACGACAGTTGTTATTAACCCATTGTTTACGATCGGTTAATTCAAAATCTCGTGGTTTATTCTCTACCTGAAATATCAGCAACAGTTTTGGCGTAACTAAGATATTTGAAGCTGGGCGATTGGGCCCTGATCAGTTTTTTTGTTGAGGATGCATCGAAAAATAATTTCGTCAAGAAACTCAACGCATTTTTTATTAATCCTTATTTCTGAGTTGTGCTGTATTACATATTTGGTAGCAAAATTATTTTTTTGTGACGATTTCGTATAGGAAGCAAATGTCTGCCACATTTCTGGAACAGGTGGCAAGAACATCTGTTGCTTTAAATTATACGATGACCTTGTTAAATTATTGTATTCAATTTGACTAAATAGAAGTACCTGATGTCCCATTGTCCCTTGCCTCCAGTTCACATGTGCAGGGACGTATTTATCACATGCCGAAAAGGACACGATGATGATACGCCATTCGCTCGGGCGGCAAACTTCACACTCATCAAAATCGTCTTCATTTCGCACTAGTCTCTTAGATATATCTGTTAGTATTATCACTGTATTTACTTCTTATTTTTGAAAAATTATACTGAAGGGGAGGGGGATCGCCCTTTACAAATACGTCTCTACACAAAATCGCGCCTATTTATTATTATACAAAGCTGCGCAGAAAATTTGGCGCATGATTGTAACTTTCGACCGAGATTTTAATTTTATAGCCAATATCCACATAAATATAAATACATTATTTATTTCTTTCGATTTGACTGTGGGAAACTGCTCTGTTGTTTTGTATTTTGTTGTTCTGAGAAAGAGAAACCGGAAACCGCTATTTCGTTTTATGGATAATCGGGCTAATTAACCGGTTAATTATCTGGTCATATGATTACTATCATAATTAACAGGATGGATAATAATTGAAAGGTAAGCAAAACACAAATGGTCTGATATAATACGCACCACGGTTCTAAAAGGTTCTGAAGCTAGATGCAAATGGAGGCTTGCTCAGGCACAGTCGGTTGGAAAACTACAAACTTGCGCTATATTATTATTTTTAATTTTTGTTCAATCTAAAGGTCTAATAATTCCTTGCATAAAGTCATCCGAAAAAAATATTTTTCGTGCTTGTCTATGCAAAACTGTATTAGGCATCTTGGTCAATTAACAGTCAAAGAAACAACTTAACAATTGCGTGCTGGACCGTACTTTATAGCAGGAAAGCGACAGCCAGCGATGACCAATCACCGACGAGCGCACGTTCTGTGCCAATAACTGGGAGGTGGTGGGAGTCTTCCTTTCCCACAAAACAACCAGGACGGCTCTAAAATATGCATTTGCGACGCTGTTTGTTACTAACGTCAGAATCTTTTAGAACCGTGGCGTGTATTATACATTTAGGAGCATTGCAAAAGCACGGACAGTAGAAACAATAAAGATTGATCAGTATTTCAAATCCAAACTTAAAGTTTAGTTACATTATGACGTAGCTGTAATAACGAAGTATATTATATGAAGGAGGCTTCTTTTTCATTCTATTTGCCTCCACAAAACAAGTGCACACGATAAATCATTTTGTCGGCACTAATAGTGCTGATGTTCGTGCCCCTAGATTTGACAGATTACCACAGTCATCCACCATTTGGAGGCAAACGATTCAATTAAAAGATATAAAACTAAGGAGTAATAATACATTCAAAAATAAATATCGACAGAGAATCATTTTCAATTTCAAACATACGTAAAGTACTTAAATTATATGTCACATGGATGCAATGGATTCTGATACTTGGTAAATCTACTAATCTAGGAGCTTTATTATGCCTCGTTTTACCACATTTTAGGAGTTTATCCAGCAAATCGAAACCATTTTTTTAACACTGTATTTAAACTCCTTATATCTATATTTCGCATAGAGTAGCCAACGTATTGTTTTGGCAAACAAAAAATTAAAAAAAATGATATTTATCTAATTTAATCTTCAACGGATATTTTACAGCGTGCGCGTGCCCGGAGTTCAACCTATTCGAAATTAATAATTTATTTTTATTTTTTAAACAAATGTACTAATTTCTTATAGATGAACTATATTAGTATAGTATCTTTGGCGTGTGTTTTGTATGAAGTAATAGAAGAGCGACGGGCAGTTGGCCCATTAGCTCAGTTGGTTAGAGCGTCGTGCTAATAACGCGAAGGTCGTGGGTTCGATCCCCCCATGGGCCATAACTTTTTTCTCATTTTCCATTAAACTATTTATAAACGAATCTTTAGACTAAAATTACATTTTTTAAAATTCTCATTGCTCTCATTGTTCACGATTATTCTCAAATTTTAATCCAGATAAATTACAGACGCCCCTCAGTTAAGATCATCAGCGTTCATATAAATTCTGTATAATCTAAGAACTGGCAAAACTATATATATAGTGTATATCAATGTTTTTTTTATAATAAATGCACGCGATTGCGATTAAAACACGGAAACAACAGTAGTAAAGCCTTTGGTTTCACCTGGCATCATTTAGTGGCGATTTACAACAAAGTGGAAACCTTCTCCGTGACAGACAGCGGGGTCTTAGTAATAGAGTTTCTGTTGGCCTCTTTGGATACAGAACCCTAAAAACGTGAAATTATGATTTATAAGCTTGATTAACAATAGTCCTCTTTTAATATAAGATGTTTTAATTTCTACAAGCTGCAGAACGTTTGCTATTTAATTGTTAAACATTCATTGATTGTATAGATATCGCACCGTAGAGTAACTGATAACTCATTCTGCCGCGAAAGTGGAAAGATTCTGGTTTGAGTCCAGACGGTGTTGGTGGATAAAAATAATTTTTTCTGATTTAGCATTGTAACAATGAATGTTTAACAATAGTCCTCTTAACATCGCAAAGAAATTAGAAAAGGCTAGACAATGCAGACATGCATATTATGTAAAGTAGAATGAAAAGAAAAGGAAAATGATGAAAGCAAGAAAGAAAATTTGTTAGCAAGAGGTTAATGTAAGCAAAATAATTTAAATTGACAATAAAAAAAATCATAGAATACAAATATCAATATTAAAATTTCATATGCAAATTGTTTTTGTACGTCATTAATCGTTTCCAACAATGGTTGCTGCATAGTTTAGTGGTGGCCATTTAGAACTTTTACGGATGTACTAATTAAAAAAACTCCAACGAACTAAACAATTAATACGTTAACTCGCTTCATATCCATAGTTAAATATAAAAAATAGACTTCACAGATTTTTAAAATTGGATAAATTATATAGCAACTTTATTTATTTTCATACAACGTTTCGTCCTTATTTCAGGGCTTTTTCAAATACTCAATAAGTTAATCATCCATACACAATTAAGTTAGCAGGAAAGTGGACAAATTGATGTAAATCAATAAATCGCGACGTTTCCAATAGCGACGTTTCCAATTAATCATCAATTTTAAATAAAATATTTAAAATTTCGAGACCAAAATTAAAAAACCCGGGTCGCAGTGCCAAAACCCTGCCGACAATATAGTGTATTTGCTGATACAGGCCTTGTGGCTTTATCATGTGAACTTAAGGTGATTGTTGGGCAAAATAAAAAAATTAACTCCTTAATACACCCCTTAAAATTACATTTTTTTCTTAACTACACTATTATTGTCGATCGAACGTCTACACCAAAATTAAAAACACCTTTCAGTAAATAACTCACTATCTGCAAACTTGTTTTCAGAAAATTTGAAAATCCGGTCCTGTCGGGCCGATTTTATTAAAATTTTAGGAGCACTTTTTAATTGCTATTAAAGGGTTAAATTTCAATTTTGAAACGATTCTGAGAATTTTTTAGGTATTTTTGGGCCAAAAAACTTTTTTCAACCCTTAAAAACCACCCTTAAAATGACCCGATTGGGCCTATTTTAAATAGGCTTCGTGCGGTGATAGATTCCAACATGTGTATCAAATTTAGTTAAAAAAATATATATATATATATATATATACATATATATATAAACATTTTCAAAAATGGTGCCAAAGTGTTTAGGAGGTTATGAAACGTCGAGAAATTTTGGTCCGACCCCTAGGTCCTGCGATCCGACCGATGCCAATAGTGTATGTTGCCATATGGCAAATACACTAATAAAAAATTATAATATACATAACATGCCTCCACCATGATTAATTATAATACTTAAAGAATATTTAAAAAAAATGTATTTAAAAATTTTTTTTGAAAAGAAATCGTGCGCGTGGGCATAAATTAGTTTCTTATCAGTACAGGGAGATATTGTAGAATATAGACGCTAAACAACTAAGATCATCAGCGCTTGTCGGACGTCAGTGCATATATACAAAAACGTAACTGGGTCTTTGACAAAGTCTTAACGACATTTTGACTATCTGTTTCCAGGTGAATTAAAAAATTACTGAACCAATGCAACGGTGAGTAGACTAGGCATTACGACTAGATATTACGATCACTCTTCTACTAGTAACTAATCAATAGACATTAAAACTGACATTAAGGCGGCAAAGTCGCGGATAACGACTAGTAATCAATAAGGCATAGATTCAAAATTATTGACCTCACTAATTTATTTTTTTGCTATAATATTATATTACGTAATTTAATACATTAAATTTCTGGCTACTCTGTCAAATATCAAATTCCAATACCTGTGTATAGACTTAAAATTTGTGTAATGTCCTTCTAATGACCTTTGATTGCGTAAAAGATTCATGATTTTTATGCAGTTAATGCCTCGTGCCCTTCTGTATAAAAATGTTTTGTGATTTTGTAACGTTTTCTTTTCGTGTGAGCTATTAATGTTTTTGTTTTATGCAGAAATAAGTTATAAAATGCATTTTTAGATATGAGGTAAGCAGCGTACATATATAAATGATCATTAATTAATTAAATATTAAATATTAATCGTTAATTTTTGGTGCCAGAAATATTAAAATTAATGTATATCATAATGCCACGAAATTTGGAGAAAAGTATCAGAGTTTACTTTATTATTAATATTAATTGTGAAGTTTTGATATTCCAAAAGTGGCATAAGATGTTTTCTATTTAAGTACAATAAAGTGTTTTTAACCGACTTCAAAAAAAAGGAGGAAGTTCTCAATTCGTCGGAATCTTTTTTTTGTTTTTTGTTTTTATTTTTTATGTATGTTCCCCGATTACTCAAAGACGCCTGAACCGATTTGGAAAATTCTTTTTTTGTTTGAAAGGGTATACATCCCAGGTGGTTCCATATAGTTTTTATTAAAATCGGTTCATCCGTTTTTAAATGACGTCAAAAAAACATATTTTGTAATGTATGCTACCTCATATCTCCAACATTTGTAAAGCGATTATGATGATTCTTTTCTTATTTAATAGGGCACATCTTCAGGGTGATCCCACATAAATTTTACTTACATAGATCGGCTCAGTAGTTTTTAAAAATGTGCGAAATCAAATCCACCACTAAAAAGTAAAAAATAAATAAACTTTTTAAAAAAAAAATATTAACCTCCTTCAAAAAAATCACTAAAAAGATGAAAATAATGAAATTTTGAGGTCGGCGCCTATTTAATAAAAGTAGATATGTAATTAAAAGTGTTTGTAATGAAATTAGCTTCGACCTCAAAATTTCATTATTTTCATCTTTTTAGTGATTTTTTTGAAGGAGGTTAATATTTTTTTTTTAAGTTTTGTATTTTAATGTTTTGACCTCGACAAGGTCGCAAATGAAATAGGATAATTAAATAATTATTGAGTGTTAGATAATATCTAACGGAGATTCTAGATTTTTACATTTTACCTGAATAAATTTTATATAGAAATTTTAAATATTGTGTCGACATAATACTTTAAAAATGAATAGTGTTTTTTGTTTTTGGTAACGCTAATAAATATTTTTGTGAGTATTTTTTTCGTGATAAAATAAACTGTTAGTAAAATATGCTATTGAGAAATTTCGACCTATGGTCACAAAATTCATTTTATTAGCTGTGATTAAGCATTAAGCTTCACAAAATTTGGCTTGCTGCTTAAAAATTTCAAAAAACTCTAATTTTTGCTCTGAAAATTGAATTCATAAACATGCTTTAAAGCACGTCACGATATTTCAAATTACGGGAAGGCAAATTAACATTTTGAAGTTTGCTCCTAACAAACTTATATATATAAATTTCAAATTCATTTTTTTCTCTCCAAAAATTTGTGTAAAACTTATGCGAATTTGCTCGTTTTTATCTGATCGTTTATTTAGATCAAATAAACTATAAAAACTTGGCTAAAACTCATATGGGAAGAATGGTACATATTTCTAGTTTATTTTGCAAGCATTACCATCAAAGATCGAATAAGATTTTTCATAGAAATAGAGATTTCAGAAATGTAACAGCTGGTAAACATTCACCTTAAATAAAATGCATTTTCTAATTGACTTTTTAAAGTTCTTTCTTTGCCTGTGACATATATAAAACACACATACAACAAAGTAATAATTATAATTAATTAATTAAATTGGTATGTTAAGAGAAACGAATACATTTTTTTTACAGATCGTCTCACCGTGAATCATTTGTCTACGTGTCTGGACATTCCATTTCAACGCCAGGGGGTAAAAATATGTAAGTTTGCAATTTTTATTTTATTTTATTAACGGTGTATTATAGTACTTTTCCATTTGCAACGACCCAATCTCCAAAATAAAACCTTAGTTATTTAAAAATATTTATGTATTGAAATGAAGTCAATTTATCCATCGCTGATTTAACTTCCTAATTAGTAATTACAGTAGTAATCGAATTCGTTAATAATGTCGCTTATGCAAATGGTCCATCGGTCCATCTAAAAATTTTGTTATTTTAAATACAGTAAGACCCCGCTTAACACGGGAGATACGTTCCTATAAGTTCCTGCGCTATACGGAACATCGCTAAGCGAGGTCATCTTACTACGTAGATAATTGGCATTAGTGAAACAGAACCGGTAATAAGAAAATTTGTTAGTTTTTTTTGTTTAATTTTGTAACGTTTATTGAATACTTTTTAATCATATTAATTATAGATTTATTAATTGTTAATATCGATTTTTCTTCATAAAACACTTATGAAAAGCAAATAAAAGTTCGAGTAACAAGTTATGTTTGTGATGAGAAAGGTTCCTCATTTGACATATTTTGTTTTTTGTGAAGAAGTCATCTAATGTCTTTTGCCTTTTTCTGTTTCGTTCAGCAAGCTATTGTCGATAGCAAGATATTGCATCAATGACACTTCGTCTTGCCTTTGAACTTCTGTCAACATTTGAATCATTTTATATAAACTGATCCATAATTTACTTTATAGTGGCTAAACTAATTTTTAGAAACAGCGCTAAGCGGAGCAGCGTTAAGCGAGGCCTTACTGTAACTTCTTTAAAAAATGTTTGTTTTGAGAAAAAAAAATGTCTAAAATGCAATTATTTCAATGACACACTTTATTATACGTCACTGGCCCATGTGTTTACCATCTTATTTTCGACTCTCGTATTAATGCTCCGCCTAAAGGGATCTCTTAGCTCCACCTAGCTCTAGAGTAGAGATTCAAGGTCAACCGGGAAGGGGTTAAACATCGCTCCCCGTTCCGAAACTAAAACAGAGCGTTATTTATAGAACACACCGTATACAATACTTAAATATCCATGCTTTTTTTCGAATTACGAGTAAAACTTTTCAGAAAATAATATTTTTGATAAAACCCCGTTTGCGTTCCATTCCAGTTGAAATGATTGATGTATTCTTTTTTTATTCTTGTTAAATCAATACATCATAAAACTTGTATTCTATTAAAGACGTCGCAGTTGTGTATAAATCTGTGGGTACAAGGTAAAACCGCTTATGTGCGTCGATAAATGTGATCGACGACGCCGGCTCTCGTCATTGCAGCGAAAAATAGACACTAGGTGACACATATATCCAGTGAAAGGTTAATAAGCCGTTTTGAAATTCACTCTAAATTTAGAATAATTTATGTAGAGAGATGAAACGTTTTTTACACAATGCTACACAAAATCAATAATAAATATCTATAGTAATACTGTCTGTATGTCTGTCTGTCCAGATGATTATATGTAAAACAGGGCAGGATTTAGGCTTTGGGCACTATGGGCACGTGCACATAAGCCCCCCACAAAATCCAACCATAAAATAAAACAATCGAAATTTCGAAAAAAAAAATAAATACCCAATTTTGAATATTTCATCGAGATTTTGATTTTTTTTTTAATTTCTAATTTGGTTTCAAAAATTTCGACTTTTTTTCAAAAATTTCGATTTTTTTTCCAAAGTTTTGAATTGTTTATTTTTAATATTCTGAAATTTTTCAAAAAATTATTATTATTATATAGACCTCCAAAAATGTTTTGCCCATTTTAAAATATTTAAAGCGAGTATATTAATTGTAGGGTACCTACATAATAGCATTCGCCATACATGGTTTTGTCTTGTGAACAGTGATTTAATGTTTGTGAATCATGGATAATTTTTTCCCTCCTTGTCTTACAAATGTGTTTAGGTGATTCACACTTTAATATATTGTTATTTCTGCCAGCAGTCGCGAACCCACGGTCTGCGGGCTGGACGGTTGCCAAACTGCAGTGAGTCGCGACTTTTTTTTGAACGCTCACGTCACAGTAATTCTAGGAAAAATGAAGCCTAAGAGACCATTACATATTTTCAAATCATGAAATCGTACAGAAAAAAAAATAAAGAATTTATTTCGAAATATTTGGCAGGTTTCAGTGGTAGCTTGGAGTAGATACAAAATGTATAAGGAGCTAGTCATCAAAATAGTATGGTTTGCTTAATGGAACGGCAAAGCAATAAAACAATGTAAGGATAAACCCGACCCATATATACAAACTATGCCATTTACATTACACTGTGAAGTATAAATCTATTACTTCTTGAATTTTGAATAGACTATAAGAATAGACGTATAATATTCTTGGAACCATGGTTTGTGACTAAAAATAATAAAAAATAGAGTCTGTTAGGCAACATAACACAATAAGAGCCGTTCTAACCTTATTTTACTAAAAGTTTGACATACGCGGTTTTACCTGTAGGTCACAGATATTATTGTTATATTTATTTCTTATTGTAATTTGTAGTCATAAACAAAAACTGCATTTAATTAAAATAATGGAAATTTCCTTTTGCATATTTATAATAAGTTACCCCAGTTTCCGCAGTTCCGCGATGTCACTTTTGCTTTTTCTTTTTGACGACGCGACCGCGACGGCTTGACTCAGTGAAATTATGGAAAATTTTCTGAATTTTTATCAGTAATTATTATTGTTTTATCGTCGTTCAGTATAATTGTAGACAATAGACGCTCGCCAACTAGGGTTATTAGCGTCATTGATCGATTTTATGCTACTTTATAGTTTATTAGATTACCATGAAATACAATATTGCTGTTGTGTTTTTTAACCGACTTCAAAACAAGGAGCTAATATAATTCGACGCGTTTTTTTATGTATATGTCCCTTACTATAAACATTATTTCTAATATTTTATAGATCCTTGAAAAGAACCAAATTCTTGACCGAAAATTGTTGAAAGAACTTGTGACAATGAATTAAATTGGTATTATGTAGTTTTTTATTCATGTCTGATGTTAATATTTAAATAAATAAAAATTCTCCACTATTTTTCAGACTTTTTTATTTATTATTTTTACGTTTCGCCCTAATCCGGATCAAAACGTCACAATAAAAAATAATAAAGTCCGCAAAATAATGGAGAATATTTATTTATTTCAATAGGTATTAGTTGGTTGCCGAGCGTCTATAATCTACAATCTCTCTTCTGTAACATTCATGCAATTATTCATAAAATTATGTCGGTTTTTTAATGTTTTAAAATCTTAGGACCGTTTCTGTGGACAGCAAATTCCTCAATTCCAGTGTACAGAAAATCCGTCACGATTACATTTTTTTTAATCGCAAAACGTTCCCATTATTATAGAGAAAAGCATTGATATTCTGCGAAGTCTATTACAAAGAAACGATGTAAATTTTTCCAACACAAAGCGATATTGAATGTTAATCCTAAAGTTTATAATTAAATCTTACATCTCGCTTTAACACATTCGATAGAGAAACAGCGATGGGAAATTGATATTCTTTAAAATCAGGTCGTTGTTTTGGTTTACGCGCATGCGCATTACATACCGACGGCAGGAACGCGTCGTTACGCTTGACAACCGTACATGCGCATCAAAGCTCGCGACAACGACGACGATATGACGGCGACGCCACGACCCGCGAGATCTCTTGCACTCGCAGTTCTAAGCCCTCTCTTCGATCGAACGCCCGAAACAATTGCATGCATAATATTGTTTTACACTTTCATTTGTCACTAATAAACAGATGCGTGTGTGTCATTTGTTCGGACACCGTTTGTGTTTTGTTTTCTGTCAGTAATTGAACAGTGTTGTGATCGCGTTTTGTTCTGTCAAAAAGACTGTCGATTGTTTTCAAAGGTGTGTTGAAAACAAAAACGAACCGTATTTTTGATATTTTTTAATTGTTGTTAAACGCGTTGTGTGGATTTTGAAGAAAAATAATTCGAAAAGGATGACTGAAAAAAGGTAAGTGAACAATACATATATTCTTTGTTAAATCGAGCGTTGCTGTCTATACTTCGTTTTGTGACTATTTTTAGAAAAATGTGCGTTTTTTTATAATATATAAAATCAATCAATAATGATTGGGTGATTGGTTCGTCGTCTCGCGCGAAAAATTAAAAAAAAATTAGTCAAGATTTCCATTAACTAAATTATGAATTCAATTGAAAACGTATTGTTATTTTTATTGGTTAAATTACGCGACGGAAAAATGAAATTTAAAACCGGCATTGATTTTTTCGCGTAGCTAAAAATATTGTATTATTCATAATTTTACCATAACTGTCAGATACAAAAAAAAAACCCTGTCTAAGTTTTATGTATGGTATTATAAATTTAGTCCCGCAGCAAGCAGAAATCTAAAATTCATTTTTAACCCCCGACCCAAAAAATCAGAAATGTTTTAAGTTTGAAACATTCTTGCATCTTATAGCTTCAAAATGGATGAACGGATTTTAATGCGTTTTTTAATGCGTTTTTTAAAGAGTACCTATAACTGCGAGATGATTCGTAGCTACAGAGTTTAATTTTAAATAAAAGTTTTGATATATAGTTGACAATAACCCCCTCTCGTGAGAGCGTTGTAAACTAAGAAAATATCTTCTTTTTTAAATAAACAATTCCATTGGTCTAAGAGCATAGGCAATGAAGGGCGGGATGATATGTTTTCATGGAAGCATCTTCAGCTGTAGATAGATAAAAAAAACTTTGAATTATAGACGCTCGACAACAGAGGTTATACGTGTATAAAACTGTAGAACAAACAAAATTTGTCGCTCATTTTAAGCCACTAATCTTAATCCTCTGCCAGGTCTCTGTTTTTGTATTGGGATATTACTAAAGAGGCATTGTACAAAATTTCACAATGTCTCAAATATCTACCCAAAAATGTCTAACAGCTCTCGGACCACAATAATTTATTACTCTACACCATTTCAGGATCGACTGTCAATTATTTGGTTTCATGACAAACATATTTACGCCTCAGTCCAACCGAAACATTTTTTCGATCGGTTGAATTTTATATTTCGCTGCGCAACGCTGAACAAGTATTTCATTATTTTTAACATTGTTTATGGTTTCTTCGACTTTGATAAGCTGCTTTAAGACTATTTATTAGTCTCTGGACTTAATGGTTTCCAGTCAACAAGGGCCGCGCTTAGTGTGAAAAATTGGCTTTTAAAACAGAAATGTCACTTTAACTATTTGTGTCTAAATATAAAAATATTGTTTGTAAACAAACTATGGCCCTGATAATAAAATCACGTAATACACTCGAACAGCGGTAACTAAACGTTCACGCGCCCACGACCTTAATAATAATAATAATAATAATGCGTTTAACGTCCGTTTCTCGACTTTTGTGTCATAACAGACGCCATTCGCACCATTACTATTTTCCATTTACCACCTCCCGTTATTTTCTAAAATTTAAACTTCAACTTATATAATAGCAATGGGTGAATGAAGGAATTATAGGAAATTAGAATAAGGCAGGTAATTTTTGAACTAGGAGTTTGATAGGTAATCGGCCATGGCCTTAAATAAGGAACCATCTCGATATTTATCTGGAATTAATTGAGGGAAACCATGGAAAACCTCAATCAAGATGGACGGTACAGGAATTACCGTTTCTCGGCGAGAGGCAGTAGGAAAAAGTCCCAGTCACATCTGCCCCTGCCGGGAATCGAACCCGTACCTCCCGAATGGGAGTCTGGTGCTGTACCACTACTCTACCCAGCTCGGTATGTAAACATAATACAGCTACGACCTTATTCGTTCTTATTTCACAAAATTGTTCCATCACAAACCTAAAGTGACTCTTCCTTTTTGGGAAAAGTTTTTTAAATCTTCAAATAAATTTCCAAAATTTAGAGTAATCAATTGACAGCGGCACCTTTGCAACAGCATTTTTTAACCTCGTAGTATGGCTTAAATTCAGAGCGTTCCGATAGTCTTAGTCGGTTTTTAGGGTTCCGTACCCAAAGGGTAAAACGGGACCCTATTACTAAGACTCCGCTGTCCGTTCGTCTGTCACCAGGCTGTATCTCATGAACCGTGATAGTTAGACAGTTGAAATTTTCACAGATGATGCATTTCTGTTGCCGCTATAACAACAAATACTAAAACAGAATAAAATAAATATTTAAGTGGGGCTCCCATACAACAGACATGATTTTTTTGCCGTTTTTATAGATAATGGTACGGAACCCTTCGTGCGCAAGTCCAACTCGCACTTGACCGGTTTTTCTAAACCGTTATCTTGCGGGGTTTAAGTAAAACTTCTTTAGGCAAGGGTATCTGTTTGAAATTTCTTGTGACGCATTATGATTACGAGCAAGAACGGTTACGAAAATGAAGAGGAAGAAAGAATGCCTTGTTTTATATTACGTAGACGAGGGTGGGGCACTCCCGAACCGTTCTGACCAAAAATTAGAGGGGAGGGGACTTCTAAACCGTTTTGACCAAAAATTATTTTCCAAATTTTTTTTATATTACGTAGACGAGGAAGAGGCTCCTAAACCGTTCTGTACAAAAATTAGAGGGGGTAAAATACAACAAAAAAAATAAAATATACAAAAAGAACTTCTAAGTCTAAAACAGTTTTACTTCTCTCGCGAACTTATGTGAATGAGGCTCATATTTTTTTTTTGGTATTTTCACCAGCGAATTTCGATTTTCTTATATAAAAAAGATATTAACCATTTTGCGGTCACATATGTCATTTGGATTAATCGTTAGCATGTTGAGAAACACTGGAATATTGAACAAATATCAAAGTTAGGAGCGTTTATACAGGATATTCAGAAAGTCGCAAGCAGCCCATGGGCAATTATTTCTAAATTGAATCATGAACGTCAGGATATAATAAATGTGTTTGCTAACGTGATCTAGTATAAAAAATGTTAACACTTCTGACACTACTGCGTTTGATACACAAAAGTATAAAAATACATTAACCTGTTCGGTATTTCAGTGTCAGACTAAAATTGTAGACACTAGTATAGCTCTGACTCTTGAGCAAAGGAACATAGTGTAGTGTAGATCACGTGACAGACGTTTGAATTTGACAATTGTTACAACAAATACATGCGTTTGATAAACCTAACGTACACTTTTCACTTAGTTATCTGCACAACTACAACATACCAAACACACCTAAATTTTGGAATATGAAACGTACATTACTAAGGGGCCATTCATAAAATACGTTCGCATACAAGGGGGGGGGGGGTCTTGCTGAATGTGACAAGGGGGGACGGGGGGTCTACGGCAACGTGACGTTCGCTGTTCATTAAAATATTCTGTTAAATAGAATTATTATTTATTTGTTCGTTATAAAAGATTAATTTATTCAAATTTTATTATAAAAACTAAATAAATATTTTTAATTTTCAAAATTTGTGTACTATCCATTGAAATTTATTATATTCAGGGGGCCGGTGTTAGTTTTTGTGACGAAATATTTACAGGGGGTCACAGAAAGTGACACAGCGTGACAATAGGGGGGGAGGGGGTCAGAAAAAGTTGATTGTAGCGTGACGTATTTTATGAACGGCCCCTAATTGTGGGCTGTGACTTTTTTCTATTTATTTATTTATTGTGGATTGTAGACGCTCGATAACCGACAACTAAAGTTAAGAATTGAAGTTAAACGTCCCACGAGCGCAGGCGTGAACGAACCCGCAACAGTCTGATGTAAAGACCAGCGCGCTAACCGTTACACCAAGCTGTCCTCATTTGATTTTTTGATTACTCGCACAACCCTATTAGTAACAGTTTATCGGTAGATATTTTTGTTAGTGTTGCACAATTTTGTACAGCCTTGCTTTTCCACTTTATCATTAATAATTATTATCATTCACAAATTACATTAAATATGTGTTAATATGTGTGCCGCTTATCTCTTATTCAAAAAGAAAATAAATATTTGACATCGGTTATATAACCAAACAATGTAATTACAATGCAGATCGATAACAGGTCACTAGTTCTAACGATTAGTCGATAACAAACGATAACGACATTTTTTTCGGTCTGCTTTCTATAATACTATAAGCATAGATAAGTCGTGAGAATCAACCTTTGTGCCAGATAAAAGTTTCCGAGCTTAAAATATCAATTAGAAAAAAGTATTTTTTTTAGTTTTTTCTTTTAGAAAAAAACCGAGCGAACGGAGGGTTCCGTACATCGTTTGCTATAGTTTTCTGGTAATCTTTAGCAGCTTCTTTAAACGCATTAAATTAGATTAGTATCGTTTAGAGAAGATAGTTGCGTCATTTCTGTTTATAAATGGATTTCGGGTCGAGAGATTCTATGTTTTCTAATAAGGGGTGGTTCTGTAAATATAGTCTCATTTAGTTGTTCGTCGCTAGTCGAGCCACACCATTAAAAATATAGATACCGCCTATGACCCCCTAAAATTATAAATCACGCCGCTACTGATCGCTTTTCCCACTCTTCCTACTGCGCAGATTCCCCAACGTTCTACTGTCTTCTCTAAACGATACTGCTGCGACTGTTATGAAGAACTAATTTAGAAATATATATTAACATTTAAAACCGTTAACACGTTCAACACCCGGTATAATAAGCCATCGTGTAGATAGTTAATATGATATTTCCTATGCAAGCAGTTAAAATTAATTAACATAAATAAACAAAAGACAGTAAGGTACTTGAATAAGTTACATGCACGAATTTCAACATGTCCGCGTGAGAAAGATGAACCTACTAATTAGTTAACATATTTTTTACGATTAATTAATAATTAATTAATTATGGATAATTAATTAACCTCGACTTAAATAGCGGCACCGGAAAATGAAGTCTTCGTTGATTTCTGACCCTTTTTGTTGATATACATTTTATTTATGGTACCAACCACGCATTTACCCGAGAAATACAATTTACAGCTCCCTGTAATGACAATGAAATGGAACCCAGAAACGTTTCCACATATTTTATCTCGATATTCATGAAAATCGCATGAAAATCGGTTGAGTAGTTTTGTTTTTAGATAAGCAAACAGCAGACAAACAAACAAAAAAACGTAGCGAATTGTAAAAAACCTTGCGGTGTCGATGTTTGCAGAAAATTAAATTTTAAACTCTGAACGTGTTACATCAGTGATTTGTTTCTACAGTCTAATAAAGCTTGAATACAAGATGGAAACAGATTTTGTAAAACGCTTTTTCTCAAAATTACGACTTCTTTATTTGAATGCCCGATAAAAACAAATCCAGTTTTTCATATATTAAACATTGTTATTATTTGAATGGTCGAAGAGAACAAATTTTTTAAAACACTTTTTCGGGTATTACTTAAATGTCTATCCTTATTATTGGAACTGTTATTTACAAAAAAAAAAAAAACATACAAAAATAGTTTATTTAACTGCAGAGAATTTTTGGTTATATTATAATTAATTGTTTTTATGTACATATTCATAAATAATTCATTTTACGCGTACGCGTGTGCGCAGTAACAACCCAAACACACTTGCATGTACGAATGTGGTTAATTATGCAGCTACTTTATGCAATAAATCGCCGGATAAATGTGTAAAATTAACCATCTAGGGATGAGCAAACATCTCGGAAAGATCAACGCTCCTTATTTTTTCTCAGTTACAATCAGCCCTCTCTGAGAATGATTGTGAGAGATTTTTTTTTGTATTTCCTACACAAATTATAACACAGACCCGCGAGAGCAGGGTGAATTCGTCTATACTACAATATACCTCCGTGCGAAGTCAGGAATCGAATGACTTCAGAAAAAATGGAAATACATCTGAATCATACTCTTTTTCATTGAGATAACATTTTACCCTTGAAATCGTTAAAACAGTAGCGCGCACAACAGTTTCACTTTAAAAGTAATAAATTGGAAAGATGAGTTGATACCAGTGTTGGAGTCTTTTTGAGATAACATTAATATTCTGCATTGTCGACCGCGACATTGTTTTGTTTTGAGTTTCTATTAGCTACGCATAAGTAACAAACACGTTTAATATAATTTTCAATATCGTGATCAAACGTATTAGAACTTGTCTAGATTAAATCAAATTTTACTGTGTTTTATTTATTTATATTTAATTTTATATATCGATCACAATGGTATTTATACTAGGTTCAAACAACCGTGACACGAAATAAATCTTGATATAATTTTAATTGTAATTTTAGTTTTCATTAACCAGGTAATTAGAAGCTTTTAAATGTTTGTTGGATAATAAACAATACACATTGTCCATCCTTGACTGCCCCGCGATCTTGACCAAATTATTATTGCTAATGATTACAATTTCCTAAGAAATAACAATTTAATTATTATTTTTTTTTTGTTATATTGTAAATACTTTTACATGTCATTGTGATACAAATGATATTACTATTTTAATTAACCTTTCCGAACTGTGTTTAAATAATTTAAATATCCACAATTTATTTAAAATATAAATTTAAACTGCTTTGAACCATATTTTCAAGACTGCCAGGTTGTTTTTAAATTTGAAGTGTCACCGATTTATTTGTTAAAGTCGAAGAATTTTAGGACTATGAAAGTTTTAATATAATTTGTTGATAAAATTTGATCATCTTAATGTCACTGTGAAATTTATCAGAATACATTTTGGTTTGTTGATATTAATTTACAATGTTATTGTGATTTTATTGTCAAAATGCCAGCTCATTTACAGGAACCGAGATAATATTTTATCATTTAATTACTATTTCTCGTCGATTTAGTATATTTAAACGGATGCATACATTTTTAATTTAAAAACTAATTCTTGTAACAATTTGTTTTTATTACATTCGACCGAACTAAATTAACGAATAATTTATAGATTCCATTAAAATTGTTTTAAATTTGCACACAAATTTATTTTTTTGTTTGAATTCAATTAGAATTCCCGGATGGCTACAGACTTTAATAAAATGAATCTTTAAAATAATTTTCAATTGGGCACAATTGATTGGTCAAAAAAGAGACTGTGTATTTTACACTACACACTATAGAAGTAAACCTGGTATTATTGTAAAAAAAAACAGTAATAATGACAGTAACCTCCGGGATCAAACCTACAACCTTTAGGTTACGAGGCAGCCATTATATTTCTAACCCACCATAGCACAACGTTTTACTGCAACGTTTCGTTACACTTTCAGTCTCATGAAATCGATTTTACCCTACCGTGACAAAAGAAGTATTACTTCAAAAAATCAAAATATAAAGTTGCGAGCCAACTTGATTCGGCTTACTTTAACTGGATATAAAAGTTTGAGAGGCACTGGAATGTACGAATATTTACTTTACATAACCCAAAGTACACCATGCGCCTAACCATTGACATAAATAATATGACTTCGCATTTTCTATCAAAATTGCTGAAAAATGTTGACCATAATTATTGTCTGAACGCTATTGGTACAAATCTGAATTTCGGTGGACGTTACTGGTCCGAGTCTTAATCAGTGTGAACGGTGTTTGTCCGCGAGATAAGGAGAGCTTGGTGTAACGGTTAGCGTGCTGACCTTTGTATCAAACGGTCATGCGTTCGAATCCCGCTTCGGCTATGGATGTTTCGTAATGTCCTTTTTGCTGTAAGATCTTAGTGATCGAGTGTAAATAATCTACAATAAATAAATTAGAGAAGGATTAACCTGTGCCCACCGCTTATCGTGTTCTCTGTCCCGTGCATTTAGGATAAACTAGCAATGCATTTCTATGTGTCAATAATTGAAAAAAGACGTAAAAGAAGCAGCCACCATTGCGTGTCTTCTTCTACTGATTTTTACTCATTTAAAGTCAGCTCTTTCTAAGATATCAATTTTTTTCTTTCACTTCGATTGAGCTAAAATAGTCTATTTAGTCTCAATCAGCATTATATAAAAGAAGCCGGGTCGCAGTGCCAATACCCTGCCGACAATATAGTGTATTTACTAATACAGGCAGTGTTGCGGCTTTATTATGCGAACTTAAGTTAGTTTTTGGGCACAATAAAAAATGTGACTCCTTAATACACCCCTTAAAAGAACATTTTTTTTTCTTAATTGCAATATTATTATCAATCGAACCGCTATACCAAATTATATACGACTTTCAGTAAATAATTCACTATCTGCAAACTAGTGTTTTCATAAAATCTGTAAGTCCGGTCCTGTCAGGCCGATTTTATTAAAATTTTAGGGACACTTTTTAAATACTACTAAAGGGTTAAATGTCAATTCTGGAACGATTCTGAGAATTTTTTCGGTATTTTAGGGCCCAAAAACATTTTTCAACCCCTATAAACTACCCTTAAAATGGCCCGATTACGCCCATTTTAAATAGGCTTCTTGCGGTGATGGATTTCAACACGTGGGCCAAATTTCGTTAAAATCAATTGACTCTTTCGAAAGTTATACACACACACACACACACACATATATATATATATATATATATATATATATATATAAACATTTTCAAAAATGGTGCCAAGCTGCTTAGAATGATATGAAACGTCGAGAAATTTTGGTCCGACCCCTAGGTCCCGCGATCCAACCGATGCCAATAGTGTATGTTGCCATATGGCAAATACACTAATAAGGCATGCGTCCCATAACACACGACCGAAGTGAAACTTCCAAGATATGAATAGTATGATTTATGAAATAGATCCCGCGAAAGGAAAGGGAATTCGTCTATGCCACAAAATAGCTTCGTGCGAAGTCAGAAGTCGATTTATTTGTATTTGTTTATAACACACTCCGCGTTTTCTGGTTTGTCTATATTCTCGATAGGTCAATTAGTCTGACCGCAGTAACTGATATTATTTTCACGGTTTAACGGATATCCCCGGAGGTTATGTAGTTAAATTAACATTGTTACGATTTCGTAACTTGCATAAATCGATGGTCTTGACCGCTCACCATATTATAATAACGTAACGTCATAACATAACAACTGAGTGTTGTTAATATATGTTCGGTTACGAAATGTCAATTTAACAGTTAATGGTTACAATAAAACATATGCATATCTACAGGCACACTACAAAACTGCATAAATCGAATATTCGATATATTTCTTCCATTTCATTTTTGCTTTAGTTATTATTTTACGCCTTTTTTTAAACTAAACTCTATAGCTGGGAACCATCTCGAAAGCATATTCTTTCAAACAAACAAAAAATAAAGCATTGAAATTGGTTCGTTCGTTTTGAAGTTAACGACAAATGCTTCAAAGTTTTAAACACCAGTCCTTTTTTGCATCTCGAAAAAGAAAAAACCGGTCAAGTGCAAGTCGAACTCGCGAGAAGAGGGTTCCGTACTATTCCGTTTTCCGTGAGTACTTTAAGACTTAAGATTTTCGTTTCAATTTTCCTGTAAACTATAGGTGAGACCCAACATTCCCTATTTTTTTCAAAATTTTAGGCGCAGTAGTTTCGCAGATAAGAGGGGGATGGTCAATTGTTAATCTATTTTCTTAAATAACTTTAAAAGTATTTATTTTAAAATTATAAAAAAAATACATTTGAGACCCTTACTACAAGCCCTTTCATTTGATATGTCACACGACACAGTTTGACAAACTTTTTTTTTAATTTTCTAATTTACCCCCCAAATGACCCTTATGTTCAAAATTCATTTATTTACGTTACACGTCTGTCTTATGGTCACCAATTTACATATGTGTACCAAATTTCAACTCAATCGGTCCAGTAGTTCGGCGCAAATTGGCTTTGACAGTGGGACGGACAGACACACAAGTGATCCTATACGGATTCCGTTTTTTCCTTTTGAGGTACGGAACCCTAAAATAAAGGGAAAAAATGGTTTTCGATATTTTGATATTGGGGTATATATTAGGGGCAAGCAAGGAAGGCGCCAAGTCCCAGAGAGCGCCTCAGTGGTACATAAAATAAAGGAAAAAATATTTTTCGCTTTTCGATATTTCGATTGTGGTATATATTAGGGGCAAGCAAGAGGGGCGCCATAATTATATCTCGCTCCATCCTAAAACTTCCCTCGGACCGGCATTTGCAAAGTAGTCACCGACGTGAATTTTAAAAATATTTAAAAAAATGATATAAGTGATGTTGTCTTGTCACCGAAAATCGGTATTGTAATTTGTACAATAAAAGAAGCCGTTTTAATTTATTTTACCGGTGTCCAAATATTGCATATATATAAATCATAAACTAAATTAATTCCAAGGCAAATAAAAAGCTTAGAATAATAAGGTCTGCAAAGAATGTGGCGATATCTGATCGCTTTCTATGAAGGCACATCACTGTTGACTGTTTAAGGACTTAGAAGGAATACAATCGGTCTTTTAACGCTATGAAATGTTTTTAACAGTAGTAATCCGGCGTGTTTACGTTATTTTTCACCATCTTCTCAGTAATCCGACGGTTCCCCCGAACAAGAGATGACATATTACTAAAACTCTACTTGACTTTTTTAATTATGAATCATTTATCAATTATGAAGCAATCGTGGTATGCAGAAATGACAGAGCAATCAGATTCGATAATCAAAATATCAGGCCACTGGTGTGACGGAATCATTTGTTAAAATGAAATCACCTCCATAATGTTTTTTTTAATGTATACTAGCTGCAAACCCGGGTTCGCTCGGGTCAAATTTTGTGTAAACACAATCTTTAAATGGCAGTTAGAGTGTACGTGTAGGTAAATTGACTTAATATTTTATTACAAAACTACCGTACCGATGCGTCATCTATGAACAACTTTATTTATGACCTAAGTGGATGAAACAGTATCTATTGTCGATTCTAAATTTCAAGTCTACCGTACCCCGCGACGAAATTATTAATAAAGATTACAGTCAACCCTTCCTTAGAACGCCAATGCTCCTTGACGTGGCACAGGTTTAGTCTGGACATTCTTTCGAGGAACGCATTAATTTAAACTTTAATGAAGTCACGTACTGTGTAAACAATTGAAGGTGTTGAATTACAATCAACAAGTATTAAACGAAAATGTATTTTTTTTAATTGCAGAGTCAGATGTGTCAGCGTCTTATAAATAGTAATTAATGGAATTTTATTTAGGATTTTAAAACAGTAGCGTCCGGTCGTCCAAGTACTTCTTATTAGTGTAATCGAAATTAAATAAAACACATTTTAATTTTTTTACACTTACCAATTTTTTTAACAATAAGTAATTGTGGCTTCGAAAGATCCTAAACTCTTGTATTAATGTTTATAAAGGTTAGAGAAGAAATAAAATAAAATATCCTATTTAAAATGAACAGTACTATGTATTTCTTTATTTTATTTAGATATAGACATTGTGACGTCATAGCGGTACTAAAATTATTTATAATGAGGTCACCAAGACTAGATGACTGATTTTCCGTCAGATATTTTATTTTTACGTAGGCGTTATTGATGAACTTATAAAAAACGCTTTTATGAATGGATTTTTCGTTCCTTTTATGGTTTTATAATTTGAAATATTGTATTTTTTAATTTAATATATGGTCACAGGACCAAAATGCTCATGCCGAATCTTTAATAGAAAGCAAAGCTCTTTGCGTACGTTTTTCTGTGTTAACTCTAAAAACACGGAAACTACTGAACGGATTTGAATGCGGTTCCTACCATTCGATAGCTTGTTTCTTGGGGAAGACTTAGATTGAATTTACACAAACCACTATTGTAATAATAAATCGGTGCTGGGCCTAAATAATCTTAATTATTGGTGGCCTTAAAAATATCTGTAAACATTTTTGGATAAACGTCAGTAATTTTTTTTACATATTAACGCAAAGCTTCACTGTAAGCTACATTCGAATATTAAAGCATCGCTTGAGAATAAAACGTTTGAAAAAAGAATACATGAGTGTGCCATAGGCAGTTTTGGATTGTGACCACATTAATAAAAGATGAATGGACAAGAAAAAAGGCGAGGAAAAGCTTTTAAGAATAGACTTTCAGTTATTGATTTATGTAATTATGTTATAGTATGTACATTTGATTCATCAATTTTATTCTCTTTCGATATTTACAGGGGAGACGTCACATGGTAATCCTGTACTAAACGAACAATTCTTACGTAAAGCGGCTTTAAGGGGGTCGTCTTATGTGACAGCTGTTTTTTTCACGCTTTTTTGGGAATTTTTTGTGGCGAACTATGAATGTATACTACCTTAATATTTTCATCATGTATTTATTGACATTTCACCAACCTTTCCAAAATTTTTCACATTGAAATGTACAGTTGAACCGACTGTAGATCTCCGGGATGACGCCCATGTAAAAAAAGTAGGCTGACGGTTGCCACGATACATACTGTTTTGCTTATTTAAAATCAACAAGTCAAATTGCGTTTTAATTGGCAGGCCTGTGACTATAGCCGGGACCAGAATTAAGTCGAAATATTGAAAAATTCATGTTTGACGAAGATTTGAAAAAAAAATTACGATTTTCCTCGTTTTTTTTACTATTCCAGCTTGAAGAATAAAAAAACTATTACAGTTATCACAATCATTTTGGTTCGGGCTAGAACTATAGATGTACTGAAGATACTATAAAAATTTCAACGCAATCGGATCATTAGTTTTTGAGATATCGTGGCAACCATTTAAAAAAATACAGTTTCGAGAAAAACGCGTTTGAAAAATCAAGTATGCGTAACAGATTGAAGCAGTTGACTCTCCATCAACCTCTGTAACTTTCCAACGACTTCGAATTTCGAAAAACTCTTTCACAAACATAATCTGGAGATCTTAAAAAGGCAATTTAAGCAAAAAAAAAATTTTGGGTTTTTTTGACCCCTCACATAAGACGACCCCCTTAAGCTGCCGAAATAGACGGTATGACGAACTACAAATCTCCATAGAAAATATTCCACACACGACCGCCCGAGTAGGGTTTTTGGGGAGCACAAAATCGCTCAAACATAAAGCATAAATCGACTTTTAGAATTGCGTGTCCTCTTTTAAAACATCAAATTGTTTCGTCCCTTAGTACCTACATAGTCTTTCGTCTACCTTTTAATTATTCCTTGTTACGACACAATAGAGGTATTGATCTTTTTACTGAATCTACGAGCATCGTACCACATCGTAAAATGTTATGCTTGAAACCATGCAAGCACCAATTAAATATCAAATAACACGATGGAGATTTTGAAGTTCTCAGTTCAAAAGTTCTTTCAAAAATTGTAAATACTACGCTCAATTTCATATTTTGTTTTGAGATTAAATTGAAAGTTTATTAGTGGAAATAAATAATAGGCCAACGGTGGCAACCCCCAACCCGCGAACAGTTTCTGTTCGGCCCGCGAGATCTTTAAAAGAAATTATAAATAAATACTGACTTTTTTCTTTTTGTCCTTGGTAATTAATATAAAAATGATTTGTCGGGAAAAATAGTTTGAACATCAACCGTAAAAATATTTTTTTAAAAACGGAATTATTACAAACTTTTTAACGAACAATTTATATTTACATGTGTATTTTAACTTTTATATCTACTTGATCAAAACATTTAATAGTTATAAAGCTTGAAAAAGTCCCAAGCAAGGGACGAAACGTCGCTATAAATAACAAATAAGTGTTTACTTAAGAAGTCCTTTTTCCCGACAAATCATTTTTGTATAAATAAATACTTTTCGATGTAATTCGTGTAGTTTAAATTTAATATTAAACGCACATATGTTCATAATGTAGTGCTAATGCTAAAACATACATTTATTAAAGCATCTTTCACTTCAAAACTCATCGCAATTATTCTTAATAAGAGAAATAAATGTAGTAATTAACTTCTTTTTTTATTTATTTCATTTTGCAAACTAAAAAATTACAAGTCACATGAATGTGTCAATTAACTACTACAGCCCGCGGAAAAAAACAAAATTTATTCTGGCCCATGTTATAAAAAAGGTTACCCACCCTTGTAATATCATATCATATATATATTAATACGCTAAGGTTGAGATGTTTGCCTCCCTTTTTCGAAAAAACCACACAATTGCTCTACATAAATGTTATATCATTTTATAGAAAATTGCTTGCTGTACCGACATCAACAACTAAAAAATCTATTATTGCTTTTGTTTTTGCAAAATTATTAATTATAACAATTATACATTTATTCAGTATATGCAGCAATGCTGCCATCTGACGGTTCTAATTTTGAAACAACGTCAACATGATTGACGGTCGGTAATTTTTTTTTTTCAATTTTTAATCAAAATTCACGTATATAAATACTTTTCGTATGGCGGCGCTTCAGCTCAACGTTTTCGATCCTTGCGCCTCTATATGATAGTTTTAGAAAAATATTTTCTTGAACCGTCACTGAGCTTCGTAATGTAATACAACAAAAAGAAGAAAGTTATAAAGAGTGTGAGAAATTGGAAACGAATTTTAGTGCGAATTATTCGCACAGGTATCTATTATTACAAGTCGCGTCATAGTATGTTTCGCTTAGAAAAAGTTTTAAAAAAAATTTGTAAGCGAAGTTAAAATTGGCAGGTTATTCGGTTAGTGAGTTAATGACGACAGAACAAACTGCGTTTTACTAACTCGATATCTGCGACCCACGCGTAGCCCACGCCCTTCGTAGCATCTGTGAACTTAAAAGCTTCACGTGCCTACGGTTTATCCAATAAGCAGTATTCTTAATTACTTCATCAGTGGGGTTGGAGATACGTTGATATTAATTATTATATACTAGTCTACGATTTTAGATAAAGGCGTGGGAAGGATATAATTAAATTTCAAGGTCTCGGTACATTGATTTTCTCGAAAGATCGACTCGACATTTTATTGTACACATTTTGATTTAATATAATAATAATGCGTTTAACGTCCGTTTCTCGGCTTTACGTTATAGCAGACGCCATTCGCATCATTACTATTTTTTCATCTACCACATCCCGTTATTTTCTACGTTTTTAAAACTTCAACTTAATTAATAGCAATGGGCGAATGAAGGAATTCTAATAAATTAGGATAAGATAGGCAATAGGGATGTTGACTGTATTCAAATAAAAACATAATTTTAACGAAAAGTAATAGTTTCTATGATAGAAATACTAAAAGACATTATATTTTTCCTTATTTTTAAGGAATTTAATTAATATTTAATAAATAAAACTTAATAAAATCACTCTCAAGTCACGTGACAACAGACACCAATCAGAGCGCATAACGTCATATGTTCAGCCGCTGTCAAAAAACATCATTGTTTGCTTAATATTTAGTGTGTAATTTATTATTATTTGTTTATAGGAAACGTCAAATTACATGTAACTATAGCAACGACTACGAAACAACTTTTCATCACCTCAGTTTACTAACGTTTATGAGCACAGAATACGCATCTATAGGATGGTAGCTCCCGTGTAAACTTTTGAACCTCCTTTGGTATGAACAGGGGACGTCACGCGACTAGTATTGGCGTTTTGGACCGAAATTTGAAACGGGATTTAAAATACATGATTTTTAAAGCTTGAGTAGTATTTAAATCAAAATAATAAATATTTGTGGCTATATTAGGTACTTATGCACGATTTAAAACACTTTCCCAAAAATAGTCAACATCCCTATTTTTGAAGGAGGAGATTTATAGGTAATCGGCCATGGCATCGAATAAGGAACCATCTCGATAATTATCTGGAATTAATTGAGGGAAACTATGGAAAACTTCACGGCGAGAGGCAGTAGGAAAAAGTCCCAACCACATCTACCTCCAACGGTATTCGAACCTGGGACCTCCCGTTTCCAAACAGTAATTTCGTACAACACAGTGACTTCGTCAGACAAAACTCTTAAAGTGTCTGAAGAAGCCACTGTGGGAAATACAGTTAAGTCTAAAACCATTTAAAACGCTTTTCGACCCTCTGTACCTCCGATGCTAGTTATGTTACAGAACTGATTTTTTCATATAGGGATTAAGGCTACTAATTTCATACGTCTAGATGGAATAGCTTCTAAGATATATTTTATTTATTATTACAACGTCCAAATTGCCGTCGAATTCGTTTATTTCCGGTCATCCAACATCTGCACGTGCGGTCAACATATCCAAGGTCACGTTGCCCTGAATCGCGGCTCGCGTCTGTATGTCAGTAGCTCTTTCGGTCGACGGGCCATCTGCTCCGGTTTCTACTCTGTCTCTTTCTCGGTCATACAATTGAAGAAAGATGTCAAGATCAATGGAAGATCGGTTACCACTTTCACTTTTAACGATAGGAAATGCGCGCGAACTTGACAAAGAATCGAATTTGTTATTTTTGCAGGTGCTCGAGTTTTGATGACACGCCGTTTACCTTGTAACTGTCTGTTTTATCAAGGGTTGTCAATTCTGCATACGCTCAATTGCGGATTGGACGCCCCTATATGCGACTTGAAAAATAGTAGTTTATATATCTAGGACGTGGTGATATCCATTTTCGGTGAGTAAGTGACATTATGTTGACACGAGAGACGGCGAGTTTTAACAGTCACACAAGTCAAAATATCGTCACGACTGAGATAATATACCTACTACATTTTTTCAAAATTTCCAATAAAAATCAGAAAGTTATTAACTTCTTTAGTAACGTATCTGTTTGAATTTTTCTGTAATGTTAAAGGGGAAATGATTCAACGGCGGGTAAATATAAGAGAAACCTTGGTAATGCCATATTAAAGGGGAATTGGTGAGGTTTTCCGTGGTTTCTCTCAATTATTTCCAGACTAGCGGCCCAGTCCGGCTTCGCCCGGGTGTAAATGTAATATATAGGATATAAAATATGAGAATCATTATCATTAAATTCTCAACGTGTATTGAATTTGCGCGAATTCAATCGCTTTTATTTGTGAATGTTCAAAAATCGAAGAAAAATCTTATTTCCCAAAAAGAAATTTAAAAAATTCTGTTGATCCAATCGCTACCAAACTTCAGAAGATCACCCGCTGGGCTAATCTAAAGACTGTCTGAAAATTTCATCAAAAATAGTCTACCCGTTTGGAGTCCATAGATAACATATACATCGTCTTTTATCTATATAGATTATTAAAATGTAAAAAGTGGTTATTGTGACATAACGATAATAGTTGGACATATAGTATCGCGAAGTTTTTTTGTAGTTATTGATATGTTCTTTAATATTGTAGAACATGCTTTTGTTCTATCATCAATAGTTTCCGCAGCGCATGCGACGAAAGATGTTTTATGGCATTTTTTTTACACCTTGGGTTACGTTACTAAAGTTTTAGTAAGGATCCCTAATATTTTCTAGCAATAAATATAGCCTATGTTACTCAGGGTAAATGTAGCTTTCTAATGGTGAAAGAAATTTTTAAATCGGCACAGTAGTTTTTGAGTTTATTCATTACAAACATGCACACACACACAAATACAAATCTTTCCTCTTTATAATATTAGTGTAGATAAATATCGAGACACTATGCTCACCAAGCTGCCTACCTTATCCTAATTTCCTATAATTCCTTCATTCGCCTATTGCTATTAATTAAGGTGAAGTTTAAAAATAACGAGGAGTGAGGTAGATAAAAATAGTAATGGTGCGAATGGCGTCTGTTATGACGGACGTTAAAGGCATTATTATTACAGTCAAAACCGTTTACGACAACATCGTGGAGAACAACATACCGGTTATATTGACCAAAATCATAGATCCCGGCTGAATGCTATATGCGCGCCTTATAAAAAACACTGCTTTTTACGACATTGCTTATTACGACATATCGCATTAAGCGACTACATTTAATGTAATAATCTTCATATCTTTGGAGAATTATATCTGTTAGAACGACCAGCTGTATTGTAAACAAAATTCGTACGCACAGAAGTGTTCCAAACAGACTAAAATTACAGATTTTATGAATACAGAAAAATGATAATGATAATGTGAATTCATCTTTAAAGTTCAATTCCAGATATATGTTATAATAGAAAACAGTATCACGGGTAAAAAAAGAAGATATTATTTTCTACAATTTTCAATTTTTAACTGATTTTTGTAATGCGAAATTGCTTATTATATCATAGTTTTATTATAATTTAAACATATTGAGAGCTTGAAAAACTCTTGATTGAATAAAGACGAAACGTTGCAATCAATGTGTGTTTAAATTGATTTATTTTTATTCCAATGATAATGTGAATATTATTGCTATTAATATCTATGGATTTATATGTACCTGCACATTCAATAATACCACATACTTAATAAAAAATTACTTAGTACCTCGAAAACATCACCGGTTGTTACGACTATCGGTTTTTACGACCAAATATGAGTAGACCCTTCGATGTCGTTATAACAGATTTTGATTGTATTTCTAAAGAAGTTTCATTTTCACGTGAGGTGAAGCTCACACGTTTAATTTTATAGCATTTAATGACCCGCAAAAAATGATCAAGCTATAAAAAGTTCAATTTATTTTTTATTGAACTCACACTAATTATGATGGAGTCTGGCATCATAATTAGTGTGAGTTTTACACTTCACATGTTTGTGGTAGGAAATGTACCGCACCCATTATTTATTTTCACTGACTACTAGAGACCGCGGCACCTCTCATTCAATGCGTTTCGTTCTTTAACCGACCCTCGTATACCTATAGCGAAAGCTTCTGTAAAAACTTAGCTGTGTTTTTTCTCTATCCGTTTTTGAAGTGCGAGTGAGTGGATGCTTTATCGTTTTCCTCTGGACAAATTGAGCGTGGGTTTTTCCTTCATTTTCCTATCATCGTACTTATACCTTTTCTATTTACTCTCAAGATAACATTATATTCTACCTTATTTTCCTTCTACATTATATCGAGTGTCCGATTTGAAAGTTTGTTTGCTTATCTCTATATACGTTATTAGCGTTATTATAAAAAAACCCGGGTCGCAGTGCCAAAACCCTGCCGACAATATAGTGTATTTGCTAATACAGGCCTTGTGGCTTTATTATGTGAACTTAATGTGATTGTAGGGCAAAATAAAAAAAATTAACTCCTTAATACACCCCTTAAAATTACATTTTTTCTTAACTACATTATTATTGTCGATCGAACGTCTACACCAAAATTAAAAACACCTTTCAGAAAATAACTCACTATCTGCATACTAGTGTTTTCAGAAAATTTGTAAATTCGGTCCTGTCGGGCCGATTTTATTAAAATTTTTGGAGGACTTTTTAATTGCTATTAAAGGGTTAAATTTCAATTTTGAAATGATTCTGAGAATTTTTTAGGTATTTTTGGGCCCAAAAACTTTTTTCAACCCCTAAAAACCACCCTTAAAATGATCCGATTGGGCCTATTTTAAATAGGCTTCGTGCAGTGATGGATTCCAACAGGTGTGCCAAATTTAGTTGAAATCAATTAACTCTTTCGAAAGTTATTGCCCGCACACATATATATATATATATATATATATATATATATATACGTATATATATATATATATATACGTATATATATATATATATATACGTATATATATATATATATATATATATATACATATATATATAAACATTTTTAAAAATGGTGCCAAAGTGTTTAGGAGGTTATGAAACGTCGAGAAATTTTGGTCCGACCCCTAGGTCCCGCCATCCGACCGACGCCAATAGTGTATGTTGCCATATGGCAAATACACTAACTAATAACAAAGACAATAGGGATGTTGACTATTTTCGGGAAAGTGTTTTAAATCGTGCATAAGTACCTAATATAGCCACAAATATGTATTATTTTTGTTTAAATACGACTCAAGCCTTAAAAATCATGTATTTTAAATTCCGTTTCAAATTTCGGTCAAAACGCCAATACTTGTCATGTAACTGCCGTGACGTCATCCGTTCATACCAAAGGAGGCTCAAAAGTTTAAACGGGAGCTACCATTCTATAGTTTTGTAGCTGTTGCTATAGTTACATGTAATTTGACGTTTCCTATAAACAATTAATAATAAATTACACACTAAATATTAACCAAACAAGGCAGCCTTTGACAGCGTCTGATCGTGTACATGAATCCGTGACGTCATGCGCTCTGATTGGTGTCCGTTGTCACGTGACTTGAGAGTGATTTTATTAGGTTTTACTTATTAAATATTAATTAAATTCCTTAAAAATAAGGAAAAATATAGCGTTTTTTAGTATTTCTACCATAGAAACTACCACTTAACATTAAAATTATGTTTTTATTTGAATACAGTCAACATCCCTATTCATATGATGCACACCCCATTAGACAAATATATTATTTAACAGCTGTTATGTCCTTTCAGAAAAACCTATAGAATTTTACTTTTTGTACAAATTTTGCAAAAAGTGCACAACTGTACTTAGTTCGTCCTGAAATAGTGTAGAGCAGGGGCTCCCAAACTTTTTCGGTTTCCGGCGCCCTTAAGATATCAGAATTTTTCCGCGACGCTCCAAGTCAAAACATTGGTTATCTCATGGTAAACCTTATATTACTAATAGTTTTTCTTCATTTCTAATTCAGAAACTGATTGATATATGCTATACCTCCAATGTTATCTGCAATTTTATTTTATAAAGATGAAACTTTCAGAAAAGATATAGTATATGTCTTTAGTGAGTTCAATCACTTGCCTAGGCATTCTTATAAAATGTTTTATATATAGATAGCGTTTAGTTTACTCGTTAGTAAGTCTTTGCCTGTATTTGAGACTATTTAAAAGAAGACTAGGTACCTACTCTAAGGCACCACTGAGAAAACTTCAAACCAAAATTTTTTAATAATTCTACAGTATTTCAGAATTTTTCACGTTTAATTTAACTCTCTAAAATTAATCGCATAATACACCATTATTAATGGGTGAATTTGATATAATTTTGTAAAGACGCTTTTCGTCCTTTAATTTTTAAAATAAAATTGACGAAAAACCTTTTAAAAAAGATACACTCTGTATGTAGGTGTACGGAAAATGTTTTACAAGAAAAGTTGAAGAACGGAAATTAAATAAAATTTTTGAGGGAAATCCACTTAACGTAAATGTTTTCGTAAGCAGATTTTTTTTATAATTTTAGGCGTCAAAACTGAGCGAAAGACGAATAAATACATAACGGAGATAACGGTATTATTTTTCCACAAAAAACTTCGATAAAAACGATGAACTTTGTGACCTATCGAATGAACTTCCTATAACTTTCGGAAAAGCACAAAAAATTACTCACATAAAAGTAATAAAGTTTAAAAATTAATCAAAATTCGTGGCTGTATTTACTCAACATATTTTTTCCATCTCTCATCATCAAAAAGTTTTTTTATTAAACTTAATGAAAATAAAAAAACTTGGAATGAAAATTACGACCTAAAGTAAAAATCGGTATATATTTTTTCTTAAAGATGTTTTTTGTCGGTATGAAATATCTCCCTTAATACTGTATCAAAATTAATGTTTGATACGCCATTTTGGAGACTATTTTTCCCTCTGATGACGAAAAAAAAAGTTAATTGCCTTTTTTTTTCTTTTTTGTCCTTGGTAATTAATATAAAAATGATTTGTCGGGAAAAAGGACTTTTTAAGTAAACACTTATTTTAAATTAAAATTTAAATTAAATTTAAATTAAAAAAATATAAAAATGATTTGTCGTGAAAAAGGACTTTTTAAGTAAACACTTATTTGTAACAAATAAGTGTTTACTTAAAAAGTCCTTTTCCCCGACAAATCATTTTTATATTTTTTTAACATCTTAATATTAATGTTTTCATTAAAACATTCCAGTTTAAAAATTTTAACAATTTCATTACAGAAAATAACATTAAATAAAACAAATATCGCTAGTGTTTTAAAATTAAATTATCTCAAAATTTGGCTCGACTGTACATGCGAAATTTTCTCATATTTAACCTTTTGACAAATTAAAATGATATGCATATGAAGTGTTAATATAATTAATTACTTTATCGCCTTTGTTTACAAGGCTCACCTAAATAAGCCATTAACGATAGGTCAGGGGTTAATTTCTTTAAATAGGAAGAGCTAAATAATACGGGAATGTCGCTTAAATATACGATGAGTCGCCATACATCTGATGTTATATTCTCTAAAATTAAAATCACCGGTTAATCTTCCATAGCTTATTTCTTAGAGAAGGTTTAATATTCTAATCACTGTCTGGCTCAGCTTTGCTCTGATGAAAATCGGTTTGAATTCGCTATACTGAACAGATTTGAAAGCGATTTTTTTTCATTCGATAGTTTATTTCTTAAAGTTACTGAGTACTAGCTGATCAATATACAGCCTTTTTCACCCGCATAAATCTATCTGACGAGTTACGAGTTGGATGTGTATATGCAGCACCAGCGTTGCCAGACGTCCCGATTTTGGCGGGACGTCCCGCTTTTTAAATCAAAATTAAATGTCCCGCGCGGGACACGCTCAGTCCCGCTTTTCGAGGATAACTCGACCGTACGTAAATAATTAGTGTATTTGCCATATGGCAACATACACTATTGGCGTTGGTCGGATGGCGGGACCTAGGGGTCGGACCAAAATTTCTCGACGTTTCATAACCTCCTAAACACTTTGGCACCATTTTTAAAAATGTTTATATATATATGTATATATATATATATATATATATATTATATATATACGTATATATATATATATATATATATATATATGTGTGCGGGCAATAACTTTCGAAAGAGTTAATTGATTTCAACTAAATTTGGCCCACGTGTTGAAATCCATCACCGCAAGAAGCCTATTTAAAATGGGCCTAATCGGGCCATTTTAAGGGTAGTTTTTAGGGGTTGAAAAATGTTTTTGGGCCCCAAAATACCGAAAAAATTCTCAGAATCGTTTGAAAATTGAAATTTAACCCTTTAGTAGCAATTAAAAAGTGGCCCTAAAATTTTAATAACATCGGCCCAACAGGACCGGATTTACAAATTTTATGAAAACACTAGTTTGCAGATAGTGACTTATTTATTGAAGGGTGTATTTAATTCGGTGTAGACGTTAGATTGATAATATTGCAATTAAGAAAAAAAAATGTTAGTTTAAGGGCTGTATTAAGGAGTCAAATTTTTTATTTTGCCCAAAAACCAACATAAGTTCGCATAATAAAGCCACACTGCCTGTATTATCAAATACACTATATTGTCGGCAGGGTTTTGGCACTGCGACCCGGTTTTTATTCTCTTATTGTAAGTTGCAATTTGTAACACTCACTCCTCAGACTATTGTTTGAAATGCCATATTTTTCTAATGAATAAAACTCGTTTGATTTTGATTTGTTTTTTTTTTTTTTTTATTCAGAAGACGAATAAGACTCAACTATTTAACGATAGGGTAAATCTGATTTAAAATATCATATTTTTATTAAAATACTTTTTCTATGGCTATTTTTGTTATCTATTGTCACGTAAACGTAATTTGAACTCAAATAAAAAGATAAATATTTAAATACTTCTGATTATATACGTTTTTTTACTATGTCCCGCTTTCGATGAAAGAATCCCGCTTTTTTCACTCAAAAAGTTTCAAAATCCCGATTTGGCAAAAAAAAAAATCTGGCAACGCTGGTGTGCACTGACTCACGTTTCGGAAATCTTCAATTTCGATGAAAAATCTTATTCAAGCTTTGATGATAATGCTTCAAAATAAACTAGAAATATGTACCATTCTTCTCATATGGACTTGTAGCGAAGTTTTTACAGTTTATTTGATCTAAATAAACGATTTAAAATCAGCTAAAAACGATAAAATTAACATAAGTTTTACACACATTTTTGTACAGAAAAAAATTACTTTGATAAAATTTATTGAGCAAAGCAAGATTTGTCAGTATTTTTAACATACGTTTGTAACGAAAAATCTTCAAAATGTTAACTTGGCTTCCCGCAGTTCGAAATCTCGTGACGTGCTTTACAGAAATATTCACGAATATCACGTTTTTTTATTCAATTTTTAGTACAAAATTTTTAAGCAGCAAGCCACATTTTGTGAAGCCTAATGTTAAATCACAGCTAATAAGTTTAATTTCGAGACCGCAGTTCGAAATTCCCCGAGAGCATTTTTTACAATCTGAGGGACAGTCACCATAATATGCATAATGCATGTAGCTAATACTTGTTGCACACTACTGTAAACGCAAATTACAGGAAATGATCGTAAAAAAAATGAAACCCGCATAGATGTGCACTTAAACCGGTTAAGGCCACTAATTTGTCAGGGTCATATGGGCCTGATTGTTGATACACTACTATCAACTAAATCTCTGAACTATAAGACACAACAGAAAAAAAGCCTCACAGTGATTGCCCATTTTCTAGGGAATTTGATCCAATATGTTTCCCAAATGTCTATTTCAGTGTGGTTTCCATATTTCAACAGTAGTAGACCGAGCTAGGTAGAGTAGTGGTGACAGCACTAGGCTCGCATTCGGGAGGTCCGGGTTCGAATCCCGGCGGGGGCAGATGTGGCTAGGACTTTTTCCTACTGCCTCTCGCCGAGAAACGGTAATTCCTGTACCGACCATCTTGATTGAGGTTTTCATGTTCATGTTTTCAGGTTCCATGGTTGTTTCCCTCAATTAATTCCAGATAAATATCGAGATGGTTCCTTATTTGAAGCCATGGCCGATTACCTATCAAACTCCTAGTTTAAAATTAGCTACCTTATCCTAATTTCCTATAATTCCTTCATTCGCCCATTGCTATTACATAAGTTGAAGTTTTAAAAATATAGAAAAATAAGGGGAAGTGTGGTAGATGGAAAATAGTAATGGTGTGAATGGCGTCTGTTATGGCATACAGTCGAGAAACGGACGTTAAACGCATTATTATTATTATTATATATTTCAACAGTAGTAAGCCGACAATACATTTTAATAGTTTTGCTTGCTTATTAACATCAAAATTGATAAGAAAGCAATGTGGTCAAGTGGTTAGCTTTGTTGGTTTCTTGACCGGACTGTCGTGGGTTCGAATCCTGTCTCTGCTCATGGATGTTTTGTGATGTCGTTTAGTTTTCAGTGATTATGTTACTCGGTGGAATTAAGACGCTAATAACCTGAGATGTTGGGCGTCTATAATCTACAATAAATATAAAATCAAAATTGATGAAGCGGCATTTGGTGCAACAGAAAAGTTGTTTATGAACAAATCTTTCGATTTCAACGTATGTTTTTCTGGGCATCGTTTGGACCAAAATCAGACTTTTTTTATAATATTGGCCTGGTATTTTTCTTTGCGACGGTTATTTTTATAAGTACAGTTTGCTATTGCATCGTTAATATAACAGCAGTTAAAGTGCAGTTCTAATTAGATTCAAAATTACCCTTTTATCTTCAGAATTAATCTAATATTAGCAATTAGTGACTTCATATTATACTGGTATCAATTTATCAATAGCTGCTGCAGCATTGCAGGGCGAATTACTCTTTCTCTTCTAAAATATTTTAACATGCAGTTAGAGAGGTAGTGACGATTTTACTCATAGTATTTCCTCAAACCCGATTTTTTGTGAGTTCATTAAGGACACTCTCCTGAACATAAAAACCGCAGTCTGGCAGCTGAAACCGGGAATAATGCGTGGGTGGACGCTGTCAAAGATGTCAAACTGGAGATGTCACTAAATATATGTTTAAAATTTTCTGAGTGATAAGTAGTCTTGGGCGATTATGAATGATATAATCGAAATATTTCGATTATGGCCGAATAATCGATCATTCGATTATGTTAACCGAGATATCATTCGTTTGAAACGATTATTGTTAGCGAGATATCATTCACTTCAATCGATTGTGAGAGATGAAATGTATGTGAATTAATCCCGACATATATCATATTATATCATTCGGTTTCTGCATTTGCGTGCACTGAAGAGTGGGGGTACTTTCGTTTGTTGTACTGTTTTGGCATTCCAGTCTCCCAGACTCCAGTAGACCAGTCATTGACTGCATTACTTAAAGTTAGAGCGGCGGCGTATCTTTTGAGATTACGTGTATACGGTACATACATTTCTCATAGTGACCGGTTATTAACTTATTACTTATTATTCACTGTCACTATATTACTACAAAAGCCGTTGCAATCATAAAACAATATTTGTCAATGCCCGATATATCTCGCTCTTCCAATCCCCTTATTTTTTGATCAGAAAACAAAAATTTGTTTCCTGAATTATACGAGCTTCATAAAAAAATCTCTCTGTGCGCCAGCTACCTCCGTGCCTTCCGAAAGGATATTTTCAAAAACTGGTGTCATTACTAATGCAAGGAGGAACAGACTCTCACCCAAAAATTTAGATTATATTGTTTTTTTAAATACAAATCTATGAGTTATAATTAATTTATAATAATAAAGAATTCGTTTTATTTTTGTATTGAATCATACCAGCGATTCCATTATTAATGTGTTTTGTATTAACTATTAATCCCGACACAGTACTATGTCGATTGTCGATTATGAATTATCATACATCATTCGATTATGGCAACCGAGATATCATCATATCATTCACTTGATTCGATTATGCTTAGCGAGATATCATTCACATGATTCGATTATGCTTAGCGAGATATCATTCGCTTGATTCGATTATGCTTAGCGAGATATCATTCACTTGAACCGATTATGGTTAGCGAGATATGAAATGTATGTATGTCGATTGTCGATTATGAATGATATATCATTCGGTTCTGCATCTGCACACATTGGGAAGTCTGTTGCACTGGAGGTGGGGGTGCTTTCGTTTGTTTAAACCAGGGGCTCCCAAAGTTTTTCGTAGGCGGGCCAATTTGATATTCCCGATTTTTTTGGCGGGCCAAAAAAAAAAGAACGTAATAAAATCAAAACCAATGCGTAATAACTAGACTAGACATACTACAATAATTTTTTAAATATAAAGTAAACAATATTTTATTCATACAAACGCGTATGGTTAAAGTTCTGTAAGAATTTTTTAAAAATATTAAAATATTTTATTGTATCTTATTTGTAATATGTATTATTTATTTTACTATTTACTTATTTATTTTTTAATAAAAATATAATATATCGTATCGATATCGCGGGCCGAATTCACAGGTTTTGCGGGCCGCATTCATAATCGATAATTCAAATCATTCATAATCGATAATTCGAATGATCATTCGATTATAAAAACCGATTATTTCGATTCATTCGATTATTGAAATGTATCGATTATGCCCAACACTAGTGATAAGTTCAGGTACCCTTGAGCACAAGAACTTAAGTCTGGTGACCCGTGCTGAGGGAAAAATATGAGATGTCGTAAGGCACAGTTTCTGCCAGATATATGCTTTTAACTTTTTTTTTTATTTATTTATTTATTTCATTTTCCAATTAATAGATACTTAGTTTGAAACTGATTTTTCTGCATCATTATAACTCGTGTCATTTATAGATAACAGAAAAATGTTCCCCGGATTGTACATCTCTTATCATATTGATTTCAAGTACCTGCTTAATCGTCACCCGTCGGATGCATCTAAGAATGGAATATTTAATGTTCTAGCTTTTGGGATACTTGCGCCATATTTAGCAATATTTACCTTTAATTTTTTTGAACCACAATCAAACTTGTGGTTTTCAGGACGCAGTACGAAATTCATATTTTGAAAAAATTAGTATTTAAAACAAATTTATATTTTTGTCAGCTCTCAATTAGGAGTTGAGAATTAAATGTTTAAAATCCGAACCATATAGCAACTATATTTAAATAACGTTCCAACAATTCCAGCATATACACGAGTTTCCCGGAAAACTGAATCAGCTAGACCTCAGAACTTTAAAGAAGAGATCTTTTTGACCCTTCAAATGCAGTCTAAACGCGTTTCAATAAAAGAATACTTTCACGAAAAAATCAATGAAAAACATAATTTTGCTATTTTCAGTTGTCTTTTTACAAATTTGCGTTTGAAAAAGTATTGCAAAATGTTACCAAATGCGGTATGCATTGTTATGCAATGTAATGTCACACAATTTTTGGTTTGTTTACATTTAGACACAAGTAGTGACTTCCCGAAAAGTGGGTGTGGCATGGACAAAAATATATTTTTAAGGCTGAACATACATCCGACGATCGGTAGAAGCACTATTGACTGCAGTTGGCTAGATCGGTTTTATTAAAAAAAGGCTTGACTTTTTTTCGTAAATTATGTTCAGTAAATTAACCCTGTGCCAAATTTCATTTTTTACACCGCACGGACCAGGACGACCAGCACAGCACGGACCAGAAAAGCCCGTTCGTGTATACAGGCTATGTTATTTAACGGAATAGCACACATTAGACCGGTACATGTAACTAACAGCCAGCAACGACCGTCAGTCGGTCGTCTGCAATTTCTGTCTAGCCGAACTGGACCGATCTTATATGTCGTTTTCGTTAATAAATTTTCGTTCTTAGAGTGAACCTAAGGTTTTTTTGCTGACTTCGTCAAAATATAAAATCCTTCCACCGAACTACACCAGACGTTCAACCTGTTTCTAGTTTGTGCTATTATAATTATAATTATTTTCACCCTAAATACCGGGCGGGGTAGAGTAGTGGTGACAGCACTAGACTCGTATTCCGGAGGTACCGGGTTCGAATCCCGGCGGGGGCAGATGTGGCTGGGACTTTTTCCTACTGCCTCTCGCCGAGAAACGGTAATTCCTGTACCGGCCATCTTGATTGAGGTTTTCCATGGTTTCCCTCAATTAATTCCAGATAAATATCGAGATGGTTCCTTATTTGAGGCCATGGCCGATTACCTATCAAACTCCTAGTTCAAAAATTTTATTTAATTTCCTATAATTCCTTCATTCGCCCATTGCTATTACATAAGTTGTAAAAAATGTAGAAAATAACGGGAAGTGGTAAATGAAAAAATAGTAATGGTGCGAATGGCGTCTGTTATGACATAAAGTCGAGAAACGGACGTTAAATGCATTATTATTATTATTATTATTATTATATTTTCACTCTAAATACTATAAAACACTGACAGCTATCGAAAAGTACATCCAACAATAAAATTGTTATAACAAAGAAGTGATTAAATTGTTGTTTTTTATAGATAAAATATAGATAAAAAAAAATCGCGCCTACTTTTATAATGTTTACGTAATTTTGTCCCTCGGTGTGCATGAGTCCATAATAGATAAATAGATGATAGATATATTGTAGGTAAACAAATAATAAATCTGTTGGCGTCGATTGCTTATCATCACCTGGTGCGTCCGTTTATCTTCGTACATAAATCCGCAACTTGGGCAAATTTGATTTAAAAAGCAATTTGCGAGGAAAGCAGAGTGAGAAATTAAAGTTTGCTGTGAGATTTAAGTGTTGACACTTCGTCGTACAACTTCCTGGATTAATTAAGTGAATTAGCAATTTTATTTGCAGACAGCAAAGAGGTAGCTCTAATTTAAATATGCTTTATAAATTAATTTTTAATCGTATCTAAAAATTGTTGCATTTGTGGCGCAATAATCTTGCCATCCGAGTTCCTTAAAGGAATGGAAGTAGGGTGATAGGGTGTGATAAAAAAACTAAAACAACACGCTTTTATGAACTAAAAAATGCAAAATAATTTGACAACAAAATTAGCTTTACTATGTAAAAATTAAATTAAATTTTCTTAATAGCTCTACGTTTACAATTAGTAAATGAAAAATGTATTACCGATATAGCACTCCACGCTTTTTACAGTAAAGCTAATTTTGTCGTCAAATTATTTTGCATTTTTTAGTTCATAAAAGCGTGTGGTTTTATTTTTTTTTAACTCTAATTTTTTAAATTGATTTCGAACAAAAAGCAAACGTGCCTTAAAATTCGTGATTGACAGACGACCTTTTGTGATACGGGCTGTAATTAACCTTAGCACAGTATTAATTGTATTAATTATTATGTAAATGTAGATATTTATGGAAGTCGTTCAAGTTCGATAGAGTTGTGAAAATCAATAAAATCAATCAGTGAGTCAGTCGGTAAGAGAAAAGCGACAAACTGTTTTTTATAGTAAAAACAATCGCTAGCTTTACTAAAAATACTGTTCATTGCACGTGTTTTTTAACCACTATTTTGGGTCGGCACCATTTTCAAAACCAATGATTCTTTCCTCTTTAATTTTGCGTAATCGTACCCTTAACGTTTTTCGAGCGATATTTAGAAAGTGATACTTCTTTAGTCAAGCATTTTGAAGTTCGGTGGAGTCAGTGAGAAGGTTACATGCATCGATTTTTTTTCTGACGTGTCGTGGAACACACTTTTTTTCGCGCTTTGTGCCAGTCATTGATCTTAATATTGAGGTGATTTTGAGTCAAAATATAATTTGTAACTATTCTGGGACACCTGGACCTGAATACGCGATCCCAAAATTTGCAGACAGAGCGATGATTGGCTAGACAGGAAATCTAAAGTTTCATTTCCATCCTATCGCGACTTTATATTGTAAACAAATGATTTCGTGGAATTAGTTTTTTTATAGTTTTATCATTTGAATAAAATACACCGCGAAGATTAGATAAACGTTTAGGTATACTTCCTTGTGACCAAAATGGTAAAATGTTTCTGTGAAGTTTTTGGTATTGTTTAAAGAAACGATTCTCCCCGAAACTTTTTTGAGTACTCGGCGTTTTTGGATGGTTCATTGTTTCAGCAATTTAGTTTGTTTTCTTAAATTTTTGTTAAACTAAAATTTAAGTCGATTTATAAAAATCTCACAAATCCGGATTCTCTTTCCATGGTTCTGCAATCTGCAATATAAGTAACTACATATATACTATTTATCTGTGTACTTAAAATTTAGAGCACTGGCATCTGGTTTATTGTTCAACTTCGCGCAATGACTCCTGGGTATTTTTAGACTCTGCCTGTTTGCCATCATGTTAATGTTTAGCATTCCTTTCATATTCTGATTGTGTTTATAGAAATCGCATCTAAATGGTATTTGTGTTCAGAATCTGGAGACGCAAAGAAATCGATTTTAAAAGTGACTTGGTCTCTCAAATTGTAAAATATGCTCTCGGGTAGTTTTGAACTGTGGTCGCAAAATTCATTCTGTATCTATTTTTATTAGCATTAAGCTTCAAAAAATTGGACTTGCTACTTAAAAATTTCAAAGAACATATATTATCGCTCGAAAAATTGATATACGTCAATTTTTCTTTACTGTACGTAACAAGATTTCGAATTACAGGAAGGCAAATAAACCTTTTGAAGTTGTTTGTTTACAAACTTATGTTAAAAATACAGACGAATTTGAGTTGCTCAATAATTTTTTCCATGTTTAATATGTTCTGTACAAAAACTTGTGTATAATTTTTTCTAGTTTTCTCGTTTATTTAAAGCAAATAAACTGTAAAAACTTGGCTAAAAATCATATTTCTAGTTTATTTTGAAGCATAAAGCTTACTGATAAACCAATATATGCAGTCGATGCGGATTTTTAACCACTCAATTAACATTATAGTAGAAAATAATAAGCGGGAAAAACAATGACGAATCTGTTAGATATATTTTTTCAGATTCGGTATGTTTATAGAAACTAATAATCGACACCCCATCTCACACCTCTTGAATAAAACCTACCAATATTTGTATTAATTTGCATGATAAAAATATGTTTATAGTCATTGTAATGAAAATAAAAAAGTATTTAGCATCTTTTTAAAGAAGGAAGTGTTCGCGTAAACCTTCGATTGTAATTTACATCAATTACGATGAACCATCATTGTAATCGATCCGCATTTGTTTGACAAAAGACTGCATTGATTTGACTGTCAAGGAGATGCAATAAACATATTGAACAGTTTTTGCTAGTGATATAAAATTACCGATTATTTGTGATAGTAACCATTTTGACCAGATAATTTTCGGGTTAGTTAACCTGTTATAAATGACGGCTTAGCAACAGTAGAACCAAAACAATTAATTGAATAATATATATTTATGTAGATACTGGTTATAAAATAAAATTAAAAAGCTACAATCACGCGCAAATCGATTGACGTGTAACGTAAATAATTTTTTATTGAACGTGGGGATCATTTTTGGTTATTTTTTAATTCTATTTCTATTTTGCAAAAGAAAGCAATAATCAAATCGCCTTGGTGTCTTACAGCTTCAGTGCCTCTACCGTCGGAAAAGGACCCTTTAAGCCACTTTTTAGATAACTGCGTATATATTAGTCTTCTTTCTCTCTATCCTTCATGCTTCAATGTATAATTGTCCTTTGTATATTTAGATGGTGACTTAAAATTCGCCAGCGCATTCTGCGGTGGAGGCATTAATAGAATTAGCGAATTTGAACAATAGACGAAGCACAGTAGTCTATGTCAATATTATTTTAGAAGTCTCAGTCGCTAATTATACATAATTTATTAATATGGCAAACATTTAACAGCGCTGTACTTAATCCCGGAGATCAATGCTGGGTTGCAGAAAGCATGATTAGAATGAACATAGATAGTCTTCACGGTCTTGCTTGGAAAAATAATTGTTCAATTGAAACGATATTTCTTCTCGAGAAAAATATTGGAATGTAATTTGCATTCTAATGTTTTTGTTTTTTTTTTTTTGGAATTAGCACTCCTAGGAACCCGACCACTCTTTGTATATGTCATCTGGCAGATTTTTTATTACACACATAGAGACTGATGACGTCAGCTATTACGCATCTATAATCTACAGTCTGTTTTTCTGAAACGATATTTTTGTTAAAAAAAACTGTGTGTAGATGTATTTAAGGTAGTACCCTCGCGACAGTCATAGTAAAAAGATTATGCTGGTTTATGCAGTACATGTAGTTGAGAGTTGTTATTAACAAGCCCAATAATTTTTGCAGATTCTGTACTAATTTCAGCCAGTCCCGAGCAACACTGGCAACACTGTCGGAGCGTTACAATATTTTATAGTACACTGTAAAAATTGAGGTAGATTACATGTATAATCCGCTAGTCCATATAATGTCAGCGATTATTCTGGTAATCGTACACACTATATGGAATGCTACTTTAGTTTTTTAAAAACATCCTAAGAAAAGTTTCTGAGATACAAAAATATTTGTCGGTAAATTTTTCGATATCCTGTATACCGTAATGTATAAGAGCCTCAAAAACTCGAACTTTGGAATTTAATATCTCTGAAACTGTGTTGTTCAAAAATTTCATTCTGCGCCAATCGATGCAGAATTACATAAACATTATTCTGGCTAAATTTCAAACAAATCCTAAGAAAACGGGTTTGGCGAGGATACTACCTTAACAACGTTTTTCTATACGCAACCAGAGCTGAGCAGTAGTTAACTACAAAAGTAGTTAACTACGTAGTTAACTACTTTTTTTAGAAAAGTAGTTGTACTCTAACTACTTTTCTCCACATAGTAATCGTACTCTATTATTTTGAATATCTATCAAGTAATCACAAAAAGTAGTTAAAAATGTAGTTAACTACTTAGTTCTAACTACTTTAGGTAGTTTAACTACTTTTTTGTAATGTAACTACTTATTTTGAATTTTAACTACTTTTAAAAATATTTTAGTATATTATATTTAACCGACGTGTTAGAACAAGTTCTTATTCGTTATGCATTTTTCTGGATTCTGGAACACGATCAGACTTTTTTTTTAAATAATGAAATATCAGTTGCTTGAGTTTTAATTTGAAATACAACGTGGAACTGGTAATCACGTCGTTGCTATTTGCAAAATTTAATAAAAACACGTTTCGGCCATGATATCAGCCCTTTTCAAATGAATATAAATAAAAGATCCTACAAAAAATAATAATCATTGAAGAAAACAAAAATAGCATTAAGTTAGAAACAATTAACAGCCTGGACTGTCAAAAAGAAAAATTAAAATATACAAAACTTGATGGCAATTGACAGTAATATACCTATATAGTTTTTTAAATATCGTTTTTGGACATTCTAGCTTGTAAATTGTTTTTTGTAGAATTTTTGATTTATATTCATTTGAAACAGACTGACATCTTGGCCGAAACGTCTAATTTTTATTAAATATAAGTTTTTATTATTTAAAATAATTTTCACATATTATATGTGCAGATTGTACGACATAAATAAAGAGATTTATAATATTATTATTATTATTATAGTAGTTAAAAAAGTAGTTAAAATTTTAACTACTAACTACTAGTAGTTAGTAGTTTAACTACTTTTAAGAACGAGTAGTTTAACTACTAAGTAGTTTAACTACTTTTTTACGTAAGTAGTCAGTAGTTATACTCAACTACTTTTGTCAAGTAGTTTGCCCAGCTCTGGTAACAACTCAATCTTTACTCCTCAGCATGCGCGGTCAACATGTTTGCGCAACATTCTTTGTTGCGCGATTTATTTGATCGTATAATAAGAGTCTTTGGGAATTTTTTTTTCCAAAACTAAATTTTTTAGAAAGGAGCAAAAAATTCACAGCACTGTACGGTCTCACATTGTCGATACAGAATAGCTCTATAAGATTTCACTTTAATGCGGCTCTGTAAAATCTAACACTTTTGGTTTTGATCTTTTTTATTAGTAGATGCAGAGTTTTAGCTTGTTTACATTACACAAACGAAACGATATAATTTTTATGTTTTGCAAACAACATTAACATCTTTAACAATAATGTAATCGCTTTAAGTAAATAAAACAATTATTACATGTTTCCACTTTGGATTAATTGTTGTAAAGGAAGATGTTTGTGTGTTTTGAAATATTATTTGATATTGAACTTTTATATTTATTTAAATTTTCCGTTCGAAAATAACGTCTTACCGAAGCCGCAACTCAAATATAATAATTATAATCTCTATTTAAGCCACCTTTTGTATATTAATTAATAAACACAAGCTATCTCAAAATTTTCAACGGCTTCCACCGATTTTGAATTATTTTTAATTAATAGTATATAACGTCATAAGGGTGGCAGCCAGTGTTGCCAGATTTTTTTTTTGCCAAGTCGGGATTTCGGAACTTTTTGAGTGAAAAAAGCGGGATTCTTTCGTCGAAAGCGGGACATAGTAAAAAAACGTATATAATCAGAAGTTTTTAAATATTTATCTTTTTATTTGAGTTCAAATTACGTTTACGTGACAATAGACAGCAAAAATAGCCGTAGAAAATGTATTTTAATGAAAATATGATATTTTAAATCAGATTTACCCTATCGTTAAATAGTTGAGTCTTATTCGTCTTCTGAATAAAAAAAAATAAAAAAAAACAGAAATCAAAATCAAAAAAGTTTTATTCATTAGAAAAATATGGCGTTTCAAACAATAGTCTGAGGAGTGAGTGTTACAAATTGCAACTTACAATAAGAGAATAATTATTTACGCACGGTCGAGTTATCCCCGAAAATCGGGACTGAGCCTGTCCCGCGCGGGACATTTAATTTTGATTTAAAAATCGGGACGTCCTGCCAAAATCGGGACGTCTGGCAACGCTGGTGTCAGCTCTCATTATTTGCATTTTTTAAATGAGAAATCCATCAATAGATTGTTTCCAGTTAATACCGATTTAATATAGCAGCTACTTGTGTACTACTGTAGATGTACAATTAACAAAAAGTGAATAGTCAATAGACGCATTGTTAACTTGTACTTGAGGACATAAAAAAGTCGTAAAATATTGGTGAACTTGTGGAAAATAACTAAACGTTCGTTTTGAATGTCTAGTTCAAGATATCAATGACATACGAGCAGTCATTTATAGAAAATAGCATATAGTTTCGAATCTAAAGATAATTTACAAAAGATTCACGTCGTTCCTTTCTGCCTAGTTTTGTCACCCAAGGGTCTTGGGTGCGTCCGTCGCCTGGCGTTAACCGTTTTTGTACATTTTCAAACATAATATTCTACGTAGATGCAGTATTTAATGTAAAAAATTGTAATGTCAATATTTTAAATCTCTAGTTCTATGTACTGAAAACATTCCTGTTTCGATTGCAATGTTATTATGACTCGTGTGACTGTCAGAAACTCGTCAGTAATGTACCTCTTTACGTGTAGGTAAAATATGAATCTAAGAATCTAGAATAATAACGTTCTAATTTTCGTTTTGTCATGGTCGAGGAACTGGTACGTTCACCCAATGTAAATACTGATTAGACGCGGTTACTCAGAGATCGCCAATGCGTTGGTCGACTCATAGACGAAAAGGTTTCGGTTAATTATGTTTTAATTATAAATAAACAATATAGAACGTATAGACAGCACAGCTTACACTCCTCTGTAACACTAACAAGTGAATAATAATGATGTTATTTATAAAAATAAACATTGATTCATATTAATTTTGTAAAAAAAATGCGTAAACTTAATGTACAAGTTCGTTAACAGCCGAGATTGTTGTGTTGCCGTGGTTTATAATAGTTCTTCCACGAATCGTTTGTTACAGCCCCCAGGTTTTGATACTGTTCTAATCTAAATTCGGAGATCTGTCAAAAGTGTCAATTGGACTTTCAATTTAATATTATCCATTTTATTACTGTTTTTATTAGCTGTGATTAAGTATTAAGCTTCACAAAATTTTATGGGAAGAATGATACATACAATTCCTAATTTATTTTGTAAGCACTGTCATTAAATATTGGATAAGATTTTTCATAGAAATAGAGATTTCTAAAAGACACTATACGGATGAAAAAGGGAGCATATTGAACAGTTAGTACTCAGTAACTTTAAATATGAATCGATACTACGTCCAAATAATCTTAAATATTGACGGTCTTAAAGCCTCAAATCAAGTTTCACAGAGTCCGAAATTGTCTATTAAAGAGAATTCATAATTTGTCAAAAAACTAATTTCAAATGGATTTCTTAAAATAGTTGTAATAGTAATGCAAAAAGGCTGGTACCACTAACATAAGTCATGAGTAGTTGATTAGACCGTTATGAATCAGTGTTTATATTCAGGGAATACCCTAAAATCTTAATCATGTGATAAATGACAATCGGCATTATTGAAATGTTTCGTCTCTTGTTTCAGATCTGCATAATTGAACTGAAAACAAAGATGAATCATTGTTGGATTGCAAAACACTGTCACAAATAAAAAAAACTACACTGGAAACGTTTGTGCGTCTGAAAAGAAACAAAGGCGAAGCAGCAAATACAACAATGACTGTAGTTTATGATCACGGCGGCGGCGGCAGCAGCGGAAGTCAAGGAGGAAGCAGTAACAGTATCGACGCGGTAACTCTAGCCGCTGATACTAACAGTATGAACCGTAATCCGCCTGTGTCGCCGCCATCTCAGGCCAACCGTCATTTGTTCGACAATGAAGAACATAGCGACGTTAAGTTCATTGTCGGATACGGTAGAGGCAGCACTTGGCGATTTCCAGGTAGGGATGTGAATTAAATTGGATTTTTTATTCCGATTTATCGATCGAATCAATTAGTACAAAATTTAAAATCGATTTGAAAATGACGATGGCTTTTTTTCAGGTCACACAAAAGTGTTGGCGGAAACAAACGAAGTGTTCCGAGATCTGTTTAGACAACATAACCTAGTTCATAACAGAACAATTTATATTGAAAATGTGGAAAAGCGCGGCTTTGAGCAACTGCTCAGGTAAGTTCGGCCTTAGTTTTTAAAGTTCCGCATCTCAAAAAGAAAAAGACGGAGTTCTTAGAGACCCAGGCCCTGATTAACCCTTAGGCTAATTAGGCTACAGCCTAGGGCGCGAGGATCGGGGGGGGAGCTAAAATCGTGTACTACTCTACTCACTTACTACTTTTTAAGCCGTCCGTAACGCACCTGGTGGGGGCGCGTCCTCATAATTAGCCTAGGGCGGTCAGAACTCTTGATCAGTCGCTGTAGAGACCATCCACAAAATACGTCACGCGAAATTCACTCATTTTTTATCCCCCCCTCTTCCTTACATCACACTATATTACATTTTCTGCAACTCTACTAACAAATCAGGACACTCCCCTCCCATAAGAGTACGTGTAAGCGCTATTTTTTTCATATTGGATCTAGAGAGGCATGGTTTGCGATGCATCGCACCGCTAGTTCCGATGTCTCAAACATGAGACAAGTTAAGAAAAAAATTGAAATAAAATTAACATCACGTTTCCTTAGGTCCCCCCTTCCTCCCTTATCAAATCTAGTTACGCTAATACCCCTTCCTCCTGTTTGCGAATGTATTTTATGAATGGTCCTTTATGGCAGTGGCGTAGATAGCTTTTTGTCATGGGGGGGATATGACTCAGAATAATATCCTGTTTTTTTGTAAGTTATATTTTACACTGCGATAATAATCCTCGTTGCATAGTCATGTACAGAAATTGGTCACATTTTTCATATTGATAAGTTGCATTATTAGAAAAATTCTCTTATTATCGAAGAAGAAATTCAAGTTTTCGAGATTTTTTTGCTAATTCATTAATGACTTCGTCTGCTAGATTCTAATGTCACGATGCATTGCCAGAGCAGCCAAACCATTCAAACGGTCCTATAATAGATAAATCAGACCATAATTCGAGTTATTATTGATGCATATTCGATAGTTTCCAAACATTTAGATGGAGGATGATGAACTCACTTCTTTTATCGTGTTCCTTTGAATTGTTTTTATCCGTTTCAAACTTGAGAATGTTCGTTCCGCAGTAGACGTAGATACTGGCAATGTAGCTAATATTCTTAGCAACATATTGATATTCGGGAAATTCTCTTCTGGACAATCATCCAGCGCTTTCAACGAATTGTTAGGCTTGATGTCGCCTTTACGGATCAAATACTTCTTCCACATCAACAGTCATCACGTAAAAATGAGTGGTTTTTTTTCAATTTTGAGAGTTTTACCAACAATTGCAGTATTGCACATTGAGACAAAATAAATATTGGCGCTTAAAAAATTTTATGCTTACATTAAAACACATGACTAGAAAAAATTCGATTTTATCATCTTATAATTCTCAGACCCAAGGGGGGGGATTGATCCCCCTGTCCCCCCCTCCTATCTACGCCACTGCTTTATGGAATCATTCGTTTCTCCATATGCATTTCATAATCAATTTCTGTAGACTAAAATAAAGATATCAAACTAAATTTGACATAGTTATTCCAATTATTTTCAAAAAAATTGAGTATGCAACGTTTTGTTTCAGATTTTTGTACGGCCACAAAGTTGAATTCCCTTCATTGTATACGGCGATCGATACACTGAGAGCAGCAGAAGTATTCGATTGCGCTCCACTGGCCGCAGTTTGTATAATCCATATTGATTCTAATCTTGATGAGACGAATGCGCTTAACGTGTTCCGATCTCTGGGATCTCCGAACGGTACGCCAATGAACGGCCACGGGCCGTCGGCACCACCATCAATTGTTTCAGCACTGATCGGAGAGCTTCGGCACAATTGTCTCGTTATCATTGATAAAGAAGCGAAGACGATACTAAGAAGCGAGACAATGGAGGAACTTTCGCGCGAACAACTCGAATGTGTTTTGAGACGAAAATCTCTACAGGTGAGCAAGGAATACGATATCTGGTTGACCCTCGACAGATGGTTGAACCGGGAATGCAAAAGGACGAACGTGGAAAACACGAACGCGGCAAAGCGCCGTGTCCTTGGACCGACCAAATTCGTAGTCAAATTCTCGACTATGAAGAAAAGTGAATTCATAAACGGACCGGCAAAAATACTTTGCGTGAACGAGAAAGAAGAGATTTTGAATCGCATGAAGCTGGCGACGAAAAACAGTTGGAGAGATCAGGAAGTTGCGTTGCCCAAACCGCTCAGCGCAAGAACTAATGATGGAGTCAGTGGTTGCGCAAGAAGTGATGGAAACAACAATAAACGATCCAAAACCAGAACGGGAAAGGAGAAACTCAATTGCGTGATGGATTGCGTTTGTAGGACATTGATCTGCTTTTTTGACTAATCTCTCCGTGTCATTAATACAATTTTGGATGGTTCTTTTATTTCGGTCTGCAGTAGTCTATTTTTCACTGTAATAACAATCAGCAGTGCGGTGTTTTTATTGTAGAAAAAAATGGACGACTGAGTATCTAATTGAAGAGCTGATGGTAACAAAATATGTACCTACACATTTTCGATGTTCTTTTGATCGGTATATGTTGCCAATGGCGAAACAAATGATTTTATATGTTGTCATTTGTTTGTTTAAAACAACTGAGTGGAGTGAAACAGTTGATTATGTGGAAGAAAATGTTTTTAAATGGTTCATTGTTAAACGTTACACTATTTATTATATTATATTTCTTCCATCCCTAATTCTGTAAAGAAACATTTAAGCCAAAGTCTGAAAAAATTATTAAAATTTAGATAATTTTTAGAAAGTCGTAGAATTTTTATAAAAGAAAACATCGTGACAAAGAATATAACTTTTCTACAATTTATTATAAATGTAAAATTTTTGATAATCTCATTATAAATGAATACGAAGTCAATACATCTTTTTAACATTAATTGTGAAAATTTCATAAAAATGCCTTAAAGCCAAAAAAAGAAAAGAAAACCGCTTATAATGAAAATATTGTTCACAAAGGCTAGCGTCTAATTTTAAAGAATCCAGAGGCGTAGTTAGATTTTTTTATCGACGATTTTGGTGCCCTATGGTTGTCCATCGTATATTTACTGCGACTCTGAATAAATCTAGCAAAACGGACAAGAAACGTTGATTAATATTTAAAATAAATAAATTGTATTCAGGCTTGCATGTTTTTGAAACATTTTTACTTCTCACTTATATAAATTTGAATGTATTAACTAATATCATATTTAAGGTACGCTTAGACGACTAACCTAATCCTGTGAACGTACCTTTACATTGTAGAATATCAGTATTTAAAACAGATTTTATTTTTAAAATTAATTTCGGTCAAAGTTTCATTTCCGGTTCAATTTTTTATAGAATTAATTATCAAAAACTGACTTTTAAAAATTAAGTATTTCTTCATTGTAACTTCAGTGGGAAACAACTGCGGTTTTGAAGATAACTTGGATAGATCAAAATTTAAAAATAATATACACTTAACTCTCGATTAAAACACATCGTAGTACAGTCTACTGAAAATGTTTTTTCATGAAATTACGATTTTTTTATGACTGAAGCAACCGACATAATTAACTTACTTTTTGCTTGAAACTATAGTTTAAAAACAGTGCCATCGAGACTTAATTCTGTAGAAGCCTAATTAACTTTTAAGAATACATTTTATTTTTTTAAATCCAATTCAGCTACAGCTTTCTCGCATTCTTCTTTGTTTTTACGCTTGTTTAGTTTATATTAATTCAGATCTTTAACTAATATATCGAATTTATCACATCATATTTTATAAGTGTAGATTGTAGGAAAATTTGTGATTCGTTTATTTTTAATTTTTATTCTCTTGTACCAGGCTTGCCTGCCGCGTTTCCTTTAGATAATATCGTATCAGTTTAGATGGCGCGCTGGTCTTGCTGAAAAAATCGTATGCAACACTTAAAACCACTTAAAAATTTCTATGGGTTGGTCGCGATTCAACAGCTTAGTTCAGGTATTGACCTAGGGGTGTCGTCCTTTAAAACCCTAGTGGCCAATACATTTAGTAGACATGGATACCTCCATAAGGTTCTTGATCTTGGTAATTATTTGATCTATGCTGACGCTTCTTTTGTCCGGAATAATTTTGTTTAAACAGCTTGCCGATATAAAAAAAAGTTTGCATGCGATTCATTCAGGGTTGAAGATACTAAATTTGCTTTTAGATATTCACTATATCGGTATATTTTTTTGTATTCGTTCCTATGCTTCAGGTTGATTTGACTTGTTCTTACTCTGTCGGAAAAGTGAATCAATCTTTATTGTACATAATTAGAAATTTAGCGAAATTTCATTTCAGTGCTGGTAGAAATATTGGCCATATTATTTTTTGTTTCTATTTTAACACGAATAGAATACAAAAAAGGACGGATACAAAATTGCGTGACGAAAGTATCGGATGAAATTAAAAAATTATCAATTTTTTTATCGGACATCTGCATGCGTCGCCGTTGGTTTTGACATTTTTTTAGTAATTAAACTTTTGCCCCCCCCCTCACTATTGGAAATGAAAATCAGGTCAAATATTCGACTCGATTTTAAAAGAAAAAATTCGTTACGTAAAAGACTAACTGTTTTTCTCCTTGTATTTTAATTTTGACTTAATTCGAAACAATTTGTTATTTAACAAAAAACATTTCTTTTGTCAGGTCCGATTTTTTGTTCTGCCGTTCGCACACCCCTGACGAAAATTTAAAAAAAAATTGTATTTTATAAACGCAACTTTGTTTCCGTCTTAAATGGCGACAGCTTTAAAATAGGAATGGGTCAACGATTCGTTGTGAAAAAATGATTGGAATTGAAAATCTAGAAAAAATGATTCCTAACTCACTTGGTATTTCATCCAAGATTAGGAAAAGTTATGTTGTAGGAAAATGTTTGGTTTTTATGAAACCATTCATTGTTGTAGAATGTTTTTGTGCTAGGAAATGATTGCTCTAAGTGGAAATTTAGGAAATTGATTGCTGTATTCTGCGTAGAAAGCTTGCTATTTTTGCATTTTACTAACGAACCTGCAACTTGATAATGACTACGTGTAGTTTTTGAGAAATAGGTTGTGTTGTGATCAGATTTTTTATTATATATTTACAAATATTTACAGATCAGACTTCAGTTTATAAGTTCAAAAGATTATTTAATGGCGTAATGTTTCCTACAGGCGCACATCCACATTTTCAAATCAAGTTTTGCCCTTCTTCAGAAATTTGTCTCATTTGTAGATTTCTTAAAAAGAATGCAATTTTGAAAATATGAATGTGCTAACTGTTAATTAAAGAAGAATATTACCTACAGGTACCAGTTTTTTCTTTTTTATTTTGTTATGAATTGAAAGACTTGAAGTCTGGTCTAATTTTTGAATTTTTTTGGAGAATTACAAAAAAATGTCTTGTAAATTTTCTTAATGTACTGAGATTTTTTTAGTGGCGTTTTCAGTTTCGGGAAGTTCAAATTGTGTTAAAAATATTAATTTTTTCAAAAAATTCGGCAGCTGGACTGGACTCCTGCAAAAATTTAAATGATTTTTAAGTTACTGTGTTTTCTTTCTTCAGAATAAAAAAATAAGCAAAATGTTTCGAGTTTCGCACAAATTCAAATACAGTAACTTAGAATAAGTTTACTTAACCTGAAATGTTCAAAAAAACAAACGAAATATATTATCCAGGGCAGGTACCCTCTTCATTATTCCCATAAAAATGATTATTATATAATTGTTATATGTTAATTAAATTACTAATTAATGTAAAAAATAACACTTTAATGTGTGCCATTTTATTACGTATGTTAAATTATTTGTTTTATATTTATTATTGTGATATTTATATTTTTAAGACATCTATTTATTACCTAATTAAAATATTTTAAAAGATTGTTTTTTTTTGTAAATGTTTCGCGACAATATTTCAGTGTTACAGTTTTTACGTTTTCAGAATACATATTTTCAAAACTGAAAATATTGTTCTGTCAAATTTTAAATATTGGATGGTTTAGTAACATTGAAAATTTTGCCGCTAAGCTGTTTAAAATAGGGCTGGGTTTTTATTTATTTGTAAAATAAATTATATGCAATTAAGTTCAGCCCTAGCTTAAAATATTTTTTGTGTTCAAATCTTGTAGACTGTAAATTGAAATATAATTATATTTTTTTTCACTGCCCAAAAACCTTTCTAAATTGTAACAGCTATTATTGAGTTCCAGTGGATTTAAAGTTGGTAACGGATAGTTTTTCCACCTTAGCCGGATTTTTATATTAGCAAGAGTAGATTATAGATCTGATAAGTAGCGATTCCTCAAGTAAGCGTCCAAATTAAATCAAAATCACAATCCAAAGTCTAAAAACTGTTCTTATTTATTTCTTGTTTCGTAGTAAACATTGAAAAATTACAAAACAGAACCTATAGTTCAACAACGAAATTGAAGAACTTCGAATTTTAATTAATTAACTTTTTACAAAAGAACTGATATAATATATAATTTTAACAGTAAATACAAAAATTCGAAAGTCGAATACTATGTACGAAATTAAATATTTTTTTCAGGTGGAAAAACTGAAATTACTTTTTTTTTTTCGAAAAACAGCTGTACAATTTTTTTTTTTAGTTTTTATATTGTAGTATTCAACATTAATTGATATCTATACAATATGTATATTGTGATTTGATGATACCATAAATATTATAAAAAGCACCTATGTCGTCAAAAATTCAAATGTATTTAAAATGAATGTAAAAAAAATATAATCGAAATATTATTGTTATTCGTTTTGTTTATTATATCCCTACCCTCGTATGTTTTAAAATATAAATATTATTTTATTGTAATTTTAAAAAAACTCATTAAAAGGACACAGACTTTGAAATTACAATATAAAAAAAACGAAAAAATATAAGTGCGATGGCCGGGAATCGAACCCGGATCAACTGCTTGGAAGGCAACTATGCTGACCATTACACCACCATCGCACGGTGACTGTAGTGTGTTTTATATCGGTATAGCTGTACTTTGCGTAGTCATTCTTTCTCGACCAATCATAAAATGATATACCCAAGCCGCTTTTTGTCATATCTGCAACCACCATTGCATGATTGCTGTCAGCACGTGTTTTTATAGTGATGACAATGGATATTATCTTCTAAATAAATTAAAAAAATTGGTGTTTAGAATTTATAAATACAGTTGTAATACGCATAATTGTAAAGTTAAATAATTGCCTTCATTTTGCTATAATTTTTATGTAGTATCCAAGGACATTTGTTTGGTAATCAGAAAATTATTGTTTCCATAGCAAAGGAACGTGGTAAGTTAAGGTGATCATATAACTTATTTCGATTAATTTTTAAGATAAAAATTCCTGGAGGATTAGATTAGCTTGGCATGACATCGAAATTACGAAAATGTCCTTTATTTTTTCCAGGCTCAAAATGGATTTTACTCATCGGAGTAACCTTACGGCAGAAGCAAAGAACACGATTCTGTTGGCGACCTATCCGAAGAAACTTTTATGGGAGCATCGATTGAAGACGCTGCAGTTGAAATCTGGCGGACTTAAGAAATGGGATCGATGAAGTTTGAAACGTAAGTGTAATGAAAGCAATATATTCTCGAGTGATTTTCTCTTATTTGCAGATGGCGTAACAAAAAAAGCAGACGACTGAACCATTGCTCCTCGATGGATGGATCAACACTTAATATTACTTAATTTTCAGGTCAACGTTTTCTTATATTTGGTACGGTTGTACATCGATGTAGCTATTGTTTACCACGGCTGTTATTGGCAGCCCTCAGTTTCTGCCGATGTTAGAACTGACAAAAATGTCGTTATGATTTTTTTCAGCTTCGACGAACTTATACGAATAATTTCAATATATTTAAATGATTTTTATGAATGATTGTTTAATTATAAACAATAAAATACCCTACCAACTTCCTGTTTGTTTCCAAATGCCCTTGAATTTTTAAATAATCATTCGAACCATTTTTCCAAACAACTTCTGCGACTGGTTCAAACCAATTTTTATTATCAAACGAATACGAAAAAACAGTTTCTAGAACTTTTATTTTTGAACGACCCAGTAAGCCTACCGAGGATAGGCTTAGTTGTCGATGTATCCTTCCAGATCTTTCGAGAATCGAAACGAAGTACATATTGATGACATCGAGTAAGTTCAATTGTTGATCGACTTTAATCGTATTAGATTGCTGGCCTTCGGAACAAGTTATCGCGGGTTCAAATCCCGCGTCCACTTGCGAGTGTTTGTGCTGTCATTTAATTTGATTGATTTAATTACCACACTTATACCCTTATTTGTCGAGCACCTATATTCGACAAAAAATAAATCTTGAAACGTCAATTTGCAGAACGTTTAAACATCTAACTCCAAACATCAGTAATATTTTTTTGCAATAATATTAAAGTTAATTTTTTGGGCAACCCTATAAAAAACATGTCAAATAATATCTATTTGAGTCGTTTTTAAAGGTATAAATTATTTATCTGACGGCGATTTGTAAAATAACCAGAATTCTAGACGTTCTGATATTTTTAAAATTATAGAAAAAGTTTGCGTTCGGAAAATTTGTAACGTTTTTAATAAGCTCTAATGGTAGAAAGCAGTACTACGAGACGCCATGGAGTGGACTCATTTCTGTTTTTGTACGATCACTGAGATGGTTATAGACTTTTGAAAAAAAATAAGAAAAATATATAGCTACTAAAGAACATTATACATTAATTTAGAAAATTCGATTTTTTCCACAGTATTTGTGATTATTTTATTTTTGCACGGCGACTTGATTTGCTTTAAAGTATTTCGATAAAAGATGGCCTCACTAACAAGAAATACTTACCAATTTTTAACGAAGCAACTATCAAACCGTGGAGCTGGTTTTCACGGGCTTTCCTCTGGAAGTCTAAATTATTCAGAAGTCCTGAGACTTCTTCGAAATTCTTGTGTACATTTTTTCCCCTAGAGAACAAGCCCCTCTTATCAAACTGAAAGTAATGGTTCACACACTACACCCACTGTGATTACATGTTGTTCCTGAAGACAGAGATAGCCCAGCTTGGGTACGAAAGATAAAATTAGTAAAATAACACAATTCGATATTTTAGAACATTTACTTTATATAAACCTTTCCAATTCAAAATATTTCAATGTACGTTTGTTAGCCGTTAAACGCATTTATGAAAATATTCACAATGAAATAACTTCATTGTTATAAATAACAAAGTTAATTCATTAATTAAAATTTGTCTGCCTATTAAACAAAATCGAGCCTATTAAATGTCCGTTATCTTATTATGATGAACTTGTACCAATAAGCCAACCAAATGGCTTCATCCCATTTACCGTGACTTACCAAACATAAACCTTTTTCTGAACAATAGTTTGATTTTAATATCGTCATAAATACTCTAGTAAATAATTTATTTACGATTCTCAGTAATATAAATTAAATGTCTGTAACAGAAATTCTAAATAATCGAATAAAAGACCCTTGGAGGTTAAATTAAATTACGTTTGATTAATAATTTTCGGTCAAACAGTAACGAGCTCGATCGGTACAAATAAATATGTTTAAATTAGTTATCAGCCACTCAGAATGTGGCGATTCCATCCCCATTGTAAACAATGGGTGAACGATCATCGCTGATTAAGCGTCAGCTAATATAAGCCGACACTTAATCTATCTCACGCTCAAGAACCGCCACTACGTCTCGTCATCGTGGTTGGTCGTACTCCGAATTTTGTTCGGAGGATACGAAGATCTACTACAGAAATGATCCTGTGAAGTATGATCTTAACTTTACATGGGTTCTCTCAAACAGGTCATGTAGAAATAGAGTCACCGTGTGTGTGAGAGCCTTATAGTGTGTCACACATGAAAAATCGATCGTGCGGCTATCTAGCGGATACTCTGTTAAATATAGTTTAGTGACAAAACTGGAAATGAGACCGTACTGTGTCTTCAAATATAAAAAAGAGAACAGAAATTTTATCATTTGCAAAGCAGTTTTCTGAGAATGATCGTATTTTCTTTTCCTCAGAAATGTTTGCTTGATTTTCGAGCGACAAGAATGAGAAAACGAGTTCATTTGTTTTATACGCTTCGGTGTAGAGCCGACAGATGTCACTAGAAGCAAGTATTTTAAAGTTTAACTTCTTTAGCGACGTACCTGTTTGAAAAAAGTAAAAATCGAGGGGAAGTAGAATTGTCTCCGAAACGAGAAGTTACTTTGTCTCCTAAATTACATGAAACTGACAAAGACAGAATTTTATAGCGTGTCGCTAAAAATATGTAAATATTATTAATTAGTTTGACATAACACAAAATTAAACTTGGGTATAATATTAAAAACTATAAAAGAAGTTAAACTTCTTATGTGAACTTATAATAGTAATTTTAAAAAATTCGGGTCGCAGTGCCAAAACCATGCCAACAATTATAGTGTATTTGCTAATTACGTTGACTTAAATTTGTTTGGTCCTGTCAGGCCAGTCTTATTAGTGTATTTGCCATATGGCAACATACACTATTGGCGTCGGTCGGATGGCGGGACCTAGGGGTCGGACCAAAATTTCTCGACGTTTCATAACCTCCTAAACACTTTGCCACCATTTTTAAAAATGTTTATATATATATGTATATATATATATATATATATATATATATATATATATATATATATATATATATATATATATATATATATATTTATATATATAGGTATATATGTGTGCGGGCTATAACTTTCGAAGAAGTTAATTTATTTTAACGAAATTTGGCACACATGTTGGAATCCATTACCGCACGAAGCCTATTTAAAATGGGCCCAATCGGGCCATTTTAAGGGTAGTTTTTAGGGGTTGAAAAATGTTTTTGGGGCCCAAAATACCGAAAAAATTCTCCGAATTGTTTCAAAATTGAAATTTAACCCTCCGGTAGTAATTAAAAAGTGTCCCTAAAATTTTAATAAAATCGGCCCGACAGGACCGGACTTACAAATTTTATGAAAACACTAGTTTGCAGATAGCGAATTATTTACTGAAAGTTGCATATAATTTGGAATAGAGGTTCGATTGATAATAATATTGCAATTAAGAAGGGCTGTATTAAGGAGTAAAATTTTTTTTTTACCCAAAAACCAACTTAAGTTCGCGTAATAAAGCCACACTGCCTGTATAAGCAAATACACTATATTGTCGGCAGGGTTTTGGCACTGCGACCCGGGTTTTTTAAATTTTAGCAGTACCTTTTACCCTTTACTAATGGGTTAAATTTCGTAACGATGCTAAATATTTTTCGGTATTTTTGGGTATTTTTCAATCCCTAAAAACTGTCCTTAAAACGGTTCAGTTTTGCCCATTTTAAATATGCTTCGTGAATCGTGCGGTGATGGATACCAAATTTAGCTAGATGTTTTTAAAACGTTACTAATCTTTTTTCAAAGATTGTTCCGATCCTGACTAATTAAATAGATGAAAAATTGTCCGAGGACTTAGGATCAATAAGTCAATACTAATTTTTTATTTTTATTGCGACGTTTCAGAATTTATTTATTCTTTCATAAGGCGTCTGTCTGGAAACAATGCATATAAGTACAAATATTTTTTACAAAAACAACAAAATTTAAAATTTGTTGTTTTTCTAAAAAATATTTGTACTTATATGTATTGTTTCCAGACAGACGCCTGATGAAAGAATAAATAAATTCTGAAACGTCGCGATAAAAATAAAAATTTAGTATTGACTTATTGATCCTAAGTCCTCGGCATAGGTGGGCATTAACTCGTTAATCCGTTAATCGTTAATTAACGAAGTTAACAAAGTGCTTAACGATTTAACTGTTCAGTTAACTTTAAAAAATGTTAACGGACACATTAACTTCCGTTAACTTGCCATAAGTCCGTTCAATCGTTAATTAAGTACCTACAATTCACAAGGACACCGTGCGGACCGTGCCGCGCCGCGAAAAACCCGTTCAGACATGTACGGTTTTGCCGGTCGGCCGGCGGTCATTGCGAGAAGATGAAGAAGACTTTTTTATTTCGGTCACTCAAAGTAAAGAAAAGTCTAAAAGTCACAAATCTTTAAGAACTAAAGCTCAAAGTCTCGTCAAAATGTGGCTAGACATGAAGTCAAAAGACTCTTTTAACGATGCGGCATTCCTCGGAGAACAGATAATAATAAATCTGTTTATTAAATATAGTACCGCTATACCGTCAAGTGCTGCAGTCGAACGCCTTTTTTCTACGGGAAAAGACATTTTAACGCCTAAAAGAGCCTCACTTTCCGACGAAAACTTCAATATATTGTTAATTATGAAGGGGAATATGCACCTTATGTCAGACTAGCTGTATTTTGAGTTGAACATTTATTATTAAAAACTCTAATGATACACCCTTCTTTTACTAATATTTCATGACCTGCCTAAACTTCCATAGCCCGTATTAACATTAAATATAAAATAGAATTTCTATCGCGAGTTAACGATTTACGATTCGTTAATCGTTAACCTGCAAGATTAACGGCTTAACGATTAACGAAGTTAACTTTTTTAGTAACGGATTAACGATTAACGAAGTTAAGTATTTGATTAACGGTGCCCAGCTATGGTCCTCGGACAATTTTTCATCTAGTTACTAATCTTATAGATTTTAATTTAATAAAACGCAGCGACACTTTTTAAGTATAAATGAATAAAACGCATTTCATAATCGTGTCAAATGATAGGTAATATCAAATTTTAGTTGTCCTTTAATAAAATCTGATTGCATAATGCCTGAGTTGGATCAGATCTGTACAAGCTTGTCTGCATTTTCACGAAATAGATATACGCATCGTTCTATTTTTTCCTTACAAACATTTTTGTACTGTGGCGCTTCTTTGAACAAATATAAAATGATGGGTTAAATTGTAGAATCATAATTAATTGTTGTGATAAATGGTTTCGGTGTTTGTTTTAACAATTTTGGGTAAGATTGATTTTGAGATTTTAGTTTTACGTACATATTTTGATAATTGATTTAATATAATATGTGTAATAAATTAAAAAAATATTTTGAAACATGTGCTTTGAAAAGAATTTCAACATTAATTTGTTCGCTTTTAATTCTTTTTTTGAGCTGATAAATTTTGGTTATGCAATGTAGGCATTCTGGTTTATTAATGTGGTCGCATGTTGTTTAAAATGAGATTATTAATTTAAACAATTTAAAAATAATGTAATTTTCAAACCGGATAAAAAAATATATCCTTTGTTTAAATACTCAAAATATTCTATGACTTTTTTTATAAAGTTTATAAAGTTTTTATAAAGTTAATATTTTAGAAGATATGAATTTTTCAAGTTCAAAGAATCACGAATTCGAACAGCTGTTCAATATGCTCCCTTTTTCACCCGCATAGCAGTCGGGTGTTTGTGTATGTGCATGTAAAATGCATTTATACACGTTTCGGAAATCTCTAATTTCTATGAAAAATTCGCATAAATTTTACATAATTTTTTATACAGATAAAATTAAATTTAGAAAAATGTAAGTGCTGTTAGTGCGCCCGTTTTGAACATAATGTCATACCTCGTCGTAATATTACTACACTAAGTACTACATATACAATCTACAGATATTATATTTGCAAATTTTTCACGTTGTAACAGCTTTGTTAAATAAACGTCACCTAAAGTTTTCGTTTCTTGCAGTGTCGCTTTTAAATTGTTGTGGTTCATATTTTAATGTTTTTTTTCTTTGTTTCAGACGTCGTTGGGACTATCGAGTGGAACTACGATTAACGACCGTGAGGTTAAGTAAAAGATGGTAACAGTGAAATGATCTACAGCAATGTTTGTAGGAAAAGCAATGATCTTTGCATATAAATAATAAACAGATCGGGTGACATTTTACAAATGAATGGCTGCGTCGGCAAATTAAAATAAGATGTCAACAAGTATTTCCATAGTAGAATTAAAGGAAGTGGTCTAAGACTAGTTACGACATTCCCAACGGAACTTGGCGACTTGCCATACTGAGTAAGGGATCTTTCAGCGGGGAAAACAACTGAGTCAGTTTGTATTCGCGTTCTCTTCCGTGTTTCGAATTGCTGCGTTGTTCAAGCCGTTGAACGTTCGTAATTCTTCTGAGGGTTTGAAGCAGTCGTCTTAGCAATGTCTCTACTCTGCTACATTCCCTGCTCGGTGTGATGCAAGCTGGTTAGATTCACATATGCGAATATTTCGGGGCGGCATTGCACTGAGAAGTTCATCGTAATTGGTGGGCTAGTGAACGTTGCGGACAGGCGATTCATCACTCCAGTCAGTCTGATTGCGGATACTTAATCTATAATATCTGATCTTCCAAAATTTAAATAAAAATATTTTAAAAGGAAGAATTTAAAAGAAATAAGTGGTAACTTGCTCTTTGTGGTTAGCTTAGCTGAGGAACGTTGATGAATAGAGTTCTGTTGCAATATTTGTACGGGGTTGGGCGCCCTCGAGGGTCGTACCGCCTTCAGACCTGCGTGGCTGGAGGTTGGAACACCACTCCTTCCATATTTTTTTTTTGGGTAATCGGGCCACGGTGATTCGAGAAGCCTGAAGTCGGCGTATTGCGATCACAATTATAAACCGCTTCTACTTGGATATACTTACAGCGATATAAATTCAAATCCTTGAAATTCGAAATAAAATTGCTGTTTGACATCTCTTAAAACCAAATTGCCTCCCGTGCAGCCGTTCTTTGTCACATCGAGTTTTTCGCTTTTTGAGCCGGTAGAACGTGGCGTCGGTTACTGGCTCTCGCGCTTCAGAAAATACCGGGAGTGCCTTCGTTTTTAATCCAGCCGAAGTGGTTTATCCCCGGCTCCGCGATCGCGCGAGTAAGTGTTTAAATTAAAAGTTAAATCAGTAAATGGAAGGACATTTCTCTTGCGCGACGGATGTAACAACCTTCTATGTATTTGGCCTGGACATTAGGTCGTACAAAAAAAATACAAATATATCTCTTTTTCACTGATTATATTTATAATGAACAAAATAATTCACTGTTACATTGAATAGAAAAAATATGTTTCCTTTTAAAACAAAATTATATATGGTATAAATGCGCGAGAAGCAAAATATACCACTCACTGAGACGTTCGTTTTCCATCTGCCTCTGTACAGTTATTGGCAATGATTTTATTTTCACCAATGCTATCGATTTTCAAATCATCAATTTCTTATCTGTCTTTGAACTACTGCGTTTCATAACTTATTTCCTGTTCGGGACGTTACACGGGGATCTACAGGACAACGGCATGGACATCCAGATTGAAGGGATCACTTCCGACCCAGTTCAGTGAAAATGTTAAAAATAATACTTTATTAAGAATTCGCGACTTTCAATCCGTTATATTAAAAGTAAACTGATATAATAATACAAGCTTGAGTGCAGTGTCTAAATCAATAAAATAGCAGTGCCGTGCAGTGGAGTGCAGTGTAGTGCAATGCAGTGCAGTGCGTTCAAAACGAGTTCCAGGAATGCAGGGCCTTATACCGATGTAGACTGAATCAAGGAATTAGCTGCTGGGCCTGAGTTTCACCAATCAGCAGAAATTGGTATGTATTACTATTTTACATGTTCTTAACCTGTTTTGCTTTCCTTTAACCAGACGTTGATATGCTTGCAGACGGTATGTCACAGCGATAGTCGATAGGCCGTGGTGATTGAAATTTTGTTTTCTTATTGTTTTAAATAATATCGGACCAAGTTACCGCCTGGCAATATGGGGTTTCATAGTCAGTACTCAGTACGGTCTCCTGAACTGATTCCAGGAAAAAAATTGAAACTGAATTGAATTCGGAATGTTCTAAAACACCTTTACAATTTTTTATGAAAATACTGGAATACAATTTAACAGAAAATGTCTCCTTTGTTTCAGATAGCACCCTGAACAGTCCTGTGACTTCATTGAAACAGCCTGCAATTCCTGGTAATGTACCCGCTTTGGTGAGTTTTTTTTTTATTTTTCTGTAATCTTGAGTTTCTAGCCAATAGAAAAAAAAACTTTTTCGATAAACTTGAAAATATGTTTTCTATTAACTAGAACAACTCAGACTGCAGAGTAAGACAGCAAGTTACTTTATTATTAACCAATAATAATAAGGCAACACGGCTGTTTGACATTTTCTGGTTATAGTAATTATATTGGGATCCATCGTTCCTCTTCTATCTTTCGCGATGCTTTAAATTTCAGTTAGGGTCTCCGTGATTTTTTTCAGATATTTATGTGTAAATTTTTTTGCAATGCAAATTTCGACATTTCTTAATCATGTAACACGTTCACAACTACCATCGGTTGTTTTTCAATGTTGAAATTTGCAGTGTTTTATTTGTCTATATGTTTTGTGTTTAGTAAACCTTTTTGCGTCCGAACATATCTTCAATATTTCTGTATGCCAACATAGAACAGTCTTCGAGCAATTTGAGTTTTAATATATATTGAAGATACGTTCCCTTTGAAATAGTATCACCTAAAAATACACTGGGGCGCGTCTAGGGGTTTTGGGAAGTAGTCCGTAGAGTTCGGTATCCGGTCTCGTTAGCATAGCTCCCCATCCCTGTGAGACCATCGCAGCTTTCGCGTTAGCTTAGCTGGTTTTTTGAACGCACGAGGTCCTTGCGCGGTTTGTAGGTATCTCCAGGACAGGACCTAGGGTTGGACCACTGGCTTGCGTCCTTTAGGAGGCCTTGGGTCATGTAAGCAACAGCCATAGTTGACCCAGGGGCGGAGGTGGTCCGAGTAGGGTTCGTTTATTTAAAGTGAACACTATACACACACTACAGCAAACAGATTCCTCCGTGAGACCGTGACGGACCCCTTTAGTGCGGGGGATTCCAACAAAGGCGGAGGGACAATTCGAGTCCTCTTCCCAACTACCAGCGGTGATGGCGAACAAACTGTGAGCTATTCCAACGGTGGTAGGTGGACAAATTGTTGCCTGACCCAACTGGAGGAGCAATTCAAATTAAAAATTCTATCAGTAGTTATCTTACTAAGAAGACCTTGCAAATCATATTTCGGCTTTGTTCTAGTCTTTCAGTGAAAATCATTTTTTTTTTTCACTAATTGACAATATGTTGCAGTAGCTTATGTATGGGCCTAAAATATGCTACTTACAGTCATCAGCAACAAGTTTCCAAATTATTTATATAGACGCTGATGACCTCAGATGTTGAGCGTCTATAATCTACAATTCATTCATTGATCCCAAATTATTTTTGATTCTCAATTTCTCCTTCAGCCTTTTTTTCAGATGAACGGAGGGACAAGTCACAGTCCTCTGTTCCAACGACCTTTTTAAAGATTTTGATTTTTTGTATCGCGAGTTTTTTACTTCGGGTGAATTTCAATAATAAATATTTTTTGCATACGTTTTTCAAAGCTAATTTACTACTTTTTTTAAATGTTTGTTTTGACAAATTTAGTTTATTTTAAATGTAGCTACAAGTTTTACTGTATATAGTATATTTTTTTAAGTTCTGATATAATAATAATAAATATAATATATTAAAATAAATAAATTTCATTACAAGGGAAAGTTAATAATACAAAATACGTTATGATTGTATGTTTTTTTCCATTAAGTTATTCCCATAGATGATATACGTATAGTTTAATGCTGTTTAGTTAAAAACAAATTACATTCTTAAATCTAGATTTACAGCTGAAAATCGTAGCATCCATCCAGTATAAATGTAGTACTTCAGGTTAGTTTTTAAATTTACAGGCTCGTACTAGGTACGTCATTTATTATAAACAGAAAGGTCGTCGCATTTTGTCGCATATGAATCGCGCGTGCCGTTTCCCTGAGGGTCCTCTTATGGGCCCAAAAAAAACCCGATCCCACATTTGTGCATGGTTTTTGATATTATAAATGTATGTAATCTCCCCCGGGTACAACTCGCAGTTGTAGTTTAAAACACTGTGAGACGGTCTCTCGGGGGCGCAGGGGATAAAATTGATTATAATATTTATTAATTTTGTCGTAATATTATCTGGCTCTATTATTGAGCTAAAACTTGATTAAGATTAAACATGTTAATTTTAAGTTTGGATTTTATGATTATGGACATTTTCATGAGAAGTCTGTTTACATATAATAACATTTTTCCATCGGACTAATAGTACAGGGTTTGGCAATGAAACGGGAAGATTTCGTAAGTAATTTTATTGTTGAAAAAATGTTTTTAGTGTATTTGCCATATGGCAACATACACTATTGGCGTCGGTCGGATGGCGGGACCTAGGGGCCGGACCAAAATTTCTCGACGTTTCATAACCTTCTAAACACTTTGGCACCATTTATAAAAATGTTTATATATATATGTATGTATATATATATATATATATATATAAATATTTATATATATATATATGTGCGGGCAATAACTTTCGAAAGAGTTAATTGATTTTAACGAAATTTTGTCCGCATGTTGGAATCCACCACCGCAAGAACCCTATTTAAAATGGGCCCAATCGGGCCTTTTTAAGGGTAGTTTTTAGGGGTTGAAAAATGTTTTTGGGCTCCAAAATACCGAAAAAATTCTCCGAATCGTTTCAAAATTGAAATTTAACCCTCTGGTAGTAATTAAGAAGTGTCCCCAGAATTATAATAAAATCGGCCCGACAGGGCCGGATTTACAAATTTTATGAAAACACTAGTTTGCAGATAGTGACTTATTTTATTGAAGGGTGTATTTAATTCGGTGTAGACGTTAGATTGTTAATAATATTACAATTAAGAAAAAAAATGTTATTTTAAGGCGTGTATTAAGGGGTTAAATTTTTTATTTTGCCCAAAAACAAACTTAATTTCACATAATAAAAGTATAAAACCACACGGCCCTATACAAGCAAATACACTACATTGTCGGCAGGGTTTTCGCACTGCGACCCGGGTTTTTTTTGTAATTATTAATACATTAATGGGAAATAAAAGAGTAGCCATTTGATATACAATGTTAAAAAAAAATATTTTTTGAACACTACATCTGCCAAATGTCCTCCGTCGACACCTATGCATTCATGGAGTCGAGTCTAAAAGTTCTGCATAACTCTTCGCAGCATAACAACAGGTATCGCTGCAATCTCGTCACGAATTCGTTGTTTGAGGGCCGGGATTGTCCTGGGTGTCAGTAGACAGTACGGTCGGGAGACCGAGGGGGACAAGCGATATCCCCGTTTCGAGATACGACACGCCCTGGGAACAAAGCATTCACCGCATTCATTGAAATTCTTGCAGTGTGGCTTGTTGCACCGTCTTGTTGGAAAAGTGTGTTTTCATGTGTGAACAGACAATTTATGTGTTATCGGGGATATCGCTTGGCCCCCTCGGTCTCCCGACCTTACTGTCTGCGACTTCTTTTTATGGGGTTATCTGAAAACGAAAGTGTTTGGAACTGATCCACCCAGGACAATCCCGTCCCTCAAACAACGAATTCGTGACGAGATTGCAGCAATACCTGTTGTTATGCTGCGAAGAGTTATGCAGAACTTTCAGGCTCGACTCCATGAATGCATAGGTGTTAACGGAGAACATTTGACAGATGTAGTGTTCAAAAAATATTTTTTTTTAACATTGTATAAGGGAATCTTCCCGTTTCATTGCCGAACCCTGTATTTTTATGGTATTTTTTGGAAATTAAACGTAACAAACAGGTTTTTCCTATTTTTCTCGTAAGAGAAAATTGTTTGTTATCAAAGTTGTTCGCCAATGAAAACCCTATATAATTTAGTATTTTGAATGTTTATTTTCGAGCAACAGTGTATATTGCAACGCGCCGCAAATGTCGAGATGTCGGTACGTGGCTGTGTCAAGTAGTGGACTAGGCCTATCGGGGAAACCACGCTTAAAAAAAACGCGCCTGGAACTCGACCTCCTGGGTGGTGTGGAACAGAGTTCCACAGCCACGCGCCTACATCCCTACATTCGCGGCGCGCTTCTATGTACACTGTTACTCGAAAGTAAAATATTCAACGTTACAAATTTGTAGATTTTTCTTTGGCTATATATTACTAGCGGCCCAGTCCGGCTTCGCCCGGGTGTAAATGTAATATATAGGATATAAAAGATGAGAATCATTATCATTAAATTCTCAACGTGTGTTGAATTTGCGCGAATTCAATCGCTTTTATTTGTGAATGTTCAAAAATCGAAGAAAAATCTTATTTCCCAAAAGGAAATTTAAAAAATTCTGTTGATCCGATCGCTACCAAAGTTCAGAAGATCACCCGCTGGGCTAATCTAAAGATTGTCTGAAAATTTCATCAAAAATGGTCTACCCGTTTGGAGTCCATAGATTACATATACATCGTCTTTTATCTATATAGATTATTAAAATGTAAAAAGTGGTTATTGTGACATAACAATATTAGTTGGACATATAGTATCGCGAAGTTTTTTGTAGTTATTGATATGTTCTTTAATATTGTAGAACATATTTTTGTCCTATCATCAATAGTTTCCGTAGCGCATGCGACGAAAGATGTTTTATGGCATTTTTTTACACCTTGGGTTACGTTACTAAAGTTTTAGTAAGGATCCCTAATATTTTCTAGCAATAAATATAGTCTGTGTTACTCAGGATGAATGTAGCTTTCTAATGGTGAAAGAATTTTTTAAATCGGCACAGTAGTTTTTGAGTTTATTTATTACAAACATACACACAAAAATACAAATCTTTCCTCTTTATAATATTAGTGTAGATATACATGTTGAGTACTTAACAATTTTGCGACTAAGGACGTTGAGGACAAAGCTGATTTTACCGCTGAATTGTCCACTGAGCCCCGCTGGCTTGGAAATTACGTCACTCCGGGTTCCGTTGCTCGATTTTATAATTAGAATCGGGACTATTTCTCGCGCTGGATTTTCTGCTGACTTTGAATCAATCAGAAAACAGTATCCTGTCACGCGGACAATCGTTATAAACAAATGGAATCGTAGCTTTAGTCACATATGACAGTTTATACGAGTAATTGATAAAATGATAAAACATAGTTATTGAACTAATATAAACACGACAATATAGTGTATTTGCTAATACGGACTGTGTGAGACAAGGTGAATAATTTGTTTGTTTAATTTCAAGATATCGTCTCTGTTATACATCAATTCATCAATTGCACAAAATTACGAGTATATACAGCCTTCATAAAATTTATAAGTCCGGCCCTGTCGAGCCGATTTTTTTTAAATTGTAATTGATACTAAATTCCGTCATTTTTGGGCCCCATTACAATTCTCAACCCCTATATATACCGCTTAAAAAGGTCCGATTAGACCCATTTTAAATAGGTTTCGTGCGGTGATCGATTCCACATTTTCAGAAACGGTGGCAAATTATTCAGGAGGCTATGAAACGTCTAAAAACTTTAATCCGACCCCTAGGTCCCGCGTTCCGACCGACGCCAATACTGTATAGCGAATACACTAATCTTAATTCTGACAAAAGCAGGTCTCCTTGTTGATCCAGATTCAGGATTTTAAATCGTGAAATTTGGCATTCTTTAAAAAAATATACCATCTTCGTAAAATCGTAAATCAACAGTATGAATTATAATCCACGTTTTATGCGCGATATTCTTTTGTTTAAACAATTGCAGCAGTGAAACAGAACGAGTGTCGATGCAGTGTAATTTTTATCGTGGAATTAACGGTGATGTCATCGAATCATCATCATTCGGTTTTTGTACTCGATTACAGTTAAATTCCATTTCGGAAATCCAAATAGTTTTCCATCCTACATGCGAAATAATCAGTGATTAATGCTACTAAAATTTAAATCGATGTTTTTTGCTACCCGCTAAAAATTACTCTTGCCTTTGAGCCTTCAATATAATTTGAACCATGAAGAGCATATTTTTTGTTTGACAAATATTTTTGCTTATGTTAACTCAACAAATCTTTTTATTTGAAAATAAAGTTGTTAATATTGTATTTTTGCAAAGGAATAATAATATAAATAAAAATACAAAGGTTTGAGATAAAGTTTTCTACTTCGTTAATTTTCTAATTACCCTATAATTAGCGAGTGAGATTGTTTTATGTAGTTCCATGCTTTGCCGTTTATAACTATGAACTAAAGACAAAACCGCGTATGTCAACTTTTTGATACATTAAAAAAATATTACCGATTTAAAATCTCAGTCAACTTTCCGCTTCTTCGTACGAAACGAAATTCATGAATATTTTAAATTCGAATTTAAAATGTGCTATAGAGACATAGTCTGTTCCCACCAACAGATATAGTTACCTCGTGAACAGCACATGTTCTGTTACTGTCTGGCTAGGATTTGATTGGATCTTAAACATTTTATGTAACCGCGCTTTTGTCATAAAGTCAACCGTTTTTTCTTTGCACCAATGTTTACATAAAATAGAGTAAAAACATATTTTTTGTTCAAAACTATTCCAAAAATGGAACGAACGTGGAACGTTTCCTTTCACACATGTCCTCGGAGCGATCGCGTTCCATTGTTTCAATGGTATCTTTGCGATAATGGAAGGAAATGATTAAAATCTTCTGAAGCGATACAAGAAATTGTCATAAGCGGTTTTGCTTCATGCCCACGGATATAATAAACGTTCTTTGTGATTTATTTATACAGATATCTGCACAGCATTTAATGTTGGCTTTGTTATCTTTTGTTATTAATTATGATGCAGTTTGCACCAACAAGTGCAACGGAAAAATATAACAAATAAAATTAATTAGGTGTGTAAAGCATACACCAGCAAAGTATTCAACCGTTTTTTATCACCCTATTTATCGTTTAAGGCCAGGCTTCGGTATTCTTTGGAACAATTCCATACAGCTTCAATTTGGAAAATGAGTAAAGAAGTGTAGAAAGACTTGAACGACAAAAAAATATTACACTGATATCAAACCAAAGTACTTACTAGGGATTGCAATTCAGCGGCATTTTCAATCCAGTTGGATTTATGCTGGATTGAAGCAAATCCAGCTGGATCCAGCATTAATCGATTTTTCAAATAAATGTAACAATTTTTTAACGCTAGAAACTTTAATAACTATTTATCTACATTAACATCAAATATTCGTTTTTTTAGGCGTTAGTAAAGTACTCTAATAGTAAGTAATAGTTACGAGTATCCGGAGTATAATTATTAATTAGCACAAATTGATATTTTAGATATCTGAAATAGTTATTCGTTTACCTATTTTACAAACTCAGTCTCAATAATTTTAATAAAATTGCGTTTCCCGCTTATAAAATGTTGAGTTAACTTTAATATAAATTATATTATATAATTTAAAACTTGACTTGTATTTTAAAGAATAAAGCCAATGTAGGTAACAGTTTTTTTACTCTTTTTAAAGTAAGATCTCAAAAAGAAATGTTATTGATGGTGTTATCTCCCAGCCTACTTCTTAAAGAACAGCAAATATACCCGAATGCGGAAAGGGCTCTCTCTAACCCTACGCTCGCGCTGGTTGGTTTGAGAGTCATCAAATAATTACAGATTAGTTAGGTTTTCACCTCTTACTCCCTCACTTTCATAAAGTGCTATTTCTTTCTTCAATATCATATCATAATCCTTTCTGAGAGCCAGTTAATTATTTGTTTTTAGCTGATTGCGGATCCGCATCGCTGGATCCAGCGCCAGATGCTGGATCCAGCAAGGCTAAAAATGTGCTGGATCCAGCATTGCAATCACTAGTATGTACTTTTGACTGGGTATAGAGAAAAATTGTAGACACCACACGACCAGAAAGTTGAAATTCCTGCCCTTGCGGTATAATATGCTATATCTGTAGTATTATTATCATCAAAAGTGTTGATACTGATGCATTTTTGAAAGATTTGTTTTACTCAGAACTGTAAACGCCGGTTTCGCATTATTTGTATGTGATCATTCTGTTGCCGATTGGAATGCTCTGCTATCCACTTGACAATGGTCTAAGCGTCTCCCTCCACAATAGCTACAAGTGCAGTCAATGCAGGGACAATTATCTTTTGTGTGTGTTGAAATTTAAGTGGCGCTAAAAGTCGACCTCTCCTGTCAGTGACGTGCTTAATAATATTGCAGACACGGAAACGTAAAATTTACTACCTGATAATTTTATTTTTTTAATAATAATAATATTTAGTTTCAGAAAAGCTCTAAGAGAACATGAAACAGTCAGAACCAGCGTTGCCAGATTTTTTTTTCTAAGTCGGGATTTTGGAACTTTTTGAGTTAAAAAAGAGGGATTCTTTCGTCGAAAGCGGGACATAGTAAAAAAACGTATATAATCAGAAGTTTTTAAATATTTATCTTTTTATTTGAGTTCAAATTACGTTTACGTGACAATAGATAGCAAAAATAGCCATAGAAAATGTATTTTAATCGTTAAATAGTTGAGTCTGATTCGTCTTCTGAATAAAAAAAATAAAAAAAAAAACAAATCAAAATCAAAAAAGTTTTATTCATTAGAAAAATATGGGGTTTCAAACAATAGTCTGAGGAGTGAGTGTTACAAATTGCAACTTACAATAAGAGAATAATTATTTACGCACGGTCGAGTTATCCCCGAAAAGCGGGACATTTAATTTTGATTTAAAAATCGGGACGACCCGCCAAATCGGGACGTCTCGCGTCTGGCAACGCTGGTCAGAACATAGATATAAAAGTATACAATTCAGTAATTAAAGAACTGGTTTAAGCTATAAAAACATTTTTAACTAGGTAATCTTTAAGTGATTGTTTAAAAGTCTTAATAGATGCTGCATTTTTTATGAAGGCTGGCAATTACAAAACAAAACATTACTTCAGTCCATATCAGAGACAATTTTCTCGCCACTTCGGTCACTTCAAAGTTCATTTTGGTATTTTGTTCATAACCTACCTAAACGTAGCCGAGTAAAGAAGAACCAACACTTTTAAGTTTAGGTAGATATAGTATAGCGAGTTCTGTCAAAGTCGATTTAGTCATTCTAGGCAATGCTGTAACAGTGGGTCAAAACAGTTTTCTCGTGCACACTGATACGCAAGTACCTACTTTCGACCGGGTATAAAGAAAAATAGCATAAATCACACGACCATAAAATTGAAATTCCTGTACACGACACATGATATGCCCTCGATTTCGCTTCGGACGTCGTGTGTCGCGCAGAGGAGGAATTTCAACTTTCTGCCCTTGCGGTGTAATAAACTATTTCACAACAATTATTTCGCACAATACAGTGACTTCGTTAGATAAAAGCTTTAAAACTAAGTTGAAATAAATGTTTAGTGTACAAATCGTCATTTAAATTGTACTAGGACGCCACTGCAGGAAGAAACGTAAATATACCAAACGTCACAAATAACAATTACATATTATTTGACCTGTGCGTCTACGTTGTTGGCACCCCCAGTATACCCTGCTGTGAATCTCATCCCTCTTCGTTTTGCAGCTCCACAAAAACCCCGTACGAACCTCCCGCCGTGAAGTGACCATTGTCAATTCTCCATGCAACTTGAAGTAATGTTATTTTAATGAAGTCTGAAGTAGGACTTTTGTGTGCTTTAAGATTTATTATTTATTTGAAACAGTTAAACATCGACCATTTGTACAAAGTAGAGTAGTATTGTTCGGTGAGATAGAGGTAGAAGTTATGGAGAGAGCTATCCAGCGCCGACCCTAGGCCTTGATCAGGGTAGAGCGCGCTTGCCTTTCAGCGCCCTTTGATCGACGCTTTTACTTCACGTAAATTGTACTTCGGTTTTTTGTTACATAAATAATAAGTTCAACATTTACAAAAATCAACTTTTATTGCAAACATCTACACTTGTTGAATTTAAATTAAATTGAGTAGCTTTAATTACTTGATGCCCCCTATAGGTCCTGTAGGTAAACATAAGTATCATGTATACATTTTCTGTGCTCCTAGAGGAATTTGGAAATATATAATATAATAATATAATATAATTATTATACTTCTGCTTCTTTAACATTAGGAAAGTTCCTACCGCTATCGTAATTAAACTAGTATTGGGTGTTAATTTCAATCTAAATTTTAGCTGTCAGTTGTATCCATTTAAAATTTTCATAGAAAATCTTTGAGTGCTCATAACTTCTCGAAAAAAAATCGAAATAATTACTACGAAAACTCATTCACATCTTCATTATATTAAGAAATATACTACACATTAACACAATGAGACAAGTGTACTATGCCCTGTGCCAGTCTCTGATTAATTATGGTATTACTGTCTGGGGCGGCACATACAAAACTATATTAAAGCCACTCGTATCAACCCAAAAACTTCTCCTACGAATAATCCTAAAAAAACCTAGACTCTCTCCATCCCTGGAACTATTTAGTAGCCTAAAGATACTTAATATATATCAGACATATGCTAAATCAGTTCTATCCCTGTTCCATAAACGTCCAGGAAACCATGTAGCTTACCAGAATCCTTACAATACAAGATCGCAGATCTTAAATCCTATCCAGACTCCAAAAATGTCAAAAACTTTCAGCCAAAAACATATAGCGTTCCTTGGTCCAAAACTATACAACTGCATACCGGTTGAATTCAAACAAATTCGAAACATTAAAACATTTAATAAAAAAATATTCAGGTGGTTATGTGACAACACAGATTCTCAGGTCATTTACAATATCCTCAACTAACCAACAACTAAATTTTCTTTGTAGTTATTATTATTATTTTTTTTTCTATTCATTACTCTTTTTTATTTTTATTTTCCCCTCTTTATTTATTTTTTTTTCTTAAATAACTCACTCTCGCGCACGTCTAGCTCACATAAATCTATTCCAACCCTGGAACTGGCAATAGCCAACTTGGGTTGGAAAATTCCTTTTATTTTTCACACGCAATGTGATTTATTTTCTATATAGGTACTAATTTTGTAATTCTGTTTTTTTTCCGAGGAATAAATTTATTTATTATTATTATTATTATTATTATTATTATGAAGAGAGTGTTGAGAAGCTTTTCTGACTTGTTTCCTCCCTTTTAGTTAGTGTTTTTTATCGCACTCGGGATTTTTTTTATTGCTATTTTTTTATCAAAACCGACGCCACCAACACTCTGAGCAAACGCTGAATTTTAATGAAACGTTGCGTAAGAATATGTTTTCGAAATTGTTGTACAGTTTGACTGAATTCTACTGTACAATGTACATACACTTGTGAATACTCCGTTCGTCGTTTGGTTTATATGCTGCATTGAAGTTTTTTCTTTTTTATTTTTTTATTTTGTTATCCTCTTTGTGGACGAAAAAAGATTATTTTAATTCTGTGAATCATAATGTAATTTGAATAATTTTTTCACACATACGAATGGTGGTTTTAAATTTTTGTTTATCGCTTATGTCATCAATTTGAAAACAGGTAGTCAATTAAAATGTTCATAGATTGGCTATATGCTTATTTCCAACGAAGTAATTTCAATGAAATGTCTTTAATATTTAAATTTTAATAGAGCTCTTTAATGAACCAAACAATCCCCCTCATTCATAATTTTTAGAACAGATGTTTCTCTTCTGGTATTTATAAAAGGGTCATCCTTCATTGAGTTTTTCGTAAACAGTTTAATTGAAGCAACTTTTAAAATCTACCGATTATAAATAATTCATGTTTTTCATTCTTTTTAAATATTGTAAAATACAGGTCCGGCTTATGGAAAATAAAATTAATCAAGTTCAGTTTTACTATTGTAATATGGGAAGTTCTAGTGATGGATAACTCGGTTTTCCAAACCGGGTTAAATCGAGTTGAGGCCAATTTGAGTCAAGTTGATCTTAAACTATTACTAACTCGAGTTGTGTTACGAACTCATATATGTATTTTTAACTTCTCCTTCATCCTCACTTCGTGACGGTCATAGACCAATAAGAAAAAAACCTCTATTAATTTGGGGTTAAACGTTGCATTTTACATTGACTAAGGCGCGTAGGGGGAGACACTTTGCGTGAGAAGTAGGCACAAAAAGCTTGAAAATGCGTGAGTAAAATCAGTTGAAAATACATCCGTCCGGCTGCATGTAGCTATTCTGTATTATATTTTAATCTGTGTGGCAACAGGGCTAAGCAATTCTTATTTCTGTAGTGTATTAGGATTCCAGATTTGAGCTTCAGGAACGCCCGACCATACTTATACGTTTTCATCGCAATAATGGCGGTGCTTCTCCCTCCCCCACAAGCGATTCGTCATAGTCCTCACTCAACGTAACGAATTCTTTGGTCCTTTAGCTATCGAGTGGTGTAATTAAATTTTGGATGTAGCTGCAGCATCAAACTGTATCCCCTGATTTTGATATCATCAGTTTTTCTGAATTGCATTCCACTATGGAAGCAAATTTAAAGACGTATTCACGTTGAAAATAGTCCTGGTTGAGAGAACCTGATTCAAAATGGCGGTGCTTTCCCTTCCCCCGCAAGTGATGCGTCAGAGTCCTCACTCAACGTAACGAATTCTTTAGTCCTTTAGCTATCGAGTGGTGTAATTAAATTTTGGATGTAGCTGCAGCATCAAACTGTATCCCCCGATTTTGTTATCATCAATTTTCTGAATTGCCTTCCACTATGGAAGCAAATTTAAAGACGTATTCACGTTGAAAATTGTCCTGGTTGAGAGAACCTGATTCCAGGAACAAGAAAAACGTGTAAGCCTGGTTGCATCACTGTTTACGCCCAGTTGTCTTTGTTATATTATTATGGACTATGGTATTCACAACCTGAGTAGGCTGTGACCCTAGTTCTTGTCTCTGCCAAGGTTTAATTTACACTTCCAATCGGCCATGACGAGACGTCGTCGTCTTCGAATACAACGCGACTTAAGTCATATCTGGTCAACATTCAATACACTGCCTGTCCCGCCCGTACACTTTCTTCCTACAGTCGACCAATTGAACAATGCACATGTTTCATTAGCGATTGCGTCCATTCTTCAATTGTTGACCGACTGGAATCGAGTTTGTAGTAAACTCCCCCACCACTCCACTTAAATTCTAATAGCATAGTAACGTATGTTTATAAAATTTGTACTACACTCGGTGCATGTGTTCGAACTTTTAGTTTCGTACTTGACTTAAGTTAGATTGGACGTTGCGTTTTTGTTTTAAACGAATGAACGTTAAAAAAAATGAATACGCAGACATCGTAATCAAACAGTGTTCGAAGCGGAAATGGACGCGTTATGTTTTTTGTTGTAAACGCCTGAAATTGAAATACGCAGGCGTCGTAATCAAATAGTACTCGAACTAAGTCGGTTTTGGCGTTATGTTTTCGGTTAAACAAACGAACGTTTAACAAAATACAACGTAATCAAATAGTGTTCGTGTTAAGTCGGATTGAAGTTGGACGTTATGCTTTTGTTTTAAACAAACGAACGCCTCGAAAAAAATGAAATTGCCGATGTCAACTGAACAGTAAAAATGTATACAAATCAGAGATTTCTTTTATTGATTTTGATGACTTGTTTGACGCGGATTTTTTTCGAAAATGAGATCGGCTTTTACTTGAAATTTTTCGTGCCCGTTTGTGTTTTCTATATGCGCGACGGTTTAATTGAAATGCTCTTGATTAGTCTGTTATATCGCATTTTACTTTTGACTGTTCATATTCTTGCTTATTTAAATTCTCACGAATGTTCAACAAGGCCCGCACCGCGACCGGGATGGTTCTATGTTCCTCGCGAACTTTCTGATTGAACGATTTTTGATTAATAAACAATTACGTGCGTGCGTGCGTTTGTTTTTGTTTTGAAACATTTGAAGACTGAAACAAATGACAGAGTGGATTAAAGCGAGTCGACAGATTCGAGCAATTAGATAAAACGGTGAGTTGAACGAAGAATGTTGGTAATTATTATAATTTGTACGTACAATATTTCTATAAATTGCATTAACAAATCAAGTTGCGGAGAGCTAAACAGTAGACAGGCTGCAAAAGGCATGCGCTTTGTGTCTCTATTTCTGGACACATCAGGAACTCCTGGACTGTTGAATCGTGATTATTTATGAAAACGCACCTGGATGTCTAGACTAATTCGGAAACGGAAAAATCTCTTTATCAGTGTATTTGCCATATGGCAACATACACTATTCGCGTCGGTCGGATGGCGGGACCTAGGGGTCGGACCAAAATTTCTCGACGTTTCATAACCTTCTAAACACTTTGGCACCATTTTTAAAAATGTTTATATATACAATATGTATATATATATATGTGCGGGCAATAACTTTCGCAGGAGTTAATTGATTTTAACGAAATTTGGCCCACGTGTTGAAATCCATCACCGCAAAAAGCCTATTTAAAATGGACCTAATCAGGCCATTTTAAGGGTAGTTTTTAGGGGTTGAAAAATGTTTTTGGGCCCCAAAATACCGAAAAAAGTCTCCGAATCATTTCAAAATTGAAATTTAACCCTCTGGTAGTAATTAAAAAGTGTTCCTAAAATTTTGATAAAATCGGCCCGACAGGACCGGATTTACAAATTTTAGGAAAAAACTAGTTTGCAGATAATGAATTATTTACTGAAAGGTGTATATAATTTAGTATAGAGGTTCGATTGATAATGATATTGCAATTAAGAAAAAAAAATGTTATTTAATGGATGTATTAAGGAGTCTAATTTTTTATTTTGCCCAGAAACCAACTAAAGTTCGCATAATAAAGCCACACTGCCTGTATAAGCAAATACACTATATTGTCGGCAGGGTTTTGACACTGCGACCCGGGTTTTTTTACTTTAAGGCAGCGTTTCTCAAGCTTATTTGACCGCGGTCTGGAACGAGGTGTTAAAACTTTTGTCGACTCACCTCATGAAAAAAAAAATATTTATGAACGAAACAAATTTTATTTTTTAATAGAAATCAAGTTATACGTTTGCTTATTTCATACACAAAAGTTTACAATTTTTTTCGCGACCCGGCAAAATTTTTCTACGACGCACACTTTGGGAAACGTTGTTTTAGGGTATAGACGCTGAATACCTTAGATGACGACCGTCTATAATCTATCTATCTGGTTTCGTTAGAGTTCGTATATACTAATTGAGATAAAATAGTTGTTTATTATTATTATTATTATTATTAATAGCTATATCGGCCGTCAAAATTTTAAATAAACCTTCTATACAGTAGCTAGATAAATGCTTTTAATACTTTGAATCAATCAGTGGCGTAGTTAGCGAAGGCCTAGGCGGGGCAGTGCCCCGGGGCCTCCAAGCTTAGGGGGCCCCTTGGTCTTCTGAGCTACGTTCGAAAACGTTATTAGTGTATTTGCCATATGGCAACATACACTATTGGCATCGGTCGGATGGCGGGACCTAGGTGTCGGACCAAAATTTCTCGACGTTTCATAACCTCCTAAACACTTTGGCACCATTTTTAAAAATGTTTATATATATATATGTATATATATATATATATATATATATATATATATATATATGTATATATATATATATATATATATATATGTGTGTGCGGGCAATAACTTTCGAAAGAGTTAATTGATTTTAACGAAATTTGGTCCACGTGTTTAAATCCATCACCGCAAGAAGCCTATTTAAAATGGGCGTAATCGGGGCATTTTAAGGGTAGTTTTTAGGGGTTGAAAAATGTTTTTGGGCCCCAAAATACCGAAAAAATTCTCAGAATCGTTTCAAAATTGACATTTAACCCTTTAGTAGTAATTAAAAACTGTCCCTAAAATTTCAATAAATTCGGCCCAACAGGACCGGACTTACAAATTTTTTGAAAACACTAATTTGTAGATAGTGACTTATTTATTGAAGGGTGTATTTAATTCGGTGTAGACGTTAGATTGATAATAATGTTGCAGTTAAGGAAAAAAATGTTATTTTAAGGGGTGTATTAAGGAGTCAAATTTTTAATTTTGCCCAAAAACCAACTTAAGTTCGCGTAATAAAGCCACACTACCTGTATAAGCAAATACACTATATTGTCGGCAGGGTTTTGGCACTGCGACCCGGGTTTTTAAATATCCTGATCGAATAAAGAATTTTTGACTTTTGACTCTTTGGCTTCTGTAGTCTGGTTCACAAGTTGAAAAACGTGTTATTTTTTGCTACTGCGAGTCTCATTGATAATCGTAATCACCTCGAGAAAAATGTACCAACGTTTCAAACCCGCACAGTTGCAAACGTTATTGACAATTAAAGAATCCCAAAAAGGGGGTCTATTTTTTGCAGATATCTCGAAAATTATTTATACTAATGAAATAAAAAAAAGTTCCTAAAGAGAAGAAAATTTTCCGAAAAAAATGTCGACTCCCAGAACTTCATCTGTATATTATCCATACCTTTGCTTACGTAGCTACGCCACTGCTTTTAATCTTAATCTCTGACATGATGAACGATTTTCAGTGACTGAATCAAAACTTTTGATAAGCGGGGTTTTGCATTTTTGAAAACGTTTTCAAAAATGATGGGTTTGCACGCCATGAACATTTAAAGTGTTTGGCAATTATTATAATTTGGTATCACACTCGATTAGGGAAAAACGAAAACAATTTAATGTGGTAATAAGATCGAGACCGGCTGAAATATCAAAATTGTGGTGGCTTTATGACTTCCGGGAAACCAATTATTTTGCCAGAAATGGTATAGCCGAATTGAACAATCAATGCTCTGGCTTGAATTCGGTTCAAATTTTAGTGCAGGTTTCCTGACGTGCGGTAGACATTTTGCATTATTCAAGTAAATTTAACAGTGCAAGTTAATTAATTAATAGCCCACTAGATCGGTCCAACACGGTAGACAGACATTGCAAGTGACCGACTGGTAGTCGTTGCTGGTTTTATGTGCGCTGCTCCATTAAATTACATGGATACCAGCGTTGCCAGACGTCCCGATTTTTAGATCAAAATTAAATGTCCCGCGCGGAACAGGCTCAGTCCCACTTTTCGGGGATAACTCGACCGTGCGTAAATAATTATTCTCTTATTGTAAGTTGCAATTTGTAACACTCACTCCTCAGACTATTGTTTGAAACCCCATATTTTTCTATTGAATAAACCTTTTTTGATTTTGATTTCTGTTTTTTTTATTTTTTTTTTTTTATTCAGAAGACGAATAAGACTCAACTATTTAACGATAGGGCAAATGTGATTTAAAATATCATATTTTTATTAAAACACATTTTCTATGGCTATTTTTGCTATCTATTGTCACATAAACGTAATTTGAACTCAAATAAAAAGATAAATATTTAAAAACTTCTGATTATAACGTTTTTTTACTATGTCCCGCTTTAGACGAAAGAATCCCGTTTTTTTCACTCAAAAAGTTCCAAAATCCCGACTTTGACAAAAAAAAAATAATCTGGCAACGCTGATGGATACATTCACGAGCCGTGCTGTGCAGGTTTGTGCTTGACAAGTGTGCGTCTTTATTGTTATCATAAACAAGTAAGAAATTATACGAGACGTGAAAAATTAATTCAGTATTATATAATCATATATTTTACTCGTAGATCGATTTTTAAATTTTAGATTTGTTTCAACGACATTAACATGCGGAGGTCAGATTATATTCCGCATTTGTTTTAACAAATGTGAATTGCTTTACTAAAAGCTTGAAAAAAAATACAGATTAAACGTAGAATCAATTTGTTTCGTTTGGAAATAAATAAAATAAAATTAATTAGTTAAGATTGAAGAAATAACTTTAAAATGTTTTAGCAGTTTAGTAAGTTCCCATGTTTTTAAGCATTTTTCGAAATGAAAGTGCTTGTTATTTGATGCTTCAAGCGCATGAATAAGTGCTCGGTGCTTTAAGGGGGTATTCTTATGTGACCACTTCGAAAAATCGATTTTTTTTTTCATATTTCAATAGTAAAACCTATCGAAAATATGCTGTGAAAAATAGAGACCGAAATTCCTAGTTTTAAATAAATTACAACTCATAGTCGCCGACGAGCCGTATAGGCGACTTGTTGGCTCTTGAAACTTTAAACGCATTTATCTGGAAACATTATTTTCTAAAACTGCCATGGTCCTAAAAAAAAAGTATTCAACCGATTGCTTTGAAATTTATATATGTTCTTCTACTCATTAATGGTTATCGTCCGTACCAAAATTGCTTATTTTCGAAAATATTTTCTTATTTTTTTAAACGATTTTTAACAAAAAAATTAACAAAAAACACAAACTTTTTTCTACAGTCCGCCATTTTTTTTTTTAATGAAATTGATTAATTTTGGTAGGGACGATAGCGACATACCTACTGAACAATGATTCATTCGATTTTTTTATTTCAGACAACATGAACAGCCGCTATTACCATGACCAGTGACCTGCTTTTTTTTAGTGTCTAATTTAATTAAAAAAAATATATATTATATAAAAAATGTAAAATAAGAGAAAAACATTTTTTTTTATACAGTTAAAGGTACAAACAAAAACATATAAAAAAATTAAAATGATTGAATGTATTGTCGTCTAAAAAAAAATTCCCTAAAAAGAGGTAAAATTTATGCGTTCACATAAGAATACCCCCTTAAGCACTTAGGTTCCGATGCTTAATTGCCCAGTTCTGGTTGAGAAAAAAAAATGTTAGTGTTTTGATATTTTTTGGTAACATTTTTTTAGTATTCATTCGACTTTAGAATAAAAATTTTAGATTTGGAAGCTATTTCCATTTGTGGCAGCTATATGCAAGTTGCATTTAGTTGGAAAATAAAGAAGGTGATTGTCCCGGTAAAATGTATGTGTTGGCAGTTGTTTGTTGATTGCAGTCTGAGTTTATTTTAAAACTGAGCCTGACTTAAATATTCAATTGGTTTTTTTATTTTTTTGACGTATATGTATTTTTACAAAAAAATTCGTCTAATTATGTGACCCCGGATACGACCCAAATTTTCCACACATCTCGTTGAGTGATGAAATTATTTCCATCTGTTGAGAAGAATTGTAGATACTCGACAACTAAGATCATTAGCGTGAATTTTCATTTCTTGAGGGAATCTATTGACTTCATAGTTGGAGTGTAATCCCTCAGATTGTAAAATATGTTTTCGGGAAATTCCGAACTTTATTACTATTTTTATTAGCTGTGATTAAGCAATGAGCTTCACAAATTTGGCGCGCTGCATAAAAACTTCAAAAAACATATTAATTTTGCCCTAAAAATTAAAACAAAAAACGTGATATTCGTCAATATTTCATTACAGCACGTCACTAGATTTCGAAATACGGGAAGGCAAATTAACATTTTGAAGTTTTTTCTTTACAAACTTATGTTAAAAGTTCTGACAAATATAGGTTGCTCAATAATTTTTTTTGGTACAAAAATTTGTGTAAAACTTTATCTGATCGCTGATTTAGATCAAATAAACTGTAAAAACTTTGCTAAAAGTCATTTGGGAAGAATGGTACATATTTTTAGTTTATTTTGAAGTATTAACATCAAAGATTGAATAAGATTTTTCATAAAAATTAGACATTTCCGAAACGTAAGTGCATTTTACATGCTCGTAAGAACGTATTTAACAGTTGGTACTTTGTAACGGAAATCAAATCTGTAGAGGAAAAGAATCTATAAATAATGCAATTATATCAAAAATACAAACTGCGATCTTTTTGAAGTTTAACTTCCTTAGCGACGTATCTGTTTGAAAAAAGTAAGAAATCGAGGGGAAGTAGAACTGGCAAATAAAGGGGAAGTTAGTTTGTCTCATAAATTACATGAAACGGACAAGGACACAAGTTTATAGTGTGTTGCTAAGTATGTGTAAATATTATTAATTAGTTTCACATAAAAAAAATTTAACTTGGGAATAATATTAAAAACTAAAGAAGTTAAACTTCTTATGTGAGCTTATGAGGGTAAGGCTCATTATAATTTTCCTTTTCAATGAAAAATTTACTAAAATCAATCTTTTATCCGTTATCATTGAAGATAAATGTTTGATTGTGCATTTTACCGCACATTAATAATACAGGTATTTTTAAGTGTTCAATATTGAGAGATTAGAACATTAGTATTATCACCGTGACGCAAATAGCGAAGAGGTATACATTTTTTTTATCTGTTCTATTTTAGTTTATTTTGGGTTTTGTTACCAATTTCAGCTTTTATCAGACATGTTTTTCAAGATAACAGCGGTTATGAATTAAAAAATTGAATATTGCTAGATCACCGATGTCAGAAAGCAATAAAGATTTTAGTTGGAAATCTCTGAATAACTGCTATTGCAGTAAAATCGCGCTTAACGCGGGAGATACGAATGTCGTTTAATAGTTTGAGCCTCTACTGTATTCAAATTAAAAAAACCCGGGTCGCAGTGCCAAAACCCTGCCGACAATATAGTGTATTTGTTTGGATAGGGCAGTGTGGTTTTATACTTTTATTATGTGAAATTAAGTTTGTTTTTGGACAAAATAAAAAATTTAACCCCTTAATACACCCCTTAAAATAACATTTTTTTTCTTAATTGTAATATTATTATCAATCTAACGTCTACACCGAATTAAAGACACCCTTCAATAAATAACTCACTATCTGCAAATTAGTGTTTTCAAAAAATTTGTAAGTCCGGTCCTATCGGGCCGATTTTATTAAAATTTTAGGGGCAATTTTTAATTACTACTAAAGGGTTAAATGTTAATTTTGAAACGATTCTGAGAATTTTTTCGGTATTTTGGGGCCCAAAAACATTTTTCAACCCCTAAAAACTACCCTTAAAATAGCCCGATTAGGCCCATTTTAAATAGGCTTCTTGCGGTGATGGATTTCAACACGTGGCCCAAATTTCGTTGAAATCAATTAACTCTTTCGAAAGTTATTGCCCGCACACATATATATATATATATATATATATATATACGTATATATATAAATATATATATATATATATATATACATATATATATAAACATTTTCAAAAATGGTGCCAAAGTGTTTAGGAGGTTATGAAACGTCGAGAAATTTTGGTCCGACCCCTAGGTCCCGCCATCCGACCGACGCCAATAGTGTATGTTGCCATATGGCAAATACACTAAAAAAAAAAAAAAACGATAATTAGAATTGTCATACTTCTGTGTTATTCTAGCTTTTCTTTCCTCATCTCACCTCGCGAAAGCAAGGTTACATCAAAGTTATTGTAAATGTATTGTGATACGTGAAATTATTTACAGAATATTTTTACGTTTAAGTAATTTTTTTTATTTTTATTATTTAAAAAAAATACAAAAACACTGATAGTCAATTTTTGCTCGTAAAAAATTTCTGAACAATTAAATGTTTAAGTCTGGACTTTAAAATGGTACTCTAGATGACTGACCTCTCAGATTGTAAAACTGTATGCTCTCGGGAAATTTCGAATTGTGGCCGCAAAATTCCTGTTTTACAGTCTTATTAGCTGTGATCAAGCAATCAGCTTCACAAAAAAGACATAACTTGCTTAGATCTTATTTGTGTATTAAAGATGCACCTTTCGAATTCGTTCTTAAGCCATAGGTACTTGTCGTGCGATGGTGGTGTAATGGTCAGCATAGTTGCCTTCCAAGCAGTTGATCCGGGTTCGATTCCCGGCCATCGCACTTATATTTTTCGTTTTTTTTTTCTTTAAGATTTTAAAGCCTACTTATTTCTAAAATTAAACGGATTTATTATTTAGCAAAACATAAATAGAAAATCCAAAGGACATTTTTACCAGTTCTGTAAGAACCTACAAATTTGAAACAAAGTATGATATCCAGCCAGCGAGGTGGGATTTTCCTAATATATGGTTTTTTATTATCTTATTAGCATGACTTATTGCCCCGTACAAAACGAAACAGTTATGGAATCAGTTCGGTGTTCGTCGATTAAAAATTTGAAATTTGGCCCAACTATAAAGTATAAAAAGTTAAATTTTGATTCTGGGGGATTATATATATGTTTATTTAAACTTAATTTAGCGACCAACTGAATTTGTAGAAAAATGCAGTCATTATCGTGGAATGAATGAAAAAAAAAAGCATCGAGTAATTTACGACTACTTCGAAATTACGAATTAGCTTGACTATAGCCAAAAAATAAATTGGAAAACAACTATTTGGCAAGTACAACTACCATTAAAAATTTACGGTGCCAGATTGATACAGTAGACATCTTTATAATATGCGCATTATTGAACGATAATAAATTATAAGCTTCTATAAGTTTCATTAATAAATTATTTATTTTGATTTTCGTATAATTTTATTTAATGATTTCAAAGGTCTCAGCTCAACAGCTCTGCCAAAATATGACATTACGCTCGTATTTTTTTAAGGTTACCAACGGCCATTTTTTTTTTGGGGACTGTAAATTCTTTTTTTAGGAATAAATTGAAAATACAATTGATATTTTCCCAGTTGTCAGATTAGAATCTGGGTGCTAGGGGTTTGCAATAAAGGAAACATGGACACTCCATTTATACAACGGCGTCGCTACGCGCTCCACTATTCTTGCTAGAGTGAAGCACCAGTGAAATCTTAGTTTTTATTGAGAATTGAGAACGATGGGGGGTTTGGTATTGTTCTACTCCTCTACCTTGGAGAATGTTTGTGCCTTTCCTTAGTTATGTGAAGCACTTTGGAATTGATGAAAATTGACGAAAAGATTGATTGGAAAACAATTTCAGTTTTTGGATGATTGAAAGAAAGGCTTGATTCTTATTATAGTGGGAATAAAAAAATGTATATTCGAAACGTGATCAACCCTGTAATAGATTATAGAAGCCACGCTAAGGTATTATTTGCGTATAAAATTAGATCTGAGAATTCGGCATACACTAATGGTTGCCTTTGATTAACTGCATTCCATAAACAAATTCTACCGTCTAGACATTCACACGCATGCGTATCAAACGTGCGATGCTCAATTGTTTAGGATGCAATTTTACCTCCTTCACAAATTTCGTTATAGCCTGCGGCATGATCGAATAATTATTTACAGTCGATTTCTTCCAAAAACCTGCTCTCAACAGTAAAATCGAACGTGGATTATTGAGTAGCTTTATAGGTGCTTATTTTGCACTATCCAGAAAAATAATTTTCCTTTTTTCTTCTGCCAGTTCCATATTAAATTAGCAATGACAGCTTTCAAAAATTTAAACAGCTTTCAAGACCTAAGTACACCTAGCAGGTCTTTGATACCTTCATCACGTACAGGAAATATGTTAACTGGCTCTTGGACTAAGAAGTTTTACTTCGAAAACACGACTTTCATCAGATTGATTTTATTTGGCAGTTTAGAGGAGAAACATTCCTTTGATTTTGTTGAATAGTATTTATCTGTGATCGATTTATTCGCAGAATTACATTTGAATTGAGCGATATAAAATGTAAAATAGAATAAGCAGTCGCCATGGATATATCCACGTCGCACCTGTATTTGTTTGTCTGGTCGCATTTCGAGTGACACATCTGACCCATTCAAGGTTTCACACATGCATTATAAGCAGTGTTGAATATTTTGTAGATATAGATAGATAGCATGCCCAGAAAATGATCCCAACAAGATGTCATTATAACAAACAAATGAAGCTTAGCTATTTCATTAATTATAACTAATTCGGAAGTTTTTGTTTAGATGTAAGCATTGTCTACCGCGAATCGTAAAAATGTCTTCTTATTATTTCTATTCTTCTTGCGTCAAATAAGTACACTTGAATGTTACTACGGTAGTAAATATTTTGTCGATGTACACTTATTTCTGTTATTTTGATTATGGTAAACTCATAAAATCAATATTATGAATAATTTGTCAAATGTAAAAGTTTTTATTGTTTGTCGTAGACATTTTTGAATGACGACGTCATTTTTTGTGTATGTATTAATAATTTATGAATCACAGATACCAATCTGTGATGTTACTGGAACAGCAGGTAGTGGAGGTACATATCTATGGGCGCAGGGATGATACCGCTTATGACAATTTATTTTTATTAATAGTACAACTGTTATAACGAGAAAAAGTTTGTGTATAATCTTAGAAACTGCTGAACCGATTTAAAAAAATATTTCACCGTTTTAAAACCTACTTCTCCCCGAATAACATAAGTTATTTGCGCCCTAAGGGTTTCGTATCTTTATAACAATTTAACAATTAATTTGTTGGGATTGAAAAATTTAAGTGATCCACCTAAAAAAAAATCCACCCAGCATAGAAATTAATCGCATTTTTTCGTTACTTTTACGTTACTTCCTTCATACCGAATTTCAAGATTCTAAGATAACTGGAAATACTTTAGAAGCTTTGTTGAACGAGTTAGAATCAAAATACGTGCTTTTATGAAAGGCTGTATTTTTTTATTGCATTGCATTTATTTATTGAATTTATTTTACGAGACTATACGCGGGGTTATAGATCTATAGCCGTTTTTGAGAAAAAGACGGACCACAAAATGATCCTATAATAGTTCCATTTTTTTTTTTATTTTGAGGTATGGAACCAAAAACCAAAAACTCGCCATAAAAGATTTTGTCTTGTGGACAAGATTTCACGTAGAAGGCCAATAAAACAAAAGATGGGCATGGAATGTGAACTACGATTGTAAAATGTTGTTTAGTATCCAGAAATAATCGTCACGTACATACTCTTGCGTTTGAAATACTTTAATTGACAAAAAAACTGGCTGTATGTTGTATCTTAAGGATGAAGACACATCAAGTGCCTTAGACAAGCCTAAAGCGGTCAACCGCTAATAAATGGAGACGTCTGTGTATAAACACAAGACTTACAAAAAGAACCCTGTTTACTGTTCACTAAAACCGATTACTTTTGGACTCACTTGTGTTTCATTTATTCGCGTATCTGAACAACAAACCAACAAACCAAATTTATATTATCTTTGATCGGGGAATCACAGCACCGTTTGCAGCTTTCAGCCAACACTGTTGACAAACTTCACTCAGCTCCGTCGTTCTCTTGCATGTGAGTAAGTTATTTCTCGCGTTTCTTTAAAAAAATTTAGCTTGTTGTCAGGTCAAGTAAAAATGTTTTGTTCTTTCTTGAAAAAGTAACAAAAATACGGGGTTTTTTCTCAAAGTAATCGGTTAAAACCGGTTCTCAAATTTGTAATCGGTTCACATCACTAGTATAATACTCGCCACGGTTCTAAAAGGCTTTGAAGTTAGTCACAAACAGCGTCGCAAATGCATATTGTAGAGCCGTCCTGGTTGTTTTGTTACCGGCACAGAACGTGCACTCGTCGGTGATTAGTTATCGCTGGTTGTCGTGTCACTTGTCGCTTTCCTGCTATAAAGTGCAGTCCAGTACGCTATTGTTAAGTTGTTTCTTTGATTGTTAATTGATCAAGATGCCTAATACAGACAAGCACGAAAAATAATGTTTTGGGTGACTTTATGCAAGGAATTAGACCGTTAGATTAAAGAAAAATTAAAAATAATAATATAGCGCGAGTTTGTAGTTTTTCAACCGACTGTACCTGCGCAAGCCTCCATTTGCATCTAACTTCAGAACCTTTTAGAACCGTGGCGCGTATTATACATATCCACGATAAGTGTTCCTTTGCAGATCTCTACTATTGTCTATGTGACTGTAGCCACGGTGGGCGAAGAAATGTACCTGAAAGAGGTGGAGACTCGAGGCTACAAACTATAAAATGTACGAGAGAACGAGAAAAGATAGTCACGATCCGCTTTTAAAAAATGTGAAAAAAATTATCTTGGTTTGTAAAATGCAACGAATATAGTATGCTTGAATTAATCGTCTTAATTGCCACGATTCGAAGCTTCGGCGCTCTGTTTCAGACATAAATTGAACCTTCAGCAAAATATTCCGTTAAAATTAGAACCGATGGTTTGGCCGAAACGATTGACGCTCAACGAGTGGTATTTATTTTGACCAAATCGGGAATTTTAGCATGTTATATAAGAAAAGAATCATTATCAAAATCTGTTTACAAATGCTGGCGATATATTAGGTAGCATTCAGCGTTGCCAGATTTTTTTTTTGCCAAGTCGGGATTTTGGAACTTTTTGAGTGAAAAAAGCGGGATTCTTTCGTCGAAAGTGGGACATAGTAAAAAAACGTATATAATCAGAAGTTTTTAAATATTTATCTTTTTATTTGAGTGCAAATTACGTTTACGTGACAATAGATAGCAAAAATTGCCATAGAAAATGTATTTTAATAAAAATATGATATTTTAAATCAGATTTACCCTATCGTTAAATAGTTGAGTCTTATTCGTCTTCTGAATAAAAAAAATAAAAAAAACAGAAATCAAAATCAAAAAAGTTTTATTCATTAGAAAAATATAGCGTTTCAAACAATAGTCTGAAGAGTGAGTGTTACAAATTGCAACTTACAATAAGAGAATAATTATTTACGCATGGGCGAGTTATCCCCGAAAAGCGGGACTGAACCTGTCCCGCGCGGGACATTTAATTTTGATTTAAAAATCAGGACGTCCCGCCAAAATCGGGACGTCTGGCAACACTGGTAGCATTCATATAAAACATATGTTTTTTGATGTCATTTAAAAACGGATGAGCCGATTTTAATATAAACTATATGGTACCAATCCGGTAACGTAGTGTTGAAATTTTTCAAATCGGTTCATAATTGGCGGAGTAACAACTCAACTGAGAACCTCTCCCCCTTTTTTTTTTGAAGTCGGTTAAAAAGAAGCACTACTCGTGCTAATAGGTATTTAGCAAATCACGTGCTGTGACCAGCTGACGTTGCGTTTTTAGTGACGCTCGCTCAACGTGCGATGGTGGTGTAATGGTCAGCATAGTTGCCTTCCAAGCAGTTGATCCGGGTTCGATTCCCGGCCATCGCACTTGTAATTTTGCTCGTTTTTTTTTATTATTTATTTTCATTATAAATTTTGTCATTAATAGAAAAATCGTTTTTTTAATGTGTTATGTTTTGAAACCACGATCGATATAAAAAATATAGTATCTAGCAGTGTCTCACATTCAGCACCTAGCGTTTATTCCGAAAGAACAATATTGCGTGGCAAAGACAGTAGACGCGAATGAGTGAGATGAAAAGAACTGTGTATGAGTGGGAGTGAGACAGTGGCAGTCACGTAAGGAATTTGTTTTATATTGTTACGTAAAAGGTGCGTAATGTTTCTTGAAGATGACTTCGTGCTGGATTGTGGAGCCCTGTTTCGGCCATGTTAATGATACCATTGATGTTTTGAAGACCGACGAGTGTAAATTCCATATTGTCCGACCAATGGCGTACGATCTCCCTGGGAGCACCTTTTTAGCGGATTAATGGGAGGTCGCATGCTCATTTTTATTACCATCTTAACTCCACTTGTGGGATATGGTTCTAATTTAGATCAAAATTCACATTAAAAATGTTTGAAATATTTTTTCGTTTTGAGGTCCCTTGAATCTAAAAAAACATATTTTTGGAAAAAATCTGTCCGTCTGTTTGTGAACACGATACAGGTCAAACGGATGAGCGGATTGAAACCAAATTTTGGGAGGTTGTTTCATATGCAAATATGACGATTCCTATTGTTTTGGGGGAAATTCGGCATATGCCCAGAAGAGACAATATGCTATAATGTTTTTTTATATAATGATGGTATACTTTTCATAACGGTTTGGTATTCTCCTTATTTTCCCACGAAAGATTCTTAATTTTCTATTGCTCTAAGTTGCATAGTTTCGGAAATATTTTGAAAATAAAAAAAATCAGATGTCTTGTATTCTGAAGATCTGTCAAAAATAAATTAGGTAGCTGACAAGCATGCTTTGGTTAATTTTTACATGTAAAACCATATTATGTAACCATGCAAATTTCATAATATTTATTTCTAGTTGTTACCCACGCTAACAGAAATTTTATTTTATATTTGAAGTTAGAAGAGTCCTGTCGCCCAATTAGCGGGAATTTTTTACTTCATATTGACTTATAAAACGGTTCTCGAAAACGACTGATCCGATTTACATGATTCTCTGTTAGTTTTTGAAGTCGGTTAGAAATACACCGACTTACAAAAAAAATCATCTTATATGCCATCCAGTCGTATGATTAATTGAATTGAATCAATTTTTTTTGTCCATTTGGGAGAAATTAATTATTGTAGTTTAAGTTCCCTCGGAGATGTTCCGTCACTGGTTGGTTTTTAACAGATTTCTCACATTGATGAAATCTACATATATATAGTATACTTAGATGGTGGGCAGGGAATTCCTTTGTGTTCGAAAAAAAAATTAAAAAAACTTTACCGATGACAGAAATCTAGACGAACGAATCCCATTGCATTGTAGTGGTAAATACATCATATACCTAAGTGTACCCTATTCTAAGCCGACGATATATAACATTTTTTTGCATCGTTTTTTATTAACTTTGCGCATTTAATACTGTGGCAACAAAATCGATTCTTAATGCATTTATAACCTCGCATCCCAAAAAAGCTAAAGTTCACCCCACCCAAAATTTTCAGCTTCCATATCATATGTATGTACATTACACAAATTATACAGAAAAAAATTAATTAGCAAACCAGATTTGTCAGTATTTTTAACGTAAGTTAGTTAAGAAATAAGTTTGAAATGTTAATTTGCCTTTCCGTAATTCGAAATCTCGTGACGTGCTGTAAAGAAATATTGACGAATGTTACGTTTTTTAATTCAATGCTTAATAACAGCTAATAAAACAGTATAAATATTAAGAGCACTGTGGTTGGAACAATGAAAATAAAAGAATAGTTACTTCTTACCACAACAGATTTATTCAGTGGATGTACATTTCGAGAGCAAAGCTCCCATCTTCAGCACAGTTTAGTGTTTTGCTAAAGATGGGAGCTTTGCTCTGGAAATGTACATCCACTGAATAAATCTGTTGTGGTAAGAAGTAACTATTCTTTTATTTTTAATAAAACAGTACTAAAATGACGATCCGACAAATTATTGCACATGGCTGGATTTTTATGCGTTTCAGTGATGTATTTCTGTTTCAAACAAAATTGGTTATATGCGGAAGTCAAGTGTTTTAAATCTCTCCAAAAGTTCCGTCTTTAGTGCATTAAGGCTGTCGGAACGCTCTGAATTTAAGCCAAAAATAGAGCTTCGGCTGTCAACTGATTGTAGACTTATTCGTCAACATTCTGCAAAAATTCTTTCTCTATAAGGAAGATAAAGGACAAATCTGGGTCTCTAATGGACTAATTTTGTAATTTATGTACGATTTTCTAGAAAAAATTTGGCATTAATTGTGCTAAAAAAACACACGTTTTCAATGTCACACTATGACCTTATTCGTACTTATTTCACAAAACTGTTCCACACAAACCTAAAGTGACTCTTCCTTTTTCGGAAAAGTTTTTTAAATTTTCAAAATATTTCCAAAAATTAGAGTAATCAATTGACAGCGGCACCCTTGCAATAAAATTTTTTAGCCTCGTAGTTGGCACCAGCCAAAAATTGAAACGTGCGGATGATTTGAGCGAGACAGAGCGAAAGAAGGTCACACCCACAATATGTCTTTTGCCTACCTCGCCCCTTACCGCTGGGTCTCAGCACAAACAAAATTCATTGCGTTCCGACAGCCTTAAGTTCAATTCTTTAGCTAATCAAGGTCATAATAAATACGCGACACCCTTTCGATTGACTGATTGTAGATTATAGACGCTCAACATCTGAAGTCATCAGCGTCGACACCCTTTCGAGATTTCTATATACACATAGTTTAAAGCAAAATTCCTCGATCAGATATACGAGATTGCGACGCCATCGCGACATTAAATATTCATTCATAATTATTCAGTTTGACACAACGAAGAAAAGACACTCGGTTACAATAAATCACATCGAGTTTCAAATTCATTCTAACTGTTCTGACCGGATTTTCCATTTACAATATTTTCCCCATTGAGACTCTTCTGAGTACAAACTGGGCCGCCCATTATCGATCTGCGTACCACTCCCGCACACAAAAATACACCGTTCGACCCAAGTTTGCTACCACGCCACTGTAGTTCTTTTTTTGTTATACTTAATGCAGGTCTCAGGGACTTGGCAATGGAAAAAATGAACGAGCACACTTAATTGGGTATTCTATACTTTCTATGATCGTTTGCTAATATGTATTGTGACTTTTAAGTTGATTCTTCTTTTTTAACAGCGTGAAGAAATCAAATAGACGGACAAATATTCCTTGTAACTTTTTTATCAAAACTTAAAAATAAGATTAAAAATTATCAGGAAATTGGACAAAATAAAAAATATGCAATCAATTCTGCGACGTTTCAGTTTTTTAATTAAACCTTCATCAGGCTTCTTGATTAAAATATTTAAATAACAATAACTTATTATACATTACTAATACTCATAAACTTTTCCAAAATTCTTTAATTTTTTATTTATTTTTATTAAAATATATTAAAAATCAATTGACAGAAAAAAAATTTTTTGAAATTAAAATAAATAAAAAATTAAAGAATATTGGAAAAGTTTATGAGTATTAGTAATGTATAATAAGTTATTGTTATTTAAATATTTTAATCAAGAAGCCTGATGAAGGTTTAATTAAAAAACCGAAACGTCGCAGAATTGATTGCATATTTTTTATTTTGTCCAATTTCCTGATAATTTTTAATCTTAAAAAATTATGGATGATAATATTGACTTAAAAATAAGAATAGACCAAAAAAAATTATGGTAGGATGAAACCCATTTGAAAGGTAGAGAATATAACAAAAATGAAAGGAAAAATAAATTACGGTCGATCTGAGGTCGGGAAGGGGAAGGGGTGAATTTTTAAGGGTAAAAAACGGTTTATCCCGATTTCCGGCAAAACTACAAGTCCTATGAAAAAAAGTTAAATGGCAAAGTTGTAGGTAATAAAAATATCTACAACTTTTGTTTTTACACTTTTTTCACATAACCTCAAAATTTATGTCAAAAATTCAAATAACCAAGTTTTTAGTTTTTTATTTTTATCTTTTGCAAAAAAAATTATAACAAGTAATTAAAAAACACTTGAAAATTCTACAAATAATTCTTTATTTCTCGACGATCGTTTCGGACAATAAGTCCATCTTCAGGAGTACAAGTTTCAAGTGTTTTTTAATTACTTGTTATTATTAATCATGTTCTACCACGTGCCGAGTGAAAAATTAAAAAAAATTATTTTTTCACGAAATTTGGTGAAAACTTACCTTTTTATGTCCCAAACACACAGTAATTTTATTGATTTAAAATATTCATTTTTTCACCTTATTTTGACTTAATATCGAAAAAGCACCCTAATTTTCAATCGAAAATTCTCACGTCAAAATATCTGCTTTTTTAAAAAAGTCGATGGGCTTTTTGTTCCTTGAAATCTCTACTTTCTGATGGTATGAAAAAAAATATACATTACTACGGTAAATGTTCTCAGAAAATGCAAATAAGTTATCTTAAAATAGCAATAAATAGGCATCTACGCATATAATTTATAAGATTATATGCGTAGATGCCTATTTATTGCTATTATAAACCGTTTTTTACCCTTAAAAACTCACCCCCTTCCCTTCCCGACCTCAGATCGACCGTAATTTATTTTTCCTTTCATTTTTGTTATATTCTCTACCTTTTCCAATGGGTTTCATCCTATTATAATTTTTTCCTGGTCTAGAAACAGTCATTCAAAGTTTAATTAAATGTTATGTTATGTTATGTTACTATGGAAATATGTTATAATTATCAAGAATTTACAGAAATTGTTCGAAGTTGTCCCCGTTTTGTTTCAAATAAGCAGCAAGTGCTTAATAGTGACATAAGATATTTCTATAGTGACATAACCTCAAAATTAAATAAAATTTTAAAAATTTAATTAAGCTTTGAATAGCTGTTTATCTCTTATTTTTGAGTTTTGATAAAAAAGTTACTTGAAATATTTGTGTGCCTATTTGATTTCTACACGCTGTTAAAAAAGAACCATCTGAAAAATATATAGCTGTGACTCGGCTACTTTCGGACGCTAGCATGCTGACTTATAGTCATCATGAGATGTGTCGCACACAACGGTCAAACTATTCGTTCGCTCCCGAATGAGAGTGCATACCTTTTAGAGTCCATACGAGACAGACGGACACGTCTTGCAATGTTATTTCTCAATGTTTTCTTTTTTCTATTTGAGATATTTCTATTTAAATTGCCGACGTGATGACGAAGCTGCAGATGATCGATTATAATTATTATTATGTATGTGTTTAAAGAAAGAGCGAGAAATACGGTAGAGATAGTTCAATAGAAAGAAAGAGAACGAAGTGCCACTAACACTGAGTGCTTTTTATGTAGTTCGTACCATTCATGAAACGTCCGTGTTTTGTTTTTGTTGACGTTATCTCGACATTTTGTACTCAATGGAGTAACGTAATATCTAGCTGGAACGTGCAAATATCGAAACATGAATTGTCAGTTTGACAGTGTTGTGGTACGAAGTACTACTTCGAGGGTCCGCAGAACACTTTAAGTCGAGCAGCTATGCATTTTTTGTGCCCGACTACGAAAAAGAAAGAGATTAAAAGGAACGCGTCCAAAATTATTATTTAAGGCTGTCGGAACGCTCTGAATTTTGTTTGTGCTGAGACCCAGCGGTAAGGGGCGAGGTAGGCAAAAGACATATCGTCCCTTAGCTTACAACACCGCATAAGCCATTTTTACCAACTTTACAGGTAACAAAAAAAACTGTGTATTGATTAACAAAATAAAATTACTTGTAATATACTGTTCAATTGATTTTTTATTTATATAAAGACGTTTCGACTACCAGTTTTAGTCCTTTTCAATTTTCAAAACTAAAATTAAATTATTAACTGTATATTGAGTATATTGAGAGGCCAACTGACTTGTGCGCTGACACCAATTTTCGAATTACGGCATCTGATTGGCTGAAACCTACATCATGTAACCAATGGTTACACGCGCGATGAGCAGCTCTATCCAATAGCATTAAAATGTGAAAACCGCCAATTTTCGATTTGAGCGGTGTTGTAAGCTAAGGGACGATATTGTGGGTGTGACCTTCTTTAGCTCTGTCTCGCTCAAATCATCCGCACGTTTCAATTTTTGGCTGGTGCCAACTACGAGGCTAAAGATGCTATTGCAAGGGTGCCGCTGTCAATTGATTACTCTAATTTTTGGAAATATTTTAAAGATTTAAAAAACTTTTCCGAAAAAGGAAGAGTCACTCTAGGTTTGTGATGGAACAGTTTTGTAAAATAAGTACGAATAATGCCGTAGTGTTACATTGAAAACGTGTTTTTTTGGCACAATTAATGCCAACTTTTTTCTAGTAAATCGTACATAAATTACAAAAGTAGTCCATTAGAGACCTAGATTTGTCCTTTATCTTCCTTATAGAGAAAGAATTTTTGCAGAATGTTGACGAATAAGTCTAAAATCAGTTGACAGCTGAAGCTCTATTTTTGGCTTAAATTCAGAGCGTTCCAACAGCCTTAAACGGGTTTTATTCACGTATTTTCAAGTGTCACGTAAAGTGTGTCCTCCCACGCTGGTCAGCCAGTAGAGAAATACAATCAAAACCGTTTACGACAGAATCGTTTATAACAACATACCGGTTATATTGAGCAAAATCATAGGTCCTGGCTGAATACTATAATATGACCGTCTTATAAAAAACACTGCTTTTTACGACATTGCTTATAACGGTATACCTCATTAAGCGACTACATTTAATGTAATATCTTCATATTTTCGGAGAATTATATCTGTTAGAACGACCAGCTGTATTGTAAACAAAATTCGTACGCACAGAAGTGTTCCAAACAGACTAAAATTACAGATTTTATGAATACAGAAAAATGATAATTATAATGTTAATATTATTCCTATTAATATTTATGGATTAATATGTACCTACACATTCAGTAAAACTACATACCTAATAAAAAATTACTTAGTACCTCGAAAACATCACCGGTTTTTACGACTATCGGTTTTTACGACCAAATATGAGTAGACTCTTCGATGTCGTTATGACAGATTTTGGCTGTATATACGTTTGACAAGCTCGAAATAATAAAAGTTTCTGATTGGCCTGTGACTGCCACGTAGTGAGAAATTGAAAAAAAACATGAGTCGATTAATCCCGATATTGTATTGTCATCGGTTCTTAATACACATGCAAATTTTTTTATCAATCGGACGTCTTGAAGCCGATGAAAATTACTACAAACATACAGGTGAAGCTAATAAAAGCGTGTTAAAAAGGAAAGCCATGTGTGCGTTGGCCCTTACGAATAGGTATAAAATTGTTTTCGGACAAGAATACGTTATTTCAAACAAAACACGGTAAAACAAAACACATCATGTATTATGTAATCACGAACATCCGTGGATATTTCCATTTTCAGTTATTGATAGCGAATCGGTTATATAAAAATAGCTACGTATTCTACTTGGCTACGGACGGTTTGCTTACGTCATCGGTCGCCTCTGTTCTGTTATTTCGGACGGCAACAAAAACATAAGTGATATCCTATTTCAGAATAATATTATTTTTGAAGAAACAATTCGGACGTTTTAATCTGTATTACAGCTTTGAAGCTTGTTTGCAAACATAATGCATGGAATATATAGAACGGTTCGCTTGTTCTATCCCCCAGGGGAAACTTTGGAATGTAATTAGCATACTAATGTTTTTTGAGAATTAGCGCTCTCAGGAGCCCGAGCTCTTACCAGTCGGTTTGTGTATGCTGGCTGGCAGATTTTTTAATACACACATAGATGCTGACGACCTTAGCTGTTGAGCGTCTATATAATCTAAGTCTAAGTAACATCGCTTGTTCTACGTAGGGGCTAACTATTACACAAATACTAGGTAATTTAGATTTTGTAGATCAAAATTAAAATACAATCGAAACGTGAATACTTTTTGATTGCTTTTGAGTTATGACTGTTTTAAAACAACAAACTCAATTTATTCGACTAATGCGGAAAGAGAATATTTTTCTGAGTATGAATGTCAAAAAAGTGACTCGTTGAAGAGGAAATCCTTCGAAATATTTGATCCCAAAGCTTAAAAAAATAGAAACTCGAGTCGGCTGTGAATTTTGACTACTGATCTATTCCAAAACTTCTTGGCTTCCGAGCTTGTAGGCTGTAGTTTATTGGTTTTTCGACTTGACGTTTTGTCTAAAGCTGTGGTAGTCGACACACCTGTGAACCGCTTGGAAGGACTTGTAGGCTGTGGTGCATTGGTTTTTCGACTTGACGTTTCGTCTACAGCAGTGGTAGTCGACACACCTGTGAACCGCTTGGAAGGACACTTCGCCTTTGGTAATGTCTACCACAGTTGTAGACGTAGCGTCAGGTAGAAATACTAGTGGACCACGGGCTAGAAGCCCGAAAGTCAAAAAACACCAGCCTACACAACAGATCTATTTTTTTAACAATCGAGTTAAAAATTTGCTAATCGATTTTTTTAAACTTTGAGTTCAAACATATTGGTTCCTCGTCAATATGTCACTGTTTTGACTTTGTCATATTTAGAAAAAAAATTCTTTTTTCGAATTAGTCGAAAAATATTGAGGTACCAATCGAAAAATGATCGATGACGTTGATCTTCCAATGACAGTTCTTAAATAAATTTTATTTTGACTTGCCGATAGGGTAAGTCACACCTCGGGCCTCTTCTAATTTTAATGATACAATTATTAGCGTCGTATATGTTTTCGCAAATATTCGTGTGAATTTTATCGAGCGTCGGGAAATATTGATCGTTCTAAAAATAGCGTTTTGTCGTCGCGAATATTCTCTCGCAAAGTGTAAATGCTGTAGCTAATTAATATTTTGTTTCCAGGTTGGCAAATTAACAGAACTGGCAAACATATTATTCTTTCCATTTGTTTTTGCCACCAACAGCTCAGGTTATTTCATATTTTCAATTTATTTGTGTTTTTACATTCATTTTAAATTCAAGTGAAACGTTTTCGTCGGTGCAAAATGGGGATTTCTGTTCAGTTCAAAACAAACAACATTCTTAAATCTAGATTTAAGGTTGAAAGTCGTATTAGAAACCCAATACTAAAGGATATTATTATGATCTACTTACTTCATACATAATAGATTATCTGATGATTGAAAATAAAAGAGGAATTTTCTTTGTTTATATTTTTCCACAGCCTACCTAAATAATTAATAACGTTTCTTTTTCATCATCCGTGCAAGGTTTTGGCAGTGTTCCAAAGTGGTCAGACAAAACAGTCGTATACTTAATGGTCTTTCATTAAAAGGAGACTTTTTGATTTATTTTATCAAAAACTTTCATATAATTTATTAATGATACAATGTAATATATTATGACAGATTATTATTGCCAATGCTAGCTTTGAATAAAAATATTCATCGGTGATACTGCACAGGCGAAAAGTCCTTTTTTTTATATACCGGTTGTTGCATGACGTAACGGACAAATTCGAGGACTACTTTTATTAAATACAAAAGTGTGTGTTTTAAAATGTATCATATCAGAGTTACAGGGTGTTGAATTATCAAGTTGGCCTTGTATAGACTTCTACAAGAGTTCTTTGAATATCGCCGTGGATGAGTTGCTTACACGAATAATAATTTTATCTCTTCAATTATCAAGGTCACCGAAGTGGCGTACTTTGTCGTCAACATTCTGTATGTGCAGCGTAACTGGAAAACACGCGTTCGTTTTGTCGGATTGCCTCCCTCCCCGACGTAGACCTCCCACTCCTCCTGTCACTCTCGTTACTACGACGACCGATTGCCTCCGTCCGTCTCGTGGAAGTAGCGGCCGTACGTGTGTCTCTGTGTGTGTAAATCGGTGTCCTACGCTCTACACGCCAGAAATAGACACCGAGCGCCGTCCGTCGCCATGGCAACCACACCCGGGTGTGTTGGAGCCGACCATGTCGCTGCCGTACACACATTCGCTCGTAGAGCCCATTGACGTGGTTTGCCTCCTCCCCTGTCCCCGCACAGTCACCGCTTCCACTCTTAACACCCGACACTCCCCACCCCTCTCGCATCTCTCGCTTGCACGCATTGCCCGTACGTCTCGTCGTCTCCGTCGCATCAACTGGATTTTAATTCATTTTAAAACGTGACGCTTATCAGTATTTTTATTTCTTTTCCGCTCGCACGGATACGATTGCGTTTTCCTCTTTTTTCTATTTTATTCCGCAGTTACGTTAACTCCTCCCGTTTTGAAGTGTCCGTCTTTGTTCCTCTCTTAACTTCTCCGTCTTTCCGACCTGCTTACAATATTTATGTTATGTATGTGTTTCCGCGAACACCTACCCCCCTGTCCCCGCACTTACCCATCCAACGACCGTCTTTTCTCGATGATCTCGTTTGGTGCGCCGTATGCTACACAAGTCTAGGGCACAGCGTGACCTTGGTAGTTTTCGTATCTCTAAATCGCCTTCCATTCCCACTACCTCCTCTCACGCGCCCGCTTTATGTGGAGGTTTCTCGAGCTTTTCACTTGCTGATTGTGGATTATTACCTACATATTATTATCCACATATTCTACGATTACGGAACTTTTGATACGTGAATTGTTTTCCGTTCTTGTATTTTTTTTTAAGAACATCAAATTAGCTATACAGACAGAATGTTGAAATCGGTTCAGCTGTTTTTATCCATCATTCGTAGATGAATAAAATAAGACTGTTACAACATTAAGAATGAACTTCAAGGATTTCCACTCGATAAGATCCTCCTGATGACAAGTACCTACAGTTAATATTTTTTTATTTTAATGCTGTTCAATTAGAGTGTAAATTTCTGTACCAAAAATAAATCAAATCGAAACCCTTTAAATCTAGTTTTAATATTCTCCAAAGTTGTGTGCGGGTAGAAGCATTTCAAAGTTGACTTGTAGTTATTAATTTAATTAAAACTAGTTAATTAATAATTGAATTAATTAGTTTTGAGAATTTACTGTACTAATAAGGATTTCTGTCTGACTTTATAAGGCTTCGTAGGTAGCTCTTGATAATTCTATAAATTGAATTCAATGGAATAAATATTTATAGAGTTGACTGTTTTTAAGAACGCTGGTATATATGGGATCGAAATCACTTTTTCTTAGCTGAGAATCGGTCCCCTTACGTCTACCAGGCAGCCCTCGCAATTAGTTGGGTTTATATGTAGAGAAAATGGAGCTGCTTCTTTTATTTTTAGTCCTTAGAGAATAGTAAATTGATCTACTAAATGATAATGTTCTTGGAAAACGTCCACTACACTCGTAAAAGTGACTAACGTTTAAAAAAAATGCCGATTTCTTTTGATTTTTTATTTTCGAGCGGCCATTGAAGTGAAATGAATTCTCATATTTACATCACAATTTGAAGTTATCTGACATCTCTAATGATTTAATGGTCATACAAAATTCTTCTCGGGTTGCTGCGAGCCGCGTACTTTTTTGCTTTATTCGTCGTTTTACTTACAGGAAGGCATAATAATATTCACAGTTGAGGTCGGCAATGTTATCTCTTTGTTGTTACTGAACTCCTGTTCTGTTAGTAGTTGTTAAAAGATCTTTCTAATAACTCCTGTTTAAACATTTATGCAGAATTCTCCTGTAAGGTCTGCAGGCCGCAAATAGTTTTTTTTCTTTTTTTTTGTTTCGCTTAAAGTAAATGAAAAGAGGGGATGTTTTGGTCTCCTTGCTGGTCTCCTGTTATCCAGAAAAGTCTTGTGTGATTACCAAACCGCGGATGTCTTTTAACTCAGATAACATTGTTCTGCATTGATCGCAGAAATTCATTTGATATAAACGACCATCACGTCTTCACTGATTCTGCTGCCCATCAGTTGCCTTTTGGGGAGCAATGTGAATCGCAAACTTACTTGTAAATCCGATATCTTTGGTTTCAGTCCGATTACATCGTTCAGATAACGCGACTGCTTTGTCAGGCGAACAGAAATGCATTCGAGATAAACGGTCACAATGCATAGTGTAAATATCACCTCTCAGCTACTGCTGCTTTCCTATTCAATCAACAGTGTGGAGTCCTCCTCCAGTCGCTATGTGAGTCGCGCACACGTAATAATAAACGCTGCATTCGCGAGTCGCGAGAACCGCGATGTAGTTTAGATCTAGACGGCCGCGAAGCAAGACGTGTGCACGGCGCGGGCGCAACAAAAAACAAAACTCGTCGTCGTCGTCAACTTCTCTCCACGTATCAACGTACAGAAAACAACACACTATCGTCGCGAACAGACTCACACACACACGCACGTGTTCTCTCCTCTTGTAGTGTGTGTACGTGCGTTGAAACGCTGTTCACTTGTTTTATTAGTATAGAAAGACATTAGACAGTCGCGAGGACAGTTGACAGACGCCTCGCCAGACATTATTTTAGTGTAGTACTCTGTACACACGCATCAGCTGATTGTGTGTTGTTATTTTAGAGGTGCGTGTTTTTGACTGTGCGTGAATTTACTACAAGGTGTGAGGTGTTGATATAGTGATGCGGTCAGTGTTGCAACTAACGTACGTTCATTTGTTTCATTCTTAAAAACAAATGCAAAGCGGCGATTCACTTTTGAACAAACTGCGGTGGCTAAATAATTGCTCTTTGGCCGATTGTGATTTGAGGACAGTTGTGATCTGGCGAGATTTGCGGGAGAAAAACGCTATAGTTTCTGCCCTTGGAAACAACATTTCAATGTCAAATTAAAATCTAACCTGTTTTGAAACTTAATTGATTATAATTGAAGCGATAGATGTGATAGCTTCAAATAAAAAGAGTGACGTTTCATTTTTTTTTTATTGGAGTGGATACCATATTTGTATATATGTTGCCCAAGTCAACGCAACAACGTTGGATATTAGTTGGATTTCATCAATGGCTGTTATTATTTGCTGTGTCCTTGACATTTTAAAGGTAATTTTTAATCGATTTAATTGAATTTATAATGAATATTTATAAATATTCGATTTCTTCGTTCATTGAAATCACATTTTCATTCATGTTTTCGAGCTAAACCAAAATACGTATCGCTTTTTTTAAATGCTACATTCGCAACCAGTGATTTTCGAAAGGTAGATGAGAGAATGAATCATATTCAGCAGTAAATTATTGGCACTCGACATCTGCGGTCTAGTAGAAAATGAAAAGTTTATCCAAAGCCTTTCGGTTTTGTTAAATTGCGTGTATCCAAATAATTTTAGGTATCAAGTTTAATCAAAATCAACCTAGCTGTTCTTAACTCTCAAGTGATACTCTGGTATTGATTAGGTTGAACGGAATATCTCACCTTTTTGTCTGGATGACCTTCTTGCAAAACCGACATTAAAGTAATCAAAGCTAAAGGAAATTACCGCTGACATCTAGCAGCCATTAACTGAAATAATAAAGCATAATTTTTCAGTTAAAAGTACCAATTGATATTTTCAGTTTGATTTTATTTAAATTGTTTTTGTTGCTGCGTTATTTTTCGTGATCTTAATGGTTGAAAGACAGTAATTTAAGTAGCTAATGGTTGTTAGATGATAACAAAGTTTTCCGTCAAAACCGACATTAAGGCGAGTGAAATCTCGTATTATTTATGTTTTCCTAGTTTGTCTCCTTAGTCTTTAACCTAGGGAACGAACGGTTCGAAATTTACTAGCTCGACTGCCCTGATTACGGTTCTGGTAACCCAGCCGATTATATACAACTACATAATAACAAGGTTGCCTAATGCCTAAATGAAATCATTGTTGAAATGCATGTAAGCACATATTTGTAGTGCGCCGTGTCGATTACTATGTACAGTGAATTGTCCTTGACAAATAGAATTCACTATATAGAGTTTCTCAGGACGACCTGCCATTTATAATAATAATGACTAGACTGATCGCGTAGAAATTTTCCGGAGTGCGAATATTTGGAAAAGAATCTGAGAAATTAAATAAATCATTAAATCTATTACATAAAGAGATAAAATTTGTAGGAGGTGATCTCTGGATCTACTGAACAGATTTTAAAAATTCTTTCACTAATTAAAACTTACACTATCCCCGAGTAATATAGACAATATCTTATTTTGATAGACTAAATAGACTGGCTAAATTTGAGTACATGATGGAAGTACAGTAATTCCATTGTGAAGGTGTGTATAAGATGGAGCCGAAGGCTCCACTACTGTTGTCGCAGCTGTGCTTCATCTCAATCGCGCACAGAGTCACAGGTAGCGGCTGTTGTTTATAAAAACACAATTACCTGAACGCTACTCTACATTCTCGGCTGCTTTCTTTTGACTGTAACCTAATTCATGTATATTAGGTCATTCGCTTTGAACTTCCGTATTTATCATTAGATACTTTAGGTATCATTATAAATGTCTGAGCAATTAGCCGACTCTGTAATTTATGTGAGCCAGTAATTTGCGAGGACGAATCCTGAGAATTCGTTGCAACTATGTATTACTGAATTACGAATTTTGGAACATCCCGGAAATCTCGACTTCTGGCAGTCCTACTAGTTCGTGTCCTTGAATCCTACCCAAAACCTTATAATGCTTCTAATATGCGCTACACTTCCTTAAGGCTGTCGGAACGCTCTGAAGTTTGTTTGTGCTGAGACCCAGCGGTAAGGGGTGAGGTAGGCAAAAGACATATTGTGGGTGTGACATTCTTTAGCTCTATCTCACTCAAATCATCCGCATGTTTCAATTTTTGGCTGGTGCCAACTACGAGGCTAAAAATTTTATTGCAAGGATGCGGCTGTCAATTGCTTACTCTAATTTTTGGAAATATTTTGAAGATTTAAAAAACTTTTCCGAAAAAGGAAGAGTCACTTTAGGTTTGTGATGGAACAGTTTTGTGAAATAAATACGAATAAGGTCATAGTGTGACATTGAAAACTTGTGTTTTTTTAGCACAATTAATGCCAGATTTTTTCTAGTAAATCGTACATAAATTACAAAAGTAGTCCATTAGAGACCTAGATTTGTCCTTTGTCTTCCTTATAGATAAAGATTTTTTGTAGAATGTTGACAAATAAGTCAACAATCAGTTGACAGCCGAATCTCTATTTTTGGCTTAAATTCAGAGCGTTCCGACAGCCTTAATTCTAATTCTTTTAGAGAGAGGTTGCTCGACAACTGAGGTTACTAGCGTCTGTCCAATTCTTTTAAACGTGTATTCACTGTATACTTTGCATTATAGTAAATAATATTATCATAAGCATAATAAGTAGTCGGTTCGGCGACATAGTACACTAGTAATTGGTAACAATGGATCGAATGACACCGAAGTAATTCACTAGACGATGCATTTTGGTATCAAACGAGTTGGTGGAGCTTGCAATCTATACGCATAAAATAAATCTATTTTCATAGTTCAACATCTTAAAACGTTATTTTCTCGTCAATCTCTGCAACGGGAATGTTCTGATCGTTCGGTTTAGATTAAAAACATACTTATTCCAAGTCTATGGAACAGTCAAACATAGCTAAATTACAAACGGTTAAAACAGGACCTCTCTCACTTCGCTTGCTCTAAGCATGTCAACAAAAAAGTAAATAATCTCACACTTCATTTGCTCAAAAAACGTCAACACACAAGTAAATAATTAAGTTAATCGTGGCGAGTTTGTAGTTTTTGTGCTATATTGTCGAATGATGACTAATCCAATAAATGCACTGCATGAATATTTCTATGTACTAGGAATAAAATTCTTTTACATATCATGCATGTTTAAACTTGTTTTTTTGATAGGGTAAAGTTGTGCCGTTGTTGGCATTGATGATACTGATACGCAGGGATGACCAAAAAAATATTGTCTTGTGTAAAAAAACTGTTAAACTAAAACCTAGCAATTTAAAATAGACTGTAACACCTTCCTGCCAAAGCTTGGAAACAGCCGTTGTTTTTTTAGGTTCCGGATCTTTGTAGCACCTCTTTCTGAATGTCTGTAGATAGTTCCAGAATCCCTGTGGGCGGATTTACATGCGGGACTAGTTGGTTTTAAATCCTGGGCCTCCAAGTGTCAAGGGCTCACGGAATTATCATCATAATTTTTTAATACTTTTTCATTAACAGTGAGCACTTAGCGTATAGTAAAAATTCCAGTGAATTGTAAAATAGTTAATATTAATAATTATCAGTATCATGAGTGAGTGTTGACAATTTTTTGGCGAATTTCGATACTTTTTTGGATGAATTTTAACAGTTTTGACGACTTGGTTAAATTTAATAGTTTTTTGGGTAAATGCTGGCAATTTTTCGGGTGAATTTTGACATTTTTGAGAGTGAATTTGACATTTTTTGGGATAAATTTTAACATTTTTTTTTGAGTTATGTAATAATATTATTTGTTTGATCACATCACCAAGTTTCAACTCTGATTTAGATGTTATTAAAAATAAATTTTTAACTTCAATTTAAAGATTCTTAATCTAACAAAAAAATAGAGCCCTATCGGACTTCAATAAGCCCTAGGCTCCGATAAATGGTGATCCGTTCCTGCCTGTGCAGGTTCCATTTTCGGTACGCAGTGACATCTTTATATATTTTAATGTAGTAATACTTCTTCGATTGGAACGATTCAAGCTGCACTCAGCTAGATGCTTAAATAATTGGCAATTACTTTCAGAATCACTCATTAGAAATATACTGACTCTTTCTCTGTCTATCTCATCGTAATTTGCTTCTTTTATTGTAGTCTTGTGAATGAAGTTTTATCTTAGTACGTAAATAAATAACTGAGTAACAGTCTGCAGGGAGATCGTTATACAATAATAGATCATCTGGAAACAGTTGCACGCGCTGTTGAAACAGTTGAAACGCGAGTAGGCGATGTATATTGCGCAGGCGTATTACCATTCATGTGTCAACAACACTAAAAGGCATGATTTTTTTTAACAAACTGCTATTTGTAAGCGAAACTTATTAAAATTTTATCCAGAATCGTAGTGAATTACTTTGTAGTCGAACGGGTCTGATTAATCGTAAAGAAGTATGGTCAAATTACTACGAATTGAACTGCTAAAAAATATATCAGTCAAAACATGAATTAATATCTCTTGTGGGAACGTTTGACTAGGACCATTAAATTGTAGCTTTAATGGCATTTTTTAATAACAATTTATCGGGAGGATTAGCTTGGTAACTAAATAGGCGCATTAATCCCAGATAAATAAAATTGAACAACCCATCGTCTCCTACGGTTGATGCAATAACCACTGGGTATTTACTGCATAAAAAATTACTTGGTACAGTAAGACTTCGCTTGACGCTGCTTCGCATAACGCTGTTTTAGTATTACGTGTTTCTAAAAAGAGTTTAGCCACTATAACGTAAGTTATGGATCAATTTATACAAAATGATTCAAATGTTGATAGAAGTTCAAAGGCAAGACGAAATGTCATTGATGCAATATTTTACTATCGACAACAGCTTGCTGAACGAAACAGAAAAAGGCAAACGACATTAGATGGCTTCTTCACAAAAAACAAAATATGCCAAATGAGGAACCTTTCTCATCACAAACATAACTTCTTACTCGAACTTTTATTTGATTGTCATATATATTTTATGAACAAAAATTGATATTGGTAATTAATAAATCTATAATTAACGTGATAAAAATGTATTTAAGAAGTTACAAAATTAAACAAAAAAAAATCTAACAAATTTACTTATTCTCGGTTCTGTTTCACTTATGTCTATCATTGATGTATCTCCCGCGTTAAGCGGGATCTTACTGTATATCAGAATACGATATCTGTGAAGGGAAACGAGAAAACGGGTAAACGTTTCGTTAAGAAAAAATAGAAATTACGTCATCTTAAAAGTGTAAATAGACACTTTGAAGTAAATTAAATACATTGTATAAGCACATTTAACATAAACTCTATTTTTAGCCACATCGTATGTATATATAATGCCAGGTAATTACTTACGGCTGTACCTGTTGCCGAAAGTTGAGGTGGGATTTCCGAAGCACAACTAGGGATGATTTGAATAACTTTTGCGTTTCATAATTCGTTCAGTCAACAAAATATGATTCGATATACAATTAGGGCTGCCACCTCTCCGGGTTTGACCCGGAGTCTACGGGTTTGCATGGTGCATGTCCGGGCTACGGGTTTAACATCGATATCTCCGGGTCAGACCGGGTCTTAATAAATATGATGCAATTTTATAAAAAATCAAGGGATTATTTTTCCTTTTTGAATTTAGAATTTTTTATTCAAATACAAGAGCTTAAAATGATACGAGCGAAACTGCTTCTCAGTAAAGATTGTAAAGATTAATTACAATATGAATTGCCAAGAATTTTTGAAGTTTTTGAAGAAACCTGAGCAAGAAAAGATGCTTAAACAATCCCTTCACAATAAAAAATACAGTTTTAAGTGTAAGCTGGTCCAAGTCAGCCTGGCACTAGCTAGGTCGTTTATATTTAAAATAAATACATTGCCAATGGTGATTTACCATTACTTTTTACCTTAATTAATTACTTAAATAATTCATACTTAAAAAAATCTAAAATCTCCGGGTCTACTGTTTTTGAAAGGTGGCAGCCCTATATACAATACAAAAATAATCAATACATATAAATAAAAAAATAGAGTTTGAAAAAACTAAAACAACACGCTTTCATAAACTAAAAAGTGTAAAATAATTTGACAATAAAATTATCTTTACTGTAAAAAGCGTGGAGTATCTAATATCGGTAATAAATTTTTCATTTACTAGCTAATTGGAAACGTAGAGCTATTATGAAAATTTAAGTAGATAGCACACCACGCTTTTTACAGTAAAGCTAATTTTGTTGTCACATTATTTTGCATTTTTTATTTCATAAAAGCGTGTTGTTTTAGTTATTTTCAAACTCTAATTTTATGAATGGCGAATGAATATGATCTGCCATCCCTAAGTTGACTACGATGATACCTGCCTTATGCACTGATGATTAATATCTTTTTGGCCAGACTTGACCAGAAGGAATGAATAATAAATAGTGAACAGTCGTTCCACAGCCCACGGTGTTTTTGTATATATCAGTCACGACACGCTTAGATGGATCAGACGCTTATTAAATCACATTTACGTTAAAAATTAACAACTATAAAACTGCAATTTTACAACCACTTCGGATAAAAATCTTTGGCTTTAACCCGTTATCTACCAAATTATTTTTTTTGTTGAAAATTGATGAAACTCGAGAAATTGCTTCAATACAGTTCCCTTTCTACAAAAAAACACGTTTTGGATTTTTTTGAAACTCTGTCTCCAAAAAAAATGGTGTCCTATATATAGGACAGTGGTAGAATAAGGTATCATTGAATTTGATAACTGATAATATTATGTAAATAACAATGCTTTTAAAAGTTGTTGCTACTGTCTTATTTATGAATTATTACTCACTTTTTTATTGAAAATAATTGTATTTTATACAATATTTTCTTTATTATAATTTATTTTCTATGAAAATTTGGAAAACATTTTACACATAAAGTAACGTTGCATTTTTCACTGAACGTCAGAGGCTTCGATTTACAGTTTTTCTCTTGACATCGTCTTTGCTTATCTCTTTTCTTCAAAAAATGTCCCTTTCCGTCAAATCGGACACTACAGAAAGGCTCGTTTACTTGTCTTTTATAAACATTTGATAATGGATATGGCCGACCCAGTGGCTGTCTCACATTAGTCATATTCCAAAAAGGGTACAATAGATTTTAGACCCAGGTAGTACCTATATACATTCTACCACTGTCCTATTTATAGGACAGTGAAATTTTCGACAAAATATTCAGGTCAATTTAGGATTTCGGACCCAACAATATTTATTCTACGAAAATACGTAATATAATCAATAATTATTCAGAATATAGTAAAGATAAAATTATTTTTCCATATCATTATTGAAATTATAAGTACGGTCTGCATTGTTATAATATATATATAATGTTTCTAGTTATTTTTTTGTTGTAAAAACTGATTGGGAAAACTTTTTAATAGTGTTAATTTAAAGAATACTATATATGTAAATATATTTTAAAACAAAAGAAGCAAATAATTCAATTGTTAATAATTAAAAAAATATATAAAGTGGTGTCCTATAAATATGACAGTGGTAGAAAATGGGTTAAGGTTCTTCCAGTACTCTAAAATATAATATAATTGACGCTACAATCCAGAGTGAACCAGTCTTTCCTCACGTTTCCAATCGGCCTTTTTTCTGGCCTTCCTTCTTTTCCCATGTCCTAAAAATAATTATCTTTTTGCATTGTCTTATTTAAGTTCGTCCGGTTTTTTCTCTCCTGGATTCCAAAACAGTATATGTTTTTTAAGAAGTGAGGTTGTTAGTCTTACGCTCAACCCACAGATTTGTTGGGGAATGGCTAATGTTATAATGTGGGTGCCAGACACAGACAAATATTTGAACAAAGACTTTGCTCACACATTTGAACACATGTTTGCTGCACCAACCAGACATGCTTTGCAGACACTTTTAGCAAACGTGTCTGCAAAGTATTCAAATAAATAACAAATAAGATGGACGACGATTTTGTGGACCAAATTTCTATTTTTTTGATTTTTACTTTTTGAGTTCCATATACACGGTTCTTCTCCAAGTAACTCAATAAATTCAAGGACACTTTCGTTGCTCTAGTCCATCTTGCGACTGAACAAAGCGACCGTTCTACTCAGTGATTTACGAGTAACTGAACTTTGCGCAAGTATAGCAGGCTACGCACACATTTGAACGTTGAACGCTTTGATGTGCGCTCGAAAAACCGACACCGAATGGCAAAGTGCAAATGTGTGATCAAACTTTGAACAAATACCCAAATACCGGTGCCTCACAAGTGTTAAAATAAGTTTTCAAATATTGTTGCTGTCTGGCGCCGGCTTAAAAGTAAGAAAATTGCCAAATGCATTTTGAATTCTGATCAAACTTGCGCCTGAGTTGCAATAGCAGAATTGTACCCAACTATTATAAGAAGATTTTTCGAAGTTGAGTGAAAACGACTTGGGAATGTGGTCTTGCCTAAGCAGTTTTAAATTTGCTGACGGTAAGACTTTGCGATCGTTAAGTCATATTTGTCAAGTCGGTAACTTAATTTTGCATGTATTGACAATGGAATTATGCCAGCTGTTACTATAAGACAAATAGGTAGATGAACATCAGTCGTTTTAAAAATAACATTACAATAGAAACGGATCGTCTTTGATTCAGAAATAACTTACGAAAAGAACAATACAGTATCCAATGACTCCCACGTGTTGTGAGCGACGGTGGCCAGTACTTTGGATATTTTGGAGTAGTTTCCCGCGTGCAAAAGAAACGTGACATCTTTCTGTTGGAAATGACACAATCCCAAAATCTCCGGTTTCAATTTGATGTATTGGGAAATACGATTTAATACCTAATTTTTCTGATTTTTACCTCATCTTCGGTGGAAACCGGAAAGTATTCTTTTTGTATTAATTTGCAATGATTTTTCACTCGGCACGTGGTAGAACATGATTAATAATAACAAGTAATTAAAAAACACTTGAAAATTCTACAAAAATTCTTTATTGCTCGACGATCGTTTCGGACAATAAGTCCATCTTCAGGAGTACAAAACTTATACTGAGTAAAAGTCTTTTATAAAGGTTAACGAGTTTTGCCTTTCCGGCGTTTAAAATAATTTGCACTGATTTTTCACTCGGCACGTGGTAGAACATGATTAATAATAACAAGTAATTAAAAAACACTTGAAAATTCTACAAAAATTCTTTATTACTCGACGATCGTTTCGGACAATAAGTCCATCTTCAGGAGTACAAAACTTATACTGAGTAAAAGTCTTTTATAAAGGTTAACGAGTTTTGCCTTTCCGGCATTTAAAATAATTTGCACTGATTTTTCACTCGGTACGTGGTAGAACATGATTAATAATAACAAGTAATTAAAAAACACTTGAAAATTCTACAAAAATTCTTTTGTTTTGTACTCCTGAAGATGGACTTATTGTCCGAAACGATCGTCGAGTAATAAAGAATTTTTGTAGAATTTTCAAGTTTTTTTTAATTACTTGTTATCTTTTTGTATTGTTGAGAAGTATTTTTTGATTTTTTGCTTTTTTATGCATATTGGATCGGCGATACCTTTTATTGGAAACCGGAATTAAAGTTGAAAGTATCTATTTATACGGATGCTGTATAAACAAAATAACCACTATTTATACGGATACTGGATAAATAAAATAATCACTATTTATACGGGTATAATTATGTTTTTTTTTTTTTAATTACGAAAATTATACAAAATATGCGCTAGAAGTCGGAGTTATTTTAGAATAATTATCAATAAAAACTTTATATATAACATTAATTATTTTTTTTTAATGAGAAATTAAAATAAAATTAGCAGTAAAATTGGTTTATTTTCCCTCCTTTTCTAAAGTTTATCTGAAATTCGTGTGTATTGTTACCACCCATACGGACTGAATAAAACGTAAAATTTGTTTAGTGCTGCCAACATAAGTCAGCATTTAGTTCTTACATTGGTCAAAATATTTTTTTTGCAAAATAATTGAATTTGAAGTGATTAATCTAACATACAATTTTTTTACAAAGAGGAATAATTTAATTAATTAATTATATTTAATTTTAATATATATTGTGACATTATGCCCATATGTCACAAGAATATATAGTATAACCTTAATAGTTAATTAAATAAATAGTTAATAATTTAATTATATCTGAACAGTTATAGGCAGCTGTGATTCGGTATTGCATTTTCTGATATCCGTGGCTACTACGATAAAATGCCTCACTTAGCAACTAACAATAAAGCCTGAAATTGTTGTGTAATGAATATGTTTGCTAGGTGACGGTTTCGTGAAAATAAGAAACAATAATAAAATAACAAACGCTCTCTGTTCCGGTATTTGAAGGATATAGACGTATCTGTTTTTTGTTCCGTAGTCTAAGTCGGCATTTTGTGAATTGTTGTCCGTTCTGTCTGTTTGTAGTATTTAAGTATTTGCTCCGTTAGTAATTATTAAAATAGTATTCTATTAGTTAAGTAAAACGCTCTCTGTTCCGGTATTTGAAGGATATAGACGTATCTGTTTTTTGTTCCGTAGTCTAAGTCGGTATCTTGTGAATTTTTGTTTGATTGTCCGTTCTGTCCGTTTATAGTACTTAAGTTTGCTCCGTTAGTAACTATTAAAATAGTACTATATTAGTATATAAGTCATTTGTGATTTTCTGCGTACATGATATTATTGAAGTTGTGAATTATTGTCCGATTGTCCGTTCTGCCTGTTTATAGCATTTAAGTTTGCTCCGTTAGTAATTAACACGTTTAAATATAACTAAGTATTAACACGATTGTTTTCTTTTTTTGTTTTAAGGGTCTGTGTTGATCGGACGCCCATAGGCGGATATCAAATTATCTGTCAAATAAACTAAACGGGCCCAGCAACTTAAGAACAGATATCCTCCTGCGACGCCAACAACACAGATTCGACTGTTGTCTTTTTCTTTTCTTTTCTTTTCAAGACAGTGTTGTAACAAGTGGGAGTCCGTCTACACAAGAGAACATCAAAATATATATACTATTTGTTTGGAATTGTTTTCCAGTATCCGTATAAATAAATATTAAATTATTTGTCCGGTACCCGGACGAATAGGCACAGCCATTAAAGTTTTGCGTATAGTGCAGCCCTGATGCGGACAAACAATATAGAATACACAGTCTATGACTGTAGTACAGATTTTAGAGGTCTGTAGTTTATAGTACACATAGCAGCGTGCCAGTTGCTGTGAGATTCCATTATTTATGAGTGGTTTTTAGCGAAGATCGTTTGTGGATTGTGTCCAAGAATCTCTGATGTTGTTGTTCTCTCTATACTATTGAAGTCAAAAAGTTTTTTTTTTTTTTGCTTTCCTCGAGCGAAAAACTAATTATCTGTTTTTGTAGCGGCTTGTTCCAAGGAATGCCAACGTACATGAATAGATTATACCTACTTGTTATTATTTGAAAGAAAGGACAACATTTTGGACGAAATATACATTTCTTCAAATATTGATAATCCCGGTTCCATTAAATTGGGGTTTCTCAAACTGGAATATGCGCACTCTTTAGGGTACAAAATTTACGTAATGGCGGCTGAACGCTGAATCTGAATTAAGATTGAAATTGAGCAAAATAGAATCGACGACAAACAATCAGCCATCATATTAATTAATAAAAAAACCCGGGTCGCAGTGCCAAAATCCTGCCGACAAAATAGTGTATTTGCTAATACAGGCCGTGTGGCTTTATTATACGAACTTAGGTTGGATTTTGGGCAAAATAAAAAATTTAACTCCTTAATACACCCCTTAAAAATAATTTTTTTTTCTTAATTGCAATATTATTGTCGATCGAAGGTCTACACCAGATTAAATACACCCTTCAGTAAATAAGTCACTATCTGCAAACTAGTATTTTCAAAAAATTTGTAAATCCGGTTCTGTCGGGCCGATTTTATTAAAATTTTAGGGACACTTTTTAATTACTACCAGAGGGTTAAATTTCAATTTTGAAACGATTCGGAGATTTTTTTCGGTATTTTGGGGCCCAAAAACATTTTTTAACCCCTAAAAACTACCCTTAAAATGGTGCGATTGGATTCATTTTAAATAGGGTTCTTGCGGTGGTGGATTCCAACATGTGGGCATAATTTCGTTAAAATCAATTAACTCTTTCGAGAGTTATAGCACACACACACACACACACATATATATGTATATATATATGTATATATATATATAAACATTTTTAAAAATGGTGCCAAAGTGTGTAGGAGGTTATGAAACGTCGAGAAATTTTGGTCCGACCCCTAGGTCCCGCCATCCGACCGACGCCAATAGTGTATGTTGCCATATGGCAAATACACTAATAATATCGATTGCTCTTTGTGACTGCATTTCTTTTTTAATAAATTATATATGTATTCTCAAAAACTCTTTGAACCAGCATGTATAAATGTATATTTTATTGTTGAACAATTGGTTTAAATGTATGTTATTTTAAGCATCAGTGGGGTTGGACTTTTGTTTCAAACGTTAATATAATTGACCCAGTTTATTTTTAAAGTCGTTAATAAATATTCTCAGAAAAGCACAATTATTTTAAGTTTATATTATTTTTAAATATATCCTCTGTGATGTTTCGATGGAATCAACCGTTTAATTAATTATTATATTATAAGGTATGTTCAGCAATGTACTCGAAAATCGCTGAACCGATTTAAATTCAGTTTTTACGTGAAATGGGACATACGTTTATAACGCAACAATGTTTTTCTTAAGGTGATTGGACTCCTGCTTTTTCTCCCACATATCTTATGAGCAGATGTGTTTGCGTTTGTATAATGCACTTACTTTATGGAAATCTCAAATTTTTACGAAAAATCTTATTTCATTTTCGATGTTAATGCTTCATAATAAACTAGAAATATGTACCATTCTTCCCATAAGACTTTTTGCCAAGTTTTTACAGTTTATTTAAACGATTTAAAATCAGATAAAAACGAGAAAATTAGCATAATTTTTACACAGATTTTTCTACAGAAAAAAATTATTGAGCACGACAAATTCGTCAGTATTTTTAACATACGTTTGTAACGAAAAAACTTTAATTTGCCGTCCCATAATTCGAAATCTGTAAAGTCTGTTATTGACCAGAAGTGTCACTCTATCTAGAAGTTACACTTTATATGTATTATGTTTTAGAATTGATTATAAATCGTTGGGTTAAAACAGAACTATTTTATATTCAGATTTACTGTTTTACAGAAAACGCAAAAGAAGGTTATTTTTACGATTATTTAATATGTCTTTACAGTTTTTTTTTTGTGGTTGCAAAATTATTTGTTATAATAAATAGCAATTAGTTTTCATGTAGATTTAGTATTTTATGTATTTCTTTCAGAAAAAAAATATTTATAGACATACAATAGTTGCATATATATATTTTTTAACTGGTTACTGGACATAAGATATAATAAATCTCCTTATGCCATGTCTAGGTACTACACTTTTTGTAGACCTATGTTACTTCTGCAGATGAAAATCTAGTCTAATGGTGTATATAACTCAAAAACGCTGTTTTCGGACTTAAGATAGTTCTGTTTTAACCCGACGAAATATCCCTCGATAAAAATACAGCGTTTTTATGGTAAAACACAATTCCTGGAATTATTTCAATAACGTAGCATTACATTTAATTTTAGATTTATCATGTAATATCCTCTCAAACAAGTGGAAGTCAGTGGCTCCTAAATGCAATCGGTTACATTTTCCCGTATTTTCAACAATGGTTTTTAGGGTTCCGTACCTCAAAAGGAAAAAAGGAACCCTTATAGGACCACTTCCTTGTCCGTCCGTCTGTCTGTCTGTCAAGACACTTTTTTTTAGGAACGCGTGGAAGTATCAAGTTAAAATTAATATCAAATGCTCAGGTCTGCAATCTCTTGAAGCTGTGAAAAAATCAAACTTCTAACTCAATGCAATCAAAAGAGTTCGCTGTTTATGCCGCATATTTTGACACTTGCAAGGAAATCAAAACCTACAGGGTACTTCCCGATAAAATGTGGCAAGGAGCAATGTCTTATAGCACAAGTAAAGGGAAAAATCCGAGAACCGTAAATTTGTAATTACATCACAAAACAATTTTTTTTTGTATAAACGTCAAAATAATGTTTACACGGATTTTAATTTTTGACTACGACCACCGATTGTAGATCACAGATTTACTACGATATGTATACATAATTATATGGATTCTTAGTAATGTAGATTGTTGTATTGTATTGTTGTCATGACATGACAAATACTATGATTATTACGGACGGACGAAGTCATTTTACAGTTTTACTCGAAATCAAGCTGCCATAGTATGAATCACGTGCTGAATTAATACTGCACGTGTTCTAATAAACAATTGAAAGGTCGTTTGTGAAGCGAAGCGTGAATTTCGAATCATTTAAGGCTGGTGGATCCACTGAGGGCTTATGGTGTTACGAATTTTTGATGCAAGAATAAGTAAATAAATATCGCAAATTATCGATTTAATCGTTTTTTTTTTATTTCAATTCTTTTGCGAAAGTAAATCGAACTTTAAATCCCGTATTTTGTTTTCCAGTAACGTTAAATAATCTGATTTGCGATATCGTATGAAATGTTTTTTTAGCAAAAATCTTCACCTAAAATTTACGAAATTGCGTCGTAGATACAATATCTAAAGGTCATCGTTTTCCAAGTAAACACCGCCGTTCCATTGTTAGATAAAAGATAAATAAGATAGTATTGTATCGTTGTCCATCGTCCTGTACTCTGCTCGTTACAGTCGAATCTTCTTAAGAATGACGGTATGAGAGTCAAACCGAAATAATCTGTATAGCGAAAAATCGCTCTTACGTTAAGACACAGTTATTCACAAAATATGTGAAGTGTTTATTTAGGATGTCATTGTACTTCGTCTACTTGTAGTCCGTAGAGAAGAATTTTGAACAAACGTGTTCTTCGAGAAAGCTGTCTATAATTATTCGAAAGATCTTTCTTTTTTTGTCATAGGAATTTTGTGGTAGATCCATAATTCCAAAATAGCGTTGACGCATTTTGACTGCTCTATGTCAATTTTTTTCCTATAATTTCTAAGATATATATTTTTTACTATTCTTTACACTTCAAATGACCTCAGAACTTATCGCAGTTTATCTATAGTAGAATTTTGTCAATAATATCAGCAAAATTGAAAAATTTAATTGACGACAAGCGGCTTCAAATGATTAACTTGAGGTAGCGTGTATACAAAATGTCTAAAAAATTAAAACAAATCAGAGTGGTCCTAGTATTGACTCAAAAAGTGCTGCCTCTTATTTACTGTGTTTTAGTCAGCAAAAAATTATAGAGGTCACAAGAAACCTCCAAAAAATTGATCACTGGGTTACCCTGTGGAATCGTTCCGTTGTCATCTATATGTAAACAAAGATGGCTGTCTTTAAGCGTATATAATCGATGCCTTACTGTATTCTGTAGTAAATCTGTCATTGTTCGAAATAGAAAAACACAAATAACCTATTAAATCCGTACGCAGCTTTGTTGGCAGAAAAAGTAAATGAGATCAACGTCGGCTGTGTGATTTTCATTGAGACGCATCCAAATGCAAGGGCAAAAGTCATATAAATTCAATTAAAACAGTACTGATGAAATCGGTTTTTATTTACCCATTGGTAGCCAGACTTTTTTTCGTGCTCTTCAAAGATTCTGAGGTTGACTTGAACGGGGACTAAAGATATTTTACATACATCGTTATGGCTAGAAGGTTTATCGAAAGTTGATACAGAAAGACAGGCGGTAATGACCTTAGTTGTTATAATCTCCAGTTTTTCTCCCATCACAAAAATGTTTTCACAGTTGTGTCCTTTTCGTGAAATCTGTACAGATTTGTTCCAAGGAATATACAGTAGAATCCGTTTATTATGACTCCGCCTATATTGACCAACCGCCTATTATGACGTAATTACACAACGAGGTTTGGTTTTCATATAGAATTCTTTGTAACAAAGTCGGATATAATGACTTCGCTTACAGTGACATGTCGCTTATTATGACCCATTTTTAATAAATTTTGTCCGTCTATAGTGACTGACATGATTCTTTACACCTTCGGCAATGTTCGTTGATTCCCGACGACGTTCGGCACGTGGCTTGTTTTTGTTTTGAATCTCAGTGAGTAATTGATAGTTGAACGTCACGAATTGTTTTTAGTGATATCCTATGTAAAAAATGTCATCTCAACGTCGTAAAGCATTTACGATTGAGGAGAAAGGTGAATAATATGCAGATTAGAAAATGGAGAATCGAGCTCATCTCTCGCAGAGAAATTGGGCGTGGGTCATTCGACAATCTCAATGATTTTCAAAAACAAGAACCGGATTAAGCGATCGTTCAATTTAAATGTTTTGAAACCGAAGAGGCTTCGAAAATCGCGCAAGAAAATGTTGATCAAGCGTTAATTCAGTAGTTTAAAATCACGCGAAACAAAGGAATACCCGTCAGCGGCCCTATGCTACCTAAAAAAAAGAAAGGTTTTTTTTTCACAAAAATGCTTTGTATGACGTCCGCTTAGTATGACGTGTTTGTCAATTCCCTTCGATGTCATTATAAACGGATTCCACTGTAATTGTTTTTTTTTTCATTCTAGTATATTTTCGTCTGTTTCAACAAAATCATAATATTTAATAAAGCAGTGTGGAGAAAAACGTAATAATAATAATAATAATAATAATGCGTTTAACGTCCGTTTCCCGACTTTGTCATAACAGACGCCATTCGCACCATTACTATTTTTTCATCTACCATTTCCCGTTATTTTCTACATTTTTTACAACTTCAACTTATGTAATAGCAATGGGCGAATGAAGGAATTATAGGAAATTAGGATAAGGTAGGTAATTTTTGAACTAGGATTTTGATCTCGATATTTATCTGGAATTAATTGAGGGAAACCATGGAAAACCTCAATCAAGGTGGCGAGAGGCAGTAGGAAAAAGCCCCAGCCACATCTGCCCACGCCGGGATTCGAACCCGGTACCTCCCGAATGCGAGTCTAGTGCTGTCACCACTACTCTACCCAGCTCGGTGAAAAACGTAATGAATCGAATTATATATCAAACTGATCTCGATGAATCGATCTATTGAAGAAACTTGTCAACTGTTGTTGATTTCTAGCCTTACAAAGTTTGCTAAGCTTTTTTACTTATAAAACTTCATCCCTGAACAATTACATATCGGGATGTAACTCCACATCTCAGGACAACCCCACAACCTTTGGCGTTTTACTCCACATTTCTAGACGTAATGCCACATCTCTGGACATGACCCCATCCCTGGACATAACCTTTGGCTTTTAAGTAAAAAATTCTGGCTGTCAATTCGTTGAAATTATTCGAAGAAAATAATATCCGTCTACACTTGTTAGCTGTTGAAGTCGTTGCCAATAGTTTTGACACCGACTAAACATTCCGGAAATACCACGCTATTTCTACTACTGATTCCATTGTTCTAGAAATAGATACCGTCTGACCGTAAATTGAGATTTGAGTAATATTTACGTTTCAACTCAGACGTACGACGGTGATTAACTTTGTTACGAATTTATTTAAATAATCTGTTTACACGCTTTTTCTCTCGTTTGTTTAACAAGCTCGGATTGAACAAAGTTGACTTCACGTTTATTTTTGACAAAACTGTTATTTAACAGCTGTTATTGTTACTTAAAAAACAATCACTTGTCTGTTACTGTCAATCATTTATTTAAAGTCACCAGTTGACTGAGATGTTTGAACCTTGTACCAATTCATATTCTGTAATTCTTTTTAAGAATAAATTAAAAATCAAGTTGGATATTCGACTAATTTTCAGGAACCTGGGACAAGAGAGTTTTTTAAACGTCATTCTAGAGTTTTGACTAAAAATAAATGGAAACTGAGGATTAACGAAATTGTTACTTTTCGATAAGTTATTTTTACTGTGAATCAGTTAATTATCAGTAACAGTTAAAAAATAACATTACATTACTGGCAGGTCGGTCCTGATTATATAAATAAAATTTAAATGGCCACAAAATTTACAATTTAAATTAACTATATGAATTAATAATATGAACAGGTACTAGACCCAGACAACCTTGACTGTTGGTGGTCTGTATAAAATTGCAATAATAATTTTTAACATGATCGTTCCTTGTTTGTTAAGTACCGCAGTAGTTTAAACAAAAATACTGTAAGTTTAAAATTCTAGTTACTGTTTTTATATAATTGGTTTGTAGCTGAAATAAACGGTATCTGGAATTTAGGGGCTTCACAAGCGTGAGTCATCCAGCGAATTACACGCTAGCAAAAACAAACGCTAATCATTTTCCCGCCGTGACGTCACCAAAACCATTTTTATAATGTTAACGTCTTGGTCATTTAAACCAGCGTCTCTCAAACTAATGATATCTGTTTTCGTTAACCTCGCACATGTGTTATATATTTAGGGGACCGCTTGAATCTCCCAAATATCCTGATAAGTTATCTTGAGACCTTAAAAATTGAAGACACGATTTGAATGGAAATGTTGATCATAGAAGTTATTACGAAGAAATGTGACGAGTGTCAGCGAGTTTTAACGGTCACACGAGTCGTAATAGCATTAGCCACGAGATTTATAATGCATTTTTTTCTTCTTGTCGTTACGCTGTTTTGAACAAAATTACTCTCATCGCGGATAAAGAGGTTTCACTTCGAACTATCCACGGAGCACAGTTTGAAAAGTCCTCGTGTAACTGACAATTAATTATTAGACAATTTGGAAAGACCAGACTGTTTGCCTAATTGTTGATGACACAAGCGTTTGTAATCACAAATCACACTTAAATCGTAAAGAACGAAACTAAATCGTCGTTAACTTAACGACATGTAAACAGATTAGGGCTGAATCGTATTCCAACAATCCGAATTCGTCGAGTAATCAGATTTCGCAAGTCCTATACTATATAAACAAATTTCACCGCGGTTAGGCGTTTTGTGATATGGGGGCCATTTATAAATTACGTAAGGCCTTTTTAATGCTAATTTGACCCCCACCCCTCTATTGTAAGGTATAATAAGATTTTAACTACCCTCTTTAGTAAGAAATGATGATATTGATAAAATAAAACACAATTTAATAATACATATCATAAATAAATGATACTAAAATGACAATTATTTTTCAGAATTCAAGTAATAGGGAAATCCCCTGTCAGCGAGACGATAAAATAAAAAGTACTGACAGTTGAGATCATAATATGATTTCTGTAGTATTCAACACAAATAGCGCCATTTCTTAGCGCGAAAGTAGTAGATTATAAATTAAAAAACTTACGTAAAATCAAATTCTTCATCCTGCTCATCATATATCATATAGTATGTATTAGTAATATTGAGTTTGTAAAAAACGCCTTACGTAATTTATGAATTACACCTTATGGTGAAGTTCAAATCGCTGAATTCTTTTTAAAAATTGGGTTTCTTAAAGTGATTGTTTACCAGCTGTTTAATATGCTCTCCCCAGGAGAAGCGCAAAAACAACACAAATTGTTTTTCGTCAAATAAAAATGGAATTTTTTTTTAACTTTTTTTCGGAGAGATGTAGGTGAAAAATCTCAGCAACTCAGAGAGATATTTAAGGGAAACTCGTTTCTCTATTGAGTGTGTTTTCAGCCCTAAAACAGATAAATGAAACGTGCGAGTGAGACGGTCAATAAAATGAAAAGATAAGAATGCCTATTTTGTTTCAAGATTCTATTTTGAGCCGTGGCGTACAGTGGACCTGACTTGGATTGCACATGATTGTCTCTTATTATTTTATGGACGCGTTGAGCTGATCGACTCGTTTATACGGTAGCAGTTTACTGCATTGACGATTTAAACTTCGGAATGTTGTTGTAAATCTATTCTCTCGCTCCCTTTTTCAATCTCTCTCTCGCTCTCTGGTTCTCTCTTTATTTATCTCCTGCACTCTCTCGTATTTCTCACCTTCATCCAATTTTACATTAGCCAAGTTTAATAGTTTTTCTCTTTGAACTTAAATCATGTTTTGAAACTATAGTGTTGATTAAGCGCTCGATTATAGCTTCAGCTGTATTTTTTTTTTTTTTTTTTTTGTTGCTGAGCGATTTATTTTATTAACACGCTCTTATTAGCTTTACCTGCATGTTTGTTTGTTTGTAAAGGAATTTTTGAACGTGAAATTCACCCACTTCACTGACATGTCTGATAGAAAAAAGATATACTGAATCGATTATATCAAAGCGTCAGTCCGTATTTCGTCTAGTTTAGAAGTTATGGCGACTTAAAACGAACAAAAACAAATAATTTAAAACGGCTATTTCTCTGAAACTAAAAGAAATACAGAGCTGCGAATGGTCGAAATTGATTGCTCAATATTAAACGAAATAGAGTTTTTAATTCAACTACTTTTCGTCTTTTTTTAAAGAAATTTAGTTTGAAGTAAGACTGGTGCCAAAAGTCAGTTAATCGGTCGACCTGTTAAATTTTGATGATAAAAACTGCGGTTATGAATACGCAAAAACCGGTTAACCGTTTAAAAACTTGAAACCGGTTATTATTAGTGTATTTGCCATATGGCAACATACACTATTGGCATCGGTCGGATGGCGGGACCTAGGGGTCGGACCAAAATTTCTCGACGTTTCATAACCTTCTAAACACTTTGCCACCATTTTTAAAAATGTTTATATATATATGTATATATATATTTATATATATATATATATATATATATATATATATATATATATATATATATATATATATATATATATGTGTATATATATATATATATGTGTGCGGGCAATAACTTTCGAAAGAGTTAATTGATTTTAACGAAATTTGGTCCAGATGTTGAAATCCATCACCGCAAGAAGCCTATTTAAAATGGGCGTCCTCGGGCCATTTTAAGGGTAGTTTTTAGGGGTTGAAAAACGTTTTTGGGCCCCAAAATACCGAAAAAATTCTCAGAATCGTTTCAAAAGTGACATTTAACCCTCCAGTAGTAATTAAAAAGTGTCTCTAAAATTTTAATAAAATCGGCCCGACAGGACCGGACTTACAAATTTTATGAAAACACTAGTTTGCAGATAGTGAATTATTTACTGAAAGTTGTATATAATTTGGTATTGAAGTTCGATTGATAATAATATTGCAATTAAGAAAATAAACGATATTTTAAGGGGTGTATTAAGGAGTCAATTTTTTTATTTTCCCAAAAACCAACTTAAGTTCGCATAATAAAGCCACCCTGCCTGTATAAGCAAATACACTATATTGTCGGCAGGGTTTTGGCACTGCGACCCGGGTTTTTATTTTTCATAGACGATAGCCGACAAAACAATAAAAAAAAGTCCCAGCAGTAATATTGACAGCTATAAATCCGTTGTCTTTTTCCACGATAATATTGTTTTTCTTGGAATCGCGTAAAAAGGAGGAAACCACATAAAATAAATCATTGTTTTTAGAGAAACAGGAAAACGTAAAACTGTATAGTAAAGCTATTTTTAATAATGAACAAACATGTGCAATCGAATTTCGCAACCGGATTCTGGTTACATTGTTGCTCATTGCGCTATAATCATAAAATGCCTATAAATAGATTTTGAGTATTAAACTGTATGGGTGCAGTGCTTTTTACTGGACAAGATAATTTATCGGGTTTCACATAAAGTGTTGTCAGAAATTCTTGGTTGATAATGAATTTAGATTATCACCGTATCATTATTTTAATAAATATATTATGGGTACCTACCAGCGTTACCAGACGTCCCAATTTTGGCGGGATGTCTCGATTTTTAAATCAAAATAAAATGTCCCGCTTTTCGGGGATAACTCGACCGTTCGTAAATAATTATTCTCTTATTATAAGTTGCAATTTGTAACACTCACTCCTCAGACTATTGTTTGAAACACCATATTTTTCTAATGAATAAAACTTTTTTGATTTGGATTTCTGTTTTTTTTATTTTTTTTATTCAGAAGACGAATAAGACTCAACTATTTAACGATAGGGTAAATCTGATTTAAAATAACATATTTTTATTAAAATACATTTTCTATGGCTATTTTTGCTATCTATTGTCACGTAAACGTAATTTGAACTCAAATAAAAAGATAAATATTTAAAAACTTTTGGTTATATACGTTTTTTTACTATGTCCCGTTTTCGACGAAAGAAATCCGCTTTTTTCACTCAAGAAGTTCCAAAATCCGGACTTGGTAAAAAAAATCTGGTAACGCTGGTACCTACGCAGTACGTACATAGAATATGTATATTTAAAACAACCGGCCAAGTGCGAGTCGGACTCGCGCACGAAGGGTTCCGTACCATTATGTGCAAAAACGGCAAAAAAAATCATGTCTGTTGTATGGGAGCTCCACTTAAATATTAATTTTATTCTGTTTTAGTATTTGTTGTTATAGCGGCAACAGAAATACATCATCTGTGAAAATTTCAACTACCTAACTATCACGGTTCATGAGATACAGCCTGGTGGCAGACGGAGCGGAGTCTTAGTAATTGGGTCCCGTTTTACCCTTTGGGTACGGAACCCTAAAAACCGATTAAGGCTATCGGAACGCTCTGAATTTAAGCCACACTACGAGGCTAAAAAATGCTGTTGCAAAAGTGCCGCTGTCAATTAATTACTCTAAATTTTGGAAATATTTTAAAGATTTAAAAAACTTTTCCGAAAAAGGAAGAGTCACTTTATATTTGTGATGGAACAATTTTGTTAAATAAGTACGAATAAAGTCGAAGTGTGGCATTGAAAACGTGTGTTTTCTAGTAAATCGTACATAAATTACAAAACTAGTCTATTAGAGACCTAGATTTGTCCTTTATCTTCCTTATAGAGAAAGAATTTTTGCAAAATGTTGACGAATAAGTCTACAATCAGCTATCAGCCGAAGCCCTATTTTCGGCTTAAATTCAAAGCGTTCCGATAGCCTTAAGTGCGAGTCGAACTCGCGTGGAACTTTAAGATTTATGATTTCGTTAAGTTTTTCCCTATTTTTTCAAATTTTTAGGCTCGGTAGTTTCGGAATTACGGGGGATGCTCAATTTTCGTTTTTTTTTCTCTTTAATATCTACTACGCATTTTAAAATTTCGAGAATCGGGCCGAAGTCAATAACTGCCCTTTTGTTTGAAAATTTTCAATAGCGGGAAGTTAAAAAAATATATGAAAAGTTTGAATTTTTTTTTGCATCTATCTAAAATGGTTTCATTCATATAACAACTTTGCAGCCCACGTTCTTACAATTTTGAGAAAGAATATTTGATTTTAGCACACGTGGGAACCGTTCCGTGATTATTGTACGCTAAACACCTGTCCGTTTCTTCGTATTCTCATTACATGATCATATACCAGCAATCAATGCCCTACCCGTATATAACAAGTCCACTTTTTAATAACTACAGTACAAAACCGAATTCACAAATACGTTTAACCGTGAAAATCGACGCGTTGGAACTGATCAACTGTTCTATTCTCCTGCCACGAATCGACTTGAAACTTACCAAATCATTCTTTGTAATATACATGCTTGATTTCTGAAGCGACTGAAAAGTACTTTTACAATGGCTTTCGTGGTATTTCATTGTTTTATAATATTGTTTCTATTATACCGGGTGTTTTTTTCAAAACTTTGAATGGATTTTTTTGTTGATACACCGCTTGAATCAAAAAAAGTTTTTGGCAAAAGTTGTTGGGTTTTGAAGGGGAAACAATTTACACGTAATACCAACCCCCTCCCCCACCCCTCGGCAGGGGGAGGGGGTAACTTTTGTTTTTTAAATGAAAACCCCCGATTTTTATGATTAAATTTTTTTTTGCGTAAAAATTTAATTTAATTTAATCATAAAAATCGGGGGTTTCCATTTAAAAAACAAAAGTTACCTCCTCCCCCTGCCGAGGGGAGGGGGGAGTGGGTTGGTATTACGTGTAAATTATTTCCCCCTCAAAACCCAACAACTTTTGCCTAAAACTTTTTTTGATTCAACCGGTGTATCAACAAAAAAATCCATTCAAAGTTTTGAACAAAACACCCGGTATAATAGAAAAAGTGTGTTGATAAGTAATTTATGTACAGTGTTTATAATATACTAGCCACTACCCGCGGCAGTCATAACAGTAGTGGATCCTTCGGTTCCACCGTATATTTAACAGAAACTTTCATGGTGATCTGCCAGACGGTGTCGAAGTCTTATTAATCTCAGATATACCAACATCCTTTTTTGTGGGATCTCAACTACGTCGTCATTTTAGCTGTAGTAAATAGCTCCGAAAGAAGTTTCACTTCTCCAGTGAACTTATGGGGATGAGGGCTACACTTTTTATGTCGTCTGAATAGGGTATGAAACAGATAGTTATTATTTATTCATCTTTAAAGTTCAATTCCAAAATATGTAATAATAGAAATTAGTTTCACGGGTAATTGGAATAAAAAATCAATTTAAACACTTATAAAAAAAAAGAAGACATTATTTTCTACAATTTTCAATTTTATTGATCTTTGTAATGCAAAATTGCCTTTTATATCATAGTTTTATTATAATTTAAACGTGCTGAGAGCTTGAAAAAGTCTTGATTTAATAAAGACGAAACGTTGCAATCAATAAGTGTTTAAATTGATTTTTTATTCCAATTACCCGTGAAACTAATTTCTGTTATTATTTATTTTCTGTTTCGAAATGTTTGTCTTCTTCTTTGACACAGAAAAGATTTGGCGAAACGCCTTGTCCGGTTTATCGTACCGATATTGTACTACAGTCATGTGTCTTTTTTCCGCCATCGTTTCGACATATTTGGTATAACTACATTTGTAAAAGGATGTCTAGCAGAATTTATCATAGCCAGAGAGACTTTGCGGTCGTGTCTTACAAACCGATTGGTGTTTTATTTAAGCCGTGCAACCATCTTTCCTTTTCAGCCATTTTCGTCGTTTTATTCGCGTTACTGAACCCACCGGGAAACTTTTTACATATTTCATCCCTGCAATATTCTAAAAAATAGATCTGGCGAAAGTTGGAAAAAGGATCGGTGAAAATGGTGTTTTAGTAATGTATAAGCTTTTCAATCGACCAAATTTGAATTTTGATCGATATTATTCACGGATGTTTTCTTTTCTGAAGACGGCCTCTCTTTCAGTACATGAATTGTATGTAGCACTAGCCGTTACTCGCGACTTTGACTGCGTCGTTGTCGGGTTTTACAGAAACCTTAAGTATATCTTCATCCGAACGTGGCAAAATTTAGTCGAAAGTTTATTTTATTTATTGTAGATTATAGACGCTCGACAACTGAGAAAAGGAAACGGTTTGTGTTTTAAATATGCAATGAAAACATTAATTTGCTACTAAATCAAAATAACCATGATAGTTGATGGTTTAAAAAAAATCGAAGTGAACTAAAATTGTCTATTAATTAAGATATAATCTGTATTCTTGGACTCGAATAGTCACTCAATTGTTTCACACGCGCCATATTGAGATAAACGTTCCAAGTATAGCGCCGTTATTTTACGGTATGTACGACCAAATTTGGCGTTTCTTCTTGAATGCAGGATATGAAATCTCTTATCATATATTATATACAATATGTTGAAAACACAGTTTTTAAATTAATATGAATTTTATTTACGTACTAGTGACCTGTTTCCTCTTCGTTTGGGTGCAAATTTAATATAAATATAGTAGTAGTAGTTCCCTTGTTTTTAGTGGAGACATAAAAAACATACATGAGGAACTTTGCATCATATACAGGGTGTCTCAACCGACGTTGGCTAACATGGGTAACTTTGTTATTAGTGGAGATAGAAAGTTGGTTAAATGGGCAAAGTAGTGCAGAAAATTGGGCTCATTAACGTCCCGTCGAAAAAACAATTGAATTTTGACACCCTATGAATTTATTCAGAAAATAGTGAAAATTGCCATTTATGAAAACTGGCCATAACTTTTTGATTTATGAACATATTTGAAAATTTCATTAACCATTCTTTAATAACTTTTTAAGGTCTTTTCAGTGGCGTAGGTTTGATTTTTCTCCATTAATTTCAAAGTTTGCTAAAACTAATTCTTCTTCACAGTGTTGAATGTTGCCTTTTTTCTTTGAAAATGAACCGTTTGCCTTTAAATTTCGATTTAAGTTCCTAAAAGCTATTGAATAAGGCTGTCGCTTTTCTGGATAAAGGTTCAAGTATTCTGCTTGAGCCCACGTGGTATTTTTGATACGCTGAATTATGCGCAAAAATAGCCTGTTTCTCCAAATTTGAGAAAGCTTAAGCCATCTTAGAGAGTAAATCAAACAAAATGAATTAGCAAAACTGTAGCGATCGCTCGACAGATTGTTAACCTGTCGATATGTATTTGTTTCAACAAATTTTGTTTTACACGGCACACTTTGATCGGTATGGATAACGTCAAAAAGCTATTTTGGTCAGTTTTGTAGCTTCTGATTGGTTTAGATATAGGATATGCTATGTCAAATTATTCAGAAAAATAAGCAGAATTTGAATATCTGAAAATCAAAAATGCCGTCTATAAGAAAAACCAAAATTCATGTCAATATCTCATTATCTAGTGGAAATAAAAAAATTAAACCTACGCCACTGAAAAGACCTTAAAAAGTTATCAAAGAATGGTTAATGAAATTTTCAAATATCTTCATAAATAAAAAAGTTACGGCCAGTTTTCATAAATGGCAATTTTCACTATTTTCTGAATAAATTCATAGGGTGTCCAAATTCAATTGTTTTTTCGACGGGACGTTAATGAGCCCAATTTTCTGCACTACTTTGCTCATTTAACCGACTTTCTATCACCACTAATAACAAAGTTACCCATGTTAGCCAACGTCGGTTGAGACACCCTGCATAGTCAGTTCAGTGTAGCTGATTCATTCCGATTTGCACCCGGATGAAGCCAGGGCGAATTGTTATTATAGCCCTAATTCTTTCCCAGGAAATCGAATGGTAAAAACCGCATTCAAATCAGTTCAGTAGTACTCGTGATTTAGCGGAGAAACGTGAGAAACAAACATTTTTTTCGCATTTTAATCCAGTTTGAAATGCGACCTTTTTCTATGTAGACTAGTCGTTTGTTTTTTCTGTGAGTACGATCTAATGTTCTACACAATTGATAACGACATTAGTTTGTTCCTGCATATATAAAATCTAGAATTATATAATCATAAACCAAAGTCATGATCGTACCAAATTTCGTAAACGCGTTCTGCCACCCAGCATAAATCTACCACCCAAAGTTTGACATAATAGTTAGTTCACTAGGTATTATAATAGGGATGTTGACAAATTTTGGGAAAGTGTTTTAAATCGTGCATAAGTACCTAATATAGCCACAAATATTTATTATTTTTATTTAAATACGACTCAAGCTTTAAAAAACGCCAATACTTGTCACATGACTGCCGTGACGTCATCCGGTCATACCAAAGGAGGCTCAAAAGTTTACACGGGAGCTACCATTCTATAGTTCCGTAGCTGTTGCTATAGTTACATGTAATTTGACGTTTCCTATAAACATATGATAATAAATTACACACTAAATATTAACTTGTACATGACTCCATGACGTCATGCGCTCTGATTGGTGTCCGTTGTCACGTGACTTGAGAGAGATTTTATTAGGTTTTATTTATTAAATATTAATTAAATTTCTTAAAAATAAGGAACAATATAGTGTTTTTAAGTATTTCTATCATAGAAACTACCACTTAACGTTAAAATTATGTTTTTATTTGAACACAGTCAACATCCCTATTGAAAAAAGAAACGTATATCAGCCAGTCGGTAACATTTGGATATTGTTTGTTTATGCACCACGTAACAACCATGACCATTGTTACCATTGTGTGCCAACATACCAGGAATGACGTCTCTAGCGTCATTCTAGGCGTGCGTCGTTGTCGACGTCGGGGGAAAGCTTAATTAATTCCTCTTGAATGCATCATTGTGTCTGTTCCGTTGGAAACGACATTCCTGGTAATTTAACCCTTGTTTGGATGCAACGCCAATAGTGTCGGAACAGACAATATAACAATTCCGATTGTATTTGTCAACATAAATAATTTGGTCCTTTTTTGGATGATAGCTGACGTTGACAAAGACACAAAATTAATGCACAACACTCGGTTTCTCTGTCATACGCGTTATAGAAATTATTGGACGCTTCGTTTGTTTTCTGGTGAAACCAGGGAAAGCTTAAAACCATCAGGAAATTGTGTGACCGAGTATGCCGATGGCTTGGGGAAAGGTATTATGTCTGAAATAGCTCGACAACTCGATCCGAGAATGAAGCAAATCCTTTCTCAAAACACCAAACATTTCGATATCTGCGTAAAGAGAATTAAACGCGTTTTTTAGTTCATAAATAGTGCGTTGACAGTGATCAAATTAATTTTCATTCAATTTAGAAAAGAAGATCTATCTTCTTTTCTAAATTGAATGAAAATTAATTTGATCACTGTCAACGCACTATTTATGAACTGAAAAACGCGTTTGATTGGCTCTGACATCTATGGTTCGCTCGGTATTAGGTAAAGTAGTCAAGAAATTTCCTTGTAACGTTTGGCTCATAGATTTTTTATTTTAACGCTGACTTGATTATTTAATTGTAAAGTTGAAGCGCTTCTTCTAAATCAATTTTTATTCAAAACCCAACTTCTAACAGTAGCCAATATCGAAGGGTCACGACCTTCTTTGAAAGGATTTTCATTCGCAAATCGCAATACAAAAATAGTTGGATCACAGGGAGAAGACCAAGAAGTAGCGTTTTTCGTGCCGAATTTCAAGGTTCTACGTCAGTAGGAATTTTTGATACGTGATTTTTAAAGGCCGTATTTTTTAGTGTATTGTGATTAGAAGCTTGAAGTTTTTACAGGATTATTGCATTGTAGACCTTAGTACTTCTTATTAATTTCAACTGGATATCTCAAACAGTTTCTAAGAAAAAGAGACTTATCTCTAACAGACCATTTTTACGAAATCGTAAAAAGGACCATCTTTAGTAACATTTCTCTAAATAGAGAGATCAGCTTTGTGTAACGGTTAGCTCATGGACGTTTTGTGATGTCTTTTGAGACGCTTGTCCTTAGTTGTCGAGCGTCTATAATCTAGACAATAAATCAATCTTCCAAATAGAGTCATCAATCATGTGTACCACGAACGGGTTAGTTTTGTGCATCAATAAACAAAACAATGCGTATTGTCGTCTGCGTTCCTGGTAGAGCCGAGGTATTAATGAGACCTTGTTTGGCTGTTTAACGTCAATTTATTGTTCTCTGAATTAAATGTTTAAATATTAAATTATTATTATTGTTAATAACGTACACAGACCGTGTCGTACACATGTTGTTATCCGTGGATTAATTACAAAGAGTGATTAATAATTATTGTTATTAAAGCAAATGCATTAATTAGTATTCAGAACTGTTTAAAAAATATCTTTGAGTATCTTTTCCAAGGCTTTGGCACTGATCAGAGTTCCGTATCTTAGAACAGGAGTACAGGATAGTGAGGCGTAAGACGATGAAACGAAAAAACGACGCATGATGCAGATAGATTACCATCTGTGGTTGGTTAAGTAAAGTAGTCAAGACATTTCCTTGGACCGTTTGGCTCATAGATTTTTTATTTTAACGCTGACTTGATTATTTAATTTTAAAGTTGAAGCGCTTCTTCTAAATCAATTTTAATTCAAAACCCAACTTCTAACAGTAGCCAATATCGAAGGGTCGCGACCTTTTTTGAAAGGATTTTCATTCGCAAATTGCAATACAAAAATAGTTGGATATCTGTTCAACTTTACATTAAAATGATGAACACGACGTAACACAGCATTTGTTTTAACGTTCGTTTGTTTAAACAAAAGACTATTGCATGGTTTTGTTTGAAGATTTCGTGAATATATTATAATCTAACTGCGGCGTAAAGACAAAACTGCGTACGTTGCATTTTCGCATTCTTAAGGCTGTCGGAACGCTCTGAATTTTATTTGTGCTGAGACCCAGCGGTAACGGGCGATGTAGGCAAAAGAGATATTGTGGGTGTGACTTTCTTTAGCTCTGTCTCGCTCAAATCATCCGCACGTTTCAATTTTTGGCTGGTGCCAACTACGAAGCTAAAAAATGTTATTGCAAGGGTGCCGCTGTCAATTGATTACTCTACTTTTTGGAAATATTTTGAAGATTTAAAAAACTTTTCCGAAAAAGGAAGAGTCACTTTAGGTTTGTGATGGAACAGTTTTGTGAAATAAGTACGAATAAGGTGGTAGTGTGACACTGAAAACGTGTGTTTTTTTAGCACAATTAATGTCAACTTTTTTCTAGTAAATCGTACATAAATTACAAAAGTAGTCCATTAGAAACCTAAATTTGTCCTTTATCTTCCTTATAGAGACAGAATTTTTGCAGAATGTTGACGAATAAGTCTATAATCAGTTGACAGCCGAAGCTCTATTTTTGGCTTAAATTCAGAGCGTTCCGACAGCCTTAACTATTAAATGTAAAAGAGACCGTGCATTTCACATTACACACTACAGAAGTTTGCGTCGACTGTAGAAGCACGCGCACATCCATACGTCAATGCAGCGTTCAGTCGCATTAATTCAATTCGTTTTAGGGGAGCGTTCAAGAATTACGTAAGGCGATTTACTACAATTATTTATCCCCCTATCCTCCTTGTCAGCCAAAGTAAGCAAAGCTCTTACCCCCCCCCCTTGGTATATGCATTTTTTTTTTAATCTAGTCTTTTTTTACTGATTCTACAAAAAAGTAAATAATTACTGCTGACGTAATTACCATCTAGATCCCCACACCCCCCATGTCATCAAAAATAAGAAAAGAAAAGACCCCCCGCCCCCCTTTAGTGCTTACGTAATACTTGAGCGGCCCCTAGCGTAATTAAAGAAGTTTCACTTGAAAAAAAAAAATAGGAAAAAGTCGACATAAGCAGTTTTACGTTAGAGTCACGGAATAAATAAATGCCCGTAACGATTCAAGTGTGTTCGAAAGAGCGAGACGGCCGGCTCGGATACGTGCTCGAGTGCAAGAAAGACGAACAGACGAAACAATTCGACCTTGACAGTGACACCTCACAACCGCAGTTTGTGTATTTACCTACATAATAATAATCTCTTCGAATGTGTGTATGTATGTATATTTTACTTTACTATGTTGATATACCTCTGCCTCACCTTGTGAGCTTCTTCCACTGATCTGTAGCGATGTGGATCCTAACAAAAACATTTAATGTAAAGTTGGCTTGCGAAGACTCACAAGTTCATAATGATTTCGCGGTTAAAAAGCTTTGAGATCTCTACAGTCAAAGCCCTCTAAGTGCACGCTCTCTAAATGCACACGCTCTCTTACTGCACACGAACTCGCCCTCTAAGTGCACGTTCCCCAGCCCCCACTTCGAATAATGTGCGACCAATCACGTGCGACCGTAAGCGCGCTATTTTCAAACTTTCCATTTCCATCATATTCATAGAGTTTTAGAGATATTGTTTATAGCATCTGATTGAATAAAGATAGCTATAGGACTTAGAAGAGTGGGGATGAAAAAGATCGTAGGGGAAGTGTGCACTTAAAGGATGGGCTCGGTTCCGAGCTGTGCACTTAGAGGGCTTTGACTGTAGTAGAGCCAAGCCCCCAGCTGAGCACCGATTTGTACTGCCTCAAATTTATATCAATAAATACAAATCATCTTTTTATTCCAAGTCTCTCAAATGTGCTGGACCTATTCTTTTTAACAATTTGCCAATAAATGTAAGAGAAATTAACGACCTGAAATTATATAGAAAAAAAACTAAAAAAAATTCTTAACAGACATGATCACTCAAATTGTAATATTACACAAATAAAACACCGGTTGTATTTTGAGTCAAGTTTAATAAAAACAAAACGACAACGTTTCAACAGCTATTTTGCTGTCTTCTTCAGGTCATGTGAAGTAAAATTATAATTAAATCCTAACCTCAAACTTCATGTGACAAAAACTTTTGAAACTAAAAAATTATACTATATATTATATTATATAATATAATTTTTTAGTTTCAAAAGTTTTTGTCACATGAAGTTTGAGGTTAGGATTTAATTATAATTTTACTTCACATGACCTGAAGAAGACAGCAAAATAGCTGTCGAAACGTTGTCGTTTTGTTTTTATTAAACTTGACTCAAAATACAACCGGTGTTTTATTTGTGTAAAAAAATTCTTGCTTGACAAATGTTTTTATAGCATTGCCGCATTTTTTAATTGATTATCTATGTTCTTGACTTGTTCATCACTGTAATTATAAAGCTGTTGACTCAATAAATTATTATTATTATTAGTATTATTGTGAAGGAAATATTCCTTAAAAAATTTTGCATCCACAAGCACCCAAACTTCGGGTTCGTCACCGTCATACTAGGGATACTTGTGGAGCAAGTTGTAACTATAACCGCGTCTCAAACCATGAAATGGGCGATTACAGTGAGTTTGGGTCGTGTTATCTATGTTCTTGACTTGTTCATATCTGTAATTATACAGCTGTTGACTCAATAAATTATTATTATTATTAGTATTATTATTATTACTATTATTATTATTATTATTATTATTATTATTATTATTATTATGACGCGCAGTACAACTGTTAAAATAAACAGATTGCCACGTGCAGATGGCGATATTTGTTTTTTATGAATATTATTTTCTGTAATTAAATTGTTACAATTTTTAAACTGCAATTTTTTAATGAAAACATTAATTTTAAGATACTAACTTATTTTTCGTCACTAGCGAGAAAAATAATTTCCAAAATGGCGAATCAAACATACATTTTGATACACCTTTAAGAAATAATATGTACCGATATTTTAATTGAACTTTGGGCTCGGCAAATCAATGCAATTAATATTATGTTCAAATAATTGGTGTCTCACTCGTTTCAATGCATGCACTGCTGACCTCTTATTTTAAGAAGTTTTTTTTATATACATGGGGTTCGTGCTCCTTGTATAGTTTCCATGGATATGAAGCTGGTTTATCACAATGATATTAACAATCCGTATATATGAAATCGGTGGTTTCTCCCCCGTCGCTCTTCACCCCACCTCGTCCATATCTTCTCCCAAGCAACGACCAGAGCCGGCCATGCATATTATAAAATTCTGTTAGTCTGCGAAATTATACTTAATTCCATTTCGTAAAGTCTGTAAGACAGTCGAGTACAAAAACAACGAATTATACATCTCAACTTACGCAATTTCGCTCTCACGATATTTCTCGTATCTAAGATAACTTTAAAAATAACTTAGATATCTTAGATACGTTACTTTAAGGCTGTCGGAACGCTCTGAATTTAAGCCAAAAATAGAGCTTCGGATGTCAACTGATTGTAGACTTATTCGTCAACAATCTGCAAAAATTCTTTCTCTATAAGGAAGATAAAGGACAAATCTAGGTCTCTAATGGACTACTTTTGTAATTTATGTACGATTTACTAGAAAAAAATTGGCGTTAATTGTGCTAAAAAAACACACGTTTTCAATGTCACACTATGACCTTATTCGTACTTATTTCACAAAACTGTTCCATCACAAACCTAAAGTGACTCTTCCTTTTTCGGAAAAGTTTTTTAAATCTTCAAAATATTTCCAAAAATTAGAGTAATCAATTGACAGCGGCATCCTTGCAATAACATTTTTTAGCCTCGTAGTTGGCACTAGCCAAAAATTGAAACGTGCGGATGATTTGAGCGAGACAGAGCTAAAGAAGGTCACACCCACAATATGTCTTTTGCCTACCTCGCCCCTTACCGCTGGGTCTCAGCACAAACAAAATTCAGTGTTCCGACAGCCTTAAGAGTAGTTGTCAGTAGGAACAGGTATCTTCTACAAACGATAATGCTTTATATAGGTTTTTCTCAGTGAAGCAAGACTTGAGAACCTTCAAATGAGATTCTTTCAGTGTGTTTCTTCCATTGATTTTTCAGTCAGTACATATTAATTTCCTAATTGGCAATCAATAAATGAGTTAATTAATTACTTGGGCAAATACAGTTAAAACAGGATGCAGTTCGGTTGCACCAAATTAAGTTAATAATTAAGTAATTACGTTGCAAGTAGTTTACGTGCTAAAATTATATCGTGTACGCGTGTGATCTCATGTATACAGGGTGTCCCATTTTAAACTGCCACTACGAAAATGTCCGAAAATATCAGACGTATAAGAAAAAAGTTCGGAATAAAAGTTGCTCACCATGAAGTTTCGAATAGAAACTTTTGGTATGTGGCACCACTTTCGAGAAACGAATCACAGCTGTATAGTTTTTTAAACGAGACCATATGCTGTTTTTATTGCGCCATTAGAAATAGGGGAAAATGCTATCAAAAACTTCAAGATTTCAATTTTTTCTTCGAGGTAATAGGTGTCTTCATATTTACGTTTGTCGTGTATCGTGCTCACAGACTTTGTCCAAAATTGTTTTTTGGACTCGAAAAACCTACTTATGGGGTTAGGGTTGCCAGGCGTCCGGATAAAGCAGGACATAGCTAGGCATTTTGATTACATGTCCGGCCAAAATTAAACGGTGTCCGGCTTTTTAAGTTTTTTACATTTCGCAAACGAGCGAGGCCGATCGCAGGCGAGTCGACTTACTTGACAATTGCCTTTATTTATTTTAAGAATAATTTAAAAATGTTTATCTAGAATTTAATTTTGCCTGATGGCTTTATTTGACTGATAGAAAATAAATTATTTGGACTGATTTGGCGTTTTATTTATTTATTTTTCATTAGAATTTAACAAGATTTATGGTAATAATCAAAAAAGCTTGATTCTACATAATTTTTTTTGTCGTACCTATTAATACTGAGAAAAAAATCCTCAATAACGTAGGGTGTCCGGCTTTTTTACCCAAATGTACGGTCAAACTGGCTGGTCTGTTTGGCTTTTAGGTTTGGCGTCCTGGCAACCCTATATGGGGTTGGAATGCATAATATTTAAAAAAAAATAGAACAGATAATAATAACTTACCTAATGTGGAAATTATATTTCGTGTACATTTTTGATTCTATATGTTTAATGTAAATTTCCTTTCGTTCGGCCTATAAATAGCGCCCTTCTGCGTCATAAATTATGCAGTACAAAATCGGAAAGCCACGTTGATTTACGGCAGTTTTGTTTTCCTTTTTAAACACGTCCTCCACATTAGGAAATCTGTGACATTTTCAATTGTTCTTATCAACCGTGTTTTGTTATCGCTGTAATCAGACAAAAGACAGGCGGACCACCTAACGATAAAACAAAACATCGCTTGTTATTTATTAAACACACATTTATAATTAATACAGTTGACAGGACCGAAATAATTCTTCAGTGAGAAATAATTTACACAGTGTTCCGGCAATTATGATGAAAAATTGGGATCGAGAGAGAGAGATAGTAGATTATAGACGATCGATAACTGACCATGTGCGTAAACGTGAACGTCGCGTCGTTCTGAATTGAGGCCGAATCAGAGCAACTGTTTTCCTTTCATCCCTTTCTCTTCTTCATCCTGCGCGGAAAGCTCCGTCACTGTTCGGGTGTTGCTGTCCTTTTCCTCTTTCTCTCTCAGAACTCCTCTCTCGGTCGATTCTACAACCTACGCGCCTCGTTATGAATGTGTGCGTAGCACAGAAAACACGCGCGCGTGACTTGACGTAGGCGGTTGTACTTACTCTACTACACACAGGACGCGGAAGGCGTCGGGAATATAGGAACGGGAATGAAGATATATTTCCAGAACTGCGTAAATCCTGTTTTGCACTTAATTGCGCGTAACGGATGGTTCAGAAATAACTTCCGAAGATTTTCAGGGACTATTATTAGTGTATTTGCCATATGGCAACATACACTATTGGCGTCGGTCGGATGGCGGGACCTAAGGGTCGGACCAAAATTTCTCGACGTTTCATAACCTCCTAAACACTTTGGCACCATTTTTAAAAATGTTTATATATATATATGTATATATATATATATATATATATTTATATATATATATACGTATATATATATATATATATATGTGTGCGGGCAATAACTTTCGAAAGAGTTAATTGATTTCAACTAAATTTGGCCCACGTGTTGAAATCCATCACCGCAAGAAGCCTATTTAAATTGGGCCTAATCGGGCCATCTTAAGGGTAGTTTTTAGGGGTTGAAAAATGTTTTTAGGCCCTAAAATACCGAAAAAATTCTCCGAATCGTTTCAAAATGGAAATTTAACCCTCTGGCAGTAATTAAAATGTGTCCCTAAAATTTTAATAAAATCGACCTTACAGAACCGGATTTAAAAATTTTAAAAAAGACTAGTTTGCAGATAGTGAATTATTTACTGAAAGGTGTATATAACTTGGTATAGAGGTTCGATTGATAATAATATTGCAATTAAGAAAAAAAATGTTATTTTAAGGGGTGTATTAAGGAGTAAAATTTTTTATTTTTCCCAAAAACCAACTTAAGTTCGCATAATAAAGCCACACTGCCTGTATAAGCAAATACACTATATTGTCGGCAGGGTTTTGACACTGGGACCCGGGTTTTTTTCAGTATTTTCTTGGTTAAGATCCTAGATGACAATTATAATAGTAAATTGTAAAGGAATTCTCGATCTTTGATCCTCTAAAATTGACTATTATAATTATTTTCAGAATCAATCATGTTTGCTTATTACGGTTGCCAACACTCCGGGTTTCGCCCGAAGACTCCGGGTTTCGAGAATGATCCCCGGGTTTCCGGGTCAAAGGCAAATTTCTCCGGGTCTGAGGCCAAACGAGTTTTGGCTCTTTTTTCCGTGAAATTTTATTATATTTATATTCCTTCCAATGTTTTATCACGAAAAATATAAACGGTCATATCAACTGCAGTACCACTGAATGTTATTCTGTCAGTTCATCAGTTTAGTTTTATTTATAAAATACACAACAAAAAGTGATGCTGATTCTATTTTTCTAACAACCCCCCCCCCTCCGCAATCGGATCTCCGGGTCAGACTACTGACCGAGTTGGCAACCCTATTACTTATCACCTTTTCTATTTTCTACTATAAGGTGAAGCTATCTAATCTATACTCAATAAAAATTTAAGGAGGGAGTCATACAACTAATGACGAGTATAATAATAATAATAACGAACTTACATTAAAAACAAAATTTAAAAAATCATCAACAATTTAAAAGCAATTATTGCTTAAGAAAGCCTTAAGTTTCTTTCTAAATATATTTACGTTGGGGACATTTTTAATGTCGTCTGGAATACTATTGTAGACTTTGCTGCAACAGTACTTTGCATTGGTTCATTGCTTTGCCGCTCTGATAAGCGGACTGTACTATGATGTTGACTCACTTCTCTTATTTTGATACCTTATTAAGGCTGCATCTACATTGAATCCATATTTCTCCCGACTTGATGTCGAAAAACAAACAGCAAGGTTATAATGCAGATGCCTACATTGGAAAGGAAAATGAACTTCCCTTTCCAATGCAGGTACCTACATTATCAGCTAAATGTGTGGTTTTATTCCGAGGTCGTCCGATCGGCAGTTCGGTAGATGCCTGTTTGTCTGTCTGTACCAGCTAATCTCGAAAACTGCCGAACGGATTTGAATGAGCTTTTTACAAAATCATGAATCATATATATTAATACGTTAAGGTTAAGATGTTTGCCTCCCTTTTTCGAAAAAACGACACAATGACTCCACATAAATTTTATATCATTTTATAGATAATTGCTTGCTCTACCGACATTAACAACTAAAAAATTTATTATTGCTTTTGTTTTTGTAAATTTATTAATTATTAAAATTATATATATAGATATACATTAAGACACAATACAGCAATGCTGCCATCTGACGGTTCTAACTTTGAAACAACGTCAACATGATTGACGGTCGATAAATTTTTTTTGTTTAATTTTTAATCAAAATTCACGTATAAATACTTTTCGTATGGCGGCGCTTCAGCTCAACGTTTTCGATACTTGCGCCTCTATATGACAGTTTTAGAAAAATATTTTCTTGAACTGTCACTGAGCTTCGTAATGTAGTACAACAAAAAGAGGAAAGTTATAAAGAGTGTGAGAAATTAGAAACGAATTTTAGTGCGACTTATTCGCACGGGTACCGCTAGTAATAGGAAATGTTCTAAAGTTGTTTGATATTTTTCCACTAGAGGTTCGTTAATGTGATCCAATGTCCGCCTGTCCAGTGTACAATTATTTCTAATTTATTATTTATCAAAGGAATAATGACATGCCGCTCCCACGCGACGTTTACAATTATAAAGTCACCAACTAATATTTTACTACATTATAAGTATTTATAGCTTTGAATGCTCGAACTACCGTATCGATTATATAAATATAGGAACATAATTTTAGAATCGACGTCCAAAAAAATTATATGAAACTGTTCTTTTTATAGAGCTGTTTTTATAGTATGAATGATCCAGTGGCCGTTCGTCGAGGAAGGACATTTACTTTAATGTTAATAGATATTTTACATACGCTTGTAGCTACGTACCAGCTGAATTAATTTAGTATAATAGCTTATGTCTGCTATAATTATTAAGAAACATTCATTGTTGTACCACTATATTAGAAAAATTTATTGTTCCAACACGTCACCGTCTGGATTTAAACCAGAATCTTTCCACTTTCGCGGCGGAATGAGTTAATCAGTTACTCTACGGTGCACACAATTCAACATTTTAATCCTTCATAATATAGTGATATACAACACTCAAATTCACTGCATGCGAGAACCAATTATTTTTAGCTATAGCTAGACATTAACTCTCACAGTAGCGAGGGCTCTAGAATGAATCAAAGATAAACTTTTCATTATTAATACGGCCCTAAGTCACAGAATTTTTCTGTTTCATTAGGACTGTTTCATGCAATTTTTTTCACCGATTTTGGAATCTTTAACTGAATTTAATATTTACTATAAACGCAAATTAAAAAACACATCCACAATGGTGTTGACAACCTGAAATTTTGTCTACATTAAAAAAATATTTAGATCGATATTTCGGAAATATCTATTTCAAGAACAAAATTGTTATCATAACATAGACGCTGATGAACTGGCGAGCGTCTATATCGTCCACATTGTGTAATAGGTTTGTACATCGTGGAGCTATGATTGACGCAGCTCTGTCGCGTAATTCTGAAGCAGAGTCCAAAGAGTCGCGGGGGTGTGTTTATACAATATACGCAACGGGGTGACGACGGATGTCGGGTTATAAATAGAATTTGTGAATGACGTCCAGAAACAATTCATAAATATATAACTAGACTCTATTATATATGGTTACAAGTCAAAACCGCCTACGTTTTTTTAGAATGTATTTTCTGATAGATTTTTTTCAATGATTTTTGATCTCGTGCGTTGTTTTGGTTCTTGAGCGTCTATAATCTACAATCTGTCTCCCCTGTTTCCCTCTCCTTAGAACGCAATTTTAGGAAAACCCATTTTTAGTGAATGTCTATTATATCCCTACCAAGTTTCAGGTCTCTAGAAGTTATAGTAAAAAACGGGAATTTTATATCTCTAACGCCCCCGCAACCCTCCCTTAGGTGTCGATTTCTGCAAAACTCCTTAGCGGAACAGTGAAACATGGCTGCCAAATTTCAAGTCTGCAGGTCTAATAGCTCCGGAAATATCGTTTTAGATTTTCAGTTGGACTTTCATCCCCTATTTCATTTTCTTCAAGTTATATATAATTATATTTTCAAATGCAGTTTATTTTTAGAATTTTTGTGTATATTATATCGCAAGGGTGTTTTTTACATTTATTTCAGTATGATTTTGTTTATAAATGTGTGATTATTATTTTAAAACCAGTTTAAAAATAAAACTTGTTTGAACGTTCTTTTTGTGGCGTCCATATCGATTCCAAAGATATATTTTATTATTTTAAAGAGTAAATATATGTATCAGAATAAAATTTCATAGACGTCTTACAAGAAGTGAACAATCCGGAAAATAGCTATTAAATATTTAGTAATTTAATATATTTACAATTAATTTGATAAATAGATATTAGACGCTTGACAACGGATGTCATAAGCGTCTTAGTAATTAATATGGATAACAATAGGTTGACATTTAGAACATGTGGAACATTCCTTTACGTTGTCAGGCTTACGTTATTTATTAACCCTTTCTGATAACCTCAAGCTTAAGCTAATTGTGCACTGACATTTAAGAGAAATTATTGTATTGGAAGATTGATGTTTAAGGCTTTAGTAGACAACAAAATCCCTTGGTTTTGTAGATAGAAACTATCGAACAAGAAGTGTTTTTTGATGTGTGAACATCTTTACTGACATCTCCCCCCTAATTCCTGCTGAAATGTAACGGAAAAGATATGAAACTAGAATTGTCGGATCATCTAGAAACGCCTGGTGGATTGTTCAGATATTTTATGCGATGTCCAGAATCCCGATTGAAGACAAGCTTTTGTTGAAACGGTATGAAAGAGGAAACAAATGATATTAAAAAAAAATAGATTCATAATTATAAAAGCATGGATCGTGACTAATAAACGACCTACGCTTTTAGAATTATGAACCGAAATTTTTGAATATTATTTTCTCCGTTTTAGGTAGATTTCATTTGAAACTTCTTAACGCTATTTCAATATTTCTCGGTTTCTAAAAAAAAGTTTAGCCAGTATAACGTAAATTATGGATCAATTTATACTAAATGATTCAAACGTTGATAGAAGTTTAAAGGCAAGACGAAGTGTCATTGATGCAATATCTATCGACAACAGCTTGCTGGACAACACAGTAAAAAGCATGTCGTTTGCCATTTTCTATGTTAGCCAGCAAGCTGTTGTCGATAGACATTGCATCAATGACACTTCGTTTTGCCTTTAAACTTCTATCTAAAAATATGTCAGAAATGAGGAACCTTACCCATCTCAAACGTAACTTCTTCCTCGAACTTTTATTTGATTTTGATATTTTTTTTATAAACAAAAATCGGTATTAGCAATTAATAAATCTGTAATTAATTCGTAATGAAAAAGTATTTAAATAAATGGTACAAAATTAAACAATAAAAAAAAACTAACAAATTTTCTTATTCTCTGTTCTGTTTCACTTATGCCTATTATATCTACGTATTAAGATAACCTCGTTTAGCGCTGTTTCGTATAGCGCAGGAACTTATTGGAACGTATCTACCGCGTTAAGCTTACTAATGATAGGTATACAATAAGACAACAAGGATAACTTAAAAAATGTTTGGTATAAGTTTTTAACTGAAAATATTACACATTTCACTGTACTAATTATTTTAATTTTATTGTTGTGTAAAACCGTTTTTTTCACACTGTACCGACTACATATAGTAACCTTGAAAATTAATTAAACATCGTCATAATATCAAAGCTGTGTCTATTGTATTGTCTATTAAGCTGCGTTTACACTTGACATTTATTAACTCTCTGATTAACTGAACTTGAGATTAGTCGTCAAGGAAGCCCATATATATTGCAACATTCTCAATATGATTTTGTATCTGACAATTTTCTTCTACTATTGAAATTTATAATTATAACTCAATTGGCGAGACTTTCATAACGAGACGACTATAGTCTTAATATCATGTCATCTCGATGAGAAAAGATCGAAAAAGTGTATTTATCGTGCGAGCGGTTATAGTTTTTCAACTGCGCAACCGCGATCTGAAAGTTAAAGAACCCGGGTCGCAGTACCAAAACCCTGCCGACAATATAGCGTATTTGCTTGTATAGGGCCGTGTGGTTTTATACTTTTATTATGTGAAATTAAGTTTGTTTTTGGGCAAAATAAAAAAATTAACCCCTTACGACACCCCTTAAAATAACATTTTTTTCTTAATTGTAATATTATTATCAATCTAACGTCTACACCGAATTAAATACACCCTTCAATAAATAAGTCACTATCTGCAAATTAGTGTTTTCAAAAAATTTGTAAATCCGGTCCTGTTCAACCGATTTTATTAAAATTTTAGGGGCACTTTTTAATTGCTACTAACGGGTTAAATGTCAATTTTGAAACGATTCTGAGAATTTTTTTGGTATTTTGGGGCCCAAAAACAGTTTTCAACCCCTAAAAACTACCCTTAAAATAGCCCGATTAGGCCCATTTTAAATAGGCTTCTTGCGGTGATGGATTTCAACACGTGGGCCAAATTTCGTTAAAATCAATTAACTCCTTCGAAAGTTATTTCCCGCACACATTATATATATATATATATATATATATATATATAAACATTTTTAAAAATGGTGCCAATGTGTTTAGGAGGTTATGAAACGTCGAGAAATTTTGGTCCGACCCCTAGGTCCCGCCATCCGACCGACGCCAATAGTGTATGTTGCCATATGGCAAATACACTAAAAAAAATAATAGCTGTTTTCTAGGTTATACGTTAGTGTAAAAGCGCCTTAATTTGCAATTGTTCTCCATTCAAATTATTTCCTCTAACGAGGTTCGCGTATTTTGTGTTTGTGTTCCGCATGTGTGATGTTGCGACGGTCCGAAAAAAGGGTACTTTTTTAGTAGATATACCTGCGATTCACCTGGTCTACTGCGTCGCAAAATACAAATACTGCTTCAGAGATTATTAAAAAAATATGTTGCCAAAATTGATAGAAGCAGAAATCTTTGTTCAAGACCATGTCGAATTTTTTGAAGGGGAACTTCTTTAGTGACGTATTTATTTGAAATTTTCTGTAACGTTAAAGAGGGGAATGATTCAATGACGGGAAAATATAAGAGAAACCTTGGTAACGCAAAATTGAAAGGGAAATGACTCAACGGCGGCTTGCTAACGCATCAATGAAACGAATTCATAACTCTAAAGAAGTTTCACTTCTTCCGTAATCTTATATGGGTGAGGCTCATGCGTTTTTTTCCTTGAGAACATCTTTAGGGTGACGACAGAACTGAAGAACGTGGACTTTTTAATATAGGTTACGAATTATTTCAAGGAAAAATATGAAATGTTGAAAAGTTGCAGCAAATGGATAAAAGAATAAACTACATATGGCTGTCTGTCTTTTTGTACAGCATTGCCACGTTTGACGGAGTAATAGTTATGTAAATTTTTGGAACAGGTGTATTTAATAATATACATTTAATGAATGTTAATTCTATGATAATTAAATATAAAATCAAGATAATGCTGAAAAAATCTAAATGTATTTTTACTTCAATTAAATACATGTTAGTTACGTCTGCTTGACTAATTTACAGTCGAACCTCAATATTCAGTCAGTTCATGTCTGTGCCAAAAATGCAAACCGACTCTAATCTCGAAGATTACTTTGCTGGTTCCAATTAAATCAGCTCCACTGCATTACAAACTTGCCTCGTTGGGCTACGCTCTGCTCCGTAACGATAGCAGTAGTGAAGCCCCCGGTTCCACCATATTAGAATCTCGTACCCGTATTTCCACCATAAAATTACTGCACTTCCACAATTAACTCATAGTTTTTTTGAGATTTTTATTTTTTATTACAATAAAATATAGACCTGTATTACTCATGTATAGTGTAATTTTTTATTAGTGAAAGAATTGTTAGAATCGGTTCAGTAGTTCCAGAGATTACCCCCTACAAACAAATGTTACCTATTTATAATATTAGTATTGCTACAGAAGGAATTGTCTACCTGGAATCAAAATATAAGCTTTGAAATCACCAAAGGCTCGTAAACGGGAATAACGAAAAGCCGGAGATATATTTGCTACTCTCTGTAAATAAACCATGAGGTGTTCTGAAGAGGAATTTGCTTAGACCCCCGCACAGAGTTGCAGGAAAATGTTTCTCCAGGTCTTTGCCATACTCTTTCACGAACTTCTGATTAGATTAGAAAAGAGGGCGAGAGGATTTTATTCCTCGTCAACACCGCGATCTTGATAGATCTATTGTGTAGCCCTGACTCATTTATATCTCTATGAGATTAAGGCTTTTGATAAAGCCTAGAATTGCTTTGAGATCTGTGTCCCATACCTGATCAGGTGTTGGGAATGGATTATTGAGGTAACGGAGTCTTCGCCTCATGACTGCTTCACATTTACAAAGAAGATGCTGCGATGTTTCAGAAGCCTCCAGACAGAAGCAACATGACTCGATGTCTATTACGCCAATTTTTTTAAGGTGATACCTCAAAGGGCAGTGACCTGAAAAGAGCCCTACAATTATTCTGAGCTCAGATTTCTTTAAGCGTAGAATTTTATCCGCTTTGTCATTATTAGGTTTAATGAAGATCTTCGCTTGACGAAGACCTTGGGAGCTTTCCCAGAACAGGGAATATTGTTTATTTTCCCATGTGGCAAGAGCCGTTCTAAGGTAACATTTTGATGTACTACAGTAGGGCTCCGGTCCTATAAAGGGCGTTTCCGAACCCTTTTTGGCTAGACTGTCGGCAATTTCATTGCCTTGATGACCCTCGTGACCCGGGATCCATCTAAGAGTAATTTTGTTACTTTCTGACAATTGTTTTAACAATTGTATGCATTCCCAGACTTCTGATTATTTTAAATTTACTCTGGTGTCATCGGAAAACAAAGCAAGCTTGCAGTTCATTATAAATGTAGTATAGAAACATCGAATGCTGCTTAAATTTTGAGCTGGGGTTGAAAATCTAATGATAAACTTTTTTTAAGTAAGTTAAGAGTGAATAAGGTATCATAACCATTGAAGGAAGTTTGGATGAGGAACAATCAAAACAGAAAAGCTTTACTGATGTTTCGCTTGTGGTCAACGTTTCGAAATATTTTATTTCATCTTCAGGGCCTTAGGCAAGCCACAAGTGAAACATCGGTAAAGCTTTTTTCTTTTGATTGTTCCTCATCCAAACTTCCTTCAACGATAACATTATTGGAACAAAACAAATAATAGTATCAATTAATTAACGTAAGATCGATGGCAATGATATATCTCGAGTTTTGTGAAAATCATACAGATGGAAAATTCTAAAATCGTCGCCATATAGTGGCAGTATGGCCAATAGAGCGGCGTGAAAAGTAACTAACAATAAATCACGGGGAATTTGCGGTTATTGCGGCAACCGAAACGCCTACGGTTGGGTACGAGTGTGGGGCAACCGTACTAAGGTAGCCGTTTCATGTTTGTAGAACATAAAACCCCGAGTGTCACCTTGTATTTTTTACATAGTAACAGACGTGGTCAGAGTTCGCCTATTATGGGTTTTCGAAAGAAATTATTTTTCAGTTTTTTTAGTAAACAAAATCGTTAGTCGTTTTCGAGGGGAAACATTTTTCAGAATTTTTAATAAGTAAAATCGTTAGTCGTTTTCAAGAGGAATCATTTTTTACAGTCGCTTTAAAAAGCAAAATTGTTAGTCGTTTTCGAGAGGAATTGTCAATTTTTTTTAAAAGAAATATCGTTAGTCGTGTTCGAGGGAAATCATATTCCAGTTTTTTAAAAAGTGACTTAGAGGGTAAAAGAAATGAAGCGAAAAAGAGTTACACAAATCAGTGACGACAAAGCTTTGAACATTTTTACGTATCGGTTTCCAATATTTTTGAATGAGTCGTAGCGGTTTTTTTAATACAGATTTCTAACTAACTAAAACTGCAAAAAGAAAAATTACTGAACGAATACGAAGATAGAGGCGTGTAAATTTATTAGTCTATCAATTGAGCCTTCGGTTGTACGTCAATAAAAGATAACGATATTAAATTCTATTTTCACACAAATTTATCAAATAACTGATAACAAGTGAAGTTATTTTATCAAAGGAAGGATGATTTCCTGTTATACTGGTATATTTATCAATCTATTATTGGATTTGCGACCCAATAGTCGACTAGACTAGATTTCTGGTTATTATTTTTAAGTATAATTTTACTGGAAATCTGACCCAAGCGTTTTCCATTACGCTCACAGATACAATTGCCAGCAAAGTTTTACATTATTTGTGAAGTAAAGCGTTTGATCAAACGACATACTTAGAAAGAAAAAAGATAAGTGGATACTTCTATATAGTGGTAGAAAAGGAGACGGATTAGAAGTTAGGTTAAGGGCGAAGGAGTGCGGGAAACCACCCCCACAACTCATTGAGCAAATATATCCCATTTGGAGTTTACTATACTATAGAATTGGCTAGCAACTGACCGAACCTAATATTGGTTGTTGCAATACCCAACCGAAACATTGTTCAGATGGAATTTATTTGGTATTATTAAAAACTGTTTATAAAAAAAATTGCACCGCCTTAAAAAAGCACTAAAAAGAAAAAAATTATCTAGTTTTATGGTACTAAAACTTTTTACTAACTTGTGGGGCCGCACAGTGCGGCCGATTGCCAAAAAGCTGGCCAAAACTCGGAAAATAAAAGTTTCTAGATAAGGATTTTTCAGCATGCAGTTGGCTAGAGGGATCCTATAAGAATACAAAATCGTTCAAAATAACGTCCTATACCCCAAGTCCTTTCTTAACTCTCAGTTGGAGTTTGGCCTTTTCATAAGCGCAGTATAATGTTGTAGATAAACAGGAAATATTTTAAACGTGTGAAAGTGCTGGCAGCAAAGGAAATCTAAGAAAACCAAATGGAATCTACGTCTGACGGCTAGTAAAATATGTAAAAAAATTATAAATGTTAATTCTTTGACAGAAAATTTTTATAAATACAATGATAAGGGTACTTTTTTTCTTTTTTTTTCAATAAAATTTGGATTTTTAAATAAAATAACAATAAAACGCTGTTGAATGCTGTCTTCTCACCTTTTGGAGGTTATTTGGAAAAGTATAAGCTATCGATTAAAACAAAATTCAGCTGCCACTTGAGTTGTAATGGGTTTTTTTTCTTTAATAAAATAGAGTATTAAAACGTCCTGGGTGATGCCATATTGCATTTGTCATTTCGAATTTCGTAATTCTGACAGAAAATTTGTAATCAGCGACCCCAAAACCCTCGAAAACGATATGAAACTTGAGTATGCTAAATAATACATGATATTTTACTCCAGAGGGTGGTCGAAAAGGGGTGAAGGGGGTGAATTTTCGTACATTTAACATGAAATTTGTAATCAGGGACCCCCAAAACACTCGAAAACGATATGTAACTTTAGTATTCTAAATAATACATGATATTTTACCCCATGGGGTGGTTGATAAGGGGCGAAGGGGGTGGATTTCCGTACATTTGACATGAAATTTTTAATTAGCGAGCCCAAAAACCCCTGAGATTCAATTTTGGAGTGAATTACTTGAATTTTCGAATTTTGCACAGCTTTTTGGCAATCGGCCGCACTGTGGGCCGTTCTCAAAATTTATTTACTTTTTTTTAGTGGATTCGTAGTTTTCACGTTCTTTACCGACTTCTTAAGATTCGATTATTAAACTAGAAAAAAAACTACTGAACCGATTTAAATAAAAATAATACAAGATCAAGTCGACATCTTCCTGGACACAACGGAGTCGAACGTATTCAAATTCGTAAAATTAAAACAGAACGAACATAAAAAAGAGATATTTTTTCTTCTCTCTTTGCCTTTGCCATAGTCAAGTAAAAAGAGACACACGGATACTCTTATTGTATGTCATAGACGCTCGACAACTAAGGTCATTAGCGGAGGTGGGATTCACTAGAGTCCAAATTTGCAACCTGTTTTGTTCAAGGAATTTTATACAAAAAACGTGTGTTGAAATTTTCGGCAGGTCTGTCTACACTAATAGACTGGTCGACTGTTTAGAGAGACGCGATTCATGAAATCCGTGTTGACTCAAGCGTCGTGTGTAGTATAGTAGCGTCGGAACACCGCGCAAGCGCTTTTCCAAGCGTCGCCGTCCGAAGAAAGGGTATTATTGATTTAAGCGTTTATAAATACAGTGATATATTTATCAATTGGGCAGCAAAGATAACGAAAGAACTGTTAAGATGTTTAAAACTGATCAACTCGAGAGCTCTGAAGACTTCTAGTATCCAAATCTCTTTTAATCACGTTTTATCGTACTCCAGTTTATTTACCAAAGCATTGTTTTTTATACGGCTGTTAATTTCTGAGGTCATATAGACGGAGAAAAGTTTTATATATTACTGGCAATTTTTAGGGTTCCGTATGTTAAATTGAAAAAACAGGACACTTATAGAATCAATTTGTTATCCGTCAGTTTGTCAAGATCCTTTTTTCTCATATATCAAGTTCAGAGTAATATCAAATACTAAGGTCCAATAATGCATAGTCCTGTAAAAGTTTCATGCTTCTAACTTATCGCAATAATAAGATACGGAATTTCAAAACTCACGTATTTTGATACTCACTCACTCATGCAAACCTATAGAAACTTCCCGTTGACTTAGAACCTAGAAATTTGACACGGAGGAAGCTCTCATAGCACAAGTAAAGGAACATATCACAATTTAATTAATTTCTAATTCTTTGTAGAATTAATACGTGACATACTTAATTTTTACGTTTGTCAATTGTCAACCTCAATAAAGTACTTTAATTGTCAAATTGTTATAACGAAACTAGTACATCGACCATTTTTTTCTGAGAATACAATCAAATGTTCTACACGATCAAAATTTTGATATTGAACTTGAATTGAAAAGTCACATTCTAAGGGAATTGGTGAACCCAGGCGTTTAGTAACTTCTTGTTTAGAAGTTAGGTGTTTGAAATTCGAAGCGCGTTTTAAGTTTCATTTGAAGACGCTCTGACCTGGATGCCTCGGGGTACACTTTTGTACAACCCTGCTAAATGCACTCTGTGGGAGCTGTTTAACAGGTCACAGGGTCACAGATTTAGGTCACAGGACTACTAGGCCGTAGGTTGCGTTGAAATTAGATAACGCGACATGTGTTTGTTTCGTAACAGCTCATGTATATTTTCTGTCCCATGGTCGACTAGACTTTTTGTGTTTTGACAGTGTTTTGTTTCGATTGTCTTCTTTTCCTGTATCATCAATCATTTAAATTTTAAATATATATATAAAAAAAACTATTTCTTAATTTAAGTAAACACATTTTTTGATAACGTCAATAAAACAGAAATTAAAATACATTTTATATTTATTTTTAACTACTGCGTTTTTTAAGATCAAACTGACATTTGAATATTTAATGAATAAACATTCCATTTTTGTATACATGCTGTCCGAGACGTAACTTCCAAGGCCTGTATTTCGATTATTTTTGAAGACACGCAGTGTATAGATTCCTTTACAAACAAACAAACATACATACAGGTGAAGCTAATAAAAGCGTACTAAATAATCGAAACCCAGATCTGGGAAGTCATGTCTGGGACAGACTGTACAATACATATGAATATTGTTATCTTAATGGAAATAGTTCACTTGAAAATCATCGCGCGAATATACAGAGTACAAAAAAAAACATAATAAACAGAACTTTGTTCAAATGGGAAACAGATGTTTTAAAATAAAATAATTACAGCGCTTTGTTCTTCTGTAAATTGCAAAAGAAGAAGCACAGCGAGTGTCCACAAACTTCGTGTAAACATCTTTACTGGCGCCTCTCACAAATTTTCTTCAACTATTATTCTATCCTCTTTGGTGGTTATTAAAATTTTTTGAGGCTATGTGAAGCTGTCATCGTATTTGAATGTTTGCACGTAATTCTTGATTTTGCACCAGTATTAAAATAGAACAAAATTTGATTTTTTTTTATCACTCCATACCCGAAATTCCTATTCATCCAACCCCCGGTTTTCTCATCCTTTCATCATGTCATTATTTAGGGAAAAAAATGGCGGTTTAGTATTTGTTTTGAAATTTCCTATTTATAAGTATTCAAAATTTACGTTAAATTTATTAATTGTACTTTGCATCAATTAAAATTTGTATATAAAAACCATTACTAATTGTTTATGTAAAAATTTGATTGCTTGTTGAAAATAATAGACAGTTTATAAATTGAATTCTAAGAATTTAATTATGTTTAATTCTCATTAATCGAAGTATTTATGTTGTCAAATTATTTAATTCACTGTTTCGTTTTTTTATCGTTATAAATAATACAAAGATAACTTTTCAGTTAATTAAAATATTTAAGATAAATGGTAGATTGTGTACCAAGGGTGTAATAAAGACGCGAGATTCGTCCGACGCGTTATTTGAGAACATCGTCGAACTTATTGTAAAAAAACTCTCAGTCTTTTAAAACTTATCACTCGCGGTATAGTTTTGGTAACCCAATGACCTCAAAATTATTGACTCTGTATAGATATCATTTTTTGATAAATTGTGCGGAAACATTTTTTTATGATCTACAATCAGTAATTTTCAATGAAACTTAATATGAGTGGATTTTTTTTATAAGTTGAATTCAGTACGCAATGAGTCAGATGTTATATTTATTATGTATTTATAATATTTAATGTTGATAATTGTAGATATTAATGGAATCTGTAATAAAATAACTGATCTGTGTGTCTCATTTTTATATCTCACACATACTTATGTATTTTTTTTAAATTATTTTTTGAGTTTCTTTGGCTTTCGCCTGTAAACTCATTAATACGTGTTATATTTTTTTTTGAATAAATCATTAAATCATTAAATAAATCATTATATTTACTTCAAGACTTTAAGTTATTTAATGTTGGCTTATTAGTGTATTTGCCATATGGCAACATACACTATTGGCGTCGGTCGGATGGCGGGACCTAGGGGTCGGACCAAAATTTCTCGACGTTTCATAACCTCCTAAACACTTTGGCACCATTTTTAAAAATGTTTATATATATATGTATATATATATATATATTTATATATATATTTATATATATATATATATATATATATATATATATATATATATATATATATATATATATATATATATATATATATATATATATATAGGTATATATATATGTGTGCGGGCTATAACTTTCGAAGGACTTAATTAATTTTGACGAAATTTGGCACACATGTTGGAATCCATTACCGCACGAAGCCTATTTAAAATGGGCCTAATCGGATCACATTAAGGGTGAATTTTAGGGGTTGAAAAAAGTTTTTGGGCCCCAAAATACCGAAAAAAATCTCAGAATCGTTTCAAAATTGAAATTTAACCTTTTAATAGCAATTAAAAAGTGCCCCTAAAATTTTAATAAAATCGGCCCAACAGGACCGGACTTACAAATTTTTTGAAAACACTAATTTGCAGATAGTGACATTTATTTTATTGAAGGATCTATTTAATTCGGTGTAGACGTTAGACTGATAATAATATTACAATTAAGAAAAAAATGTTATTTTAAGGGGTGTATTAAGGGGTTAAATTTTTTATTATGCCCAAAAACAAACTTAATTTCACATAATAACAGTATAAAACCACACGGCCCTATACAAGCAAATACACTATATTGTCGGCAGGGTTTTGGCACTGCGACCCGGGTTTTTTTTTTTAACTTGGGCTTTGAAGAGTAACCTTTGTAATCTACTGACGCTAGCTCCCAGTTTCCAGATTTTAATCTGAAAGCTATTGCGTATCAATTGGATTTTTATGATTAATTGAAAATATCTAGTGCCTGCAAATAATCCAAGAAGTGAAGATAAACTAATCTTGTTTATGATTTATTCTCCAGACTCCAGAGACGTCGTCATCATCAACATTGGAACGTGATCAGAGGCCAATAGGAACGTTTGACGCGTCGAATCAACGCCGATGATTTCCGCCAGCCTCGCGGTGGAGGGTCCCCCGCGTGGTCTCGGGGGCCTGCCACCCCCCGCAGGCCATCACCATCATCATGCTCCTAACTTATCATTGCATCATCATCAGCAACAACAGATGCACCAGGCCCTGGCGGCCGCCGCTGTAGCTTCCCACCATCCTGGATTTGTCACATATCAGGTACATTTTCGACGAATAGAATTGTTTTTGAAGCGTCTTGAACAGATTGTATAGTTTTATTTTTCTTCCGAAAGGTGCCATCCTCTTCCAGTGGAGTTGATTCATGGGGAGGCCGTCCTACAGAAAGTGCATCAAGCTCAACTGGTCTATCTTCATCGGTGGTCAACTCAACTCAACAAAAAGGTGAATTTCTTAGACCGAAGCCGCCGACAAGCAGGTATGTCTTGTTTTTTTTTTAATATTAAATCACCTATTGTAATAATTATAGCGTACTCTATGTCCAGACAATCGCGAATTTCGCGTTAATCTCGTAACATTTTTTGTTTCAGATACAACGGTGTGCCCGCGTCAACCTTGAACGGAATCAGAGTGGTAGCAAATTCTCATCGGACGCCTGGAAGTAAATATTCTCCACCGGCGTCATCGAACGGTCCCGTAAATCTCGTTCAACATAAAGAGAGTCCCCCCTCCGATACACCTTCTACGCCTCCCACAATATCAGCTCCGTCCGCTCCCACTCAAGAAGATCTAACATCCATCTACCAGGTTGCGTCTAGTGCCGCTGCCGCCCATTATTCTCGCCTTTATGCCGCAGCTGCATGCGCTCCTCCGCCTCCAACCTTTCCTTATGCCAATCTGCCAGGTCCTTATGGAGCTCTCTATCCTGCCCATTATACTCCTCTGATACGTCCTCGCGTCGAACAAACCTTTCTATCACCGCCGCCGCCGCCTCAGATATCAGTTTACAGTCCACCAAGCACGCCTCATTCTCCACAAAAGTCAACGCCTTCTCCCTCGTCGTTGAGAGAAAGACGTCCTTCTCTCGGTCCTTCGCCTCCTTCTTCGACGGCAACGGGACCGATCAGCTTTAAAGTTCCCAGCGGTAAAGAAGGTTCGTTGAAACATCGTATTTTAACACGCCCGTCAACTAGTGATAACCCATTGGCTGTGAAAAAAAATTTGACTCCACCCGTCACTCCTCCATCAACTCCCGGAAGCAAAGTTAGTTTGACAAACAGCAGCGATTCTTTTCCGCCGACGAATTTCTGTAAGGGTTCGCTTATCCAGCTGTCAAACGGTGAACTTAGAAGAGTTGAAGACATGCGGACGGAAGATTTTGTCGTTTCGGCACAACACTGTCCTGAACTAAGATTGGCGGATAGTACAATGATTAGAATTCAAGAGAAACCAGATTTAGGAAAAGCCACTTACACGCTTAGCTATAACCAAAACAGAATAAAGGTGAGTTTACTTTTTTGATATTCTCTTCTCTCTGTTTTCATCTAACTCATTTCCAATTATTTTTTCGATAACAGTAAATTCCAGTTCATCGGTACATCAGGACTAGAACACTTCGGCCCAGTTAATACGGTTTCCTGAAGTATTGTTAATGTCCTCGCGGCGTATCTTAAATTCACGAACTTAACAATGGTTTTTTCTCGATTTGCTTCTGTTCTTTAAGATAAGTTTACAAATATGTAAATGATTGTCTCGATTAACCTATAGTTCATGTATCTGACGCAGTGATTTTGGTATTTTGCGTACTATAAATAACTGCCACGGTGTTCTTTCGGTACCTGTGTGTAATTCTGCCAACCGAAAAATAATCAAATCTCTCGAGATCTCCTCGTAATATCGTATTTACCTATACATCAACAGACAGAGATAGTATCACATTTATACAGGTGCGGTGAGAGAAGGATAGATAGACAAGAAGACGAGTAAGGTAGAGGTTCCGGCTGAGTCGCGGTGTGACCTTGACATTACGGCCACGGTCACTCATCTACTATTGTATTTCCCCTCGCGTCTCGTTGCTTGTTTAGTTCGTTTATTAACCGGTGATGGGGAAACTACTTCGTAACGTGAACGTAACGTAATAATTATTCTCATCTCAACTTCATCATATCTCAACGAGAGAGAGAGATTGTAGATTATAGACGCTCAACAGAGTTTCAACTTGGCGATAACTAAACTACAAGTGCGAAACTTCGAAGTATGGAATGCAATTACTCGCTTTGGAACTCTGAATACTCCAATAAGTGATGCTTGATTGGTTTATAAAGGGATTCTCAATATTTTAATGACATCTCCTGAGGATCAAAAAACATAGAAAGAGTCTATATCTGGACATGTGTTCTGGAATTCTGTTGCGTGTCACTTATACAGGATAATTCAGGAAAAAACGCAGGAATGTTTCAAATTCATGTTCATGAGGTCAAGCTGTAAATTATTCTGTTGCTAGCTTTAACTTATGCAGGATTATTCGGGAATTCAAGAACGCGCTTTTAGGATTACCGATTAAGATACGTAAAAAAAGTTTCATAGAGCATGAGTCATTCTTTGCATTTAGCTTATTTAGATGAATATTACATTTTAATAATTATAGTTGAATATGACTTAAGTTTTAATTCAGACAGCCCTAATTTTCTAATCGACCCGTTCGGGTTTATACGTTCTCAAACAATCGTGCCATCTATAGTAATATCGTAACCATGTTACGTTAGGTGTGTAAATTATTATGTACACTTCCATTGTAACTAATGCGTGACGACCGTCAACTGTCACGATCGTCGACTGTTCTAAATAATGTCTACCGGTGTTTGTCTCTTGTTTGATATTTGTTTGTAGTGATGCTCTTTAACGTCTTTGTTGTCGGTTGTTGTTTATTTTTTTTCTTATTTTATGAGTTGTTTGTTAACGTTACGCGTTAATAACTTAGCCTGTGTTACTTTCAAAAAACCTTGGAAATCGTTGAAAATCGGTACAATTCGACTTTACACAGAAATTACGTTTTCTAATTTCTTCTTCGAATCATTTCTATATTAAACCTGCGTATAGTTGGCAACTTCAAGTTTCTTCAAGGACCCCGATCAAAAAAGTCACGCTCGACCCCGACCAAAAATGCTCAAAATGACTTCTTCCATGTATCATACAAATTATCTGGAAAATATTTATTTAAAAAATAGTTTTTTGAAATATTTCGGTTATTCTCCCGTTTCTTTGGGACACTCTCGTATAATGTCATCTTCCATTGGTTTACCAGTTTTAAATGTTATACATATATATAACAAAAGAATGCAGCTCTCTGCTTGATGACATCAGAGACCGTGTCGATTTGATGAAGGTTGTGAAATCACAACCTTATTGTGGCGTCGCTCGCGTAAATTTCGTTTTTTTTTTTACTGCTCAACTCCTTTTAGTTGAAACGTGATGAGACAAATATTGCAAATCGGTTCAGTTGTTTTTGAGTTAACGGCGAATGAAACTCTGAAAATGTTAATTCCGGTCAAGGCTACAAATTATATTTTCAATTTTTATATCTAACTTTGTGGTTTAATGAGTAGTACTTGTTCAGAAGTTTCTTTCAACCATAATAGTCGAACTCATGTATTTTCAATTCATGATTTTACTCATGTATTTTCAAGTTTTTAGTTCCTACATCTCACGAAAACGGTTTCTAAATTTTCAAAAATCAAAAATACTGTATGGGTTACGTTTCCACGGGTACTGTCTTGCGTACAAATTATGGATCACTTAGCTACAATCTAGTACACTTTTGTGGCGCGTATAATCTATAACTTTTTGACAATTTTGTACCACGACAACTACCTTAAGTAGCTTTAATTATTATACTTCTTTAATATTAAGGAAGTTTTTGCATTTGACTTTTTTGGCGCCCCTTGCCACCTGGTGCCTAGAGCGACCGTTCCTCTCGATCTACCTCGGGGCCGGCGCTGTTCGTGGTTACTTTTTACATTTTGAATAATCATGGAAATAAGATAAGGTGTTTTGATATATTTGCCTATAATCCCACCTTAATCCCATCCTTACATAAAAAAAAACCCGGGTCGCAGTGCCAAAACCCTGCCGACAATATAGTGTATTTGCTTATACAGGCAGTGTGGCTTTATTATGCGAACTTAAGTTGGTTTTTGGGCAAAATAAAAAATTTGACTCCTTATACACCCCTTAAAATAACACTTTTTTTCTTAATTGCAATATTATTATCAATCGAACCTTTATACCAAATGATATACAACTTTCAGTAAATAATTCACTATCTGCAAACTAGTGTTTTCATAAAATTTGTAAGTCCGGTCCTGTTGGGCCGATTTTATTAAAATTTTGGGGACACATTTTAATTACTGCCAGAGGGTTAAATTTCAATTTTGAAACGATTCGGAGAATTTTTTCGGTATTTTAGGGCCCAAAAACAGTTGTCAACCCCTAAAAACTACCCTTAAAATGGTCCGATTGGGCCCATTTTAAATAGGGTTCTTGCGGTGGTGGATTCCAACATGTGGGCAAAATTTCGTTAAAATCAATTAACTCTTTCGAAAGTTACAGCGCACACACACACACATATATACAGGCTGTCTCACCGAACGTTGGCTAATCAAACAAAATGAACTAGCAAAACTGTAGCGATCGCTCGACAGATTGTTAACCTGTCGATATGTATTTGTTTCAACAAATTTCGTTTTACACGGCACACTTTGATAACGCCAAAAAGCTATTTTTGTCAGTTTTGTAGCTTCTGATTGGTTTAGATATAGGATATGCTATATCAAATTATTCAGAAAAATAAGTAGAATTCGAATATCTGAAAATCAAAAATGCCGTCCATAAGAAAAACCAAAGTTCATGTCAATATCTCATTATGTAGTGGAAATAAAAAAATTAAATCTACGCCACTGAAAAGACCTTAAAAAGTTATCAAAAAATGGTTAATGAAATTTTCAAATATCTTCATAAATAAAAAAGTTATGGCCAGTTTTCATAAATGGCAATTTTCACTATTTTCTGAATAAATTCATAGGGTGTCAAAATTCAATTGTTTTTTCGACGGGATGATAATGAGCCCAATTTTCTGCACTACTTTGCCCATTTAACCGACTTTCTATCTCCACTAATAACTAAGTTACCCATGTTAGCCAACATTCGGTGAGACACCCTGTATATATATATATATATATATATATATATATATATATATATATATATATATATATATATATATATATTTTTACATTTTTACATTTTTAAAAATGGTGCCAAAGTGTTTAAGAGGTTATGAAACATCGGGAAATTTTGGTCCGACCCCTAGGTCCCGTCATCCGACCGCCGCCAATAGTGTATGTTGCCATATGGCAAATACACTAATAATCGTTCTGTTATGGCCGGTCCGTACTAACGCACCCATTTTATTGTTTGACATACAACCGAATAAACCCATGCCCATGACGTTATAACGAACTAGGTGTGTATGTGGGCTCCGTGCACAAAGATCGCATCGTCTGTTACTGTCAGCTTTTTGTTGTGGGTTATTTGAAATATTGCCTCGGAAGAAGATCGATTTATTTCTGCAGTGTTGCCCACGTTTCAAATTCCCCGCTTTGTTAACTTATAAAAACGTTCACTAGCTTTTACCCGCGCCTTTGCTTGCGTTAATATCGGTCTTGGTTTTTGGCCCGACTTCTGCGGACATAGATTGATTGTAGATTAGTGTTGGGTAACTCAGATCTGAACCGGTTCAAAGAGCCGACTCTGACAGAAGATCCGTGAGAGCCGACTCACTTTTTTTTGGGCCGACGGATCAACGGATCCGCATAACTCAGTGAAACACTTAACACACAGAAGCACGTTTTACACTTACGTATCAGTTCTTGCTTTGATGCATCTGTCAGCTCAAATGACTCATGCATCACATGTTTGGCTATGCATTCTTGATTCTATACAGGTCGTGATATGGTTGACTGAACTAGGTAACTCAGTGGCAGACTGCAGGAACATATTCAGAATTCGGCTCTTTTTGAACCGGTTCAGTGAGCCGGCTCACATACGGGATCCAGATGCAAAGATGCAGATCACTAAAAAGACTCGTTTTTCCCATCTCTGTTGTAGATTATAGACGCTCAACATCTGAGGTCATCGGCATAGTTGGATATAAAATACATAGGTACCAGCAGAATTGGACAAAGCACTGACACTAAGTGCTTTAAGCATCAAGCATTTTTACTAAAGTGTTTAAAGCGACAAGCACTTTCGTTTTGAAAAATGCTTAAAAGTATCGAGTACTTAGTAAACTGTTTTAAAGCATTTTAAAGTAACTTCTGAAATCTTAATTTCCAATATTAAGTTATGATGTAAATTTTGAACATGAACAATATTGGGATGAATGAACTTAAGACGAAATATGTTTTATTAAACTTTAAAAGTGCTTATTAAGCATTTAAAATGCATACTAATCATTCAGTAAGCTTGTTGAATGCTTATTAACCATTGATGCAGGTGCTCTGAGCATCAAGCTTCTGTTTTACAAAATGCTTTAAGCATTATAGGGCGTATTTATCCTCGATTGCTGGTACATATTGTTAGGTCTTTTTGAGACAACATTAATAATGTTGTCTCAAAAAAGACCCAAGAATATTTTCAGCACAAGTTCTATGGTAATTCAACGCTATTGAAAGTAGTTTTGGTGCTGAAAATCGTATCAGAAACAGAGCGCAAGTCAGGTTGCTAGACACCAGTATCAAGTTTCATCAAAATCGCTTTTGGGTAACTGACCAAACATTTTGGAAACGTTTTTTCACGACCGTACAAAATACACGAAAAACGTCTAAAACACCCGAATAAAAAACAAAATTAGAGACAGATCGTGTCGCTATTAATTAATGAAATATACTTTTCCGTATTGAGTTATTTGATTCTGGTTGTGCCGTTGCGAAAATGACTTCTCGTATATTATTTACTCAGTGATATGTCATAGTCAGGTATATATTAATGTTTAAGTTGGTAGCAATGACCTAAACGCGATACCAAAAAAGTCAATTGCTTTGCGTTGAGAGTTGCTTTATGACTGTTTAGCATTCGCCATTTCAATAAAAAGAGGTCAAAGCTTAGCGAACCTTTTAAGAAAACGTATTTTTCGAGTCATATATACGATCAAACGGCAAGACCGCTTATTATGACGAAATTTCGATATTTTTTCTTATCTTCAGATAATTTTTTTAACACTGTTTTGTTAAATATTGCGTAAAAACGTTTTATCAAGACATAAATAAAACTTACCCAAAAAAAAAGCATTCAGTGAACTGGAATCCATCGACGTACAAAACTGGACTGCGATAGTCCGGTTCAGAAAGAGATGGCATTTTTGGGATAAATTCCGTGTTCGTTCCAACAACAACACGTAGATCTGCTGATAGTAAAAAAGCCAATTGTATATAAAGAGCCAAGAAAAAGACGTCAGAAAGAGATAGACATATGTCTCAATGTCATAGCTCCCTCTTTCTTCCGCCTTTGGATGCGCAGTCCAGTTCTGTACGTCGATGGTGCAAAATCGTCATTTATCTCAAAGTTCGATATAAATCATGTACGTACTTTTAAATTACTTGAAATACCAATTTGAAGAACATTATCGTGTTTATTTTTAAAAGATATTTGAAAAGATCTTGACCATCTTCTTGCAGTTGAGGAATTTCTAAATGTATTTTTAATAAATATGACAAGAACCAAATCGACAGCGGAATGCTATTTGCGAATCTTAAATATGCATTGAATTATTAACATTCAAGAATATTCAGAATTCTCGGTGTTGCTAAGGAAAGGGAAATAACGGATGGTCGAAAGCGGCTCTGGAATTCCCGGTTATTTAATGTGACAAATAGTCGAAGCTGTCGTAAGTTATTATCAACTAGTCATTTGTAAATATTGTATGTTCACAACCATGCGTCATTTGCATTGCGAACCGTACTAAAAATATATACAGGCTGTTTATTTCTGAACGGACTCCTGCAGTTCGCGTCGGATGGATAGCGTCCGATGTCCTATGTATCATTATCACATTAGGGGATAGCTTCATAGTTTTTGATTTAAATCCATTCGTACAGACAGACACAATATTAGGTTTGGTTTAGTAATGGAAAATATGCGACCTGAAAAAGTATATTAAAGTTGAAAATTTGAAAATCACAAACACTTGTATTTTATTTGATTGATGTCCCTTGAACTTATGAAGTTCAGTGTTTTACTGGACACGTTGTATTTGTGATGATGCGTTGTTGAGAGTTGTGCAAGGCGTAGTAGTATAATTGTCACATATATATGTGAGCCAGGGGTCTACGAACTCTGCACTCGAGTTTGTCATTGTGTTTGTGTCGTCATCAGCATCGCTGGTGTTGCACAGATGGATTCTGGGCTCTCCGCTGGCTACGCAAAACTGGTTGTTGGTTTTTGAACTTGACAGTATTGGTATACGGATTGATCGCTCGAAGAATTATTACGGGAAGGATCGAACACGAAGATATTACTGAACTGTCTGTTAGAAAGATTTTGTTGGAAAATTTGCTGAAAAAGTTGCTGCTGAAATGTATATAGGTGCTCTTTTATTATATTTGGGAGTCGTTTGAGATATGATATATAGAAGAGCTGTTAGACATGTTTGGGTAGGTATTTGAGGCACTGTGAAAATTTGTACAATACCTCTTTATTAATAAGTTTTTTATTTATTCACGGGAAATTGGACAATTGAATTATAAAATAGATAAACTAAATTTAAAAAATTGCGACGTTTCGTTAATATGTTTTAACTTCTTCGGGCAAAACTGAAATGATAAAAAATACAAATTAGTTAATGAAATAATTACAATTTTTTTTTTCTTTATTAATATCCGAATACAAAAACGCAGATCTGGCTGAAGGGTAGTGGGACTTTACTGATCCTCAAATTTTTAATCACCTGTGAGGTAGAATGTCCCACCGAAACGACCTGTATTTTTGAATATTATATCTATTTTTAGTTACCAATATTACCCTGTTTAAGTTTCAACGTGCCACAAATATATTTTTTAAATTTTGCAAATACCTGGCTAAGTTTTAGACCTGATTAATAAATTTGGCTTTTTTAAATACTTTTCAATATATTAAAATTTCAAAATGCCTTAAGGGCTTTTTATAAAGTTTGCTAATTTAAAAATTTTAGGGTCGGTTAAGCCCCATTACACTTCAGCCAGATCCGTGTTTTTGTATTCGGATATTACTAAAGAGGTGTTGTACAAATTTTTACAGTACCTCAAATACCTACCCAAAAATGTCTAACAGCTCTCGGGCTAATAGGGCGAAGCTATTACTAAAATCTATCAGAAAAATTTTAGGGTTTGAAAATACGAGATCGTGTAGCGATGTAGTTTGTTTTTCCATGGCATCACTATTACAAGCTCGGAGTACCCCGGTTTCCCCTGGTAAAAGTATCGATTGAATGTTCGATTATATATTATAAAAAATAATAAATAAGAAACGAAGATTTTATTGAAAGACCGTTACTGCAAAAATGTGAGAATTAAAGGGTTTTTATACGATTTTATTTATTGTGATTCGTGAATTTGTTTTGGATTGCTGAGACGAGTTTAGGGAAGAACTTGAATTTCATTGGCAATTAATTTCCTGAAAATATTTCTGTGAATTCTTCGTAACCGTTTTGTTAGTAGATTTATGTATAATTGTTTAACAAATTTCCACAAGTTTTGTGGGACATTTTTCGAGAGCTTTAGCCGTAACTCTAAATAAATGCTGCGTTTAAAAAAAAATTGCAATCTTTGTTTATATGCATTTATTTTGTTAGTAGTGTGTTTTGTCTAAAATATAAAAATAAAAAGCAAACTCTTAAAATAATATTTTTTTTATGCATTCTCCATGAACTTAGCCTTGAACTATCGATGATATTTATTAACCGTCAGCTGTTTTTGTCAAACATTTGATTAGTTTTTGTTTTGCTTATTATTTAAGCTAAACATTTTATTTACGTGTCGAAGCAGTGACTCGGCCTGTATTACAAACTCCGTTAGCAACAGAATTTACTGGTTTAAAACATAATTTTGAAATTAATTAAAATGAAGTGGGGGCTAGGAAAAGGTTTGGAGACGGCGCAGCGGGGAAACGCTGTTGGATCCATCGAGCTGTTGCGCTCCTCTCATGTTTTTCGCGACCTTAACCCCGTCCTTGAAGTCACTCTCTACTTACTATAGTACTACTGCACGGCGTTGCTTCTGAGTTACATCCTAAAGTGTTGTACACATAGACGAGACAAACTTACACCCAAAGATTGGATAATACATTTGATTTGACCAACAAACGTGCGGTAGTCAACTCCGAATTTAGTTGGTTGGCTTGCGTTGGGCCGGTCTTTGTTTACTATTTTCATTAACGACATCGGTAAAATCATTAAATCTCCTCACTTACTTTATGCTGATGATCTTAAAATTTATAGATCATCAAGATACAATAGCATTACAAAATGACCTTAATAGTTTATTTGAACGGTGTTTAAAAAATAATCTAAAATTAAATATAAAAAACCCGGGTCGCAGTGCCAAAACCCTGCCGACAATATAGTGTATTTGCTGATACAGGCCTTGTGGCTTTATTATGTGAACTTAAGGTGATTGTTGGGCAAAATAAAAAAATTAACTCCTTAATACACCCCTTAAAATTACATTTTTTTCTTAGCTACATTATTATTGTCGATCGAACGTCTACACCAAAATTAAAAATACCTTTCAGTAAATAACTCACTATCTGCAAACTAGTGTTTTCAGAAAATTTGAAAATCCGGTCCTGTCGGGCCGATTTTATTAAAATTTTAGGAGCACTTTTTAATTGCTTTTAAAGGGTTAAATTTCAATTTTGAAACGATTCTGAGAATTTTTTAGGTATTTGGGGGCCCAAAAACATTTTTCAACCCCTAAAAACCACCCTTAAAATGACCCGATTGGGCCTATTTTAAATAGGCTTCGTGCGGTGATGGATTTCAACACGTGGCCCAAATTTCGTTGAAATCAATTAACTCTTTCGAAAGTTATCGCGCGTACACATATATATATATATATATATATATATATATATATATATATATTTATATATATAAACACTTTCAAAAATGGTGCCAAAGTGTTTAGGAGGTTATGAAACGTCGAGAAATTTTGGTCCGACCCCTAGGTCCCGCCATCCGACCGATGCCAATAGTGTATGTTGCCATATGGCAAATACACTAAAAACCCGGGTCGCAGTGCCAAAACCCTGCCGACAATATAGCGTATTTGCTTATACAGGCAGTGTGGCTTTATTACGCGAATTTAAGTTGGTTTTTGAGCAAAATTAAAAATTTGACTCCTTAATACACCCCTTAAAATAACATTTTTGTTCTTAACTGCAATATTATTATCAATCTAACGTCTACACCGAATTAAATACACCCTTCAATAAATAAGTCACTATCTACAAATTAGTGTTTTCAAAAAAATTTTAAGTTCGGTCCTGTTGGGCCGATTTTATTAAAATTTTAGGGACACTTTTTAATTGCTACTAACGGGTTAAATGTCAATTTTGAAACGATTCTGAGAATTTTTTCGGTATTTTGGGGCCCAAAAACATTTTTCAACCCCTAAAAACTACTCTTAAAATGGCCCGATTACGCCCATTTTAAATAGGCTTCTGGCGGTGATGGATTTCAATACGTGGGCCAAATTTCGTTAAAATCAATTAACTCTTTCGAAAGTTATTGCCCGTACACATATATATAAATATATATGTATACATATATATATAAACATTTTTAAAAATGGTGCCAAAGTGCTTAGGAGGTTATGAAACGTCGAGAAATTTTGGTCCGACCCCTAGGTCCCGCCATCCGACCGATACCAATAGTGTATGTTGCCATATGGCAAATACACTAATAAATGTTTTCATATCATCTTCTCAAAGAAAACAAATAGATCAAATTATACTTTTGCTATAGGGAATACAATATTAAAAACAGTCGACACAATTAAGGATTTAGGCATTACGTTTGATTCAAAACTAACATTTACTCAGCACTACAGTAATATCATTGGTAAGTCTAGTGCAATGTTGGGTTTCATTCTGAGAGTATCTAAACCAGGGGTGGGCAAATATTTTGACAGTCGGGCCACATTGCAGATGAAAATTTGACCTCTGGCCAAATTATAATTATATTTTCGAATAGGAGGCGCTGAAAAGAGCGGGTGTCCGGGAGAAAATTTTGGCTCCCACCGGCCCTGATAATGTGTATAAGTATTGCTTAATATTTTATCTAAAATTTTTTATGCACCAATTTATGTTAGACAAAAACTAATATTTGTGTTTTTAATAATAATATATACAATGCTTCACGGGCCAGACAAAATTCTACCGCGGGCCGGATTCGGCCCGCGGGCCGCCATTTGCCCAGGCCTGATCTAAACCATTCCAAATATAAAATCTCTATTAAATTTATACAACTCTTTTGTGCGTTCAAATCTTGAATATACAAGTATTATTTGGTCACCTAATTATAAAATACATATTCAAAAAAAACCCGGGTCGCAGTGCCAAAACCCTGCCGACAATATAGTGTATTTGCTAATATAGGCAGTGTGGCTTTATTATGCGAACTTAAGTTAGTTTTTTGGGCAAAATAACAAATTTGACTCCTTAATACACCCCTTAAAAGAACATTTTTTTCTCAGTTGCAATATTATTATCAATCGAACCTCTATACTAAATTATATACACCTTTCAGCAAATAATTCACTATCTGCAAACTAGTGTTTTCAGAAAATTTGAAAATCCGGTCCTGTCGAGCCGATTTTATTAAAATTTTAGGAGCACTTTTTAATTGCTATTAAAGGGTTAAATTTCAATTTTGAAACGATTCTGAGAATTTTTAGGTATTTTTGGGCCCAAAAACTTTTTTCAACCCCTAAAAACCACCCTTAAAATGACCCGATTGGGCCTATTTTAAATAGGCTTCGTGCGGTGATGGATTCCAACATGTGTGCCAAATTTCATTAAAATGAATTAACTCCTTCGAAAGTTATTGCCCGTACACATATATACCTATATATATATATATATATATATATATATATATATATATATATATATATATATATATATATATATATATATATATATATATATAAATATATATATATATATATATATAAACATTTTCAAAAATGGTGCCAAAGTGTTTAGGAGGTTATGAAACGTCGAGAAATTTTGGTCCGACCCCTAAGTCCCGCCATCCGACCGATGCCAATAGTGTATGTTGCCATATGGCAAATACACTAATATTGAAAGAATTCAAAAAAGGTTTGTTCGCACTTGTGCAACCGACCAAAGATACACGCGCGTTCGCGAAGAAGCAACATGAAGAAGTATATAGTAATCAGATATGTTGACTGGAATGTCGGTTCGGCAGCTTCTAGTTTTACTCTTTCAAGCAATGATTCGGCATGAATTTCATATACATATAGTAATATAATATAATGTTATTACAACATTATATTTTAGCAATCTATACGGCAGACATGTCGATTTGAATTTATGTTTATTTCTTGTTTGTCGTTTCCTTTTTCTCGTCTGATTTTTATTTAACCAATACTAGTTTTGTATTATAAATCACATCTACTTCTTATGCTGACTTTTTGATGCTATTTTCAGCTTAAAATTTAGACTAGCGGACAGCGTTGCCAGACTTCCCGATTTTGGCGGGACGTCCCGATTTTTAAATCAAAATTAAATATCCCGCGCGGGACAGGCTCAGTCCCGCTTTTCGGGGATAACTCGACCGTGCGTAAATAATTTTTCTCTTATTGTAAGTTGCAATTTGTAACACTCACTCCTCAGACTATTGTTTGAAACGCCATATTTTTCTAATGAAGAAAACTTTTTTGATTTTGATTTCTGTTTTTTTTATTTTTTTTATTCAGAAGACGAATAAGACACAACTATTTAACGATAGGGTAAATCTGATTTAAAATATCATATTTTTATTAAAATACATTTTCTATGGCTATTTTTGCTATCTATTGTCACGTAAACGTAATTTGAACTAAAATAAAAAGATAAATATTTAAAAACTTCTGATTATACACGTTTTTTGACTATGTCCCGCTTTCGACGAAAGAATCCCGCTTTTTTCACTCAAAAAGTTCCAAAATCCCGACTTGGCAAAAAAAAATCTGGCAACGCTGCTAGCGGACCCGTGCGAATACTTCGCACCGTTAGTGGCCAGTTAGGTAATATAATAGGGTGGAAATTGTACTCAGAGACTTCAGCGCCACTACGTCACTTACCGACAACTGTTAAATAAACAGATTGCCACCAGATGACTAAATTTTAAACTGTAAATTTTTTAATGAAAACATTAATTTTAATTTAAATTTGAATTGCTTTTGTGTTGCCTCGTGGGTGAACGGCCGATCAAATCGCTGCTAGAAAACCGTCCTACGACACGAATGTCGCGAAGAACGAGTCGAACTGAATTTAGTTACCAACGCCCTAACCTTTTTACGAATTCGCAATCACTAATTTTTCAATCAGCAGATTTATTGCACAATAAGACTCACATTTGAATTATATCGATTGTTTTTAAAGTAAACGTTTGTTTTTTTATTATATAAAAATGCCAACGCGATCGCAAATGATATGTATAATTTATTCTCAATGTATAATATATCTGAACTGCACCGCTCCCCTTCGTTTGTTTTCTTGCCACTCGCTCGTGTGCATGGCATTTGTTTTATTGGCGCGTGTGTCATTTGTTTCATTAACATGCACTCGCAGTCGTCAAGTCTCTAAACCGGCTGCGTTTAGTTAGTTACATTGTGTTTTAATTTACCAATAAATTATTGTATCTGACTTCATAAGGCGCGCGATTTGTTCTATCGCTTAGATATTGTTTCTGGTAAATTTTAAATTGGAAACAAAAGACTAAGGTAGGACAAAGGCGCGCCTACGCTAGTCGTTTTTAATGAACCGGTCGTGCTGTATACAATTGTTTATAAATAAATCTATAAATATTATAAATCTTTTCAGTTATTATTGTTTTTTTAATTTGAAACTTCCGTGTCGCTGACCTGGTCTAGAATATTGTTGTTTCGAAAAAGACTCGACAGTGTCCAAAATTGTAACATCAGCGATGAGAGAAAGAATACACAGTGGTCAGTGAGACATCGTTTAACGATGTTTCAGTATTACGGGGTTTCTAAAAAAAAGTTTAGCCACTACCTACAACGTAAATTATGGATCAGTTTATACAAAATGATTTCAAATGTTGATGAAGTTCAAAGGAAAGACGAAGTGTCATTGATGTAATATCTTGCTGTCGACAATAGCTTGCTGAACGAAACAGAAAAAGGCAAACGACGTTAGATGACTTCTTCACAAAAGAATTATTGTTGTTTCGAAAAAGTCTCGACATTGTCAAAAATTGTAACTTTACCGATGAGAGAGAGAGAGAGTGCATTGTAAGACCTCGCTTAACGCTGCTTCGCTGAACGCTGTTTCAGTATTACGCGGTTTCTAAAAAAGAAAAGTTTAGCCACTAACGTAAATTATGGATCAGTTTATACAAAACGATTCAAATGTTGATGAAGTTCAAAGGCAAGACAAAGTGTCATCAATGCAATATCTTGGTATCGACAACAGCTTGCTGAACGAAATAGAATAAGGCAAACGACATTAGATGACTTCTGCACAAAAAACAAAATATGCCAAATGAGGAACCTTTCTCATCGCAAACACAACTTCCTACTCGGACTTTTATTTGATATTCATGAATGTTTTATGAACAAAAATCGATGTTAATAATAAATAAAACTATAATTAATGTGATAAAAAGTATGTAACAATAAATGTTACAAAATTAAACAAAAACTGCATCAATGACACTTCGTCTTGCCTTTGAACTTTTATCAACATTTGAATAATTTTGTATAAACTGATCCATAATTTACGTTATAGTTAGGGTTGCCATCCGTCCGGGTTTCCCCGGATTTGTCCTAGTTTAGAGGGTATCTAGGAAGCGTCCGGGTGGGGCTTCATTTGTAGTCCGAGTTTAAAAATTTAAAGTCTTGGGCCGCCCGCGGCACATCATTATTATTAAAACAATTTGTAACAAACTGTAATAAGATTCTGTTTTGTTAGGTACATTTAAAATGATGATAAAAGATGACTAAATTTAATTTTAAGGTCTGAAAATAAATAAAAGGGTGATTTATGACATTTTCAACTGTTTTTATTATACTGACTATAATTCAATAATAAATCTAAGGTATTTGGATTAATAATTATTGAATTATAGTAATAATTTTGGATGCGATATAATGTCTAATACTGACTATGTTTAAAAAAACCTGTTGACATGTCCGGGTTCTGGGCTCTAAAATCCAGGGTTTTCACGCGTCTTGTCCTGGTTGCCAAATTTTAGAGATGGCAACGCTAGTTATAGTGGCTAAAGCTTTTTTTTGGACACCGCGTAATACTGAAACAGCGTTAAGGCTGTCGGAACGCTCTGAATTTAAGCCAAAAATAGAGCTTCGGCTGTCAACTGATTGTAGACTTACTCGTCAACATTCTGCAAAAATTCTTTCTCTGTAAGGAAGATAAAGGACATATCTAATGGACTACTTTTGTAATTTATGTACGATTTACTAGAAAAAAGTTGGCATTAATTGTGCTAAAAAAACACACGTTTTCAATGGCACACTATAACCTTATTCGTACTTATTTCACAAAACTGTTCCATCACAAACCTAAAGTGACTCTTCCTTTTTCGGAAAAGTTTTTTAAATCTTCAAAATATTTCCAAAAATTAGAGTAATCAATTGACAGCGGCACCCTTGCAATAGCATCTTTTGTCCTCGTAGTTGGCACCAGCCAAAAATTGAAACGTGCGGATGATTTGAGCGAGACAGAGCTAAAGAAGGTCACACCCACAATATGTCTTTTGCCTACCTCGTCCCTTACCGCTGGGTCTCAGCACAAACAAAATTCAGAGCGTTCCGACAGCCTTACGCTACTGTATAATAAAATTTGCCATAGTGAATACTGAATAAGTATCATACAGTAACGCTGTGGATCTAGTGTGCATCTGTAAGGAACTTGATACTCTTTTGAAATACATGGAACTGTGTAATAGAAATGTATAAGCGTAGGCAAGAAGATAAAAAATTTAAAACACAGAATGAGAAAGAATCATTGTATCTGTGTGTATAATAGAAGTCCGGTAATACGGCAGCGCAATGCAACAACAAGCTATGATGTGGTCAGCAACCTTGCGTCCTCAGTTACCTTGCCAGCGGCCACCTCACACCGAGCAGTACACGTGTATCTCTTTCCCCCTCGCTCTCATGAAACATACAAGCGATTCGCGTCTCCTGTCTTTTTCTAGCCAGCATGTTTTGTTTGCCTCTCCCGTAGCCATTTGTGACGCTCCGGTACCCGGACAAGGATGAGGTTCTTGTCATCTGTTAGATTACACATAGTTTGAATCGAATGTGTAATAGACCGGGCGCCGGGTTGCATCCGATATGAAAAATCCGATTGATGATTTAAGTTCAGGAAGACCTGTAGAATGAAATTCTGAAGGTTGCCGGCAGAAATCGGGGTGATTTTTTTGAAATGACGTATCTGTTTGAAAAAACTAAAAATCGAGGGAAAGTAGAATTGTCCCCGAAACGGGAAGTTAGTTTGTCTCCTAAATTGTTGTTAAGTACATGTGTAAATATCATATATATTAATACGCTAAGGTTAAGATGTTTGCCTCCCTTTTTGGAAAAAACCACACAATTGCTCACACATAAATTTTATATCATTTTATAGATAATTGCTTGCTCTACCGACATCAACAACTAAAAAATGTATTATTGCTTTTGTTTTTGTAAATTTATTAATTATTAAAATTATATATATAGATATACATTAAGACACAATACAGCAATGCTACCATCTGACGGCTTTGATTTTGAAACAACCTCAATATGATTGACGGTCGGTAACTCTTTTGTTCAATTTTAAATCAACTCACGTATGTATCAATACTTTTCATATAGTGGCGCTTTAACTCAACGTTTTCGGTACTTGCGCATCTATAAGACAGTTTTAGAAAAATATTTTCTTGAACCGTCACTGAGCTTCGTAATATAATACAACAAAAAGAAGAAAGTTATAAAGAGTGTGAGAAATTAGAAATGAATTTTAGTGCGAATTATTCGCACAGGTACCGCTAGTTATTAATTAGTTTTATATAAAAAAAAAATTAAACTTGGCAATAATATTGAAACCTAAAGAAGTTGAACTTTTTATGTGAGCTTATGAGGGTGAGGCTCATTATAATTTCTTTTTAGCGGAACTATGGGAATAAATAAGTCATCAAATTGTAAAAACCTCATTCAAATCTATTCAGATAGTGAATTCAATCCGACTTTCACTCGGATGAAACCGGGTCAACCAGTTATTATAGAGCTTTTATATATAAGAAATAAGTTATCGAATGGTGAAAATCGAATTTAAATCCGTTTAGTAGTTCTCGTGTTTTTAGTAGACAAAGCGATTTAAATGATAATTCCCATAGTCCGGTTATGAAAAAAATTGTAACCTTTTTCCGAACTTCGACATGTGTAGTTGACCCATCCTTACTCCATACTGATTATAGTATAATAATGTGTAATTTAACGAACACGTGGTCGACTCACCTTATTTATTTGTACATATAGTATACGATGTTTGCCGTATACAGCGTGTTGCTGATATTTGAAAATAACATGATTACCAATAACTTATAAATAAATAACCTGTTATTCGCATAACCGGTTAATTTTAAGCCTTTCAATATATAAGTATTTCAATCTTCTAGGTGCTGCTTTAAATCTCCAAAATAGACATTTTTTAGATCTGCTTCGAAAGCACTCTTAGAGAAAAAGATACTCTGAACCCTGCAATATTAAAAAAACATACTTCCGGAACTTTTTAATTTAGAAGTTTGTGAATATAGACAGATCATTTACCTTTTTTACTCTTGGAATTTTTAAACCAAAAGAGATAATAATTCACGCTGATACCAATAAAGTAGAAAATTCAGAGCCTCTTTTAGTTTATAAGTTGTAAACGTAGAAAGATCATTACCCATGAAACTTTTTTTTTTTGAATTTTAAAACCAAAAGAGATATTTGCGAGTGTTATATGGAATCATTCATTTTCAATAAACATATTCATTTGGGAAAGACTTGGAAGTTTTAAAATATAACGAAAAATCACGTTTTAGATCAGTTTCAAAAACAATTGACGGATTCACCTGAAAGCATAATTATCTCATAATATGATTATTGCTAAAACTGAATCCTAGAGTTGTCATCCTGCAAGATTTCGATTACGTGTTTTATTTTTTGATACCCGTCGCTATTGGTAATTTTTTTTGTCATGGGGGCCGGTCTATTGCCGAGAGCACTGCAGCCTCTAGGGCTTATTGTGTTATCTCCCAATTTTTTTATATCACCCGGTCCAGTATCCTCGTTCCTTGTACTGACTTGCATAGTCCGTGGACTGGATGGTTGATATAGTCTTCTGGACCCATTGCTGATTGTCCATAAAGTACCTGTTTTCTGCGATCCAAAGCCTCGCATTCTCACAGAATATGGTATGCTGTTTCCTTTTCCTTATTGCACTGTCTGCACCTTAAGTCCCTATTAGACAGTCCGATTTTTTGGAGATGTTCTTTCAGGGCCTGTCCGGCTTTTGTTAGGCTTTTTGTCTGTGTACCGAGGTCATACTAATAGTCATCAATATCATAGGTATTAAATACAAATGACGATAGGTAGGTAGGACTGTTTGTTGAATGAAGAAAGCTTATCTCAAAGAAGAGAAGACTGTGATCCTCGATTGATTATGATGTTTCAATGAAGAACTTCTTCGTAGCATAGAATCAAAAACAAAAGCAATACTATGATAGAAATTGCATTTTATTATGCAGACGTTTCGACAAGTATTTTTGTCATCTTTGGAGGTCAAATGCGATAAAAAATAGTATTTTTGTTAACTGTTATAAATAGAAAATAGTACGTGATTATAAATAAGATGTAAATGTTACAATATCACTAATTCTTTTTATAATATTAACTACTGACTCTCACTCTGATTTTATCAGAGTAAGAGTCAATAGTTAAGCATAATAAAATGCAATTTCTGCCATAGCATTGCTTTTATTTTCGATCCTTGCTACGAAAAAGTTCTTCATTCAAACATCATGTTTGTTGAATGTTGTTTATTTTGTAACAAAACTGTGATTTACTAATAAATAATAATTAATAAGCAAATTTAATACGATCCTAACAGAGTTTTTTATTATAAATGTGATGTCCGGCTTTTAAAACGTATGTCCGGCTTTAAAAAGATATGTCCGGCTTTTAAAAAAGATATGTCCGGCTTTTAGGGCAAAATGTCCGGCCTAACAGAACGCCGAGTCCGGCTTTTGTATTTTAGGGCCTGGCAAACCTAATCCCACCACTAGTCGAAGATTCTTCCTACTAAGTTTTAGTAGTTCTTCAGTCCGTTTTCTTGATGGCCCTTTGATAAAGGTTTTTCCATGTTGCTGCCCGGAAATTTGGTTCCAGAGTGTTTTATGCTGATTTATGACCCATTCCCTTATTTGACCCCGTACTGTGCTTTTAGACACTCCCAGGGCAGGTTGCTATTGGTATTTACAAATAACCTATTATAAAAAAATGTTAAGGTGACTAATCCCACAGATTGTAAAATATGCTCTGGGGAAATTTCGAACTGTGGTCGCAAATTTCATTTTATTACTATTTTTATTAGCTGCGATTAAACACCAAGCTTCACAAAATTTGGCTTGCTACTTAAAAGTAAAAAAAAAAAAACACTTTTTCTGAACCTCAGTTATCGAGCGTTTATAATTTACAAAAAACCCGGGTCGCAGTGCCAAAACCCTGCCGACAATATAGTGTATTTGCTTGTATTGGGCCGTGTGGTTTTATACTTTTATTATGTGAAATTAAGTTTGTTTTTGGACAAAATAAAAAATTTAACCCCTTAATACACCACTTAAAATAACATTTTTTTTCTTAATTGTAATATTATTAACAATCTAACGTCTACACCGAATTAAATACACCCTTCAATAAATAAGTCACTATCTGCAAACTAGCGTTTTCATAAAATTTGTAAATCCGGTCCTGTCAGGCCGATTTTATTAAAATTTTGGGGACACTTTTTAGTTACTACCAGAGGGTTAAATTCCAATTTTGAAACGATTCGGAGAATTTTTTCGGTATTTTGGGGCACAAAAACATTTTTCAACCCCTAAAAACTACCCTTAAAATAGCCCGATTAGGCCCATTTTAAATAGGCTTCTTGCGGTGATGGATTTCAACACGTGGGCCAAATTTCGTTGAAATCAATTAGCTCTTTCGAAAGTTATTGCGCGTACACACACACACATATATATATATATATATATATATATATATATATATAAACATTTTTAAAAATGGTGCCAATGTGTTTAGGAGGTTATGAAACGTCGAGAAATTTTGGTCCGACCCCTAGGTCCCGCCATCCGACCGATGCCAATAGTGTATGTTGCCTTATGGCAAATACACTAATAAATAAAATAATTTCCTTGTATTAATTGGTGTGTGCTTCGAAATTACATTATGAGCTGGTGTAATATGAAAGGCGTGAATGTATTATAACCGAATCTACTAAATTCCCGGAACGTAAACAAGACGAAACAAGTCAGAACAAGTCGGACACGTTGTTACGCGACGGAGCGAGCTGTGCCACAGGTGGTTGTACCGCGATATTGCATTGTTTTAAAAGCTGTCTCTTAACTTAAACCGGTTGAATTTATTTAAATGTTTTATTGTTTCATAGAAGTTGAAGTGTTGCAAACTTAAGTTTTTGGTTACTAATACAAAAATCTGTGTATTGTTTGAGCAACGCATAAAAATCAAGGTACCTACCTTGATTAGAGCTAATCCTAATAATCAAGAAATATCTTATACGATGTCTAGGAGGCCTTAGTTAAACAAATTCTTGATTATTATAAATAACTTTTTGAGTCCGCGATGGAAAGACACTTAATCGTGGATCAGCCTCTGCCTAGGCGCGGCGCCATAATAATCTATTAGAGCATGAAAATATATTGATCATATATTATTAACCTCGAAGTGTCAAAGTTGATGACAACTAACAGCTTTAAAATAACAGTTGAACTGCAAACGAATTACGCGAATGCAGATTAAGTTATTTCTTCGTTCCAATCAATTACTTTCAAACTGGTTTATCACAGTTCTTTTTATATTCGTGCTGAGTTCTGTCTGTCATTTGTCTCATTGTAAACAATTGCAGCTCTATAGTCCATCCTCAATCTAATGTGTGAAGTTATACTTCTATTGACACGTTTACCAATTCTCGGATTAGAATCTGGGAACTGGAGGCTTGTGATAAAGTAGTCTGAAGCCCGATTGAATGAACTTTCAATTAATTGTTTATTAGTATCAAAATAAAATTGCGCTATTCAGAGAATATTGATTTTTAGAATATCCGTTTGACCTCGAATACAATTTCCTGTCAATGGCGAACTCGCTACAGATTTATTTCTTGGTGCTCCAAGCAAGTCATGGATATGCATATTGCATAGTCAGGGCTGTACTTCGAACGCATTTTCGCCTTGATTGGCAACATCCGAAATTATAAGTAAATTATTTGATTTCGTGTAATCTATCATTTTAGACGATTACATCTTTCAATTTGATTCTTCGAAATGTCAACGTACTTTCTTTTCGCTATATTTAAAGCTAGATCTCATGGATGTTAGGTTCCGTCAAGAGATAGTATTATGCTCTAGTGCTGCGTGAAAATGCTTTCGTACTTCGAGACGAGAAAGCTAGACCAAGATGAAGATCGTGGCAATCTTGGTATCGGTCTTGGTCTTGCTTTTTAGACTTGGTCTCAGTCTTGCGTATTTAATCTTAGTTTTTGTCTTGATTTAGACCTTGGTCTTTAGACTTCTTTTTCTTTTCTTGCTTTTTTGCAAGATTGCAAGACCAATTTTACTCATCATTACTTTCGACACACGCCGTTACCAACAGCGTATAACCGTATTTAGGGTTGGTAGGCGGTCGGATAAAGCAGGACATAGTTAGGCTTTTTGATTGCGTGTCCGGCCAAAATTAAACGGTGTCTGGGTTTTTCTAGAATTTAATTTTGACTGATGGCTTTATTTGATTGATAGAAAATAAATTATTTGGACTGATTTGGCGTTTTATTTATTTTTCATTAGAATTTAACAAGATTTATGGTAATAATCAAAAAAGCTTGATTCTACATAATTTTTTTTTGTCGTACCTATTAATACTGAGAAAAAATCCTCAATGATGTAGGGTGTCCGGCTTTTTTGCCGAAATGTCCGACCAAACTGGCTGGTCTGTTCGGCTTTTAGGTTTGGCGTCCTGGCAACCCTAACCGTATTTGGTTTCTTTTGGAAGAGTCGATTCGATTCGGCTACGACCCGTGTCTAGTTTCTCTTTCCTTGCAGTGTTCTGGTGCCCACCAGGTTCTGTTTCTGTCAGCGTGGTCCACCTTATTAACGGTAAATAATATACTATATATACACACAAGTCTATTTTAAGAACACAGTACACACACGTGCATACTTTTAATATCATCATTAATATACGTGGATGGCGCGCTGCAACTGCAGAAGCGTTACCTTCTGGGAATAAAACTGACAGACTCGAATTTCGATAAGGAATAATAAAAATAAAATTAAAGTATAAAAAAACCCGGGTCGCAGTGCCAAAACCCTGCCGACAATATAGTGTATTTGCTTGTATAGGGCCGTATGGTTTTATACTTTTATTATGTGAAATTAAGTTTGTTTTTGGGCAAAATAAAAAATTTAACCCCTTAATACACCCCTTAAAATAACATTTTTTTCTTAATTGTAATATTATTATCAATCTAACGTCTACACCGAATTAAATACACCCTTCAATAAATAAGTCACTATCTGCAAACTAGTGTTTTCATAAAATGTGTAAATCCGGTCCTGTCAGGCCGATTTTATTAAAATTTTGGGGACACTTTTTAATTACTACCAGAGGGTTAAACGATTGAAACGATTCGGAGAATTTTTTTCGGTGTTTTGGGGCCCAAAAACATTTTTCAACCCCTAAAAACTACCCTTAAAATAGCCCGATTAGGCCCATTTTAAATAGGCTTCTTGCGGTGATGGTTTTCAACACGTGGGCCAAATTTCGTTGAAATCAATTAACTCTTTCGAAAGTTATTGCGCGTACACACACACACACACACATATATATATATATATATATATATATATATATATATATATATATATATATATATATATAAACATTTTTAAAAATGGTGCCAAAGTGTGTAGGAGGTTATGAAACGTCGAGAAATTTTGGTCCGACCCCTAGGTCCCGCCATCCGACCGACGCCAATAGTGTATGTTGCCATATGGCAAATACACTAAAAAAACTAAACACGCTTTTATGAACTAAAAAATGCAAAAATAATTTGACAACAAAATTAGCTTTACTGTAAAAAGTGTGGGGTGCTATCTACTTAAATTTTTATGATAGCTCTACGTTTACAATTAGCTAGTAAATGAAAAATTTATTAGCGATATTAAGCACTCCACGCTTTTTAGAGTAAAGCTAATTTAGCATTTTTTAGCTCATGAAAGCGTTTTGTTTTAGTTTTTTTAAACTCTAATTTTAATTATAAGACTAGAAAGCAATGTTGCATTTGATTATGGGGTAGGCAATGCAACGTGTTAGGTTGCTTGCTGTAATTTTTTTTATCGTGAAGGTCCTGCTTAAGATAATGAGGCAAACTTATTAAATTATTGTATTGTCATCGGTCCTTGATAAGTGTGCAAAGTTTCAGTTCAATCTGACGCAGCGGCGGCCTTACCCATTGCGAGGCTCCGGGCGGCAAGTCTTTGCGAGGCTCTTTGTCCTTCGTGAAAAGTATGTGATGCGAAAGTAGGTCTGGTTGTTTGGTTTAGGTATTTGTCATGTTTGACGAGAAATGCTAAAGTTATACAAATAAATAAAATTTGGGTTTTAAAATATTTTACATTGAAAGATTTACAAATTAATTCGAGGCGCGATAATCAAGTACTACATAATGATTTTTTTTTATGTTTTGAATGAATGAATTAGTTAACTAACTTTATTTTAATTTACCGCTATGTTATAACCTGAATAAATAAGAATCAAAATCAAAAGTTTTAAATAAAAAAAAATATCATTAAAAAATCTATATTTTTTTAAATTTGCTTGGGTTGTTGCGCGAGGCCCTAGGCGATTGCCCTGTTCGCCACTCCCTAAGACCGCCGCTGATCTGACGTTTTGACGTTCAAAGATTCCTTTACAAACAAACATATAAATGAAGCTAATAAAAGCGTGTTAAAAATCATTTTGAATTCTTCCCCGTACGCTACTGATGTTCCACGCATCGTTACAAAACATGCTAGCTCTGAAACATTTGATTGTCGTAATTATTTGTATATTAAACATGTGATAGGTGTATTTGTTTTGTTTGTTACGCTCGACAGCAACATGCACAGTGCGCCCACTCTCATTTACTTGTCCGTGTTATATTAGTGACGCGATCTCAAATAATTAAGGTTTAAACTCTCAGACTAATACTGGGTTCCTAATACAATTTTCAGTTTCAACTCTCTAGATTTAAAGCTGCAAGTCATATCAAAAACTCGACATCAACGTTAAAAATCAAAATCGTTCTCGACGGAAAAGTATCGTTTATTTGGAAGCATCGTGGATAAATAAAGTTAACGCCATAAATAGTTCATGTGAGATTCTTCTATACTCTATTGCCAACTTAATAAACACTAATTAGATTTACTTCAAAGTGTATTGAAGTTGGAAAATTGAACTCTGTCGACTCTGTCGTGCTATCTATCGGTTGTTATTTCAAACTATGCCATGTGAACACGTGTCCTAAATACAGTGAACAATCATAAAATCGCGGATTTTTTTTATTCGCGTTTCGATCGAATAACAGATAATTTATGATTTATGCTGCATTGTTCTGCACTTTGCAACTGCATAAAATAACATGCCCGGTCCTGAATTCACCGCTGTACCAAGTGAATCGAATCACTCGGGAGACGCCATTTTTATTTTTTTGACATGGAATTCATAGAACTGTAATGTTTTGCTTGCATGTTTCACGAAAATCGACCGTTATGTTTCAATTGTATTTTCGGTATACCACTATCTCACGAACCGTTCAACCAATCCCAGCAGTGTCGGGTGATCAAGTCACTCTGCCTCCTTCTACCAATAGTACTGAAAATTTTGACAACTGACTTCAATCGCCTCTAGACTTTATCTGAGCGAGGGTGTTTTTGCGCCGAAAATTTCTAAATTGTTCCACTAAAACTTAAATATCTCGGGAACTACAAAATGAGTTTTGATCCTCAGAACTAAATCTCTCCAATAACACCAATTCTGAGTACTAGCAGCACTCACAGAAAATAATAATAACATTTGAATCTAAAAATTTGAAATGCGTTGACCTAAAAATCGCGATAAAACTCGAACCAAAAATTTCAAACTGAAAACCGGCAAATCCTATGCAAAGGGTCGTTTGAGACTAAAATCAAAGAAATCGGGTAAGGTAGAACGGTTGCCTTGTAACCTAAAGATCGTAGCTTCGATCCCGGCGGTCGGTTCCATTATTATTATTTTTTTTTACATTTACAGTGGAATCCGTTTATAATGACATCGAAGGGAATTGACAAACACGTCATACTAACCGGACGTTATACAAAGCATTTTTGTGAAGAAAAAACAACCGTCTTTTTTTTAAGTAGCATAGGGCCGCTGACGGGTATTCCTTTGTTTCTCGAGATTTTAAACCACTGAATTAACGCTTTATCAACATTTTCTTGTCGCGATTTTCGAAGCCTTTTCGGTTTCAAAACATTTGAATTGAACGATCGCTTAATCCTGTTCTTGTTTTTGAAAATCATTGAGATTGTCGAATTACCGACGCCCAATTCCTTTGCGAGAGATGAGTTTGATTCTCCATTTTCTAATCTGCATATTATTGCACCTTTCTCCTCAATCGTAAATGCTTTACGACGTTGAGATGACATTTTTTACGTAGGATATCACTAAAAACAACGCGTGACGTTCAACTATCAATTACTAACTGAGATTCAAAACAAAAACAAGCCACGTGCCGAACGTTGTCAGGAATCAACGAACATTGCCGAAAAATCATGTCGGTCACTATAAACGGACAAAATTTATTAAAAATGGGTCTTACTAAGCGACATGTCACTGTAAGAGAAGTCATTATATCCGACTTTGTTACAAAGAATTTTATATGAAAACCAAACTTCGTTTTTAATTACGTCATAATAGGCGGTTGGTCAATATAGACGGAGTCATAATAAACGGATTCTACTGTATATCAGTTTTTGTATGTGCAGTTGTTTTTAAATTATTTGCGGAAAATGTTTGATATGTAATGAAAAGTTATGAATCGGATACGAATAATAAATATGCAAGGCGTATGCTAATCATTATGCACAGCGTTTTGTGTTAATAATGTAAACAACAACAATAGAATGACAAGTGACAATAGCGACATGATATTGTTCGTACCAATGTCACGTGACATATTGATGGCCAATCAATGTGTTCTTTAACAGCGTGTAACATGCTTCAGCTGTTATTAGCATAGCTTACATCGATCATCTATCAGACATAATTGACGTCTACACAAAACAAATTAATAACGCGAAAACAATATCGAGATATATTCTTGTCGTTTGAATCAACTGATAATTCGAAATGGTCGTTATTTCACTTTGAAAAAGTCATATTATACTTAAGCTAGGCGTGTGATAAGACTTGTAGCTTTAAATCTAGATTATTTTCCGACTCCCATGTACTTACAAAACACAAAACCATTTTTTAAGAAAGGCGCAGATAGGAATGTCATTTGTGTAACTAAATAGAGTTCTCCAGGCATGTATATTTAGTCCAAAACAAATCTAGATTTAAAGTCGTATCAGAAATTAAGCATAAATATGTCGCATTTTTCAGTCATTATTACTAATGTAGCATGTTTTTAAGCAAAAAAAAAGTATTAACAGGACATTTCGTTTCACATTGTAAAAATGCATGTGTGTAACTATTAAATTATATTTAAATGTGGCCTCGGTTATCGAGCGTCTATAATCTATTCGTATTTAAGATAGTACCCTCGCGACAGTCATAGTAAAAAGTTTATGCTGGTTTATGCAGTACATGTAGTTGAGAGTTGTTATTAACAAGCCCAATAATTTTTGCAGATTCTGTACTAATTTCAGCCAATCCCGAGCGAGAAATCTGGCAACACTGTCGGGGCGTTAAAATATTTTATAGTACACTGTAAAAATTGAGGTCGATTACATGTATAATCCGCTGGTCCATATAATGTCAGCGATTATTCTGGTAATCGTACACACTATATGGAATGCTACACGTTTTCCTGTAAATTTACATATCAGTAGTTGTGTAGTCCACATTAAATACAAATATGTAATATTTTAAACAAAAAAATGTAATTTTTCAAAAAATATGCGTAAAATTCCCTAACCCATACCCTACAATTTTACATATGTTAATGTAATATTTGTGTAAAATAATACCTATTTAAATGTAAAATTACATACAAGAAGATTTTTGAATACAATTTTTATACTCAGTACCTACTAGACATTTTGTACAGTGTATGTATGCATGCTCACTTTATAACTTGTTTGACGGGTTAGATAAGTATGCGTTGTTGCCAGATCGTTTATCGTATAACCTTTCCTCTGCTGAAATCTGGTAAATTTTCCATTATTATTTATTAAATATCTCTGAAACTGTGTTGTAACTGTTTATGAGACTACTTCTAAAAAATTGTTTGATTGTTAGTTAACGTTACTTTAGTTTTTTAAAAACATCCTAAGAAAAGTTTCTGAGATACAAAAATATTTGTCGGTAAATTTTTCGATATCCCGTATACCGTAATGTATAAGAGCCTCAAAAACTCGAACTTTGGAATTTAATATCTCTGAAACTGTGTTGTTCAAAAATTTCATTCTACGCCAATCGATGCAGAATTACATAAACATTATTCTGGCTAAATTTCAAACAAATCCTAAGAAAACGGGTTTGGCGAGGGTACTACCTTAAAAAGCATTCCTATGAATCATTTCCGCTTTATGGTGGAAGACACGGGTGTTGATACACCTTGAGATTTAACATTTTATTATTCTGAAAAATAAATGTTTCATTACAAAATAAGTTTAACAGAAATGTTTTACAGTAGAAGTATTGGAATAATTACCCGTTTTCCACGTTTTAACCCTAAAAAATGCGTTTTTAGCGTGTTAAAAGAATCTTCGCTTCCACCATATGGTGGTAGTAGCGGGTCTGTTTTTATAATGCTCGAGAAGAACAGGAAAGATTCCAACATCGTTTCATACTTACAAGAGACTAATTGCACTGCCGCACCAATGTTCTTAAGGTTCCTAAGTACCAGCTGTTCGACATGCTCTCTTTTTCAATGAAGTGCTGGACAAAAGTAAGTGGACAAGTGGTTTTAAAAAAAAATGTTTTTATTAATAAATCTCTTATATCTCGTTTCATTTATATAAATTAAAAAAAATGCATATGATATCACCCAGAAATCTATTAAATTATACAAAAATAATGGTTTCCAATATAGTAACAGATAATGATAAGGGACAAAAGTAAATGGACATGTCAGATCCTTTCAAAAAAATCAAACCAAAAACACTTTAGTACTTTGAGTTGCCGCCCTTCGTTTTGATAACAGCTTGTAAACGACAAGGCATACTCTCAACTAAATTTTTCAAGTACCTGAGATCGATTTCACTTCACTTTTTGTCTAATTCAGCCAGGAACACTTCTTTATTTGCGAAAGAGGCACTGCTGCATCCAAAATACCCCACAGATTTTCAATGGGATTGAGATCTGGGCCTTGTGCCGGCCATTCCAGGACATTTATCCTAAAGAAAAACATTTTATTGTCAAGAGTAAGCGAGTCGCGAAATTGTTTATCTACTGGTCTTCATGCATAGCTGGGCACCGTTAATCAAATACTTAACTTCGTTAATCGTTAATCCGTTACTAAAAAAGTTAACTTCGTTAATCGTTAAGCCGTTAATCTTGCAGGTTAACGATTAACGAATCGTAAATCGTTAACTCGCGATAGAAATTCTATTTTATATTTAATGTTAATACGGGCTATGGAAGTTTAGGCAGGTCATGAAATATTAGTAAAAGAAGGGTGTATCATTAGAGTTTTTAATAATAAATGTTCAATTCAAAATACAGCTAGTCTGACATAAGGTGCATATTCCCCTTCATAAACAACAATATATTGAAGTTTTCGTCGGAAAGTGAGGCTCTTTTAGGCGTTAAAATGTCTTTTCCCGTAGAAAAAAGGCGTTCGACTGCAGCACTTGACGGTATAGCGGTACTATATTTAATAAACAGATTTATTATTATTTGTTCTCCGAGGAATGCCGCATCGTTAAAAGAGTCTTTTGACTTAATGTCTAGCCACATTTTGACGAGACTTTGAGCTTTAGTTCTTAAAGATTTGTGACTTTTAGACTTTTCTTTACTTTGAGTGACCGAAATAAAAAAGTCTTCTTCATCTTCCGTACATGTCTGAACGTGTTTTTCGCGGCGCGGCAAGGTCTGCACGATGTCCTTGTGAATTGTAGGTACTTAATTAACGATTGAACGGACTTATGGCAAGTTAACGGAAGTTAATGTGTCCGTTAACATTTTTTAAAGTTAACTGAACAGTTAAATCGTTAAGCACTTTGTTAACTTCGTTAATTAACGATTAACGGATTAACGAGTTAATGCCCACCTATGTCTTCATGCTATCTTAATGTTATTATCTGTTTGTGTTTGTATTGATTTTGGGTAGACTTTTCGGATCACGGATTGAAGGATCTGACATGTCTGCATACGTTTGTCCTTTATTATTGTCTATTACTGTATGAAAAGCCATTATTTTTGTATAATTCAATAAATTTATGGGTGGTATCATATGTATTTTATGTATTTTTTGTCCAATTAAATGGATAAAACGAGATAGAAACCATTTATAAAAGAAAAAATATTAAAAAAATTAAAAAAACCGGGTATCCACTGACTTTTGTCCAGCACTTGTCCACTTACTTTTGTCCAGCACTGTATGTGCGTGTAAAATGCAGTTAACTACGTTTCGGAAATCTCTGATTTCAATGAAAAATCTTATTTAATCTTTGATGTTAGGGCTTCAAAATAAACTAAAAATATGTACCATTCTTCCCATATGACTTTTAGTCAAGTTTTTACTGTTTATTTGATTTAAATAAATGATTTAAAATCAGATAAAAACGAGGAAAATTAGCATTACTCAGAAAAAATTAAATACAACTCGATAAAATTTGAATAGTGTGAACAATTGACAGTCGGACGATATGCGGCAAAAGTGAGCGTGGTGTTGGTCATTCGTGTCTGAACGTAACTTTGTGAAGGATCGTGACAGCACGTGTCCTGTCGTGAGCGTGAATAATAATGACGTCACAGCAGACAATACTGTCTCGTCTGTTTTAATTATTTATTATACTGGGTGTCTGTCCACTCGAACTCTACATGTACTAATTTATGAAATTGTAGCGTGAACTCTATGTAATTTTGTTTTTAGCAGGTTTTTTAAATATAAAGAATACCGCACTTTTTACCCGGCTACGCTTAATGGATACTAATTCTCGAGTGATGCAAACAGACAAAAATTCATTATAATTTGCACTGGTTTTTCACTCGGCACTTGGTAAAATATGATTAATAATAAGAAATAAATAAAAACGCTTGGAAATTCACAAAAATTATTATTAAATTATTTCTCGACGATCGTTTCGGACAATAAGTCCATCCTCAGGAATGTATATGTTTTATATTCCTGAGAATGGACTTATTGTCCGAAACGATCGTCAGAAATAATTTTTGTATAATTTTCAAGTGTTTTTAGTGTATTTGCCATATGGCAACATACACTATTGGCGCCGGACCAAAATTTCTCGACGTTTGAAAAATTTTTTGGGTCTTTTGCGCCCAAAAATACCGAAAAAATTCTCAGAAGCGTTTCAAAATTGAAATTTACTCCTTTAGTAGCAATTAAAATGTGCTCCCGAAATTTGAAAAAAATCGGCCCACCAGGACCGGATTTACAAATTTTATGAAAATACTAGTTTGCAGATAGTGAGTTATTTACTGAAAGGTGTATTTAATTTGGTGTAGATGCTCGATGATAGTAATGTTGCAATTAAGAAACAAACTGTTAATTTAAGGGGTGTATTAAGGGGTTAAATTTTTGATTTTGACCAAAAACAAACTTAAGTTCATGTAATAAAACCAGACTGCCTGTATGAGCAAATACATTATATTGTCAGCAGGGTTTTGGCACAGCGACCCGGGTTTTATTTATTTGTTATTAGACAAAAATTCTGTAAACGGAATCTATTACGCGAAATACATGAAAAACTTGCAAGAAATTGTAGAGGTTCCATTACTGTTTTATATATTTAGTAGGTATTGATGCAGTATGATAAAAAACGAGCGAAGAAATTGTGACACAGAACACGTAAAGTGCATTTAATTCCGAATTGGAACAATTAAATTGGTTGCACTTTAAGTAAGTCATCGGTAAAAATGCACTCGTTTTAAAAGTCTTTGTGATAAATCAGCAATAAAATATTATTCTTATTATCTTTCATCAAATGTAATTACACTAATAAATTAATTCTAGAAATAAAACGTTGTAAACTTACATTTTATGGAAAAAGATTCGAGATTAAATTAACATTATAAAACTGGTGTATATAAAAACAAAAATATTTTTTTAAACAATAGAATACTAAGAAGAAAAAAAACAAAACACCCACGCCAACAAAACAGTGTAATTATTATTTTGCATTTCCTACCAAATGTGATTTGAGATAAGTCTTGGGTGTTATTAGATCATGCAATGGCTACCTACTTTAATTGCACCAACCACTTGTGTGTTAGTGCAAAATGCACAAAGAAACTGACGTCATCGGGAGGTACAGGTGACACGGGTTTAATGTACTTATCAAGGGCTCCTTATAGGGTGAGTCCTCCTAGCTCAAGAGCTGTTAGACATTTTTGGGTAGGTATTTGAGGCACTGTGAAAATTTGTACAATAACTCTTTAGTAACATTCGAATACAAAAACACAGACGTGGCTGAAGGGTAGCGGGGCTTAACCGATGTATCAAACATATTGATTGTCTAAAATGGCCCACCGAAACGACCTGTCTTTTTGAATATATCTATTTTTAGTTACCAATAATTATTCTGTTTAAATTTCAACGTGCCGCAAATATATTTTTTAAGTTCATCTTTAAAGTTCAATTCCAGATATATGTTATAATAGAAAACAGTATCACGGATAATTGGAATAATGAAAATAAATCAATTTAAACACTCATTGATTGCAACGTTTCGTCTTTTTTTTTTATTAACACTTTTTTTATTAAGAGCTTGAAAAGTCTTAATAAAAAAAAGACGAAACGTTGCAATCATTGAGTGTTTAAATTGATTTATTTTCATTATTCCAATTACCCGTGATACTGTTTTCTATATTTTTAAAGTCTTAATACAATTTTGCAAACACTTAGCTAAGTTTTAGACCCGATTAAAAAATCTGGATTTTTTATTTTTCAACTCATTAAATACTAAATTTCAAGGTATTAAAATTTCAAAATGCCTCAAGGATTTTTTATTGCGCAAAATTTTTAAAATCGGTTAAGTCAGTTACGACCCGGCACTTTTCAGCCAGGTCTGTGTTTTTGTATTTGGATATTACTAAAGAGTTATTGTATAAATTATGCAACTTTGTCGATTTAATAGGCGTTTATGAACTCTACAGTTCATAAACGCCTATTAAATCGACAAAGTATTGTAAACGCTCGACAACTCGAGCCAATGCCTGCAGGTCGATTTATACAATAAAGAAATACGCTTAGTGTAAGTCAATTCTGAAGGTAACTCCGTATTTCCCTACATTTTATTGGGCCGCTTACGTGTTATCAAAGGTCAACACCGGTTATTGACGGGTCATTTCAATGGAACCAACTATGAAGTCGCACCACTCGCGTCCCACTTGTAACCGTATTCATTATGTTAAACACCTGTATTAATTATTATTATACATTTCATTTCTACGACCTGCCTCTACGTTCGCTCCCACCTCTCTGAAACAAAACACAACTCACCTTACGTGCGAACAGTTGAAACTCGACCGTAAACTAGAGGTGGAGATTTAAGTATTGTATCGATTATCCGAAACTAAACTATCGATTGTTTCAAATTACGCAAACACGATTTGTAAATCTCTAAATTTCTTTGTGAGACACTCGGCAACTGAGGTCATTGGCGTCTATTAGAGGTCATCCATAAATTACGTCACACGATTCTTAAGGGGGTATTCTTATGTGACCACTTCGAAAAATCGATTTTTTTTTCATATTTCAATAGTAAAACCTATCGCAAATATGCTCTGAAAAATAGAGACCGAAATTCCTAGTTTTAGATAAATTACAACTCATATAGTGGCCGACGCGCCGTAAGCGACTTGTTGGCTCTTGAAACTTTAAACGCATTTTTCTGGAAACCTTATTTTCTAAAACTGTCATGGTCCTAAAAAAAAAGTATTCAACCGATTGCTTTGAAATTTATATATGTTCTTCTCATTAATGGTTATTGTCCGTACTAAAATTGCTTATTTTCGAAAATATTTTCTTATTTTTTTAAACGATTTTTAACAAAAAAATTAACAAAAAACACAAACTTTTTTCTACAGTCCGCCATTTTTTTTTTAAATGAAATTGATTAATTTTGGTAGGGACGATAGCGACATCCCTACTGAACAATGATCCATTCGATTTTTTTATTTCAGACAACATGAACAGCCGCTATTACCATGACTAGTGACCTGCTTTTTTTTAGTGTAATTTAATTTTAAAAAAATATATATATAAAAAATGTAAAATAAGAGAAAAAAAAATTTTTATAGTTTAAGATACAAACAAAAACATATAAAAAAATTAAAATGATTGAATGTTATTGTCGGCTAAAAAAAAATTCCCTAAAAAGAGGTAAAATTTATGCGTTCACATAAGAATACCCCCTTAAGATTGCTAGATACCTCCCCTTTCCTATGACACATTTAGTTACATTTTCATATAACCCTTCCCTGCCAAGTGACGTCACATTTTGACACTAATTTAATAATTCATAGACATTTTTTTTAACAATTAAATCAAAATCTTATTTGCAGGTCTTTAATCGCAGTTTATTTTTATTAATATTTAATTATACATTAATTAATATTATTGTGGATAAAAATATACCTTTTTTCAGTTTATGGATTAACTCACTAATCCCTTGTTCTCTATCACCTACATGCCACATTATTTTTTAAAGATTTGAACTTGTGACATCACAACATTTAAAATCCCTCGAACCCTCCTGTCACATTTTTGTCAAAATCCATGATGACCCTCCTACACTCTAACATGTGACGTAATTTATGGCTCTTTAAGGCTGAAACCTAGCGGTAAGGGGCGAGGTAGGCAAAAAACATATTGTGGGTGTGACCTTCTTTAGCTCTGTCTCGCTCAAATCATCCGCACGTTTCAATTTTTGGCTGGTGCCAACTACGAGGCTAAAGATGCTATTGCAAGGGTGCCGCTGTCAATTGATTTTTGGAAATATTTTAAAGATTTAAAAAACTTTTCCGAAAAAGGAAGAGTCACTTTAGGTTTGTGATGGAACAGTTTTGTGAAATAAGTACGAATGTCACAGTGTGACATTGAAAATGTGTGTTTTTTTAGCACAATTAATGCCATTTTTTCTAGTAAATCGTACATAAATTACAAAAGTAGTCCATTAGAGACCTAGATTTGTTCTTTGTCTTCCTTATAGAGAAAGAATGTTTGCAGAATGTTGACGAATAAGTCTACAATCAGTTGACAGCCGAAGCTCTATTTTTGACTTAAATTCAGTGGAGGAAATGATCTCTGATCGGGATTGATGGGGCCGGTAATGCGTTGAGGGGGAAGATGAAAAAAGCGAAGTTTGGCTTCGGCCAAAAAACTGGCCTTGGATCGAACTCGACTTACGGCATAATCAAAAATTCCATTGTTGTGTCTCCATTCGGCACAGTTTTAAATAAAACTAAACATTTTTTTTTACAATATTATGTAAACAAAACACACATAAATTAATATACATAAAACATTATCATGAAAACCTAAATAAGTGAATTTATCATCATTAATTTATTATCATTTGTTATTTTCGGATAAAACATTCAATAAATAACAAATAGAAAATAGTAAATCTTTTTGTTGTTCATATCAGCTGTGATAACGACCATGTCAAAACAGAAAGTTTTTTTTAAATACACGTGATTTTTCTATATTCGTATTCTTTTTTTTGCGTATTAATCTAACAGACGAATTCGCCGTTATTGTTTCGACTGCATATTTATGTGATCCTTCTATTACAAGTTTTCAAGGTCTAATCTCGAGAGTGAAATGATCGCTGGTAAATTTCAGCTTCTTCGTAAATTGTTTAGAGTGACTAATCAATAAACATTATAGTACGGATCGCTTAACGGAGTGGCTCTTATAATAGTCCGGGAGCCAGCAATCCTGAAAGCTCCGTGATTAAGGATAGTAAAATTTTTAATGAAAATTGAAAGTTTACACTTAGACGAATAAGATGCGCTTGGTCGGCGTGGATTTTATTAGCCGAAAATGTTTTAAATAAATTATATATTGTTAAATGTCTTTAATGTTTCTCTGTCATCGTGGATTTTGATCTTTCTTATAGGTAATTTTGTGCAAAATTTCATACTTATTCAGAAAAAATCCGGCCGACCAATGTTTTTTAGCCGGAAAGGTCCCGCAAACCTATTTAAATGATATGATAGGGAGTTAAATTTCTCTATTATCACGGAATCCTTTTTTTTTTTTTATTTTACGTATTTTAATGTCACTTTCGAAAATATCTTGGTACAGCATAAAAAAGCATAATAAAAACTGGCTGTTTCTAAGCACGCATACCAAGATATTTTTGAAATTGACATTAAAATGCGTAAAATAAGAAAAAAAAAGGATTCCGTGATAATAGAGAAATATAACCCCCTATCACATCATTTAAATAGGTTTGCGGGACCTTTCTGGCTAAAAAACATTGGTCGGCCGGATTTTTTCTGAATAAGTATGAAATTTTGCACAAAATTACCTATAAGAAAGATCAAAATCCACGATGACAGAGAAACATTAAAGACATTTAACAATATATAATTTATTTAAAACATTTTCGGCTAATAAAATCCACGCCGACCAAGCGCATCTTATTCGTCTAAGTGTAAACTTTCAATTTTCATTAAAAATTTTACTATCCTTAATCACGGAGCTTTCAGGATTGCTGGCTCCCCGCCTGTAAGCCTGTCAACGAATAATTATTTTGATAAAAAAGACTCCGGACTACAAAAAGAGCAAAGTACACTTGACATACAGGATCTCGCGTTTCCAAAATGTAATAAAAATAAAATTGTCTCTATTGGCACACTAGATGTCAAAATTGATAATTAGGGTGAATAAATTCGCGGGTGAAGGGTACTATTCAACTCTAACTTCACCTTATAAAGACACTATTTATAAAGTTTGTTGTTGTGAAGGCTTTGACCGCGGAACGCTAAGTGTACGGAATAAAACATAATTATTATTTACTCCGAGTTTGATAAGGTTATCGAAAAGGTCTTTTTTCTCTCTCGGCATTTTATCGCTTATTGCATTGTTTTATGGCGTATAGTAACTGCTATCACCAATTCTTTTCGTAATTGTAGTAAAAAAAATACCTACTCGTGATTTCTTTAATCATTATTATTTTCAAGTAGATTAAATAATTGCGAATTGCTATTATTAGTTCCTTCACAACTCAAATAGTATGTATGCACATAAACTATTGGCTTTGGTCAAATGGCGGGACCTATTTCTTGACTGTCCTCCTGTATCATTCGACTTGAAAATAATCGAAGAACTTGTATGTTTCAGACCGAATTTGATGCATCGTTGGATCATCCTTTCTTCGTGTATGGTCAAGGCTGGGCATCCCTGTTACCCGACCGAACGTTTCAAATTTACGGTCTGAAATGCATCAAACTTCAAGTCGGTGATGTATGCGTGTCCTTGACGCCTCGAAACGAGGACGTCGTGCCACATACACCACCGACGTCGACCGTTAACAATAAAGGGGCAACTATTACGACAACGGCGACAACGACTGCCATGACGGCAAGGCAAATTGTGTCGCCGAAGACGAGTAACACGACAGTCTCGTCTGCTTATCAGGTGGCGCCGGTTGACAGAACTATGCCGCCACCGCCGCCTACGACTTCGTATCATCCAATTATGCAACAGCATCCTCTGTCGCCACCACACGGATATACCCTGCCGTCGCCCCAAGGACTTTCGTCGAGGCATCATCAGCCGTTGTCGCCGCCTCATCATCCTCACCAAACGTACTCTCATCAAAACCATCACCTCCTGTCGCAAGGCACCAATCCGTCGTCTTCGCAGAACTATCCCATGTTTGCGCATCAGCAGCACGTTACGCACCCACCGCGGACGCATTCAGCTGAAGAAGTTGCAGCTATCGAGGCTTCCAATGCGAGAAAAAGAAGATGGTCGGCACCGGATCAAATAGGAGAAGACGAAGAACAACAGCATCCTATTCCACTTCAGAAAAGGAAGGATTAATCCGACGGACCGAATGGATATCATCGACTAGTTAGGAGTGGAATGTTGCTGGGAATGAGAAATGTTAGCAGAATGTGAGTTCTTTTACAGAAGAGAATGTCACTTCATAAACAACAGAAGTTTTCAATGAAGGGATGTAATTGACTCACCGGTAGTGGAAGTTTAGATTTTGATTTCTTTTTTGGAGCCTCTCAGACTGTGTTATTATGTAACCGTCGTCTTACGCAGTAACTCTAAATCTATGAGGGGTGCCTCTTTAGAAGAAGATTAAGATGGATATATCGAAGAAATATGGACGTACCTTTTGCATTTGCTATATGAAATTATGAAGTTCAAAGTTCATTAATTAATTTGAGAAAGGATAACGTCAAGGTCATTTCCAGAGGAGTAAAAAAGATTAAGTATCCATGGTCTAATTTAAAATTAACGGTCAGAATCAAAGTTCAGTGTATATAGCAGAGTCAGCATTTCATTATTTTTCAAAAAAAGGTGATTTTGTGAATTGTGGCTAGTTAAAATGACTGATTACTAATAGAATGTAACATTTTAACCGACTATTATTATATTTTAATGATTGAATTTTAATTTTTAAGTTAGTGTTAAAAAATAGGAATATACGTAAAACCGAAAATTGGGCGTGATTTTAAAAGAAAAAAAAATATATATATAACTGTTAAGTATTAAAGAAAGTGATATATTTATGGAAAAAATAAACGATTTATTCCTAAAATTGACAATTTTATATTTAAAATGAACTATATGACACTAAATTATATAATTTGTTATACAGATAATTAGTGTTCTTAGTGCAAAGTTGTCACTAAGCACACGTAGTCGCCGAATCTTTTGTTTTATAAATAAACAAACGGAGTACGAAGATGCAACCAGTCATTTGTTAAATTGTGATACAAAAGAACATGTGCTTTTCTTAACATTGTGGTTGTACGCCGTAGAAAATTCTGCTACCAGCTGGGCAGAGAGCAAAATTTATAAAATCACGCTTTGAAATTTTAACATTTTTCTTGTCACTTTAAGGGTCTTGTTGCATAAGCTCGCACAAGAGATGATACGCTTCAAGTTACATTTTATTTACAAGTATATTAACATAACCCTTCATTTTTACGTAGTCGTGTAATAAAACTGATTTTTATTCCGCTTAAGAGCTGATATGTATCGGTTCGCCAGATTAAGTTTTTCGATTAACCAGCTCAGATATTGTCAAAATTAGTGATATTCTTTTTGAAAAATCATTTAAAAGTGTATGAATAATTTTATCTGTAAGATTTTAATGTCTGTATACAAGAAAATGGAGCGTATTACCATCAGTTGAGAGAACTTTTTAACTGAGATTCTTGAAGTGTAGCCTTATAGTAGATTATATATATCTAGTGGCATAATGAGACGTATTGCTGATGGCTAGTGACATTATGTTAGCGCAGGGAGTTTTAACAGTAACACGAGTCAGAACTTCATTGCGCCCGAAATATATATATTTATATATATATATATATTTATTATCCTGCCCTTACAAAATAGCTGCTTATTTCATTTCTAGTATATTTTTCAAAATTTTTGCCATTTCACTTGTGTAGAAAACTTCACCTCTAATAGCAGTAGCTTTGGTAATCGCACGCAGAATAACCGTACATTATTATAGAGTTGTACTTTACCGCACTCGTGCCTAATGGGTCACTTTACATGCCTGGATACATCCATGTAAGCAGTCATTTTATAAGAGGCAGTGCGAGCATAGTTTTGTTTTTTGTTATTGCTCATTTGTCTCACTCTTGTCCAGTTTTGATGGAGAATTTTCAAATTCAAATGGTGACGAAAAAAAGTAATTTAGCTAGTGATACATTGATAAGTATAAATGATCATCTTCTATTTCAATTCTTTGTAAAATCACCTTTCTTCTAACTTACGGCTGGACTTGAAGGGTCTCAGTTCAACTTCTTCAAGGCCAGTACAGATTTTATGACATCAAAATGTAAAACTGTTCAAAATTCTCAAATTGCAGAGAATTCTAATAGAACCGACAGTCATTTGTTTCGTTTCTCTACCTCTTGGTGACAAGATCTCAAAGTATGATATATTTTTAATTATTATATATTATACATATATTTATATATTTTGTTTATTCAATGTGAAAATGCTGTTACTTCATTACTAAGTTGTTATTAATGATGGGACGAAAATAACTGTTATGGAGAAAAACACGATTCCAAAAGAACAGTTACAAAAAAAATTATCATTTTCTCTTATCATTAATTAAGCGACGATTGATTTTAAATATGTATTTATGGCAAAAATAAATTGTTAAAAATTTTTCAATGTTGAATTTGATTAATATAATTAACCGTTTGTATTGTTGTAACAGTTTTATTATATTATTATGAATAGAATGTATGCTTTTAGGGCCATTGTTGCCCAAAATGGAAATTTAAAATCTTGTTGCTCCTGTAAGTTGTATGCCATGGTTCGAAAAATGTTCCGGATAACACGAAGCGTTGCTAAAAACATCTTTGTACGAATATAAAGAGAGTTTGTTCACACAATCTTAGAAATAACTGAATTGATTTGAAAAATTCTTTGATATATTATTACGCATCGGCAAAAAGTGGATGAGCAATGAACGAAAAAAGTAGAGCACGTTATCTGGGAATTATAAATATAGCCTTTATGATGATTGATGAGGAAGTAGTCTTAAACGAATTTATCAAATTGGTGCAATAGTTTCTGAGATTAGCACGGACAAACAAGTATAGATTTGTGTTGATTATAACCACACCGAAATCTACCCGGACGACGAAGCTGGACCGGAACGCTGGTTGAAAGTATAAAGATTTTCTTGACAGCACTTTGCGCCACCCTGAATGTCTCGAATTAACGTCAAGCCAATGGGAAACAGAACTGAGCAATCGTTTAGAATTGTATTAAAAGAAATGAACAACTTAAGTAAAATTATGTTAATAATTAAATTATATATATCTTTGTATACAGTGTGATAGTTTTTCTTTTTGTTTTTCGCTTTTTTTTTTGTGCAGCAGAAACGTTAATTCTTTATCCACACCGATATGTATGATAGCCGGTGCTACCAAAGTAGAAGTCTACTAAAATACTAGAAGGCAGGGTGTAAGCCATGGGCATCGGTGACGTAAGCAATCGACTCAATCAATCACAGACGTGACATGGTCACGTCTGTGATTGGTTGAGTCGATTGCTTACGTCACCGATGCCCATGGCTTGGTTTTTCAATTACTGTTATCTCAACTGTTTGGAAAAAGACTTCATAAATGTCCTGATTTATTTTATTTTGTGATAAAATGGTGATAATAGATAAAAATGGGAAACACGTAATTTCATCAAGTCAGAAAATCTGATTTGACAACGACCTTAGTTGTAATCACGTTTATATAGAAAGAGTTGTCAAACTTTCTGTTATCAGAACTGCAGAAAAACAAATGACTGATCTATTGAAAAATTGAAATCTTATTTCGAAGTGGAGTTTAAGTACACTATGTTTCAAGCAGGATCGATTTGAAATTCTGCAGTGCTTGTCTTTGGGAGATATTGCCACAATCTTAAGGTCTAACCTAACTTTTCTGACAGTGCTTTCTGCAACCCAACATTGAGAAATGTCGTCTTCAAACAAAAATAAAGGCGCCGCTTTTATATATCAGGAAATAATTATTAAAAAACAATTGAGTGATAAAGAATTAATTAATATTTATATGGAAAGATCTGTAATTAATAAACAGTAAAGCAGCAGAGAGATTTTTTTTTTCAATGTCAGTGTAAATTTTGATGAGAACATTATAACAAGTAAACTATTTTTTCCGCTTCAGTTGTAAGTACGTAAAATTTCAGAAATATTAATAAAATATATATTTTGGTTCTTTCTGGAGGGCCAAAAAAACATGACAATTCAATTTTGTTTGTACCTACTTTAGAGTAAGGTTTACTTATGCTTGCAATCAGACAACTCTTCAAACAGCGAGATGAAATTTAGAAAAAAGTTAAATGAAATTTTAACAAAATAAAATTACTTGCAATACTGTTCATTTGGTTTTTATTTGTATAAAAGACGTTTCAACCAACAGTTTTGGTCCTTTTCAATTTTCAAAAATATATTTTTGAAAATTGAAAAGGACCAAAACTGTTGGTTGAAACGTCTTTTATATAAATAAAAACCAATTGAACAGTATTGCAAGTAATTTTATTTTGTTAATATATCTATTACTGTTGGTAGAGTCAATATTATTAAATGAATTTTGTTTTCAGAAATTATACTTTGAAATTTAAAGCTCTGCAAATTAAACTTTTTTTGTCTTTTTTTATAGATTAACTGCATTTTTGTTTGATCTTATTCCTTGTTACTTAAATTGATCGTGTATCTTAAAATTTTTAAAACTAGGTATCTATGAGTTGTTTTTGGAAATTTTAATGTTTTTTTTATATAGTATGCAAAATACGTATTGTAACTGATTTTTAATAATATGCTCCTTGAAAAGGTTGATTCTTTATACGTAATTAGAAGAATTTTTTTTAAAAGTAACTTTCGAAACTAATGTGCCATATTTATTTTTGAACGGGACTAATAAACGTAAAATGCATTTATTTTTCATCCACATTGCTACGTTTTTATTAGACAGAAGACGTCAGTTTATAAGTTCCCCAACTTGTGTACTAAACCATCAAAACTTTGCTTTAATTGTTGTAGCAACAAAAAAAATTGTTTATTTACAGAAATTGAACCAACCTTTTCGGAATCTTAGGCTGTGATACAAATAATTTGTATATGGAGAATGGTTATTTTGTTTTAAACAGTTTTAAATGAATAATCAAAAAATATGTGCAATGAAGCCTCGAAAAATTGAAGATCAAACTGAATTTTAAAGATGGAAATAAGTTTTCTGTATCGGACGTCCGCAACAGCACCGTATTTAGAGATTGGCGAAGAGGATGGCCCACGCCAGGGACGCGAAAACTCTTAAGATAAGGCACTATTCCGCGACAAAAATTATTTTCTTGTCTCATCAGTGGCGGCTCGTGGTATGTTAATTTTGAAAAAAATGTCATCCTTTCAAAAAGTCGCAAGGCGTTCATAGAGTAAGGTATTGTAGCACCAGAACAGATGTTGATCACAGTCGTGGAATTTCGATCATGTTCGGCGCGATACGTAATCTGGCGCATTTTCATTGGATAAAACCGACATGTTTTTCTCTTTAAGAGAAACCCAACAACTTTAACAGAGTTTATGGACACTTTGTCTTTATTGTAAAAGAAATCTGGCTTTGTTGTATAAAAAGTTCATACTAAATACAAAAATTCTTCCTACGTAAAACTAGTAACAGAAAAAATCTGCGAGACAAAACCAAATAGTTTTTATTGTTAAATGATTTGGGAATTGTGAACGCGAGTTGGTTTAATAAGTTAAATCATTTGTTTTCCCTCTAGTATGTATGTTGTTACTTTGATGATGGTTTTTTGTTTCATCTCTTAATTTGTATATTAACCGTTGTATCATTTTGACTAATTTAACTTCAATAAAGATGATTTTATTGTTGTTAATTGTTCAATTTAAAAATGGACGCGACTGAATTTGATGTTATTTACACAGGAAATGACATTTTAAATAGATGAACATTATTATAAATATATATTACATTTATATATATTATGTTTGGAAGTCGGACGTTTGCAGTGCATTCTGGCGGTCAATTGTGGTAGCTGTCTACATTTTCTCAGGAATTGACTTCGTGTAGCGGAATAATTACTTAATTACAAGGAAAATATATAGATTACGAAAAAGTAAATTATTTATTTTTTTTCGTTTTTTAATATCTTCAATAGTTCTTCAGTCGGTCAATGATTTGAAACTGGTGTTGGGTGAAGCATTCACCAATGCATAACCGTTTCCGACCCAGTACCTACTGCAAAATCCGATTTCTAAATTATATCAAATCTATTTGTAAAGTTTGTTAATTATTCATTTTTTATCATTATAGATTTTTTAACAACATATTGTCCCATTTTCAAATTCATATAAATCTATACAAAAAGAATATTGCAATTTATTCTTAAATAGTGCGAAAAATATTTTTTAAATATATGTAACAGTTGTAAAAATATAAAATTATATTTACTATATAAAGGTGGTAGTTTTTTTTCTATCCTGGTTGTGTTCTTTTTAAGTTAGGAAACAAAAATTGTTTGTTAAATTAAAACAAAACTCATTATCTTCATCCTTTCAATGGTTGATTGTAACTTAACCGTTTAACATCTTGTTTCAGAATTTTATATTTGTCCTCCTGTCGGTCCGGTGAATACAGCCAAATATTTGGACCAATGTTAATAAAATTCTTTGAACTACGACCGAACAACGGGCATAAATGGTTTTGCGTTCAAATAGATCGCGTTAATACAAGGACGCCATAGGTGAATAATAGATGATGACGTCAGCAAGTACAAATTATGAGTTAAAAGTTAGTTGAACGTCAGTTCATCAAACAAAGTGACAGTCGCGATCTGCATGTATGCAGATGCTGTTTTGTTTTAGTTAAAACCAAATATATTAGGTAATTTGTTTTTGTTTTGCTTTTTTTATCAATTTAAATGACTAATAAGTCAAAATTGTTTTATCTATAGTTGGTGTTTACCTATATTTTTTTTAAATCGCTAATTTCAAAAAACGAATCCCAGTCGGATAACGACTAATGAAGGAGTTGCCTATAAGTAAATTAAAGGGGATGTTTGTAGATTATAGACGCTCGACTACTGAGTTCATTAACGTCTGTAATTTGTACTAAATGTTTTCATATAATTTTGCGATGTTCTTTCTAATTTTAAAAATTCTTTATCAGCCAAAATTTAAAAAAATGGGTTATAGTTCAAAAATAATAAATTTCTTTCCCACATCTGGCGATCAAATACATAAAAAATCGGAGAAAATGACGATAGATAGATTGTATATTATAGACGTTCAACAACAGAGGTCATAAATAGAACAAATAAAAGCGTATTGCCGCGGCACGCCGTAGGTATATTTCTTTTTAATTAAGGCCTGTCCTGATAAGTCTGGTACGTAATAGTCTGCTTCTTTGAAAACAGCTGATGGACCTTGTGGTTCGAGTGACCGCGTTTCTCTTATAGATATTAATTAGTTTTAATGAGATGTGTTAATTTCCCCATATCGACTAAACATAATATTGGTGTTATCTTATCACTCAAAGACAGTCATAATTTAAAAATATCGACAATTTATCTTTCTTTTATACGGGAGGTTGAGCTGGTCATCTCATGTCCTTTTAAAGGCCGCTACAAACGTTATGTTTAGCACTCGACGAAAATGTGAACTCGTACTGGACTCAAATATCCCTGGTTATTGGTGGTCTTAATTAGTGTATTTGCCATATGGCAACATACACTATTGGCATCGGTCGGATGGCGGGACCTAGGTGTCGGACCAAAATTTCTCGACGTTTCATAACCTCCTAAACACTTTGGCACCATTTTTAAAAATGTTTATATATATATGTATATATATATATATATATATATATATATATATATATATATATATATATATATATATATATACGTATATATATATGTGTGCGGGCAATAACTTTCGAAAGAGTTAATTGATTTTAACTAAATTTGGGCCACGTGTTGAAATCCATCACCGCAAGAAGCCTATTTAAAATGGGCGTAATCGGGCCATTTTAAGGGTAGTTTTGAAAAATGTTTTTGGGCCCCAAAATATCGAAAAAATTCTCATAATCGTTTCAAAATTGACATTTAACCCTTTAGTAGTAATTAAAAAGTGCCCCTAAAATTTTAATAAAATCGGCCCCACAGGACCGGACTTACAAATTTTATGAAAACACTAGTTTGCAGATAGTGAATTATTTACTGAAAGTTGTATATAATTTGGTATAGAGGTTCGTTTGATAATAATATTGCAATTAAGAAAAAAAATATTATTTTAAGGGGTGTATTAAGGAGTCAAATTTTTTATTTTACCCAAAAACCAACTTAAGTTCGCATAATAAAGCCACACTACCTGTATAAGCAAATACACTATATTGTCGGCAGGGTTTTGGCACTGCGACCCGGGTTTTTAACGATTGAAAGTAGTAAAACGATAAAAAGATATACAATAGTGCCAGTGCCGGATTAGCCACGTAGCAAGAGTAGCAAATGCTACGGGCCCCGCAAATTTAGGAGCCCCGCGCTCCAACGCCTGCCTGACCGTAATAAAAAAATATTAATTTAGATAGGAGGAAGACATTTTGGAGAAATCCTCAAGTATGGTCAGTGCTTACGAAGATGATTTGGAGAACAGCCTAGGTGGCGAATTAGTGCAGTTCGCAGAGCTGCTGAAAACAGATGTGGCTACTGTTATTGACAGCAAGAAACAGGAGCCTCTGGAACAGCAATTTTATAAACTTTTATTAAATAATTCTTTAGAATCGTGTTTCCCAAACTTAGAAATTGCCTTGCTCATTTACTTGTCTCTCATGATCACTAACTGCAGTGGCGAACGTTCTTTTTCAACTTTAAAACGTATTAAAAATGAATTAAGGTAGTTGTCGTGGTACAATATTGTCAAAAAGTTATAGATTATACGTGCCGCAAAAGTATACTAACTTTTAGCTAAGTGATCCATAATTTGTACGCAAGACTGTACCCGTGGAAACGCAACCCATACAGTATTCATATGCATGTATACTTTTCTATAAATAATTAGACGGTAAAAAAAATTTCTTATTTTTTTTTAAACTCATAACAAATGCATTGAAAGACTGTCAGTTTTTGGAAAGTTTCTGACAGTTAGTTCCTTTTTTATAAATAAGAAACTGGTTCAGAACTACAGAGATCGTATACAGTCAATGTTAATTATCCAATTTTTAATTAAATTTATCTCGGATTATATACGGTCGATCGACTTCAAATTTTTAGGGTAATTGTAGTATCATGTCCTTAACTGTGTGCCTTAACCACGACAACTACCTTAAGGAACACGATGGGCCAAGAACGTCTTAATCATCTCACTTTGTTGAATATAGAGCATGATTTGCTTAAAGAAGTCGATATTGAAAGTGTTATCTCTAAATTTGCCCATATTAAATCCAGAAAAGTTTATTTGTAACAGTTTTGTTTTATTTAATAGGTACCCTAAACTTGAGAACCTAAAGCAAACCAAGGGGCCCTTGACAGAATTTGCTACAGGCCCCGCACTGGCTCACTGGCTTAATCCGGCACTGAATAGTGCTGAGAACTTTGCACTTGTAATAATGCTTAAAGCATTTTGTAAATCAGATGCTCGACCATAAATTAAAAATCAACATCAGACACATGTTTGAAATATTTAATTTTCATGTAACTTTCACTTGCGATTTGAGATAGAATCCGAATACAGTTGGTGCGACAAGGACAGATGATGTGAAACCACACGTGAAACGAATTTTTGTTCCCAAGGTGTCAGCCCTGCGCATTATTTGCACCTTGTACTATTTTTAGAGAGAGAGAGAAACGTGCTTAATGAGCTCACCATGTTTATTACCAGCATGGTTTTATCTTAACGACTTAACCTAAGCCAAACCGGACTCTATATTTCGGAACGAACTGGTATTGTACATAATTTCGAAAAAATCGGTCAAAGTGTATTTGAGTTACGTCGATACAAACAACAATTATAAAAACGTTCTCTCGCCCTACGTCTAAGTTCAAGAGGTAAGAAATTATTTCTCATTTTTAGGGTTCCGTACCCAAAAGGCAAAACGGGACCCTATTACTAAGACTCCGCTGTCCTTCCGTCTGTTACCAGGCTGTATCTCACCAACCGTGATAGTTAGAGAGTTGAAATTTTCACAGATGATGTATTTCTGTTGCCGATATAACAACAAATACTAAAACAGAATAAATAAATATTTAAGTGGGGCTCCCATACAACAGACATGGTTTTTTTTGCCGTTTTTATAGAAAATTGTACGGAACCCTTCGTGCGCGAGTCCGACTCGCACTTGGCCGGTTTTTATGTAACCATATACGTATATACAGAATGATTCATAAAAGATGCGCAGGACTTTAGGGGAAGATAGTTTGTTCAAAAATATGAACATTTTTTTTTTAAACATGGGTCCGCAAACGGACCGTTTTCGAGACAGGGGGTCAAAGTTGAGAAAAAAAATCGTTTTTCGTCAATATCTTTAGAACCGTTAGATGTACAACGCTCAACTCTTGCATACACTTTTAACCTCATAAATATCCTTATTTTAAGGTGTAGACAAAGTTTTTTAAAAAAGTCAATGGTGTAGATTTAGGGTATTTTTAGTATTTTAACCGCCCTAATTTCTACGCTACTGAACAAAATGCGGTTTTTAGAACCGCCAATGTTTTTGAGCAAAAAAGGTACTCTTGGTCCATTGCTCTAAAGTGATCCGTTTTCGAGAAAAATGGCATTTTATGATCAAGAACATATTTTTTTTTTGTTTTACTAAAAATTTATTTTAATTTGGACACAATTAGTTTATGAACACAACTTTGACCTCGTGTATCTCGAAAACGGTTCGTTTGCGGACCCATGTTTATAAAAACTTTTTTTCATATTTTTGGACAAACTATCTTCCCCGAAAGTCCTGCGCATCTTTTATGTATATAAAATGGATGTTGGTATATCTGTTTGAGATTTCACACCGTTTGACCCATCACAATGAAAGTTGGCACATGTGTTTTTTCACTATTGTGTTTCATTTCAGTCGCGTGCAAGGAACACCGAAGCTTCCAGTATAAAAAAAGTTTAATAAAAATACAGTACAATCTCGGTAACATGAACATAAAAAATCCTGAGGAGTTCATACTAGCGGTATGTTTATATTATCGAGGTTCACAAGAAACATGTACATTAGGGTGGTCCTTAACAGGGGTATTGTCAAATTTCTATGCTTCCAGGGGGTCAAACCTTTCCAAATTGATAAAAAAAAATTCTCTAAAAATTTGAGCTCTTGATATTAACTCTAAAATAGTTTTCTAAGAAAGCTTCTTATGGAAAATAAAATGTAGAAAACTCCTTTTGTTCTTCCAAATTTTAAAACTTGGGGACAAATGAATCTACAAAAATGAGACATACATATTCTTGTAGAGAATGTAACGCTTTACAAAAAAGGTAACTTGTGATTTTTTGGTAAGTTTACTGGTTCAAAAGTTTTCCGAGGATAAAGTTTAAACTTTTTTTTGTAGAGCGTTAAATTTCTACAAAAATTATGTTCATATTACTGAGCCGTTCATATTCCTATTATCGCGATTGTGCTGTAGGTATATTCAAGTTTGCTAATAGATAGCAACAAAAACTTGAATATATTTTTTCCTGATTACTTTTCGGTTTTCATCTTAAATGCTTCTTTTGTGCTTTTATGGTAGTCGGGTTTTTATTTTTTTTGATTAACGCTTTTTTCGTGCCTATGACGACGAGTTGTCACTGGACAAAAATAACGCTGAGATAATAATGCGCGTAGTGGTGGTTAGTGTGTGCCGTCCTTTATGTTTATATTTTTCTCTTATACCTTGTTTGAAGTGTTCGTGCCCAGTTGGCGAAGTGACATTTGAGTGACTCTCTCTGATTTCTGATTCGTTACGCGCGTACGACGTGGTGTTTTCACGAAATATCGCAAAGGCAAGCAGATGTGATTTTTAGTTTACACGAAGCATATAAAACTAAAAACAAAATGGTGAGTTGGAATTCTTTTGTTTTTAAAGTATTTTAAGTGTTCAAATATTTTGTAATTGTTCTAAGAAAGTTCACAGAACCTCACTTAAAAGTTCCGAAAATCGTTATCTGACTTCTGAATGTCAATAATAATATTTCGGGGAACCCCATTTTTTTTTCTTCGACCTTGGAACTACATATTTTTCTCTTTGAGCGCGTTTGATATTGTAGATTATAGAGGGCCCTATAAGTGCGTTTGTTAACGGCTAACGTAATAAAAATGTAACGTAATTAACCCTCCAAATATCTCAGTCTAAAATCCAACTTCAATTCAATTAGGGGGCTCAGTGGATCCCACAATTTCAAACGCCTGCAATTTTCCCCGGATTTTGTTTTCAAGGATTTTTCGATGTTTTAAAAAAGATTAAAAGAAGTCCAAATTTTTTCTCTTTAACCTTGGAAGTATTTTTTTTGTGCATACTTTAAAATTTAATTAAGAAAACTAATACCTGAATATGAACGTAATTTAATATGTGCAGCTAGGATTATATTTCAAAATATTTAAAAATACTTTGTTATCTTGTTAATGGATCAAAATTTAATCAAGAATTTGATAAATATGTATTGTTTTATTGCATATCAAGTTTTTCGAAATAATTATCAGGGAAATATGAACAGTAGGTACACAATAAAAGGTAGATAAATAATTTTCAGATAAGTTATTTAAATGGTACAAAGTATAACACGCAACACTATGATTTATTGTCGAGCGTCTATAATCTACAATCTCTCCACAATGATTTTTTCATTGAACATTTCATATCACAATTTTAAGTTGCACTCTTATTTAAATCCGATAAAATACTCATTGTTTAATGCACCTTTTATGTTTTGATGTTTACCGGATTAGCTAAAAATTACGTTTGCTAATTACCTACTCGATTCCTGATAAAAACCAGTCAGCCCATAATCGCCCTTATTAAACATTCTTACGACTTACTGTATTTCTCGTTTGAACACCCGAGTATTAGCGCCGGCTCTAGCCCTTGATCAGGGTAGAGCGAGATTGTCTTTCAGCGCCCTTTGGTCGACGCTTTTACTTCACGTAAATTGTACTTTGGTTTTATGTTAAATAAATAATAAGTCCCAAATTTTCAAAAATCGGCTTTTATTGCAAACATCAACACTAGTTGATTTTAAATTAAGTAGCTTTAATTATTATACTTCTGCTTCTTTAACATTAAGAAAGTTCCTACCGCTGTATAATTAAATTAGTATTCGGTGTTAATTTCAGTCAGTCCCTAAATAATCCTGTTTTTCGAATTTGGCTTTTTGATGCCCCTTGCCACCTGGCGCCTAGTGCGACCGCTCCTCTCGCTCTACTCCAGGACTGGCGCTGCCGAGTACCCAGGATTAATCATAATCTCTGATCAGCACATTATTTTTTACAGCCTTGTTATGACGAAGAGTTCTACCGACGATGTGCAAAAGAGCATATGTGGACAAGTTCTTCAAGTTCAGAAGGAAATTGTTCGTCTTCGGACAGCGAAGTAGAACGTCTAAAACCTCCTCCAATACCGCTTAGTGAATTGGAAGGACGAATGGTAAGCATCAGTCCAAATGGAACTATAACTCGGCCGGGAAAGTTTCAAATTAAACCTGGACAGAAAGAAAATGAGAACAAGATTAATATTCCGGAAAAAACAGTCGATTATATGCAGAAGAAAAAAAGACAACGGAAAAATCAAAAAAATAAAGGTGTCAATATCGCAAAAACAACCGGTCCTAACCAAAAACGCGCAAACCAAAAAAATAATGTCAGGAATATCACCAAAATAGAGCCACCGCTAAAAAGCGAGGTGTTTACCAATACAAATAATTTATGTGAAACTGGAACGCTTAGTTCGAACGGTGTTAGTTGTGGACCTTATGGAACAGTGACAGCAGTCTCTACAACTTCGAACGTAGCCTCTTGGTGGGCACAGGCAAATCGTCAAATTTTTATAAATCAACAGATTACTAGTAAACCGGTGTCGGGTTCAAACTTGACACCAGGCTCTACAATTTCTAATGCAGTGCCTTCACAAAATACCATTTGGGCACCGTTAAATCGTCAAAACTTGACAAATCAAACGATTGCCAATAAAACACTAACAGATTCAAGAGTGACACCAATCTCTGCAATTTCTAACGCACAGCCTTCACAAAATACCACTTGGGCACCAAATCGTCAAAACTTTACAAATCAACCGATTGCCAGTAACGATCTACTATCGATTGATAATGACATTATAAAATTCAACAGTCAACGATCGAAGAATGAAATTCTCAAACCTGTTGAGATAATGGTTCCAAAACCGACGATGAAACATCATCGAGGAGTCGATAACTTAATCGATCCGATGAGACGAATGGAAATAAAAACCGATCAATCAAATCGTATCAGAAATGAGTCCAAAGATAAAACACAATTTACATATGTGACGCCCTCCAATGGAACATTGACCAATCACGCGCGTTCAAGAGATTTTAGAATAAGCAACGATACTCCGATGACTATATCGGCCATAGTTTCAGCGAGAGAAGCTAAAAGGAACGAAGTAACGATTGGTAATCAGTATAGAAATGGAACTGGGCAATTGAAATGTAATTTCAACGCTCGTGATAAGAACCCATACATTGAACAAACGCGGGATGTGTCTACGGGTTTTAGTAGCTTAAAAATGAACGAAACCGACGGTCGTTTGATGGGAACAGGTTCGATAGGTTATGTTTTAACCGATAGCGTTGAAGAAGAACAGTTTGAGAGCAGCTTGACGCCAAATAGTTTTAATTCTTATAGTATTATTGCTTCGGAAACCGAAAGCCAACGTCAAAATAACAACGGCACGATTGCAAACAACGAATCATTTGATAATTGGTATAAATGTTGTTGTTGTTGTCCATGCGTAATTATGTAGGCATTTTTTTAGTAACAAAAAACGACAAGATTACTAGAAACAAAGCTTGGGCGTTAGTATTGTTGAAGCTATGGCTTGGCGAAACGCGAGGGAGGGCGGGAAGTGGGTTTGTGTATTTTTTTTCCAAACAGTTGGGATAAACATACTTGAATAACCAAGCCATGGGCATCGGTGACGTAAGCAAACGTCTCAACCAATCACAAGGTTGGGCATTTGCATTGTTGAAGGTATAACCAGGCGAGACGCGTGAGAGGGCGGGGGAAGTAGGCTTGTGGAGTCTTTTTCCAAACAGTTGGGATAAACATACTTGAATAACCAAGCTATGGGCATCAGTAACGCAAGCAATTGACTCAACCAATCACGGACGTGGCCATGTTTAGAGTGTTACGCCTAACCTTCTAGAATTCTAGTAATCTTGTAAAAACGGTACTCCTTGTATCCGAAAGTTTTATTTTGTAATTTTTTAATGTTTTTATTTTCTTTGTTGTAGTGTTGTTTTTTCTAATACCTACTTGTTTTTTGTTCGTTTTAAAATCGGAATAAGAGAATTATAGTCGATATTAAATCGATTCTTTTAAGAAAACTTAATAAATAAATATACAGTGTGTTCACGGTAATTGGGCATTTGTTATGTCTTATCGAAGTGCTTAGTTTTTTTTTTTTTTACTGTGTAATTGGGCAACATAAAAAACGTGCAATTAAGTACAATATTTACCTATCAAACTCCTAGTTCAAAAATTACCTACCTTATCCTAATTTCCTATAATTCCTTCATTCGCCCATTGCTATTACATAAGTTGAAGTTTTAAAAAAATGTAGAAAATAACGGAACGTGGTAATGGTGTGAAGGGCGTCGAGAAACGGACGTTAAACGCATTATTATTGTTATTATTTGTAGTCAATAAACCAAAAAGCGTTATAAAAATTATAACTTAATATTTTATTAAACGAAAATACATACATTATAAGTCTTATTTATTATTTTGTTGAACACTTATTTATAAACATGAAACTAATAAACTCGACTGCTTCATTTAACGCCATTTCCTTCAACGAAACGTTACGGAACGGAGGTCCATGATGTTCCCAACACTCTAATTGGTTCATTCTGAGGTTCTGTTTAATAACGCTTGTTTCAGCGACTTCTAAATCGGCCAGTTCAGTAGCGTTATTTTTTTCGATTACGTTCGTACCGTCGCATTCGCAATTGCAATCGATCATTTTGTGCGTCACTGAATCTGTGTCGAAATAAAGTGTAAATAAATCTTTTAACTCTTCGTTGGAAAGTTTGATATTGTTTTTATTTTGAGGATCGACAATGGAACCGCTTAAACCGATTTTTGATATTTGGCGCTGATAAATTTTCTCCTCGATTGTACCTAAAAATTCGAACTCGATTTAATATTTTGCGTAAGCATCAAAATAACGAATTCTTGACGATGTGGATGTCAAGCTAATGATTAAAGAATTCTGCTTCCAAAATACCTGTAGTCAAAAGCCTATAAATATACACCGGTTTTTTTTGCCCGTCTCTCCAAATTCTGGACATCGCTTGCAAATCCGTAGCAGGATTCCAATCGCTATCGTACATTACGAGCCTCGATGCACCGATTAAGTTCAGACCGACGCCTCCAGCTTTGGCGCTTAATAAAAAAACGAACGTATCGGAATACAAATTATTAAACTGTTCGACCGTACGTGTCCTCTGATTAGTCGGCGTGGAGCCATCTAACCGGCAATATTTATAATTTTTATGGTCACATAAACCAGCTAGCATGTCGAGTGTTTTTGTGAAATAAGAAATGAGTACGATCTTTTCATTTGTTTTCGTAAGCGATTTTAAAATGGCGTCTACCACTGTTAATTTACAAGAATCTTCGATGCACATTTCGTCCCACGAAGGTAATATTTCTTTTAATTTATTTACTAAACTTGAGTTGTTTAGAAACTGATTTTCTTCGTCATCATTATCATTTTCATTTTGTTGACCGATTAAAGACGGATGATTACATATTTTTTTTAAAGCGGTTATTACGCTCAAATGTTGCACTGAGTTCATTTGAAAATCTACCCTGGAAAGAAAAAAAAAACTTTGTACAGTAAGACCTCGCTTAACGCTGTTTGAAGTTTGACTACAAATTTACGCTTACTCATTTCGATTTTCCCAAAAATCAACCGCAGTTAAATATAATTTCTTTTGCAATTCAGACAATCGGCACGAAATGACAGTTTCCTGTTTGGACGGTAAATATTTATCGTTAATTTCTTGCGTTCGTCTTAATATGAAGCTACTCGTTATTTCGTTCAATTGCGTCGCTCGTTCTTCGCCCAATTGTCTGACGTCGTCTTCGGCATCCGGCTGTCTCGACGCTATAATAGGATCTTCGAAATATTTACGATACTCTCCTACATCGCCCAAAACTCCAGGATTCACGAAATCTATCAACGAATAAAATTCTTGGATGTCGTTTTGTATCGGAGTTCCGGTTAGAATGATTCGACGTCTGCTTTCGACCTGACTTAAGAACGTCGATATTTTGATCGTATTGTTTTTTAATCTGTGTCCTTCGTCGCAAATAATCATATCGAATTTAATATCTTTTATGTCTTCGTTGTACCGAAGAAACATTTCGTACGATATAATCATTACCGGAATGTGGGTATATTTAGTGAAATCTTTCGGTTTATTTTTTGCATCGATAATCATCGTTTGTATGCGTTCTTTGCCGAGCCAACGATTGAACTCGTTTTGCCAATTGCCGACCAGACTACTCGGTGTTACTATAATAATTTTGCGGATAATTGGAACATCACCGTACGGCCCGTGTTTGAGTAACGTCCTGTAAAAAAATTGTCTCGTGTCCAAGGCCGTCTTTAACCTATTGGGGACCCTGGGCACTTTAGAATAACGGGGCCCCTATGACTTTTACAGAGGACTATTTTATTAAAAGAGAATTCTTCAACAACCTTGAATATTGTTAAATAAAGCGTAATGATAATACTCGCCACGGTTGTAAAAGGTTCTGAAATTAGTCACAAACAGCGTCGCAAATGCATATTTTAGAGCCGTCCTAGTTGTTTTGTGGGAAAGGAAGACTCCCACCACCTCCCAGTTACCGGCACAGAAAGTGCGCTCGTCGGTGATTGGTTATCGCTGGTTGTCTTGTCAATTGTCGCTTTCCTGCTATAAAGTACAGTCCAGTACGCTATTGTTAAGTTGTTTCTTTGATTGTTAATTGATCAAGATGCCTAATACAGTTTTGCATAGACAAGCACGAAAAATATTTTTTTGGATGACTTTATGCAAGGAATTAGACCTTTAGATTAAAGAAAAATTAAAAAAATAATAATATAGCGCGAGTTTGTAGTTTTTCAACCAACTGTCCTGCGCAAGCCTCCATTTGCATCTAACTTCAGAACCTTTTAGGTTTAGATTTATTATACTAACAAACCAATAGTTAACGAATACATTATTAAAAAATATATCGAGCCCCAGGGGTCCACAGAGCACACTTTGAGTATGGCTGGTCTATAATTTAGTTCATCTTCCACCCCTGGCAGTTAAAGTGTTAAAAAAAAATTGTCTTAAATTAAAAATGTAAATTTACCAAACCAATGCGATGCATTGTAAAGTTTTTCCAAGACCCATTTCATCGGCCAGTATTGCTCCGTATCCAATATTTTCTCCTAGAAAGCCCATTGTACATGTGTACAGAAACGTAACACCAACTCTCTGATGAGGTCTTAAGACCCTCGCCAGACACGGGTCGACGCTTACAGGAACGATGGGACTGTTGTTTTTGTTATGTAAAATCTACCAAAAATATGTGAATTTAACTCATACTGCAGGCGCTAGACTGCCTCCTGTATGAAAAATCCGGTGGCTTCATTTCGATTGATAATTTCAGGAAAATCTAAAGAATGAATTTCTGAAGGCTGCCGGAAAGCATCGGCGTGCAATTTTTTTTTAACGGAATTATGGGTTTTTTTGAACTTTAAGGTAGCTGTCGTGGTACAATATTGTCAAAAAGTTATAGATTATACGCGCTACAAAAGTATACTAGCTTGTAGCTAAGTTATCCATAATTTGTACGCAAGACTGTACCCGTGGAAACGTAACCCATCCAGTATTCATATGCATGTATACTTTTCTATAAATTGTTGAACTTTAAACCGTTATTTATAAATAATTAGACGGTCAAAAATGTTTTCTTATTTTTTTTAAACTCATAACAAATGCATTGAAAGACTGTCAGTTTTTGGAAAGTTTCCGAAAGTTAGTTCTTTTTTTATAAATAAGAAACTGGTTCAGAACTACAGAGATCGTATACAATCAATGTTAATTATCCAATTTTTCATTGAATTTATCTCGGATTATATATGGTCGATGGACTTCAAATTTTCAGGGTAATTGTATTATCATGTCCTTAATAAGTATACAAAAATTAACAATTTTCTGACGGTGTGCCTTAACCACGACAACTACCTTAAATCATCAATCGGAACAAATCCACCGGATTTTTCATATGGGTCTATCAATACAATAAAAATATGTTCATTAATTCGGCAAGTACTTGGTGCTCTATCGGTGGGCTCGGTAGTATTAGTGGTTCGTAAGTTAGTTGAAACGTCGTTTGCCGCTTTTTTATTCCTGGAGATAAAAAACTTGATGCTTTGCGTTTCAGTTTTTTACTTGCAAGAGGATCGATAGCACCGCTTGAGGCTTTTGGTTTTTCTGTAAGATGTGCGTTAAGAATTTCGATTATTTGGACTTCTTTGCTACCGACACTGCAATTGATAAATTCACAATGAAGTAATGCGATTTGGGTATCGATGTTTATTATTTAATACGTACCTAATAATTGCACCCTCTTCAATAGAAGAAGGCTTTACATTTGTTATTCTGCCTAACACCTGGCCTTCTGTATCTTTCAAAACAGCGGACTTTACGTATACCTCCAAGGAACCATCACCCTCCCATGTTTTGTGTTTTTTCGTCGACTTTTTGCCCCATACGACATTATAAACAGTCGGCCTATCTAAGCTTGATGCCGAATTTATATTTTGCATTTCAGACTCATTTAATATCAGTCTGTCTTTGGGAGTTTCGTGAGGCGAATTATTTTTGGATAGATTGGTAGCCATTATCGATTTATCTGAATCACTCGAAGATTCGTTTGTTTCTTTAGAAGCAGCATGCTGTGATGGCGCAAAAGATCGCCTCATATTAAAAAAAAATAAATAAAATTTTGACAGTTCTACTCGCGGGATAAATTTTAAATAGTTGAGGTTACATATTATTTTACTGACAACACTATAAAATACAAACAACTAGGAATCTTTCTCAAAATATTTTTGAACTTATTTATTGTGAACGTCTGTTAAAAAAGGGACAAATATAAATATTGTAGGCAGTTCTTTATATGCTTATGTTAATTTTCATGCTCATTGTTTACATCAAAACTGTTGTTTTTGTTAAGAAATAAACCTTCCTAGTACCTTTATTTTCTATTTGTTTCTAGTACTGTGTCCCTCTCTACTTTCGTGCCGATTTTCAGTTTGCTTCCACCCTTGCTGCTCAAAAGACCAACTCGCGCAGTCGTATTCAGTGCATTTTAAACGAAGTTCCGAGTCGTGTTTAGAACAAAAATCATCGTATTTACAAGAAATGGTTTTAATAGCAATGTAGATTAATCATGCATTAATTGCTAAGGTCATGGAACCTGACAAAACGGTAAGAGATTTGAATGTTCTATAATTATGTTTTAACAAATCTTCTATTGATGGACATGGAAAGTTGCTTATCATGGCGACTTGGTGCCGACCACGCCGACGCACGTGTTTGCCAAAACGATTTTATTTGTGAGAAAAATGTATGTACTGCTTGAAAAATTGTAAATATTTGACAGCGTGGTAGAGAAAAACATGAAAATGTAGTTGTAATGTTTGTGTGAACAGTGCTTTCATGAATGTGTTATAAATTTAACCTTCAAAAATATCAACAACACAGCAGAATTCGAGTTAAAATGGTAATTTATTATAAATCGTTTCTAGAACATTACATGTATCCACATCCGACTAACATAATTATTTTAAAAATAGAAACTGGAATATATAAAATAGTAATGGTTTTTTTTACAACTCCAATCTGTATTTACGCGTTAGTATGTTATTCCAGATTATTCTAATCTTATTGATTCAGTTGCTGTTTTTTATGTAGATAAATTTTTTTTGCCCTTATTCAGACATGTATTACAATGAAAAACAATAATTAAGAAATGTCAAAATTTGATAATGTTGCTTCAATAACTCATCGACCTAACACTTTTAGCGTCTACACCTTTGAAGTTTGAGCTAAATAATGTGACAAATCAGCCCTAAACTGGTAGATCACCTTAAGAAATTTAGCTTAATGGCAGACCCCAAAGGAGCTGTTTTAGTAATTTTGTTCTCAAACAGTTTACACTGAACGAATCAGGCGCTTTCCATGATGGTTCAGTAAATTTGCTTTCTCGTCATCATCAGTGACTAACCTTTGAAGTTTGAGCTAAATAATGTGACAAATCAGCCCTAAACTGGTAGATCACCTTAAGAAATTTAGCTTAATGGCAGACCCCAAAGGAACTGTTTTAGTAATTTTGTTCCAAACAGTTTACACTGAACGAATCGAGCGCTTTCCATGATGGTTCAGTAAATTAGCTTTCTCGTCATCATCAGTGACTAAATTGTTTTACAGCAGTGTGCGCCGCAGGAGTGCCTTGAATTCCTAGACTGGACGGAGGTGGAGGATTCGGAGAGATACCATCTGAAGGAGTCGCTGTTTTCGCCACAGCCGCCAGAATATCTGCAGCTGCCTTGGACTCCGCAATTCTTACATCAACAGATACCTCCGCAAGTCGAGGTGCCACAGTACCACCAACAACCACACTGGCAACAAGGTCAGCTTTTCTATTACGGTATGGTTATGTTTATTGTTTTTACCATCGCTGTGGCCATCGGTATCGTTAACCCGAAACCCGAACTTTATGATCAACTCCCGCTAGATGTGTATCGCGTAAATGCACTTTGAGCTTGTTTACTTTTTTCGACTTTTCCATCAATATATTTTAATTCTAGTCACAGCGTTTGATCGTATAAGTTTTATATTATCCCCCGGTGTCCTTCCGACGTAGCCGTTTTATTTTTAGTTTAAAATTGATAGAATATGTTTTGTTTAGCGTACAATCCCGGTGAGATGCAGGGTCTGCTGATACCCGCAGTACCAAATCCTCTTTGCCCCGTTTTAATTCGACCGTTTTCAATTCAAGGTCTGTCTGGTTTTTGTTTGCGCGTTGCTATCGAGCTTACTGTAAGCTTAAAGTTTCGAATAACAGATGTTACTAACAGGAGATGACCAAGGTCAGACTTCAAGGGTCTAGGTCTACGAATTCAAATACAATCGATCGCTGATTGGATCCGCCATTTTTAATACATTTTCGGCAACTAATTCAATTTTGTGCTCGTTACCATAGTCAATCAATAGTTTGTTGTGTCTTTTAAAGATTACTAGAATTCTAGAAGGTTGGGCGTAAGAAATTGTGATTGGTTGAGGCGATTGCTTACGTCGCTGATACCCATGGCTCGGTTATTCAAGCATATTTATCCCAACTGTTTGAAAAAGACTCCACAAGCCTACTTCCCCCGCCCTCTCTCGCGTCTCGCCTAGTCACTTTCAACAACAATAATAATAATAAATTCATCTTTAAAGTTCAATTCCAAAATATGTAATAATAAATTTTATTTGTGTTGACCATAAAATACAGGTATACAAAATTGTCAAAGAAAAAAAGAAAAGAAAAAAGAATCATATTAAATCTGAGAAACTATAAGGGACAATACATAACAAATAATTTTTTACTTCTTTTTTAAACTTTGCTTCATTTTTTATACTTTTAATAGAGTTCGGCAATTTTTTGTATATTTTAAATCCGGTATATACTGGGCTTTTTTCAAAAAATGTAGTCTTATGTTTTATTGACCAGCCTTCATTCCTGGTATTATATATTTTTTAACGCCCAATCTTGGTGTTTTGTGTCATGGCAAAATGAAAAATGATTATTCATTTGCGACCCCATTTACAAACAATTCGATATCTCCGTTGGACTTCAAGATTTCAAAATACGCCAAAGCATTTTTACAGATCTTGATGTGATACTGTCATTATTAAAATGAAAACTTCTTACTTATAATTTTATGATCAAAATTACCGTCTTGTATTTTGTATTCAAAGATGGCGGCATCCGGTTTATTGACTACACTCTATACCCACTCTAAACTCAAAATGCTATTTGCCGCCGTCTCTGCAGAGAATTGTCGATCTAAGACCTTTGTATTCTAACCTTACATTTTTTTTTGGTCTAGTTTTCTTTCCGTTTCTTATAAGTACACTAACAAAGCAAAGATAATATCGATGCACAATTTTATCGGGGTAAAAGTAGTGTTTATTAAAAGGTATTCTACTAATATCCTTCACACAGGCAGTTTCCTATTTTTGTACATTTTTTTGTAATACATTAGGTATAAGATATATTTTATTTCTACAAAGCTGCAGAATGCTATATAATTGTTATAAATATTCTTTGTTACAATGCTAAATTAGAAAAAAAATATTTTTAATCCACCAACACCGTCGGGACTTAAACCCGAATCTTTCCACTTTCGCGGCGGAATGAGTTATCAATTACAAATTTTTCTAATTTAGCATTGTAACAATGAATGTTTATAACAATTGTAATACATTGTTTTCTACAAAGAAATATTCCTATCCTACATGAAAATCCCCATCAGTAAAAGAAAAAAAAATAGTTATACCAAAACTCACTTAGCTGAATGCATGTAAAGTGTAATGTCTTTTGACAGCTAATCCGATTTCATTAGATAATGTTGGTAGTCTTGCTGGTTTTAGGTGACCATAAGAGATCGTTATCCTTAGAGTTTTACTATCCATACTGTGTTGGCAAATTCTAAACTCCCAAAGCAATGCAGAACTCGTCGGACTAAATACTGGTTTATTTAGTCAATTTCTCGGGCTGTATCAACCTGTTTCTAGGCTTTTAACAATTCGTGGAGCTTAGAACTGCTTAGGCTAAGTTCAAACTGCCCGAAAAATTGACCAACAAACACACATTTGTGTCCGAAGAGTTCTGTATTACCAACACTTGCTTCAACAATCCAGAACCAGTTTAGGACTTTCCAACGAACAAACGTATTGTGAACGTTCTTTTTGCTTTGTTTTCTTTTGTACTAATACTAAAACCATCTGTTGAATTGTGTGTTGCGTATTTTTTTTTTAAACGTAATTTTTCTTTTAGTGAGTTTTAAAAGATTTCTTAGCATTTTTGTTGTTGAGTATTCTTGTTAGTTTGTTTCGATTGTGACTTAAACTAATTGCTTTTGCGTAATTGTGATTCAGGAGACGATCAAGGCGTATCGTTGAACGGCGGTTCATCGATGTCGCCGAGCACACCGGACATGCTGTCGCCTCATTGTCAACCGGACCAGCAACAACACTCGCTGTACCATCCGCAACACCATCACCACCATCAGGCAGGTGCTGCGACGCCGGCCGGAACGGCGCCCCATCAGCAACCGCTCGTGTATGCGGCGATGCCGCCACCACCTCCTGGACCGGCTTACGCGGCCGCCCAGCATCCACAGAACGTGTTCGTCAGCAACGTAACGGCCAACGTGAATCTGCATCCGTACGTGCCGTCGTATGCCGTATCTCACCAACAACAACAACAGCAGGTGGAACATGAAACTACCCGCGGTAACAGAGGTAAAAATGACACGCAATTGTTTTAGAACTGACAGTTCATAAAAGCGCGCTGTTTTAGTGTTTTTGAAACTCTAATTTTATTTTGATTGTGTTTTCAGGTCGCAACAACAGAAGCCGCAACGTTTCAAGACACCGGTCAAATGACATTGAATCTCCGCCCGTTCAACCGCAGTTTGTGCCGCAGTTCGTCTATCCTGCCTATTATCCTCCGGTTGCCGCGCCGCAGGGACATCATCCGAACGCACAGAACGTTACCGGACATCCGCTGTATATCCATCCGTCTTATGTTTACCAATATCAACCTTTGATGTATCCGGCAGCGGGAATGCAGGTAATTAGTTCGCTCATTTTTTTTACTGGTTTATTTGTTATTTTGATTATTCATTTGTCTTTCAGTAGGTGCATATAGTTGATTTTGTTAGTTAAATCTTTTTCCGTTTTTGCAGGTCAGTGCTGAGTATCAGTTCGCAACGGGCGAACCGGGAGCAACGGCACCAGCGATGCAAGAAGTCCCGGTTGAAAATGCTGCCGATCAACAACAACAACCGTCGTCGTACAGACAGAACGAAGCCGTTGCAGAATCGGCGATGCAGAACCAACAGCAGACTCCGACTGATTCGTTGCCTGCTCAGAACGTCGTAGCGACCGTGATTTTGAACAGCAACATAGAATCGAACCAACAAAACACATCGGCCAAGAAACAGAACGTCAAAGCGTCGACCGGAGGCGGGTTTTTGAACACCCACGTTTCGATCAAACAGAATATTCATTCGGCGGCCACGCCTCGACAAACCGACGCTCCAAAAAAAGCATCGCAGCCCATGGTCGTTAAAGTCGAGAACAAAATCGATACGGTTTTGAACGGTAAAGACGAAGTAACTAAAAATACGATACCGAAACTGGTGACCGTAACGAAGGAATCGGTCGAACCGAGCGTGCAAATACCGGAGCAGCTTCAAGGACAAGTTCCGGTTGTAAATACGGTTAAACCCGCTCAGATGACAGCTAAGCCACCGAAAGGAGCGATCGCAACCGTCCCGCTCACCAAGGCGGCTGTTACTGCGACCGACAAGAGTCAAGTCAACGAAACCGAACTGCAAGCTCGTGTCAAGAACATGCCTCTTATGAAAGAGACAGCATCACCGCCTCCGACAGAGACAGCCGATGTAACGTCGAACACGGTTAACGTAACGCAAGCTACGACTTCCAACAGCCGAGTGACGGTGAATGTGGTTTCGAAATCTAAAAACGACGGCACGAATATCGTATCGTCGACTGTGACGGTCGAATCTACTTCGACCGAGAAACAACCGGCTCCTGTCGGTCAACCCGATGTTACGATTAACGATGAGCCGGTGTCTGAAATGAAAAAGATGGCGCCGGCACCTAAATCGTGGGCTAGTTTGTTCAGTTCGAAACAACGCGAAGCGGGCGTAGTTCCGCTGCCGACCAAGGCGCCTGTTAATGTCGAATCTCCGACGCTGCCTCCCCAACCGAAACCACTCGCGGTGGTTTCACCGATGCCGCCGAAAAACAGTGTTCCGGCGCAGTCTGCCGAGAGCGTTGCGAACAGCGTTGAGGTCAAGCCGCAACGGAACGACAGACGAAACAGAAACGAACAGAAGAGTCCCGGGAGCGTTTTTTTGAACGATCCTAATTCGTATCGGATGGGAGGTTAGTATGTTGACATACTTTTACGCAACTAAAGTACCGAGTTGTAGAAAACTTTGTTAGAAATTCTAATTTGACGATGCTCTTTAATTGTGACAGCACAGAATTCTAGAATTTTTTAATCGAACCTCATCGAAAAATAATGATCAATTGAAACGATTTTTTCTTGTAATTTTCGCATGAATTTTGACGAAAATTTAGCTTGAAAAGTGGTAATTTTTCTGTTTTTCAGTAAATATGATCTAATGTTTTACGTAACAGTTAGACAACGACATTAGACTGTTCTTAAAAACTAATAATATCATTAAAATATATTAAAATATAAAGTCGCTATCAAATAAGATTTTCTGATGATGCTTTTTGCAACATAATCAATTTCATAGGCTTTGACAGATGTATCAAAATGGCAAGAAACGCCGCTGCTACAACTTTGATATAACCTTTAAAATAAAATATTTGTAAAAAAACTTTTTAAAGACAAGCTTTTATTGAATTGTACTAAAAAGTAAAAAATGACTTTTAATACTTTAGATTCATAATTATAAAAGCGTGGGTTGGAACCTCTATGATAGTAACGACCCACGCTTTTATATTTATAAATCTAAAGTATTAAGAGTTATTTTTTACTTTTTAGTACAATTCAATAAAAGCTTATCTTTAAAAAGTTTTTTTACTAATATTTTATTTTGTTCTTTTTAGTCTTTCAAAATTTTTTCGAGTTCCTCTTAGCAAGCCCTTTCATTTGATATCCATATTGTAGGAGTGCATTAAAAATAATTAGTCCGCCATCTTGCATGTGGCGCCATGTTGGATTTAGAATTACGTCACACAGTTAACCTTGCATTGTCATCCGAGCTGAACGTGCATACAAAATTTCAGCTCAATCGGTTGAGGATATCTGCTTCAAAATTGAGTTGCAAGATTCCACCCGTACAAACATATTACATACATTGCAAGTTAAATAATAGCTTGTAAAAAAAGAAACGTCGTCTTGATAATTGTGTATTTAGTTGGTATTTTCATATTTTATATTTTACTGTGAACTGCAAAACTAGCTGCAGTTGATTTTTTTATTTTCACTAGTTACTGTTTTCTAAATTAGTTAGCTCTTTCACGATTGCTTTTCGATTCGAGAAACTTTTGTTTCTAACCTTACCCCACTTGCTTAAGCCGGCTGCGACGATGTACAATGTCTTCGCGGTGTGCTATTAGTGGGAACATTGACTCTGATGATGTGTATGGTCCGACGACTTTTGTCAGTGCGTTCGGCCAAAGGAAATTCAGGCACAGTTTCAATCAAAATAATTTTGACAGTATAATTGTTCAGTTCGGAAATTACAGGCAGTGACTATTACTTATAGTTTCACGATTTAAAGTAGGCGGCACAGTGTTTGTTTATGAACGAGTATGCTTACATTGTTTTATTGCTTTGCCGCTCCACGTTTAAACTGTACAAAAATCGATAAAGAAATTATGTAGCATATAGTCGCGACGTCGATGTTGACGGACTTTATTATTGTTTCAGAGTTTTTGGCCAAGTACGCGGTCGACAATAAGACAGTCAGTTTAATACCTCGCGGGTTCACAAACCGAAGCAACTACTGCTACGTGAATTCGATTCTTCAGTCTTTGATGGCGTGTCCTCCGTTCTACAACCTGATACGGGCGCTGCCAACGCAACATACCAACGTCTTTAAGGAAAAGTCACCGACGCCCATCATAGACAGCATGTAAGTAACCGTATTTACTTTAAGTATACAGCGTAAACTCCATGTAACGTCACTCTATTTAACGTCAAACTCCCTAAACGTCGAAATTACTCGACTTTGGTTGGTTTGCCTTGTCCATACAATGATACATTCTATGTAGCATCACACCCGCTCTAAATATACGACCATGTGTCATTATAAAGCGAGTAATTTCGGCAACTCATAAAGGATCTACTGAAAATCCAAAATACAGTGTAAACTCCATGTAACGTCACTCGATTTAACGTTAATTTCCCTAAAACGTCGAAATCCTCGACTTTGGATGGTTTGCCTTGTTGTCCATACAATTACAATGATTCTATGTAGCATCAAACCCATTCTAAATAACGACCATATGTCATTATAAAGCAAGTAATTTCGGCAACTTATAAAGGACTTACTGAAAATCCAAAATACAGTGTAAACTCCGTGTAACGTCACTCGATTTAACGTCAAATTCCCTAAAACGTCGAAGTTACTCGACTTTGGTTTGCCTTGTTGTCCATACAATGATACACTCTATGTAGCATCACACCCACTCTAAATAACGACCATATGTCATTATAAAGAGAGTAATTTCGGCAACTTATAAAGCACCTACTATTTTTAGGTTGCCGAAATCGATGAGAACTGCAGCTGTATTGCCTATAATTATTATAAGTCGATTTTTGTGATGGGTTATGATTTTCTAAATTGGTTAGCTCTTTCACGATTCCTTTTCGATTCGAGAAGCTTTTGTTTCTAGCCTTACCCCACTTGCTTAAGCCGGCTGCGACGATGTACAATGTCTTCGCGGTGTGCTATTAGTGGGAACATTAACTCTGATGATGTGTATGGCCCGACGACTTTTGTCGTTTCGTTCGGCCAAAGGAAATTCAGACACAGCTTCATTTAAAATAATTCTAAGAACTTTCACCCGAGCATTTTGGTTAAAATTATTCACAATTTTTACCAAGCTTGTTTTTCTGAGAAACGAATGACTTTTACACCCATAAACACAACATATATATATATATATACGTATATAATTGTATACGTTACTTTTGTTCTTATGATGAGAAAATTCCATATTTTTGAATATTTTTATATACGCATAAGTCTGTTAATGTAATTTCAATTTTAGTCGTTTTATGGCAAATTTTCTTTAAAATTGAAATCAAAACTTATTTTTAAATGTTGTTGTCATTGAGATCGCGGTGATAATATGGTCATTACAATCGCTAGTTCCCATTTAGCCTACCAGATAGCGCATTTAAATGGTTTCCCAATAGACGCTCAATAACTGAGGTCATCAGCGTCTATAGCAGGGATGGCCAACTTTTCTGTATATAAGATCTACTTTTTATCTTAAAAATGTGTCGCGATCGACTTGTCATAGGCGTAGACTAAGGGGGAAGAAGGGGTGTGAAATGCATACTATGTTTGTACACTGTTTCAGTATAAGATGCATTCCAGCGAGGTATGGGTAGATAAGTAAAATATATGTTTAAAACTATTTTTTATCTTTTAAATCACATATTAAGTTTTCGAGATAAAGGGCCAAAAAAGTCACGTCCAGGGGATTTAAGAGAACATAGATAATTATTAATTCAAAGAAGCTACAAATCGGCCAAAATTGGCCTCGCGATCGACTTGTTGGCCACCCCTGGTCTATAGTATGACGACGATGTTGCATTGTTTGTACATCGAGTGTGTTAATGAAATGTTTCGAATTTTTTGCAGGATCGATTTGGTCGACGAGTTCAGTCCGTTGCCGGCTGGTCAGCGCGTTTCGCGCAGAGACAGGACAAGCGCAGCGGCTGCTGCGGCCCAACAGAGGGGCGGCGTCGAACGCGAAGGTCTCGACATAGTGAATTGCGGACCAGCGTTGGAGCCGTCGTGCGTTTACAGGTCGCTGAATGCGATGGTGCGTTCGGCCACGTTCAGTGTCGAAGGTTGCCAAGAAGACGCCGAAGAATTTCTCGGGTGTCTGCTCAACGGACTTAACGACGAAATGCTGGAGGTAATTATACGGTTTTCAGTTTTGTGCTTTTAATCGTAACTCAAAACTTAACACGTTGATTACCAACTACGAGATATCTCGTAGGTTGCCCAGGACGCCTATTACGAGTTATCTTGTACCTTCATTCTTGCCATATTTGTACAGTTACGAGAAAACTAGTAGCATAATACTGTAATTACGAATAGATGACCTCAGGAAAGAGAATAAAAAAACCAAGTTTGGCTTAAATGAACAGAAAAAATTAATTATTAAAGTTTTTAATAATATAACATGATTAAATCAAATTGGCTCTTTAGACCGGAATCGTGAAAAATTCCGTGGCAGTCAATGTGTAACACTCTAAGTTGTCGAAGTTCAACCGAATAATCGGCTAATTTTATGTTTACAGCTCATAAAGCTGGTGGAAGACAATTCGGCACAGCCTCGTTTGGTGAATGGAAACGCCGTTAACGGAGACTCCGCTGAATTGGGCGACAACGAGAACGAATGGAAGGTAATTTGGGCGCGGATTATTTTGACAATCGCGCTGTCGAATTCGCGACTTGCATTTTTTTTCTAAACGAATGTTTTTTTCTCGTCTTGTTACAGGTAATGGGTCCGAAAAACAAAGGTTCGATCACCCGCCAAACGGATTTCGGACGGTCGCCACTCAGCGATATTTTCCGCGGACAACTTCGCTCTAGAGTACAGCGAGCTGGTGATCAGACGACCGATAACGTGCAGCCATTTTTCACTTTGCAACTTGAAATTGAGGTAACGTTGAAAATAAAATAAGTAAAGATTATCATGGTATAGTTCGCAAGACTTAAATTAATAAACAGACAATAGCTATTATCTGTTTGTTGAAAATAAATCTATAGTTATCGACATAGATTAGATAGTTTTATAGATAGACGACTTGACGTTCAAGGTCAAATTTTACATTTTAGTTCTGTCCCAGGTCACCACTGCAAGTGGCGCTGCTGATGCTATTTTAACGGTACCGCGAAATTCAAATTAATTTCTGTAAATTTTATAGGATAATGTTTATAACTTTATAGGTATAGGAAAATTGAAATAGTGAGTTTTTATCAATGGGTATTTAAATCGGTACCCGATACGATAAAGAAGCATTCTTATTTCAAGTTTTGTTACTTCCTATGATCTAAATGCAGTACTCTCTCACTAATCCGCCACCACAAAATCTCAACCATCGGCGGATTATAATGTACAGGAACAAGAAATTGAATTAAACAGCAAAATTTATAATTAATTTCGTATTAATAGTTTATAATTACCAAACACGTAACATTAATTACTCAAATTTCGAAAAGAAGAACTCTAATTTGGTTTAATTTAATGTAATTTGTATAAATTTGTTTTAATATTATTTGAACAGTTGTTATTTTTATAAACCTTGAAAAGGACCACAAAAGTGGTTGAAACGTTGTTATTTATTTCAATAAAAACCATTGAACAGTATAGCAAGTAGCTTCATTTCTTAAATATATCTATTACTGTTGATAGAGTCAGTTTATTTAATCTAATTTGGTTTGTTTTTTACCGGAATATATCTTCTTAATAACTTGATCACGCATTTTACGTAAATTTATCCTTGAAAATTCGACTATCGCGAAGACTTTCTTGATGTTGTTTTTTGTTTTGTTACAGAAAGTGAACTCGGTTAAAGAAGCTCTGGAACTGCTGGTGGGTCGCGATCGAGTTGAAGGCATGACTTGCAGTAAGACGCAACAGGAAGTCGAAGCGTGGAAGCAAGTGTTTTTGGAACAGCTGCCGCTCGTGCTAATTTTACATTTGAAATGCGTCCACTATGAACGCGACACATGCTCGAAGATTATCAGGAATATCGAGTTTCCGATCGATCTCAAAATCGATTCAAGTGAGTTGATTTTTTTAACACGCTTTTATTAGCGCCATCTGTATGTAAAGGAATCTTTGAAGGTGAAATTCACACGCTTCAAAGCGTGGTATTAAACTGAAACTTTGCACACTTATCAAGAACCGATGACAATACATTAACACATTCAGTGCGCATGACGCATATGGTGCGTCTGCGCTGTAGTTACTCCTGTGCGCACGACGCACATGGTGCGTCCGGGGAAGTTTAGTCTTCAATGAAGAATAGTACTATTCTTCATAAGTAGAATAGTACTATTTTTCATTGAAGACTAAACTTCCCCGGACGCACCATGTGCGTCGTGCGCACAGGAGTAACTACAGCGCAGACGCACCATATGCGTCATGCGCACTGAACGCGTTAATTTAATAAGTTTGTCCCATTATCCTGACCAGGATCATCGGCTTAACGCGCTTTTATTAGCTTCATCTGTGTTTGTTGGTAATGGAATCTTTGAATGTGAAATTCACCCACTTTAAAACGTCAGATTAAACTGAAACTGTGCACACTTATCAAAAACCGATGACGATACAATAATTTATTAAGAGAAGTTTTTGTTTTTAACAGTACCCCACTTGTTTAAGCCGGCTGCGACGATATACAATGTCTTCGCGGTGTGCTATTAGTGGGAACATTGACTCTGATGATGTGTATGGCCCGACGACTTTTGTCGGTGCGTTCGGCCAAAGGAAATTCAGAGACAGTTTATTATTTTTAAATCATATTGGTTCTTCTTAAGCTGACCGATCTCTCAAATCGTGAAATATGATCTCGGGAAATTTCGAACTGTGGTCGCAAAATTCATTTTATTACTGTTTTCACAAAATATGATTTGCTGCTTGAAGAGTTCAAATTATATTTCTATCCAAAAAATGCAATTAAAAAAACGTGATATCCGTCAATATTTCTGTACGACACGTCACGAGATTTCGAATTACGGGAAGGCAAATTGACGTTTTAAAGTTTTTTCTTTACAAACTTCTGTTCAAAACACTGGCAAAGTTAGATTGCTCAATAATTTTGTTCAAATTAAATTTTTTCTGTATAAAAATATGTGTAGAACTTTTCTGGTTTTTATCTGATTTTAAATCGTTTGTTTAGATCAGATAAATTGTAAAAACTTGGCTAAAAGTCATATTGGATCAATGGTACATATTTCTAGTATATTTTGATGAATTAACATCAAAGATTGAATAAGATTTTTCATAGAACTTAGAGATTTCCGAAACGTGAGTGCATTTTACACTGCAGATAAGATAGAACTATGGTTCATATCGAACAGCTGATAAAAAGTCACCTTAAGTTTTTACGCAACAAAGAATACAGTTTCTTTTTTTGTTTATTTCCAGAACTGATGTCGGCTAAAATCAAATACACCAGCAAGCAGAAACAGTACAAGCTGTTCGCGGTCGTTTACCACGACGGCAAGGAAGCGACCAAGGGGCACTACATAACGGACGCCTACCACGTCGGTTACGGCGGTTGGATCCGCTACGACGACAGTTCGGTACGAGGCGTGACGGAAGCGCAAGTGTTGAGACCGCGGGGGCCCCGAATGCCGTACCTCCTTTACTACAGACGATGCGACACGGTCGGCAATCAAGCGACGACGCCGCAGACCAAGAAAGACACCGTCAACGGGTAAAAGTGCGGCGTGTGACTTGTAAGTGAACGTTTCGTCAATCGGTTGGATTTCTTTTTGTTTTCTATTTCGTAAGTCAAAATACTCTAGTGGCGGCAGATTTTTTCCCCGAGCCAATTTTATTTCAAGATGGCTTAAATATGTTATTGTTACGTTTAAAGGAAAATAAAATAGTTCTCCCGTGTCGAAATGAGTTATCAATTGATTTTGATTGTATTTTTATGTATAAATCAACGCCTTTTTGACGGCGTCAAGTTTCTTAAATTGGAAATGTATTTATTTTATCAATTACTCTAAATGCTTTGCTTGTCCAGCAAAAGATGAGAATAGTATTCAGTTTTTACAATATCTATTTTTGCAGCGGGTTCTTGAATGTTGGTTGTCACTTTCAACTTTTTTTTTCATTTGTTTTTTTTTGCTTAAATTGATACTTCTAATGTCGTTCCAAGATTCTACTGAATTGATTATAAAAATAAAAAACCCGGGTCGCAGTGCCAAAACCCTGCCGACAATATAGTGTATTTGCTTGTATAGGGCCGTGTGGTTTTATACTTTTATTATTTGAAATTAAGTTTGTTTTTGGGCAAAATAAAAAATTTAACCCCTTAATACACCCCTTAAAACAACATTTTTTTTTCTTAATTGTAATATTATTATCAATCTAACGTCTACACCGAATTAAATACACCCTTCAATAAATAAGTCACTATCTGCAAATTAGTGTTTTCAAAAAATTTGTAAGTCCGGTCCTGTTGAGCCGATTTTATTAAAATTTTAGGGGCACTTTTTAATTGCTACTGACAGGTCAAATATCAATTTTGAAACGATTCTGAGAATTTTTTCGGAATTTTGGGGCCCAAAAACCCCTAAAAACTACCCTTAAAATGGCCCGATTACGCCCATTTTAAATAGGCTTCTTGCGGTGATGGATTTCAATACGTGGACCAAATTTCGTTAAAATCAATTAACTCTTTCGAAAGTTATTGCCCGCACACATATATATATATATATATACGTATATAAATATATATATATATATATATACATATATATATAAACATTTTAAAAAATGGTGCCAATGTGTTTAGGAGGTTATGAAACGTCGAGAAATTTTGGTCCGACCCCTAGGTCCCGCCATCCGACCAACGCCAATAGTGTATGTTGCCTTATGGCAAATACACTAATTATAAAGAAGTGTTCGTTGGCGTCATATTGACCTGAAGTTACTGAAAAAATTGATTATTACTTTTTTAAGTGCAGCTAGTTTTCGCAAATTCACGTAGCCCTGGATCTACGATTTTTTCGAACTGAAACTTGATAATGGCGCCCCCTTTTTCCAGCGTTTGAGATAAAGTGTTAAAAACTCAAAAATGTATAATGGGTGACATTTTTTGTGACCGGGAGGGAAGAATAAGAAACATTTAGTAACTTTTTTTTAAAATAATTTATTATCAATTTTCAAGCATATGATTTTGGCGCTCTCTGAAACTGCCGCCTAGATCTGGGGCTGAATTTACGAGTTAATTTGTTCCTATCGCGAATTCTTAAAGCAAGCGATTTGTTTATCGTTGACATGAATTTCAACGAAGTAATTAGTTATTTTTTCTAACTGTTGGTATTAAACAATCGAAAGCGATTAAAACAACTGTTTATGCTTACACAGTGTTTTTTTTTTATTCTTTGTTGCACTCGTTAATTTTCTGTGTTCAGATGTGCTTTTAGACAAAATAATATTGTTAAAGAATAAAATGATTGTTCATTTATTTCTTGTCGTTTTTGAGTTTTTTTAATGGATATCTGAAAAAAAATAGACGGTCTTAAAGCGGAAACTACCTGTACAAAGTAACCTTGGGGATAAAAAAATCGTTTATGAAAAACTACTCGAAATCATATATTTTTGAGTTTCTACTAGAAAAGTCATGGAATTTTGCTGGTTACGGGAATGTCACGAATTTATTTGTGAAAAATAAAAGATCAAGTGCGAGTTGAAAAAAATGATTGAAAAAACAATGACGTTAGAAAATGATTCCGAGTTCTTTTTGGTAAACTCCTGAAAAAAAACTTAAATTTTGAAATAATGAAATGGAGTACCATTGATTATTATATTTTGTTTGCTATTTAAAATTTGTTTGTGCGGTTACGAATTACACATCGAAGGCTGGCCTCTTAATAATATATATATCTTGATAACTTATTTGTGCCATTTTTTGTCGTTTAAAAATTTCAGTTTTAAAAATTTTTTTAAAATATTTGTGAAGTAATTTTGTTTCAAATAAAAATTTTAATAGTTCCTGCAGATTCGTGACCATTTAGTTGTTTTTGAATCGTATTTGTTCATTGGTTGATTTAAAATTAAACACGTTAAAACTTTCCAGTGTAATTATTTTTCAAAACACACTGGAATTTAGTTACTAATTTTGTGTACTGTCTCTTTCCGTTGGCCAGAGCTGGGAATATTTTGAATCAAGGTATATTCGGCAGTTCTGCCATTAAGGTGTCATCCACAAATTACGTCACACGAATTTCATGACCCTCCCTCACTGGTGTGACGTCACATATTTTGCAATTTTACACCTAGAATTCAGTAAACAAAAACAGCTGTTCCCAAATAATTATATTTTTAATAAAATCAACATCAAATTAAACATGTTTTTAAGTTTTTCGTTTACAGTTAGTTTTGCGTATTAAGGTAGTTGTCGTGGTTAAGGCACACCGTCAGAAAATTCTTAATTTTTGTATACTTATTAAGGACATGATAATACAATTACCCTGAAAATTTTAAGTCGATCAACCGTATATAATCCGAGATAAATTCAATTAAAAATTGGATAATTAACATTGATTGTATACGATCTTTGTAGTTCTGAACCAATTTCTTATTTATACAAAAAGAACTAACTGTCAGAAACTTTCCAAAAACTGACAGTCGTTCAATGCATTTGTTATGAGTTCAAAAAAAATGAGAAAAAATGTTTGACTGTCTAATTACTTATAAATAACGGTTTAAAGTTCAACAATTTATAGAAAAGTATACATGCATATGAATACTGTATGGGTTACGTTTCCACGGCTGCAGTCTTGCGTACAAATTATGGATCACTTAGCTACAAGCTAGTATACTTTTGTGGCGCGTATAATCTATAACTTTTTGACAATATTGTACCACGACAACTACCTTAATACTTTAGATTTTGACATGTGACGTCACGATGCTTATGAACCCCCCTCCCCCCTCGATATCACAGTTCGTCGACCATCTTACCCCTCTTAACGTGTGACGTAATTTATGGATGACCACTTGACTTGAGCGTACTGAAAGATAATGAAAATGGTAATTGACTTCTTTTTGGTACAACTTTGTTATATTATTTAATTTCTAGTCGTATAGAAAGAATAACATTTCAAGAACAATTTCGGAAATTAACGGTTACGTACGGTAAATGGACATGTTTGCGAAATAATCTTCCATAGCTCACGAAGTTTTGTCGACTATATGTGTCGTCTAATTTCAAACATCGCCAGATCCACTTTCTTTAAAAGGAGATTTTCTGTCTATTTTTTTTTTTATTCTAAAACAATTGAATTTAAAATCAATATGGTGTTTGCTATACTTATCAAATATTGCTCTAAATTTTGACAACTATATTATTCACGTAATAATAATAATAATATAAAAAATTACATACTGTAAAAATTACATTTTTGGATCTGACTGAATTTGAAATTAGACGCCACATATTTTCGTTTCGAGGTTCGTTCGCGCAGTGTGTCCATTTATTGTATGTGCCTCTTAAGGTAAGACTGCAAGGGTCTCAGTCCAAAAGTTTAACTTATCTTTTCCCGAGTTTTGTATAAATAGCTACCACCTGTATGCCCGAGTATTTCATAACAGCGACTTTTTTAAATTAATTGTGATTTTCTGTTTAAAACAGTGCAAGGCTAGCAAACTTTTTGACCATCTCTATCAACATAATTACAATTTTTGTTAAACGCTTGTTAACACTAGGACAAACGTACAGAGTTCCAATTTTGGAACACTGGGAAAAACTGGGTTAAACATCGCATAAACAAAGCCATAATACTGGATCGAAGCTATTATGGCTTCCAATTCGATATTAATTTCGATTTAAAATTTATAGCTTCCGATTTCCAGTCATTCTCTGGCTTCTAGTCCTTCTAGAGAAATTTCGCTGTGGAGTAAATTAAAAACGAAACGTCGAATCGAATCTGAAATCCTTGTAGTCTGACCTTGAAATTAATTAAAAATAAAATATTACTAAGTGCACCTTATCAAAAAAAAAAAAAAAAAATGAAAGAAAAAAATGTAATTTTACTTAGTCTAGGTACTGATAATTCGTAGTAGCGTGATTTCACAATTACCAACATTTAAATAATTAATTAAACTATGTATAAAGATGATCGCTTAGGGTTCCTATAACCTGCTTTTGTTTAGTCTAAAATACTAAAAAAATATGTAAGTACTATTTTGAATTGAGTAACGAGTTGTTTGGAACGTTTCGCGTTGAAAGCTGAATTTAGGGCCGGATAATTTTGCAAAGGACTACGACTGTTCTGAAACTAGAGCAAATTGGTAGCTCAATATTTGAGCAGCAACTTTTCAAATTGCATTATGTTCATAAAAGTAGATTTTTGAGTAAAAGCTAAAAACTTGTTCCTGTCAACATAATCCAAAAGCAGAAGCAAAGTTTTTCATCCATAAAACAAATTACAGCGAAAGAACTTCGGGTGACAACTTTTGCGTCACCTTGTAGTTCATCAGATAAGAATGTCACATGTTTGAAGATATCATTGTACAGTTGCAGTAAATAGGTTAATTTCAATCAAAGTTAGCATAAATTACTCTAACAAAACTTTTTGGATATTCGTTTGGTTGTGTCAAAGTACGCAATATTCCTTTGGTTGTGACATATCTGGACGTAATGCATTTTGTATAAATTGCTTTGAAAATTAGTTTTGATTAAAATAGAAATAAATGAAGACATACAAAATGTTTATTCAAGTATTGAGAAAAAAAAACAAACACAAAATAAGTATTACAGTCAAAGCCCTCTAAGTGCACGCTCTCTAAATGCACACGCTCTCTTACTGCACACGAACTCGCCCTCTAAGTGCACGTCCCCCAGCCCCCACTTCGAATAATCTGCGACCAATCACGTGCGACCGTAAGCGCGCTATTTTCAAACTTTCCATTTCCATCATATTCATAGAGTTTTAGAGATATTGTTTATAGCATCTGATTGAATAAAGATAGCTATAGGAGTTAGAAGAGTGGGGATGAAAAAGATCGTAGGGGAAGTGTGCACTTAAAGGATGGGCCTCGGTTCCGAGCTGTGCACTTAGAGGGCTTTGACTGTATACAGCAGATTAAACGTTTTAAATTCTTGAATATGGTGAAAACTAGAATCCTCTTCCAAGCAATCACACAGGTTTTCCTCTTGAGCTGTATTCTCCACCCCAGGAGAGTTTAGTGCCTTTTCAAAAAATAAAAATATAATCCTAATCTTATCCAAGTTTAGCGTGAAGTAGCTTACGAACATAATTTTTTTCTCTGCTCGGATGATGCCATAGAACTGAACTTCACGACGAACTCGCATATCTCTGCTTAAATTAAAACTTCGTTTGGTCATTGTACTAAACTCGGGGAACTAGTGATTGTGTTGCATACTAGCAGTAAAATGACATAATGCTTTTTAAAGTGGCAGAATAGGGATGTTGACTATTTTTGGGAAAGTGTTTTAAATCGTGCATATGTACCTAATATTGCCACAAATATTTACTATTTTTATTTAAATACAACTCAAGCCTTAAAAATCATGTATTTTAAATCCCGTTTCAAATTTCGGTCCAAAACGCCAATACTAGTCGCGTTACGTCACCTGTTCATACCAAAGGAGGCTCAAAAGTTTACACGGGAGCTGCCATCCTATAGATGCGTATTCTGTGCTCATAAACGTTAGTAAACTGAGGTGATGAAAAGTTGTTTCGTAGTCGTTGCTATAGTTACATGTAATTTGACGTTTCCTATAAACAAATAATAATAAATTACACACTAAATATTAACCAAACAATGAATTTTTTTGATAGCGGCTGAACATATGACGTCATGCGCTCTGATTGATGTCTGTTGTCACGTGACTTGAGAGTGATTTTATTAGGTTTTATTTATTAAAATTATTAATTAAATTCCTTAAAAATAAGGAAAAATATAGTGTTTTTTAGTATTTCTATCACAGAAACTACTACTTTTCGTTAAAATTATGTTTTTATTTGAATACAGTCAACATCCCTATTGACAGACAAAATGCGTTTTGATGAATTTGTTACTTTTCTCACTTGAATTATACATGAATGTATATTTGTTGCGTGCTATGTTTCTAGACAGGTAGATAACACAAAAACCTACTCAAAACCACTACAAAGTCAGTTTTGTCTATTGACAGACAAAATGTGATTTGAAAAGTTGCTCCTCAATGAATTTAATCGGTCGAATGTGTATCTCTAAAAATTATGTTTTGAGATAAGTCTGTGTTGTACTGGAGATACATGGAAGTTGATTTTTAACAGGTTCAGTGTCCAGCTTAAAATAGGGAAGTTTGCTCCAAGTCCAGTCATTTTCTCTAAATTTTATCTACATCCTGTAAGTCGTATATAAATACAAATTATAATTTTTTTCTCATGTCTTTTAGCACATTTTTTTAGCCAACTGTCCGTTCTGTCAAGCCCATCAATAAACTATGCCATTGAGTTTAAATTTAATTTAATACAAGCCTAAAGGTGGCGGTTCGCGCCGCGACAGAGACAGGAGACCGAGACAAACGTCTCCGTCTCCGGTGGTCTGTTGTGTACCGAGACCAAAGACCTCTGTTCATTCAGTTTTGTTGAGTCGTTAGAGTCAATCGTGTCGTGTTCTGGAAAATTATTAATCCACAGCGTAATGGAAAGCCATTCAGTTATGAAGTTACTATTGGAAGAAGAAGAAGATGATGACTTGCTATTATATAAAACAAAACGAAGAATGCCTATCAACAAATTATATACAACTAGAGGCCACGAAATATTATCCTTCAAATTTTCATCTCTGTATGCGTCAAATTGAGAATTAAATAGCGCAGGATGTACTCTAATCATTTCAATCAATTTATCGGTGTCTTCATCAGAAAACGACGTCATTTTTCACAATTTTGCACGTGCGTCTCGAGCGAGACGCGAGACAGTACTAGTCCGGGGTAGAGACCGTCTCGCGTCGCGGTCTCCTGTCTCGGTCTCGCTTGCGAACTGACACACATAGAAAACCTAAGGTCAAGTAACGGTCTGGGTCTCCGGTCTCGGTCTCCTGTCTCTGTCGCGGCGCGAACCGCCACCTTTACAGTCAAACTAAGCATTACAGCTCATATGCGAGCTGTGGACAGTGAACCTGTTAAAAAACTTTTAAAAATATTTTTATGACTTTGAATGCGTTTGTCTCTAAACTCAATTTTATACGTCAGTATGTTTTTCCAGCGATGGATTATCGTGCGCCTCCTACTAAAAATTAAATGTCCTTTAACTTGGTAAGGTTATGTTCGGCCGTAAGTTCAGCTTTTGACTGTCGGAAATTAAATGTTATTATTGAAATAATATTGAAAATGCATCCTTTGTAATGTAATATTTTTGTACATCGTTATTCGCTTCTGACAATTCAAATATGAATTTGAAAAGTCGTTGGCCTTTTTTAAACATTTCAGTAAAGCGTCGCTAATCCGGGATCAATTAAAACTCTCAATCCGGACTCGTGAAAAATCTGGATTACTGAAGCTTTGTTCCAGCCTTGCTGGACGGTAACGAAACTGTCGACTTTGCACTCTTATCAAAATAAATATTTAAATTAATAATTTTGCACAGCAATTCAGCCTAAAGAAACGAGATATTAATAAAGATCTGTCACTAGTCAATATTATTATGGATCTCTGTAGTTCTTGACTATTATATAGAGACAAAGGTAACAAAATGCTTAATGGTTTCATGTTTAGACCATGTACCGAAATGATAGTTTCGAAACCGGCACCAAACGATCACAAATTCGGTTGGAATGCTTAAAAAACTGTTTAACAACCGTTCATGTCTTGGTTGGAACCTTTTACGATAATTATTACATTCTTATATTTTTGTTTGATGAATACGCCCTGCCGTAGCATATTGAAAATGATGTGGCCTTTTCGGTGTCATGTTGCTTTAAAATGATCCCTTTTTATGTTCCACTTTTAGCCGAGGTTCCCTGTGCTTATCCAGTTACGGCGAGCGAAAAACAATGAAAATACTCGGCATGTGATCCAGATTTTTGAATCCGTGACCGTTCCGCATTACAACGTACATAATATAAGATTTACATTTTTAATTGTGTCCGAATTAGCGAATCTACTGTAATTATTATTATTTTTTTTCAATTCGTAAATACAATGCATTAATATTATTAGACTAACGCAATTTTCATTAGTGTAAATATTTTGCTCTTGATTCGTGTCAAAATAGCTGCACAGAATTTTGACTTTGTAACTCACCGCTAAAAAAAATTGAGAAGTAATAATTGGTTTCATCCCGATTTTCGAAAATCAAGTTTTCGTCACATCTCAACGTCTTGTGATCCTTGGAAGCTCTGCTGACCATTTTCACGTTCATGTCCGTAAGTCTTTTTCTTTGTTTTTTTTTTTTATATAGAGGTAAAAAACGCGTTTATGCGCCGTAGGGAGGTAGAAGTGCTCCCCGTGTGTCGGACTCATCAAAAAGACACTACCGACTAAAAAAAACCTCTTCTTGAACGGTTAAGTCTCCCGCGGAACTTTGCTTCACTGATCGGAAAATCGGCGAAGAAAGGCAGTCGTTTTGTTCTTTTCCTTTACTAATGTTTTCCTTGCTTTACCAATTAAAAAAATTGGTGAAACAAGAAAAAAGGAACGGTGGCCTTTCTTCATCGATTTTTTAGTCGGTGAAGCAAGAAAAAAAAAGCGGTGGGCTTGCTTCACCGACTAAAAAATCGGTGAAGCAAGAAAAAAAAAACGATGGGCTTGCTTTAAGTACTGTGTAGCTATTTAAATTAAATTAACGTACATATAATATATATATAATTATATATTACTGTATACATTTTGAGGTGATCTGTTTATCAAAGTACACACCTGTCAGTGGTAGTCGGACGACTAACTAGTGGGACAAATCGTTGTAAAAATACAGTTTCTGAAATAAATTTCCATGAAGAAGTAAAACCCGCATGTGCGAAATAAGTTCTAGTAGAATTAAGTCAATTTAAAGGGAGGACATTTAAAGACATATACTGTAGATTATAGGGCTCAAAATCACCAAGGTTGCAAATTTCAAGATTGATTTTATGCCAAAAAAAAATTTAAATTATAATGATGACTCTTAGTTTATACTGTTGCAAAATTTGTATATTAATAAACTTTGACAGGGCAGCGCACAGAACTCTATACTTTTTTTGTAATATTGCTTTTTAGTCAATATCTTACAGAAAACCATCAATTCGGGAACGTTTTTGTAAGTTTGATAAAATGAACAAAAACAAAACAAAGTACATAACTTATGTATTGTTCAATAACATGGGTATATTATGTATCTATATTATTAAGCAATAATGAAAAAACTACATACAAAATCTTCTACAAGCAAAATGCGTCAAAAAATTAAAGAAGTTGCTATTATCGTGCATAAAATTTAAGAAATTTCTAAATATTCAAAACTCTTATAAACGAACAACGTTACATGAACAGAATGAAAGTTCTGTAATGTTATAAACTATGTTTTTTCTAAAAAAATAGCTCAATTTATGCATATTTTATTGAAATATTGAGTGTTCCCGGAAATGATCAACCGTTCCCGGAATGAAAAAAATGTTACCGAAATGATGATTTTGATATCATAAGGTATAAGTAAGGAAATATTCAAATTATAAATAACGGTTTAAATAACAAATTTGTTTATTTATATTGCCATATTAATTGCACTTCAGAAAAATTACTCTTACTATTAATAAATTCTTCTTATAATTAAATTTTAACATTTTCATAAAATAGTTCACTGGAACTTTTATAATCACAGTTATATATCCTTAAAGTTTTAATCAGTTCTTTTAATTTGAGTCTTTTGACCTAAAATCATAGTTTACTTCACTAAACTTCTACAAATAATGAAAATATATATATATATATATATATAAGTAACGTAAAAAAATCAACAATAAATTCTGTCACGAACGACAAGTTAACTAAAAAAATATTTAAAATACAAAACTTATTTTTCGAAAACACCAATATCATTATCAAAATAATAATATTCCCGATTTTTTTCTCTTTTGAGCAATGGTGTTGGAATAATACTGATTATTTGCTCAAAATTAATATATGACACATCCTTTGGTCATATCAGTAATTTTTTTCACTTTATTTTCTGCCTTTTTCTTTTTATAATATTCCCTGTCCTTAGCCCGTTTAATTTCTTTTTGTTGTTCAGTCATCTTATCTAAAAACTTTCTTTTCCTAGCATTTGCCTTTTCTCTTTGGTGCAAATAACCTGCACTATCCTTTTTAAGCTTTTTTTGAGGTTTTATTTTATTTTTTTCTTTATCAGGAGTCTCCATTACGCTGTAATTAAAAAGCAACGAATTTGTAAAATAAATTAATAAATAATTGTAAGTGAATCGCCCTTGGAAACGATAATTATCATTCCGAGAACGTGCCATCATGCCCGGGAACGTTCCCGAAATGACCGTTCAAGAAATGACGATTACAAATAAGCGCGCGCTTTGATTATACAGCAGCCATCTTAAATGCGACCTGACTTGGTCAATAGTAAAATATTTGAGGTAACTTTGTTATTTCGTGTAGGAAAAAAGAATTTAATAAATAATTAAATGTAATAGACACGTTCACGGATTGACGGACTATTGATGTACGCTCTATGAATAATGAATTGAAAGGTACTTACCACTTAAATATAATTTATTTGACGAAAAATACACTGACAGCCGGCTTTGTTGTTCTTTGCTTCCTCTACTGACGTTTAACACTGAATGACTGCGTTCACTTAAAATTATTTTTGTTCGATTATCGATGCGTTCACTGAAATGACTTATGCGCTATCGGACAAACTATTTTTGCATTTTTATAATTAAAAAAATAATAATCTATTAGTATCCTTTTCAAAACTAGATTTTGTATAAAAAACACGGTATATTAAATAATGACAGGTGTTAAATTTCTTAAATTTTTCATTAATATTTTTGACTTGTTGTTGAAGATCGTACATTAGGACGCGTTCCCGAAATGACTTTCTCTGCATTATATATTGATTTAATTTAAATTTACTCCTTGAATAAATTGTATTGTTTCATGTACACATAAAACAGGTTAGTTGTAGTATTTTATTGATTTTCTTTTCTCAATAAAGTCAAGATTCAAGACATCAAATTGCTGGCGAAGCCAATTCTGCACCTTGGTGATTTTGAGCCATAGACGCTCGACAACGGAGACCTACGGCTATGACGTAGGTCTCAGTTGTCGATCGGCTATAATCTATAACTGACTTAATTCTACTTGAACTTATTTCGCACTGGCGGGGTTTTATTTCAGAAACTATATTTTTGCAACGATTTTATACAGGCTCACGTGTGTTAAGAAAATAAACAGATCAGTTCAAAATACCTTTTTTATGTTTTAATATTTATCTTTGTTTGATTTTTTTTTTGCTTTGATATAAAAGGAGAATTAGTATAATATCGTCTAAAAGACTGATGAATCTGTGTTTAGGTAAAATGAATATTCTTACATCATATAGATATGTAGAAAAGAAAAAAAACGCATGGAATCCAAATCAGTTCAATAAAAAACAAATAATAAATGGAAATTGTTGTCGATACATTTCTTTTGTTTGTGAATATTAATGTAAATAATTTAGTCGCGTATTACAAAAGTATAATCGCTACGACAAACTCTGCCGAATAGGTACGTAGTTAGGGGATTAAGCTGTATGATCAGGATTCCAGTTTTTCTATCTTAATATTTTATTTTACAGTTTAAATTTGTTTTAATATAAGATTAGACTCCAGTGACGTCAGTTGACAAATTCTTTCTGGAGATGAAGTGATTTGATTCGGTACAGTATTTTTCTATGTACAAACATATTTCTAATTGATGGGGAATTTTGGACTTAAATAAGAAATTGATTTCTAATATCAAACGAAATAAGAATCGTAAAAGATAGACGAAATATGTTTTATTACAACATTTAAAATGATTATTAAGCTTTCTTAATGCTTTATGAGATTATTGGCTGCTTATTAAGCAATTTATAATGCTTATATACTTAATAAGTAACAAGTCTTTAATCTAAGAGCTCTAAGCATTAAGCTTTTAAGTATTGTAAGTGCTTAGAGCATTATTACGAGCACTAAATTCTCAGCATTGTCCAGCTCTACTCAGAAATAGTTACAATAAATTTTGAAAATATGTATGTGTTTGCGTATGACGCGAGTTTTATATGATTTCGTTCGATAAAAAATACATTAAGTGTCATCTTCTGGAGGAGTTTGTAGACTTATGTCCGTGGAAGTCTGGTCTTTTAATAAACTGTATAAAAATTTGTTATAAATCAAAATGTATTATTTAAACGTTTTTATTTAATCTATGAAGTATTTTCCATGTTTGCCAATGTTGTTAATAAAAAAGAAACTTATTTAAATTGCAGTGAACGCTCAGGTGTGTTCTCCTGTACTCTACTGTGCCCGAATTTTCGACCCATTGGGTTTCAAAATAAATACACGTTGAAGTTACTTTGTTGTTGTTTTTTTTTTACGCATTCATTAAAGCAGCGGTTCCCAACCAGTGGTCCGCGGAAGGACTGTCTATCCCCCTCCTCCACATCTTACAGGTTTTGATGAGTGAGCTTTTTATTGCATTGCGTTAGAAACGAGCGTTTTACATGCGCGTCAGGTTGCATGGACCAACTTACATTTCTTTAACTTTTTCTACGCCAATCGTTTGTTCTACGTTTGTACCTGACGCCTGATAAAATTTCAGCGTTTGTACCGAAAAAATAAAAAAGTTATTAGCAAAAGTCACTAATAAATGTACACTACTGGCCAAAAGTAATTTGTCCGTACACTTTGAATATTAATTTAGTCGTTTTACTTTTGGCCAGTAGTGTATATTTATTAGTGACTTTTGCTAATAACTTTTTTATTTTTTCGGTACAAACGCTGAAATTTTGCAGGCGTCAGGTACAAACGTAGAACAAACGATTGGCGTTGAAAAAGTTAAAAAAATGTAAGTTGGTCCATGCAACTTGACGCGCATGTGTTTTACAGGACATTATTATTAGTGTATTTGCCATATGGCAACATACACTATTGGCGTTGGTCGGATGGCGGGACCTAGGTGTCGGACCAAAATTTCTCGCCGTTTCATAACCTCCTAAACACTTTGGCACCATTTTTAAAAATGTTTATATATATATGTATATAATATATATATATATATATATATATATATATATATATATATATATATATATATATATATATATATATATATATATATATATATATTTATATGTGCGGGCAATAACTTTCGAAGGAGTTAATTCATTTTAACGAAATTTGGCGTACATGTTGGAATCCATCACCGCACGAAGCCTATTTAAAATGGGCCCAATCGGGTCATTTTAAGGGTGGTTTTTAGGGGTTGAAAAAAGTTTTTGGGCCCAAAAATACCGAAAAAATTCTCAGAATCGTTTCAAAATTGAAATTTAACCCTTTAGTAGCAATTAAAAAGTGCTCCTAAAATTATAAGCAAATCGGCCCGACAGGACCGGACTTACAAATTTTATGAAAACACTAGTTTGCGTATACGAATTTATTTACTGAAAATCGTATTTAATTTGGTGCAGATTTTTATTTTGTCCAAAAACAAACTTAAGTTCATGTAATAAAGCCACAGTACCTGTATTAGCAAATACACTATATTGTCGGCAGGGTTTTGGCACTGCGACCCGGGTTTTTTTAGTATTTGATATTAATTTCAACTCAGAAAAAGGGTTTTGAGGGATGGATAAACTGGCAGACGGACCACATATAAAAAAGTTGACATTAAGCCGGATCCAGACGTGTGTAACGTGTAATGTAAGATTACGTGTAATTTAGCGTCAACAGTGTGGACAGCACACGAACTCAACGCGAATCGTGAAAGCGAATCTTTGTCAAAAGCTGTTCCACCCCGTTGCTACGAACATGCCGAATAGGAAAGTCATGATAGCTTGAAAAAAAAATTCTAGTTACATGTCTTATACTAGTATCATTTTTCTTGGATTTGTAGAAGTAAAGTTATTTCAAGAATTGTAAAAATTCCAGCAACAAAATTTAATAACGACTTATTTTTTGCTTCCAGCGGGGGGCAGCTGCCCCCCCCCTGCCCCTCGCTGGGTACGCCCTTGACAAACTGTGTTAAATGGTAATTTTAAAATAGAGATGGAAAAAACGGGTCTTTTTAGTGATCTGCATCTTTGCATCTGGATCCCATACGTGAGCCGGCTCACTGAACCGGTTCAAAAAGAGCCGAGTTCTGAATATTATGTTACTGCAGTCTGCCACTGAGTTACCTAGTTCAGTCAATCATATCACGACCTGTATAGAATCAAGAATGCATAGCCAAACATGTGATGCATGAGTCATTTGAGCTGACAAAGCAAGAACTGATACGTAAGTGTAAAATGTGCTTCTGTGTGTTAAGTGTTTCACTGAGTTATGCGGATCCGTTGATCCGTCGGCTTAAAAAAAAGTGAGTCGGCTCTCACGGATCTTCTGTCGGAGTCGGCTCTTTGAACTGGTTCAGATCTGAGTTACCCAACTCTGTTTTAAAAGCGATATGCGTTAACGGGATGAGGTCAATATATCCGTGCTGATGACAATCGTAATAAAAAATGTGTTATAAAAAATTGTTTAAACACCTTTCAATTTGAATACAACTGGTAAGGGATGTAGCGTGGGAGGTCCGTACTGATTTAATTTCAGACTGAGTGGTCCGCAAACTTCAACAGGTTCAGAACCACTGCATTAAGATGTTAACTATGGCAATGAAGCTCAAATCATATCTTATTCTTCAAAAGTCAATTTATAGTGTTTAGGATGTAGATATTGCAAGATGCGGTGTAAAGAACAATATTACTATTTGCTGGGTGTTGTTCATACCAGGGGCGTCGCCAAGGGGGGGCAGCTGCCCCTCCCTAGAGGTTCGGGATTTTTTTAAGTTATAAGTTTTCCTGCCTAATGTCACAGAATAAGTAAATAATAAAATGTATCGTTCAGCAGAATCACTCTGAAACTAAAATCAAATTTAAGGATTCAATAAATGTGTTAATATTTAATATCTTAACCCTCAAAAATCTGATTTTTTTTTTGTTCATCCTTCTGCCCCCTCTGACTCAAAGGCTGACGACGCCCTTGGTTCATACAGTTCGACCTTCGTCGACCGAACTGTTCAGCTTTGTCCACTTTTCCACGTTTCGGAAATCTTTAATTTCTACGAAATATCTTATTCAATCTTTGTTATGCTTCAAAATAAACTTGAAATACAGGTATGTACCATTCTCCTCATATTACTTTTAGCAAAGTTTTTAGTTTATTTGGTCTACATAAACGATTTAAAACACGAGAAAATTAGTCGAAGTTTTGCGCAATTTTTTGTACAGAAACAATTAAATTCGAAAAAAATTTAAGCAAGCCAAAGGGTCTCATCGGGTTTCCATATGAAATCTGCACTCGCGTCTTTGTTGACATTGGTATCTTTATTATGTTTAGTTAGAAATAGTTTTAAACCAATTATTAAGCCCCTAGCTTTATTAATTTTTGGTAAATAGGGGTTGGAACTAGGGTTGCCAACCGTCCCGCTATACGCGGGACGTCCCGTTTCTGATACCCTTAACGAGACGTCCCGCTCAGGGTGTGTGCGGGACGATAAATATCCCGCTTTTCGGAGGACGCTAAATACATTGCATCTATTCCGTGTTCTAATGCAGCAGCAGAGAGAGTCTTCTCACTTTGTAATAATGCCTGGACCGACGCGCGAAACGTCTTCATGTGGATTCTGTAAAGTCAGAGCTACAAGTTAAAGTAAATTTTTCTTGTCCATGCAAAGATTTTTATAATTTTATACTTAAAAATAAAAAAATCCTTAAAAGTGCCAAATGTCAAGAAAAATACTCATTTAAAAAGTAATTTATAGTTTTCATAATAAAGTCTAAATTACACTAAAACTGTTTTTTTTAATAAATATTAACTGTTATTAATCTAACAAGGTGTTTTAGTTTACTTCTCATCCTGATTTGTAAAGAAAATTTCACGTTTTTTTTTGTATTCTGAATAAAATTAGTTGGATCCCGCTTTTTAAACCCTTGTCCCGCATTTGAAATCATTATTTCCCGTAAATTTGTATTTTAAAGTTGGCAAGCCTAGTTGGAACCCCTAGCTTCAAAATCGTTTTTCTATGAAACTATGATAGATATTTGAAAATTCCAACGGGATGTGAAAGCTACTGGATTAGTAGCTTTCATATCCCGTTGGAATTTTTCAAATATCTATTATAGTTTCATAGAAAGTCGACTTTGTGAAGTCTAATGCTCAATCGCAGCTAATAAAAAACAGTAATAAAATGAATTTTGCGACCACATTTCTAAATTTCCCGACAGCAGTATATTTTACAATCCGAGGGATCGGTCACCGTCAAACGAGTCGATTCCGTGAATGAGTCGAAGCACGCCGAGCCAGAGAAAGAAGCAACGCGATCCGCTGCTGAAGCAAACGAAATGCCGTACGTCGAGTCAGTGCGGTTTCGTCTGTTCGCGTGGCTGCGTCACGTATTCCTCCCGCTTGATTTTGTGTCCGGCAAATATCGCAAATATTTGCGCCTGATGTGTACTTTTACCCAAATATTTCTGCGGCAGATCACGTTGTTCATGTCATTGCGGGGTCACAATTGAAACAAATGACGAAAGGCACGATTTAAAAAAAAATCAAAAGGCGAGTACAATGCCGAAACGTTGAGTAGCGCTGTTGCAGTATTTTTATCAGCTAATCAGTGATACTGGCTTAAGTAGTTTTAAAAAATTGTGATGTAGATAAGTTTTTTTTTCTTGTTATTAATACAAGTTTGATGTGTTTGTGTTAATTTTTTGTGCAATTAAAAAATCAGAGCTCTCTGAGATGTTTAGTTTTGAAAATGTACCGCTAGTTTCATTGTTGTGCGTTTTTGGTAGTTTATTAAATTTAAAGTGTGTGAACTTATTTTGAAAAATGATGCCTCAAACACAGGATACCGTGCTGGTATCAACGCCAGTATCTCAACAGGTATTTAAAAAAATTATAATGTAGATAAAAAAGTTTGGGTTGTAATAGCCAATAGGTATATTTTTACAACGTAAGAAGATGTACATATTTTTAATACGAGATAAAAAAAAGTTTGGAATGTAATAGGTCAATATTTTTGTATATAGATATATACTTATATAAAAAAAAAGTATACTTAGATAAAGAAAATCTTATGAACAGATGAAATATATATATCGGTGAGATGGTTGTACCGAATATATGGCCGTGTGTGCCAAGCCCGGCTAGCTCAGTCGGTAGAGCATGAGACTCTTAATCTCAGGGTCGTGGGTTCGAGCCCCACGTTGGGCGCATTTCTTTTTCATCTTTTTTTGGAATCGCAAATTATAATTTTTCAACAACTTTGATATTTTTATATTTTTACCAAGGTCGCTATACAAACAATATTTATTTTAATTATAACATAATTTCTAGTTGCATTAATAATTTGCTATAGCCAAAAGACAAGAGTTAATATGTGTCGAATTTTTTCGTTCGCTGCAATGGAAAGAGACTACACTGCCGATTTCAAGGCACGAGTGTCGTATATTTTAAAAATTACACTTGAAACTGTAACGGAACCTTGAGGGAACGCACTTTTTATTTTAGATTTTATATTGTCGGGAAAATCTAATTAGCTAAAGTAAGTGAATTAATTTGGTGAAAGATAAACTAATGATGAAAAATATCAAATCGGTACGGCAGTCTAATTCAGTTTTTTTATCATTTTTGTCATCAGTATCTCAAATACGACATACGCGCTTTCGCTTTTTAACCCATACATATTTTGTGAAAAATTAATATTCTCGTAATTGGTCGCAAACGGTATACTAAATTATAAGGTGTGTACCTTATAATTTAGTATTTTAGTATTTAGTATTTTTTTTTATTTAGTTTTTTTTTGTTAATAAAATGTCCGTTTCTCTCTAATGAAGGCAATCGTGTGGTTTAAAATAAAGGAGTCCATACATTGACGCGCATATAAACAGAAGCCGTAATGTATTGGACCCCCTGCAGTATCTATTTCACAATGGCGATGTCAAAACAAAACACGCGTATCTAATATAATTGTGTATAATATACACCTTTTGTGTAAGCTACAGGTCATGTTGTTAAAGTGCGTTCACACGGAAAAATAAAAGTTGATTTTTATACCAACTACAACAAAAATTCTAACACCTTGTATACAAGTCATTTGACCGAGTTGTAAAAGGAAAAGCCAGTTTCAAAAAAAATTTTTTTTTCGTTTTAAAATTATATATTGTTGTCGAGCGTCTATAATTTACAATACCTGTCTATATGAAAAAGATATTTCAATTGTGCGTCAGACGACCTTTTATTTCTTCTTCGTCCGAGTGCAAATCGATTTAATATTAAGTAGAAGAGCGAACGAGCGAAGCGAGTGCTTTAATTCATAATATGAATGTAGCAAACGGGAGAAGCGACTGGATAGCGTATTAATAAATTTAAAATTGGAACGAACAAGCGAAGCGAGTATGAAAAGTATTAACTCACCCTAACAAACGAAGTGGGTGCGTTTCTGAAATTTAAGAGTGTTTTAGAAATTACAAAATTAATACACGGGCGAAACCGCGCCGACCAGCTAGAAAACGCAGTCTTCCCGTCTTATCGAGAATTAAAGTCTCCACGCGTTTTAATAAGTTTTTGCGTTGTAACTGCGTTATTTAAAAAATTACGAGAAAGTTACAAGTTATGGAAACTGTTTTATTTGTAGTGAATCGATTGTAAGTTTCAGTAAAGCATCGTTTACAAGACAAAATTGTAATTTTTTTATAAAATACTTATATCCAATTAGTATCTATGCTTACTTTGAAGCAAAATAGTATCTCCACTTAAAACTGACAACTGAGGGTTTGTAACGACCGAACTGTGATAACGCCATATAGAAATTAAAAACAGCATGACACCGGCCTCAGCTGTTCGAAAGATAAAACAAAAAATGACTCTGAGATGAGTTTACTGTAGCCATCGCTTTACTACGAATTAGTTACACGGTATCAATATATTCATTTGCCATTTTATATGAGTATAAATTTTAATGTAGACATAATCCGATGAATAAATATGATGTAATTGTATTATATTGAAAAAATATGTTACGATACCTATACGAAGATACTTGGAGCCCGCAGGCGAACGCGTCATATTTATTTTTCATGGGAAGATGTCATTGAATTCTTAGTATTTCGATTACTTATCTCAACAAATATTTCTATTTTTAAAGTATATTTGAGTTTTTTTAATCGCGCATCTTCTTAAACAATAACGGATAATTGTGAACTAGGCTCGTGCGCCGAGGATTCCGAATATTATTTATTGACCACAAATACTGCAAACGGAAAAAGTCATATAAATATATAGTTCATTTAAATTTATTAATTATTACTGAATAATTCCATATATAATTGGAAATTAATAATTTTCGGACTTTTTTCTTTTACGTGCTGAGAGACCTTCTTTTGTGTCAAATTTCAAGATTCTAGGCCAATCTATAGATTTTTATGAGTCAGTATATGAAAAAAAAAATGAGTGATTTTTTTAAAAAACTTTAAGTTGAAAGATTAGATTTTTTCAGGACTATGGTGTGATTAGACCTTAGTATTTAGTATTCATTTCAACTTGACGGACAAGAAAGTGATCCTATAAGGGTTTCGTTTTTTCAATCTAAGGTACAGAATTCGAAAAGGATTAACAATTGACTGCTGATTAGTTACACCTAATATATTCACTGATAATTGACTCATAATAGTTCTTATCACAACCGGAAATTCTTAAATAATAAAAGAATGAATCAACGTTTGCTAATTATTATTAATCGTGATATTTTTAAAAAGAAACACCTTTTCTGATCCAACTAGTCAACTTATTTTGTAACTTTACAATTTGAACGACGTTTCGGTACAGTTATTAATCTAATTTATATATTTATTACATATTAATAATAATAGTCCATATTTATACGGAATTTGCAAAAAAGACGTACCTATTTTTTTTTATAAAAAGTTTTTTGAGAATCTGCATTGAAACTTAGGGGTGTCACATCTAAGACACCCTGTATATTGAATACCGGATATAATGCGGCTGTTTTAATTACATTTTAATTACTGACTGCATGGAGTTGTATTCAGAACGACGCGTTGTTGTCGCTGTTTTCTAAATTAACTTGCGCCAAGGTTTGCAAAAATGACGGTGGAATTAGATAGACGTTCTCAACTGGGGCTAACAGGGATTTCGATTTATAACCTAACGCAAATATATCACCACTAAATGTCATCCGCTGAGAAGTGATCATAAACTCCAATAAAAACGTACAGCCTTATAATATTATAGATCAGTACTTCCTAAAATTTTTCGGGTACGGACCTCTTAAAAGATTCACTCAACTGTCGCGGACGCCGAGATAGAGTGATGTATTTAATTTTAAGGGTTCCGTACATCAAAAGAAAAACGGAACCCTTATAGAATCACTCGTTGTCCATCTGTCTGTCTTTAAGGTGCGCTTACACGGGCAACTAAAATTGCTCAATTCCGGGCAATAGTGGTCAACTATGTACATCAGCAAATCACGGCGATGGCAACATGTAGCAATTGTTGCCAAAGATACCGCCACACCATATTACGCGATATGGAGCAACTTTGAAAAACTAGGCAATACAAGGCAATCATTCATACACTATAGCAATTCAGTTGAACTGTTGCTGGCTATGGACGAGGTTTTACTGGTAGCGGCGTGTAGTGCTTTTATTATAATAAGTTTAAAACGAAAAAAAAAAGAAAAGGAATAGACAGATTTGCTGTACTGCACTGTACAATAGAAGCAAAGAAAATGAAATGACAGCGGCGCATCTCATCCCTGTCACCACACGAAAGTGAAACCAGGGATACGTATACGTATAGAAGGAAAAATGACTAAAATTTCCAAACCGTGTGGATATTCGGCAATTCATGTCGGCCACTTTGGGCAATAAGGAATATATGGAGCAATTAGAAGCAATATTGCCGAAACAATTGCCGCATTTTATTGAAATTGCTCCAGATTGATCCATTAATTGCTCCATTCTGTTGCCGGGCAATTATTGCTCAAAAAATTGCTCGTGTAAAGGCACCTTTACGCACGTAAGAGTGAATTAGAATCAAACTGCAACTGTGTAACCGTGGCAACCAAAAACAAATCGCATATAATTCTGTAATCGTCAGTTTTTTGTATGTGTCACTTTTTAAGTGTGTAGTGTAAACAACGTATGTGTTTGTCGGACGACGTTTGTACAGTTCGGCAACAATGAAATACACTGAATGGACGCTAGCCAACAACGCGGCGTGTTGGTTGTTTTCAGTGGAAACAAAAGCAATCCTTTCAGAAGGGAATTGACATAAATTTAATCAGTTGTGTTTTTCCGTTCCATCAGTTAGATTAAAAACAAAGTAACATAAAAAATATCACGTATATATAGTTTTTTTTTGTTTTGAAGTGTATTACAGTAGAACAAATGTATTGTCAACTTCTCCTTCATCCTCACCTCGTGGCAGTCATAGACCAATCAGAAAAATAAATCATTACTAATTTGTCAAGCGTATTTTTCCATTGTGGTGGAGACATTTTGTGGTAGAAGTAGGAACTAAAAATTTGAAAATATGTGAGAAAAATCAGTTGAAAATACATAAGTCTGACTGTGTCTGCGACGAAACACATACTTTGATAAAATGGGTTCCTCCAGCACCTCCACGTTTCGCGGCTTTTAATTGGGAAAAAGTTATTAAAGTGTACCCACATAAAAAATGAGCCTCACCCTCATAAGCTCACATAGGAAGTTTAACTTCTTTAGTTTTTAATATTATTCCCAAGTTTAATTTTTTTTTATGTGAAACTAATTAATAATATTTTCGCATACACATGTGCTTAGCAACAAGATATAAACTTCTGTCTTCGTCAGTTTTATGTATTTAGGAGACAAACTAACTTCCCCTTTCGGGGACAATTCTACTTCCCCTCGATTTTTACTTTTTTCGAACAGGTACGTCGCTAAAGAAGTTAAACTTCAAAAATTAATTCATCTTTAAAGTTCAATTCCAGATATATGTTATAATAGAAAACAGTATCACGGGTAATTGGAATATTGAAAATAAATTAATTTAAACACTCATTGATTGCAACGTTTCGTCTTTTCTTTAATTAAGACTTTTTCAAGCTTTCAATATGCTTAAATGATAGTAAAACTATGATATAATATGCAATTTGGCATTACAAAAAACAATTATAAAAATTGAAAATTGTAGAAAGTAATATGTTCTTTTTTTATATTTTATTTATTTATATTTTATTTATTTATATTAATAAAATATAAAAAAAAGAACATATTATTTTCTACAATTTTCAATTTTTATAATTGTTTTTTGTAATGCCAAATTGCATATTATATCATAGTTTTACTATCATTTAAGCATATTGAAAGCTTGAAAAAGTCTTAATTAAAGAAAAGACGAAACGTTGCAATCAATGAGTGTTTAAATTGATTTATTTTCATTATTCCAATTACCCGTGATACTGTTTTCTATTCAAAAATTAATTCTCGTAGATCAGTGGTGTATGGAATTCCTTATATCATGGAAGACACCACACTTTCGCCGGACCTGGCTTACATCTAGGTATTTAATGTCTTATGAATCACGTTGTACATATAGAAATCCAATATCAAGCAGTCTTACCCAATTGACTATTAACAAAAGAAAATCCATCTCTATTCACACTCAACTGTTTTCATCTTACATAACCTAAATAATACAATAAATCTCTCCTCGAATACCGGCTTTTATTTTCCCCATGATAATAACATTTTTCTGAAATATCAAAAGAAACCAATTCACGTTGTAATATAGATTGAATTACGTTTTTTCTCATGTTGGTATTACCTGCAAAAATGTTTATTCAGTACCTTTGCTCTTTATTTTCTTCCCGTTCTTTTTTATTTTTTTGTTAGATTTATTTCTTTATTTAATTTTTATCGCATTAGCTGCGAGGACAATATATAGTCGAATTAAATTTTACGATGTTTGTTGGTCCCTTAAATACCGTACTTGCATTATATTTATCAAATTTCGAATATTTCGTACTCGATTTTAAGAAGTCAATTAAATCAATATATATACAGACTAATTCTCGGAATGGACTATTGAGAACTTCAAAATATTTTTGCTTAAAACAAAGTATAAAGGGTGGGCAACCTTTTTTATAACATGGACCAGAATAAATTTTACGTTTTTTCTGCGGGGCGTGGTAGTTTGACACCTTCTTGTGACCTGTAATTTTTTAGTCTGCAAATATGAAAAAACCCGGGTCGCAGTGCCAAAACCCTGCCGACAATATAGTGTATTTGCTTGTATAGGGCCGGCCGTGTGGTTTTATACTTTTATTATGTGAAATTAAGTTTGTTTTTGGGCAAAATAAAAAATTTAACCCCTTAATACACCCCTTAAAATAACATTTTTTTTCTTAATTGTAATATTATTATCAATCTAACGTCTACATTGAATTAAATACTAAGTCACTATCTGCAAACTAGTGTTTTCATAAAATTTGTAAATCCGGTCCTGTCGGGCCGATTTTATTAAAATTTTGGGGACACTTTTTAATTACTACCAAAGGGTTAAATTTCAATTCTGAAACGATTCGGAGAATTTTTTCGGTATTTTGGGGCCCAAAAACATTTTTCAACCCCTAAAAACTACCCTTAAAATAGCCCGATTAGGCCCATTTTAAATAGGCTTCTTGCGGTGATGGATTTTAACACGTGGTCCAAATTTCGTTGAAATCAATTAACTCTTTCGAAAGTTATTGCGCGTACACATATATATATATATATATATATATATATATATATATATATATATAAACATTTTTAAAAATGGTGCCAAAGTGTTTAGGAGGTTATGAAACGTCGAGAAATTTTGGTCCGACCCCTAGGTCCCGCCATCCGACCGACGCCAATAGTGTATGTTGCCATATGGCAAATACACTAATAAAATAAATAAAAGAAGTTAGTTACTACATGTATTTCTCTTTTTAAGAATAATTGTTATGAGTGGGGACATTTGAAGTGAAAGATGCTTTAATAGATGTTAGTTTTAACATTAGTACTAAATTATGAACATACATGTTGGTATGTGCGTTTAATATTTTTAAACTAGACGAATTACATCGAAAAATATTTATTTATTATTTTTCCCAAAGATCTCGTGGGCCGGATAGAAACTTTTCGCGGACCGCAGTTGGCCCGCAGGCCAGGGGTTGCCCACCCGATTATCTTGTCATAGATGGAGCATCAACTTTGTTATCTTGTGCGTAATTTAATTTTTGGATTAAAAAAAAAATCGCAGTTTTTGACTTGTTCAATATCTCACAGATGAGTTAAGTTTACGGTGCTAAATTTTGCACATTATATAGAAGAAAGTTATATAGGAAATGACGCAGCATGTTGACAAGGTGTTAATAATATACAAGGTGTTTGTAAATTAATTTCAAATTCCGAAAAAAACGAAAACTTGTCTGTATAACTATACATTTTTGAATTTGACGGCAATGATAACATTTAAAATAACAATTGATGTCAACGTGCGATAGGCAAGAAAATCTTAAAGACAGATAGACACTGTTACACTGAACATTCTGTACACAGTAAATGAAATGTTTATGGCCGGTTTAAATAACAGAGCATAAACAAACGCGTCACAACTTTTGACTTTTAAATATGTAATTATTAGCAAACAATGATATTTATTTGCATATTTATACTGCAATTATTTATACATTTAAATATAAAAACAAAACACTAAACAGTCACATGTGAGTGTGATGCGGTCGTGTTTTGTTTGACCTCCTGCTATGCAGCAAGATATTGTACAAATGTACGTGACCATAAGGCAAAACAGCGTATGTCGAATTTTCGATACTTTTTATCTACAATAGAAGTACAAAAAAAAATCTTGGCAATGACAAAAATGTATAACGCACCAATGAAACGAGTTTATATAACTCTAAAGAAGTTTCACCATGACCCTAATGTGGATGATGCTCAAGTGTTTTTGTGGTGAATCTTCTTTAGCGACGTATCCGTTTGAAATTGTAATGTTGAAAGGGAAATGATTTAACGACGGGAAAATAAATAAGAAACCTTGGTAACTTAAAATGAAACGAGTTCACAACTCTAAGGAAGTTTCACTTCTCCCGTGAGCTTATGTGGACCAGGTTCATACGTTTTGATGCGAAACATCTAGTGGCGCGCTTGGACGGAATTGAAAACGTTTCGATTATACAAGACGCGACGTCCCATTCCAACTCGGCGCTCCCCTCTCAATACCTATACTGAGCGCTTCCTTCTCTAGTACACAACACACTCGCTACTTTACGTGTGTATTAGTGTAACGACATTTTACTCGTGCACATCTATGTAATGTTTCATATATGCCAGACGTCCGACGACGACTCACATTTTTTTTACTTTATATTTTACTAGCGTCCCAGTCCGGTTTTGCCCGGGTGTAAATGTAATATATAGGATATAGCGGCCCAGTCCGGCTTCGCCCGGGTGTAAATGTAAAATATAGGATATAAAAGATGAGAATTATTATCATTAAATTCTCAACGTGTATTGAATTTGCGCGAATTCAATCGCTTTTATTAGTGAATGTTCAAAAATCGAAGAAAAATCTTATTTCCCAAAAAGAAATTTAAAAAATTCTGTTGATCCGATCGCTACCAAACTTCAGAAGATCATCCGCTGGGCTAATCTAAAGATTGTCTGAAAATTTCATCAAAAATGGTCTACCCGTTTGGAGTCCATAGATTACATAATATACATACATCGTCTTTTATCTATATAGACTATTAAAATGTAAAAAGTGGTTATTGTGACATAACGATAATAGTTGGACATATAGTATCCCGAAGTTTTTTGTAGTTATTGATATGTTCTTTAATATTGTAGAACATACTTTTATTCTATCATCAATAGTTTCCGCAGCGCATGCGACGAAAGATGTTTTGTGGCATTTTTTTACACCTTGGGTTACGTTACTAAAGTTTTAGTAAGGATCCCTAATATTTTCTAGCAATAAATATAGCCTGTGTTACTCAGGGTGAATGTAGCTTTCTAATGGTGAAAGAATTTTTTAAATCAGCACAGTAGTTTTTGAGTTTATTCATTACAAACATACAAAAATACAAATCTTTCCTCTTTATAATATATATTAGATATGTATAAAAATGAAAGATAGAACAACATTATTAACGCAAATGTTCTTGCTCAAGAAGGCATGTTTTCGCTTTAGAAGAAGGTAGCGAGTGTTTTGTTTTTTGTTGATAACAAGGAGTATGGCGAGGTGCAACTGCAACAGTACGCCATGTGAATTTATGATTATTAATGTATTATATATTTATGGCACGAACGCCGCTGCCCGTTCCCGTATCCCCGGTGCGGAAAAAAGGAACAGAGTCTGGTTCGTGCTTAAATTACATACACTGCAGCGCGCAATGTCCGGGAGAGGAATAATAATAAAAAAACACTCACATATATATTTTTTTAAACGTTAACTATCGCGTATGGACGTCATATCGTATTATGAACAGTTAAAACTCCATCTAGAGCTTTTAATTATCTAAGCGAGCGAAGTAATTGTGGTCTCTTTTTATCTCGATCTTTCACTTTTTGGGTCAATAATTGGAATAATAAATTGACAAGAAAGTATGCTACTGAACTCAGCTATCGAGCGTCTATAATCTACGAAACCGTGACAATGAGAGTCGGAGTTCTACGTAACCAATAACTTTGAAATATGTGACTAAAATCAGTTGAAAATACGTGAGTCCGGCTGTAATAAAATTTTCTTTATATCCGGTCGAAAGTACGTATTTTTTTCGGCTCCGATTTTAAAGCAGAAAGCCTAACATTTATGCTCTGCTGGAATTACTCACACGCCATCTATAACAGCGAGACGAAAGAGTCACGCAGTGCAGGAATTTCAACTTTCTGCCCCTGTGATGTAATATACTATTCATTTCTTTAAAGCAAAGGTGCCAAGAAAACGAAATCGTTCTTCGAACATGTTTCTCGGAACCAAGTCCTTTCAGAATTAAGGAAACATTCCGTGTTCGTTCCGTACAACTTACACAAAAAATATTAAATCATTGATGTCCAGCCTATATTTTTTATACATACTTACATATAACTGAAATAAATTTCCCTAGATGAAAAATCTCACGACTTCAACGGATATGATGACAAGTCTGCCGTGGGGCCGTTGAACGCGTAGGGAGCCGAGGGGCGTAGTTCCATAGGGATTTGTTTGACTGGTTGATATACGGGGTGGCAATTTATTATATCGTTTATACGCAAAATGTACAGTGACGTCATATATGTTTACATATTACGTCACGATGCATCTGGTCGTTCGTAAAAAAAACACTATCGCTTTGAAAGTTTTTTTGTGGACAATAAAAAAAAACCCGGGTCGCAGTGCCAAAACCCTGCCGACAATATAGTGTATTTGCTAATACAGGTATTGTGGCTTTATTAAATGAAATTAAGTTTGTTTTTGGGCAAAATAAAAAATTTAACCCCTTAATACACCCCTTAAAATAACATTTTTTTTCTTAATTGTAATATTATTATCAATCTAACGTCTACACCGAATTAAATACACTCTTCAATAAATAAGTCACTATCTGCAAATTAGTGTTTTCAAAAAATGTGTAAGTCCGGTCCTGTTAAGCCGATTTTATTAAAATTTTAGGGGCACTTTTTAATTGCTATTAACGGGTTAAATGTCAATTTTGAAACGATTCTGAGAATTTTTTCGGTATTTTGGGGCCCAAAAACATTTTTCAACCCCTAAAAACTACCCTTAAAATGGCCCGATTACGCCCATTTTAAATAGGCTTCTTGCGGTGATGGATTTCAACACGTGGGCCGAATTTCGTTGAAATCAATTAACTCTTTCGAAAGTTATTGCGCGTACACATATATATCTATATATATATATATATATATATATATATATATATATATATATATATATATATATATATATATATATACGTATATAAATATATATATATATTTATATATATATATATATATATATACATATATATATAAACATTTTTAAAAATGATGCCAATGTGTTTAGGAGGTTATGAAACGTCGAGAAATTTTGGTCCGACCCCTAGGTCCCGCCATCCGACCGACGCCAATAGTGTATGTTGCCATATGGCAAATACACTAAAAATCAAAAACATTTTCAATTACGCGTGTTGTCGAAAAATACATACTCTATAGATAATTTGAAATACAGGTTTTGGATAATGCCTGCAGGCTGTTTGGTACAGTTCTGGACATAACAATAACATGTTTTATGTTTTAGATGTAGATGTTGATTGTTTTTATGTGACAGGTCTATGTTTTCGAATAAGGGGTGGTCCCATGAATATCACAATTGAGTCGAAACGTACCGCCTATGATTGCTCTTGAAATTACAAATTACACCGCTACTGATCGTTTCTCCCACTCTTCTTACAATGGAGATTCCCGACCTTGCTATTATCTTCTCTAACAAAAGCGATACTACTTTACGCATCATAAGAAACAATGTAAAAATACGGTAGGAATCGCCAAGGCCGTTATTAATCTCGATTAACAATTGGATTTTTGAATGAATTTTTCTTTTTACATAAATGAAAAATCACATACAAGTTTTATAGCAAAACTACTTTTATTATTTTGTTTAATTTCATAATTAAAAAGTTATATTTAATTTAAAAATAATGTTTAAGCTAAGATCCGATAACGCGCCAAAAACCTCTCTGATGTCAAAATGTTTTTATGACCCTGGTTGCCATGGTTACTTTGATAGCATGTATAATAAAACATACTCAAATACACGACTTTTATCATTTTGACGTCACAAACATTCCTGGCATGTTTTGCAGTCACGTGATATCTTATGAAGTTTTATACATTTTAATTAATTTGTTACTAATTACCTATGACTTAAATTTTTTTTCTTTTCGTTCTTCAATATTATTTACGATATACTTATTATTTAAAAAATAAAAAAATGAGTAGTTTTTTTTAATGCAAATACTCAATTCATTGTGCAATTCATTTTTTGTTTTGTGTCCAGTACTATGTAATATCAAAGTCTGAATGATCCAGATATGAGCGTTGCAAATACTTCGCGGCATAAATATTAAAGACGCAAGATGACCTTAATAATTATAGCGATCTGCAGCGATCAGAAGTCTAATTATAATTGAAGATTCAAGAATGCAATTTAAACGAAACGCGCCAATTAACCTTTCGTTCTTGTACAAGATAACATCCCGGCGGCAGATCTTGGCATCTTTGATTAATCGAATATAATTACAGTCAAGTTGGAGATTGCAGATTTTGATTTATTTATTGTAGATTACAGACGCACGACAACTTATCAGCGTCTTAATTACATCAAACAACACAGTCACTTATAACTGAACGACATCACGAAACGTCCATGAGCTGTCCGGTCAAGAAGCCAGTACGCTAACCACTTCACCACATTGTCTTCTGCAGATTTTGATTTTGAAGAAAGATTTCAGACAAAGATTTTATATTTTGTTTTCATCTACAGTCGAGCGTCTGGCAGCCATTTTGTATTGTTTATTATTCATCAAATTCAAAATCGATTTGAATTTGTATAAAATGGCTATACACCATAATATTCACCCGTTGCGATGATAATAATATAATACAAGATGGTAGTCTATTTTCGTTTCCAGTGAAAATAACACATTCCACTGGGCTTCTTTTTGCTTATTTGTGAACGTTTCCGGACGTACAAATGTCGCTAAATTATTCTCGGATCTGTGAACATGACAGAATAAAACATAAAATGCAGAAAAGAAACAAATAAAACGTCACATTATCGTCATCTTTGTTTTGACTTCTCTCCACGAATACTTCGAGCGAATTGGCTTCAACAAATTTACGCCAATGACCTCAACTGTAAAGCGTCTATAATCTACAAATATCTCAACAAATTTAATATATAATACATATATAAAAATTAATATGTTTTCTTATTCATTGTTAACAAAAAGCTCTCAGCTATAAGACGCCAAGTAGAGTTTTTTTTTTTGCAAAAGTTATGTCAACGATGGGGAGTAAATGCTAGATTTATTACCGTTGAGGTTATTAATAGATCCTCAAAATCTAACTCAAAGTTTTCTCTTTTGAAATTTTAAAGTGCAGGAGAATTTTATATGATATGCATTGTGTATTTGATTCAACGGTCGATATAAAATTTGAATAATATATTCGGCTCACATTGTTGCATAGCGGTTCGATAGCGGTTCGTATAGCAATCAAACATTTTTATCTAAAAAGCTGCAGGCAATCGTCGAACTGTATTATTTCATTTGTTTTAATAGTCGACGATGCAAAGCAACTAGAACAGGTATTTAATTCAATAGGCTAAGAGCCAGCAACTTTACGTACCGAAAATCATTAAGCGCAAAATCTCGTAGGAAGACTTTAATGGAAAATGTAGCAAACCTGAGTCGGTTAGTTTAGCAGGCCTCAGTCCCAAATGAAAAATACAATGAGTGAGATATGGGATATTTTTCAAGATGGAGTCTGTAATTTGTTATTATAATTATTAGTGTATTTTCCATATGGCAACATACACTATTGGCGTTGGTCGGATGGCGGGACCTAGGGGTCGGACCAAAATTTCTCGACGTTTCATAACTTCCTAAACACTTTGGCACCATTTTTAAAAATGTTTATATATATATGTATATATATATTTATATATATATATATATATATATATATATATATATGCGTATATATATATATATGTGTGCGGGCAATAACTTTCGAAGAAGTTAATTGATTTTAACGCAATTTGGCCCACGTGTTGAAATCCATCACTGCAAGAAGCCTATTTAAAATGGGCCTAATCGGTGCATTTTAAGGGTAGTTTTTAGGGGTTGAAAAATGTTTTTGGGCCCCAAAATACGGAAAAAATTCTCCGAATCGTTTCAAAATTGAAATTTAACCCTCTGGTAGTAATTAAAAACTGTCTCTAAAATTTCAATAAAATCGGCTCAACAGGACCGGACTTACAAATTTTTAGAAAACACTAATTTGTAGATAGTGACCTTATTTATTGAAGAGTGTATTTAATTCGGTGTAGACGTTAGATTGATAATAATATTACAATTAAGAAAAAAAAATGTTATTTTAAGGGGTGTATTAAGGGGTTAAATTTTTTATTTTGCCCAAAAACAAACTTAATTTCACATAATAAAAGTATAAAACCACACGGCCCTATACAAGCAAATACACTATATTGTCGGCAGGGTTTTGGCACTGCGACCCGGGTTCTTTTGTATTTTACAATTGAAAAAATAATAATATTCCATAGTCTTACGAAATTATACGCTTAACCCGTTTTTTCCCGAATTTTGTATAAATAGTATATTTATATAAATAGTATTTCATAACAGCTATTTTTTTAATAAAGTGTGATTTTTCTGTTTAAAATAATGCAGGTTTGCAAACTTTATGAACAATTCTATCAACATGATTACAATTTTTTTAAACGCTTGCTCCAGTTTTGGAACATTGGAACAAACGTACAGAGTTCCAATTTTGGAACACTGGGAAAAAATGGGTTCATCAAAATTCCGTAAGTAAAAATGTTGCTGGCTCTCTGCTATCACTCGATTATATCTATCTGTAAGTATAGATATTTCGACTTTTAATTGTACAGTAGCAATCTCCGCGTAGAGTTTAGATCGGGTAGCCTTAACAAACAGAAGCCATCACTGTTGATGGTAACTTAGCAACGCACTTCTTTTGTTTGATTCTCATAAATGGACGTATTGAATTGTATTGGACATGTTTTTTTTTATATATATTTGTTGCCTGGAAACGCTGCGTTCAATTCGTTTTGTTCTTGTAAATAAAATGCAGTGAGAGGAAAATTATATGTCGTAATTACTGTTTTTTTTTTTTTAATTCTTTACAAAGTATAAAGCAGTATTTAGTATTCTTTATAAAATGAATCTTTTGTATTGAAATATAACGAGATTAAAAGTAGAAGGTGACTTGCACTCGGTTTCTTTTTTCAATTAACGTGCTGACATAGAAACTTTACAGGTGGGAAGTTGCTGACTGCTTGGTTTTAAAAAAAACTTGCATCCAAGTAAAATAACGTAAATGGAAGATTCTCTGTAGAAGATATTTTATTTCGTAATTTATGTTATAAATGTACTACCAAGAGGTAGAAGTGCCAAAAAGTATCGATATATATCGTATCGATATTTTTTTCCAAGTATCGATATCGGTACCGATGTATTTTTAAAAAAATATCGATATATCGGTACAATTTTTAAGAGAACATTAGCACTCAAAGAATTTTAGTATACATATTGGTTAGCGTAATATAATTCTCAAATAGCAATTAAAGGCCATTATTTCTAATAAATCAAGTAATAAATAATAATCTGAAATCAAAAATAACGATATGATTTTTTTTTATTGATCAAACGTCTAATACATTTAGGAGCAGATAATTTTAGAGATTAATATAACAATTACTAAAGTCAGGGATGGCAAACCTATCGCATGCGTGCCAGACGTGATATTCGACAGAAAATTGTTGGTACAGCGTGAATTAAGGTGTAAATCGAAATAATTAAAAATATTCTAGATGTTGTAGAAATGAAATGAAATATTGCATGAATATTTTGACTGTTTATTATTCCGAAAATATCGAAAAATCCGATGAAAAAGAAACGTGTTTTGCATGTGCTTTATTCACTGTTGTTGTTTTTGGAACGCACTTTAAAGTATGTTCCAAAAACATACGTAAAAACACATGTTTCTTTTTCAGTTGAGTTTTCGATATTTTCGGAAAAATTAAACGGTTATAGTCAGTCGCAGTTACATACAAGTGTTGCTACTGGAAAAAAATATCGGTTTCGATACTCGGAATTTTATATCGATATATCAAATAAAAATATCGATATATCGATATTTTTTCGACATCCCTACCAAGAGGTATACTTACATGCTTTACAGCAAGTTGAAGTTGTTAAAAAAGAAATACAGATTGCAACGAATCTGCTTTTAAATTAAAACACATTTCAAAATGAATCGTCGCATCCGTTGTTTTTGTATCTTCATTATTTGCATTATTTATTTGACTTTACTTTTAATTAGACTGTTTATTTATTTTATATCTAGAATTGAATAACAGATCAAAGGAAGCGAGCACCGTTCTGTGATGATTACATGCGCTTTGACTAACCTCGCGGCCGTTGATTGAATTATTTAATTAATGACTACTGTCTACTTTAGTCTGTCAAAATAAAAAAATATCTATATTTTAGTCAACCCATTATCAACCAATTCATTCGGCGGCTTGACATCGCTGTTTTGTCGAATCAAAATCGTCGATTCTTTTTAACACGGTTTGATGATGATTACAGAACGGAAAAAAGGTCAACAAACCCGGACAAATTTTTTATCGTGGTTGTAATCAATATTAGATGTAGATTAGTTAAAGTTCTGCCCGTTTTCGATTTATATTTTAAAAATTAATAGCATCATTTCCTTTATTAAAATGAATAACTAATGTGCTTTCAGTTCTTTGTTCGTCTCTGATACGTGCATTAACACAAAATTAACATAATTATACGTATTTTGCAACTCATACTCGTTTTTATATACCGGGTGGTTTATGTAGAATTTTTTACAGAGTACAAATACGGAAAATTAGGCCTATTGCGAATCGTAGGTGGAATGGCGCGAAACTGAATAAAACTACGATTTTGTTAATAACACTTATGTATACAAAAATAATTATAATAATATCTTAACCCGAGCGGTCAACAGCAACTTTTCTAATACTGTCCATAATAAATAATAAATAATAAATAATATTGACTCTACCAACAGGAATAGAATATTAAACAAAATGAAATTACTTGCAATTACTGTTCAAATTAATTTTTTATTTATAAGACGTTTCGACCAACCATTTTGGTCCTTTTCAATTTTTTAACTGTCCATAATAATTGTTGCTAAATATTTTAGAGTATAGACGCCCGATAGCTGAAGTCATTAATTGTTTTGCAGCAAGTTGTTTTACCAATTCAGGCATTTTTTTCAGACACCCTGTATGAGATTATATTTATATATGCAATATATTTTATGTATTGTAATTTATTCTCGCAACGTTTTGGTTAATTTACATACTTTAGATCAGTTATTAAAATTATTTCGCGTGACATGCTTACGCAAAAGTATCATCTATATTCTATATCATTTTGATAAATCTCAGTCAAATTGGACTACGAAATCGATTATTGTTCATCCTGAAATAGTGAAAAGTAACAAATCATTGTTTTTGAGAGATTTCAGTGGTTCTATATAGTACCTGGTCTTCTTCCCATATTCATGGGTAAAGACTTTTAATAACCAATAAACTTTAAAACTGTTCTGAACTTTATCTGTTTATTACAGTTTATCACAATATAATATGTAAATGTAATTAGTGGTCACAATCAAATTTTCAAAATATATTATACTAGCCGCTCTGCGCAGTTTTAGCTACTATGATAACGCTTTTGTCAAAAACTTTATCTTCCTCAGGGTTCGCCGAAAATATCCAATATTGAAAAGTGTCCACAACATGACTTGAAAGATATTTACGCGATAATCTTAGCGAAGTAAATAACTACATTTACAGAAATCGGGGACAGTCACTTAAATCTAACTTTACAAACAAATTATTGATTTGTTCCATATTTCATTTTTTAAAATAATAAATTGCAAACTGTATATGTTTTAAATGAAGGCTATTAATGCTAGAATACCGGTTTTCTGTAGATTTATAATTTTTAGCTATAGGCATTAGATACACAATGTCACAAAATATCTTATTTTATTGAAAATGTTAGTTAAAAAATCGGAAATGTACAATCTTTCTATACACAGAACGTATTTGAACCGTGATTTTAAGGTAGTTGTCGTGGTTAAGGCACACTGTCAGAAAATTCTTAATTTTTGTATATTTATTAAAGACATGATAATACAATTACCCTGAAAATTTGAAGTCGATCGACCGTATATAATTCGAGATAAATTCAATTAAAAATTGGATAATTAACATTGATTTTATACGATCTCTGTAGTTCTGAACCAGTTTCTTATTTATAAAAAAAGAACTAACTGTCAGAAACTTTCAAAAACTGACAGTCTTTCAATGCATTTGTTATGAGTTTAAAAAAAATATGAAAAAATTTTTGACCGTCTAATTATTTATAAATAACGGTTTAAAGTTCAACAATTTATAGAAAAGTATACATGCATATGAATACTGAATGGGTTACGTTTCCACGGGTACAGTCTTGCGTACAAATTATGGATCACTTAGCTACAAGCTAGTATACTTTTGTGGTGCGTATAATCTATAACTTTTTGACAATATTGTACCACGACAACTACCTTAATGAAATTTATTTGTTATCCGTTGTAACCTGGAAGATTCGGATAATAAATCGACAGAATTTTATGTGTCACTGATATTTTCAATTTCAATTCTTGATAGAAATTATTGATACACCGTGTATATTTTATGCAAGAATATTTATGTAGCAACGTTTTTCTTAAATTCTTTGCCCATATATGGAATCAATATAACAACTCATACATTTATGGGTCAAGTTAGCAATTTATTTCCACCGAAACTGATTGCATAACATTTTGTTTATATTTGATTAAATTATTTTTTGATTACTTGAAAAAATCTGCATTTGTATTCAACACCAGGCGTTTTATTGGCAGAGAACTTTCAGTGGCTTTCACTTGATCGAATTTTGGTTTAAAAAAAACTCGTTAGAGTAGAGATCTCTACCTTATTTTGGCGTTTTTTGATGTTAAATCCATCTAAAGACTTCGCTTTATTTTCGAAAAAGATTATAGATGTTTTTCAAAACAACCAAAAAAATACTAAGAGCTGTAAATAAAATAGACTCTTAGAATTCGGCGTACTTTGTTCAATACGAATTTTTAATTTGATCTAAAAATTTTCAAAAGCATAAGCATATTTGAAAGCCTGTGGGATATTTTCCAGAAAACTTCCAACAAACTATTTAAAATGTCAAAGCAATGAAGTAATGATTGGGTAAGTATTGAGTACTGATTTTAATCATGATTACATTTAGATTTCATGCACGCTTTCCGCAATTCCAACATACGTTGACATTAAGCTGATCTATAGATGGCGGGATTTAGTGATCGTTTTAATGCCGACGCTCACTACGTGAGATCTGGGTGTGTCACGACGAGATTGTTCATCAATTTCTCAGGGTCTGTCAGTTCATTAGACCCTGAGTAATGTAGAATCATGAAAATCCACCCAATTCTCATTGGTTTTATATTTTTAGTTGCAATAAGTTATCTATGTTTCTTTAAAATTATGAATATCAAACATTTGAATGGCATTGGCAGATATAAATATATGTGATTTAAGTGTCAGAATCACAAAGATATTTTTTTGTCTATTTTTGGGGGGCAAAAATTGAAGATAAAAAAAGTTCACTCGGTTTTATAGATTCTATATAGCATTTAAGGGGGGTTTCTACCTTGTGGGATCAAAAAAATCGTTTTTTTTGTGCATTTTCAGACAGATACATGTTTCAAGAATACTCTCTTAAATTTTCAAGTTGAAATCTGATAAATTATGAAAGTTATTGGCCGTTTGGTGGAGCGGTGTCAGATTTGAAATCAGTGATAACGAAAGCTATGGAAAGCATACGCATCTTGCAAACTGTGTGATTTGTTATAAAAATTTGTTTATAAAAATTGTTTAAACAAATTCATTTTACAAATTTGATGGCAGATTCGTAATCAGCGACCCCAAAAACATGAAACATGGAAATATGGAAACATAAAGAAACGAATACTTTAATTGAGATCCCTGGAATTCAACATAAATTTTTGCAGTTAAAATTCAAATTTTCAAACGCGTTTTTCTCAAAACCACGTTCTTCGAGTTGGTGGAAGTCCTACAGGGCGCAAAAATTGAGCACATTTTCATCAGGAGTTTGTGCATCCGTGGTACTAGAATCTTCTAAACATATAAAAAATTGTTCATTTAAAAAAATAATTAGTAACAAAAAAAGAGCCAAAAATCGTTTTTTTTTTTTAAAAGCTCATAATTTTTGTAATTTTCGTGTCTTCTCCTTCGTTCTAGTACCACGGATGCGGAAAAGTGTACAGATTAAGAAAATATTTTTATTTTGCGTTTCTGACTTCATTTACGGACGCTAGGACTTCCACCATGAGGACGAGTCGCCGCCGATCTGCTGCCATTGTTCGGTACCCCCCTTGCCCCCCTTTACTTGGATCACCAAAAAAAATTTGTAAAGCTTCAATAAACTTTTTCCTACAACTGTGCGAAAATTTCATCTTTTTACCTATTATACTTTTCGAGAAAAAATTTCCAGAAAAAACAGCAGGTTTTCGGGCCAACAAGGTAGAAAGCCCCCTTATGTTTTTTAGGTTGTATATAAATGTTGGCGACGAATTTAAAACTGCATATTAAACCGATGAAGTACACTTATTTCATGTGATGAGGATTCCGTTCAGCATTCGCCATAGTTTTCCTGTATTCTTAGCCATTCTCTTTATAAGCCTGATTTTTTTTTTCAAAATTTTATTTTTAATACTTTCGGAGTTACGGAGGGTGAGACATACTGTTTTGTTGGTACATTACACATCTATCTTCGAAAAATCTAAAATTTTGAAAAAATCAGACAAATAAGTCGGTAAATTTTATACATAAAAACTATATTCATCTTTAAAGTTCAATTCCAGATATATGTTATAATAGAAAACAGTATCGTGGGTAATTGGAATAAAAATAAATCAATTTAAACACTCATTGATTGCAACGTTTCGTCTTTATTTAATTAAGACTTATTCAAACTTCTCAATATGTTTAAATGATAATTAAACTATGATGTAATAAGCAATTTCGCATTACAAAAAACAATTTTGCTCAGTTTAACTAATTTTCGTTAGAGGTCAGTACAATTCCCAATAATTTTTTTTGTAATGCGAAATTGCTTATTATATCATAGTTTAATTATCATTTAAACATATTGAGAAGCTTAAAAGTCTTAATTAAATAAAGACGAAACGTTGCAATCAATGAGTGTTTAAATTGATTTATTTTTATTCCAATTACCCACGATACTGTTTTCTATTATAAAAACTATAATTTTTTGACAGTGCCCAATTCCGTAAATCACGAAATACTTTAATAATCTGAAATTTCCAAAATTAATCTAAATTACGAACTATAATGTTAAATAAATAAAAAAGGGAAGAGGCTTGTAAATCAACACTGTAGAGTTGCATTTAAGGGTGTGTCTCGGTTATGTTTGTAGCGTGTCGGACCGCACACGACACAAAGGGTCGTTTAAAGACGAAGAAAGGGAGGCAAATGCGTTGGATATACAACAAAAAAATAAAATAAACGTTTGTGATGTCATCTAATAGAATATTATGATGACGGTTTGTTTATGGATTTTTTTATGTCGCATTCAGATATTATTCACAAAATATTTAGTCAAAATCTTCAACAGGTTTATCCATATATAATTTTGAAATAAGGAATTTGTTATTCTGTCTACAAGAGACTATAGAATATTGAAAACTATATATAAAAAAAAACCCGGGTCGCAGTGCTAAAACCCTGCCGACAATATAGTGTATTTGCTATACAGACAGTACGGCTTTATTATGCGAACTTAAGTTGGTTTTCGGGCAAAATAAAAAAATTTACTCCTTAATACACCCCTTAAAATAACATTTTTTTTCTTAATTGCAATATTATTATAAAATTCATAAAATTTGTAAGTCCGGTCCTGTCGGGCTGATTTTATTTAAATTTCAGGGACACCTTTTAATTACTACTAAAGGGTTAAATGTCAATTTTGAAACGATTCTGAGAATTTTTTCGGTATTTTGGGGCCCAAAAACATTTTTCAACCCCTAAAAACTACCCTTAAAATGCCCCAATTACGCCCATTTTAAATAGGCTTCTTGCGGTGATGGATTTCAACACGTGGACCAAATTTCATTAAAATCAATTAACTCTTTCGAAAGTTATTGCCCGCACACACACACATATATATATATATATATATATATATATATATATATATATATATATATATATATATATATATATTATATACATATATATATAAACATTTTCAAAAATGGTGCCAAAGTGTTTAGGAGGTTATGAAACGTCGAGAAATTTTGGTCCGACCCCTAGGTCCCGCCATCCGACCGACGCTAATAGTGTATGTTGCCATATGGCAAATACACTAAAAAACTAGTCAAGTGCAAATTGGACTCACACACGAAAGATTCCGTATCACCGTGCAATATTTATTAACTTTATTTTATTTTTATTATTTGTTGTTATAGCGGCCATAGAAATACACACTCTGTGAAAATTTCAAGTGTGTACCTATTGCGATTCAAAAGATATAGCCCTGTGACAGACGGACGGACAACATTAAACTTGGGTAGTTCCCATGTTCCAGAAACAATGTTCTCTATCAAATATGTTTCTTATCTTTAGAAGACACCGAGTTCATTATTTAAGTACTAAATCAATATAACTCAATTCCTAAGGCATTATTATCTGAATTTAGTTTTAAGTGATTAAGGAAAGCAAATAATTGAAATATTCCTTTAATTAGAAACAAAGATTAGAAAAGATTTCAAAACTTTCTTTCTTGTGCAAATGAAACAAGACAGTTCCGCGGACATGTTTTCGCGAACTACTTCTATTCGATCAAAGAAAACATCCCATGCTCATTCCGTCTTTGGAAGTGTTTTGCGCAATGATACGATTTCCCGTTCATGTTAAGGTTGTCGGAACGCTCCGAATTTAAGCCAAAAATAGGTCTTTGATTGATAGCTGATTGTAGACTTATTCGTCAACATTTTGCAAAAATTCTTTCTCTATAAGGAAGATAAAAGACAAATCAAGGTCTCTAATGGGTTACTTTTGTAATTAATGTACGATTTACTAGAAAAAAGTTGGCATTAATTGTGCCAAAAAACACACGTTTTCAATGTCACACTACGGCCTTATTCGTACTTATTTCACAAAATTGTTCCATCACAAACCTAAAATGACTCTTCCTTTTTCGGAAAAGTTTTTAAAATTTTCAAAATATCAAAAATTAGAGTAATTATGACAGCGGCACCCTTGCAACAGCATTTTTTAGCTTCGTAGTGTGACTTAAATTCAGGCGTTCCGGCAGCCTTAAGGTTGACCTTGGAAGAGCCGGCAAGTGCAGTACGGAATCAGATGTGGGATTTGAACCTCGCGTTGACAGACGAATACATTATGGACGTTTTGTCTTGTCGTCTGCATAATGTCACTGTTTCTCTACATCTATCTGTACGACTGTAATGTAGATCTTCATGTGTTTGTGAGATGCAAGTTGTACCGGATAACATGGGGCGTAGCACCACACTACGTGTAAGCTGTCACCGTGGGAACAAGCGCGGTCCGGTGCCTTCTCCATGTCGCCGGAATAAGACACGTACGATGAAGAGCAGTCGTAGATTTAAAAAAGATGCTTTCAACTGCTGTATGCTTTTAGTCACAAAAGAATACACCATTGTTTTAGTCACCAGCTATATCAATTTTATTCAAATAAAAGTAGAGCTCGCAGCTCAACAAAATCGAATGATAAAAATTTTAATTTTTATTAATGAAACTTCTTTGGTGACCTCTCTATATGAATTTTTCGGTAACGTTAAAGAGGAAATGTTTTAACGACGTGGAAATATAAAAAAAACCTCGGTAACGCAAAACAGATAACGAAATAGTTCATAACTATAAAGAAGTTTCACTTCCCCACTGGGCTTGCGTGGGTAAGACTCATACATTTTTGAAGTGAAACTTTTTAGCGAGGTATCCGTTTGAAATTTTCTGTAACGGTTATAAGGGGAAATGTTTTAACGACGTGGAAATATAAAAGAAACCTCGGTAACGCAAAATAGATAACGAAATAGTTCATAACTATAAAGAAGTTTCACTTCCCGCATGTATGTGGGTAAGGCTCACACGTATTTGGAAGCCGCTGAAAGTTCTCGGACAGAAACGTCTTGATCATTTAGCATCGAGAAATCAATTGCGAATTTCATGAAATAAATGCCCAGCTTGACGTGAAATTAAGAGATGGAACTCGGGCTGTATAAACGTCGGTTAGACGCTATTGATCTCAGTTGTCGACCGTCTATAATCTAAATAAAAATCGGCTTCGTTTGTTCAAATGCGCCTTTGAAGTGACTATAGTAAATTTTGAAACATTCACAAATTGGCACTAAATAATCAAAACAGACGGTTTCAAGTGACATAAAGTGATTCCGTCACAAGAATTGCGACAATTAATGATCCGTATAGAAGAACAGCGATTCAAATGTGACACAGTGTTACGGTTTTTAAAAAGCAGTTAAAGTATTCTTGTCTCTTTAAGGTACTCAACACGTGAATATGAAATGTGATATTTTCACTCAGATCAAGTTTATGGCTTCAGTCTGTGATATTCTTTATGGCAGTGGTTCTTAATATTTGGCATGCGAGTAATTAGTATGCAGTGGTTCTGCAATAGTAGAGTGTAAGCAATCATTATGGTACGGTTCGCTCAAAGCAATGAAACAATGTAAAGCATAAACACTGTTCCGTTTATATATTATACTAGTGGCCCAGTCAGCGTTGCCAGACGTCCCGATTTTCGGGGATAACTCGACTGTCCGTAAATAATTATTCTCTTATTGTAAGTTGCAATTTGTAACACTCACTCCTCAGACTATTGTTTGAAACGCCATGTCTTTCTAATGAATAAAACTTTTCTGATTTTGATTTCCGTTTTTTTTTTTTTTTTTTTATTTCAGAAGACGAATAAGACTCAACTATTTAACGATAGGGTAAATCTGATTTAAAATAGCATATTTTTATGATTATATACGTTTTTTTTACTATGTCCCGCTTTCGACGAAAGAATACCGCTTTTCCAAAATCCCGACTTGACAAAAAAAAAATCTGGCAACGCTGGGCCCAGTCTTGCTTCGCCCCGGTGTAAATGTAATATATAGGATATAAAAAATATACAGAATCATGATCATAAAATTCTCCACGTGTATTGAATTTGCGCGTATTCAATCGCTTTTAATTGTGAATATTCAAAAGTTGAAGAAAAATCAAAATTGCCGAAGAACAAAAAAAAAAAAATTCTGTTCGCTACCAAACTTCACAGGATCACTCGCTGGGCTAATCTAAAGATTGTCGGAAAGACAGGCCGGAGCGTTTCGAACACGTGAAGGTGTTTTGCCTTGCGGAAACCCTTTTAGTATTTTTTTCGGCTGTCCAAACAAATAAAAATATTCAACGATTTTTACGGTTTTGTTGAAATAATAAATTCTTACTACAATATATGAGTCAATATCGAAATTCTCAGAAATAGGTCAGTCCTAATCTTGTTGACGAACTAAATAAATGTACTATGTTCATATAGTATATTATAGATGTTTGACAACTAAGAATATTAGCGAAAACTTATTGAAACACGAAAGTCTAAGCCGTGAAATGTTAATTGAAAAATTATGTTGATTAGAAAACTGTACTAATTAAAAATATTATAATTATTATTTTAAAATGGCTGGTTGTGATATCATATCAGAGTCAAAAGTAGCGTCCATTAGGACTTGCTATTTTATGGCGCTGGCAAGCATGGCCTCTTTAGCTCAGTGGCAGAGCACTGGTCTTGTAAACCAGGGGTCGTGAGTTCAAACCTCACAGGAGGCAGTTGGAATTTTATTTTGCTTTTTTTCTTATAATTTTTTTTTAAAGCGAAACAAGATTATTTAAAAGAAATAATTATTTTTTTCTATTTTTCCTATATATACTTTTTTAATAAATAAATAAATTAATTAATTAAAAGTGTGTGTGTGTGCGTGTGTGTTATTGTGATTTTCGAATTTTTAGCTTTTAAGGGGGTATACTTATGTGACCACTTCGAAAAATCGATTTTTTTTTCATATTTCAATAGTAAAACCTATCGAAAATATGCTGTGAAAAATAGAGAGCGAAATTCCTAGTTTTAAATAAATTACAACTCATAGTCGCCGACGAGCCGTATAAGCGACTTGTTGACTCTTGAAACTTTAAACGCATTTATCTGGAAACATTATTTTCTAAAACTGTCATGGTCCTAAAAAAAAAAGTATTTAACCGATTGCTTTGAAATTTATATATGTTCTTCTACTCATTAATGGTTATCGTCCGTACCAAAATTGCTTATTTTCGAAAATATTTTCTTATTTTTTTAAACGATTTTTAACAAAAAAATTAACAAAAAACACAAACTTTTTTTCTACAGTCCGCCATATTTTTTTTAATGAAATTGATTAATTTTGGTAGGGACGATAGCGACATCCCTACTGAACAATGATCCATTCGATTTTTTTATTTCAGACAACATGAACAGCCGCTATTACCATGACCAGTGACCTGCTTTTTTTTAGTGTCTAATTTAATTAAAACAAATATATATATAAAAAATGTAAAATAAGAGAAAAAAAATTTTTTTTATACAGTTAAAGATACAAACAAAAACATATAAAAAAATTAAAATGATTGAATGTTATTGTCGTCTAAAAAAAATCCCTAAATAGAGGTAAAATTTATGCGTTCACATAAGAATACCCCCTTAAATACTATTTCCGTTTGTATATCTCGGGAAAACTAATTCCCAAAATTTTTGTCTGTCAGTGCTGGTTTGTACGACTATTCTCGAGCTGTATTACGGAAATTATTAAATTGAAAACATTTTAAGTAATAGCGCAAAACCATAAAAAAATTGCATCACTTATTTATATTTTTGTTCTTACAAGTTTTGATTGCTCACTTTTATTAGCTACAAAAAATGTAATGCCGTTACCATTAATATTCATGTGAATTAAAAAGGCTATTAAAATTTTACAGATAAAATCACATAAAAACTGATCAATTTATTGTTAAAAAAAATCTGTATTCTTGAACACAAGTAGTTAATTTAAATATGGCGATCTACTTAACAAGCTGGGAACATGGTATAGTATTTCTGTAGCCACAAGCAAAAACCGTCAATGTCAAATTTTTTGAACGTGAAATTCACCCACTTCAAAACGTCACATTAAACTGAAACTTTACACACTTATCAAAGACCGATGACAATACAATAATTCAATAAGTTTGTCCCATTATCCTGACCAGGACCTTCAGGATAAAAAAACTTGAAAAATTACAGCAAGCAAGCTAACACGCTGCACAGTGACGTACGTTGTCTAGCCCATAGTCAAATGCAAAATTGTTTTTAAGTCTTATAATTAAAATTAGAGTTTAAAAAAAACTAAAACAACACGCTTTTATGAACTAAAAAATGCAAAATAATTTGACAACAAAATTATCTTTACTGTAAAAAACGTGAAGTACTGGTAATACATTTTCCATTTACTAGTCTGATTACGATTTTATCCCCGAGGACAGGCATATGTTAACTTGAACTTAACTGCTAGTCAACCTATTATTTATAAGATGATTTGGCATACGCAGTTTTGCTTTGTAGTCATCGATTTATAATAATTGTGCACATAAATCCGAGAATCAAGTGGCAATTAAGAAACGTTTTCAAATACGAATGTAACGACATTTTTAATTTATAATCATTTATTTAACTGTCTGTTTTAAATACTCGAACACATGTTACATGTTTATTAAGAGTCATTTAGCTTTGCAAGCCCTCCGTAAGCTCATTAGGGACAAAACTGCGCATTATTATCACCGTTTAATTTTCAGAAACGGCGATTAATTTAAATAAAACACGTCTTTCATGAGATGTGTTTCGCATAAACAATTGTTTTGTCAAATATAGGGTTGCCATCCGTCCGGGTTTCCCCGGATTTGTCCTAGTTTAGAAGGCATCCGGGGAGCGTCCGGGCGGGGCTTCATGTGTAGTCCGGGTTTAAAAATTTAAGAATAAAAAAAATTCTAACTGATTATTAAAACAATTTGTAACAAAGTGTAATAAGATTCTGTTTTGTTAGGTACATTTAAAATGATGATAAAAGATGACTAAATTTAATTTTAAAGTCTGAAAATAAAAAAAAAGGTGATTTATGACATTTTCAACAGTTCTTTATTACACTATGTTTAAAAAAACCTGTTCACATGTGCGGGTTCTGGGCTCTAAAATCCGGAGTTTTCACGCGTCTTGTCCTGGTTGCCAAATTTTAGAGATGGCAAGCCTAGTCAAATAGAGACTTTTAAGTTAAGCTTGTTAGGACTTTGTTTTTGAAGTTATACTTCTGTTGGCGCGTTGGGAGTAAAATTTTAGCAGACAGTGAAAGTTGCGCTCACACAACTCACGAAAATTCGACGGTATTAAATTAGCCGCGTTAACGAAAATTTGACAGTCTGAAGTTGGCTCTAAGAGACCCAGGCTGAAATGACAGATGAACGAAATCAATGCACTTTCTGCCATTTGGAAACTATATCATAATATACTAGACTGCTATAGCCTTTTGATTACAACCAATAGTCGTTTTAAGTGTCGGGCAGCAAAAAATAAAATTTTAAAAATGTTTTTAAATATATGAGGTTAATTTTTTGTATGATTATTCTTAAACTTTATGAAGATATCATTTCAATAAATATTAAAAGTTAGTTTGTAATCATGCCAAAGTAGTATACCTTCAAATGCACACCACTTACTTTTCTTATAATCGGTTGACAATCGGAACTACGTCCAGACAACTGTGCTAGTTGAGCCCTGAAAAAAAGCTCAACAATTTTCCTTTTTTTTAATTAAATATCTCTTGAAATACAAGGTTTTCGTTTTGTACGAGATACTAAAAAAAGATTTAAAAATGAGTGTCGCCCGAGCAGGGACTTGAACCCTGGACCCTTGGATTAAAAGTCCAATGCTCTACCGACTGAGCTACCCGGGCTCTGCTCAACACGGTTCATCCCATCGGTGAATGAATAAGCTTTACAGTACTTAACCAATAGAGTGATTCAAACAGTTCAGAAATAAAAACTTTAAAAAATGACTGAAAATGGCTGCCAAAGTTTCGTTTACAACAGTCACTGACCTTAACATTAAGTGAACTTTGAGTAAATGTTTTATCTCTAATCTAAAATATTTCGACAATATCAAAAAAACAATTTCTGGCATCTGTTTCATTGCAAACACGCCCAGACTCCAGAGATATCGGTCTTCTATTCATTTTCCAATGCCGCCATATTTGACAAATGACTGTCGCTAACAGTGACAGTTAAGTGTTTTGTTGATTGCGGCCGACAGTGTTCTGTTTTACGTCACTTTAATGACCGACAGAATAAGTTCGCGAGTGTGTATTTGTTATACGTGGTCAAATTCATTTTGTCCGACTTAAATAGCGAGATAACTTTATTTCAACGTTTTGTTCCAAAAGGCCGCGTGTACCTACGTACAAAACGACATAATCGTGAAAAAAGAGACGGAAATGTATTTTTTGCTCTCTTTGTGGCTTACACTTATATAGAGAAAGCTTGGGCGGTGGGGTTCAAAATTCGCCATATTGGAACGCACGTCACCAAAACGAATCAATAGATACCTTATTTGTCAAAATCGGTCCAGTTGTTTAGAAGCTACGAGGAAACACATATATTTAGTGATGTAAAAGTAAAATACCGGTTATTTAACCAGTTAAATACCCGCGGTAATTTATTTTAAATAGCAGCAGCTCTTTATTATTATTGTATAAGACTGCGCAGAAAGTTTTGCTCATGATTGTAATTTCCGGTCGAGATTTTAATTTTATAACTAATTTCCACATAAAATATATAAATACATTATTTAATTAGAAACAGAAACCGGAAACCACCATGTTGTTTTATAGATAGCCGGCTAATTAACTGGTAAATTATCCGATCAAAATGGTTACGATCATAAATAATCGGTAATTTTACATCCCTACCTACATAAAACGTTAAACTCACAACATTTCCATTTTCGCAGTCGGGTAAAAAATCTTTATTTTTGTTGAGGTTGACAACCAATCGCTTTTTTGTTGTAAAAATAAATGAATTAACAGGAAAAACATAGTAGATTACTTAATAGTTAATTTATCGATATTCCTAAATGCTATTTTCAAATATTACTAAATAGAGACAATATCTTATCGTTGTTCAAACATCGAGTTATTAGATAGATAAAACATTATTGAATATTTATTTTGTCGTAAACAAAGGTGTAGTAAAAAGCGTAGAGGTTGACAAAAATAAATGAAATAAAACGAACAGCTTCTATTTAAAAATCATATCAAAAACAATACTCAAAAATCCCGAGAAAGAATACGAATTTACAAACGAACGTCCGGTTACAATTTTATATAGTCAATTTATTTTATATCGACGCGTTCAACTCTCCTGGACTAGAAGAAAGACTTATATTGTGCCAATGGAATATTTTTTACAACTATTAATTTTTTGTGACTTTTTAACAAATTGAATATTACATAAGTTAAAGTAAGACAGAAATTTAACAGCGCTGTTATACTGCAGAATCTGTGTATATATTAAAATGGTTAGTTTAATCATTGCTTTAAAACATGTTTGGGTTATAAAATATTTATTTATTTATACTTATTTATCTTGACATTTTTAGATAACATCAATTTAATTGTGTAAGTTTTTCTACCCAACTTTTAAAAACATGTTGTTAATGAAAATAAATTTTTAAAATGCATTTTTGAATCTCCACAAGAAAATTTAAGCCTAATTAAATCGGTCGAATTAATCAAGATTAAATTTATCGATTTAGATAGCAACTATCAAATTAATTATTTTTATATAAATAATATCTTCCCAACCGCAAAAATAAAATAGATACGTTTAGTGTAATTAATGTATTTATATTAAACAGTAGATGGCTGTCCGGCTTCGCCCGGGTGCCTCGCTTCGCTCGTTCGCAGAAATTTGTGATTAATGAGCGCAGCTTGCTCAATCGCCCCAAAAAACCTTCTTCAAGAAATAAGCTATCAAATAGTAAAAAGCGCATTGAAATCTCTTCAGTACAGCGCCATATCGGGGTAGAGTTGGGAAACTCAGATCTGAACCGGTTCAGTGAGCCGGCTCACATACGGGATCCAGATGCAAAGATGCAGATCACTAAAAAGACCCGTTTTTCCCATCTCTATATCGGGGTGAAACCAGACCGAAATGAGTTTATTAATTATAGATTTAAACCAACCTTGAGAAATAAGCTATCGAATGGTAAAAACACCTGGACTTCCTTTTGTACCTATTAAGGCTGTCGGAACGCTCTGAGTTTAAGTCCAAAAATAGAGCTTCTGCTGTCAACTGATTGTAGACTTATTCGTCAACATTCTGCAAAAATTCTTTCTCTATAAGGACGATAAAGGACAAATCTAGATCTCTAATGGACTACTTTTGTAATTTATGTACGATTTACTAGAAAAAAGTTGGCATTAATTGTGCTAAAAAAACCCAGGTTTTCCATGTCACGCTACGACCTTATTCGTATTTATTTCACAAAACTGTTCCATCACAAACCTAAAGTGTCTCTTCCTTTTACGGAAAAGTTTTTTAAATCTTCAAAATATTTCCAAAAATTAGAGTAATCAATTTACAGCGCCACCCTTGCAATAACATTTTTTAGCCTCGTAGTTGGCACAAGCCAAAAATTAAAACGTGCTGATGATTTGAGCGAGACAGAGCTAAAGAAGGCCACACCCACAATATGTCTTTTGCCTACCTCGCCCCTTACCGCTGGGTCTCAGCACAAACAAAATTCAGAGCGTTCCGACAGCCTTAAACGTAAGAATACTCACTGTGTTTAATTTTTCTCGTTTAACAAGAATGTGAAAATTTTAAAGCATTCCATAGAAAAATCACAAATATTCTTGTGTCGTAACCTTTATACAAATTCCGCAAAATGGGGGAAACGCCCACGCTGTTTCTGTGTGTGGAACGTCGGGTCGATATGCCGTTGTGAGTTTCGGGGGGTGGGAAAACTGTTTTTGTCTAAAGCTCCGTTTACACCGTCACATGTTCACTAGATTTAACTGACGGATTAAGCATTAATAGAGACCTCCGAGCTAATTATTCTACTGTTGTTTTTTATCGTTATAAAATTTAAAAAAACCCGGGCCGCAGTGCCAAAACCCTGCCGACAATATAGTGTATTTGCTTACACAGGCAGTGTGGCTTTATTACGCGAATTTAAGTTGGTTTTTTGGCAAAATTAAAGATTTGACTCCTTAATACACCCCTTAAAATAACATTTTTTTTCTTAACTGCAATATTATTATCAATCTAACGTCTACACCGAATTAAATACACCCTTCAATAAATAAGTCACTATCTACAAATTAGTGTTTTCAAAAAATTTGTAAGTTCGGTCCTGTTGGGCCGATTTTATTAAAATTTTAGGGACACTTTTTAATTGCTACTAGCGGGTTAAATGTCAATTTTGAAACGATTCGGAGAATTTTTTCGGTATTTTGGGGCCCAAAAACATTTTTCAACCCCTAAAAACTACCCTTAGAATGGCCCGATTACGCCCATTTTAAATAGTCTTTTGGCGGTGATGGATTTCAACACGTGGGCTAAATTTCGTTAAAATCAATTAACTCTTTCGAAAGTTATTGCCCGTACACATATATATATATATTTAAATATATATATACATATATATGTAAACATTTTTAAAAATGGTGCCAAAGTGTTTAGGAGGTTATGAAACGTCGAGAAATTTTGGTCCGACCCCTAGGTCCCGCCATCCGACCGATGCCAATAGTGTATGTTGCCATATGGCAAATACTCTAAAAATTAACAAATGTATTTTTAATAAGGCGCTATAACACATAGCTACGGAACAATTGAGATACTTTGACCCATCATTGTTCCGTGCGAAGCGTTCTGCCATATTGAGATAAATTAGTGTTTATTCTAAAAAAAATGTTATGTTTGCTCTTGAAGAACAATAGTATCTGACAAATCACAATCTACACTAATATTATAAAGAGGAAAGATTTGTATTTTTGTGTGTGTGTATACAGTTTGTAATGAATAAACTCAAAAACTACTGTGCCGATTTAAAAATTTCTTTCACCATTAGAAAGCTACATTCACCCTGAGTAACATAGGCTATATTTATTGCTAGAAAATATTAGGGATCCTTACTAAAACTTTAGTAACGTAACCTAAGGTGTAAAAAAAATGCCATAAAACATCTTTCATCGCATGCGTTGCGGAAACTATTGATGATAGAACAAAAGTATGTTCTACAATATTAAAGAACATATCAATAACTACAAAAAAACTTCGCGATACTATATGTCCAACTATTATCGTTATGTCACAGTAACCACTTTTTACATTTTAATAATCTATATAGATAAAAGACGATGTATAATTATGTAATCTATGGACTCCAAACGGGTAGACCATTTTTGATGAAATTTTCAGACAATCTTTAGATTAGCCCAGCGGGTGATCTTCTGAAGTTGGTAGCAATTGGATCAACAGAATTTTTTAAATTTCTTTTTGGGAAATAAGATTTTTCTTCGATTTTTGAACATTCACAAATAAAAGCGATTGAATTCGCGCAAATTCAATACACGTTGAGAATTTAATGATAATGATTCTCATCTTTTATATCCTATATATTACATTTACACCCGGGGGAAGCCGGACTGGGCCGCTAGTCGTTAATATTTTGCTACTAAAACGTGTCAAGCTTGATACAAAAACAGTCGTAAATACTTTTTTTTATTTAAAAACTCGTTTTAAAAAGCCGTGCTATTAAAATACTTTTACTTTATTCAAACTGTTATGCAACAATTCAGTTCACTTGGTGCACGGTAAACATGTTTGTACACTGTGCAAATTGTTTGATCGAAAATGTGGGTCTTAGGAACTATTATTATTAGTTTTCTCAGCCCTGCCGCAAGGTTAAACATCAACCGCATAACTAAAGTAAACCTTCAGGATTGGAACAGAAACTAACCGGTCATAAATTAGTGCCAAACTCTTGTCTAAGAGGAATTGCCGGTCAAGAGAATCTGCGTGTATACGCAAAACCTCTATCTGGTTGATATATATTACATAACAAAGGTTCTTTACCTTTGAACAGTACAGTAAGACCTCGCTTAACGCTGTTTCAGTATTACGTGCTTTCTAAAAAAAAAAATTTAGCCACTGTAACGTAAATTATGGATTAGTTTATACAAAATGATTCAAATGTTGATAAAAGTTCAAAGGCAAAATGAAGTGTCATTGATGCAATATCTTGCTATCAACAAACAGCGAAACAGAAAAAAGTAAACGACATTAGATGACTTCTTCACAAAAAATAAAATATGTCAAACGGGGAACCTTTCTCATCACAAACATAACTTCTTACTCGAAATTTTATTTGAGATCCATGAATGTTTTATGAACAAAAATAAATAATAGCAATTAATAAATCTATAATTAATGTGATAAAAAAGTATTGAACAATAAAGGTTACAAAATTAAACAAAAAAAAAATGCAACCTCTTAATTTTCCACAATTTTTGTGTTCCTCAAAAACAGATGGATCGATTTTAAAGTACGCGTTACATTAATTTATTCGCAGGTTTGATTTATGATAATTTTCTGTCAACATTCCTCTAATACCCACGAACGATTGTAATTTATAACAATATATGTTTGCGTCTATATTTTTATAGATTAAATTCTTTGAATTGCGTTGACTAGATTCCATTCAACAATACAATTTCAAATTCTCGAAAGTGTCGCGTCGTTGGATAGACACGATAGGTTTATACGGAACTGCAGGGTCGTGTAAAAAATTCTATGAATTTTTATTCAATGTTAAAATTGCCCCCGCATTTGCCTTGCACCTAAATATTACGCCAAGTTCACATTGTGCTTAAGTTGACTGATTCCCCCAGATTGTAAAATATGCTCTCGGGTAATTTCGAACTGAGAGCGCACAATTTATTTTATTACTGTTTTTATCAGAGGCGTAGCTACCGCCGTATCTGCCGTATCAATTATACGGGGCCCCCGGGCCACGGGGGCCCCCAACGTGCGTAAGAAAGAATTAATAAAAACTTCGCCATTTTTTTTTATTTCAGAAATGACAAGTCAAAAAAAGCAATTTCTTTTTTTCCCGCGTAAAGCGTGCGTTCAAAAGTTGGTAACACCCTACATCGGTTATCGTGGGCTGCGGGATGTCCCCGTTTAAGTCATTTACTTCAACGGGGGAAGGGCCCCCAAACAAATTTTTATACGGGGCCCCGCCAAGGCACGCTACGCTTCTGGTTTTTATAAGCTGTGATTAAGCACTAAGCTTCATAAAATTTGGCTTGCTATTTAATTATTTCATTTTTGCAATAAAAAACGTGCAGATATTCGTCAATATTTTCTTTACCAGCATGTCACGAGATTTCGAATTACAGGAAGAAAATTAACATTTTCAAGTTACAAACATATGTTAAAAATACTGGAAATTGGGCTTGGTCAATAATTTATTTATTTTTTTTACTTCTGTACAAAAATTTGAGTAAAACTTATTTTAAGTTTCTCTTTTATAATATCTAATTTTAAGTGGCTTATTTAGATAAAAAAACTGTAAAAACTTGGCTAAAAGTCACATGGAAAGAATGGTACATATTTCTAGTTTATTTTGAAGCATTAACATCGAAGGTTGAATAAGATTTATCATAGAAATTAAAGATTTCCGAAGCAACATAATATATTAGAGTTTAATACAACTAGCATCTAGTATACAGATTGTATCAACTCAAAGCTGTCCATAGGGTACTCTGTGTGTAAGACAGAGCACCATACACAAACGATAAGCAAGAGTGAGATAAATGATCGCTAATAGGTAGTAATTACTGTGGTTACTGTAAAATAAATTTAAATAAACGTCTTTGTTTTCTAAGTTAAAATAGCCAGTCTGTACTCACTACCGAAATTATGGATAAAATGGCTATTTATACTGTTCACGAAAAAATCCAAATAATTAAATGGTTTTATGGTGGTAATTCAACCGCCGACGTAATAAATTAATTGATAAAATGGCTATTTTTACTTAGAAAACAAAGACGTTTATTTAAATTTATTTTACAGTAACCACAGTAATTACTACCTCATTTATCTCACTCTTGCTTATCGTTTGTGTATGGTGCTCTGTCTTACACTCAGAGTGCCCTATGGACAGCTTTGAGTTGATACAATCTGTATATTGACAAATGTCGCTTAAACAGATAGATGTATGGAAATTGCTGAATGTGAACCAGACTTAAGTCAGACGAGACAGAATGGGACCGTATGTTAAATATGCGCCCCCACAGTTTATTCACTCGTGAGTTTCCAACATTGGCAAATGCGAGTGGGTTCTCAAGTCGGTTTTACACAGACACAAACTTGTACAGAAAACCCATATCGATATTTTCGAAAGAGTTAATTCATTTTAACGAAATTTGGCACGCATGTTGGAATCCAGCCTATTTAAAATGGGCCCAATCGGATCATTTTAAGGGTGGTTTTTAGGGGTTGAAAAAAGTTTTTAGTCCCAAAAATACCGAAAAAATTCGCAGAATCGTTTCAAAATTGAAATTTACTCTTTTAGTAGCAATTAAAATGTGCTCCCGAAATTTGAAAAAAATCGGCCCGCCAGGACCGGATTTCCAAATTTTATGAAAACACTAGTTTGCAGATAGTGAGTTATTTACTGAAAGGTGTATTTAATTTGGTGTAGATGTTCGATGATACTAATGTTGCAATTAAGAAAAAACTGTTAATTTAAGATGTGTATTAAGGGGTTAGTTTTTTTATTTTGACCAAAAAACTTAAGTTCATGTAATAAAACCAGACTACCTGTATTAGCAAATACACTATATTGTCGGCAGGGTTTGGGCACTGCGACCCGGGTTTTTAATATAAAGTTGAAATCGTCGATAAAGCCGATTTCGATACAGTATAATTTACTTTGTATTCATAGATGACACGTCTCATTTCTCTGTTACAATGTGCTGATGGAGTTGTCCATCTATTATTCAAAGTAAATAAGTACTACTCGAAATGTCACTGTACAAGCGTGTTAGCTTTATTACTGTAATTTTTTAAGTTTTTTTTTCCTGAAGGTCAGGATAATGGTACAAACTTATTAAATTATTGTATTGTCATCGGTCTTTGAGAAGTGTGCAAAGTTTCAGTTTTATCTGACGTTTTGAAGTGAGTGAATTTCATGTTCAAAGATTCCATTCCAAACAAACATACAGATGAAGCTAATAAAAGCGTGTTAAGCCAATGATCCTGGTCAGGATAATGGGCTAAACTTATTAAATTATTATATTGTCGTCGGTCCTTGATAAGTTTGCAAAGTTTCAGTTTAATCTGACGTTTTGAAGTGAGTGAATTTCATGTTCAAAGATTCCATTACAAACAAATATACAGATGAAGCTAATAAAAGCGTGTTAAGCCAATGATCCTGGTCAGGATAATGGACCAAATTTATTAAATTATTGTATGGTCATCGGTCCTTGATAAGTGTGCAAAGTTTCAGTCTAATCTGACGTTTTGAAGTAAGTGAATTTCATGTTCAAAGATTTCTTTACAAACAACGTACAGGTGAAGTTAATAAACGCGTGTTTAAAATAATACATTTCGTCTTTGTAAAACGGGCTTGTCACGTATAGTGTGGGCTACCGGTTAACCACAAGTTCACGTGTGACCATATTAAGTGCTGTACGCATGCAACAATTAATAATTATTGAAGTGCCTTTTCGCGTTATATGATTTAGTTATGAAATTATGATGACCGAGACTGTTCGCATTACAGTCCTCTCTTGCTAATTCGCTACCACAAAATCCCAATCATCAACAGATTATAATTTACAGGAACAAGAAATGAAATTAAACAGCAAACTTTATAATTAAGTTTGTATTAATATTTAATAACTACCGGCCCAATCCGGCTTCGCCCGGGTGTAAATATAATATGTAGGATATGAAAGATGAGAATCATTATCATAAATTTCTCAACGTGTATTGAATTTGTGTGAATTCAAACGCTTTTGATTGTGAATGTTCAAAAATCGAAGAAAAATAAAAATTGCAAAAAAAACATTTATACATACATCGCCGTTTATATGTATATATATAAATAATTAGTGTAGATTAAATTCGTAATATCTATTGAATGGAATAGCCGATTTGAACAATTCAAAAAGTAATCTACATGAATTGAAATAGTCTTGAAAACAATAATATGATTTATTTGGATAAGGATTTAAACAGAAGTATGAATAACATGGTCTAATTTTGGTCGGTATTTCTATAAACTTTTAAAATGTAAAAAGTGGTTATTGTGACATAACGATAATAGTTGGACATATAGTATCGCGAAGTTTTTTGTAGTTATTGATATGTTCTTTAATATTGTAGAACATACTTTTGTTCTATCATCAATAGTTTCCGCAGCGCATGCGACGAAAGATGTTTTATGGCATTTTTTTTACACCTTGGGTTACGTTACTAAAGTTTTAGTAAGGATCCCTAATATTTTCTAGCAATAAATATAGCCTATGTTACTCAGGGTGAATGTAGCTTTCTAATGGTGAAAGAATTTCTTAAATCGACACAATAGTTTTTGAGTTTATTCATAACAAACATACACACACACAAAAATACAAATCTTTCCTCTTTATAATATTAGTGTAGATTAACAAACACGTAATATTAATTACCCAGATTTCGAAAAAAGTGCTTTAATTTAACTTGTTTTTTATCAGAATATATCTTCTTAAAAACTTGATCACGCATTTAACATAAAGTAACCATATCGCATGACATTCTATTTTCTTGAGATGACGGATTATCGAGCTGAAGATTTTCGCAAAAACGACGGATTATATAGTAGTTGTCGGATAGTCGAACGACGGATTAGCAAGAGAGTACTGTAATTAATAATTAAATAGACTACAAAGTTTCCATCAAGGAAAACGTAGCGTTTATTTCAGTCGTCAAGATTAAGTTCGTTTCAAAAATCTTTGTGTGCTGTTACCAAACTTCCACACCAAAATAAACATTCTAAACGACAAACAATATCCCGTCGGCCATTCTTTCGTATATACAATAGGATAATAATAATACCTTCTCATTTTTTTTTAAATACAAGAAATATAAATTTGTGTATTTTGTAACAGATTATACAGGTTTGTTGTGACAGTGGTTCTTTTATTTTCAATTGTCAAAAACCAAACAAACATCGCGCAGCGCTCTTTTCAATTGTTTTGTAACGATTGACTATCGCTTGTTTTAACGATGTTCACGTGTTTAATGATTTGCGAGATGAAGTAATTGTTTTCGATACACAAACAGGTGAAAATCAATTATTGAAGGCAAATTTTGATCGCATTCTTGTAGTGAAACATGAAAGCACGACGGGAGATCGTTTTTACCACAAAGGCGTACGTCTGTGGAATAAAAGCGACACACCTTTTACGTTCACACGTGGGTTAACTATAAGTAGAAAATTCACTTTGTGTGTAAAATCTAGTCGTATCTCTGTTTTTGGAATCGAGTTTCCGTATGAGAAACTTGATTCGCCGGGAAGTCAACTGAAATTTCGTTCAGAACACTTTTTTTTAATAAGATCTTTCAATTTCCGATACCCCAGTTTAAAATATACTAACTAAACGAACAAAATTATACAATAAGATTCCAATTAAGGCGCGGAGATACGTCTCAATAAGTTCTTGCGCTATACGTAGATAATAGATAAGTGAAAAAAACCCGGGTCGCAGTGCCAAAACCCTGCCGACAATATAGTGTATTTGATAATACAGGCAGTGTGGCTTTATTATGCGAACTTAAGTTGGTTTTTGGGAAAATAAAAAATTTGACTCCTTAATACACCCCTTAAAATAACATTTTTTTTTCTTAATTGCAATATTATTATCAATCGAACCTCTATACCAAATTATATACAACTTTCAGTAAATAATTCACTATCTGCAAAGTAGTGTTTTCATAAAATTTTTAAGTCCGGTCCTGTCGGGCCGATTTTTTAAAAATTTTAGGGACATTTTTTAATTACTACTAGAAGGTTAAATGTCAATTTTGAAACGATTCTGAGAATTTTTTCGGTATTTTGGGGCCCAAAAACGTTTTTCAACCCCTAAAAACTACCCTTAAAATAGCCCGATTACGCCCATTTTAAATAGGCTTCTTGCGGTGATGGATTTCAACACGTGGGCCAAATTTCGTTAAAATCAATTAACTCTTTCGAAAGTTATTGCCCGCACACATATATATATATATATATACGCATATATATATATATATATATATATATATATATATATAAATATATATATACATATATATATAAACATTTTTAAAAATGGTGCCAAAGTGTTTAGGAGGTTATGAAACGTCGAGAAATTTTGGTCCGACCCCTAGGTCCCGCCATCCGACCGACGCCAATAGTGTATGTTGCCTTATGGCAAATACACTAATAAGTGAAACAGAACCGAGAATAGAAAATTTAAAATAGAAAATTAAAAGTTTTAGTAATGAAATTGGCTCCGACCTAAAAATTTAATTTTCATTTTTTAGTGACTTTTTTGAAGGAGGTTAATATTTTTTTTTATAAGTTTTTTTATTTTTTACTTTTTAAGTCTATTTGATATCGCACATTTTTTTTTTTTAGTGTATTTGCCATATGGCAACATACACTATTGGCGTCGGTCGGATGGCGGGACCTAGGGGTCGGACCAAAATTTCTCGATGTTTCATAACCTCCTAAACACTTTGGCACCATTTTTAAAAATGTTTATATATATATGTATATATATATTTATATATATATAAGCGTATATATATTATATATATATATGTGTGTGCGGGCAATAACTTTCGAAAGAGTTAATTGATTTTAACGAAATTTGGGCCACGTGTTGAAATCCATCACCGCAAGAAGCCTATGTAAAATGGGCGTAATCGGGCCATTTTAAGGGTAGTTTTTAGGGGTTGAAAAACGTTTTTGGGTCCCAAAATACCTAAAAAATTCTCAGAATCCTTTCAAAATTGACATTTAACCCTACAGTAGTAATTAAAAAGTGTCCCTAAAATTTTAATATAATTGGCCCGACAGGACCGGACTTACAAATTTTATGAAAACACTACTTTGCAGATAGTGAATTATTTACTGAAAGTTGTATATAATTTGGTATAGAAGTTCGATTGATAATAATATTGCAATTAAGAAAATAAGTGTTATTTTAAGGGGTGTATTAAGGAGTCAAATTTTTTTTTTTGCCCAAAAACCAACTTACGTTCGCATAATAAAGCCACCCTGCCTGTATAAGCAAATACACTATATTGTCGGCAGGGTTTTGGCACTGCGACCCGGGTTTTTTTTTTATATATATATACGCGCTCAGCGGCAAAGGCTATATGCACATTTTTATTAATAATATTTCGTAGTTGCTTTGTTTACAAACTATAATAAAAAACCTCTAACCCGATTTAAGTAAAATTTATGTGGGATCAACCTGAAGGTATGTCCTATTAAATAACAAACGAATCATCATCAAAATCGGCTCACAAATGCTGGCGATATGAGGTAGCATTCATATAAAAAATATGTTTTTTTGATGTCATTTAAAAAGGGATACACCGATTTTAATAATCCGGTACCATCTGAACAAAATGGGGTTGATATTTTTCAAATCGGTGCACAATTGGCAGAGTAATTGCGCAACAAACATACTAAAAAATACAACCGAATTGAGAACCTCTCCTTTTTTTTGAAGTCGGTTAAAATATGATTTTCATTTCAAAAGCAGGCTTTTAAATTCGTTAGTCTAAAAATCTCAAAATTAGACAGCTAATTCTACCAGAGCACTAAATTCACATCATCGGTTATCGAACGGTTTTTTTGTCGGTGGGTGTTCTATGTTGACGGCATGAAACATGCAATTAAACAACTCTATCATAATTAATAATCAGATTGTGTGTTGTGCGCTATATGGGGTTAAAGTAGGAGGGAAATTAAATCCACGTCAGCGAGATTAATGCACTTGTGACGCAATGGCAAGTGGGAGAACCTGTAACGACTAAAAACTACACCTAGGTTTTCGATAACTGATTGTGTGGCAAAAGGTTTCGTGGAAAATCGTTTGACAGCGGGGTCTTTGCAAAATGAGAAGCAACAATTAATAAACCCTCAAAATCTGAATTCGTTTCTTTGCACTATACGTTCGCGATTGGGTCATCTAACCCTATATATATATATGTACCTTTCATCCAGTAAATTCAAAGAAAATAAGCACCATTTTCTAATTAAAAAAAAAAAACTGTGACAGACAGACAGACACGAGAGTGATTTCATGTTTTCATCGGATGTACCGAACCCAAAAAGTTCTAAAATCAGTAGCTGATCAACAAAATATAATTTTTAACGTGCTTTCAAAGAGTTGGAAATAGATAAAATGAGCTATTTTCAAATTAAAAAAAACCCGGGTCGCAGTGCCAAAACCCTGCCGACAATATAGTGTATTTGCTTAAACAGGCAGCGTTGTGGCTTTATTATGCAAACTTGAGTTGGTTTTTGGGCAAAATAAAAAATTTGACTCCTTAATACACCCCTTAAAATAACATTTTTTTTTAATTGCAATATTATTATCAATCGAACCTCTGTACCAAGTTATATACACCTTTCAGTAAATAGTTCACTATCTGCAAACTATAGTCTTTCATAAAATTTGTAAATCCGGTCCTGTCAAGCCGATTTTAATAAAATTTTTGGGACACTTTTTAATTACTAGCAGATAGTTAAATTTCAAATTTTAAGCGATTCGGAGAATTTTTTCTGTATTTTGGGGCCCAAAAACATTTTTCAACCCCCAAAAACTACACTTAAAATAGCCCGATTAGGCCCATTTTAAAGAGGCTTCTTGCGGTGATGGATTTCAACTCGTGGGCCAAATTTAGTTGAAATCAATTAACTCTTTCGAAAGTTATATATTCGAAAGTATATATATATATATATATATATATATATATATATATATATATATATATACACGCATATATATATATATATATATATATAAATATATATATACATATATATATATAAACATTTTTAAAAATGGCGCCAATGTGTTTAGGAGGTGATGAAACGTCGAGAAATTTTGGTCCGACTCATAGGTCCCGCCATCCGACCGACGCCAATAGTGTATGTTGCCATATGGCAAATACACTAAAAAATATTACTCGAAATCTGTTACAATACAATACAACTAAAGAACATAAAAACAATATTTATTCTCCATATTCACCAGCGTTGCCAGACGTCCCGATTTTGGTGGGACGTCCCGATTTTTAAATCAAAATTAAATGTCCCGCGCGGGACAGGCTCAGTCCCGCTTTTCGGGGGTAACTCGACCGTGCGTAAATAATTATTCTCTTATTGTAAGTTGCAATTTGTAATACTCACTCCTCAGACTATTGTTTGAAACACCATATTTTTCTATAATGCATAAAACTTTTTTGATTTTGATTACTGTTTTTTTTTATTTTTTTTATTCAGAAGACGAATAGACTCAACTATTTATCAATAGGGTAAATCTGATCTAAAATATCATATTTTTATTAAAATACATTTTCTATGGTTATTTTTGCTATCTATTGTCACGTAAACGTAATTTGAACTCAAATAAAAAGATAAATATTTAATAACTTCTGATTATATACGTTTTTTACTATGTCCAGCTTTCGACGAAAGAAACCCGCTGTTTTAACTCAAAAAGTTCCAAAATCCCGACTTGACAAAAAAAAATTTGGCAACGCTGATATTCACGTCCAATAATCAATAATTAATAAGTTTTTTTACGAGCATGTGAACAACATTCAACAGATTATTAAACAGGCTATTGTAAAATTGCGACGTTTCGTTTATTATTTATACTAATTTGTATTATTATTATAATTATTTCAGTTGCCTGATGAAGTATAAATAATATACGAAACGTCGCAATTTCACATTACTTGCCCGTAAAAAAACTAATTAACAATATTTATTGTTTGAACAATGTCGATATAAACATGACGGCAGTATCTACATTAGCAATATTATCCATTGCTTTTGGAGAGACCAGAAGAAGGGGATATTTGTGAACTATGAATTAATTGTCCAGCATGTCCGGACTCCGGAAGAGGCTATTCCAGTGCCCAATGCGGCAACGGCAGCCACCCTCGCTCCTCAGCGTTCGAATGAATTTAGTATATGCCATGAGTCATCTCATCCGATTGCATTTCAATCCAGCAACTTCATTCAATCGAATTCTTTGTCCGGAGATCATGGAACCACTCACCTCCCTCGTCTAATTGAGTGTTTGTCATATTGACAGTTCGTGATGTTATTAGCGTTATTACATTGTTATCCGTACAGATCAATAATTTGAAACCCAATAAACTGCACAACAACTATGTACAGTAGGGTTTCGATTCTAATACATTATTCAGTTGGTCATCCAAAATATAGACCGAGAGTTGTTAGACATTTTTGGGTAGGTATTTGAGGCACAATATCTCTTTAGTAATATCCGAATACAAAATCACAGACCTGGCTGAAGGGTAGCATGGCTTAACCGACCCTCAAAATTTTAATCACCTGGTAGGTAGAATGTCCCAAGGAGCGAACTATTGTTTTGAATATATCTATTTTTAGTTACCAGTATTATTCTGTTTAAATTTCAACGTGCCTCAAATATATTTCTTAAATTTTTCAAAAATATGTTTTTGCAAACACGTCGCTAAGTTTTAGACCCGATTAAGAAATCTGGCTTTTTTATTTTTCAATTCCTTAAATACTAAATTTCAAGATATGAAAATTTCAAAATGTCTGAGAGGCTTTTTTATTGCGAAAAAAATGTTGATAATTTAAAAATCTGAGGGTCGGTTAAGCCCCGCTACCCTTCAGCCAGGTCTGTGTTTTTGTATTCGGATGTTACTTAAGAGGTGTTGTACAAATTTTATCAGTGCCTCAAATACCTAAGCAAAAAAGCAAACAATGATGACAAAACAAGTAAATAACTTTAGTGTGTTTTTTCTCGATTTTAAGTTAACAGCTAGGACTGAAATTTGGCAATAATATCACAGCAAGACTTGTATCAAGTCCTTATCAATTCGCTCTCTAATTCGTTGGTTGTTGTAACCATAATGATTCCACTTTGCGCAACGTATTTGTGGGCAAAAATACGAAATTCTGTTATCCGTTAAAATTCCTCATTTAAACAGAATCATATATATATTAATACGCTAAGGTTAAGATGTTTGCCTCCCTTTTTCGAAAAAAAACACAATTTCTCCACATAAATTTTATATCATTTTATAGATAATTGCTTGCTCTACCGACATCAACAGCTAAAAAATCTATTATTGCTTTTGTTTTTGTAAATTTATTAATTATTAAAATTATATATATAGATATACATTAAGACACAATACAGCAATGCTGCCATCTGACGGCTTTTATTTTGAAACAACGTCAATATGATTGACTGTCGGTAACTCTTTTGTTCAATTTCAAATCAACTCACGTATGTATGAATACTTTTCATATAGTGGCGCTTTAGCTCAACGTTTTTGATACTTGCACCTCTATGTGACAATTTCAGTAAAATATATTTTTTCGATCTGTCATCTGAGCTCCATAATGTAATACAATAAAAAGAAGAACGTTGTAAACAGTGTGCAAAATTACAAAAGAATTGAATACCTGCAATAAATATTGATTCATTAAATTGAATTGAATGATTTAATTTACATAATCATCATCATCATATATATTAATACGCTAAGGTTAAGATGTTTGCCTCCGTTTTTCGAAAAAACCTCACAATTACTCCACATAAATTTTGTATCATTTTATAGATACTTACTTGCTCTATGTGTATCAACAATTAAAAAATCTATTATTGCTTTTGTTTTTGTAAAATAATTAATTGTAACATTTATACATTTATTCAGTATATGCAGCAATGCTGCCATCTGACGGTTCTAACTTTGAAACAACGTCGACATGATTGACGGTCGGTAAATTTTTTTGTTTAATTTTTAATCAAAATTCACGTATAAATACTTTTCGTATGGCGGCGCTTCAGCTCAACGTTTTCGATACTTGCGCCTCTATATGACAGTTTTAGAAAAATATTTTCTTGAACCGTCAGTGAGCTTCGTAATGTAATACAACAAAAAGAAGAAAGTTATAAAGAGTGAGAAATTAGAAACGAATTTTAGTGCGAATTATTCGCACAGGTACCGCTAGTTAAAAAATAAAAACAAAAGTTCACTCGTTTGTTTCTAGGCGATTTGCAATAGATCTCGCATAAACCGTCATAATATATGGCGGTGCTTCACGGCTGATGGCACTCAACTGTTTTAATAATATGATAAATGACAATCTGGCGTGGCATGACGTCACGCTGACAACAAACAATGACGTATTAACTTACCGACGTCATTTGACACGTGTTAGCGCTGGATATTATAAACTGGGGTGTTCATGCGTTGTGATAAAATCGAGGGGATCCTTGTTATTCAGGATGTGCTTGAATATTAATTTAATGCAAGTGTTCTTGTCATGTCGTAAAAATGCATAAATAATACCGCATGCGTTGTTTGAATTACACAAACAAAAAGTTAGAATCTTTTTTCACGATACAAAACAGGCTGGCGAATTTTTTATAATCAATACTAATATTATGTTGGATAGTCCATTTATTGAGGAAGGCTATGGGCTATATAATATCACGCTACGACCAATAGGAGCGGAGCATCAATGAAAAACGTTGCAAAAACGGGAAAATTATTCAATAAGAAAGACCACTGCAGAATAATAGGTCTTAATCCGCTAGTTTTTTATAAATACATCTTGATTTATAACATAGCAAGTATTAAAAAACCCGGGTCGCAGTGCCAAAACCCTGCCGACAATATAGTGTATTTGCTTGTATAGGGCCGTGTGGTTTTATACTTTTATTATGTGAAATTAAGTTTGTTTTTGGGCAAAATAAAAAATTTAACCCCTTAATACACCCCTTAAAATAACATTTTTTTCTTAATTGTAATATTATTATCAATCTAACGTCTACACCGAATTAAATACACCCTTCAATAAATAAGTCACTATCTGCAAACTAGTGTTTTCATAAAATTTGTAAATCCGGTCCTGTCGGGCCGATTTTATTAAAATTGTGGGGACACTTTTTAATCACTACCAGAGGGTTAAATTTCAATTTTGAAACGATTCGAAGAATTTTTTCGGTATTTTGGGGCCCAAAAACAGTTTTCAACCCCTAAAAACTACCCTTAAAATAGCCCGATTAGGCCCATTTTAAATAGGCTTCTTGCGGTGATGGGTTTCAACACGTGGCCCAAATTTCGTTGAAATCAATTAACTCTTTCGAAAGTTATCGCGCGTACACATATATATATATATATATACGTATATAAATATATATATATACATATATATAAACATTTTTAAAAATGGTGCCAAAGTGTTTAGGAGGCTATGAAACGTCGAGAAATTTTGGTCCGACCCCTAGGTCCTGCCATCCGACCGACGCCAATAGTGTATGTTGCCATATGGCAAATACACTAATAAAAAAAAATTATATGTAAACAGACTTTTCATGAAAATATCCAAATAAGCCAAACTTAAAATTAACATGTTTAATCTTAATCAAGTTTCAGCTCAATAATAGAGCTATGACGACAAAATGTTTAGTAATTAGTAAATATTATAATCAATTTTATCCCCTGCGCCCCGAAAGACAGTCTCACAGTGTTTTTAAATTACAACTGCGAGTTGTACCCGGGGGAGATTATACAAATTTATAAAAGAAAAAATCATGCACAGTGTGGGATCGGGTTTTTTTTCGGGCCCATAGGAGGAGCCACAGGAAATTGGCGCGCGCGATTCATATGCGGCAAAAATAATAACTGACCTGACTTACTACATATTTATACTGGATGTATGATAATATTTTGAGCTTAAAATCTAGATTTAAGAATGTCATTTGTTTTTAACTACACAGCATTAAACTATACGTATATCAGAATTAAAAATAAAATAAAAATAAACTAAATTTGTCAAAACAAACGTTTAAAAAAGTAGTAAATTAACTTTGAAAAACGTATGCAAAAAATATTTATTAATAAAATTCACCCGAAGAAAAAAAAAACTCGCGATACAAAAAATCAATATCTTTAAAAGGTCGTTGGAATAGAGGACTGTGACTTGTCCCCCTGTTCATCTGAAAAAAAAGGCTGAAGGAGAAATTTAGAATCATAAATAATTTGGGATGAATGAATGAATTGTAGATTATAGACGCTCAACATCTGAGGTCATCAGCATCTATATGAATAATTTGGAAACTTATTTTACCTATTATTTATGATGACTGTAAGTAGCATATTTTAGGTCCATAAATAAGCTACTATACACCATATTGCCAAAAGAAATGATTTTCATTGAAATATTAGAACAAAGCCGAAATATTATTTGCAAGGTTTCTTAATAAGATAACCACTGATAAAATATTGAATTTGAATTGCTCCTCCAGTTGGGTCAGGCAACAACTTGTCCACCTGCCACCGTTGGAATAGCTCACAGTTTGTTCGCCATCACCGCTGGTAGTTGGGAAGAGGACTCGAATTGTCCCTCCGCCTTTGTTGGAACCCCCCGCACTAAAGGGGTCCGTCACGGTCTCACGGAGGAAACTGTTTGCTGTAGTGTGTGTATAGTGTTCACTTTAATTAAACGAACCCTACTCGGACCACCTCCGCCCCTGGATCAACTATGGCTGTTGCTTACATGACCCAAGGCCTCCTAAAGGACGCAAGCCAGTGGTCCAACCCTAGGTCCTGTCCTAGAGATACCTACAAACCGCGCAAGGACCTTGTGCGTTTAAAAAACCAGCTAAGCTAACGCGAAAGCTGCGATGGTCTCTCAAGGATGGGGAGCTGTGCTAACTAGACCGGATACCGAACCCTACTGACTGTTTCCCAAAACCCCTAGACGCGCCCCAGTGTATTTTTAGGTGATACTATTTCAAAGGGAACGTATCTTCAATATATATTAAAACTCAAATTGTTCGAAGATTGTTCTATGTTAGGACACAGAAATATTGAAGATATGTTCGGACGCAAAAAGGTTTACTAAACACAAAATATATAGACAAATAAAACACTGCAAATTTCAACATTGAAAAACAACTGTAGCTGTAAACGTGTTACATGATTAAGAAATGTCGACATTTGCATTGCAAAAAAATTTTACACATAAATATCTGAAAAAAATCACGGAGACCCTAACTGAAATTTAAAGCATCGTGAAAGATAGAAGAGGAACGATGGATCCCAATATAATTACTATAACCAGAAAATGTAAAACAGCTGTGTTGCCTTATTATTATTGGTTAACAATAAAGTAACTTGCTGTCTTACTCTGCAGTCTGAGTTGTTCTAGTCAATAGAAAACATATTTTCAAGTTAATCGAAAAAGTTTTTTTTCCTATTGACTAGAAACTCAAGATTACAGAAAAATAAAAAAAAAACTCACCAAAGCGGGTACATTACCAGGTATTGCAGGCTGTTTCAATGAAGGCACAGGACTGTTCAGGGTGCTATCTGAAACAAAGGAGACATTTTCTGTTAAATTGTATTCCAGTATTTTCATAAAAAATTGTAAAGGTGTTTTAGAACATTCCGAATTCAATTCAGATTCAATTTTTTTCCTGAAATCAGTTCAGGAAACCGTACTGAGTACTGACCATGAAACCCCATATTACCAGGCGGTAACCTGGTCTGATATTATTTAAAACAATAAGAAAACAAAATTTTAATCACCACGGCCTATTAACTATCGCTGTGACATACCCTCTGCAAGCATATCAACGTCTGGTTAAAGGAAAGCAAAACAGGTTAAGAACATGTAAAATAGTAATACATACCAATTTCTGCTGATTGGTGAAACTCAGGCCCAGCAGCTAATTCCTTGAATCAGTCTACATCGGTATAAGGCCCTGCATTCCTGGAACTCGTGTTGAACGCACTGCACTGCATTGCACTACACTGCACTCCACTGCACGGCACTGCTGTTTTATGGATTTAGACACTGCACTCAAGCTTGTATTATTATATCAATTTACTTTTAATATAACGGATTGAAAGTCGCGAATTCTTAATAAAGTATTATTTTTAACATTTTCACTGAACTGGGTCGGAAGTGATCCCTTCAATCTGGATGTCCATGCCGTTGTCCTGTAGATCCCAGTGTAACGTCCCGAACAGGAAATAAGTTATGAAACGCAGTAGTTCAAAGACAGAGAAATTGATGAGTTGACAATCGATAGCATTGGTGAAAATAAAATCATTGTCAATAACTGTACAGAGGCAGACGGAAAACGAACGTCTCAGTGAGTGGTATATTTTGCTTCTGGTGTCTTTATACCATATATAATTTTGTTTTAAAAGGAAACATATTTTTTCTATTCAATGTAACAGTGAATTATTTTGTTCATTATAAATATAATCAGTGAAAAAGAGATATATTTGTATTTTTGTTGTACGAGCTAATATCCAGGTCCTTCCATTTACTGATTTAAATTTTAATTTAAACACTTACTCGCGCGATCGCGGAGCCGGGGATAAACCACTTCGGCTGGATTAAAAACGAAGGCACTCCCGGCATGTCTGACGCGCGAGAGCCAGTAACCGACGCCACGTTCTACCGGCTCAAAAAGCGAAAAACTCGATGTGACAAAGAACGGCTGCACTGGAGGCAATTTGGTTTTAAGTGATGTCAAACAGAAATATTATTTCGAATTTCAATTCTATGAATTTATATCGCTTAAGTATATTCAAGTAGAAGAGGTTTATAATTGTGATCGCAATACGCCGACTTCAGGCTTCTCGAATCACCGTGGCCCGATTACCAAAAAAAAAATATGACTGGAGAGGTGTTCCAACCTCCAGCCATCGCAGGTCTCAAGGCGGTACGACCCTCGAGGGCGCCCAACCCCGTACAAATATTGCAACAGAACTCTATTCATCAACGTTCCTCAGCTAAGCTAACCACAAAGAGCAAGTTACCACTTATTTCTTTTAAATTCTTCCTTTTAAGACATTTTTATTGAAATTTTGGAAGATAATAAAGATATTATATTAAGTATCCGCAATCAGACTGACTGGAGTGACGAATCGCCTGTCCGCAACGTTCACTAGCCCACCAATTACGATGAACTTCTCAGTGCAATGCCGCCCCGAAATATTCGCATATGTGAATCTAACAGCTTGCATCACACCGAGCAGGGAATGTAGCAGAGTAGAGACATTGCTAAGACGACTGCTTCAAACCCTCAGAAGAATTACGAACGTTCAACGGCTTGAACAACGCAGCAATTCGAAACACGGAAGAGAACGCGAATACAAACCGACTCAGTTGTTTTCCCCGCTGAAAGATCCCTTACTCAGTATGGCAAGTCGCCAAGTTCCGTTGGGAATGTCGTAACTAGTCTTAGACCACTTCCTTTAATTCTACTATGGAAATACTTGTTGACATCTTATTTTAATTTGCCGATGCAGCCATTTATTTGTAACATATAACCCGATCTGTTTATAATTTATTATTATTATTATATGCAAAGATCATTGCTTTTCCTACAAGCATTTTTGTAGATCATTTCACTGTTACCATATTTTACTTATCCTTACGGTCGTTAATCGTAGTCCTGATCGTAGTATTACTCAATAGTTCCAACGACTCCTGAAACACAAAGCAAATAAAAAAAAACTTAAAATGTAAACCACAACAAAAATTCATAAGCGACATTGCAAGAAACTAAGTGTCACGTGGACAGTTTCTAGGGATTGAAAAATGTTTTTTGACCCAAAACCGAAGAATTTTCAGAATCTTTCAATTTTAGCATTTAACACATTAATAAAGACTAAAATGCACTGCTAAAATTTTTATATACAGGACCGAACATATTCTATGAAAGCATTAAGATTGCGGATTTACTTACTGAATGGTGAAGTTAATAATATTGCAATTAAGAAAAAACCCTGCCGACAATATAGTGTATTTGCTTATACAGGCATTTTGGTTTTATTATGCTACCATAAGTGTGTTGTTAAGCAAAATAAAAATTTTATCCCCTTAATACACCCCATAAAAATATTTTTTTTTCTTAATTGCGATATTATTATCATCAATCTAACGTTTACACCGAATTAAATACACCCTTCAATAAAAAAAGTCACTAATTGCAAATTAGTGTTTTAAAAAAATTTGTAAGTCCGGTCCTGTTGGGCCGATTTTATTAAAATTTTAGGGGCACTTTTTAGTTGCTTCTAAAGAGTTAAATTTCAATTTTGAAACGATTCTGAGAATTTTTTCGGTATTTTGGGGCTCAAAAACATTTTTCAACCCCTAAAAACTATCCCTAAAATGGCCCGATTACGCCCATTTTAAATAGGCTTCTTGCGGTAATGAATATTAATACGTGAGCCAAATTACGTTAAAATCAATTAGCTCTTTCGAAAGTTATTGCCCGCACACACATTATATATATATATATATATATATATATATATATATATATATATATATATATAAACATTTTTAAAAATGGTGGCAATGTGTTTAGGGGGTTATGAAACGTCGAGAAATTTTGGCCAGACCCCTAGGTTCCGCCATCCGACCGACGCCAATAGTGTATGTTGCCATATGGCAAATACACTAAAAATATAATATTTTAAGGTGTGCATGTGCATTAAGGGGTTAATTTTTTTTTTTTATCTAAAAATAAATTTAAGTTAACCTAATAAAACAACACGCTTTTATGAACTAAAAAATGCAAACAAATTAGCTTTACTGTAAAAAGCGTGAAGTACTTATCGGTAATGCATTTTTCATTTTCTAGCTAATTGTAAACGTACTTAGAGCTATTATGAAAATTTAAGTAGTTAGCACCCCACGCTTTTTACAGTAAGGCTAATTTTGTTTTATTATGCATTTTTTAGTTCATAAAAGTGTGTTGTTTTAGTTTTTTTAAACTCTAATTTTAATTTTCAAAATTATCAATAGCAGGAAGTTAAAAAGGTTTGGGGAATTTCCACCAATCACCCTATTTTATAACAGTTGTCGAAGGGTGAGTGAAAACATGCTGCCAACGTTAAAATAGTAACTAGTAATAATAAGAACGATATAACATTTAATGACAGATATAGTGCTGAATCATTATTGCAATTCGGTGCTCAGAATGGTACCGTAATGCAATAATATTGATAGAGCTCCGAACATTCTAAACACGCCCATATCGGAATTGCAGCTTCCTCCAGCGAGAAGCCGCATTCTTTTGTCATCGATCGCATGATGTTTTCTCACATCGGCTGCATTGCACGCGTCATGTATACCGAGTGTCCGATACGATTGAAAATAATTGTACTGTTTTATAAATGGTTTTATGAACTGGCTAAAAGTGGAATCTCTCTTAGAAAATGGCAGTATGTTGGCTTACTTCGACGGAATTACAGGTTTTGAAATTCAGTGAGGAGAATAAATCATGGACGATAGAGAGAAAGGAGACTTATATCTCGGCAAGGCAAAATTTTAAGGGGGTATTCTCATGTGACCACTTCGAAAAATCGATTTTTTTTTCATATTTCAATAGTAAAACCTATCGAAAATATGCTGTGAAAAATAGAGACCGAAATTCCTAGTTTTAAATAAATTACAACTCATAGTCGCCGACGACTATGACTATTTAAGAGTAGATAAAGATCTTCAGCTGTTTTGTTAGGAAGTCGAAAAATAATATAATTTTAACAATTAACCAAAATTTTATTTCTTTAAAATGTAGTTGTAGAGCGATGAACATTTATCGAATAAATCTCTAAAATTTCATTCACAAAAATGTAACTTTTAGATTTGTTTGCAATGACCTTTTTCAGTTGAATAACTAAAACATTTATGTAACAATAATATAAACTATAAAGTACAGAGTGGTATAAAAATGTACGTTGCTCTACAATACATCAGCTTATAGAGTTTCCCTTCTTAATGGGCGCTTACGTTACAAAAAAAAACGTACTATCCAAATTTCAAGTTTCTAGCTCCAGTGTCAAAAACTCCTATATCCCTATTTGACCACTACCACTCTAAGGGTTGAATTCTGAAAAACTGTAAAAACTAAGGTACACTCCAAGTTTTGTTTTTCTAAAAAATCATCCTAATTTAGTCATGCCCCCAATATTTTTTTGCACGCAAATATTTTTATATGTAGATGTTTACATTTGTTCAACCCTGCAGTGTAAGTGTTCTGATGATGAAGAGATCAATATATCAGATAATGAAAACCCCCTGCTAGTGAAAATTAATTTATCTCTTTTTTGTTAAATTACTCAGATGTGACTTGAACACGATAAACGAAACGCGTTCACGATAATCTCTTCTTTGTCTGGACAAAAGATGCAGCAAAATTCATTTACATATTTGATATATGTGGCCATAAGAAAAAATAGCTTATACTCGTAAAAGATACTCCATAAAACCCAAAAAATAAAATTAAGTATAAAACTTACGAATAGTAAGTACGTCATAAAATAACGAAAAAAATAAAAAACTATGAAATTCATTAATCAAAATCAGGATAAAATAATATTATAAATATTTTAGAGGAATTAGGATCAATGAAATTAAAAGACAAATTATTATTTCACAACGTTTCGTATTAAATTAATACGTCATCAGGTAATCTTAATTAATTGTCTTAATAACTAGATTTAATTCGATTATCTTGTTATACTATTTTAGTTATTAAGACAATTAATTAAGATCACCTGATGAAGTATTAATTTAATACGAAACGTTGTGAAATAATAATTTGTCTTTTAATTTCATTGATCCTAATTCCTCTAAAATATTTATAATATTCTTAACATCAAAAGGATCTGATATATACATTATTCAGAATAAAATAGTTAATCAATTTCGTTCGACTCAGCATTCGCAACGATCGTGTGATAGGAATGTAAGTAAGACCCCGCTTAACGCGGGAGATACATTCCAATAAGTTTCTGCGCTATACGAAACGAACTTATCTGAATACGTAGATAAATAATAGGCATAAGTGAAACAGAACCGAGAATAAACAAATTTGTTAAGGCTGTCGGAACGCTCTGAATTTAAGCCAAAAATAGAGCTTCAGCTGTCAACTGATTGTAGGCTTATTCGTCAACATTTTGCAAAAATTCTTTCTCTATAAGGAAGATAAAGGACAAATCTAGGTCTCTAATGGACTACTTTTGTAATTTATGTATGATTTAGTAGAAAAAAGTTGGCATTAATTGTGCCAAAAAACACACGTTTTCAATGTCGACCTTATTCGTACTTATTTCACAAAACTGTTCCATCACAAACCTAAAGTGACTCTTCCTTTTTCGGAAAAGTTTTTTAAATCTTCAAAATATTCCCAAAAATTAGAGTAATCAATTGACAGCGGCACCCTTGCAATAGCATCTTTTAGCCTCGTAGTGTGGCACCAGTCAAAAATTGAAACGTGCGGATGATTAGAGCGAGATAGAGCTAAAGAAGGTCACAGCCACATAATATGTCTTTTGCCTACCTCGCCTCTTACGGCTGGGTCTCAGCACAAACTGTGTGAAAGTGATCCAACACTGTTAATAGTAGAGACAAAATGTTTTGACACAATGTCGTATTACAAAAGAGGTTAGACATACGCGGTTTCGCTTTGTGATCGTAGAAGTATTACCGTCTTTATTTAAAAGACATTGAATTGTGTGAGTTTTACTTAAAATTGAATATATTACGAGAGAAGGTAATATACAGTATATGTTTAACATGGAGAGATAGGATTATTTCAGTTGGTTTCTTCCCAGAGGGAGATCTTTTCTGATGTTTAAAAATGTATAACGGAACGTAATAGCATAAGATAAATGTGATTAAGTAAAAAAAAAAACGTTTTCGAAACACTTAATTTGAGTCAATATATTTTAAGGTAAATTCCAATTAAGACAACAAGGTAGTCATCGTGTATTATACACAGGTATGTTTTTACCTGGAATTTAAAAGAATATATTCATCCACAAATGTTTGGGTCAGTAGATATTCTAAGTTTCGTTTGTATTGAAGTGAAATGGATGATTAAGGCATATCAAGGCTCTAGGCTAGAAGTTCAATACATATTTTTTTAAATTTTTAATATTATGTAGGCTGGATTGCAGAAATCATTGTTAGAAAATCAATGACCTTAGATTGTGACTACACATATTTCCTCCGTAAGAAAAAAAAACTAGAATATTAAATCGATGGTGTTAAATAAAATAATTCATCGATGAATACAATATTTATTTTATACTGTGTACACATGTATTTAAGGTAGTTGTCGTGGTACAATATTCTCAAAAAGTTATAGATTATACGCGCCACAAAAGAATACTAGCTTCTAGCTAAGTGATCCATAATTTGTACGCAAGACTGTACCTGTGGAAACGTAACCCATACAGTATTCATATGCATGTATACTTTTCTATAAATTGTTGAACTTTAAACCGTTATTTATAAATAATTAGACGGTCAAAAAAAAATCTTATTTTTTTTTAAACTCATAACAAATGCTTTGAAAGACTGTCAGTTTTTGGAAAGTTTCTGATAGTTAGTTCTTTTTTTATAAATAAGAAACTGGTTTAGAACTACAGGAATCGTATACAATCAATGTTAATTATCCGATTTTTAATTGAATTTATCTCGGATTATATACGGTCGATCCACTTCAAATTTTCAGGGTAATTGTATTATCATGTCCTTAATAAGTATACAAAAATTAAGAATTTTCTGACGGTGTGCCTTAACCTCGACAACTACCTTAACATCGAAATAACGTTTTTCTTTGCATTTTTATCAAAATTTAGTTTAAAAGGCGATCTTTTTCTATACCAACCATTTGTTTTTGTGTGAGTACAATCTAATGTTCTACATGACAGGGAGTTTCACAATGACATTAGACTACTCCTGGATGTATAATGATTGTAATTAACACGTTGACTGCCAACTACGAGATATCTCGTAGGTTGATTACTTGCTCAGGGCGCCTACTACGACGTATCTCGTCCCTTCATTACTTGCCATATTTGTACAGCTACGAGGAAAACCGTAGCATAACAGTGTAAATATGAACAGATGGCATTAGGAAAGAGAATAAAAAATCAGGTTTCGCCTAAGCTTTTTGATTATTACTATTTAGATACTATTATTAAAGAACCGAGCTGGGTAGAGTAGTGAGACAGCACTAGACTCGCATTCGGGAGGTACCGGGTTCGAATCCCGGCGGGGGCAGATGTGGCTGGGACTTTTTCCTACTGCCTCTCCTGTACCGGCCATCTTGATTGAGGTTTTCCATGGTTTCCCTCAATTAATTCCATATAAATATCGAGATGGTTTCTTATTTGAGGCCATGGCCGATTACCTATCACACTCCTAGTTTAAAAATTACCTATCCTAATTTACTATAATTCCTTCATTCGCCCATTGCTATTACATAAGTTGAAGTTGTAAAAAATGTAGAAAATAACAGGAAGTGGTACCTAAATGAAAAATAGTAATGGTGCGAATGGCGTCTGTTATGACATAAAGTCGAGAAACGGACATTAAACGCATTATTATTATTATTACTATTATTAAAGTTTTAAATAATATAACATGATTAAATCAAATTGGCTCTTTAGACCGAAATCGTGAAAAATTCCGTGCCAGTCAACGTGTTAATGTGATCAGAATCTAAGAATTTGATACCTAACTTTTGGGTGGCGTTGTATTTTTTATGGGAAAGTACAGTCATTGTGTATTATTGATCTATGAACTCGTAGATCGTAAAATTGTGCCTTCGTTATGAATTGTGCATGTTTGAATGCGCTGTTATCAGCTCCTGTGGCGCAATTGGTTAGCGCACGGTACTTATAAGGCAGTAGTCGTGAGCGATGCCGGGGTTGTGAGTTCGAGCCTCACCAGGAGCATGTCTGTTTTTGTTTAAACCGACTTCAAAAAAAGGCGGAGGATTCTTGATTCAGTTGTATTTTTTTATGTTTATGCACCGATATTTTCGCCACCGATTTGAAAAATTTTTAAGACATTTTGTTCAGAATGCTACCGGATTGGTACCATGTAGTTTTTATTAAAATCGGTTCAAAAAATCTTATTTTTTTTTATAATCAGCCCGTTCGAATGACTAAAAATAACTTGCGTGTTTTTAAGATTTTTTTATGTAATATTTTTTTAACATATATTTTTTAGTAGATCAAAAATGCGTGATTTTATCCTTTTTTCCGACTTAAAAATATTATCAAATTATTCGAAACGTTTATTTATAATTATTTTTTTTGTTTGTTCAGTCGTAACTTCTCAAGAGGCTAACCGATTTGAATGATTTTGACTCGGTTGTGTTCAGAAAGATGCCTGAATTATTCCGTATAATTTTTATTTAAATCGGTTCAGTATTTTTTGTATAATCAATATAGAGAAAGAAATCGGTTAATAACGTGCAAAGTACGTATTCAAAGCCAGTAATAAGTAAAAAATAAAAGATTTTATAAACAAACTAAATCTCCTTCAAAAAAAAAAAAAGAGAAAAATATTAAAATTTTGTTTGCGTCAATAAAAGAATACAAAAAGTTTTGGTAATTAAATTGACGCCGATTTTAAAGTTTTATTATTATTTTCTTTTTTCTGCCTTTTTTGAAGGCGTTTTAATTTTACGTATTAATTATAAAAAGTTTTTGTAATGTGTTCTTTCAATCCCTACGTATTTTGCTTAAAAATTGTGAAGTAATTTTTACTATAACAAAAAATAATAAAATGTAAAAAAATTTTGTTATAATTATTATTTTATTGACAAACTTTGTTCGTTCTTGTGTCGACTAGGGTATTCATTCGTAGTGGCGCCAGGAAACATCGCCTCTTTAGCTCAGTGGTAGAGCACTGGTCTCGTAAACCAGGGGTCGTGAGTTCAAACCTCACAGGAGGCATTCAACCAATTGTTTTTGCTTTTTTAAAAATCATTTTTACAACGCATTGAATGTTTTTGCTATGTACTCCACTAAACATTTTTTACAGATTTTTTTAAAAATAAAATTCAAGTTTTTAAAAAATAAATTTGAGATTTGCTTACTTACAATTTTTGACTCTATGACTTCTGACTTCAGTGCTCAATGGACACTATAATATTAGTGCAATCAAATTTGCGACTAGGGTTGCCAGGACGCCAAACCTAAAAACCGAACAGACCAGCCAGTTTGGCCGGACATTTGGATAAAAAAGCCGGACACCCTAAATTATTGAGGATTTTTTTCTCAGTATTAATAGGTACGACAAAAAAAATTATGTAGAATGAAGCTTTTTTGATTATTACCATAAATCTTGTTAAATTCTAATGAAAAATAAATAAAATGCCAAATCAGTCCAAATAATTTATTTTCTATCAGTCAAATAAAGCCATCAGTCAAAATTAAATTCTAGATAAACATTTTTAAATTATTCTTAACTTAAATAAAGGCAATTGTCAAATAAGTCGACTCGCCTGCGATCGGCCTCGCTCGTTTGCGAAATGTAAAAAACCTAAAAAGCCGGACACCGTTTAATTTTGGCCGGACACGCAATCAAAAAGCGTAACTATGTCCTGCTTTCTCCGGACGCCTGGCAACCCTATCTGCGACAATAGAAAGAACAAAATTAAATTTAACAATGCTCAGATAAGACCGATCCGTGAAGAAATGTCTGTCAAAATACGTATTTTGAATAAAAATTCGTATCCTAATACTTTGGACAAAGAAGTCCACGAATTATTTTATAAATACATGTTAATGATAACATTTTTCTACAAAAATAATTCCGAAATTTTAATTTCAATAAATAAAAGTTCGAAATTTCCCGAGAGCATATTTAACAAAAAATGTACGAGTTTCTAGTATAATAAGTCTTTGATATATTTTTTTTGTTTGTGAAAAACAAAACAGCTTCGCGAGAGGGATGTACGCGTCTGTTTTGGACATGATTGTCATCCGCAGAACGTCTGCTTTCATTGTTCTTCTTGATAAGGCGAGTGCCATGTTCTAGTTGCTATAATTACGTATCGTCCCGCTGTTTCGATTAGGGATGCAGAAGACAGCTGAAACCCCCTTCTCTGAAAGCTGCAGTATAGTTCTTAACTAATGGCGAGGCAAAAGTGAAACAGTCTTCCAGAAAATGTTTATCCAAAGATCAAATAATAAGTAATAAATGAGTGACAATTTTTCATACGAAATATTGAAACAAAATTATATTTGTATATCACATACGGGACCGTTCAAGTATTACGTAAGCAGATTTACTACAATTATTTACCCCCCCCTTACCCCCCCATTGGTATATGCATTTTTCTTTTAATGATATCGTTTTTTATTGATTCATGAGCAGCAAATATAATTCTAGAAAAAAGTAAATAATTACTGCTGACGTAATTACCATTTAGATCCCCCCACCCCCCCATGTCATCAAAAATAAGAAAAACAAACACCCCCCCGCCCCTCTATAGTGCTTACGTAATACTTGAACGGCCCCTACCGAACCCTTCAATTTGATAGGTCACATGAAATTTTTTTTATTTTCTAATTTCTGCAAAACCACACGAAAAAGTAAAAAATATGAAACTTAAAAAAATTGAACCTACTTCAAAAAAGGTCATTAAAAGTGGACATTAACAAAGTTTTAGGATTAGCGCCAATTTAATATAGAAGTATATAAAAAGTATAGTAATTAAATTATTATTGTACGCTTTTTAGTGGCCTTTTTTGAAAGAGGTTTAGTTTTTTAAAAGCTTTTTATAAACTACAGTACTTTCTATTGGCTATTCACGATTGTAGTTCATCGAAAGTAAAAAAACTGACAAAAAATACACTCAGTAGCAAATTACAGAGTTTAGTTTTCATCAATTTTGGTATTTCCAATGGACTAGCCAATAGAAAGCACTTTAGTACAAACAAATGGCTGTAATATAGCCAAGATACTCGACCGATGAAACATAATCATACATTTTTCCGAAAAGATCAGCTCCTTGTTCTTAAATAATACAAATAATTCAGAGAATACAAAAAAAAAGTATTAACTGATTTACCCGCTCCAACAATTATGCTCTGAATTATTTGTAATACCGGGTGTCTCAGAAATCGCGCACCCAATTGTTGGGATCGAAAGAAAAAAGTATTCTGAGCCCAAAAATCCATGTTTGGATTTTTTTGATAACGTAGTTAATTAGTAATTAATTAATGAAAATGACCAATCAGGAGCGTGCTACAGAAGAATAAAAAGTGAGTGGGGAGGCAGTAGGGGACGCGAGAGGGCCTTGACAAGACAGATGCGAAAAGTGGAAATCACTGGCGAGCGTTAATTAAGTTATTTTATTCATTAAATATTATTAGTGTAGTTTAAAAAAAAAAAATTCGAAACTGGACTCAGACAAAAACTCTGGAAGGCTTTGATACAATAAATGTATTTATTTAGAAATATTAAAGCATTTTCATATTATAAGTCCAACGATCGACATAGATAAGTTTTCTCGCAAGCGTTGATCAAATTTATTTATTTATTCATAATTATTTGAGCAATCAAAAGAAAAAAGTCTAAATTCAATCTGGTAGATGCTCAAAATGTCGTCCGTTCTCCTGATTGGTCACTTTCATTAATTAATTACTAATTAACTACGTTATCAAAAAATTCCAAACATGGCTTTTTGGGCTCAGAATATTTTTCTCTTTCGATCCCAACAATTGGGTGTGCGATTTCTGAGACACCCGTATAATCATAAATATTTTGTGTACCTCTTGTATATACAAATTTATTGCTTGGTAAACGTGGTGATGCAGCGCATATATACAGAAATTTGTTTACAAATAAGTTCTAAAAGGGATCTAGTATGTAACTGAAACTTAAACCTCAACTTGTCAAATAACACAAGCCACTGTTGAATAATCAACTCCAAAACTTTACAGAACAACTTCTCAACGGCTAGACTTGACTAAAAGCTCCGAATATAGTGAAGCAGCAAAACAATTCTAAATACAGTGAATAAACTTCAAGCGTCTTAATCCGTAAGTTTCTTCAATAGAAGACAATTTTTGAAGAAAAAAGTCTTTAATAGCTGTAGTTATTTCAAACGAATAATAGAATGTAACGGAAGCTTCACCCAAGTGGACTTACTTCGTTATTTCCTTCGAATTTATGATTATTAGTGTATTTGCCATATGGCAACATACACTATTGGCGTCGGTCGGATGGCGGGACCTAGGGGTCGGACCAAAATTTCTCGACGTTTCATAACCTCCTAAACACTTTGGCACCATTTTTAAAAATGTTTATATATATATGTATCTATATATTTATATATATATATATATATATATATATATATATATATATATACGTATATATATATGTGTGCGGGCAATAACTTTCGAAAGAGTTAATTGATTTCAAGTAAATTTGGCCCACGTGTTGAAATCCATCACCGCAAGAAGCCTATTTAAAGTGGGCCTAATCGGGCCATCTTAAGGGTAGTTTTTAGGGGTTGAAAAATGTTTTTGGGCCCTAAAATACCGAAAAAATTCTCCGAATCGTTTCAAAATTGAAATTTAACCCTCTGGCAGTAATTAAAATGTGTCCCTAAAATTTTAATAAAATCGACCTTACAGGACCGGATTTAAAAATTTTAAGAAAGACTAGTTTGCAGATAGTGAATTATTTACTGAAAGGTGTATATAACTTGGTATAGAGGTTCGATTGATAATAATATTGCAATTAAGAAAAAAAAATGTTATTTTAAGGAGTGTATTAAGGAGTAAATTTTTTTATTTTGGCCAAAAACCAACTTAAGCTCGCAAAATAAAGCCACACTGCCTGTATAAGCAAATACACTATATTGTCGGCAGGGTTTTGGCACTGCGACCCGGGTTTTTAGTGTATTTGCCATATGGCAACATACACTATTGGCGTTGGTCGGATGGCGGAACCTAGGGGTCGGACCAAAATTTCTCGACGTTTCATAACCTCCTAAACACTTTGGCACCATTTTTAAAAATGTTTATATATATATGTATATATATATATATATATATATATAGGTATATATATATGTGTGCGGGCTATAACTTTCGAAGGAGTTAATTCATTTTAACGAAATTTGGTACACATGTTGGAATCCATCACCGCACGAAGCCTATTTAAAATGGGCTCAATCGGATCAATTTAAGGGTCGATTTTAGGGGTTGAAAAAAGTTTTTGGGCCCCAAAATACCGAAAAAAATCTCAGAATCGTTTCAAAATTGAAATTTAACCCTTTAGTAGCAATTAAAAAGTGCCCCCAAAATTTTAATAAAATCGGCCCTACAGGACCGGATTTAAAAATTTTACGAAAAACTAGTTTGCAGATAGTGAATTATTTACTGAAATGTGTATATAACTTGGTAGAGAGGTTCGATTGATAATAATATTGCAATTAAGAAAAAAAATGTTATTTTAGGGGGTGTATTAAGGAGTCAAATTTTTTATTTTGCCCAAAAACCAAATTAAATTCGCATAATAAAGCCACACTGTCTGTATTAGCAAATACACTATATTGTCGGCAGGGTTTTGGCACTGCGACCCGGGTTTTTTATTATTTCACACCACTTTTGTCAATTTGATTTCACTTCAATTTGAAATCAATCTGATTCCCACTCGGGCGAAGCCGGACCGAATACTTGGTACAGACCTAAACCTTCTTAAATCCATTTTTTTCAGTGTTCCAAAATTAAAACTCTGTACGCTTGTCCCAGTGTTCCAAAATCGGAATAAGCGTTTAAAAAAAATTGTAATTATGTTGATAGAAATGTTCATACAGTTTGCCAATCTGCATTATTTTAAACAGAAAAACACACTTAATTAAAAAACTTGCTGTTATGAAATACTCGGGCATACAGGGGGTGGCTATTTATACAAAACTCGGGAAAAGACGGGTTAAGAAATCGAATCGTACAGAAAACCGCATTCAACCCCATTCAGTAATTTTTTTTCGTTTTATACTATGTGTAGGTACTTTGCTTATAACAAACTCCCTGCTGAGTACAAAACTATGAACACTATAAGAGATTCAAGAAATGTTTTGCCGAAATTTTAGCTGAGAAAGCATATTATTCTTTTAATGAATTTTTAGATGATTTTAATTAATTTTAATTCAAACGTTTTTTTTTCTTTCTGTAAACTGACTTTGGCTACACATTGTTTTATGTCTAACGGCTTCAATAAAATATTATTATTATTATTATTGAGAAGGAAATATTCCTTAAAAAAATTTGCATCCACAAGCACCCAAACTTCAGGTTCGTCACCGTCATACTAGGGATACTTGTGGAGCAAGTTGTAACTGTAACCGCGTCTCAAACCATGAAATGGGCGATTACAGTGAGTTTGGGTCATGCGCACGGAGTACACGGAGCGACCCAATAAGCACGGCCTTTTGCATACGGCAAATTAGTGACTCAGCAATACGCTGACATGCCGGAATAGTTTTCATACTTGCCAACAGTGACGGTTTTGCCCCTCCAAGAACACCAATTATAAGGACAATTAATTTAACAGTATACTCTGGGTACTGCTTTCTGAGCTCAAAAAGAAGATCCTGATATTTTGTCCGCTTCTCAGTCTCCTTTGCGGCTATGTTCGTTTTAGCAGGGACTGAAAACTCGATAACATACATAGTTCGCGCAGGTTTATCAAGGAGAACTATGTCAGGCTTTGTAGCTGAAAGTTGCCTGGTAGTACTAAATGAGTAGTTCCAGAAAATCTTGCATGACTCATTTTCGACAACGGACTCAATATCATTTGGAACATAAGGTAGAACAGGAGTTTTATCAACACCATAATGATGTCTTAGGTGGTAGTATAATTATTAGTGTATTTGCCATATGGCAACATACACTATTGGCGTCGGTAGGATGGCGGGACCTAGGGGTCGGACCAAAATTTCTCGACGTTTCATAACCTCCTAAACACTTTGGCACCATTTTTAAAAATGTTTATATATATATATATATATATATATATATATATATATATAGGTATATATGTGTACGGGCAATAACTTTCGAAGGAGTTAATTCATTTTAACGAAATTTGGCACACATGTTGGAATCCATCACCGCACGAAGCCTATTTAAAATGGGTCCGATCGGGTCATTTTAAGGGTGATTTTTAGGGGATGAAAAAAGTTTTTGGACCCAAAAATACCTAAAAAATTCTCAGAATCGTTTCAAAATTGAAATTTAACCCTTTAATTGCAATTAAAAAGTGTTCCTGAAATTTCAAGAAAATCGGTCCGACAGGACCGGATTTACAAATTTTCTGAAAACGTTATTTTGCAGATAGTGAATTATTTTCTGAAAGGTGTATATAATTTGGTATAGAGGTTCGATTGATAATAATATTGCAATTAAGAAAAAAAATGTTATTTTAAGGGGTGTATTAAGGAGTGAAATTTTTTATTTTGCCCAAAAACCAACTTAAGTTCGCATAATAAAGCCACACTACCTGTATAAGCAAATACACTATATTGTCGGCAGGGTTTTGGCACTGCGACCCGGGTTTTTTATTATTATTATTATTTATGTAAGATTTGTTCGTTTCTTATATTTTGAAGTAACTTATAGGCAGAGACCCTTGAAATGCAGCGTTAAGAAATTGTTTGATTTAAATACGTCAAATTAAATTTAAAATAAATTCTTCAATAGAATTTTATTGGTTAGCCATTAAAAAGATGGTGGTGTAGAACCTAACCTCAAACCATCTAAGCCCTAAGTACGATGCTTTTTTTTAAAAGCGGATGACGTTTTAAGAGCACATAAAATAGAGACATAAAATTTGTTAAACCAACAGAAATGTAATTAAGGACCCCTTTTAGTTCAACATGACGATGATGACAGATATATCGATCGAGGAACATAATACAGCACACTCACTTTACAGGACGCAGCCCCTTCGGCATAATTCACTCAGTGAGATATTGTGTCTTGTCTAATTACTACAAATTTATAGGATGTTCCATCTAGCTTTTAAACGTGACGTGCAAAGTCGTCTCGCCTAATATCTGAAAACTTTGTTATTAGTGTATTTGCCATATGGTAACATACACTATTGGCGTCGGTCGGATGGCGGGACCTAGGGGTCGGACCAAAATTTCTCGACGTTTCATAACCTCCTAAACACATTGGCACCATTTTTAAAAATGTTTATATATATATATATATATATATATATATTATATATATTTATATACGTATATATATATATATATATATATATATATATATATATATATTATATATGTATATATATGTGCGGGCACTAACTTTCGAACGAGTTAATTGATTTTAACGAAATTTGACCAACGTGTTGAAATCCATCACTGCAAGAAGTCTATTTAAAATGGGCTTAATCGGGCTATTTTAAGGGTAGTTTTTAGGCGTTGGAAAATGTTTTTGGGCCCCAAAATACCGAAAAAGTTCTCCGAATCGTTTCAAAATTGAAATTTAGCCTTCTGGTGGTAATTAAAAAGTGTTCCTAAAATTTTGATAAAATCGGCCCGACAGGGCCGGATTTACAAATTTTATGAAAAAATTGCAGATAATGAGTTATTTATTGAAAGATGTATATAATTTAGTATAGAGGTTCGATTGATAATAATATTGTAATTAAGAAAAAAAAAATGTTATTTAAGGGGTGTATTAAGGAGTCTAATTTTTTATTTTGCCCAGAAACCAACTAAAGTTCGCATAATATAGCCACACTGCCTGTATAAGCAAATACACTATATTGTCGGCAGGGTTTTGGCACTGCGACCCGGGTTTTTATTATAGACGCTGATGACCTCAGATATTGAGCGTCTATAATCTACAATCTATCTATCTGTTATTACTAGCTGTGCTAATACACAGAGCCTCCAATATTGGGATCATCCCTCAATAAAACATTTACATGGATTTTTTTTGTGTTATAGTAATCGATTGTTATAGAGGAGAAAAATTTGAGCCTCTTGTGGCCAACTTCTCTCTGTCGAATTTTCGTTAGCTGTGCAGCGCGCGCAACTTCCGTTGACTGCTAAAATTTTACTCTCAATGCACCGAAAGAAGTATAACTTCAAAAATATCACAATCGATCAAATACAAGCCGCTGAAATCTCTCAGATAAATAAAAAAAAAATTATTGTGTCAAAATACAATTTTGTACATACAAAGGCAACAGAAAATTAAAAAAAAAGCGTTTCAGAAAACCTGCTGTCCTAAAGTTAGAAAAATGGTGCCAAAGTATTTAGGAGGTTATGAAACGTCGAGAAATTTTGGTCCGACCCCAGGTCCCGCCATCCGACCGACGCCAATAGTGTATGTGCCATATATGACAAATACACTAAAAAAAATAAATTCGTTAAATATAATAAAGTTCTCAGATAAATAAAAACGCCACGTGTTTCAAATTTAACCATTTAAGATTTTTTTAATTTGTACTTACAGTAAAACTGTCCGCAATAGAGGTAAAGTCGAATAACGGTGAATGTTTTTACACGAAACAGTAATTTTTACAAACACCACCACTAATTTAAAATCACAAACGTGTATAAGAGATATTTAAGAACATTTTTTCAACACTATAAGAATTTTTGTTTAAGTACTAGTGCATATTTTACAAAGAAACTCGAGTATAAAAAGAACATGCGAACATCTAGTTAGTAACAAAGTACATTTAGAGGTTATAAACGATGCGATCTGATATGAATTATGTAATACTATCAATATTTCAAACACAATACTTTAAATACTACTTATACAGAGTGTCCACGCAAAAACCTTCAATGCGTTTCATTGTTTTGTCTTTTAACTTAGTTTCTGCGCATTTTAATCGAAATTTAGCGTGAGATCAGTCATTTGTTTTTCTGTGAGTACACTCTAATATTCTACATAACTAATGTTGGGTTGCAGAAAGCATTATCAAAAAATTTGATTTAGACTGTGTTCATATATTGACATTTTTTATGCATGTCTAATGTCGTTGTGAAACTCCCTGTCAAATAGAACATTAGATTGTACTCATATAAAAACGATTGATCAAGATAGAAACAGATTGCTTTATAAGCAGAATTTAAATCAAAATTCGCCGAAAAAAGTTGTTTCGAAGTAGAAATAGTACAAAAAATAGATGTATACACAGTTTTAGAAAAATATCGTTTCAATCGATCGATTATTTTTTGAACAGGATCGATTTGAATTTCTGCAATGCTTTTCTTATGGAGAAATATATGTGGTCACAATCTTACGTCATTGTCAAATCAGATTTTCTGACACTGCTTTCTGTGACAACGACATTAAACTGATTCTGAATTTATCCCGTCAATTCCCAGTGTCACTTGTAGGTGACACAAGTTTAATATTTTTTTTCTACCACACGGAGATTTTATTATTTAATTCCACTACCATTGTTGCAAAGCCAATAAGTAAAACTATTAATTATTTTTTTCTGACAACACTAGCCAAATGTCATCTGTCAAATATAATCAGATGTTTCGCGTGAAATTCGAGCAGTCTGTGTTTGTGTAATCTCTTGCGATAAAAAGTGAAATAAAAATGCCTAAACCGTAACTATTCTTATTTTTTCTTATTGCGTGTAATAAATAAATAAATAAGCTATTGCACAAATTTTTTCATTGGTAAAAATAACTTTGAATACGTTTTTACGACGTTGGAAATATGCCGTGTCACCTACGGGTGACACTGGGCATTATAATAACCGTTTACGCCGCAACGGAAGCTCTCATAAGGAATAATTTTTCCCGTTTTTGCAACATTTTTCATTGATGCTCCGTTCCTACTGGTCGTAGCTTGATATTATGTAGCCTATAGCCTTCCTCGATAAATGGACTATCCAACAAAAAAATAATTTTTCAATTCAAACCAGTATTTCCTGGGATTACCGCGCTCAAACAAACAAACAAACTCTTCAGCTTTATGATAGAATAGATAAGTGTTTTGTTTTTTTTAGATAAACTATTTTTATTATAAAGAAACTGATATATCTAAATATAAATAAATATTATCAATTCTTACGTTTTATTCTTACCGTAACAATAAGAAACAATCTGTGTCTGCTTCAAAGTCTTAATTTCACAACGCCCAGTGTTACCTGCAGGTGACACCCCCATAAAAGAAAATAGGGGTAGTTTATTTTTTATTTATATTTTTTCTTGTCATAACCAAATGTATGTAAGGTATTTTATTTAAAAAGAAACCAAAAATCTTTATTAACTTGGCCATGGGAATTGACGGGTTATAAATCCAGCATGTTACTGTGTAGAACTTTTGAGTAAACCTGTATATATTAACTTTTTTGGTTGTTATTGAAACTAGTGAGTGTGAATACATTGCTACCACACATATAACAAATCTGGAATCTGACGCCCTCCTGCTTAAAGTTTTCTCTCAGCTTACCCTACGCTTCTATTTTCATCCGAAGTAAAACGGTTTCAAGCGATGTCGAGCTTCTTATCTTTATACATATATAAACCTATAAAGATTTACTTATAAAACTTGGAAAGGATATAAACTTTGATATTTTGTGGCTTTCGTAGCGTAGTCCATAAAACTTTTCCACAAAAGGACAGATTACTGGAAATGATACGAGGAAAAGTCAACACTTTAAAAAATAAAAAAAAAAAACCCGGGTCGCAGTGCCAAAACCCTGCCGACAATATAGTGTATTTGCTTGTATAGGGCAGTGTGATTTTATACTTTTATTATGTGAAATTAAGTTTGTTTTTGGGCAAAATAAAAAAATTAATCCCTTAATACACCCCTTAAAATAACATTTTTTTTCTTAATTGTAATATTATTATCAATCTAACGTCTACACCGTATTAAATACACCCTTCAATAAATAAATCACTATCTGCAAACTAGTGTTTTCATAAAATTTGTAAATCCGGTCCTGTCGGGCTGATTTTATTAAAATTTTGGGGACCCTTTTTAATTACTACCAGAGGGTTAAATTTCAATTTTGAAACGATTCGGAGAATTTTTTCGGTATTTTGGGGCCCAAAAACATTTTTCAACCCCTAAAAACTACCCTTAAAATAGCCCGATTAGGCCCATTTTAAATAGGCTTCTTGCGGTGATGGGTTTCAACACGTGGGCCAAATTTAGTTGAAATCAATTATCTCTTTCGAAAGTTATTGCCCGCACACATATATATATATATATATATATATACGTAGATATATAAATATATATATATATATATACATATATATATAAACATTTTTAAAAATGGTGCCAAAGTGTTTAGGAGGTTATGAAACGTCGAGAAATTTTGGTCCGACCCCTAGGTCCCGCCATCCGACCGACGCCAATAGTGTATGTTGCCATATGGCAAATACACTAAAAAGTGGTTTATAGGGTTTTATCAGTGCCGGATTAGCCACGTAGCAAGAGTAGCAAATGCTACGGGCCCCGCGAATTTGGGGGTCCCGCGCTCCAATGCCTGTCTGACCGTAATAAAAAAATGTTAATTTAGATAGGAGCGTAAAATATCTTGCATGCCTTAAGCGCGAAGCGCTTAGGCTATGCCTCACTTCCACTTGACAATCTAAAACTCGGTTTCGTCACGTTAAATCGTAAAAATAAGTAGGTATTTTACGAACTTTTTAACGTTAATGTTCTAATGTTTAATTATAATCGATATATTTAGACTAGCATCTATACCACATTTCTACCCTTCAAGCGGCCAGATTTTTATTTTTTATATAGTGTTAAATATCAATCAATCATAAAATAAAAATAAAATATAAATCAACTTTCAACATCTAATTTTATTGAAACGTATCAATTAAGGTTCACACGGCCTTGTCTTAATGGCTTCTGTTCTTCGTGTTCTCGCGTTCTTTCCACGCTGGCCGGATATGTACGTCCCCTCGCGTCATTGGTCAGTCGCCTATCACGTGGGGAAGCACCATACCTCTCGGACACAACGAATCGGCATAGCTCGTGTACAACCGTATGTGCGTATGTGCGCTGTTTCCGTTAACAATCGGCCCTTCCTGACAATGGGAGCGTCCTCGTGACCTCGGCTTCAGTGGTAGACTGGAGCACCTTGCTGAAGGACAACAATATTTTACTAATTTTGCATTTTAAAATTGATTTTTGTTGCGGTCTACTGAACCACACCACGGTAGACTGAACCGCCTGTATGATACACTAGACCATTCCTCGGTATACTGGACCGCAAAAGGAAGTACACTGGACTTTCGCGTGGGATACAGGACCAACGCATTTTGCATAATACTGGATTGTTCCTCGCTGTTCTGAACCCCCGCTGCAGGACCGCATGCGCTTCCCCAACGTCACGATACACTGGGTCGACGTAGACAATCAAACTGATCTCCATCTTACAGGTTCACTGGACCTGTGGCAGCACACTTGACCTGTGGCGGCATGGTTGACTTGTGGTAGCACGCCGTGGAGTTCATCATTCAGTTGTCACGCATGCGTTCGCCATTGATTTCACGGGATCAGGCTAGTACTCAATAGTTTACAGGACTATCAAGCAACCATAGTGCACAGGACTATGTAACAACCAAATTTCACATGACTATCAAACAACCATAGTGCACAGGACTATGTAACGGTTCACAAGACCAGAAGTAAAAGAACACAAGTCCTTTACTCCTTTGTCAGCTCTCAGAGCTCATGAGTTACTGACCAAATCAAACAAATCAGGAGAAGCTCATTCCCTGATACAAACATTACGTCGCATATAGCAACCCTCAAGTAGAACACAGGTCTACCAAACCAGTTAATACAATTCAAGTATTATCTCAATTTTCTATTTTTATGTCTGACTAGCATTTTGCAAACAAGCAGTACGTCAACCAATCAAATTGACAACTGGCCCTTACTACAACAAGGCAATCTTACAAATAAACCATATCTCCAACAAATCAATACGGTAAAGCAACATTATTCTTATAGAATACATTATGTTTCAAACAATACAATAAAGAATTACTATTTCAAGTCAATTGAGCAGTGAACATTCCCTGATACAAACATTACGTCGCGTATAGCAACCCTCAAGTAGAACACAGGTCTACCAAACCAGTTAATACAATTCAAGTATTATCTCAATAAGTCAAATGATAAATAAACAGCATTTCTATTCGAACAATACTAAAACAATAGTGTTTCAATAAATCACATGACAATTAATCAATATTTCGATTCGAACAATACAAAAGCAATAGTATTTCAATAAATCACATGACAAATGATCAATATTTCGATTCGAACAATACAAAAGCAATAGTATTTTAATAAATCACATGACAAATAATCAATATTTCGATTCGAACAATATAAAAGCAATAGTATTTCAATAAATCACATGACAAATAATCAATATTTCGATTCGAACAATACAAAAGCAATAGTATTTCAATAAATCACATGACAAATAATCAATATTTCGATTCGAACAATACAAAAGCAATAGTACTTCAATAAATCACATGACAAATAATCAATATTTCGATTCGAACAATACAAAAGCAATAGTATTTCAATAAATCACATGATAAATAATCAATATTTCGATTCGAACAATACAAAAGCAATAGTACTTCAATAAATCACATGACAAATAATCAATATTTCGATTCGAACAATACAATGATCAAACAAACAAATGCAGGTCTCATCTTGGTTATAACAACCCCAAAAAGGGGACTCTGTCTTAGTATAAAAACAGAGTCAACATATTCAGAACTTAACATTACTGGACACAATTTATTTAATACGATTGACTTCAATTTAGTCGATAAGTTGTGGCCTAAACAACTTCAACCGGTCACTGGCAACTATTCCGTTAAACTTACGTTTGTCTTTAGAAAAAGAGGCTACTCTATATCGGTCGTTTTCTATAACCTCAGTGATCTTGACAGACCCAAAAAAAACTTTGGCATCAACTTGCCACTTTTGAGTCCCTTGACTAACATCGTTCTCTCTACCATAACAGTGTCACCAATCTTGTATCGTCTTGCAGGTAAACGATTTTTGTCATATCGCACCTTCATTTTATTAGCGACCGTATCGCAACGTTGTTTTCCTTTTTCTCTTATATCGGTCAAATTCAGTGTTTTGTCACTTAACCGTATTTCGTTATCAACTAACGGTCTAATTCCGTACAACATCTCGCTCGGAGAGATTTTGGTCATTGAATTTATAGTTCCGTTAATTCCAGATTGGGCCCGCAACAAATGCTCATCCCATTTATCATGCTCGTCATCGATGCTAGCAGCCAATGGTTCTAATAACGTTCGGTTGGAACGTTCTACCTGCCCATTACTTCTCGGCGATGCAGTGGCATTTTTAACATGTGCTATGTTGTACTTAGCACAGAAAGATTTAAAGTCGTTGCTTGTGAACGCCTTACCTTCATCGGTTATGATTCGTTTTGGTGCATGCACTAGTTTTATTAAATTTTCTATTTTTCTTATGACATTCAGTCCAGTAGTGTCTGTCACAGCTTCTAGCCACACAAACTTTGTGAAGCCATCAATAATGACTAGTGTGATGTACTAAACTGTACACCCCTAAAATTGAATCTTATAGGTATAATTTTCTAGCAAATTACCTAATCTGTTAAAATTAATTATTGTACTAAAATACTGTACATTTTTATTTCACGATAAATATTAAATCAAAATTTTATAAAGAAGGAACATTACAATGGCGACGAGGAAAAAAAACTTCATTTTCATATTAAAATTGTTTCCTGAATTATATTTTTAAATTAAAATATCATCTTTTGAATTTGCAAAACATATTTTTTTTTGTAAAATTCTGAAAATGTCTGGAGATGCGGGAACGAGTCGTACAAATGATTAAACAAGCGCAAGTCCTATAACAGGACATCTTCGAGAATTTACGTTAAACTCAAATTGGACAATATTTTGCAAGTATGACAAAAATTAGAGGAGAGCTTTAATGTTAAATGCTTTTGATGGAGAGGCATATAAATAAATTTTGACTTATGCTTGCTACATAGGCCAGAGCAAAAATCGTACGCTGATCTGATTACAATATTAAATGATCATTTTGTCACTACAAAGTCATGTTTTCCAGCAAGATATAAATTTTATTCTGCGGTCAAAAATTGAAACCGAGTCAATAAATGAATAGGTTGCGCGTTTAAGAGGATTAACGGTAAACTGCAATTTTGGCACCGAATTCAACACTTTGCTTCGGGATCGTTTCATCATGGGATTTTCAAAAGGGCCAATACTTGACAAGCTGTTCGAAGAGAGCAACTCGTTGCCTTTAGCCAGGGCGATCAAAATAGCGACGGCGAAATTAGTGGCAATGCAGCATTATCACGTCGTTGTCGAACAAGAAGCGGATTTACACAAAAGTCAAGCGTCAAGGTCAGATAAAAAAAATGTAAAGTTTATGGTCAAAAAAAAATCAATCAACTGATGAATGTCGGTGTAAGGATTACACTTGTCATAAGTGCCACAAAAAGAGCCATCTAGCTCCTGTTTGTCGTAGTCAAAATACTAATCAAAATTTCAGTCAAAGTAATAATCAAAATTCAAATCAAAATAATAATGAAAATTGTAATAGTAATAATAATAATCAACGATCGTGTCGATCCGTCACTGGTTTGTTGTCTCTGATAACTATGCTAGTTTCTTTTACAGTTTCCATGTTGGAGATTAAAAATTTGAGAAGCGATTTAGTAGTATTGCAATATGCGGCTTTGGCTCCAGATTTTATAAAGGGATTATTGATGGTATGGATAATAATGTCACTAATAATTTCATCTGGCAACTTGCTGCGTAAACCCAAGGAAAGTTTCTTATAATGAAAATCAGTTAAAGACGTAATTTTATCTCTTTTTTCGTTAACTAGTTGTTTTAGTTTAAAGAATGTTCCACAGATTGGCGGAAATGCTTCAATTCGCTGTTCTTTCCACTGTTGCCATGATAATTTTACGTATTGTAGGTTGTGGTACCAACTTTTTGCATTTTCCGCTAATTTGTTTGTCATGCAAAACAGCTTTGTTATCCCAACTGAACATATCGCCCGTTGCGTATATAATTTGTAGCCATTGGGCGCTTCTTTAAATTCAGGAATACTATCAGTTCTTCCCTGATACCTGCTGGGTTTTAATGCCAGTTGTCTTTTCAACGTCTTAATTTTTTTCTTTAGGGTTCGTTTACTGCCTGCTGACGAGCTACTAGAAGTGGTAGAGCTATCACTACTAGTGCTGGTACTTGAACTAGAGCTACTAGTTCTTCGCTTTTGACGCTTGGCGTGACGGTTGTTATCCATGGCGCAATTATAAAAAAAATGTTTCAACGTTTATAGAAATAATCGAGATTAAACTTGAAACGACCTGACTATGAGGTCCCAATTTAATAGTTAATTTTATTCCAAAGGTCTCCAAAATTAATTAAACCTAGGCAAATCGGTTCAGCAATATTAAATTCTGAATATCAACCATTTAACAATATTAGACCATAGTCAATATAATCAGCACACAAACAAAAAAAAACAAATATAGTCAATATTAAAATATAACGTAAAACGACGTAAAGGCATCAAATAAATTAATGTTGTTTTTTTTGTTTCACAATCAACCAACAATGATAATTCATACTATATTATTGTCAAGATCGACAGAATCGATCTAAGCGCACACACAAAAGAAAAATACATTCAGGAACAATGATAAACAAAAAGATTTAGTTTCAACGTTACCGTCGCTGCTTTAGCAAACGTACAAACAAAGCACTATACCACTCAGCACAATATGGCGGACAGCGAAACCATGAATCATATGCGGTAAAACACAAAAACACACACTTTACAAAAAAACAAACAAAATTACGGCGCGTAAGCCAATCTCACTTCTGAATTGTTAAATATCAATCAATCATAAAATAAAAATAAAATATAAATCAACTTTCAACATCTAATTTTATTGAAACGTATCAATTAAGGTTCACACGGCCTTGTCTTAATGGCTTCTGTTCTTCGTGTTCTCGCGTTCTTTCCACGCTGGCCGGATATGTACGTCCCCTCGCGTCATTGGTCAGTCGCCTATCACGTGGGGAAGCACCATACCTCTCGGACACAACGAATCGGCATAGCTCGTGTACAACCGTATGTGCGTATGTGCGCTGTTCGCCGTTAACAATAGGTATACATTTATTTTGCGAGTTTACGTAGCCGAGATTGTACTTTTTTAATCGATTTTAATATAATATCGATTATAAGTATTTCGAGAAAACAGGCGAACTATTTAAATTTTATTAACTCAGTCACGATCCAATCTACTGTGGTTGGTTGATTTATTATAAAATATAGATTCATTTTATGAGTGAATATAGCTGACCTTTTTTTGAATCGATTATCATATCGTCTTAATCATCTCACTTTGTTGGATATAGAGCAGAATTCGATATTGAAAGTGTTATCTCTAAATTTGTCCATATTAAATCCAGAAAAGTTTATTTGTAACAGTTTTGTTTTATTTAATACCCTAAACTTGAGAACCTAAAGCAAACCAAGGGCCCCTTGACAGAATTTGCTACAGGCCCCGCGCTGGCTTAATCCGGCACTGTGTTTTATACGCAACGAGACAATTTAACGAGATTTTTGAAAAGGTTTTTATCTCGTTGACAAACTATACTATTGTCCCACCCAGGACCGTCTTAAGCAAAGTGGGGGGTCATGAGCGCTTTTACAGAAATTTGATAAAAAATTCGTTATATTTTTAATTTCGCATTTTTGAAGTGGAACTTCTTTTGGCACGGTAGAGTGAAATTGATTGTTAAGATTAAATATGTAACTGAAGTGAAAACTGAATATAAAACATTATAAGCTAAACGACGTGGTAAAACACTAAAGGCTGTAGGTTCGATCCCGGCGGTCAGTGACAATTTTTTTCTAATTATTCCATATTCCATCTATATTTATTTATATATTCTTTCAATTTTACCATTGCAAGTTCACATATGACGAACGGTACAAATTTAAGTCAAAATTCACTTTTCAATTTTTGTGTATTTTTTTTAACAATTACACCAGTTTTACGTGTACAGTGTGTAGTGTAAAATACACAGTTTATTTTTTTGTTGCAGAATTGTTTGGCTCGAGCACTTTACGATAATATAGCGGAAACTCCAGACGAACTGGCGTTCAGGAAAGGCGAAGTCCTGGTTGTTTTGGAGCAGAACACTGCCGGAATAGAGGGATGGTGGCTGTGCTCACTACGTGGCAGACAGGTAAGAGCGAAATTCTGATATCTGTACTTCCCCCAGTAGCGGCTGATATATGTAGGAACTGTTCCTGCGGCATTCGGAAGTCACGTTCTCCCTTTACACTCGCTATACTCCTAGCACCTAATCCACATCTCGCTACCCTATCTTTTCCGGTCGGAGAAAATGGATTGAAAAATCAATATGTTATTAAACTCTTGAAATGCAGCGAAAGTGCTAGCCATATATCTAAATTAATCTTTTTAGTCTTTTTTTTTTTTATATAGAGTTCAACTTGCAAGTCAATAATCTTTGTTCAATTGTATAGCTTCTATCTCTATCTATTATTCATTTTAACAAGATTTAAAATGATGCACTTTAGTGTACAGAATTTGAACACTTCGCTTAAGCCGGGTCCAGACGTGTGTAACGCGTAATGTAATCTATCGTGTAATGTAACATGAATTCTGCGTGTGGACGGCACTACGAGCATTACATATAACGCTCGCCGTGATCCATCGGCTGTCGGTTTTTAGCGCGAACACAAAGGCGCTCGCAGTACTCGTTTGGACGGCGTTCGTGACGATTGTGTGGTGTGTACGTTCATGATACGAACAATCGCTTGAACTTATCAGTTTGTATCAAGAAAAACGTGTTATTTGGGATCCAAAAAATTCGAATTATTTAAAAAAAATCTGATTAATAAATATATATAAATAAAAGCAGCACCAGCTATCATGACTTTCCTATTCGGCATGTTTGTAGCAACTGAGTGGAAACAGCTCTTGACAAAGATTCGCTTTCACGATTCGCGTCGAGTTCGTGTGCTGTCCACACTGTTGACGCTAAATTACACGTAATCTTACATTACACGTTACACACGTCTGGACCCGGTTTTACATGATTTTATTAGATTTTTCTCCAATTTTGTGGGGCTTGTATTACAAATTATATTACAGTAGAGTCTTGTAAGTTAAAGTTCAAGCGAAACGTCAACAAGTTTTAGTTGAGTCTACGTTTTAGCAGCTTTTCTTTAAACGCTTTTGTTTGTGTTCAACAATATACTGAATCTACTAAAAGCTCTCTTAAGCAGTTGAATTTTTAGTAGGTATTTGTTTTTTAAACTTTTTTGTACCACCAAAAATAATGTTGTACTTCGTGCTATTTAAGAAAAAATCGCGGCGCTGATAATTTCATATATGGATTCGGCAGGCCCAAGAAAAAAACATTAAAAATACGATCGAAGCAGATACATACAATGCTGAATTTTAGTATAATTTTGTATTACTACTTTATATATGTTTGATATACTAATCAAAATTAATTCGTCTCTAAAAAAATCTGATGCATTCAGTTCTGATTGTACCACACTAAACTATATACATTTTTTTCGATATTTTATAAAATTATTTACTGAGTAAAGTAACATTAACACATATTAAAATTTTTAAATGATAACTGAAAACTTCTAATTTAAGTTATATTATTTAGTGTATTTCTATAACGCATGCTATAACAATAGATTCGCCCAGCTGACAGATGTTCTTTCAAAATAGAATACAGCAGTTGCAGACAGTTAAATTGATATATATACACTATTAGCTAACTTGGTTCTCGACACATCTTGTTAAGGAATAATAGCCAATTAACGGAAACTGCCTTTATTGCATACGGATTTATTGCATCTACTTGTCGTTTTAGAGGACGACGGACCAATAAAATTATTTTATAATAATATATAATAATAAAATTATTGTTATTCTAATATGACACAAAACATATAGCGTATCACAGGTTATCATTTTTCACAAAAGTTATATAAGGGGCCGTTCATAAAATACGTCACGCTACAATCAACTTTTTTTGACCCCCTCCCCCCCCCCCCTATTGTCACGCTGTGTCACACTTTCTGTGACCCCCCTGTAAATATTTCGTCACAAAAACTAAGACCCCCCCCCCTGAATATAATAAATTTCAATGGATAGTACACAAATTTTGAAAATTAAAAATATTTATTTATTTTTTATACTTTGTATCATAATAAAAATTGAGAAAAAAGTATTTATTGAAAAAATATTAATTTAAAATATTTTAATGAACAGCGAACGTCACGTTGTCGTAGACCCCCCGTCCCCCCTTGCCACATCTTGTCACACTCAGCAAGACCCCTCCCCCCCTTGTATGCGAACGTATTTTATGAATGGCCCCTAACTAATCGGGAATGTATGGGGCCGCCTCCCTAAAACAAAATTCATGTTCTGATATAAGCTAGGTCCTAAACATTTTTAGGGTTCCGTATATCCGATAAAAAACGGAATCCTTATAGGATCACTCTAGTCTGTTCGTCTGTCTGTGCGTCGCGATTTTTTACTTGACTAGAATGCAGGAAAAGACATAATAAGGAAGAAAATAAAAAAAAAAATGCCTTTGAAAGTGACACAGCGTTGCAAAGAAAAGTCAGCAGTGAAATTGACTATCACGGACTGAAAATCTTATGATTTTCCCCTCAAAATGCTGTATTCAAAAACTGTTTACGGCGCAAAGTTTCACGAGATCGTAACAGTTGAAACCTTAATTTTTTTGAAGAATTTAAATCATTAATGTTACGGTCCTGTCCAACAGATCGCACATTATGCTAAATAGACGGGGGTCACAGATGTTGATCGCTCGGCTTGTGTCCATTTCAACTTATTACATTAATAATAATAAACACGGCTCGTCGCAATAATGCTAAAAATAACTTCGGTTGTGTTCTTTTAACTAACTCTGATACTGATAAATGATTCTTAAAATCTCAGACTGTTTTTTTGCAACTAATATACTGGGTGTTAATTATACCATTGGACAAAACAGTCAACTGTTTTTTTTATGGGTTACTGATCCCTCAGATTGCAAAATATGCCCTCGGGAAATTTCGAACTGTGGTCGCAAAATTCATTTTCTTACTGTTTTTATTAAGCTGCAAAACATTTGGCTAAAAATTTGCCCTAAAAATCGAATTAAAAATCGTGATATTCGTCAATATTTCTTTATAGCACGTCGCGAGATTTCGAATTACGAGAAGGCAAATTAACATTTTGGAAAGTTTTCTTCACAAGCATGTGTTGAAAATATTAGCAAATTTGGCTTACTGAATAATTTTTTTTCAAATAAATTTTTTTCTGTACAAAAATGTGTGTAAAGCTTATTCTAATTTTCTCGTTTTTTATCTGATTTTAAATCGTTTATTTAGATCAAATAAACTGTAAAGTCTCGGCTAAAAGGCATACGGGAAGAATGGTACATATTTCTAGTTTATTTTGAAGCATTAACATCAAAGATTGAATAAGATTTTTCATAGAAATTAGGGATTTCCGAAACGTCTGCATTTTTCATGGACACACAAATCCAAGTGCTGGTAAAGTAGTCACCTTCTACTTCTGTTGCGAAAACCAGTACAAATTTTCGGTTTTTTGTTAATAATTTACAAGATTTGTAGCAGAAGGATAACGCAAGTGAAATAAAAGCTTTGAAAAATATAGATAAACTAGCGGACCCGTGCAAATACTTCGCACCGTTAGTGGTCAGTTACGTAATATAATAGGATGGAAATTCTATTCAGAGACTTCAGCGCCACTACGTCACATAATATTACCGTCAACTGTTAAAGTAAACCACCAGATAGCTTAACTTTAACCTGGAATTTTTTTAATGAAAACATTAAATTAGGGAGAAAAATAATCTTCAAAATGGTGTATCAAACATTAATTTTGATTTAGTACAATAGCTATTGTCTGCTATAATTGTTAAGAAACATTCATTGTTGTAGCACTATATTAGAAAAACGTATTATTCCAACACGTCACCGTCAGGACTTAAACCCGAATCTTTCTACTTTCGCGGCGGAATGAGTTATCAATTACTCTACGTAGAGTTACGGTGCACACAATTCAACATTTTAATCCTTCATAATATAGCAATTTACAACACTCAAATTCAGTACATGCGAGAGCCAATTATTTTTAGCTGTAGCTAGACATGAAATTTTGATGCAGTATTAAGGGAGATATTTCCTACCGACAAAAACGTGTTTGAGAAATAATATAAACTGATTGAAAATCTGAATTGATACTAAGCCATAAATATATATACCTAGTCCTTTCAAATGACATGTTATATTTTCTGTAACTATTTATCATAATTAATTTTGATGTGCTGCTTTCAGGGCATTTGTCCGGGTAATCGTTTGAGATTGATACCCGGAATGTATGCGGACACGGGGCAGAGGGAGACGACGACGCCTTCGCCCGTCGGAGGACATCAACAACAACAGCTGACACCCACAACGCCGGTCGAACACCTCGGCACTTTACAGCGCCAAGGCAAACGGAGGAGCTGGCACGTGCAGCCGAACAAGGTATACCTTAGCTTAGAAATTACAATTCTTATGCAATGTGACAGAGTCGATAAGTTTCGTGTAGGAATGTCACTTTCTTGCTGTACTTTTTGACAGCGTATCGAAACGTTATATTAAACCGATTTAATTCATTCGTTACGGAGCGTACCGACATGCGGGCATTTTTACGCGCGAGTAACCGTTCACGCCGTATCCTCCATCCATATGACTCGCGTATAACGTTTTAAAGAATCTTCTGACGCAACGCAAAGTTCAAGTGATGACTAATTTACATATTAAAAAACATTAATGAATATCAAATTCATTAACCTTTTTCTTCCGCGATATATCAAATATTTCCGCGTTAAACATTTCTTGTAATAGCATGCGTCATTTGATTATGTGCGCGGGCTATAACTTTCGAAAGAGGTAATCGATTTTAACGAAATTTGGCAAATGCTGGAATCCACCACCGCACGAATTCTATTTAAAATGGGTAGTTTTTAGGGGTTGAAAAAAGTTCTTGCGCCTAAAAATACCGAACACATTCTCAGAATCGTTTCAAAATGGAAATTTAACCTTCTAGTGAAATTTAAAATGTGCTGTTAAAATTTTAATAAAATCGGCTCAACAGGACCGGACTTACAAATTATATGAAAACGTTGGTTTGGTGCATATTAGAATTTATTTACTGAAGGGTGTATTTTATTTGGTTTAGATATTGAATTGATAACAATACTTTAACTGAGAAAAAATATTTTAAGGGGAGTATTAAGGGGTTAAATTTTTTTATTTTGCTCAAAAACAAACTTATGTTCACATAATAAAGCCACACTGCCTGTAATACCAAATACACTATATTGTCGGCAGGGTTTTGGCACGGCGACCCAAGTTCTTATAATTTTATTTATGACCAGTTAACAATTTGGAAATCCTTTTTGTGTATCTTCGTATAATTATTTAACAAATAATTGTTCAAAATAAGCAAGTTGTGAAGTGATAATCGTGGCCAAGGTCACGCAAAGTGCAGTGGTACAATAGACACAAGGCAAAATCGTGTATGTCAGATTTTTTGACAAAATGATGGTGTCGATTCCAACAAAAAATGTTTACGTAAAAATGAAACGCTGATACATCAAGGTCGCACGAAATTGTGTTAAGACATTTCTCTGAAGATACATATCGCCATAAACGGTTTTGAATTATATCCACGAAGATTCGGTGATAAACGAACGGTGCTTTATGTGCACGTTTGGTAATTAATAGGTGAGTAATCGGAAAAAAACTGCCTACGGTGACTCATCGAACAACAAATTACGTATGCAAATCTACTACAACGTATAACAATGTACAAACAATGAAAGTTGTTTTAATTGTAAAAAAAAGTAAATTATGGCTCGAGCAAATACAATGCATTCTTACAAATTGTGTTGATATAAATGATATACATATTCCAGTGGTACCTAACCTTCTTTTAAATCATTCCCAAATTCAGGTTTAAAAGACTTAATCAATTTTAAGGCTGTTCTATTTGACAATACTGTTATTAAATCGTAATTTATAAGTAGACAAATGTTTATTGGTTATTAAGTCTTTATCTGAGTTTGAGGATAATTTAAAAGAAAAAAAACCCGGGTCGCAGTGCCAAAACCCTGCCGACAATATAGTGTATTTGCTTGTATAGGGCCGTGTGGTTTTATACTTTTATTATGTGAAATTAAGTTTGTTTTTGGGCAAAATAAAAAATTTAACCCCTTAATACACCCCTTAAATTAACATTTTTTTCTTAATTGTAATATTATTAACAATCTAACGTCTACACCGAATTAAATACACCCCTCAATAAATAAGTCACTATCTGCAAACTAGTGTTTTTATAAAATTTGTAAATCCGGCCCTGTCGGGCCGATTTTATTAAACTTTTGGGGACACTTTTTAATTACTACCAGAGGGTTAAATTTCAATTTTGAAACGATTCGGAGAATTTTTTAGGTATTTTTGGGCCCAAAAACTTTTTTCATCCCCTAAAAACCACCCTTAAAATGACCCGATTGGGCCCATTTTAAATAGGCTTCGTGCGGTGATGGATTCCAACATGTGTGCCAAATTTCGTTAAAATAAATTAACTCCTTCGAAAGTTATTGCCCGTACACATATATACCTATATATATATATATATATAAATATATATATATATAAATATATATATATATAAATATATATATATATATATATATATACATATATATATAAACATTTTTAAAAATAGTGCCAAAGTGTTTAGGAGGTTATGAAACGTCGAGAAATTTTGGTCCGACCCCTAGGTCCCGCCATCCGACCGACGCCAATAGTGTATGTTGCCATATGGCAAATACACTAAAAACTAGGTACCTACCGCTGAAATCTGTCAAAAACTTCAAATCAAAAAAACCCTGGTCGCAGTGCCAAAACCCTGCCGACAATATAGTGTATTTGCTTGTATAGGGCCGTGTGGTTTTATACTTTTATTATGTGAAATTAAGTTTGTTTTTGGGCAAAATAAAAAATTTAACCCCTTAATACACCCCTTAAAATAACATTTTTTTCTTAATTGTAATATTATTATCAATCTAACGTCTTAACCGAATTAAATACACCCTTCAATAAATAAGTCACTATCTGCAAACTAGTGTTTTCATAAAATTTGTAAATCCGGTCCTGTCGGGCCGATTTTATTAAAATTGTGGAGAAACTTTTTAGTCACTACCAAAGGGTTAAATTTCAATTTTAAAACGTTTCGGAGAATTTTTTCGGTATTTTGGGGCCCAAAAACAGTTTTCAACCCCTAAAAACTACCCTTAAAATAGCCCGATTAGGCCCATTTTAAATAGGCTTCTTGCGGTGATGGATTTCAACATGTGGCCCAAATTTCGTTGAAATCAATTAACTCTTTCGAAAGTTATCGCGCGTACACATATATATATATATATATATATATATATATATATACGTATATAAATATATATATATATATATATATATATACATATATATATAAACATTTTTAAAAATGGTGCCAAAGTGTTTAGGAGGTTATGAAACGTCGAGAAATTTTGGTCCGACCCCTAGGTCCCGCCATCCGACCGACGCCAATAGTGTATGTTGCCATATGGCAAATACACTAATGATTAAATACTCTGCATTATTTTAGGATGTGCTATAGCCAGTATGTCGTCAAATTTTCTAATCTTTTGATGGATATTCTGAAAGATTCTCGAAATGCGTTGGCAAGATAAAATCACAACCTCAAAAATATAACAAATAATTAGCGCCTGTTTTTTTTTCAAAAGCTGCTAAATGAGTCGGCGTATAAAAACAAAAGCGGAAACCAAACCGCAAAACGAAAATAACAAATGACAGTTAGTGACAAAACATTGGCGTCTGGAGGATGTCTTTGCGGTTTTTACAATTACCGAACGCCACGTGGTTTTTGGCACGTGTTTTAATTTAATAATCTGATTCACCGCACGGCAACCGCTGCGTTAATTTTATTTGCTGACATAAATGACAGCTTTACCCTCGTCTCCGCAGTGAATTAAGGGCTTAATAAATCGTTCTTCAGACAGGCATAAAACAAAATCAATCGACCCTTCAGTTCAACTGGGTTTTTAATTTAAAAATTTCATTATACATGCGTATGATTTTTGTTTGTATATTTGCCAAGCTGATTCATCACACAATAAAATATTAAGTTTACTGACTTGCGTGAACGTCGATTTTGTTTGCAGATTTTTCGCGTTAATTTTTTTACGGGGAACCGATCTAATCGAGTGTAGCCCCTAAAGTTTGGATAGTACGTTATATCGAAATCCGTCCAGCCGTTTTCGAATGACGCCGGTACAGATAACGATTTTTAGATTTTGAAAATGCGTTATTTCCACGCAGCACAAAAAAATACTCTAAAATTTCCGCAAGAAAACGAACTAAGTTCCTTTGTAATTCGTCCAGTATTAATCATGGATTATAGTCTTAAACCCCCTATAAAGTAAGGGGGTTTGCCAAAAATTGCACTCGACCCAAACGAATTTGGATCGGGCACGGGCATTTAAATTTGGGTGTCAGCAGCTATGACCTCACTTACGATCACGGGTCATATTGCTCCCCTAGACAAGGATCACCAGTTACCGAAATCTCTTACATACCCCAGTATTTCTAGACCCGTCTCATATGCGGGAACAAAAATTTCGCTTCTACGAATTAGTTGAGAACAAGTTTCATTTGACTGTTTTTGAAGAAAATATCAAATATCAATTTGAATTTTTGTAAAGAAAATTCTTGTTCTCGAAATATACCCGTTGATAATTTTTTTTGTTGATAATGAGAATTATGTTTGCTTTACTCGCGGTAATGTCGTTTTTAAGGACTCTGATGAAAAACGGAACCCTTATAGGATCACTCTCGTTTGACTGTCTGTTCGGTCTAGGGATTCTATAAACTGTTGAAATTTCGTTACATACAATAATTATTACCGACGATTAATTTTCATTTGTATATTACTAACTGGAACTACCAATCTCGAGTGCCGCAGACATGGCACAAACTTGGTTTTTACCAGAATGGCGTGGGCACGGCTTTAACCAGCTTACTATATATAGCAATGATAGCGATTCAAAGAAAACATTAAAAAAATAATATAACACAAACAAACAATAAAATGCCTTTAGGGTTTCCCAAAACATCCGAAGTATAAAGAATGTCGGTATTCTTAGCATTACCCGGGAGATAACGACTCTCTCTAGGACACTGGAGAGTGGAGACCCACTGATATAACATTTGATTTCATAAATTAATTATATTAAGTACAGACGCTGATGAACTTAGATGTTGAGCGGCTATAATCTACAATCTCTATTAAATACACTATACATATATTTGATGTCTAGTCTCTCGAGAAAATAGTTCTAATTACGCCAATGATTCTTTGTCAGCAACAGTCACAAAATCAATAATAAGTAAAAAAACGTGTGGACCTCACCCACATATGCTCACGGGAGAAGTGAAACTTCTTTAGAGTTATAAATTCGTTTCATTGATGCGTTACCAAGATTTCTCTTAGGTATATATTTCCTCACCATTGAATTATTTCCCCTTTAATGTTACAGAAAAATTCAACCAAATACCTACGTCGCTAAAGAAGTTTCACTTCAAAAAAACACAACTAATTTTTTTTAACGGCAAGTAAAAGTAATAATAAATTGAAAATATGAATTCGTACTCAAAATAAAATATAACCAGTTCTAAAGAGAACTAAAAAAATACTTGGATCGAAACAAACTACGACATACAATCAACGTTATCTCTGCGACTTCGGCCATCTTATGATTCCCAAGTAGTTTTGGTTAGCCCTGCAGAATTCTGTTAGTTCATATACAAATACGGCGATGTCCAAATTTGGTATTAATCGGTTACCGTGCACATATGTGTCTCTTGACTTTGTACAGATATTTCACTGTAGCACACAGAAAAGTATTTCAGAAGCGATACTCAGTACCACTCATCTTAATTATTGTCCAATATTACCTTGAAACTAGAAATAGATTTAAAATGGAAATGTGTTCATGTTTACTGTAATGCATTGTTTCATTTAATTTTTGGTTTCAGTTTTCCCCTTAATTGTTTGTTATATTAAGGAGATATACCTATTCTGCAATGAAATATTCATAAATAGGGATGTTGACTGTGTTCAAATAAAAACATAATTTTAACGAAAAGTGATAGTTTCTATGATAGAAATACTAAAAAACACTATATTTTTCCTTATTTTTAAGGAATTTAATTAATATTTAATAAATAAAACCTAATAAAATCACTCTCAAGTCACGTGACACCAGACACCAATCAGAGCGCATGACGTCAGTCAGCCGCTGTCAAAAAAACTTCATTGTTTGGTTAATATTTAGTGTGTAATTTATTCGAAAATTTCTTTAAAAAAAGATTGCAAGGAGTTTTAACGTTATGGAAAGTGTATTCACTAAGGCTAATAGTTCGAAAACTTAGAATTCATCTTTTATAACAAGAATTACGAAATTTTTTTTCATAGCCTCATTAGTTTACTAGCGTTTATGAGCACAGCCTCCTACTTTGTGACCGCATCTATAGAATGGTAGCTCCTGTGTAAACTTTTGAGCCTCCTTTGGTATGACCAGGTAACGTCACGCGACTAGTATTGGCGTTTTGGACCGAAATTTGAAACGGGATTTAAAATTCATGATTTTTAAGGCTTGAGTTGTATTTAAATAAAAATAATAAATATTTGTGGCTATATTAGGTACTTATGCACGATTTAAAACACTTTCCCAAAAATAGTCAACATCCCTATTCTTTTTGCAAAAAGATTAAGGCACTATAAATTTTTTAAATGATAGTTGATTGTAAAATAAAATAGTTTCGTAATTTGGACCGTATTATCTAAATTTTTTAATGCGAAATAATGTCAAAATCCGAAAATTCATAACAAAAACAAATTGGCAGTATTAACTATCAACGAACCTCTTCTGGAATCATATTCTGTGATAATGGCAAGCATACTGCATGCAGGACTTATAAAGACAGAATTTACTGACAACACTCGGAGTCTTTCTGTCTGTGCAGCCGCTATGTCATGAGATGACCCGACCGACTTAGATGTTGGAAATGTGAACGTGTTTTACGACACAACCACGCGGCGCGGCGGTCATTCGAAAAGCAAACGATAAACGAATGCTAAGTTCCTGAAAGCTTTCATCAGAACATCTGGTTTGACACTGACCCTAGATTGTGATTATAAAAATATAAATTCCAGTTCTTGTATAACTTCTTTCGCCGCGATATTGGAATGATTCGGGTTCAAGTCCCGACGATGGTTATGTTTGAAAATAAATTATTCTAATGTGGCATTGTAACAATGCGTGTTTCTTAACAAGTGTGGCAAACTATAGCTATCCTACTTTTTAGTGTATTTGCCATATGGCAACATACACTATTGGCATCGGTCGGATGGTGGGACCTAGGGGTTGGACCAAAATTTCTCGACGTTTCATAACCTCCTAAATACTTTGGCACCATTTTTAAAAATGTTTATATATATATATGTTATATACGTATATATATATATATATATATATATATATATATATATATATATATATATATATATATATATATATATATATATATATATACGTATATATATATGTGTGCGGGCAATAACTTTCGAAAGAGTTAATTGATTTCAACTAAATTTGGCCCACATGTTGAAATCCATCGCCGCAAGAAGCCTATTTAAAATGGGCCTAATCGGGCCATTTTAAGGGTAGTTTTTAGGGGTTGAAAAATGTTTTTAAACCCTAAAATACCGAAAAAATTCTCCGAATCGTTTCAAAATTGAAATTTAACCCTCTGGCAGTAATTAAAATGTGTCCCTAAAATTTTAATAAAATCGACCTTACAGGACCGGATTTAAAAATTTTAAGAAAGACTAGTTGGCAGATAGTGAATTATTTACTGAAAGGTGTATATAACTTGGTATAGAGGTTCGATTGATAATAATATTGCAATTAAGAAAAAAAAATGTTATTTTAAGGGGTGTATTAAGGAGTCAAATTTTTTATTTTGCCCAAAAACCAACTTAAGTTCGCATAATAAAGCCACACTGCCTGTATAAGCAAATACACTATATTGTCGGCAGGGTTTTGGCACTGCGACCCGGCTTTTTATAGTATTATTGTCGTTGTGAAACTCATGTAAAACATCAAATTGTACTCATACAAAAACAAATGTTTGATTTACATAGAAAAAGATCACTTTTCAAGCTAAATTTATGTAATAATTAATAGATGGCTCCAGGAAAGAAAATAAAAGATCAGGTTTGGCTTAAATGAACAGAAAATACAATTAAACATTTTAAAAAACGTTGCTTTTTGATTATTACTACGTACTGTTATTACAGTTTTTAATAATATAACATGATTAAATCAAATTGGCTCTTTAGATCGGAATCATGAAAAATTCCGTGGCAGTCAACGTGTTAAATATCTGCATATACAATATCGTTTCAATTGGGAAAGTATTTTTCGAGCAAAATCGATTCTACTGCTTCTCTAATGGAAAAATATGTGTGGCCACAATTTTTCAAGCTGGTTTTTATGACAAAAACTTCGTGAAACGCGATATAAATACTTTTTTTTAAAGAAACAAATGCAAACTTGTAATTTACGATGCTTAAGGGAACTGCTATATTTCACCCAAGTGTTGAAGAAGAGTGTACACCGGCCTCTTAAGGCATAACAATGGTAATAATTAATGTTATTACGTAATGTAATGAGTGCTGTAGCTTGAAATGAAAGCTTTAAAACGTTGTGTAGTTTGCTCACTTAAATATACAGTGTGTACGCGGAAATACGGATTGCTAGAATGTGTTCTGGTCCAGAAATATTATGCATATTAATATTTGAAGATTATGATTACTAGAAAACAGTATCACGGGTAATTGGAATAATGAAAATAAATCAATTTAAACACTCATTGATTGCAACGTTTAGTCTTCTTTAATTAAGACTTTTTCAAACTCTCGATATGCTTAAATGATAGTAAAACTATGATATAATATGCAATTTGGCATTAAAAATAACAATTATAAAAACCCGGGTCGCAGTGCCAAAACCCTGCCGACAATATAGTGTATTTGCTGATACAGGCCTTGTGGCTTTATTATGTGAACTGGTGATTGTTGGGCAAAATAAAAAAATTAACTCCTTAATACGCCCCTTAAAATTACATTTTTTTCTTAACTACATTATTATTGTCGATCGAACATCTACACCAAAATTAAAAACACCTTTCAGTAAATAACTCACTATCTGCAAACTAGTGTTTCAGAAAATTTGAAAATCCGGTCCTGTCGGGCCGATTTTATAAAAATTTTAGGAGCACTTTTTAATTGCTATTAAAGGGTTAAATTTCAATTTTGAACCGATTCTGCGAATTTTTTAGGTATTTTTGGGCCCAAAAACTTTTTTCAACCCCTAATAACCACCCTTAAAATGACCCGATTGAGCCCATTTTAAATAGGCTTCGTGCGGTGATGGATTCCAACATGTGTGCCAAATTTCGTTAAAATGAATTAACTCCTTCGAAACTTATTGCCCGTACACATATATATATATATATATATATTATATATATATATATATGCATATAATGAGTGTTAAAATTGATTTGTTTTCATTATTCCAATTACCCGTGATACCGTTTTCTATTATAACATATATCTGGAATTGAACTTTAAAGATGAATTATGATTACTATGTTAAAAATTCCAGCCAATTGGGTGACATGACAGGACCATTCCAACTTGATTTGGCATATTATAATAAATAAAAACAAATTTCTGTGTGGTGACACGATTAACGACTAGTAATAAATATTATAATAGAAAACAGTATCGTGGGTAATTGGAATAAAAATAAATCAATTTAAACACTCATTGATTGCAACGTTTCGTCTTTATTTAATTAAGACTTTTTCAAGCTTCTGAAAAATGTTTACAAAAATTAACATACATATATAATAAAAATATTAAACATTATGGATTAAATATTAATCCATAATGTTTAATATTTTTATTATATGTATGTTAATTTTTGTAAAATTTTTTCAGAAGCTTGAAAAAGTCTTAATTAAATAGAGACGAAACGTTGCAATCAATGAGTGTTTAAATTGATTTATTTTTATTCCAATTACCCACGATACTGTTTTCTATTATAACATATATCTGGAATTGAACTTTAAAGATGAATAAATATTATATTTACAATTGGTTTGCATGGTTTCGCAAAATGGTTTTACATATAAAAATTTGCCAAAGTATGTTGCCAGTTACCTAATTTCTTTTTGACAGATATTCAGAACAAAAGAACAGCTGACTATTTTTTTTCTCAAAATATTTCTGAAATTATGAAACTTAGAAAAAACCTTTTTTACAACATTTTCTTGCAAAGATAAATAGAATAATAAACCGTAATGAAAAGTATACCGTTATAATAATAAAAACAACGTTATAGCATAGATCTCTTTTGCGCATGCGCCGATTTTCTATAAAAACAATAAAAATAAATGTCTTCTACCTTAAAACTCGTCAATAGTGCGATCGAACACCTTGGCATCAGAATTTGCCTCAATTTCACTTCTATCTGAAATTAAAAAAAATTGGCATTCAAAAATATGATCTTAATTTTTGAGTACTTGAGAATACTGGTGTATAAAAAAGTGCTAATTATTTCAGTTGTCAAGCGTCTATAGTCTACAGTATCTAAAAAATAAAATACAAAATGTATTCGTTCATAATTGTTTCAGTTGACCGAGTGGTTAATTATAAGTGTACCGGAAAAGAATATTATACAAAAAGAATATTTAGGTACTTTTTTTTTGGAAAAAAGGTACCAAAGATAAATGAGGCACTATGTACAATCTCAGGCCCTGATTAACCCTTAGGCTAATTAGACTGCAGCCTAGGGCGCGAGGATCGGGGGGGGGGGGGGGGGGCGCTAAAATCGTGTCTTCGCATGCACTAATCTAGCATCATTGCATCTACCCTACATTTTTCAACTAGACCGAGACAAAACACTAAAACTAAATGTGCTTGAGAGTCCCTGATTTTAACAATAAATTTTGAAATTTTAAAAAGCGCGCGTAAAACAAACACTGACTTGTTACTCTGTAACACACCTGGCGGGGGCGCGTCCTCATAATTAGCCTAGGGCGGTCAGAACTCTTGATCAGTCGCTGTACAATCTACTCAGAATATGCTCAGAATTATAATAACTCCCCAATGTATTGGAATAAGCCGAAAAACTAAGTTGAAAAACTGTTAGTTTTGCAAGCGCCAAAACTTCTATTAAAAGTATTAACTATTAAAATAATTGCAAATATATCGTCAAAAATTTAAAAAGTCATTTTAAATACAATAAAATCGCGTCACTGTACTAACAATAAATTGAGAAACAAAATTATGATGGTCTCTAACGAGGGAAAAGTCAAAAATCAAAACACATTAAGCAATTAAATACTCATCGTATTAAATAGATAAAGTATAAAAAGTTGTAAAATATATATAGTTGTCGCATTTATCATAGAACGCAAAAAGCACGGCAATCAATGGTACCTATGCATGGCAGAGTGGATAGCTATTTGATCTATCGCCGAAGTCTAAATTAACCATATAACCTCAATATTGATATAAATTTTTTCCAAAAAAAAATCTTCAAATCGGACAATTTATGTATAATTTTAAAGAAGAATTTTCCCTCATTACAGTGATATATAATTTAATTGTCCACTGAAAAAAATTATAGCCAAAAATTCGAAATGAACTTACCAAATGTCAAACATTACACTACCGCAATATGCAATTTTTTTGCAAACAACACATTTACGATAAATTTTGCAATTTAACGGTTGATATTAATTATACAAAAACATTCAAGAACACTTACGAAACTAATTATTATAACAGCTAACATTGATTTGAAAATTTAACCGGTTAATTTTATGTTTTAACAACGTGGTTTATTATAAAACACCCGAATGAACTAGCCCACTTACTATGTCTGAAAACCATAGCCTGCTTTGATCTATATTAGCTTCGAACATGCTGTGCCAATAATGTACAGAAGAACAAGAGCCGAGTTATTATTTTATTTTCAAATTATTTCCGAAACTATAAAGTATAGAAAAAACATTTTTTTATAAAATTTTCTTGGAATAAGTAGAATAACAATATAGTATGAAAAATACACCATTATAACAGAAAAAAATAACGTTATAGCGTCGATTTTCCCCAAAAACAATAGGGCTTTTCACATATACATATATATATAACACAGCTTACCAAAAAATTCGGTTCGATCGAAATAATAATGATATATCCACAAAAATCATACTAAAAAATCAGCTTTTTGTCTGGAAACTACTTTATGCATCGAATAACCCTAAAGTCGACCAAGCCGTTTAGGCCACAGAGCGTGCCAAAGAAAGAATAAAAATATTTAATTACCCTCCTTCTGAAGCAGTCGGGCAAAAAACAAAGTGTTTCTCCTACATATAATTTTTGTAGACTTTTTCTCGATATTGGAACTAGTTCCAGAATCAAATATCGAAACCAGTTCTGCAATAGGGATGTTCACTGTATTCAAATAAAAACATTTGAACGTTAAGTGGTAGTTTCTATGATAGAAATACTAAAAACACTATATTTTTCCTTATTTTGAAGGAATTTAATTAATATTTAATAAATAAAACCTAATAAAATCACTCTCAAGTCACTTGACATCAATCAGACCGCATGACGTCATAGGTTCCGCCGCTGTCAAAAAACTTCATTGTTTGGTTAATATTTAGTGTGTAATTTATTATTATTTGTTTATAGGAAACGTCAAATTACATGTAACTATAGCACGACTACGAAACAACTTTTCATCACCTCAGTTTACTAACGTTTATGAGCACAGAATACGTATCTACAGGATGGTAGCTCCTGTGTAAACTTTTGAGCCTCCTTTGGTAGGAACAGGTGACGTCACGCGACTAGTATTCGCGTTTTGGATCGAAATTTGAAACGGGATTTAAAATACATGATTTTTAAGGCTTGAGTTGTATTTAAATAAAAATAATAAATATTTGTGGCTATATTAGGAACTTATGCACGATTTAAAACACTTTCCCAAAAATAGTCAATCCCTATTGCGAAATATCAAAATTAGAATATATGTGGGTGATTTTATTCGTCTTTGCACATAATTGCTGTAACATAATTTAGTACAAAACATCCGCTATACTGAATAAACGTTAAGTTTTTTAAGTTTCGTGTGAAGCTGCAATGGCAGTCATAATTTAAACTTGAGACTTTAGCGTGCGCTAAAAAGAGAGAAAGCTTTAATTAAGCTCTGTAATTATACGAATATCCTTCTTCATTACGAAACACAACACGGCTTACAACAATTAAGATGGCATAATCATATTCAACGACCGCCTTTCAGCTTAGTTCTCGAAAACACTCCCAGGGACTTTAAGATGGAGACTTATGCTTTCACCCGCGGCTTCGCTCGCGTTAATGTCGAAAGATTGTAGACCCCATGGTCCGGCAGAATAAAAATACAGTCGGACTCATGTGTTTTCAACACCATCTTATTTTCAACTGATTTTAATCACGTATTTTTAAATTGTTAGCCCTTACCTCTTACGCATCAAAGTGTCTGGTAAAATACTTCTGACTTTATAATCTCAAATTAATGCAGGTTTTTTTCTGATTGATCTATGACTGCTATACGAAGTGAAGATAAAGGAGAAATTGAGAATACGCATTTCGATTAGTGGATGTTGAAAATACATGAGTTCTACTTTAATAATAATTGTGGCTCCCTATTTGTCTGCTCCAATACTAACTCAGATAGGCTTTGTGTGTGTTTTCGATACATGATGTTAGAGAGAGACAGTATCATACCAGCCGTTGTTTCATCTCATAACCCTTACTCACAATTTGCCACAGTCGCTTATGGACTTTTATTGACACGGGGGATAAAAAACACACACAGCGAAATCATGATTTATGGAATTTCTTAAGCTTCCATTTTCTTTGTCTTGGCATCTATGGTTAGTGCATCTATTGTTTGAAAAACGTACGATCCAGGGGCGTAACCTTGGGATTCGCAGATCCCTAAGGAAACGTATTGTTTTTCAGAATTGCCTCGGCAATCTACGCCCAGTTACTAATTGTAATAATTGAATATCTAAGTCGGGAGAGAGATGAGACATAGTAGATTATAGACGCTCAACATCTGAGGTCATCGGCGTCCATCTAAGTCGGGATTAACCGATTCCTGTATTTTCAACTTCTCTTTCATTCTTACTTCGTGCAGGCAGTCATAGACAAATCAGAAAAAAACTTTATTAATTTGAGGTTAAACGTTGTCAAATGTATTTTTCCATTGGCTGAGGAGACACTTCGCATGAGAAGTAGGAACTTGAAAATACATGCGTAAAATCAGATGAAAATAGATGTTGTTGAAAATACATATGGGTTCGACTGTATTGCTTTTGACAGGTTTCGGATTAACCCGTTTTTTTCCTGAGTTTTGTAAGTTCATATATTTCGTATAAATAGTAATTTCAGCAATAGGGAATATGCATGTATTTTTTTATATTTTTAATTCACTTTTTACATCATTATAAAATAGTAAAAAATATAAATACTGTTGGAAATGCTCGAATAATTTTTTTAAATAATATTTAAAACATCGCTTAAATTTGATCTGTTTGAACGCCGCCATTTTTCGCGGGCCTTGAGTGACGTCAAAAGCCACGACCAGTGTTTGTTGACTATAAGTTTGACAGATACTTTTGGTTCTTTTATAGAAATTTTCAGTTTTAAAAGCTATTATATATTATATTATATTCAGACACCATAGAAACAGCGACGCCTATAAATCCGATAACGTGGTATTTGACGTTTGACCTATGGTGATGCGTTTCGCAAATTCGAATTTCCCTCGCATATTTTGCATTTTTTAATTAATATTTTATGCAATCAAAAACAAACTAAATAAGGAAATAATGGTTCAGATGTAATTTCAGGACAATATGGATTCAGGGAAAAAAAATCAATTCAATTTAATCCAAATGCATATTCCCTATTCTTGTAATTAAATGTAATTTTTCTGTGTAAAATAATTCATGTTGGCAAACTTTATGAACATATCTATCAACATAATTACAATTTTTTTAAACGCTTGTTCCAATTTTGGGACATTGGGAAAAAATGCGAACCATACTAAATATGCTGTATATAAATAACGATATTCCAACGATCTTGTAATTCTCAAAGCAAACTGATTTTTGCAACTCATCAGCAAAACATTGGTTTTATTCAAACTGTTTAAAAATGGAGGCCAGCAATTCGTTACAAATAACCATTAAGGCTGTCGGAACGCTCTGAATTTAAGCCAAAAATAGAACTTCGGCTGTCAACTGATTATAGACTTATTCGTCAACATTCTTCAAAAATTCTTTCTCTATAAGGAAGATAAAGGACAAATCTAGGTTTCTAATGGACTACTTTTGTAATTTAAGTACGCGTTACTAGAAAAAAGTTGGCATTAATTGTGCCAAAAAAACACACGTTTTCAATGTCACACAACGACCTTATTCGTACTTATTTTACAAAACTGTTCCATCACAAACCTAAAGTGACTCTTCCTTTTTCGGAAAAGTTTTTTAAATCTTCAAAATATTTCCAAAAATTAGAGTAATCACTTGACAGCGGCACCCTTGCAATAAAATTTTTTAGCCTCGTAGTTGGCACCAGCTATAAATTGAAACGTGCGGATGATTTGAGCGAGACAGAGCTAAAGAAGGTCACATCCACAATATGTCTTTTGCTTACCTCGCCCCTTACCGCTGGGTCAAAGCACAAACAAAATTCTGAGCGTTCCGACAGCCTTAAATGAATTTTGTTAATTTTGAAATCGGTCTGTATATTTAGACGTACGTGAGCCGGTACGCTATCCCCGTTGTCATGACAACGACGCGGCGCAGGTCATGGCACCGTACGTCAGCACGAAACGGGGGGGCGGTGCGGTGCTACGTCCTCCCCGCAACTAGTGAACGACGCTCTTTGAATGAATTCACCGCCGTGACTACCGATCTTTCCGTCGCACCCCAATCGAAACTTTGAGGTTATATGTTTTTTTTTTTAATTTTAACGTTGTTAGGTGCCACAAAATAATAACGAAATGAACACAAAATCAGCTGTAGTAAAAAACTATGTAAAACTATCACAGAGGGGTATCAAAAAAACATTGCTTTATAACTTTTATAGCAAATCTTTTAATCCTCTATGGTCTACAAGTGTTTATCAAAAATACTTGAGGAAATTTATAGTTTGTTAAAAACGCATTTTTCGAACAGGTAAAAAAATCGATAAAATAGTTTGGATAAAGCACCGAACCACCGGTTAGGTGCTTCATCATCGAGAACAAAAATTCTGCTAGTGTGTAGTACTACAGATAATTCTCTCGTTCACCGTTAACACAGTTGCGTGATGCCACGAGCGGGGAATACCGTGTCAGTGTTTTGATTGCTCAAGTCATTCCAATTGGTCCCCTGTCTGTCATTACGCCGGTATATCATTATTACGTAGGATTCAGATGGGACCGTTGTAATTCACACGAATTCCACTATAAAATACAATGAGATCACGACATAATGCTATATATAATTCCACTGACTTCTATTAAACGAGTCCTTTGGACTTGTCGCAGCGAAATAAGCTATCGAATATAAAAAAATTCAGTCAAATTTGTTCAGTATAGTGAATTTAATCCGATTTTCACCCGAATGAAGGCCTTTGGGTAACTCAGATCTGAACCGGTTCAAAGAGCCGACTCCGACAGAAGATCCGTGAGAGCCGACTCACTTTTTTTTGAGCCGACGGATCAACGGATCCGCATAACTCAGTGAAACACTTAACACACAGAAGCACATTTTACACTTACGTATCAGTTCTTGCTTTGATGCATCTGTCAGCTCAAATGACTCATGCATCACATGTTTGGCTATGCATTCTTGATTCTATACAGGTCGTGATATGATTGACTGAACTAGGTAACTCAGTGGCAGACTGCAGTAACATATTTAGAACTCGGCTCTTTTTGAACCGGTTCAGGGAGCCGGCTTACATACGGGATCCAGATGCAAAGATACAGATCACTAAAAAGACCCGTTTATCCCATCTCTACTCTGTACTTGAAATCGATTATGAAAGTTGGATCAGACCCATTTGACTTAAGTAGTTGGCGGTTTTAACGAAAAGTTATTGTGAATGGGAACTTACGCTTTAAATTGAAATTGAGTCTTTTTCCAATCAATTGACCTCAGACAACTATTAATATGCATACTCGATGATCGTTCGATTCGATTATAAAATTTCAATAATTCGTTCATTTAAATGTATTATGCTAAAAGCTATTGGAAATTTATCGCCAATTAGAGCTCCGAGTGCAACAGCAGACAGGGCTGTAAATAATCGCACTTGACTAAAGGTTCTTCAATGGGGTCGTCGCACATTAATTTTTTAGTTGAAATTTACAAATTACGAAATACACATATTGACTACCGACAGTAATCTACACTAATATTATATAGAGGAAAGATTTGTATTTTTATGTGTGTGTATGTTTGTAATGAATAAACTCAAAAACTAGTGTGCCGATTTAAAAAATTCTTTCACCATTAGAAAGCTACATTCACCCTGAGTAACATAGGCTATATTTATTGCTAGAAAATATTAGGGATCCTTACTAAAACTTTAGTAACGTAACCCAAGGTGTACAAAAAATGCCATAAAACATCTTTCGTCGCATGCGCTGCGGAAACTATTGATGATAGAACAAAAGTATGTTCTACAATATTAAAGAACATATCAATAACTACAAAAAACTTCGCGATACTGTATGTCCAACTATTATCGTTATGTCATAATAACCACTTTTTACATTTTAATAATGTATATAGATAAAAGACGATGTATATGTAATCTATGGACTCCAAACAGATAGACCATTTTTGATGAAATTTTCAGACAATCTTTAGATTAGCCCAGTGGGTGATCTCCTGAAGTTTGGTAGCGATCGGATCAACAGAATTTTTTAAATTTCTTTTTGGGAAATAAGATTTTTCTTCGATTTTTGAACATTCACAAATAAAAGCGATTGAATTCGCGCAAATTCAATACACGGTGAGAATTTAATGATAATGATTCTCATCTTTTATATCCTATATATTACATTTACACCCGGGCGAAGCCGGACTGGGCCGCTATGATATATATTTAGCGAAATGGAACTACTTGCTAATACTGTCCAGTAATGGACAGTGTCAGCAAGTAGCTTCATTTCGTTAAATTATGAAATAATTTTCGAAAAAAAATCACAAAAATGCATACTCTCAATGGATTTTAACTGTAAAATTATTACGCTACAGAAATTACGTATCTATAAGATTCAGTCTGATGTGTTTGTGCTTCACATATTTATTGTGTTGCGCCCACTGATCTGTCAAAGCGAACCACGAGAAAGATCATTTATGAACATCTACTTCTATATAGATAAAGAAGTATGACTCTTAGCGTCTATAATCTACAAGCCGTATGGCTGTCTTCTATACGTCATTAAAATATGGCAGTTTATGCTCAGCGTATAAAAATTTATATTTCTTTAATTCTTGCTTGCAAATAAGAGGAGGAATATAAGAACGAAAAAGTTTACGTTATTTATGTATGGAAGAATAATGTCAAAAATTATCAAATTCTGATATGCAGGACGACCCTATTGCACTGAACTGGAGATTCTTCAATACTCCAAGCGTGTTGTCTGTTTCAGTCTAACATAAAGCGTTTAGAGTGAAACGAATGTCAATGATGCAGGTACAGAATCGGGCGGAATATTAATATGCTTCACATTAACTATAAAAATATGATATTGATTTTTTAGCGTGCCAAGAAAGGAAACCATTATTGCAGCGCCTGGAGTTTTTTTTAAATCTATATAAGTTTACCGACTGTCAAGGTTATCAGAGTCTAGTGTTAATTCATATTTTCAGTTTATTGTTTTTAATATTTTTTACTAAGTGGTTTTCAAAATCAAAAAATCAAATAAAAATTTTATGTATTTATATGTGATTATTTTTATGAATGTCCGAAAAAATAAAAAAGTAATTAAATTTATTAATCGAACATAGGCAACAAAGAAATAAAATTTAAAAAAGACCTAGAAATTGTAATTTTCCCGAAGTTCGGAAATTAGCCACCGCAAAAATGAAACATTTCGGTTTCAACCCGTGCTTTTAAAGCCGGATCTGAACGTCTGAAAACAACTAAGAGATTTTCCGTGTAAACACGGCTTTATTTGTGAATATGATAATCGGTTGAATATAACAGAATTGAATAAAGTTATGGTTAAGAAGAAGAAGTGATGACCGCTCACGCAAAGTGGGTTTCGTATTAAATTTATAATGCAGACCGAGAAGGCCTTGGCATGCCCATAACAGGTCAGATCCATTTTACTTACGGATTCCTGTATTATCGACATCACAACAATATGTGTGACCTAAAGTTACAATCATTTACATCACATTCCTAATTTGTTATTTAATTTTCACATATGGTAAATCAAAACATTTTGAAAATAGAGTGAAAACCAGGTAGGTAGTTTATAGGGACTTACGTGCAAAAAATACCATATATATCTCGTGTGTAACGGTATTACGGCTCATGTGACACCTCGTCGCAATATAACCGATTAGGGCATTAGTGCTGGGTTGCAAAAATCATTGTCAAAAATTTATATTTGATAATCACAGATTGTGAAAATATCTTTACAGTTTTTTATACACTAAGAAGCAATCTAATGTCGTTGTGAAACTCTCTGTCATGTAGAACATTAGATTGTAACCACATAAAAACAAACGTTTGATGTATATATAGATAATGATCACCATTCAAGCTAAATTTGGATCAAAAAGCGTAAAAAAAAGTTGTTATGAAGTGGAAATTGTACAATAAAGAGACGTGTAGACTGTTGAAGAATATAATTGTTTCATTCGATCAATTATTTTTCAAGCAGGAGCGATTTAAAATTCCACAATGCTTTTGGTATGTGAAAATATGTGTGATCACAAATTATTAAGGTCATCGTCAAATCAAATTTTTGACAGTGCTTTCTTCAACCGAGCATATGTATATTACAACGCGAGTTTTCGTAAGCGATTGTGGGCCTCCAGTTCCCCAAAAAAAAGTAATTCCGCCGTCAATGGTTTTGGCCGATCGTTCGGATAAAATGAATGGGGGCTCGCATGTTTTGTCGTCTCTAAACACTAACAATACACCATCCTTTTTATTTTATGGGTTCGAGAATTTGTTTTAAAATACAGTCTACACTGTCTGAATACAAATGAGCCACGTTGAGATGCTGGTGAATTGTTCGGAGTGAATTGGAATGCTTTAAACTATTTACAGGTTGTTAAGAAAACATCCTTCGCCTACAAAATCTACAGGTTTTTTTAGACCAAGATTGATCTAAAAATGTTGTAGGTTTAGAAAGTTGACGATCGGGAGAATTTAACAATTTAATTGTTGCTTCGTTCCATTTCACTAATCAGCGAAAGGGAATGACGTCAGCTGGCGGATCCTTCATACTTTTATCAACCTATAATGACAGTATCAAAAATATCATTTATATTTAAAATTCAATTTATTGCAAATAATATCAATATTCTGTCTTTTGATTTCTTTGACATTTGTTAAATACTGCCATTGAAATCTACAAACAACAGCCGTTGCCACGTAATAAATTGACAAGTCCGTCGGATGACGTCATCCCCCCACTACTATCCAACGGAACGAGGCAACCTGTGTAATCTGTTAACTTTGATTGTAGTAAGGTCAATAAATTGCCGATTTTCAAGTCCACTTCTTCACAGGATTGGTTAATATTTTAAGCATTCCACTCGGGAAGTAGAAACAGCGTAAGGATTTTCAAAATCGATTCAATAGTTACTGCGTTAACTCGTGACAAGCATACAAACTTTTCTTTTTTGAAATATTTAGCACATGCCTGCTAATCATGCATATGTTTTGGTATTAGCATAGATTAGCAGCTGTGTATCAGCCGTTCTGTGCTAAATCCTGAGTCCGATTCTGACAACATAATTCTTTTCTAAAACTATTCATATATTGTTTTGAAACATTCCATCTCAGCGGCTCTTAAACTTTTTTGCGTACTGTTCATGTGTAACATAGATCAGTCGCGTAACCACCGAACTAAAAAAAGCTTTATCTTTAATTGTGCTGTATCCACCAAATTTGCAGAGTAATAAATTTTTTTTGATAAACATGAAACACAATGCTATAGTAATGAAATAATTTTCATTTATAATAAGCATTTGGTTTTATAAAAAAGAAAGATTACAAATGTTGCAAAATAATTCTTAAAGTCTAAAAATTCAGTGGTAATGTATGTCTGCTTCACATATCACAGTTTGAGAGCCACTGTTCTGTCTTTTTCAAATGTCACTTCTCAAAGATAACAGTGCATACAATTTGCATTGACCTACGACCTGTAGAAATTGCATTTACTATCTATTGCTATTACGAGACACGTATTTATTCAAAAAGAATATAAATCTTTGTTTAAACAATTAAATGATACTGTTAGCAGTGTTCAGCTTGGCAAATATTTCATGCAAGTCACGATTAAGAATGTGAGAAGCCCAGGGCGGTTACAAATTCAAAGCATTTAACAAAAATACAATTCATTTTACATAGTATAAAATTCCGGGATTTTTTATTCAATACGCTTCGCTCGCCTAAATGTCGATTTCGCCTATGACTTTAATTTCGGTTTTGACGAAACCGAGCTTAAGGCCGGTTCTAACGGTGCGATTTTCGTTCAAGTTTAGTTGATCAACTAAAGTTGATCAATTAATAACGCATCGTGAAAACCGACCTTAAGCTGGGTAGAAAGTATTCAATAATTGTTTGAGACTCAAGTTCATTTAAAATCGGTCGCAGCTAAGAAAAATCTTGCTGAAAGTAAAAAAAAAATTGCCAAAAATGTAAACTAAGCGTTCGTTTTGAAAAGTCCCGGTTGTATTGCATCAACTGTATTCGCGCAGTTAATTCAGGTGTATGCATTTATACTTTATATGGTCTTACACGATCTGTCAGCTTCATGGCGCCAGACCAGAGACTCTCATCTCCTAGCCTAACTCAAGATGTCATTGTATGCTAGACGACCGCTTTAGAATCGTATTTATTGCATCGTTTTTTATGCATAAAATTGCGAAAAAATAAAATAGTTTCAAACTCAATAGGTGTATTTGTCTTTTGTGTATTTAACGTTGAAAGTTTGAGAATAATAGTTCTAAAAAAATTGTTAGAAGCGAAACTCATAGAGCTGAAGCGTTCGCTCTCTATAGTCGTTTATTCTGAAAGTTTTGGGTCGAACCGAGTCTTGCTTGAACCGCTATTTAATATTTTTTTTTATAACAATCGATATGACGATAAGCCGAACATGATTTTCCATTTGCATATTTTTAAACATGCATGCAAGCTGGTTGCATATACAGTGCGTTCCAAAAGTAAGGTTGGCAATTTTGAGGACGATGAAACTATGCTGTCAAAATAATCAGAGGGGCTTTATAATAGCCGAGCGCAATACAATGATAATATTAACATTTTTATTCATCCAATCTATTACAAGTTTTCAGTTTCCAGCAGTGTTGCCAGACGTCCCGGTTTTGGCGGGACGTTCCGATTTTTAAATCAAAATTAAATGTCCCACGCGGGACAGGCTCAGTCCCGCTTTTCGGGGATAACTCGACCGTGCGTAAATAATTATTCTCTTATTGTAAGTTGCAATTTGTAACACTCACTCCTCAGACTATTGTTTGAAACGCCATATTTTTCTAATGAATAAAACTTTTTTGATTTTAATTTCTGTTTTTTTTTATTTTTTTTATTCAGAAGACGAATAAGGCTCAACTTTTTAACGATACGGTAAATCTGATTTAAAATATCATATTTTTATTAAAATACATTTTCTCTGGCTATTTTACGTAAACCTAATTTGCACTCAAATAAAAAGATAAATATTTAAAAACTTCTGATTATATACGTTTTTTTACTATGTCCCGCTTTCGACGAAAGAATCCCGCTTTTTGCACTCAAAAAGTTCCAAAATCCCGACTTGGCAAAAAAAAATCTGGCAACGCTGGTTTCCAGGTTCTAACTCGTAAAAGAAGATATCGCATCTGAAATTTCAATTTATTATTAAAAAATAATAAACTAAAAAAAAAAATGTGTTGGTGCCTGGACCAAATAACCCTAAGTGGTGTTGGCATTTCGACATTAATTTGGGGACAGTTGGTATACAACAATGACTAAATGGCAACGGTGTATTCAATATAGCAAAGTGAGATTGTACTTATCTTAGATCTAAGTACGCTTTGACCACTCACAGTCTTTTATTATTATTTTGTACATGATTAACAGTTTTAGCAGTGACTTGATCCACTTTTGTACACGCTAAAAATATACAGGGTGTAAAATCGATTGGACAATTTCGATGAAATATGTTCTGGCGAACATTTTATACAAACACTTATTATTATCTACCCTTCGCAACGGTACAACAACCCTATCCGCATTGCGACCCTCGAATCTCGATTGGAAAAGCACGTGTGTGAATAATCTGTTGTGCTGTTAATATACAAGCAACAGTACATACACGAAGTATAGATTTGAGGAGTTTAAAGGCAATGTTAAACAAATGTTTGATATATTAAGGGGTATTCTCATGTGACCACTACGAAAAATCGATTTTTTTTTCATATTTCAATAGTAAAACCTATCGAAAATATGCTGTGAAAAATAGAGATCGAAATTCCTAGTTTTAAATAAATTACAACTCATATAGTGGCCGACGCGCCGTAAGCGACTTGTTGGCTCTTGAAACTTTAAACGCATTTTTCTGGAAACATTATTTTCTAAAACTGTCATGGTCCTAAAAAAAGAGTATTCAACCGATTGCTTTGAAATTTATATATGTTCTTCTACTCATTAATGGTTATCGTCCGTACTAAAACTGCTTATTTTCGAAAATATTTTCTTATTTTTTTAAACGATTTTTAACAAAAAAATTAACAAAAAACACAAACTTTTTTTCTACAGTCCGCCATTTTTTTTTTTAATGAAATTGATTAATTTTAGTGGGGACGATAGCGACATCCCTACTGAACAATGATCCATTCGATTTTTTTATTTCAGACAACATGAACAGCCGCTATTACCATGACCAGTGACCTGCTTTTTTTTAGTGTCTAATTTAATTTAAAAAAATATATATATAAAAAATAAGAGAAAAAAAAAATTTTTTTATACAGTTTAAGATACAAACAAAAACATAAAAAAATTAAAATGATTGAATGTTATTGTCGTCTAAAAAAAAATTCCCTAAAAAGAGGTAAAATTTATGCGTTCACATAAGAATACCCCCTTAATCAATTCGTCTCTAAAAAATCGGATGTGTTCAGTTGTGATTGTAGTCGCTCCCTACTATTTCAGAACCGTGGTCTAAATTCATTGAGTGAGTACAAGTGAACTGTATTGTTAAAACGTGACGTAATGGGCATGCGCTAGCTTAAATTGTATTTATTACGTGTAAAATAACCCCATGGCATGTTTTAACAGCTGAATGGATATTATTTTAATTTATTGGGACGTCCATATGCGTCCTTGAGGGGTTTTAAATTCAATTTGAAATTTAGTTACGCAATGGCTTTTACATCATGGTTTATTAGGTACTGTAAAGTAATCTAAACTTTAAAACTACAACTAGAAAAACAAATCCGAAATTTTGTGTTGCATTTTCGTATAAATCGAAAAAAAAATATAGAAATTAAATCCGGAAATGAACCCTTAAATCAGGATAAGAGGGTGTATTGAATCACCACTGTTCAACTAGGAACAATAATTAATAATAATTAATTAGTCACTTTCAGAAAACCATAAGAATAAACAAAGACTCGTTCACTTCATCAGATGGGTTCAGCATACAGAATCGATTCGATAAAGTTCGTGCGATTTCGTTCTTTTTAGTACTTTGTTAAAAGTTTCCATCGATTAGATTCAGCGACATCCTATTTAAGAATTAACAATTCTATAGAATATTTTGTTAAGTTTTATAATATATCAGTTTTTACAAATGAGATTTTGCCCACTGTTTCTTTGACGTTAATGCTGATTTGAATGAAAGTCCTATCTTGTAGTATCCAAACAGCCCCGGGTCCACGATTTTTTCGAACCGGGGTAGAAACTTGACGTCCCTTGCTCCAACGTTTGAGATAAATTGTTTAAATAAACTTAAAAATATATAAAGGGTGGCATTTTTGGTGACAGGGAGGAGAGAATTTACACTCTTCATTACCTACTATTTTATGTTTTGGCGCCTAGGGTTTTCCCACCTCCTAGATCCAGGGCTGTATCCAAATTTACAGAGAAACGAAACCGCGACTTGAGTCTAAGAAATCATATTATTCTGGTTTGTTAATTTTTCTGTGTTGGTTGCAGGTTTTAACGCCGAAAAAATTCAACGACGTGTATTTGTACGACCTGCCGCCCCAGCGATGTTCACCTGTTCAAGGTCCAGGCGGCGCCACCTATTACGACGTCCCGTCAAGTCGGAGCGAAAGTCCCGCATCGCGCTACAACAATACATCGACGCCCGAACCGCACGACGTGTACGACGTGCCACCTCGCGCCGTTCCTGTTAACTACGACACGCCACGCAACAATTGGCGCAGTTCACCGTCACCGGCGCCGCCAACGACTGCGCTTGCGCATCACGTTAGGCGGGATTCAATCGATAGTTACGACGTTCCACGCCCCCTTCTGTTGACACAACAACAAATCACGCCGAGCAGTTCTGCAAGTTCTCTCACAACGGCGGATTCGTACAGTTCGTCAAATCGTAGTTCGTTGGCAAATATGCCAGACTACGATGTTCCTAAACCGCGACCGACTCCCGTTAACAACCCGACGTCGGGTCATTTGGGGGCACAAACCCCGACGAGCACCGGACCGCAACTGCAACTCCACCAGTTGCAGAATCAGAGCGTTTACGATGTTCCGGCGGCAAATCCACAACCGAAAGAATTGCCGCTCGAATTGTCTTCCGCACTCGACACCCTCGAGAAATTGGAAAGTGAAGCGACCGCGGCTATTGGAAGGCTGTTGGGTTTTGTGACGCCGCAGTGGAGATGCAGAGAAAAATTAGAACCGAAATTAATGGATATTAAATTGGCTGCTGTCAGATTGAGAACTTCGTTGCACGATCTCGCCGAATTCAGCGAGGGCGCTTTAGGGAATGCTGCCAGAGCTCCTGACAAAGGTAAAAATAATTTTATAGTTTCGCGGCATTGATTACACTTTCCTTTGTAATTTTTCCAAACAACACAAAATTACGTGTTGAAATTGTAAAACTCTTGCGGGCTTGTATGTCGTGGTCCATTGGTATTTCTACCTGACGTTTCATAACTGCGGTAGACATTATCAAAGGTGATATGGTAGCGGGCGAAGTGTCCTTGCACACACTTACCTGTGAGCAGCCTAGAAGGGCACTTCGCCCGCTACCATATCACCTTTGATAATGTCTACCGCAGTTGTGAAACGTCAGGTAGAAATACCAATAGACCACGGCGTATAAGCCGTGAAAGCCTGCATACTTGGATATTACGTGTTGAAACTTCGCGTAGTATTTATACGTCGCGTAAGTTACATAAGTTTCCAGAAGTTTTGAAATATTGTCTTTCATTCAAAATCCCTAAGCAGGATCAATGATTTTATGCTTCAAAAAGTAGTTAATGAACTTAAATCCTTATATTGTCTAGAAAGTTCTGTTTGCGTATATTTATTTTAAAAAAACATTTAAAATTGAAATATGATTTTCAGGTTTGTCGGCGAAATTACGACCACTGGTTAAATCGTTACGCGACACAGACACTTTGGTTCAAAAAGCAGGCGGCACTCTCGACGATCAGAACTGGTCTTTGGACAAACTGTCTCGACCCGAAGGCCACGACGACAATTCTACAAAACCGCCGGACGCCTTGGATCAGCTAATCGCTTGTTCTCGCGCGCTTACCGAAGACGTTCGGCAAATAGCTTCGTTCATCCAAGGCAATGGGACGTTATTGTTCAAGCGAGCGACGTCGCCCCAACAATCAAACAGCGAAGACTGGCTCGAAGATTACGATTACGTGAATTTAGAATCGCGAGAAGCGGTTGCTAAAGAACATGCTGAAATCAGAGAAGCCCTGCCGACTGAATTGAGGAAGGGTTATGACGCGTTGGTTCGTAATGCCGAATCGGCGGCGATAACGAACGATGCGAAAGCGAGCGAAAATCAAATGGATCCGAACGATAAGCGAGTACTGACTTTTTATGCCCAGCAAGCCATAACACATTCGACACATTTGACACATGCCATCGATGCGTTCTTGCAAACGGTTGAGCATAATCAACCGCCGAAAGTGTTTTTGGCGCACAGCAAGTTCGTCGTTTTGAGTGCGCATAGGTTGGTTCACATTGGCGATACGGTTCACAGGAATGTGACGAAGAATGACGTCAGAACGAATGTGTTAAATTGCGCGAACGCGTTATCCGATGCGCTCGCGGCGACAGTAAACAAGACTAAAAAAGCGGCGATGCAATTTCCCAGCGTGACGGCCGTACAGGAAATGGTCGATTCAGTTGTTGACATATCACATTTGGCGCGCGATTTGAAATTGTCGTTAATACAGGCAGCGCAACAACCTTAAGAAGTTTGATTTTACTGTTTAAAAAGACGGTTAGGTTTTAAACGTTTTTATTCGGTGGCTATTATACGCAATATTTTGTCAGTATTTTTGAACAAGAAGGAGTTTTTTAGGCTGTGTTTTATTGACTAATCCAGTTTCGATATAATAAGTTTGTCAATTTAAGCTGAAAATTTTACAAATATGTCAAAAAACTGGCCTACAGAGGCCTAGTTGCTGCTAATTGTTTTTTTTTTCGATTAGTAAAATTATAATCAAAAGATTGTCACTTTTATAGCACAAAAAACTTTATAAGGCAGCTGTTGAAAATTTTTAATTTACGAAGCGTTTCTTTACCAGTGAAAAGTATGAAAAACGTTGTAAGGTTTGACTTCAAAAGTCACAAGTTTTCTTAAAATAACGCATGGCTCGATTTATTTATATAAAATAGAGAGAATCGTTAAAAAAATAACGAGTTTTAATCGCTGTCACAAGAATAGCGGCTTACTTGACTCTAATAAGACGTGTGTTTGTTGGTAACTTCTGAACTCACAAAAGCATCTGTCAGCAAAATAAAACTTTCCGGACACAATTGCGTGCTTGTTGGTCAAATTTTTAAACTCTTCAAACCACTGGAACTTCTTTCCAGCAGTTCTCTGTTCTTCTAGAACTGCTAGAAGCCTAGAATTGCTAAAACCTGGTTCAGTCAGTCCGAGTTTCATCAACGAACACGCGGTTGTGTTCAAAGAGTTCTGTATTGTCGACAGACGCTTATCAAAACACACCCATTGTTTAAAAATAAAGTTTTTTGTACTATATTAGTATTTCAATAATAAACAAAGCGTTTGTGCATAGGTACGCGTTTTTTACATTTTATATTACGTACTGCCATTTTGAATGCCATAATAATAATTATGGTTATTTGTAATTTAAAAGGACCTAAATGATGGCCTAAATATTTATACATTTATACCGCATTTCAGTAGGTAGATTTGAAATTTTAATTAATTTCACTTAAAATACCTTGCAATGGTTGTGATTATTATTTTTAAGCAGCTAATGCTCAAATTTAATTAATTTTTAGCATTTGTAAATAAAACAATTGATTTTTTTTGTAAATATTTGTTGTTCCTTACATTAATTATAAATTAAATACAATAAAATTAATAGACGAATATTAATTTATCAAGTCGAGGAATAATTGGACGTTTTTTATCATAGATTTTTTTCCTTGCATAGATGTTTGAAATAGATACGCGACCCTTCCCAAAAACACATATTGTAGAATTTACTAAAGAAAATAACTGACTTTAATTTGGTACCTATTTGTGAGAGAAAGAGATTGTATATTATAGACGCTCAACATCTGAGGTCATCAGCATCTATACGATACCTATTTGTACAGTAGCCTTATAAAGGCAGATTCTGTTTAAAAAAAACAGGAAAAGATATATATATTTTGAGTAAAAAACTGCATACAGCAATTTCAGTGCACTATTAATGCCATACATTTATTTAGGTATAGTAGTTTATTTTAAAATACAGTAAGATCTCGCTTAACGCTGTTACAGTATTACGCGGTTTATAAAAAAAAGTTTAGCCGCTATAACCGATTAATTTATACAAAATGATTCAAATGTTGGTAGAAGTTCAAAGGCAACGGCTAGTATTTAATAAAAAAATGACTCAAATATACACTCAATAAAATTAAATATAAATCATAACTCGTTTCATCAACAAAAATCATCTGATGCTAATTCAAATACAAAAAATGTAAGGTGGGATCCTGTACTCAACCGATGGCGATCCGAGTAGGGTCAAAATCGATTGATTTTGAGCGAAGCGAGTGAAATCGCTCACAAAACTGTTTGAAATCCACGCGAGCGGAACTGTAAATATGGCTAGTTAATTTATAAATCTTATGCCGGCGCCAGACACAGCAACAATATTTGAACACTTGTTTTAACACTTGTGAGGCACGGGTATTTGGATATTTGTTCAAAGTTTGATGACACACTTTGCCATTCGGTGTCGGTTTTTCGAGCGCACATCAAAGCGTGCAAAGTTCAAATGTGTGCGTAGCTGCTACACTTGCGCAAAGTTCAGTTACTCGTAAATCACTGAGTAGAACGGTCGCTTTGTTCAGACGCAAGATAGCCTGGAGCAACGAAAGTGTCCTTGAATTTATTGAGTTACTTGAAGAAGAACCATGTATATGGAACCCAAAAAGTAAAAATCATAAAAATAGACTTAGTTTATTTTTTTTTGCACATGAATTAAATAATTACATACACTTAAATAATACAGGTATACCGCGTCCACAAAATCGTCGTCCATCTTGTTTGTTATCTATTTGAATACTTTGCACACACGTTTGCCAAAAATTGTCTGCAAAGCATATCTGGCTGGTGCAGCAAACATGTGTTCAAATGTGTGAGCAAAGTCTTTGTTCAAATATTCGTCTGTGTGTGGCGCCCGGGTTAGATACTGAATTAAAGTCTGGCATTTATATATTATAGAGTCCTAGAATGATAACCTTTTGTGATCTCCGATCAGATACTATTAATCTCTCCAAATAATTTGGTTCTTTTATCCAAGACCAATTATTGTTAACTATAAATGATCGATTATTATAGTGTAGTGGAATTTATACTTCATTACTGTGACTGATTTATAAAAAGAACAATTATTTAATAGTTTTTTATTTAGTTTTGAATGTATATTATATAATTCGGTTCGGTATTTTGTTTATAGAAAGAATATAATTTCTTTTATAATGAACTGTATTTTAAATATTAATTTTAACTGAACAATAATATTAAATTCATGTCAATAATTAAAATGTTTTAATTTTTTTCTTTCTTCAAACCTCTACTACGCGCCCAGCCCCGGATTATCGGATATACGATTTTTTCGAACCGGGGCAAAAACTTGATAGCGTTTGAGATACATTGTTTAAATAAACTCAAAAATACATAATGTGTTGCATTTTTTATGACCAGGAGGGTAGAATAAGAACCCTTTAATAGTTTGCTATCAATTTTCAAACATATTATGATTTTGGCGCTTCCTGAAACTGCCACCCGGGGCAGGTGCCCCGGTTTGACCCTCCCCCCTAGATTCGGGTCTGTACGCGCCCTTTCAGTTTAAAAAGATGAATTTTCTTCATTATTTTCGGAGCATACATGCGTTAAAATGTCTCAACTAATCTGAAAATGAATTAAAATTCCCAGACACAAAATTTCTGCTTGATACACTGAGTCGACGATATAGTTAATTTTGTCAGTTTACATCAGATAAGTAATAATAATAATAATTTATTTGTTCCTTAGACAAAAATGTGTGGAGTAAGTCATAATTAAAAATTAAAAGTTACAACAGTGGAAAAAACAATACGACAGCATTTATGATTAAAGGTTAGAACACAAGTATTCATGAATAGAGTAAAAATAATACTCCAATAAAAGACTCTTGACGGCTCGTTTAAAACGAGGCAAAGTACTGCATGCTTTTAAATTGGCCGGTAAATGATTGTATAATTTACCTGGCATTACATTTGGACTTTTAGCATACAGAGTAGATTTGTGATTGCAAACGGTCAACATATCAGGATTCCGAAGGAAATGATTCCTATTGTCACCAACTTTGGTGAACATGTCAATATTTTTTCTAATATAAATTAAACAATTGTAGATGTATAATGAAATAACAGTTAGTATTTTGTGTGTTTTAAACAAAGGCCGGCAAGACTCTCTGTGGTTTGCAAATGATAGCAATCAAAAGATGCAAAAGAGGATAATTAGATTGCTATCATTTGCAAACCACAGAGAGTCTTGCCGGCCTTTGTTTAAAACACACAAAATACTCATTTATATGGGTGGAGTTTCCCCAGTATACAATACCGTAATTTAAAATAGACTGGACGCAGCCCAAATAATATGTTTTTAAGATATTAGTATTTACTGTTCTCCTGAGGTGACGAATGACGTAACAACAAGAGGCCAGCTTATTGCTGATAACAGTTATGTGAGTATGCCAAGTTAGTTTGGAATCAACACCTAAGAATTTTTCTTCTGTTGAATGTTTAACTGATTTACCATCAATTTTCACTAGTATACCTTAGTCCAGTCAGTGCCGGCGTTAGCCAGCGCGAGGCTCTGGGCCGTGCACTTTTTGCGAGGCCTTCGCGGTTTAGATTAAATTTTACCTTAAGGTAATATTTGGGAAGGAAATTCGTACTGATACTGCAGATTTCTTGAATAATCATAATTTAATGGTATTGCCATAGTATTTTCCAATCAATATTTCATTTACTTAAAGGGTTTTAATATTATTTGCAGAATAATATACTGATTACTGTGGACGATCGAAATTGTTTTATTGATTAAATACGTGTACAATTTAGACATAAAAATTAAAAGTTAATCTTGCATGAGTATCGATATATTGTTATCGATACACACGCCATTCGACAATCGATTATATACGAAAATCGTTTTTTTTTATTCACAAGTGTTCACAAGCGCGAGGCCCTGGGCGGTCGCTCAGGTTTGCCGCACCTAAAACCGCTACTGAGTCCAGTTCTTTAGTGCGAAACTGAATAATAGCCGTTTTGGAATTATTTGGCACCAGGCCATTGTTGTGGCAATATTTTTCCATATTGGATACACAATTATTTAGTTGTAATGAGAGATCAGATAAATTATTAGCGGAAGAAGACACAGAGGTGTCATCTGTAAACAGAGTAGGATAATTATTTAAATTCTCTATAATGTCATTTATAAATAAAATGAAAAAGTAATGGCCCCAAATTACTACCTTGCGGGACTCCTGTTTTGATAGCCAACGGTTCAGAATAAGAAAGACTGTTATTGTGCTTGAGCACCACTTTTTGGGAACGATTTGCTAGATAAGAACTCAACCAAGAACGATATTTACCACGAATTCCGTATGCTTCCAACTTGTCGACCAAAATACATAGACAAGAGCCACAAAAAATAGGGACAATAATTTTTTTTAAAGAAAAAATGCAGTCATTAATTTTACTTAATTTTTTAATAAGTATTTTTAATACACAAACTTAAATCGTAACATTTTTATTTGGATATAAAAATCGAAAATTATTACTTTGAACAAAATTAAAAAAAAAAAACTAAAAAAAAAAGATTATTTTCTGTATCACTTGGATTCAATTTTCCTATCGTCTTTCGATCCTTTCGATTCGTACAACGCTGGATCGGGCGGAGGTATAATATTCGATGAATCTTTGTTACCAAATTCTCGAAGATCCCTCATCATGGAATATGCATCTTCACCATCGGCGTAATATTTCGGTTCAATTTCAAGTATTTCAAATTTAAGCGAGTTGGTATACAAATTCAAAGCTGCTCGATTACTCTTTCGAACATGCAAAGATACATATTTAGCTTGAAAACATTCGACCATTGCATTGGCAGCTTGGTTCATCAATTTCTGAGCTAAGCCGAGTCTTCGATGCGATCTCTTTACGGCAAGTGAGGTTATGTGTCCGTGTTTTTCCTCCCCGTCCTCTTCCATTTTAGCGAGAACGTATCCGACGATGTTACCTTTTTCGTCTTCGGCTACGTAACTCAACTGTGGCCATGACAAACCGTGATAAAAATAATATTTCATTTGATAATTTTCGGGCAAACAGAGCAAATTGCAGTGCTGCATATTCATGAGATCTTCGGGTTTCGCGCAACGAATATTCATTTTCAATGATTAAATAATTTATTTTATGATTAATATAAATTTGAACTAATCTCGTCGTACTTTTTTACTGGAACGTGATGACTTTCGTTGATTTGGCGGATGCTCATTACCATTCATTAACTCGCGGACAAAAGCAAACTTTGATAAAAACAATTTCCAAACGACATACCAGCCTAAAAAATAAGACCAATAATTAACACACGTGCTTTCATACTTAACCCATATTTAATCTTTCTGTTAGGTTATGTTAGAAATCTGCAAAAGTGCTAACTCACATGCAGCCACAAAAACAATAACTATAAGAATGGCGAAAAGAACTGAGGCTATATTTGAAAATAAGCTCAGCAGTAATTCATTGACTGAAGATTCAAACATTTCACATTAAGCTGTTAGTTTAACTACGCCAGAATTATTGTACAGCCGCTACCGTTCACTTTTCTGACGTTTGAAACACTATTTTATATTATTGATATATTTCAAAACATTAAAAGACTGTAGGTTAACAAACCTTTATGTGATTTCTTGTCAAGTTTTAATAAAATTCTATCGAATCGAAGTCCACGATTGGAAATGTATAAAACTTGACAGCTGACGATGTGCCTCTAGCGGCAGACGCGTAAACTTTTACAAATTTATACAGGACTTTTTTAAGACAGTATATTGAGGCATGCAGACGTTTTTATTACACAAACATTAAAGTTCTTTTTTATATATTTCACGTGTTTTATTGTCGCAAACCACGACTTTAAGCATTTGAAAAAAAAAATAATCATAAGCCTATGAAATAATGACAGCTGACGCCTGACGTCGTCTTTGTTAGTCAATTCGTGAACTGTCATATATTTGTATAAGACTTTTTCAGAGCAATATTTAGGCATGCGAGTGTATTTATTTTTATAAAAATGATTTTTCGGGAAAAAGAACTTTTTTTATAAGTAAATACTTAATATTTTATTTACAGCGACGTTTCGTTCCTTGTTTTTTATTTAAAAAACACTTTCAATCAGTGATGGATTTACGCCCAGGCCTAGGGCGGCAAAATTTTTAGAGACGACAAAATTTCAAAAGTAAACAATGTTAGGGCAGTTGAAATTTAAAAATTAATTTAATTAATTTATCATCCATTGTCCAAATTTACGGTTCTCTGACTTCATTAGATGTATAATTTCAATAATCAACGATTCTGAAAAATATTTCCAGGTGAGGCAACGATTCTGAAAAATATATCCAGGTGAGGCAACGATTCTTTATAATAAAAATGTCTTCATTTATACAGGTTTTCTCGATTAAAATGGTTAAAATACAGTTATTTTACTTAAATATACATCAGATAAAAGCTCTTGTCTAGTTTGAGAAGTGATTTCATTCGTTTATAGCTAAACACTTTTAATTATCTCGCTAATGAACATTTGATTAATCCAGTGGAAAAACTGTAACTGTCACGAGGTGCTGCAAAGATCCGTGACTTGTCTTAAACAGATGGAAGTCACGCAATAGGTCGCATGCTTTAGTATTTTAATAATATGCTATTAATAATAAACTAAACTAGAGAACTGAAAACACATTTTGAAAAAATAAAATAAACATAGATAACTAGTTGATATCCATTTTCCGTAAATTATTAGTCAGATGCTTAATAAAAAAGAAAAAACTAAATGGGATTTAATAATAATGTTGATTAGACATATTTTATTCATGTAGTTGATTGAAATTCAAAAGTTCCGAAATCACGAAGATAAATTATTATAAAAAATTCCAGCCAATTGGTCGACAGGACCATTTCAACTTTAAAAATATTCACATTTGACGTATTATAATAAATAAAATAAAATTTCTGTTATGGTTTCACATGTAAAAATTAACCAAATCATGCTTGTCAGCTACCTAACTAATTTATTTTTAACAGATCTTCATAACAGAACTTTTTTTTTAAATATTTCCGAAACTCTACGAAACTTTCTTAGAAAAATAAATATAAAAATAACCCGTTATAAAAAGTATACCATCATTATACAAAAAATAACATTATAGCATATGCGTCAATTTTCCCCGAAAACAATAGGGCTCTTTACATTTGTATATTAAAAATCCTCTCAAAACTTGGTTTCAATCCGTTCATCCGTTTGACCTGTATCGTGTTCAAAGACAAACCGACAAGCAGACTTTTTCCAAAAATATGTTTTTTGATTTGGAGTAACCTTAAACCAAAACATATTGTAAAATAAAAGCGAATTTTTACGTAAATTAGAACCATTTCCAACTAGTGGGTTGGAACGGTACAATAAATATCGATTATTTATTGCTGTTTTTATTGAGAAATTCGATTTTTAAAACAGAAATAATTGATTGTAATGCCATTCAATGGGGAAATACACTGACATAATTAGTTAATTATTTGTTGATTATTTAATTTGGATCATCGCTTATCAATACTGATATGACCGCGAAATGCATTTAAAATATATAGACTGTTTATTAGAAAACGTACATAATATATTTTCTCAGTTAACGCATGCACGTATTAATAAATTATAAATTTATTAAAACATTTTAATATAATTATACTTATAAACTTTGTTCACAGTTCCAACAGAACCTCAAATAAAACGGTTCAAAAGAAATATGGTGGGAGCGTAGTGTTAAATGGTGGAAGTACCGGGCGACAGTAAAGTTCGTTATTTGAACAGAGGGCAGGCATTATATCATATAAAACAGTTAAAACGTGGAAAATGATTTCGAAACTCGAAAAATGGGGATTTTAGTGTCAGTTTGTCAATCATTTGTGTACTTCGGACCATGCGCTGTCGCTTACTTCACAAGACCGAGTTAATTCATGGAAAAATATACAAAATCGATAAACAAAATACGTCATAATATGTTTCGTACGCATAAAAAGATTTATAAAATATATGTCTGCGAATTGTAGATTAGGGTCAACTTCTTGAATTTAAGGGCAGACTCGGGTTTCAGTTGAACCTCTATTGTTGAAAGAGTATATACTATCAATTATTGATAGTTCAACTGAAACCCGAGTTTACCCGTAAGTTCACGAAGTTGACAACAGTCTACAATTAACAGACAAAAATATTTTCGTTAATAGCTCGAAACTGTTTAAAATGGATTTATCTGGTTTGGTCTGATTGCTCCAGAATTAGTACCCAAAGTAGGGTATATTTTTCGGTTCCATATAGTCTTCTTTTAAATCATTCTAAAATACAGGTAGAAACTTAACAAACAATAAACTTTAGACTGTTCTGGACGCTATTTATTACAATCGTATTTATTACAAAGTGTAATAAATAGCGTCCAGAACAGTCTAAAGTTTATTGTTTGTTAAGTCTCTACCTGAATTTTATAAATTTTCTATTGTTATAAATTTTATAACAATACGATATATTACATATACCTGAGTTTGGGAATGATTTAAAAGCATATTAGGGACCTACTGAAATTTGTCAGAACTACCTAAGCAAAACGATTTAATATTTTATACTATTTCAGGATGAACAAATGACATGTAACATTTTATGTTAAAAAATAGGTTAAGGTTTCTTAAAGCAAGTTGTTTGTCAACTTTTCTTTACACATGTCATTTATTTAATTTTAAATAAATAATAAACAATAATTGTTTCAATTTCTACTGTAACAGTAACAATTAAAACTTTTCACAGTTTATTATTTAAAAAAGGGGGAAATTATACTCTACAATTTCGTGCAATTGTAAATAACAAAACGAGGGTTGGATACAATCAGTAGGAGGCAAAAAATAAGGGTTGGCCGCTTTTTCAAATAAAAGCAAAGTTACTGCATGTTCAAAAAGCAAGAGAAAATATTTCTTATATATTAAGTTAAGGCTGTCGGAACGCTCTGAATTTAAGCCAAAAATAGAGCTTCGGCTGTCAACTGATTGTAGACTTATTCGTCAACATTCTGCAAAAACTCTTTCTCTATAAGGAAGATAAAGGACAAATCTAGGTCTCTAATGGACTACTTTTGTAAGTTATGTACGATTTACTAGAAAAAAGTTGGCATTAATTGTGCTAAAAAAACACGCGTTTTCAATGTCACACTATGATCTTATTCGAACTTATTTCACAAAACTGTTCCATCACAAACCTAAAGTGACTCTTCCTTTTTCGGAAAAGTTTTTTAAATCTTCAAAATATTTTCAAAAATTAGAGTAATCAATTGACAGCGGCACCCTTGCAATAACATTTTTTAGCCTCGTAGTTGGCACCAGCCAAAAATTGAAACGTGCGGATGATTTGAGCGAGACAGAGCTAAAGAAGGTCACACCCACAATATGTCTTTTGCCCCTTATCGCCGGGTCTCAGCACAAGCAAAATTCAGAGCGTTCCGACAGCCTTAAGAAGTAGTTTTAATTCTGTTATTTTTTCTTGAAGTCAAACTTCCTTAGGATATTCCTTGACGTGATCGCGATAATTGATATTCACATTTTCGTTAAAGATATACATTGATAAAATAAAATAGGATATCTAGGGAGATGATAAATATAGTTAAAAGTTAGCCTGTTCACTTTGAGTAGTACTTATTTACTTTGGACAACAGATGAACAACTCCATCAGCACATTGTAACAGAGAAATGAGACGTGCCAAATATGAATACAAAGTAAAATTAAATTGCATCGAAGAATCAGCTTTATTAACGATTTCAACCTTGCCAATACACTTAGTACATTAATATTAAATGAACAACTAACTTCATGGTGTCTCATTTTCTTTGCATGCTGCGTATGCAGCTTCCGTAACAGAGAAAATTTGCCCTTGAATGCGCCAAAAGAAGTATAATTTCAAGAGACAAGTTAACAAGACACCGACTTCAAACTTTGGACAATCCTATTGTCTAAGGACACCGGCTTTGCCACGTGAAAGCATCTTATGTCCGTTATAACCTTTAAGACTTGGGTCTGGTGATAGAACATGTGACTGTCGCCTTGTAAGCATATAGCGTGGGTCGGTCAAACTGCAGGCCACGAGACAAAAACAGCTGAACGTCCGAACAATTGAGCGTCTTCGCACCCAGATGATGCACATTCTTTTGTTTCTTTTTTTATTTTACTTTCCACCTATTGAAATCAGTATCTACTGAAATCAGTCGAAACTTTTTTCTGAATTTTAAAAGATCTTTACAAGAGCGTATGCAGTATTTTGTTCAGGGGGAATCATATCAGAGTATTTAATGATTCTTTATACCACTAAGTAAGATATTTGAAATTATTATTAGTGTATTTGCCATATGGCAACATACACTATTGGCGTCGGTCGGATGGCGGGACCTAGGGGTCGGACCAAAATTTCTCGACGTTTCATAACCTCCTAAACACTTTGGCACCATTTTTAAAAATGTTTATATATATATGTATATATATATATATATATATATATATATATATATATATATATATATATATATATATATATATATTATATATATAGGTATATATATATGTGTGCGGGCTATAACTTTCGAAGGAGTTAATTAATTTTGACGAAATTTGGCACACATGTTGGAATCCATTATCGCACGAAGCCTATTTAAAATGGGCCCAATCGGATCACATTAAGGGTGAATTTTAGGGGTTGAAAAAAGTTTTTGGGCCCCAAAATACCGAAAAAAATCTCAGAATCGTTTCAAAATTGAAATTTAACCCTTTAAGAGCAATTAAAAAGTGCCCCTAAAATTTTAATAAAATCGTCCCAACAGGACCACTTACAAATTTTTTGAAAACACTAATTTGCAGATAGTGACATTTATTTTATTGAAGGGTGTATTTAATTCGGTGTAGACGTTAGATTGATAATAATATTACAATTAAGAAAAAAATGTTATTTTAAGGGGTGTATTAAGGGGTTAAATTTTTTATTATGCCCAAAAACAAACTTAATTTCACATAATAACAGTATAAAACCACACGGCCCTATACAAGCAAATACACTATATTATCGGCAGGGTTTTGGCACTGCGACCCGGGTTTTTTTTTTCCTTAGTTACGAAAACTGTTATATCTTTTAATTGAATCGTTTGCCTCAAAATGGTGGACAGACAGACAAAGAGGTGCTTCTAATTCTTAGGTCGCGTCTAAAAAGTAAGATACAGATGCTAGATTTTTTTTGGTCAGAATCGATTTAAAATTCTATGTAATTCTTCTCTTTTTCAACAAACATTTTGTATAAGTTAACTATTTCAGCTTAAAAAAATGCTTTGAACTATGACGAGTGATAAAGAATTACGTTTTAAAGGAGATACAAAACATATTTATTTAAAGCATTTAATTTAGGTATCTACTCATTGAGTTAAAAATATTTCTTTCGAAAGATTTTTCTTCACAGCGCTGAAACTCGTTTTATTGATTTGTATATAAATTTGGACGGACATTGTTTATTTTGAGCATGACTAACGAAATGTCGTATATCTACAGTCAACATTGAAATTTTTTCAAGGGTGGTTTGCACCGTTCAATTAATACTAGTGATGGCCAACGAAACGATCCCGACTTAATTGCGACTATTTTTCCGATTAATTGTAATCATTGATTGTCTATACGATTATTTCCCGATTTCTCACTTGATTTGTGCAAGCAAATAGATTACATTCCTGATTAAAAACTAACTGTAGTCTATGAGTTAAACTTCTAAATAAATTCATATAATTGAGCTTTTGAATCAAAAATAAAAAGTACAATTTTTTTTATTTTTTTAATAATTTATCATAAATAATATTAAAAACCCGGGTCGCAGTGCCAAAACCCTGCCGACAATATAGTGTATTTGCTAATATAGGTATTGTGGCTTTATTATGCGAACTTAAGTTTGTTTTTGGACAAAATGAAAAAAATTGAACCCCTTAATACACCCCTTAAAATAATAATTTTATTAGTTGAAATATTGTTATCAATCCAACATCTACACCAAATTAAATACGAAATTCAGTAAGTAAATTCGTATACGCAAACTAGTGTTTTCATAAAATTTGTAAGTCCGGTCCTGTCGGGCCGATTTGCTTATAATTTTAGGAGCACTTTTTAATTGCTAATAAAGGGTTAAATTTCAATTTTGAAGCGATTCTGAGAATTTTTTCGGTATTTTTGGGCCCAAAAACTTTTTTCAACCCCTAAAAACTACCCTTAAAATGACCCGATTAGGCCCATTTTAAACAGGCTTCGTGCGGTGATGGATTCCAACATGTATACCAAATTTCGTTAAAATTAATTAACTCCTTCGAAAGTTATTGCCCGCACATATATATATATACGTATATAAATATATATATATATATATATATATATATATATATATATATATATATATATACATATATATATATAAACATTTTTAAAAATGGTGCCAAAGTGTTTAGGAGGTTATGAAACGGCGAGAAATTTTGGTCCGACACCTAGGTCCCGCCATCCGACCAACGCCAATAGTGTATGTTGCCATATGGCAAATACACTGAAAAACGAACGGAAAAAATTAAAGCCATAGATAATTAATAATAAATTAATTGAAATGTATAAAACTTTATAAAATGTCACGAGACTGCAAAACGCGCCAGGAATGTTTGTGACGTCATAATGTTCAAAGCTGTGTATTTGTGTAGGAATATTATACATACTATCGAAGTAACCATGGTACAGACACCATAAAAACATTACGTCTCACGTGTTTTTGGCATGTTATTAGTTTAATTATTATTTTTAAAATATGTTAAACTTTTTAATTATGAAGTGAAAAATGAGAATAAATGTAGTTTTGCTCTAAGAATTGTATGAGATCTTTCCATTTGTGTAAAATAAAAATTCATTAAAAAACCCAATTATATCTATGGAAATTAAATACGTCATCAAAGATATAGAAATAAAATACAGATGGCAGTGAAAAGTCGAAATTATCTGTCAAAATATTAGACTTAATTTCAAATTGAGAAGCAAAAAAACAACATAAGTGTCTTTAAGGTATGTTATTATCACGACGAGTGATTCTTTCGAAACGTATGCAATTTATTTTTATTATATCGAAACTTTAATTCTTCAGCACCATAAATCATTAAACAATTACAACTTTTCGAGAATTTGTTCAGGAAAATTAGCTGTAAAATCTTGTAAAAAAACTCCGACAAAATCTTAATGCCTGTTTTTATCATGCTTGGTTATATGAACTCCGATTCATACATCTATGTTCGGTTGCGGGTTCACGATCAATGCCGATGAAACCCGATTCATAAACATTAAAACGGATCAAATTGTTTCTTTGTAAAAAAGTAATAAAAATGAAAAATCATAAGAAACAGCGCAAGTTAAAGATAAAACAATGTTGTTTTATCTTTGAGTTGTATTCCGTACTGTTTCTCATTTATATAAACAAATATATAATACCGTTGTGGACAAAAAGTCAATAAAAAAAATTATACAAATCGGTTGAGTGGACCCCGTTGTCAGACTATCTTAAAGAAAACTGTTTGCCTGTTAAATATATAAATGGTAATGGACTTTTAACATGTCATAGACCGAAAGCTGTTAGGCATTTTTGGGTAGGTATTTAAGGCACTGTGAAAATTTGTACAATACTTCTTTAGTAATATCCGAATACAAAAACACAGACCTGGCTGAAGGGTAGCGGGGCTTAACAGACCCTCAAATTTTTAATCACCTGGCTGGTAGAATGTCCCACCGAAACGATCTGTTTTATATATATATATATATATATATCTATTTTTAGTTACCAATATTACTCTGTTTAAATATCAACGTGCTTCAAATATATTTTTAAAATTTTCAAAAATATAATGTTGCAAACCCCTGGCCAAGTTTTAGACCCGATTAAGAAATCAGACTTTTTTATTTTTCAACTCTTTAATTACTAAATTTCAAGGTATTAAAATGTTAAAATGCCTCAATACAAGGGCTTTTTATTGTTAAAAATGTTTGCTAATTTAAAAATTTGAGGGTCGGTCCAGGGGTGTAGCTACCGCCGTATCTGCCGTATCAATTATACGGGCCCCCCGGGCCACGGGGGTCCCCAACGTGCGTAAGCAAAAATTAATAAAAACTTCCCAATTTTTTTTTATTTCAGAAATGACAAAAGTCAAAAAAAGCAATTTCTTTTTAACCCGCGTAAAGCGTGCGTTCAAAAGTTGGCAACACCCTTCATCGGTTATCGCGGGCTGCGGGATTTCCCCGTTTAAGTCATTTACTTCAACGGGGGAAGGGCCCCCAAACTAATTTTTATACGGGGCCTCGCCAAGGCACGCTACGCTTCTGGGTCGGTTAAGCTCCGCTGCCCTTCAGCCATGTCTATGTTTTTGTATTCGGATATTACTAAAGAGGTATTGTACAAATTTTCACAGTGCCTCAAAGACCTGCCCAAAAATGTCTGATAGCTCTCCCACTATCACAATAGCGATGTAAACAAGGTCAACTATAATGATTAAAAAAAACTCGGGTCGCAGTGCCAAAACCCTGCCGACAATATAGTGTATTTGATTGTATAGGGCCGCGTGGTTTTATACTTTTATTATGTGAAATTAAGTTTGTTTTTGGGCAAAATAAAAAATTTAATCCCTTAATACACCCCTTAAAAACACATTTTTTTTCTTAATTGTAATATTATCATCAATCTAAAGTCTACACCGAATTAAATACACCCTTCAATAAATAAGTCTATCTGCAAATTAGCGTTTTCAAAAAAATTGTAAGTCCGGTCCTGTTGAGCCGATTTTATTAAAATTTTAGGGGCACTTTTTAATTGCTACTAACAGGTTAAATGTCCATTTTGAAACGATTCTGAGAATTTTTTCGGTATTTTGAGGCCCAAAAACATTTTCCAACCCCTAAAAACTACCCTTAAAATGGCCCGATTAGGCCCATTTTAAATAGGCTTCTTGCGGTGATGAATTTCAACACGTGGGCCAAATTTCGTTAAAATCAATTAACTCTTTCGAAAGTTATTGCCCGCACACATATATATATATATATATATATATATATATATATATATATATATATATATATATATATATATATATATATATATATAAATATAAATATATATATATATACATATATATATAAACATTTTCAAAAATGGTGCCAAAGTGTTTAGGAGGTTATGAAACGTCGAGAAATTTTGATCCGACCCCTAGGTCCCGCCATCCGACCGATGCCAATAGTGTATGTTGCCATATGGCAAATACACTAACAACAATTTATATATATTAACAGATAACGGTTGACGGAAATTCATTTATAAACTTATTTCAGATGAATGATATTGCAAGTGTTTCATTCACGAAACTGTGGTCAGACATTAAAAAAAATATTTAGAAAACAAACAAAATGCGTCTTACAACGATTTTCAATATGATTGTTGTAGCCAGGGCATGTTTTTGTGCAACAACAGTGACGTCACATGTTGCCATCAATCAAAGACCTGTGGTTGGTATATTGTCACAGGAAGTGAGTGATTCTATTGGTGCATTGTTTCCGGGGAAGAAATATAAAAGTTATATCGCCGCGTCTTACGTCAAGGCCATGGAAAGCGCCGGCGCCAGGGTTGTGCCAATTATGTAAGTTAATTAACGTCTTCCGGAATTCTTTTTTTAATTTCCCGCTATTAAACATTTTCAAACAACGAGAATTATCGCTTTGATTTCCGAAATTCGAGTTTTCATCAGAGTTAGACGTTTTGGGGTGCTAGCAAGCTATCCTGGCTATTTTTCGATGGACATATCCGTATGTGTAAGAGTGTAAACAATTTTTGTCGTACGATATTTTTGGAGCGAATCGATTTATTGAGATCAAGATTTCCGGCATTCGAAAGGGTTTATTTATATATATTTATATATATCTGGTTAGATTTAGATATGGTGGTGTTCATCCAATAGAATGTCATGTAAAGGAAGATTTGGTTGAGGATCAATAAATAAATAAGCTTTACCAAAGTTTCGCTAGTGGCCAACGTTTCGAATTTTTTTTCGAAACGTTTCGAAACTTATTTAGCGAGACTTATTTAGACCAGAATACACCGTATCACCGTATGCAATTATAGAAATGATTAACGCATTCACTAACTTTAGTTTAACCGTTTGATCTAAGATATATTTATAGTGATATAGATATTTTAGTTTCACATATGCCCTTTGACAAAGCTGGTTTATATGAGGTTTCCAGTGCAAACTGCTATCAATAACAAAAAAAAATTTTATCTTAACTAATGCAACGTAAAATTTATTTTGTGCAATCGGCAGATAATCGTTAAATAATATTTATTAAGAAAAAAATAATATACTCACAATAATTATTGTACTACTAGCTTCAATATCGAAAATTCGAGATGTAAACATTTTCCAAATTCTGACTAGCTTTGACTTGCAGTAATTTAGTGAACATTTGTCTTTATTTGTAATCTTTTAAGACTCTCAAAATTAAAAACAGAGTTTATACACAATGAAAATAAAATGCACTTTCACAAGACTTTATTTAAACAACGGAATTCACAAATGTTGTACAGTGTGTGCTTTAGAAACACGACGCCCGGGAAAACACTTAACATACCGTCTGCGTGCTTTTGCAGAATTTCCGCCAACTTTTCAATATTCGTAAAATATGCCATACTGTATTATGATCACCACACAAGAGCAATAGGCAATAACTGATTATAAAATTACGTATTTTATCGAAATTTTATAGCAGTTACATAACCAATCATCAAACTTTGTATTTGGTTAGTCCTTGACGAGTACATACTATGCAGTTTAATTCTCCAGTGGCGAGTACAATTTTTCTAATAGAACCTTTTTAAACCCACCTGCTAATTTTTTTTCTTATTTAAGTATTTATTTGTTTGTTTTATATAAGTTTAAGTTTTAAATTCGGAACCGCTGGGCCCACCCAGTTCCACAAGTAGGGTTAAATTTGAACACAAGTAATAATGACAATTTAATATTTCAAACAATGTATTTAATTAAGTACATTTAATACAAATAGAAAACATACAAAGTTCCTGATAGTTTCTGGAAATCGGGCGAGGTGAGCCTCGCTAGACTTAAGAAAACAGGAATCTAAGCTCAAAAAATACACCACACCCTGATTATAAAGAACCCTGACAAATTTCGTCTGTTCTTTATAATGCAGGTTTTTAAATTTAATTAAAAAAACCCGGGTCGCAGTGCCAAAACCCTGCCGACAATATAGTGTATTTGCTTATACAGCCAGTGTGGCTTTATTTTGCGAGCTTAAGTTGGTTTTTGGACAAAATAAAAAATTTTACTCCTTAATACACCCCTTAAAATAACATTTTTTTTCTTAATTGCAATATTATTATAAATCGAACCTCTATACCAAATTATATACAACTTTCAGTAAATAATTCACTATTTGTAAACTAGTGTTTTCATAAAATTTGTAAGTCCGGTCCTGTCGGGCCGATTTTATTAAAATTTTAGGGACACCTTTTAATTACTACTAAAGGGTTAAATGTCAATTTTGAAACGATTCTGAGAATTTTTTCGGGTTTTTGGGGCCCACAAACATTTTTCAACCCCTAAAAACTACCCTTAAAATGCCCCGATTACGCCCATTTTAAATAAGCTTCTTGCGGTGATGGATTTCAACACGTGGACCAAATTTCGTTAAAATCAATTAACTCTTTCGAAAGTTATTGCCCGCACACACAGATGTATATATATATATACGTATATAAATATATATATATATATATATATATATATATATATATATATATATATATATATATATATATATATACATATATATATAAACATTTTTAAAAATGGTGCCAAAGTGTTTAGGAGGTTATGAAACGTCGAGAAATTTTGGTCCGACCCCTAGGTCCCGCCATCCGACCAACGCCAATAGTGTATGTTGCCTTATGGCAAATACACTAATAAAATTAATATTTGCAATAAAGACCAAGTAAATGAGAAATACGAAATAACCGTTTAATAAAGTCAAATGAAAGTTTTAAGAGTAATGTATTTTGTCACAAACAGCTAGTGAAGCGACCGGTCTATCAAAATTCAGTTCAAGAAGTAATTTCTGACAAAAATGTGTAAAAATTGAAATTATATAATGAGTCAAGATAATTAGGTAATAATATCAAAATGAATTTTTAAAGATGAAATCAGCTGCTATGAACAAAATACACTACTGTTTTGAAAACATTTATGTTAAAAAATGTAAATATTTGAGGCTATGAAAAATGCCTCATTTTCTAATAAACAAATAAAAACACTTGAAATTCTACAAAAAATATTTTTAATTTATTTCTCGACGACACGAAACATAGAGTATATGTTTTATATTCCTAAGGATGGACTTATTATCCGAAACGATCGTCGAGAAATAATTTAAAAATATTTTTTTGTAGATTTTTCAAACATTTTTATTTATTTGTTAATATTAAGCATGTTTCTACTAAGTGCCGAGAGAAAAATTAATGCAAATTATAAAAAAAAAAAATTTTTTCTCGAAAGTGAACCGGTCGTTTTCTTTAATATTTTAGGATAGCGATTTACATAATCACTACTAGCGGACCCGTGCGAATATAATAGGGTGGAAATACATTTTCTTCTAAATTCTATTCACAGACTTCAGCGCCACTACGTCACTCAATATTACTGACAACTGTTAAAATAAACAGATTGCCACCAGATCGTGACATTTGTTTTTTCTGAATGTTATGTTCTGTAATGAAATTGTTAGAAAAAACTGTAATTTTTTAATGAAAATATTAACTTTAAGATATTAACTTATTTTTCATCATTAGTGAGAAAAATAATTTCCAAAATGGCGTATCAAATATTAATTTTGATACAGTATTAAGGGAGATATTTCCTACAGACATAAAAACATCTTTGAGAAATAATATATATCGATTCTTAAATATTCAAGAAATAGCTTATTTTTTCGTATTTATTTCTGAACACCGTATATATTTATTCCATAAAAAAAATTCTTAATATGTCTATCGTTAATAGGCAATCAACAAATTCGGGCGAAACCTGACCGGGCTGCTAGTCTAATATAAAAAGTCGATGTCTGTTAAAGACTAAAGAGATCTTATTGCTTTATAACTTATCAACGCAATACATTTTTGCATTAAACAATATCCCGTGGCGCGGATTAATTACTAAACAACATCAACAAAATACTGGAATAATTCAATACAGGGAATAGCTTTGTACGGAATTGTTATTAACCTGGAAAGTAAGGTACAGCGACCTCTCGAGAAGTTATAATATTAAATTTCGCAACATAAAGACATATTTTCTATTTGAGTGCAGATTAAACTCGGCGGTATTTATATTAAGTGGTCGGAGGAGAAAATTAACTTGACACTGACATTTTGAAAATCATTGCTAGTCATGGGCGTACATAAAAATTCATGACGGGGCTTCTCATAAAATTTATGAAAAATAGAAACTAAAAAAAAAACCCTGGTCGCAGTGCCAAAACCCTGCCGGCAATATAGTGTATTTGATAATAGAGGCAGTGTGGCTTTATTATGCGAACTTATGTTGGTTTTTGGGCAAAATAAAAAATTTGACTCCTTAATACACCCCTTAAAATAACATTTTTTATCTTAATGGCAATACTATTATCAATTGAACCTCTATACCAAATTATATACAACTTTCAGTAAATAATTTACTATCTGCAAACTAGTGTTTTCATAAAATTTGTAAGTCCGGTCCTGTCAGGCCGATTTTATTAAAATTTTAGGGACACTTTTTAATTACTACTAAAGGGTTAAGTGTCAATTTTGAAACGATTCTGATAATTTTTTCGGTATTTTAGGGCCCAAAAACATTTTTCAACCCCTAAAAACTACCCTTAAAATGCCCCGATTACGCCCATTTTAAATAGGCTTCTTGCGGTGACGGATTTCAACACGCGGGCCAAATTTCATTGAAATCAATTAACTCTTTCGAAAGTTATTGCCCGCACACATATATATATATATATATATATATATATATATATATATATATATATATATATATATATATAAACATTTATAAAAATGGTGCCAAAGTGTTTAGGAGGTTATGAAACGTCGAGAAATTTTGGTCCGATCCCTAGGTCCCGCCATCCGACCGACGCCAATGGTGTATTTTGCCATATGGCAAATACACTAAAAACTGGTCAAGTGCGTGTTGGTTATACACAGGGTTCCGTAGTTATTTTTTTTTTTTTTTTGTAAATTCATTACACGGTGGTATGACGGTTCACACAAAACTATAAAATTTCATGCGAATCGATGCAAAGATGGAGGAGTAATAAGGTTGTTGAAACTAAACTTCATGGGTAAACATTTGAAACTAAACCGAAAGAGGCGTGTCGACCAAGTTTCCCCCTCAACGCATTCGTACTTACCCGCCAGTCAATCTTCTCCCGATGGGGTTATTCGTTTTCATTGCGCTGTTAAATTATTTTAAAGAAGTTTCACTGCAAAAATCAATCTAAGACCATTGATAAATGGAAAAGACGAACGCATATGAAAACAGAATTTTCTTATTTGTAAGGCAACGATGTATTTAATAATATTTCCTGTCACGACGAACAAACGCGGGAGCGTTGAACTCCGATTAAAACTTGTTTATAATTTAATCTTTAAAGCGAACTAGCGATGCGTTATCAAGTATCGAAGTAATTACCTTCCCGGCATGCGAATTTTTATTTGAAATTGTGTCTGCGTTCAAAGAAAAATATTGCAAATTATACGACAAATTACGACTTATATAAATAGTACCAATTTTGAAAAAAAAAATATCGTGAAAGTAATCATACGGTGCTCTGATTAACAGTATTTTCTTTTTAAAACTTTTACAGGATGTATATAATCTATCCCGGAAAAGTGTGGTGTAAGAAGTTTTTGACAGATTTCAGTGGAAAACATTTATGTTGGCTTACTTACTGATCCTTCATATTGTAAAATATGCTCTCGACGAATTTTGAACTGTGGTCGTAAAATTCATATTATTACTTTTTAGTGTATTTGCCATATGGCAACATACACTATTGGCGTCGGTCGGATGGCGGGACCTAGGGGTCGGACCAAAATTTCTAAACGTTTCATAACCTCCTAAACACTTTGGCACCATTTTTAAAAATGTTTATATATATATGTATATATGTATATATATATATAGATATATATATATATATATATATATTTATATATATATATATATATATATTTACATTTATATATATATATATATATATATATATATATATTTATATATATATATATATATATATATATATATATATATATATATATATTTATATATATATATATATATATATATATATATATATATATATATATATATATATATATATATATATATATATATATATATATATATGTGTACGCGCGATAACTTTCGAAAGAGTTAATTAATTTCAACGAAATTTGGGCCACCTGTTGAAATCCACCACCGCAAGAAGCCTATTTAAAATGGGCCTAATCGGGCTATTTTAAGGGTAGTTTTTAGGGGTTGAAAACTGTTTTTGGGCCCCAAAATACCGAAAAAATTCTCCGAATCGTTTCAAAATTGAAATTTAACCCTTTGGTAGTGATCAAAAAGTGTCCCCACAATTTTAATAAAATCGGCCCGACAGGACCGGATTTACAAATTTTATGAAAACACTAGTTTGCAGATAGTGACTTATTTATTGAAGGGTGTATTTAATTCGGTGTAGACGTTAGATTGATAATAATATTACAATTAAGAAAACAATGTTACTTTAAGGGGTGTATTAAGGGGTTAAATTTTTTATTTTGCCCAAAAACAAACTTAATTTCACATAATAAAAGTATAAAACCACACGGCCCTATACAAGCAAATACACTATATTGTCGGCAGGGTTTTGGCACTGCGACCCGGGTTTTTTTTATTAGCTGTGACTAAGCACTAAGCTTCACAAAATTTGGCTTGCTGCTTAAAAATTTCAAAAAATACATATTTTTGTCCTAAAAATTAACTAAAAAAAGTGTAATTCGTCATAATTTCTTTACAGCACGTCACGAGATTTCGAATTACTGGAAGCCAAATTGGCATTTTGAGCTTTTTTCTGTACAAACTTATGTTAAAAATACTGACAAACTTTCCTTGCTTATAAACTTTTTTCAAATTTAACTTTTTCTGTACAAATACTTGTGTAAAACTTATGCTAATTTTCTCGTTTTTAGGGTTCCGTATCCAAAGGGTAAAACGGGACCCTATTACTAATACTCCACTGTCCGTCCGTCTGTCACCAGGCTGTATCTCATGAACCGTGATAGACAGTTGAAATTTTCATAGATGATGTATTTCTGTTACCGCTATAACAACAAATACTAAAACAGAATAAAATAAATATTTAAGTAGGGCTCCCATACAACAGACGTGATTTTTTTGCCGTTTTTATAGATAATGGTACGGAACCCTTCGTGCGCGAGTCCGACTCGCACTTGGCCGGTGTTTTTATCTGATTTTAAATCGTTTATTTAGATCAAATAAACTGTAAAAACTTAACTAAAAGTCGTATGAGTAGATTTTACATAACGCTTTATAGCTAACGTACCTGCTGAATTCATTTAGTATAATTGCTATTGTCTGCTATAATTGTTAAGATACATTGATTGTTGTAGCACTATATTAGAAAAAATTATTATTCCAACACGTCACCGTCGGGATTTCAACCCGTATCTTTCTATTTTTTGGCAGCGGAATCAGTTAATCAATTACTCTACGGTGCACACAATTCAACATTTTAATCCTTCATAATATAGCGATTTACAATACTCAAATTCACTACATGCGAGAGCCACTTATTTTAGCTGTAGCTAGACGAACTCTCGTAGTAGCGAGGGCTCTTGAATGAATCAAAGATGAACTTTCCATTTTTAATACGGTTCTAAGTCACAGAATATTTCTGTTTCATTAGAACTGTTTAAAGCGGAAAACGACAATTTAATATCGGTGAATTGTCAACACCATTATTTCTTAATAGTAGATTTTACATTCGCTTATAGCTAACGTACCTGCTGAATTTATTTAGTATAATAGCTATTGTCTGCTATAATTGTTAAGAACATTCATTGTCGTCGCACTATATTAGAAAATTTAAATAATAAAATTAGAATATATAAATAATAAATTTTTTTAATATAGTGTTACAACAATGAATGTTTCTTAACAATTATAGCAGACAATAGCTATTATACTAAATAAAAGTCATGAGAAGAATGGTACATACATATTTCTAGTTTATTTTGTGAACATTACTATCAAAGATTAAATAAGATTTTTGATAGAAATTAGAGATTTCCGAAACGTGAGTAAGTGCATTTTACATGCACACATATCTCCCAACTGCTCGTAACGTAGAGTTATGCTGGTGGAAACAGAGGCAATTGAACAACTGCTATTCAGTAACTTTAAATAGAAAAAAAACCCGGGTCGCAGTGCCAAAACCCTGCCGACAATATAGTGTATTTGCTAATACAGGCAGTGTGGCTTTATTATGCGAACTTAAGTTGGTTTTTGGGCAAAATAAAAAAGTTTATTCCTTAATACACCCCTTAAAATAACATTTTTTTTTAATTGCATTAATATTATCAATCGAACCTCTATACCAAATTATATACAACTTTCAGTAAATAATTCACTATCTGCAAACTAGTGTTTTCATAAAATTTGTAAGTCCGGTCCTGTCGGGCCGATTTTATTAAAATTTTAGGGACACTTTTTAATTACTACTAAAGGGTTAAATGCCAATTTTGAAACGATTCTGAGAATTTTTTCGGTATTTTGGGGCCCAAAAACATTTTTCAACCCCTAAAAACTACCCTTAAAATGCCCCGATTACGCCCATTTTAAATAGGCTTCTTGCGGTGATGGATTTCAACACGCGGGCCAAATTTCGTTAAAATCAATTAACTCTTTCGAAAGTTATTGCCCGCACACATATATATATATATATATATATATATATATATATATATATATATATATATATATATATACGTATATATATAAATATATATATATATATATACATATATATATAAACATTTTCAAAAATGGTGCCAAAGTGTTTAGGAGGTTATGAAACGGCGAGAAATTTTGGTCCGACACCTAGGTCCCGCCATCCGACCAACGCCAATAGTGTATGTTGCCATATAGCAAATACACTAATAAAACTTATACAAATGGGTTTTTCAATAGCTTACTGTCCATTCCATGACCCGATATGACAATAAAACTGGCTTATCGGCATTCGATTGGTCGCTTGAAACTCAACACAGCAGAAGTCAGTGAAAGAACTAATCAGATGCTTTGTAAATCCTAATAGACACGTGACAACTATATCTGTTGTTGGGAAAGACTATATAGGTCATAAACTTACCTGTGCCTTTTTTGAGACATCTGTATAGTTTTATTTTTTTATATATGACTTCGCGCAGCCTTAGAACTAATATGGACTAAGGTTGCAATATAACTATAAACTTTGTAAACTAGTTTTTTTTAATTAGAAAAATTATGTCATTGACATAGTCTTCTTATGGCACAGGCCTACACAATGACGGTTAATTTGTTGTTCAAAGCTGATTGGCCTAATTCACGGTTGATTGTTTTGTTTGTTGCAGGATTGGAAGAAATGATACATATTATGAAGAAATAACCAATAAAATTAATGGGTAAGAATTTTATAATTTATGCTCTGTGTTCCCGGATCGGGTTGAAAATAGGACATATGTTTTTACTGAGTTTTACAAAAAAAAAATCGTTTCATATAAAACCTCCTTCTGGTTAAAAAATGAGATTCTCATATAAAAAAATTGAATCTAATGTGTAGGGTGCTTAGAAATTAAGCAAACATGAAAATGTTTCAATCGGTACCTACGTTTATAGACCAGTGTCGATAGTGTTGAAAATGGTAAAAAGTGAAACAAAATTATAGTAGGATGAAACCCATTGGAAAAGGTAGAGAATATAACAAAAATGAAAGGAAAAATAAATTACGGTCGATCTGATGGCGGGAAGGGGAAGGAGGTGAGTTTTTAAGGGTAAAAAACGGTTTATCTCGATTTCCGGCAAAACTACAAGTCCTATGAAAAAAAGTTAAATGGCAAAGTTATAGGTAATAAAAATATATACAACTTTTGTTTTCACACTTTTTTCACATAATCTAAAAATTTATGTGAAAAATTCAAATAACTAAGTTTTTGGTTTTTTATTTTTATCTTTTGCAAAAAAAAATAGTTTTTCACGAAATTTGGTGAAAACTTACCTTTTTATGTCCCAAACACACAGTAATTTTTTTGATTTAAAATATTCATTTTTTCACCTTATTTTGACTTAATATCGAAAAAGCACCCGAATTTTCAATCGAAAATTCTCACGTCAAAATATCCGCTTTTTTAAAAAAATCGGTGGGCTTTTTGTTTCTTGAAATCTCTACTTTCTGATGGTATGAAAAAAAATATACATTACTACGGTAAATGTTCTCAGAAAAAGCAAATAATTTATCTTAAAATAGCAATGAATAGGCATCTACGCATATAATCTTATAAATTATATGCGTAGATGCCTATTTATTGCTATTTTAAGATAACTTATTTGCATTTTCTGAGAACATTTACCGTAGTAATGTATATGTATATGACTTGTAGTTTTGCCGGAAATCGAGATAAACCGTTTTTTACCCTTAAAAACTCACCCCCTTCCCCTTCCCGACATCAGATCGACCGTAATTTATTTTTCCTTTCATTTTTGTTATATTCTCTACCTTTTCCAATGGGTTTCATCCTACTACAATTTTTTTTTTTGGTCTCAAAAATTATCGACCCTGGTTTATAATTTATTATTTTATAGAAAACTTTTATAAGCGAAAATAAACCAGCGAAACTCAAATTTTTTTCTTAGCTCAGTTTAAATGAATAAATTTACTAATAATTAGTTTTTGAAAAATCTGTACAGGTTTCTCAAAAAAAGTACTCAGGTAATTTTGAAAATATTTATATATTATATAGAAAAAACCTTTTTCTACACAGAATTTTATTTAAATATCAACGTGGAGTAAATAGAAGAATTTATAAATTGAAAGTTTTCCTTTGTTCCTAGAATCTTGCTTCCTGGAGGGGGAGCTCTTTTTCACGACAGGAATGGTTACGCTGATGCTGCTACAAAACTGTATCATCTGGCGGCCAAAAAGGCTTTGCCCCTATGGGGCACCTGTCTCGGTTTCGAAGTGATTGCGTTTATAGCAAGCGGGAGTCACGACGTATTGGCCGATTGTCTTTCAGATAACGCCAAGCTGCCTCTAAACTTTAAACCTGGTAAGGTTACACCAATATGTAAATCAATTTGGCCCGTTAATTTCTTCGAAAGACATTCATTTGGTGTGTTTGATATCGTGTTCCAATGTAAAAAGTGTTAACACTTTTGACACTGTTACAGCTGTTTGTGTCGGATTAAAAGTGTAAACACTAGTAGTTCCGACTCTTGAGCGGAGGAACGTAGTGAAGTGTAGACCAAGTGATAGCTGTCTGAACAAATTGACACTTTTGGTAAACCTAACGTACACCTTTTCAGTGTAAATTTTACACTACACTAATAATACCAAACACACCTATTGTGATGTTATTCGATGTTTTCGGGTTTATTTTTATACAACCGCCGGTTGCATAAAGTTCAAGGGCGTACCCAGGATCAAAACTAGGGTGGGGGGGCAAGCCATGGTCGTTCAGGTTGTGACATTTTATCACGGAAAAGGTGAATGAAACCAAAATATTAAGAAAATTATGTATAATTATAGCAGTGCTTTATCAACTAAGTTATTACAATTATTTGCTTGAAAAAAAAATTATTCTAGTTACATGTCTTATACTAGTATCATTTTTCTTGGATTTGTAGAAGTAAAGTTATTTCAAGAATTGTAAAAATTCCAGCAACGAAATTTAATAACGACTTTTTTTTTTGCTTCCAGTGGGGGCAGCTGCCCCCCTGTCCCTCGCTGGGTACGCCCTTGATAAAGTTAATGATTTTATGGAAAATTTTGACAGGCATTTAGAAATACCTGTAATATAATTTTTTCATTTTCAGATTTTCGAACCAGCCGAATGTTTGCAAACGCACCTCAAGACGTTATCGATATTTTAAAAACTGAACCCGTCACATCAAACTTTCATCATTTTTGTTTGACTGAAAAGGTGATAATCTCTCGAGAGCCTAGTTTGCCTTGGGACCACGAGTCATCCTCATGTATTTTCAACACCATTTATTTTTCCCTGCTTTTCATACGCTGCTCAGCCAAACGAAAAATAAGTTTGATAACGTTTAATCTTAAATTAATAAAGGGTTTTTTTCTGATTGGTCCTAGACTACCACCAGCCTCGGATCTCCGATTTTTTCGAACCGAGGCAGAAACTCGATAGAATAGAATAGAATAGAATAGATGCTTTATTTGTGAATCACATTGTGAGTACAAAATGTCAATTTAAAAGCTATAGTTATAAAAATCCTCTACATTATAAAAGCAGTTTTGCTTACAGAATATTTTAAGTTTTTGTTTATATATTTTAATAGGTAGTTCCTGTATTGACTCTGGCAGCCTGTTATATATCTTTCTGGCCATATAATCTGTGGCAGTCTGGGACAGTTTTAGCCTTCTATGAGGCAGGAATATATCATTTTTTGACCTGGTATTATAGCAGTGGTAGTCAGACTGGCTTTCGAAGCGGTTTAAGTTAATTTTTGCATACATCAATATTTGATAAATATGCAGTGATGGTAACGACACTATGCCATGTTTTTTAAATAACGGAGAACAGTGTTCATTGTATTTGGCTTTATTTATTATTCTTACAACTTTCTTTTGGAGTGTAAATATCTTGTATGCGTGTGGGGAGTTGCCCCAAAGAATTATTCCATATGCCATAACACTATGGAACATACCGTAGTATGCTGAGATGGCAGCCTCTGTAGACGTCACCTCTGTGATCTTTCGTATAGCGAAAATAGTGCGTGATAATTTATCAGAGATTCCTTGGACGTGTAACGACCAGTTAAGTGAACTGTTGAGGCATACACCTAGAAATTTTACATTTTTTGTTTCACTTATCGTTCTCTTATCTAATGAGAATTTAATTTGCTCTGTTTTGTCTTTGTTAAGTTTTAAATTATTCGCGTTGAACCAATTTTCCGCCTCCGACAGTGCATCATACGTCATTCTGGCGTATCTGTCGTATCATCCGCATAGAGTACCATGTTTATATTATTATCATTAATGCAAGCTGGTAAATCATTATAGTGTAAATAATAAAAAGTATTGGACCCAGAACTGATCCTTGGGGTACTCCGTGTGTTACTATTTTCAATTTTGAGTGCATGTTATTAAAAGTGACTTGCTGTTTTCTGTTAGAGAGATATGATTGAAATAGATTAAGGGCGTTACCCCTCTCTCCAGCGTTTGAGATAAATTGTTTAAAAATATATAATGGGTGGCATTTTTTGTGACCGGGAGGGGAGAATAAGAACCCCTTTATTAATTGTCCCCCCCCCCGATCAGAGGTTTGACTACCACGAAGTGAGGATGAAAATACAAGAGTGTATTAGTTCCGACAGGTTGAAAATTCAAGAGTTTTACTGCATAATAAATCTAAGTAATAATTTTCAGAACCTAACATCATTTGGACTTTCACCCGACTGGCAAGTCTTATCAACCAACGTCGATGCGAACGGCCTTACGTTCATTTCGGCATTCGAGTCGAAAGTCCATCCATTTTATGGCGTCCAATTCCACCCGGAAAAAAACAATTTCGAGTGGAGCTCACACCTCGACATTCCGCACACACCCGAGGCCGTACGAATAGCCGAATATTTCGCCGATTTCTTCGTCAATCAGACTCGTTACAATGGTAATAGATTCCCCAGTGAGGAAGACGAAGACGCCATTTTGATTTACAACTACAATCCAGAATTCACCGGGAAACGGGGTAGCGCGTTTACGCAAATTTATTTGTTCGAAGAAGAAGTATAATATCAATTTTTTAAATTAAACTAGAACAAAGTTACACCTAAATAAGTTAGCTCGAATGATCAATAATTATATACTTATATTTATTATATTTAAATATGTAACAAAATATTTAACGCAAATAAGTACAAAAAACAGCGAAACCTCTCATTTTTTAAAATTTATAATAGATTATAAACGTTCGACGATTAAGACTATTAGTATCTAATTATAATACGCGCCACGGTTCTAAAAGGTTCTGAAGTTAGATGCAAATGGAGGCTTGTGCAGGTACAGTCGGTTGAAAAACTACAAACTCGCGCTCTATTATTTTTTTAAATTTTTCTTTTATCTCAAGGTCTAATTCCTTGCATAAAGTCATCCAAAAAATTATTTTTCGTGTTTGTCTATGCAAAATTGTATTAGGCATCTTGACCAATTAACAATCAAAGAAATAACAATAGCGTACTGGACTGTACTTTATAGCAGGAAAGCAGCAAGTGACACGACAACCAGTGATAACCAATCACCGACGAGCGCACATTCTGCGCCGGTAACTGGGATATGGTGGGAGTCTTCCTTTCCCACAAAACAACCAGGACGGCTCTAAAATATACATTTGCGACGCTGTTTGTGACTAACTTCAGAACCTTTTAGAACCGTGGCGAGTATTATACATCAAATTAAATTAAACGACATCACAAAAAATACAGGAGCCAAGTTGGGATTCGACCCACGACTCGCTGATTCATTCTGACTAGAACAACATATATTTTACCATAAGTATATACTGTGTGTAAAGAGGTTAGTGTAGTCCAGTGGTTAGCGTGCTGGCTTCTTGGCACTAGGAAAATCTGTCAGCCCGTTGTGTCACGACGAAGTAAAGACGTCACGTGATATTATTCACGTGTATTGGCGATTATACAATTTAATACACATATGTTACACCTCATATTTTAATATACCGGATTGACTCCGGAGTCCCGGAACATCGTGCATAATCATTGCATTGACAGATAAATATTTTTTCGTGTAAAGCCACAAAGGAAGCGAAAGTTATACACAATACACGTATGCATAATATGATAATTAATAATAAGAATAAAATAACTTAAGGCTGTCGGAACGCTCTGAATTTAAGCCAAAAATAGAGCTTCGGCTGTCAACTGATTGTAGACTTATTCGTCAACATTCTGAAAAATTCTTTCTCTATAAGGAAGATAAAGGACAAATCTAGGTCTCTAATGGACTACTTTTGTAATTTATGCACGATTTACTAGAAAAAAGTTGGCATTAATTGTGCCAAAAAAACACACGTTTTCAATGGCACACTACGACCTTGTTCGTACTTAGTTCACAAAACTGTTCCATCACAAACCTAAAGTGACTCTTCCTTTTTCGGAAAAGTTTTTTAAATCTTCAAATATTTCCAAAAATTAGAGTAATCAATTGACAGCGGCACCCTTGCAATAGCATCTTTTAGCCTCGTAGTGTGGCACCAGCCAAAAATTGAAACGTGCGGATGATTAGAGCTAGACAGAGCTAAAGAAGGTCACACCCACAATATGTCTTTTGCCTACCCCGCCTCTTACCGCTGGGTCTCAGCACAAACTGTGTGAAAGTGATCCAACACTGTTAAATATAAAGAGACGTCATATGGACAAACTTTTATTAAAGTGCTTTAAATGGTATTTGAAGATTAAAATATTGGTAACTGTCCTACAAGTATGGTTGAGGTTAAGGTCCTATTTCGTTCTACGTGGAGGGGGGGGGGCACTTTTTATACCAGTTCTGTAGTAAAAGTCTTTGACTTTTGAGTATTACTAAATGTATGAAAAATAGCCTAAACGTGTCGATGCCCAATAGATTGGAAATTAATTCCGTTACCTCTATCAACACACGATTCGTATATCCATAAAAGTTATATCAGATCTAATAACACGTTGTTCTGTTCCGCCTACAGGTGCACAACCAGTGAAACTGCGTCATAGTTATATTATAACAGAAGTTATCTGCACTGTTACAAATCTTAATTTGCGACAAGGTTTTAATTTAAATAAATATTAAGCCATATTCTACTACTTTTTGTACTGAATACTGTTTTTACGTAACCACAGTGATTACAAAATTTATAAACACTGTCTGTAATCACTAATGTTTAATATGCTATTCAGGTAAAGCTGCGACCAGACATGCGGGATTCGCCAAGCGCTAATCGCCTAGTGCCGAGTGCTTTCTTCGGGAACAGCGAATATAGTCGAGTGCAGTGCGAGCATCCGTTTGGTGCGAATCAATATTTTTAATCATGGACAACAATGATGAAATTTGCACAAGTATTCTCGTATTCGTGCACTTTGAAGTGGAGAGGCGAGCACTAATACTCGTCGCTCGGAGATGTACGAGCACCCATCCCCACTACTCGCTATTCGGCGAATAATCGGCTCGGCATTCGGCGAATCCCGCATGTCTGGTCGCAGCTTAAAGCATTAATAACAAGTGATTATGCGAGTGTTTACAAATCTTTTTTGTCACTCGTTTTAAAAAAAAACGTACCTATAAAGAGTTGTCTGAATTTAATTACAAGTCTATTTTTGTGCGGTTACTACGGTTATATACTTTTGAATTTTGTGTTAGTTGTCAAGTGCTGAAAATAATTAATTATTAATAATAATAATTATTATTATGGATAATAAAATTACAAAAAGACGACAAAAAAAGTATCATCTAGTCAATACAAATTGATGATTGATTTTATTGACGCTAATAAAAATATGTTGAGTGGAAAACTTTCATCAACCGAATCCACAATTGCGGATAAAAAATGGGAAAAATTAGCCCTTATACTGAATTCCAATTGGAATTTTGGATTAATAAAAAACGTAAAAGAATAATAAAAAAATGTATAACGCGAGTACGTTATAATATAATTCTATTATTAACCTGTTTTCATTCTCAATTAACTCCAAAATAAGTAAGTGAAATATTTCGCCGTCCATTTTAATTAATAAACACTCAAAGTGTCAGCTTAACGACACCCATTTACAAGTTACAATTTATCCACTCTTATAAACACGTCACATGATCATTTTAACCACTTGTGGCAATCACTTTGCTTAGCAGAATAAGAAACAAATAAAAGTGGCTGCCCAGAGTGTTTATGTTGCTAAGCACTTGGTAATCACCCTGATTATCTTTAGTAGAATAGCCTTGATTAAGCCATATTCTACTATTTTTTGTATACTAAATACTGTTCTTACGTAGCCGCAGTGACTACAACATTACAAAGCACTCATGTTTAACATGCTATTTAGGTAATCAATTTACTTAGCAGAATAAATAAACAACCAAAAGTGGTTATCCAGAGTGCTTATTTTGCTAAGCATTTGGTAATTCAATGTCGATCTGTCAAATTCTTGCGTTTTTTTAGGATGTGTGATGGATGATAAATTAACCTGGTCTCTGCATATTGACAAAATTTGTAAAAAGCTAAATAGTGCCTACTTCGCCATTAGAAATGTGAAATCTTTCTTAAATGTTGAGCAATTATTATCCATGTACTATGCACTAGTGTATTGTCATCTTAGCTTCAATATAGTTTTGTGGGGTCAGTCTGTGGATATGCATCGAGCATTTATTTTACAAAAAAGAGTACTACGCTTAATTTTTAATTTAAATTTTACTGAGTCTTGTCGTGAAATTTTTAAAAAATATAATATTATGACACTTACATCCATATTTTTATTTAATATATTACTAAATGTTTTTAAACAAAAAAATCAGCTTTACGTCGTTAACTACAATATACATAATTACAGCACACGCCAGTCTGCACACTTAAGGAACCTTAAATTTAATTCTACTTCATACAGTAGAACTCCTGTCTGTGCAGGTTCCAGATTTTTTAATAATCTGCCAATTGAATTAAAAAATTTAAATAATTTCAAACTTTTTAAAAAACATTTAAAGACGTTTTTAATTAATGGATGTTATTATAACATAAATTAATTTTTAAGTAGATAGTAAGTAGATAATAAGTGACTGAATTGTAGATATTGACGCTATTATGACTTGTACAAGGTCCTTTAAATAAAGATTATATTATTATTATTATTATTACTATTATTATAATTAACGTGGTTATCGTTAGTATAATAAGACTAAAAATTTCACTTGGGAACTGAATTCATAGTGGCTGTGGAACGTTAGTTGTTGTATTTTAAAAAATGCTCTTTATTTAAGAACAATGAAGACAAATTTCAAAGTGTTAAAGAAAACAGCCTAACTTAATTATATGCATTGTCATCGAGTTAACGAAATTCTTTCTTTCTTAACAAAATTTGTGATGAGAATTGTCGAGAAAAACACGTGATGTGCCACCTGAAATTTGTATTAATTTCACCGAAAATGCTGAAACCTTACAAATGACATTTTTTAGGTAATGAAATGTCACGAGTTTCAGTACTATGTATATGTATTTTATACTGCATGTCGCAGATGAAAACACTTGCACGAAATCTTTTGCTTTTTTTAAGTCGCCAACATTTTTTGGATCTAGTACAAATTTAAGGGGCGTTGTATAGTCTGAACACGATTTTGTTTAAATGCGATTTGTAGTGCCTCAAGAATAGATAATTAGCTTTTTTTCTTTGTTGTCCTTGGTAATTAATATAAAAATGATTTGTCGGGAAAAAGGACTTTTTAAGTAAGCACTTATTTGTTATTTATAGCGACGTTTCGTTCCTTGCTTGGAATTTTTTCAAGCTTTATAACTATTAAATGTTTAGATCAAGTAGATATAAAAGTTAAAATACACATGTAAATATAAATTTGAGTTAAACAATTGTTCATTAAAAGTTTATAATAATTCCGTTTTAAACAGTAAAAATATTAAAAAAAAACGGAAATATTATAAACTTTTAATGAACAATTGTTTAACTCAAATTTATATTTACATGTGTATTTTAACTTTTATATCTACTTGATCTAAACATTTAATAGTTATAAAGCTTGAAAAAGTTCCAAGCAAGGAACGAAACGTCGCAATAAATAACAAATAAGTGTTTACTTAAAAAGTCCTTTTTCTCGACAAATCATTTTTTTAATAGATAATTAGTTTCAATATGGTGCAAAAAATCTACTCTCAGATAAAAAATACGATCGAAAGTGTGCAACAAGGTAAAAGGGAGAGGTTATACAGGATCTATAGATCTCCTGAAGGTCTTTAAATATTGTTATTCTTTTATTTTGTATCTCATTTCTCCGTATAAGATTATATATAAATAAACATTTCGAAACATTGTGCCAAATCGTTCGGATTGCTAACGTGGCACGTTAACATTTAATTATTCTATTCTAAGGCAGATAGCGCCAAATTTGTCGCCTTTGACGTCATTTTAATACACACGAGTTCAATTAGTAATACGAGAATCTAATTTCCAATAACATCCCGTATCGCTGTACTTAATTATTTTTAACTCTATCGATTTGTTTGCAAAAGTGACGCGGGGAACCACATCAAAGCAGTTTGTGACGTGCTAATTACTACGTCATAGTTTTAACTATATAAAGGTCACATTTTGTTCCAAATATGAACGCACAGCACGGATGATTGGCTTATGATTGGCTAATATGTGTAACGGTTTTACCCACTACCCCGATTTAAGGAGGTTCGAGACAGATTATTTATCTGAGACACCTTATAAAAAATCCATTGTCTTTTTGCAAGGTGACAACTCTTACCCACTAAATTTTCAGATGAAAAATGTTGGTAACCTGCTTAATTTTTAATAAATATTATATTTTGCTTCATATAAAATCTTAATTAACCTAATAAAAACATTAAACAGAAAAATTCTGTGACTTAGGGCCGTATTAATAATGGAAAGTTCATCTTTGATTCATTCTAGAGCCCTCGCTACTGTGAGAGTTAATGTCTAGCTATAGCTGAAAATAATTGACTCTCGCATGTAGTGAATTTGAGTGTTGTAAATCACTATATTATGAAGGATTAAAACGTTGAGTTGTGTGCACCGTAGAGTAACTGATTAATTCATTCCGCCGCGAAAGTGGAAAGATTCGGGTTTAAATCCCGACGGTGACGTGTTGGAATAATACATTTTTCTAATATAGTGCTACAACAATGAATGTTTCTTAACAATTATAGCAGACAAAAAGCTATTATACTAAATTAATTCAGGGGGTAAGTAGCTACAAGCGTATGTAAAATATCTACTAATATAAAAAACTTTTTCTTTTATTGAAAAAGTGTTTTTAACGAAATGATTATTTGAATTATTTACACGGAAACAATGCGACACTGCTTGACAGTAAATAATATACCTGTGAAAAAATTGTTTACATATTATATATTTTATGTATTCCTAGAGGAATTTGGAAATATATAATAATATAATAATATTGGAAATAACAATTGAAGTTTTGTGCCTATAATTAATTAAAATGGAAAAAAGTTATATCAAAAAGAGAAAATATTGGAATGGAAATTTTATGGCGGATGCAGTCATCGCAAAAAACATTGAATAATTTATTGTATTATAATATGATACTTGGACAACTAGAAGTTGTTTGAATTTCCCGCTATTTTGTGATTTTACTACAGCTAAGATGCATTCCTGCTATGATTGTACACTCGTGCAATGTTTTTTCTATTTTTCGAGACGAACGGCGTCATCGACTTGTTTTGGGGTCTGTTTTTATCTATAACTAATTAGTTAAGTAGTAAAATAGCTTGGAAAATATAAAAAGTTGTTCAGAAATGTCAAATTATTAAGAACCGAAAGCTTCATTACATTGGTAATATTTTGATATAAGCTACAGTAAGTATTTAAAGGAAATATGTCCATTTAGTCCCGTGTTAAGATTGAATTTAAACATTTTTTTTTCAAAAACGGTGTAGTGAATGATGTTGAAATTATGGCAATGAGCATATTGTGTATTTATCTTTCAGTTCTTATTATTTTGGACTTTGTCTCGAACCTTCTTATGGCAGATAATTTTCGTCTACAAAAAAAAAAATAAGTTTACAAAACTATAAAATTAAAACGTTAAGGCTGTCGGAACGCTCTGAATTTAAGCCAAAAATAGAGCTTCGGCTGTCAACTGTTTGTAGACTTATTCGTCAACATTCTGCAAAAATTCTTTCTCTATAAGGAAGATGAAGGACAAATCTAGGTCTCTAATGGACTACTTTTGTTATTTATGTACGATTTACTAGAAAAAAGTTGGCATTAATTGTGCCAAAAAAACACACGTTTTCAATGTCATACTACGACCTTATTCGCACTTATTTCACAAAACTGTTCCATCACAAACCTAAAGTGACTCTTCCTTTTTCGGAAAAGTTTTTTAAATCTTCAAAATATTTCCCAAAGTTACAGTAATCAATTGACAGCGGCACCCTTGCAACAACATTTTTTAGCCTCGTAGTTGACACCAGCCAAAAATTGAAACGGGCGGATGATTTGAGCGAGACAGAGCTAAAGAAGGTCACACCCACAATATGTCTTTTGCCTACCTCGCCCCTTACCGCTGGGTCTCAGCACGAACAAAATTCAGAGCGTTCCGACAGCCTTAACTCGTTTCATATCTATATTTAAATATATAAAATAGACTTTACATATTTTTTGGATAAATTATATACTTTTTAAATATCGTATAAAAATAAACACAAATCATTAATTAAAAAGTGTATAATTTATCCAAAAAATCTATGAAGTCTATTTTATATATAAAATTAAAGATTGCAAACTATAATTGTTTACAAATGATTAGAAATATTATCAGAATCATTACATTAACGTTTCTCTGGATTACGTAAATAGACATCTATAATTTGGTCTTGATTAGTGATTACAAAAAATAGGCTATTAATGATCAAGTAGCTGCGTTTATGCAACGGCGCAAGGCTCAACAGACAGAACGAAGCTCATGTTTCTGCACTCACTAGCCGTGTTAAACATTCTATTCTAGGCCGTACTGACCACTATTATATTACGAAAACCCATGTAACCACGCGGTAACCTGGTTTGAAATTGTTTAAAACAATTTTTTTATAACAATAAAAAATACTTAAAATTTTTATTTGTTATGATATCGCAAAATAGTATAACAAGATAATTAAATTAAATCTAATTATTAGGACAATTAATTAAGGTATGTTTAATATTTATTTATTTGTTTTATTATTGGTTGTTAAATTGTCTTGTTATTTTATTTTAGATCACCTGATGAAGGATTGTTTTAATACGAAACGTTGTGAAATAATAATTTGTCTTTTAATTTCATTGATCCTAATTCCTCTAAAATATTTGTAAATAAAAAATAAATTCAATGAAAACTTTTTTTTAATATTTTTTTACAAAGTGAAAATGTTACAGAAAAAATGATTATAGCGTTTTGGTGAGTGCCAAGATATATTTTTGTTTCGAAATTTAAAACGAATAAACTAAAAAAACCAAACGATAAAAGTGTAAAATTGTTCGCGATTTTTAACTATTCTCTTATTTTGGCACGTAGCATCTACAAAGTTTTATTTTTAAAATGATATAACAAAAATCATACAATTAAAGCTCGATCCACATAAAATTTAACACACTTGCTTGTTCAACAAACCATAGAACTGTTGCACATAATATAATATCGAACAATTTCGTGGTAATAACTCTCTCCTGTTCCGATTTTCTGAGAAACATTTATAAAAAAAGTTGCCGCATTATTTTTGTTTAAATCTCTTTAATTCGGTATCAAACATTGAACTCAGAAAAGTGAACGAAGTCTATAATTATGTCATTTTGTTCAGGCGTAATTTGTAGATGAGATAATGATCTACTAAAAAACAATATTTGATATAATAATAGCGTTAGTATACAATACGTTCCAAAAGTAATGTCTGGGATTTCGCAAGAATTTTATCTTCGATGTGTCAAAGTAAATCAGTAAATCGTCGGCAAATTCAAGAATGCTATACGATATAAATATTCAGATTAGAATACAATTTAAAAATAAAAACGAAAAAGTGGATCAGTGGTTCAAATAATATTGAGAATTGGTGACCTCAATTAAATAAAAAATACGATCCAAAACTTTTTTGAGAGCACCGATAACTGCTATTAATTCATTCGTTCAATTTATTATATTTTTAAAAGTAGATAGGAAATTAAATTAAAATGGGACACGCTATAACCAGGGTAATGGAGGCTTGTAATAGAGGAGTCACAGAAACAACTTATTATAAACAGTGGCATTGTACTAGTCTCAGAAGCCGACTGTCGGATTTTAAAATCAGAACGAAACCATTTTTAGGGTTTCGTACCTCAAAAGGAAAAAACGAAACCCTTATAGGATCACTCGTGTGTCTGTCCGTCCCACTGTCAAAGCCAATTTGCGCCGAACTACTGGACCGATTGAGTTGAAATTTGGTACACATATGTAAGTCGGTGACCCAAAGATGGATGTGTAACATAAATAAATGAATTTGGACATGGGGGTAATTTTCGACGGGTATTAGGTAATTAAAAAAAGAAAATTTGCAAACTGTATCGTGTGACATATTAAATGAAAGGGCTTGTAGAAAGGGTCACAAATATATATTTTTTATAATTTTAAAATAAATAGTTTTAAAGTTATTTAAGAAAATAGATGAACAATTGACCATCTCCCCCCTAATCTCCGAAACTACTGGGCCTAAAATTTTGAAAAAAATAGGGAATGTCGGGTCTTACCTACAGTTTACAGGAAAACCTAAATAAAAATCTTAAGTCTTAAAGTACTCACGAAAAACGGAATAGTACATTGAGGAATAATATGCACTATTCAAATTTATCAAATTTTGATACGTGGGACGACTTATTTCTCAAGTTCGATCCTGAAATTATGAAACAAAATTGCGGGACGGCTGTATTTCAAAATTACTTCGTGTATCGATTGCGAAAATAATGATAAAGCAGCACAGCGGGATTCGGTTATTACATTCAAATCAGTTAGTTCGTTAAAACAGCCAGCATCTCTTGATTACCCTTTTTACAAATAATTTAACTCTACAAATAATAATAAGCTCATTTGTTGAGACTCTGGTGCGCAAAAATAGAAAACGGCAGGTCATGAATGTGACGTCAACAAAACAAAAATAATTATATAAACATAATATTGGTGGAAGTAATAGGTCTGACCCACCACCTCCACCGCAATTATTAAATTTTCACTATTTTTTCTAAAGTCACCAGGACTATTTAGCAAGCTGATATTTTTAATTAATTATTTTTGAAGTGAAACTTCTTTAGCCGCAATTAGAGTAATTTTGTTCAATAGCTTAAAAAATACGAAAAATGACATCGTTATGAGCGGGGAACTGTTAGCGGACAACTGATTGGCTGGCGGGTACATACGATCGACACGCCCTTTTCGGTTTAGTGTTTACTTGGTTACAGATGCTAAATAATAATAATAAAACATAAAATTTCGCAACAGTCGCGCGAGATTTACACGTACCTAGTTTTTTTGTTGTTGAAATGTGTTGAAATCATTTAATCAAATCCACTGAATAGATGTTTCAGAAGTGTTGGCTTTATTGATCCCAATTTTGAAGCTGAACTTAATCGAATTAACAAGCGAGAAACGATAACAAATGAATGTAAAGTATATGTAGGTGACATATATTATGCCTGTGAATGACATACATACGTTATAAAAACAAACGCGACGCGCTTTATACACAAAAACTCACCCTCGCCGACTTGAATTTGTTTTAAAACAATCGAAGTTTATTACGACACTGTACTCGAAACGCTGCTTTGAAGCTTTTTAGTTTTCAGAAATTTCGTATCCAAATTTTTTTAATATTTCTTGTTCTGTAAAAAAGATATATAGAATTTGTGATGTGATTGATTTTAGCACGTCTTTTTTTAAAAGTAATTTGAAAAAAATGAAATATTTTTCAAAAAAATACTCGTTTCTATACATCGCTTTATTCTATTGGAAAAAATGTGAGCTTCTTTCCTAGCTAAAAAATATAATAAACGCTATAGGCGTTTTTTCTGTGATTGTTGAATCCAGCGTACTGTTTCCTGTAAAAGTTATTCATTTGAAACATTTAAAAAAAAATCGTTTGTAATTACTCATGACTAAGTTTAGTGTATTATTACAGAGTTCAGTACGTCGTTTTCAATCGAAAATTGTTTCCATAAAACAAAGAACAGAAAAAACTATCATTTTCGAAATCTTTTGATAAAAAATAAATATTTTAATGCTTGTTTGATGTCCACTGCTACATTCATTTTAGCGTTGAACAAAGGTATATTAAACCTTTTATTTAGCAGGCAATGTCGTCCAACTTTTTATATGTTTCTACATTACAAATAAGCAATATATATTTTTTATCAGTTTTTCGAAAAATTAGTAATACCTATAAAATTCCTAAAACATTTTTCAATGTAATTTTAATAACCCGGGTAGCAGTGCTAAAACTTTGCCGACAATATAATGTATTTGCTAATACAGGCAATGTGGAACTTAAGTGTGTTTTTGAGCAAAAAAAAAATGCATCCCATATATTTTTTTTTTAATTGTAAGATTAATTATTATCAATCTAACGTCTACGCCGTAATAAATACACCCTTCAGTAAATAAGTCACTATCTGCAAATTAATAATAATAAAAAAAAATAATAATACTGTTTTTAACGTCCGTTAATCGACTTTTATGTCATAACAGACGCCATTCGCACCATTACTATTTTCCATTTTACCACTTCCCGTTATTTTCTACATTTCTAAAACTTCAACTTAACTAATAGCAATGGGCGAATGAAGGAATTTTAGGAAATTAGGATAGGATAGGTAATTTTTGAACTGGGAATTTGATAGGTAATCGGCCATGGCCTTGAATAAGGAACCATCTCGATATTTATCTGGAACTAATTGAGGGAAACCATGGAAAACCTCAATCAAGATGGCCGGTTAAGGAATTACCGTTTCTCGGCGAGAGGCAGTAGGAAAAAGTCCCAGCCACATTCGAACCCGAACCTCCCGAATGCGAGTCTAGTGCTGTCACCACTACTCTACCCAGCTCGGTTCACTATCTGCAAATTAGTGTTTTCAAAAAAGTTGTAAGTCCGATTCTGTTACGCCGATTTTATTAAAATCTTAAGGGCACTTTTTAATTGCTACTAAAGGGTTAAATTTCAATTTTAAAACGATTCTGAGAATTTTTTCGGTATTTTGGGGCCCAAATACATTTTTCAACCCTTAAAAATGGTCCGATTAGGCCTATTTATAAGCTTTGTGCGGTGATGGATTTCAACACGTGGACCAAATTTCGTTTAAGTCAGCTCTTTTGAAAGTTATTGCCCCCACACACACGCACACATACATAATAGAAAAAAAGTTCTGTACATTCTCAAAGAACACATTTCATATATTTTTTTAAGAAAATTGCTAAAAACATTGTTTTCTTCATTGTGCCATTTTCGCGTCTATAAATCGTGGGACGGTTGGACAACAAGACAATTTGTTTTAATTGTTTTATTGTCCAACAGTTCCACGATTTTCAAATTGTTTTCTCTTTTATTCAATCACAGTTCAGGTTAGTCACCTTAGCACCGATTGTTGATGTTAGAGTAAATAAAAGTAAAAAAAACTAACTTTTCGTCGCAGCACTCATTTTTTGTCAACAAAATTGAAAGAAAATGCTCGTTATGTATGTATGTGAATGAACCTTACCGTCCCCGCTATTCCTGGAGCGAAAATATAAACAGCGAAGCTAAAAAATATAGATTATACAGTGTTTCTTATTTAAGTTGTGCAGCTGAACCTGGTTTTTAATATTTCACCATTTTGTTAACTTCCCAGTATAATACTCGCCACGGTTCTAAACAGTTCTAAAGTTAGTCATAAACAGCGTCGCAAATGCATATTTTAGAGCCGTCCTGGTTGTTTTGTGGGAAAGGAAGACTCCCACCACCTCACAGTTACCGGCACAGAACGTGCACTCGTCGGTGATAGGTTATCGCTGGTTGTCGTGTCACTTGTCGCTTTCCTGCTATAAAGTACAGTCCAGTACGCTATTGTTAAGTTGTTTCTTTGATTGCTAATTGATCAAAATGCCTAATATACAAGCACGGAAAATAATTTTTTGGATGACTATGCAAGGAATTAGACCTTTAGATTAAAGAAAAATAAAAAAATTAAAAATAATAATATAGCGCGAGTTTGTAGTTTTTCAACCGACTGTACCTGCGTAGGCCTCCATTTGCATCTAACTTCAGAACCTTTTAGAACCGTGGCGCGTATTATACATTGGGAAGCTATTGTAATGAGTCAAAAAATTTTATATAGCGCCTAATATAACATAAAATATATTTTGTGTTTACAAATAAATTAGTAGACAAAAAACACAAAAAATTAATTGCAAACAATATTTCCCTATGGAAATGAGACACATTGTAACTCTTCACGATTTTTCATTAACGTAGTTTGTCTTATTCTAGCAAACAATGTTACGCATTATAAGAAGTGAGACAAATGATCAGAATTTTCAAGAAAAGAAAAGATATTTTTATATTATATTCGTTTAAAAATAGTTACATAAATGTAATTGTATTTGGGTAGTCGCAAATCTTTTTAAAATAAAAAATCTTCCTTCAGATTGGGTGTTTCCATTTTAATAAGAACCAAAGTAGAGATTTAGTCGTTTCTCGAACCCATAAAAAACTATTAACATTTATAAATAGAATATGTAGAATGAACCAAAATAAAAGTTAAAATGGCGGGGAAGGAACAGGAAGAGCCAAATTGTTGAATTTTCGTGTTTTTCAAAATACATTTACTGAATATGAATTTTATTTGCCGTAGGATATAGTCGGACTCGTGTATTTTCAACACCATCTATTTTCAGCAGACTTTACTCACGTATTTTTAAGTTTTGAGTCCCTACTTCTCACACAAAATGTTTCCGCCTACTCAGGATATCGTTTAACCTCACAATAATGTTTTTTTTTTCAGTTTGGTTTATGACTGCCACGAAATGAAGATTAAGGAAAAGTCGAAAATAAATGAGTCTATTAGTCTTGATAGGTTGAAAATATATGAGCTGTACTCTAAATAAATAAATTACTAGCGGTACCTGTGCAAATAATTCGCACTAAAATTCGTTTGTAATTTCTCACACTCTTTATAACTTTCTTCTTTTTGTTGTATTACATTACGAAGCTCAGTGACGGTTCAAGAAAATATTTTTCTTAAACTGTCATATAGAGGCGCAAGTATCGAAAACGTTGAGCTGAAGCGACGCCATACGAAAAGTATTTATACGTGAATTTTGAATAAAAATTAAACAAAAAAAATTTACCGACCGTCAATCATGTTGACGTTGTTTCAAAGTTAGAACCATCAGATGGCAGCATTGCTGTATTGTGTCTTAATGTATATCTATATATATAATTTTAATAATTAATAACTTTACAAAAACAAAAGCAATAATAATTTTTTTAGTTGCTGATGTCGGTAGAGCAAGCAACTATCAATAAAATGATATAAAATTTATGTGGAGCAATTGTGCGTTTTTTTCGAAAAAGGGAGGCAAACATCTTAACCTTAGCGTATTAATATATATTTATTCAATCAAAGCACTCAACGTTCCTTGGGACACTCTATACATAGGTTTTGTAATATTCGACATGTCAGAGAACGGAAAACTCTAAAATAATAATAAATAAAAACACATCCGATTAATCTGGTTGCGTTCAATGTACCGAGAATCTTCAAGTAAAACGACAGTTGTTTGGTAATTCAACAAGGCTCCAGGGTGAGGTTATGTTTATTTAAAGATTAATTCGAATATAAACTAAACAGCATTAACCCTTTCAAGTTCCATTTACAATTAAGATTTTTTACATCTATATTTATTTCTCAGAAAATACTAATTTATACTTGAAAATTCAGACTTTAAGGGGGTATTCTTATGTGAACGCATAAATTTTATCTCTTTTTAGGGAATTTTTTTTTAGACGACAATAACATTCAATCATTGTAATTTTTTTATGTTTTTGTTTACGTATCTTAAACTGTATAAAAAAATTTTTTTTTCTCTTATTTTACATTTTTTATATATATTTTTTTAAAATTAAATTAGACACTAAAAAAAAAGCAAGTCACTGGTCATGGTAATAGCGGCTGTTCATGTTGTCTGAAATAAAAAAATCGAATGGATCATTGTTCAGTAGGGATGTCGCTATCGTCCCTACTAAAATTAATCAATTTCATGAAAAAAGAAAAAAATGGCGGACTGTAGAAAAAAAGTTTGTGTTTTTTGTTAATTTTTTTGTTAAAAATCGTTTAAAAAAATAAGAAAATATTTTCGAAAATACGCAATTTTAGTACGGACGATAACCATTAATGAGTAGAAGAACATATATAAATTTCAAAGCAATCGGTTGAATACTTTTTTTTTAGGACCATGACAGTTTTAGAAAATAATGTTTCCAGAAAAATGCGTTTAAAGTTTCAAAAGCCAACAAGTCGCTTACGGCGCATCGGCCACTATATGAGTTGTAATTTATTTAAAACTAGGAATTTCGGTCTCTATTTTTCATAGCATATTTTCGATAGGTTTTACTATTGAAATATGAAAAAAAAAATCGATTTTTCGAAGTGGTCACATAAGAATACCCCCTTAAAGTACGCGACTCTCGAATTTAAAATTAATAACAAAAAACAGTATCACAGGTAATTGGAATAATATAGTCAAATCAATTTAAACACTCATTGATTTGCAACTTTTCATCTTTATATCCGGAATTGAACTTTTAAGGTGAGTTTAAAATTAATATTCACCACGACGCTAGGTTGGAGAAAGTCTTGTTCGAAAATCTGGTTTGGCAATTTTGACCAGAGACATAAGAAGGGCATTGTGAAGTGTTTTCTGCTCGAAAAATAATTAATCGATTGAAACGATATTTTTTAAACTGTGCAAAGTCACAGAGTATTTCGTGATTCAAAGGGTTTATTGCAAACAGGGATCAATGACACTTTATTTATCCTGTTCTAAAACCGCTCAGAGATTAAAGCAACATTCTGCGTCAATTCATAATATTATCTAAACGTATTTAAACCGGTAACCACTAAATCCTCTGTAAGGGTGAACAACCCTTAAGATGTAACGCATATGTTCAATAACCTCTACGACTGTTTGTTACATAATATGGTCAAAACCAATTATCTCCATGAATTACGTTTTAGTTCAGACAAGTTTTCAATAAAGATTCGTTTTTGTTTTTTTACATGAAGGTGGAAAATATAACTGGAAAATGACATCTGTGGCTACGTGGAAAATCGATTATGTCTTTACTGATACCTCCCCTTTATTCCCGAAGCCTCCCATATTGTTAGGTCGATATATTTAGCATTGATTTGGACAGCTAAGGCTATTTGGGTCCAACCCCTACTCGTATATTTTCAACTTAGGACTACGCCTGAATTTGAGAGTGAGAGATTGTAGATTATTATAAACGCTCAACAGCTGAGATCATCACGTGACTCAATTCGACTTATACATGCAATGCTTTTTATGAAACAGTAAAAAAATGAGGTATCATTTGAAATCCAAAAAAAACCTGTTTAAATTTTAAATGTGCGTTTATTAATTTGTTTAATACACTGTTGGGTCTTTTTGAGACAACATCGTTATTCTGCATTGTCGACCAAAACAATGTTTTTTGAAAATGATTTCTACAGCTCAGCATTCGTGTTGTCTCCAAAAAATCAAACAATACCAATTTTTTTTATAACCTTTTTGGCTTTTATGCTATGTGTATATTCAGCCACTATCTAGTAACTATAAAATAAAAAAACCCGGGTCGCAGTGCCAAAACCCTGCCGACAATATAGTGTATTTGCTAATACAGGTAGTGTGGCTTTATTACATGAACCTAAGTTTGTTTTTGGACAAAATAAGAAAATAACCCCTTAATACACCCCTTAAAATAATATTTTTTGTCTTAGTTAAAATATTGTTATCAATTCAACATCTCAACCAAATAAAATACACTCTTCGGTGAATAAATCATTATACGCACACTAGCGTTTTCATAAAATTTGTAAGTCCAGTCCTGTCGGGCCGATTTTATTAAAATTTTAACAGCATATTTTAATCTTTACTAAAAGGTTAAATTTCAATTTTGAAACGATTCTGCGAATTTTTTCGGTATTTTTAGGTCCAAAAACATTTTTCAATCCCTAAAAAACTATCCTTAAAATGACCCAATCGGGCCCATTTTAAATAGGGTTCTTGCGGTGGTAGATTCCAACACGTAGACAAAATTTCGTTAAAATCAATTAATTCTTTCGAAAGTTATTGCCCGCACACACACACACACGCACATATATATATATATATATATATATATATATATATATATATATATATATATATATATATATATATATATGTGCGTGTGTGTGTGTGTGCGGGCAATAACTTTCGAAAGAATTAATTGATTTTAACGAAATTTTGTCTACGTGTTGGAATCTACCACCGCAAGAACCCTATTTAAAATGGGCCCGATTGGGTCATTTTAAGGATAGTTTTATATATAAACATTTTTAAAAATGGTGCCAAAGTGTTTAGGAGGTTATGAAACGTCGAGAAGTTTTGGTCCGACCTCTAGGTCCCGCCATCCGACTGACGCTAATAGTGTATGTTGACATATGGCAAATACACTAATAAAACTTTGCATGTACATATATAAAACATGGACATAAGAAGGATGAACCATCAAGATATAGGAAACAGGGCAATGGAAGTCATTACAATTTTAAAAAAATCGAAAAAAATTACAAAATGAAATAATATTTTCTTGCAGAACAACCATCCGATTTTTTTTAAAAGTAAACTGAGAATCCATTGGAATGATAACTGATAATTGGGGGTTCGTAATAAAGGAGTCATTGAAACTCCATGTAAACAACGGTATTGCTACACGCTCGCCTATTCACAAGCCCGAAGTTATGAAATGAAGTTGCGCGACAGCTTAAAGGAATTGCACTGTACTTTTTGAATCGGGAACACTGCACCTAGTGACGTCATACTTTCAAAGTTCAAAGTCCTCTGAATGAAATGTCAAAAGAGAGATAGGTGTGATAATGCATTCAAAGCATCGAACAAAGACGGATGCAGTGCAATGCGAGAGAGACGAGCAAATCAAACTGTGAATGAAATTGGGTCATGGCGGATTTTGTTACACTTTAACTGGTGCAAGGACTTCGCTGCATCTGACTTCAATATGTATCGTTTGATACATTTACCGGTCGTTTTTGTGCACCGGATTCACGCAGAGTTTTAGAGAAAACATGTTTTTTAGTGTATTTGCCATATGGCAACATACACTATTGGCGTTGGTCGGATGGCGGGACCTAGGGGTCGGACCAAAATTTCTCGACGATTCATAACCTTCTAAACACTTTGGCACCATTTTAAAAAATGTTTATATATTTATATTATCTGTATGGTGTTCGTGGTGTTTGCTTATCATGGATAGAATCCTTTTTGTCAGATAGGACACAGAAAGTTCATTTCAGTAATGATGGTATTAAAGCGGTTTCTAATTCCGGATTTATAAATTGTGGTGTACCGCAAGGCTCATCTTTAGGTCCATATCTTTTTTTTGATTTTTATTAATAACATGCCAGACTACATGCAGAATGTTGACTCTGTGATTCTTTATGCAGATGACACCACAGTATGCGTAAGAGATAATGAACTCACTGAAACCATAAAAAAAACCAAGATAGCTGCCTCCACACTTTCACAGTATTGTAGTGAGAATGGTCTAAAATTAAATATTGAAAAAACTAAGATTATGTATTTCAGCTTAAAGAAAACTTCTATTGGTCTGGCACCTACTTTGAATGTTGACGGCAAAGCAATAGAAATAATTTCAAATTTTAATTTTCTGGGTCTAAGAGTTGATTCATCTCTAATGTGGGATGGTCATATTGACGATATATGTAGTAAATTATCAAAAATGGTTTACCTATTCTACAGACTTCGTACCATTTGTGACAGATCAGTATGCTTAGCTGCCTATTATGGCTATGTTTATTCGACATTATCGTATGGTATTGTGTTTTGGGGGCGATCCACCTGGACTTACAGAGCTTTTCAGCTTCAGAAAAAAATTATTAGAATCATTTTTCACCTAAAGTACCGAGAATCGTGTCAAGACACATTTCAAACAAATAGATTACTAACCGTTCCAGCACTTTATATATACAAAAGTATAATGTTCTTAAAGAACAACCCGAACTTATTTTCAAATAATTTCATACACACGTATAATACTAGACGAAAAGATCTTGAAGTCCCGGTGCATCGCCTCTCAAAGTATAAGCAAAGCCTGCGTTGCTCTGTCGTGAACATTTATAATGGCTTGCCAGACCATATCAAGGCCAAGTTTGGCAACAAAAATTTCAACATTGAGTTGAAAAACTATCTTTTGGAAAAATGTCCATATTTTGTTTAATTATGTATCCCATGACTTGTCCACATCTTGTATGTACTACTGGATAAATAAAATTATTATTATTATTATTATTATTATTATATATTTTTTACGAAATGTCCACATGTTGGAATCCATCACCGCAAGAACCCTATTTAAAATAGGCACAATCGGACCATTTTAAGGGTAGTTTTTAGGGGTTGAAAAAAGTTTTTGGGCCCAAAAATATCTAAAAAATTCTCAGAATCGTTTCAAAATTGAAATTTAACCCTTTAATAGCAATTAAAAAGAGCTCCTAAAATTTTAATAAAATCGGCCTGACAGGACCGGATTTACAAATTTTTTGAAAATACTGGTTTGCAGATAGTGACTTATTTACTGAAGGGTGTATTTAATTTGGTGTAGACCTTCGATCGACAATAATATTGCAATTAAGAAAAAAATGTAATTTTAAGGGATGTATTAAGGAGTTAAATTTGTTATTTTGCCTAAAATCCAACTTAAGTTCGCATAATAAAGCCACAAGGCCTGTATTAGCAAATACACTATATTGTCGGCAGGGTTTTGGCACTGCGACCCGGGTTTTTATTTTATTTATTGTACATTAAAGACGTTCGACAACTCAGGAAATTCGCGTCTAATTACATCAAATTAAATTGAGCGGCATCAGGTAACATCCATGAGCGGAGATGGAATTTTTTGAGATTTTTAAGCAGGAATTCAACTTTTGTGAAGCTTAATGCTTAAACACTGTTCATAAAATGGAATTTTGCGACCACAGTTCGAAATTTCATTTTTATCAGTGCATTTCAAAATTATCTTTAGTATATTTTTCGTAGAGAAACATTGTCGATTATACATGTTCGACAAGTAAGGTTATTGGCCAGTTACACTTTTAGCGTACATTATTTTTTGCTATCTGTAATTATTTTTAAGATGTAAGAAGAGAAAATGTTTTTAATAGAACGGAAAATAACGCTATAATTTTAGCTCATTTTTTTTTTGAAATTAGCAGACTGTGTCCACTGACAAGCAAATAAATAAAACAAATATGTCACTTTACTTATTTACAGTCTACTGGCTTCATTTCTTTTTAAACGAGCTAAAATTATTTTGTCATAAGAGCACTTTTTATCTATTTACGTGGGTACATCTTGGTGAAATGGTCAGCATGCTGGCTTTTGAACCCAGACTGTCGTGGGTTCGAATTCCACCTCCGAAGTATTTGATTAATTAAAACGCCTTCACCGCAGCTGTCGGGGGAATCTATAATCTAAAATAATTAAATCATTAAATAAATTGTCTCTGCCAACAGTAATAGATATATTTACGGAATGAAGCTACTTGCTGCACTGTTCAAATTTATTTATTGAAATAAATAACAACGTTTCAACCACTTTTGTGGTCCTTTCCAAGTTTTTAAAAAAATAACAACTGTTTAAAACAGTTGTTATTTAAAAAAAAAAAATAACAACTGGTTCAGGTGATTGATCTCTCAGATTGTAAAATATGTTCGCGGGAAATTTCGAACTGTGGTCGCAAAATTCATTTTATTACTATGTTTTTATTAGCTATGATTAAGTATTACGCTTCATAAAATTTGGCTTGCTGCTTAAAATTTTTTTAAAAACACATTCTTGCTTTAAAAATTGAATCAAAAAACGTGATATTCGTCAAAACTTCTTTATGTCACATCACGAGACAAAGATGTGATAAAATTTCATCCAAAAATTATATCAACAAGGGTAAAAGTTTATAAAATAAAGATGGTATTCTTTTTACTCAAGGGATTCAACGCAAGGCTTAAATATTTGTACCCTATTTTAAATGTCGTCTGACAGATGTTATCGCTACACTATAATGTCTGACGCGAGTTAAATCACGTACAGTAGAACCTCAATAAGTTAAAATCCAAGGGAAACGTTAAAAACTTTAAGTTATCGAGTTTTTTACTTATCGAGAGTTGAAGTTAGAGAGGTTGTCAGAGTACAATTTTTAACTTACCGAGGTTGGTGGATTTTATAGAGGAGGTATTTAGTTCAATAGAGGATACATAAATTTTTTATCTATTCATTTATTCATTTAGAATCAATTATTTATTTATTTAAACAATCAATTACTATTTAAACAAAGAAATCAGTAAAGCGATTTACTGGAAGACTAAAGTGAAAATTAATTAAGTTCTTGGCAAAAACCTATTGTTTGGATACTTACTCATGATGACACACTGATAATACTTTAACTTATGGAGGTCACCAAAATATTATTTTAAGTTATCGAGGGCGATATTCAGAATATTTGTTTAAGTTACCGAGATTTTGTGATTTAAGTAGTGGCGGTTTTATGCTTTCAGGGAAAGGGAATCCAAAAAAAGAGGTTTTTAACTTATCGAGGTTCTACTGCATAATGAAACGGTTAGTAATGTTTTTATCAATATTCATTGTTCAATAATCGGATTAGCTGTTGGCTTGACAATATAACATTGTTATCTCAATACTTGTAAATTATGACCCAATTTCATGTTTGAGGCCAACGAACGGTTGTCAGCCCCAATCGCATAAGCTAACACGGAAGTAGGAAATGTTCCAGATATGATTCATTCCCTGGATCGCACAGCCTCCTTCGATATTTATAGGTTCTAGCCTATATAAAAATAACTACACACAAGTTATTTTTATTATGGTGTATGTTTTGGTGATTTATTTCTTCTTTAGTATTTTCCTGATAAAGAATGCAGGGGAAAAAATAAAAAAAATTATAATGAGCCTCACTCTCATAAGTTCACATAGGTTTAACTTTTTTATAGTTTTTAATATTATTCCTAACTTTAATTTTTATTTATGTGAAACTAATTAATAATATTTACACATACTTAACAACACACTATAAACTTCTGTCTTTGTAAGTTTCATGTAATTTAGGAGACAAACTAACTTCCCCTTTATTTGCCAGTTCTACTTCCCTTCGATTTCTTACTTTTTTCAAATAGATAGGTACGTCGCTAAAGAAGTTAAACTTCCAAAGGGACAAAATTGGGTACATGACAAGCGTAACTTAGATGGCAGCAGGCACATAACGAGTTAAGATATGATTATTTTTCACTAATAGACCAGGGTCGATAGTGTTGAAAATGGTAAAAAGTGAAACAAAATTATAGTAGGATGAAATCCATTGGAAAAGGTAGAGAATAGAACAATCTGAGGTCGGAAAGGGGAAGGGGAAGGGGAAGGGGGTGAGTTTTTAAGGGTAAAAAACGGCTTATCTCGATTTCCGGCAAAACTACAAGTCCTATGAAAAAAAGTTAAATAGCAAAGTTGATAGGTAATAAAAATATCTGCAACTTTTGTTTTTACACTTTTTTCACATAACCTCAAAATTTATGTGAAAAATTCAAATAACGAAGTTTTTGGTTTTTTATTTTTATCTTTTGCAAAAAAAAATATTTTTTCACGAAATTTGGTGAAAACTTACCTTTTTATGTCCCAAACACATAGTAATTTTTTTGACTTAAAATATTCATTTTTTCACCTTATTTTGACTTAATATCGAAAAAGCACCCAAATTTTCAATCGAAAATTCTCACGTCAAAATATCTGCTTTTTTAAAAAAGTCGGTGGGCTTTTTGTTCCTTTAAATCTCTACTTTCTGATGGTATGAAAAAAAATATACATTACTACGGTAAATGTAAACTTATTTGCATTTTCTAACGAGTATAGTAAAAACCAAATCTATGTGTTCTTTCCTTTAATTTAACTTTAACTTAACTAAGGAATAATTCAATGTCAAACCGTGGTGTCTTAATACATATAATAACCAACATTTAAAAAATATAATTAGTTTTTCTATTTGTAATTTCTCTGTATGTGGCAAAATCTTTTTTAGTAAAGTAGGCTTCACAAACTATTGGTCCAGGATTTACAGTAAAAGTTTTCCCCCTTCTGATAGCATACGACAACTTATTTTTAAGTCCCGGATCTAATGGAAATACAAAACCTGTATAATTTGAAAATTGGTAAACACAGCACAATGGCATTGACCATTGTCAATGTTTCATTATTTGAACTGAACTTATTTTGCACACACTGTTATGAACTATTCACAGACTGAGGTCGTTATGTAGCTGGCGTCTCTAGCGGTAAAGCTTCGAAATGCCCATCTTCGTATTAGAAGTATATCGTGTTAAAATATTTATAAAAATTTTGACACATTTAATAATTTTGGAGGAAATTATAGATTTCTATTTAAAAATTATACTTTCTATTAAAACTTCAGTCATGTGGAACTTGAGAATATTACAAGCTCTCAGTTTACAGGTTCTCATCTGAGAACTGGTAAAAGTATCTATTGGATTTTCTATTTATTAATAAAAAAATAATAAACTAAAATATGAATAGGGATGTTGACTATTTTTGGGAAAGTGTTTTAAATCGTGCATAAGTACCTAATATTGCCACAAATATTTATTATTTTTATTTAAATACAACTCAAGCCTTAAAAATCATGTATTTTAAATCCCGTTTCAAATTTCGGTCCAAAACGCCAATACTAGTCGCGTGACGTCACCTGTTCATACCAAAGAAGGCTCAAAAGTTTACACGAGAGCTACCATCCTATAGATGCGTATTCTGTGCTCATAAACGTTAGTAAACTGAGGTGATGAAAAGTTATTTCGAAGTCGTTGCTACAGTTACATGTAATTTGACGTTTCCTATAAACAAATAATAATAAATTTAAAATTACACACTAAATATTAACCAAACAATGAAGTTTTTTGACAGCGGCTGAACATATGACATCATGCGCTCTGATTGGTGTCTGTTCTCACGTGACTTGATAGTGATTTTATTAGGATTTATTTATTAAATATTAATTAAATTCCTTAAAAATAAGGAAAAATATAGTGTTTTTTAGTATTTCTATCATAGAAACTACTACTTTTCGTTAAAATTATGTTTTTATTTCAATACATTCAACATCCCTATTGTATAAGTCTAGATAATTCTGGCTGTAGATAACCTTAAAAAATACAGTAAAATGACTTTAGAGCACACTGTATGTAAAAAGTAAACACAGTTTCTGCAGTAGTGTCACATGACATCATAGGCCAATAACCAATCCCGTCCTTCTTATGCAACTTTTTTAAAAATAATTGGCTTGTTGAAAATATATTCAGGTCGGGGTTTTGTTTTTAGATAAATAGGAACAAATATGAATACCGGTACATGTTACGTAGCATTTGGCATTGACCTGGGTTAGTTACACATGCGTATCTGTGACCAAAAGGCAAAATCGTCTATGTCGATTATTTCGCAATTTATATCTATTAAGAAAATAGGTCAACCAATCTATTTGATAATGAACCGATTACGTACAAAAACGAACATATGATATCCGTAATCGTTAGCTTGTTATTTCTAAAAAAATAGAGTTCAAAAAAACTAAAACGCATTTATGTACTAAAAAATGCAAAACAATTTGACGACAAAATTAGCTTTACTGTAAAAAGCGTGGAGTGCTTAAGATCAGTAATACATTTTCCATTTATTAACTAATAGTAAACGTAGAGCTATTATGAAAATTTAAGTAGATAGTACCTCACGCTTTTTACAGTAAAGCTAATTTTTTTGTCAAATTATTTTGCATTTTTTAGTTCATAAAAACGTGTTGTTTCAGTTTTTTTAAACTCTAATTTTGATTATAAAACTGAAAACCAACATTGCATGTGCTATGGGGTAAGAAACGCAACGTACGTAAGTTTTTTTTTATCCTGAAGGTTCTGGTCAGGATAATGGGACAAACTTATTGTACTGTTATTGGTTCTTGATAAGTGTGCAAAGTTTCAGTTTAATCCGACGTTTTGAAGTGGGTGAATTTCCTTTACAAACAAACAAAGTAAAGTATAGTCTTATGATCTACATGTAACATATGAACTTTTTGCTTTTTTGTCCTTGGTAACTAATATAAAATTTATTTGTTGGGAAAAAAGGACACTTTAAGTAAACACTTATTTGTTAATTTGCGACGTTTCGTCCCTTTATTGGAACTTTTTCAAGCTTATAACATTAAATGTTCTGTTTAATAGATATAAATTTTATTTAAACAATTGTTCATAAAAACTTTTATAATAAAACCGTTTTTTTTAAAAATTTTTACGGTTGATGTATAAATTAAAAAAAAAACGGTTTTATTATAAAAGTTTTTATGAACAATTGTTTAAATAAAATTTATATCTACATGTTAACTTTTATATCTACTTAAACAGAACATTTAATGTTATAAGCTTGAAAAAGTTCCAATAAAGGGACGAAACGTCGCAAATTAACAAATAAGTGTTTACTTAAAGTGTCCTTTTTTCCCAACAAATAAATTTTGTAACATATAAACATTTACCAACAGCATTTAATTGTTTTATGAAATTGATAAAAAAATCAAGTAGTCTTGAAGAATTATTTAGAATTTTCTACTTGACTTGATTTCAAGTCAAGTAGCTTTAATATCAAGTCAAATCGTAGATCCCTGATACGAAAGCCTAGGCCCTAGACAATAAACTGGACGATTCTGTCGTAAGCAGTTTAACTTCCTGGCCACGCATATTGTTTATGTTTTGAAAAGCATATATGATGGATGTGTTTACATAGTTAAGTAATAACAATAATTAATATGTCGCTAATAATAGATCGGTTAATTAATCAAGTGTCATCAATCCGTAGCTCCTGCGTAGTTTATAAATAGACGTTTTCATAATACACATAGTCTCAGAACCTATTCCGGTGTCCAGTCTCCGACCGATCAACAGACTCATATCGTGCTTTCACATTCGTCAGTTCACAATAGTAGTTTATGTATTTAGATTATGGAATAAAATATTTAAAAAAAAATATTTAAAGACAAACTTTTGTAACATAACGTTACAGTACCAGTGGTGTGTCCGCCATTTCAAAAACCACTGGTGTGTCCACCATTTCAAAACGTAGAGGTCGTAGCAATGTCACGTGGTCCAGCTGTGAAACGTCACAGCTGGTGTATGAGCGTCGGATCGCCGCTCTTTAAAGAAAGCAGTCAGCGAGTTTTTGTCAAAAGGTGCGGTCGTCGGACTTTTTGGTCTTGAATGAAATATTTATTAAATTTAGAGTCAGTTTTTTTTATTGGATATAAAAGTAAGAGAATTGGTTGTCACGAAAGCTGGTCCTCTGACGATTAATTATACATTTTTATTAAACTAATGTGCTTTTTTTCAGAGGTTTTCCTATTTGGCGAACAAATTCTTGTATTATTGTAATAATTAAATATTTATAATTGTTTTTTTTATTACTTTTGTAATATTCGATATTTATTTTTTCTCTTTTTTCTTCGCTAATAAAAAAAAATATCTATATTAAAATTTTTTTCTATCAATTTTTGTATTGCTCTTTAGTTTTCAGCAGCCTATTTTTTTCAGCAAAGGGAAAACGAATGAAACTAGTTTATAAGTGTTCTGTACGTCCACTGGTACCCCCTAGACTGTTTGAAACCATTTAATTTCATTTCTATTTTATTTTATTGGGTCAAAGTACCAATGGAAGCGTTACACTTTTGTCGAAACGTACTAAAAAGGAAAAAAATAATTATTAACAATTTAGGTTCATAATTATAAAAGCGTGGGCTGTAACATATGATCGTTTATTAGTCACAATCCACGGTTTTATAATTATGAACCTAAATTGTTAAAAACTATTTTAATTTTTAGTACAGTTTAATAAAAGATTGTCTTTAATTTTTTGTTTGTTAATATTTTATTTTGTTCTTTATAGTGTAATAAAACATTGATTTACTAAAGCCTGGGTTTTTGAATTATTTTTTTTTACATAAATGGAAAGATCACATGCAAGTTTTATAGCGAAACTACTTTTATTATTTTGTTTAATTTCATAATGAAAGAGTTATATTTGTTTTAAAAATAATGTTTAAGCTAAGATCCGATAACGCGCCAAAAACCTCTGTGACGTCAAAATGTTTTTATGGTCCTGGTTGCCATGGTTACTTTGATAGTATGTATTAATTATATGATTTACTATATTCATATCCATATTAATAAATGATTGTTAATATTCATAGGTATTTGGATTGACAAGACTTGTTTAAAAAATATTAAAGAATTATTTTTAAACAAGTCTTGTCAATCCAAATACCTATGAATATTAACAATCATGTATTAATTATTTTTAATTTTAAAGTTTAATGGGTATTATGGACAAATTTGATGTGTTAAACTTTTTAATTTATTGCCAGCGTTTCAACAGTCTTTGCTGTCTTCTTCAGGGCTCAAATTTTTGCGCTTTACACATAAGTCAAAATCATTATTATTATGAAGCCATACACAAATACACAACTTTTATCATTTTGACGTCACAAACATTCCTGACACGTTTTGTAATCACGTTATATCTTATGAAGTTTTATACATTTTAATTAATTTGTTATTAATTACCTATGGCTTAAATTTTTTTTTCGTTTCGTTCTTCAATATTATTTACGATATATTATTTAAAAAATAAAAAAAAAATAGTTTTTTTTTTAATTCAAATACTCAAGAGGGTTGATAACAGTTGATAACTGAACTGTTTTGAACAATTCGAATGTGTTCACTGAAACCAAACTAGAGTGTAGATTGGAACAGGTGAGTAATTCCCAAAGGTATGAAATAAAGCAGGTGAGTGATTAGTTAGTCAAGCAGATCTTTGTTTATGCTAGATGCTACGGGATTTTCTATTTTGAAATTAGCGCCATAGGAATATTGCGAAATGTCAACTCTTAATACAAATTGTCTGCAATTTGTTTTTTGCGCACAAAAATATTGTTGAAAATAGGGACATTTTTAAAGCCACCATCTGCCACAATTTTAAAATTAAGTGGCTAACTTCTAAAATTTGCTGTTTCCAAAAATCAGCTTTTTCAAAAATTGTAATAAAGTTAAAATATAGGTGCAAAGTGTAGATATTTTTTTATAGCACTATAAAAAATAAATAGAATATAGTACTGCAGACAGCTATGTATATTTTATTTTGAAACATTTTTAAAATTTTTGTAAAATTTATTTTTTGGGACGGTATGTTTTAAAACTTGTAGAATTTCAGAGAACCTGGCATACTATTTTATATTTTCAATTTATTTCCGATAATAAATTGAAAATCTAATTGATACTGTCATCAGTTCTCGGATTAAGGTCTTGTTACTAGGGGCTCGTATTAGACGAGTAATGATACGCCATAATATAAACTATAGGAGTCCAAAGATCTCAGATATAGCGAAGTCTTAATTTATTATTATTTATGCATTGAAAATCCATGTCAACTTTCGTCAGTTCTCAAACTAGATTTTTCGAATTAATAAACTATAGTAACGCCAAATAAACAACAGTGTCTCAATGGCTAAAATTTTTTTCGCATCGAAATGGTGGAAGTGGTGAGTTGAATGTGGTGGAAGAAGCGTGACAGATAATTTTTTTAATTGATAGTTATGTTCGGGAATTGTAGGTAGTGACTTATAGTAGTTACTGATGACAATAATCGTTTTAAGGGTCATCCAGTGGATTTATAATATTGTATTTTTGATTACTCAATAGATTGATTATAAGAGTAAAAACCAAAATTAAACTTTAAAAGTGTTTGAGGTTAATTTTTTGCAAGTATTAATTATTCTTAATATTCATCTTGTGCATATAGCCTGTGTTGCTAAGCACTTAATAAAAAAAATAAATATATATATTAATAATATTGACTCTACCAACAGTAATAGAATATTAAACAAAACGAAACCACTTGCGATTACTGTTCAAACCAATTTTTTATTTTCAAAACGTTTCGACCAAATTTTGGTCCTTTTCAATTTTATATTTTAAAAAATTGAAAAGGACCAAAATTTGGTCGAAACGTTTTGAAAATAAAAAATTGGTTTGAACAGTAATCGCAAATGGTTTCGTTTTGTTTCATTTTAAATATATATATTCTTAAAATTTTAGAAAATTTTATTTCAATATATTATTTGCATGTATATCTATTAAAAATTAGTTTTTAATCACGCGCATACAAAGTACACGAACCTACTTTTTTCTTTTTGTTTTTATTAATGGAAGAGGCAATTGCCTGGAATATTAAATAAATATAAAATTTATTTGTTGGGAAAAAGGACTTCTTTAAGTGAACGCTTATTTGTTATATAATGCGACGTTTCGTTCCTTTATTGGGACTTTTTCAAGCTTGAACAAAACATTTAATGTTATAAGCTTGAAAAAGTCCCAATAAAGGGACGAAACGTCGCATTATATAACAAATAAGTGTTCTCTTAAAGAAGTCCTTTTTCCCAACAAATAAATTTTATATTAATTACCAAGGACAAAAAAGAAAAAAGTTAAATAAATATACTTGTGCAATTTTTGGCTTTGCTTGAAAGGCAAAATTCGTTATGGAACCCTGTTCTGTTAATGCAGGTTTTCAATTAAAATAGGTTAAAATTAGAGAAGCTGCAGAATAGCCGGGTCGAGATTATTATGCAAGGCTTCTGAGGTACAAGAAGAGGTAGAGGTGATTAGATGTGGTGGTGGGGGGTGGCAATGCAGCAGTTCTAAGAATTGAACTAACGGCATTTGAAATGGGGTCATCTGAGATGGGTGCAGAGTACTAGAGCCAGGCCGAGGCTACACGGTGTCAACAGCCCCGTACGATGCACTCACGATGCACTCTTCGGTGCACAGGGCGCTCCTCATCTACAGGCGATCGTTCCAGTTTTTATGAACTGCGTAAAAAGTTTTAATTCCACGTTTAAAATCGAGAGCGTAATATAAAGCCCCCCATTCACGAACGCGCCAACGGGCCAAATGGCCCCGGGCCGATCCAAAATTCACAATGTGAGGGGAAACTATGATGGATTTGTACGGCTCGGCAGACTCGACTGGATTTTCGGCCAGTCCAAAATCCACGACGCCGAGCCATTGAGTCGAGGCTTGGCGTTGCCGTGTGTGTCGAATCACCGCGCCAAACTCCATTTGACCTTGTCGCCGAGCCAAAATCCGTTCAGTAGCAAACAAATAGTGTAGCGAAGCAGACGTTATCGTGAAGTGCCTAGTAATAAATAGCAAAGCTGTTGTTATAGACCGGGAGATGGTGACACATTTTGGTAAGTCATTTCTTACAGTATGGCGCTTTTAGGGGGGTTCATATACGTAATAAGTGAGAGGAAAATTATGTTCTTACCGGTGGTGCGCGGGACGCAATGGCAGAATAATTAATTGAAATTGCTCGAAAATCCGGAGGTGTCAAACAATTTCTTTCACAAAATTTCTTTAATTTATCGTTATTTAAACAAAAAAAAACCGGCGATCGCTATTTGCCAGCTTCTCCGGTGGGTGTTTAGGCCCGCCATACTTTTTTAAAAATGTTTTTTTTTTTAAATTCATTTCTTACAGGCTGATTTTTTTTAAACAATTGTTTTTTATTAGTCTTGTACCGAAATCACCTTGCCATACCATTCCGACGGTCTAAATACCCGCCATACCCCCTCAAACATGTCAGTTTTCAAAATTCGAAAATCAGTATGGCAGTTAAATCGTGGTCAGTTTACGGTACAGTGTAAATATGATGATTATTATGTAAAAGTGACATGTTTGAGGGGGTATGGTGGGTATTTTGGACCGTCGGAATGGTATGGCAAGGTGATTTCCATACAAGACTGATAAAAAACAATTATTTAAAAAAAAAATCAGCCTGTAAGAAATGAATTTAGAAAAAAAAAACATTTTTAAAAAAGTATGGCGGGCCTAAACACCCACCGGAGAAGTATGGCATATAGCGATCGCCGGGTTTTTTTTTGTTTAAATAACGATAAATTGAAGAAATTTTGTGAAAGAAATTGTTTGACACCTCCGGATTTTCGAGGAATTTCAATTAATTATTCTGCCATTGCGTCCCGCGCACCACCGGTAAGAACATCATTTTCCTCTCACTTATTACGTATATGAACCCCCCTAAAAGTGCCATACTGTAAGAAATGACTTACCAAAATGTGTCACCATCTCCCGGTCTATTATGTTATCACGAGATTTTGTGCGCGACGTGGTAAAAAAATACAGACAGCATCCATGTTTGTGGCAAATCACTAATCATGATTACCACGATAAAATAAAAAGAAATCGTGCCCTCGACGACATGTTAGATTTATTTAAGACGAAGGACCCACATGCCAGCCGGGAAACGGTCCAGAAAAAAATAGGGTCTATTTTCAAAGGGGTGACCATTTCTAGCAATTTATTGTATGTCATCTCATCCATTCGTAAGTAATTTCGCCAATCACTACGCTCAAGGGAGATATGTTGAACCAAGTTTAAATGAGTCAGTTGTTTTCTAGCTGCAAACCATTGTTTTTGCCATTTAGTTTTCGGTTTTCTTTTTTTGGTGTGAATGCAAACAGCAACGGCAGATAAATTTGTTAATTCCTCCTCATCCATAGTCGTAATTAATTTGAAAATAATACGTAATCACAACCGGTCACTTGCTGGTGATATAAAACACTGTGTGGATCGATGCGTTCGTGTATGTCCCTCTAATTTGGACTGAGGACAAATGGACTGGAGCCAAATGGCCTCGAGACAAATGGATCGGTCATGAATGGCCACCTTTAACTGGTTTCGACGAGTTTTGCTTTAAAATTCTAGTCAAAATTGCATTCCTCCCTTGATAAACACTATATTTTACCACGTTTTTAGTGTATTTGCCATAAGGCAACATACACTATTGGCGTTGGTCGGATGGCGGGACCTAGGGGTCGGACTAAAATTTCTCGACGTTTATAACCTCCTAAACACTTTGGTACCATTTTTGAAAATGTTTATATATATATATATATATATATTTATATACGTATATATATATAAATATATATATATATGTGCGAGCAATAACTTTCGAAAGAGTTAATTGATTTTAATGAAATTTGGTCCACGTGTTGAAATCCATCACCGCAAGAAGCCTATTTAAAATGGGCGTAATCGGGGCATTTTAAGGGTAGTTTTTAGGGGTTGAAAAAAGGTTTTTGGGCCCCAAAATACCGAAAAAATTCTCAGAATCGTTTCAAAATTGACATTTAACCCTTTGGTAGTAATTAAAAGGTGTCCCTGAAATTTAAATAAAATCGGCCCGACAGGACCGGACTTATAAGTTTTATGAAAACACTAGTTTACAAATAGTGAATTATTTACTGAAAGTTGTATATAATTTGGTATAGAGGTTCGATTTATAATAATATTGCAATTAAGAAAAAAAATGTTATTTTAAGGGGTGTATTAAGGAGTAAATTTTTTTATTTTGCCCAAAAACCAACTTAAGCTCGCAAAATAAAGCCACACTGCCTGTATAAGCAAATACACTATATTGTCGGCAGGGTTTTGGCACTGCGACCCGGGTTTTTTTAATAGTTTGTTGTCTTGTCTATCTGCCTTATGTTTGTCTGCTTGTTCGGTACAAATTTTGCCATCGATTTTTCATCTACTTCCCGTTATCCGATTGATTTGAAATTTTGCTCACATGTGTAGTTTCGATGGCAATACAATATTAACTAGCTGACCGGCCCCCGGCTTCGTCCGGGTGTAAATCATGATGAGCTACAGACGTGATACTTTAAAATTTTACATACGTAAGACTAAAATGCAGAAAATAGTTATTTAATATACCACCTTTTTAAAATGGACTAAAAAATATAAAATAATTTTTCAAGCGTGAGTGGTAAACTATCTGAGAGTTTACAACCCACGTTTTTATAATGGGCTATGAGAAATGATTTTAGACTTTTTAGTATTTTGTTTATTGAAATTATTATTATCTTCTACACCCATTAAAAGAAATAATTTTTTTCCTACAGTGCGTAGGATATTTTTTTTGAATTTTCATACGAAAACATAAAAAAATATTTCCTTATTGCACAGGCAGAGGTTAACGACCCCAAACCTTTTTAATCTAAAAAAAAATGTCAGGCTTCTCTGTTTTCATGAAAATTCCGTACTGCATATAATATTTCTGGTCACAAGGCCAAAAGCTCTTATGTCGATTTTTTTCTAATATTTAGTATATTTTTATAATAAGCTTTTTTGTTTAATGTTTAATTTTTACTTAAAACACTATCACGTGGAGATGTAATGAACTATTTTATTTTATATGACTCTTTCCTATTAAAAATTATTACCACAAACGTAATTGCATTTCAATACGTTACGCATAGATGTACATATTTTTTATACCTGCCTACGTCATTAAAGTCAAACCCTGTTCGCTTCAAATATTACATATTCCATATCACCAAGCCGCCTATGTTCCCTGTACACTGATTTCACACGGCCAGAATGAGATAGATAGTGTATTAAATATATATTAGTGGGTCGTGATATTTGGCGCGGATTACGTCAGTCTTTTAAAAGAAACATATTTGTTTAATCAATTTAAAAATATATTACGAAGCCGTTTTAAGAAAAGTCGACGACATTATTTAAGATAGACGGAATTTGTTCCAAACACTTAATAAAAGAAAATTGTTTATAGGCTTATTTTACACAAAACCGAGTCCACTAAAATTTTCTAAAACTACAGTGCGAGTAAATTTTTGCCATAAACGAGTTTGTCTTGCCGTTGCAGATATAGGTACATATGCAAATTTTATATTCTCTCAGCGATTTCAGCGCATATTTTTTCAATAAATTTACTCTTTTTTACAGTTATGTTTTATGCAAAGGGCGTTTTAAAAAAATACCACGGCTCATTTGAATTGTCAAATGTATTTCCGCCCTGCTAGAACGTGACTAAGAATGACGTAACTTTATATTATTAAAGAAGATATTCTATTTATTCGTTCCACACTTTTTAATTTCGCAATTTTAAGAAATTTAGATTTGTATAGGGTGTGTTTAGTATTTAGAGTAAAATTACTCTGCAAACAACATTTTTGCAGTTTTGCTAATTCTCAATATAAATCATATAATGTATAACAAAGTGACAGAAGAAATATATAAGATCACAATCTATGACAAATACAAATCTAATTTAAAATCATCAAAAAACTGTTACAATGTTTCATTATATTTGAACAGCAACGTGCAATGGTAAAATGTAAATGAATACGACGCTATTTACATCCTCTATGGATTTTAATAAAGCATTATTATTATTATTATTATGTTGAAGGAAATATTCCTTAAAAAATTTTGCATCCACAAGCACCCAAAATTTGGGTTCGTCACCGTCATACTAGGGGTACGTGTGGAGCAAGTTGTAACTATAACCGCGTCTCAAACCATGAAATGGGCGATTATTATTATTATTAGTGTATTTGCCATATGGTAACATACACTATTGGCGTCGGTCGGATGGCGGGACCTAGAGGTCGGACCAAAATTTCTCGACGTTTCATAACCTCCTAAACACTTTGGCCCCATTTTTAAATATTTTGGCACAATTATTAAAAATGTATATATATATATATATATATATAAACGTCGAGAAATTTTGGTCCGACCCCTAGGTCCCGCCATCCGACCGACGCCAATAGTGTATGTTGTCATATGGAAAATACACTAAAAAAACATGAAAAAGTAGACGCATAAGTTACAGTACAGAAAAACACCTACAAAAATTCGTAGCGTTTGTCTAGTATTCTTTTGTTTCCTTTTTCCGGTTGGCTAATCATTGTTCTACATTTAAGATATAATATAACTGAGCGATTTTCGGGATTCCTATCTAGGACAGAGTACAATGCTCTAATAATTGTGTACAATAAAACGTCAAAAGTAATTTTTAAAAACTACTTTGCAGTAGGCTATACTTCAAATATGTATATTTCTTAATATAATAATAATACTTTGTTCTACTTGTTTGTTAGTGTATTTGCCATATGGCAACATACACTATTGGCGTCGGTCGGATGGCGGGACCTAGGGGTCGGACCAAAATTTCTCAACGTTTCATAACCTCCTAAACACTTTGCCACCATTTTTAAAAATGTTTATATATATATATACATATATATATATATATATATATATATATATATATATATATATATATATATATATAGGTATATATGTGTGCGGGCTATAACTTTCGAAGAAGTTAATTTATTTTAACGAAATTTGCCACACATGTTGGAATCCATCACCGCACGAAGCCTATTTAAAATGGGCCCAATCGGGCTATTTTAAGGGTAGTTTTTAGGGGTTGAAAAATGTTTTTGAGGCCCAAAATACCGAAAAAATTCTCCGAATCGTTTCAAAATTGAAATTTAACCCTCCGGTAGTAATTAAAAAGTGTCCCTAAAATTTTAATAAAATCGGCCCGACAGGAAAACACTAGTTTGCAGATAGTGAATTATTTACTGAAAGTTGCATATAATTTGGTGTAGAGGTTCGATTGATAATAATAAGATTGCAATTAAGAAAAAAAACGTTATTTTCAGGGCTGTATTAAGGAGTAAAAATTTTTTTTTACCCAAAAACCAACTTAAGTTCGCATAATAAAGCCACACTGCCTGTATCAGCAAATACACTATATTGTCGGCAGGGTTTTGGCACTGCGACCCGGGTTTTTTTTTTTTTAATAGACCTATCACTATGGTCTCTTTATACAGTAATAAATTCTATTCTATTCTTTTAAATTGTTTTCCTTATAGCTACGCAAGAAATTTGATTGTTGTTATAAAAACAAAAAGAAAAGTTATATAAGTTATATATATAGTTTGAAAACCGCAACTTGCTAATGAAAGTGAATTCATTTGTGGAAATAATTTATTTATTTATCTAAGTATTTATTTATTTAATACTAACAGTAACCAGAATAACCAAATAATGCTATTAGTTATAACTAGGTACAGACTGAAGAAGAGAAAAAAAATAAAAAATATTAGAAAAAAATCTAAATAGTTAATCATAGAAAAACATTGATATGTATTCAATATTTTCAATAATTCATCTTTAAAGTTCAATTCCAGATATATGTTATAATAGAAAACAGTATCACGGATAATTGGAATAATGAAAATAAATCAATTTAAACACTCATTGATTGCAACGTTTCGTCTTTTCTTTATTTAAGACTTTTTCAAGCTCTCAATATAAAAAAAGAACATATTATTTTCTACAATTTTCAATTTTTAATAATTTTTTTTGTAATGCTAAATTGCATATTATATCATAATTTAACTATTGTTTAAACATATTGAGAGTTTGAAAAAGTCTTAATTAAAGAAAAGACGAAACGTTGCAATCAATGAGTGTTTAAATTGATTTATTGTCATTATTCCAATTACCCGTGATACTGTTTTCTATTATTTTCAATAATTTTCCTCTTAAACTCTCTAAGTTTCAATTTGTAAATATCGATATTTAAACAACTGACCTGATTAGTTAACCTAATCATATTGTACAGAAGACAGCAAAGCATGTAATTAATTTGATAGACATCAGGCATATTACTAAAACCGCATTTTTTAAGGCTGATCTGAGGAACATTGAAAATCTATCTATTAATTATGTATACAAAAATCGATGTGTTTATGGTATGTTCCCTATGGACTCTAAGACTGCTGGACCGATTTTGATGAAATTTTCAGGCAATCATCAGATTAGCCTAACGGGAGATTCTGTGAAGTTTGGTAGCGATCGGATCAACATAATTTTTTTGTTTTTTGGCAAATTTGATTATTCTTCGATTTTTGAACATTCACAATTAAAAGCGATTGACTTCGCGCAAATTCAATACACGTTGAGAATTTTATGATAATGATTCTCATCTTTTATAGCTATAGATAATTATATAATCAGTGCGAGTAAGTAAATAATTATACACTCATGAATATAAAAAAATATAAAAGTTTTGTCATACACATTGAAAAACAGGCATTGGAAAACACGACTTGTTTTATCTGTAACAGAATAAAATATTTTCACTCTCTGGATTACCTTTCATATTCCCGGAACACCTTTCTAGGAAAGTTCAGTGTAAACAACAATATAAACCCATTTAAAAAACCCGGGTCGCAGTGCCAAAACCCTGCCGACAATATAGTGTATTTGCTTATACAGGCAGTGTGGCTTTATTATGCGAACTTAAGTTGGTTTTTGGGCAAAACAAAAAATTTGACTCCTTAATACACCCCTTAAAATAACATTTTTTTTCTTAATTGCAATATTATTATCAATCGAACCTCTATACCAAATTATATACAACTTTCAGTAAATAATTCACTGTCTGCAAACTAGTGTTTTCATAAAATTTGTAAGTCCGGTCCTGTCGGGCCGATTTTATTAAAATTTTAGGGACACTTTTTAATTACTACTAAAGGGTTAAATGTCAATTTTGAAACGATTCTGAGAATTTATTTTGGGGCCCAAAAACATTTTTTAACCCCTAAAAACCACCCTTAAAATGACCCGATTACGCCCATAGTAAATAGGCTTCTTGCGGTGATGGATTTCAACACGTGGGCCAAATTTAGTTAAAATCAATTTACTCTTTCGAAAGTTATTGCCCGCACACATATTATATATAACATTTTTAAAAATGGTGCCAAAGTGTTTAGGAGGTTATGAAACGTCGAGAAATTTTGGTCCGGCACCTAGGTCCCGCCATCCGACCGATGCCAATAGTGTATGTTGCCATATGGCAAATACACTAACAAGCCATCAACAAACTGTTAATTTTTCAGTTAGCTATACTTTTCCTATTCCTATAAATTTAACGGGAAGTAGGGACACCGTTCCAGAAATAGCGATCGATCTTCATTTCTTCTTCCCCGCTGTTCTCCGAATTCCTATTTATAGCTATTCCAGTGTCTATTTATAGAACATGGCGTTATCTCTCTTTGTGTTATTCAAATGTTTCTCCACACGCTTTTCTTTCTTACTCATTTATTCTTTCCTACATCTGTTTCGTTTTTTGTATATGTTAATGTCAAAGTAAAGTGATACGTAAAATTTACTTTTTTGTTATGCTAGGTTTCTGATACGACTGTTAGCTTTAAAGTTAGATTTTAGAATATCTTTTGTTTCCAGCTAAATAAAGATACCCATTAGGAAATGTCTGTTTATACGGGTACTGTATAAATAAAATAATCACTATTTATACGGGTACTGTATAAATAAAATAATCTCTCTTTATACGGGTATAAATATGTTTTTTTTTTTTTAATTAAGAAAATTATACAAAATAAACGCTAGAAATCGGAGTTATTTTAGAATAATTATCAGTAAAAACTTTATATATAACTGCAGTATAGTTTGGAATCCATAAGGCCAAATTTATATAATTTGAAGCATTGCATTTCAATGTATGTAAATTCGATAAAAATAAATTGTTTTTCTTTTTAATACATCAATGTATCTTTATTAAAATGTTCAATTTAATTGATTTGTTATAAATAGAAAAGAAAATGGCGTACATCTTAAACACACTTCAAAATCAAACGTTTCACCATTTCTGGCATCATCAGTGATAAGAAAAAATATACTTAATATCTATAATAAAAGAGAATTATACAAATTTGGCCTTATGGATTCCTATTTATTTTTATCGAATTTACATACATTGAAATGCAATGCTTCAAATTATACAAATTTGGCCTTATGGATTCCAAACTATACTACATTTATTTTAATTTGACCGTATAAAAAAATAGGAAGAAAAAAAAAAAACAAGGATTTATACCACCCATACGAACTGAAAAAAACTTAAAATGTGCTGCCACCATGAGTCAGCATTTAGTACTTACATTGGTCAAAATATTTTTTTGCAAAATAATTGAATTTGAAGTGATTAATCTAACATACACTTTTTTCAGTGAGTAATAATTTAATTAATTAAATTTAGTTTTAATATATATTTATATACTATTTGTTTTGGTATAATTGTTTTCCAGTATCCGTATTAATAAATGTAGGTAGGCTATGTCTGTTTGTTGGTTTTTTGAAAATTAAATATATATTAGAAATTGTTGCGTCCATATTTTTTAAAACATACACAATTAAGTCAGCAGGAAAGTGGACCAAATGATTTTAATCAATAAACCAATTATTAATTTTGCGACGTTTCGATCATTTCGCTTCATCAGGCATCTATAAAGTATAGCACATGTTATGTACCTAATTTTAACATGTGCTATACTTTATAGATGCCTGATGAAGGTCAAATATATGATCGAAACGTCGCAAAATTAAAAACCCGGGTCGCAGTGCCAAAACCCTGCCGACAATATAGTGTATTTGTTTGTATAGGGCAGTGTGGTTTTATACTTTTATTATGTGAAATTAAGTTTGTTTTTGGGCAAAATAAAAAATTTAACCCCTTAATACATCCCTTAAAATAACATTTTTTTTCTTAATTGAAATATTATTATCAATCTAACGTCTACACCGAATTAAAGACACCCTTCAATAAATACCTCACTATCTGCAAATTAGTGTTTTCAAAAAATTTGTAAGTCCGGTCCTGTCGGGCCGATTTTATTAAAATTTTAGGGACACTTTTTAATTACTACTAAAGGGTTAAATGTCAATTTTGAAACGATTCTGAGAATTTTTTCGGTATTTTGGAGCCCAAAAACTTTTTTCAACCCCTAAAAACTACCCTTAAAATGCCCCGATTACGCCTATTTTAAATAGGCTTCTTGCGGTGATGGATTTCAACACGTGGGCCAAATTTCGTTAAAATCATTTAACTCTTTCGAAAGTTATTGCCCGCAAATATATATATATATATATATATATATATATATATATAAATATAGATATACGTATATATATATATATATAGATATACGTATATAAATATATATATATATATATATATATATATATATATATATATATATATATATATATATATATATATAAACATTTTCAAAAATGGTGCCAAAGTGTTTAGGAGGTTATGAAACGCCGAGAAATTTTGGTCCGACCCCTAGGTCCCGCCATCCGACCAACGCCAATAGTGTATGTTGCCATATGGCAAATACACTAATAATTGGTTTATTGATTAACATCATTTTGTCCACTTTCCTGCTAACTTAATTGTGTATGTATTAAATATATAGCAGGCAGGGAGGCTCTGAAAAACAAGACGCGGTGTAGACGTCACCGAAAAAAGACGTAAAGACGAAGCCGGGAAATTGTGTGTGTTTCATCATAATATTAAATAGTTCATTATATTATTTTTTTTGATTTCATCGTTTACTGTATATCATAGTGTTATTATGTTAATATTTCGTTTCTATAATAAAATAATTTAAACCCTAGACAAGAACAAGTAAAAAAGCCTACATAAATATAAAATTATTTGTCCGGTATCCGGACGAATAGGCGCAGCAAGCCAAAGTTTGTGAAGCTTAATGCTTAATCACAGTTAGTAAAAACAGTAATAAAATGAATTTTGCGACCACAGTTCGAAATTTTCCGAAGGCATTTTTTACAATTGAGGAATCGGTCACTTGAAAAAGATAAAATAAAAATGGTTGCTGCTATAACCTGACGGTAACATATGCTAAGGCAGCAGACACGCTTATCTATCGGTTTTTATTTCCCTGAACACTTTACCCACGCTGTATAAATAAAATATTTAGTTGGCCACTTATCTTGACGTTGCAGTGTAGATAAAATGGAACAAATTCGATTTCAAAACATCGTACGGTGCCGTAATAATAGATTGTATAGTCAGCATGCCAGCGAGTTTTAACAGTCACACGAGCCATAATATCATTGCGTTCGAAATATACATGGTATTTTTCCCCCCAAGACCCGATATTGTAGTTAAACTTAAAGATGGGATATTTCGAGTGAAAATTATTGAAATATTCGATTATTAAAATATCTCGAAAAAACCTAACATTTACTCGCACGCTATCTGTAACAACGGGACGAAAGAATTTTCTCGTGCACACTGATTCGTGAAACTGTCGCCATTCAGTAGTATAGCTAACAGTTGTATTTGCGGATAACCTCAAAACTGCTCACTTGGCAGTTATTAATCTTTTTATATAAAATGGTGAAAGTACGTACTTTCGACCGGGTATAAAAAATAACTACACAGGCAGGAATTTCAACTTTCTGACCTTGTGGTGTAATATACTATTAATTTATTATTTTTAACTTCCCGCTAAGAAAATTGAAAAGTTATTGGTTTCACCCCGATTTTCGAAATTTGAGTTTTTGTCAGATCTCGACGTTTTAAGATCCTTGGAAGCTATTCTGACGATTTTTGAAGTGATGTCCGTATACTGTGTATGTGTATGTAACCCTCTCATAACTTTTGAACGGGTGGACCGATCGAAACGCGGATTGCGGCATCTGAAAGGAACTTGATGAACTTAGATTTCCTGAAAATTGGAACTGATTCGGCCAGGTAGATTTTGAGAAATCTCAAAAATAAAGCTTTTTGGAAAGCAGTTTTTTAAAAATATTTTGAAATATTTTCGAAACTACCGTACCGATTAATTCCAAAATCTAATCAGCTCTATTCCTCATAAAACAACGTCAATCGCCGCAAACCGCATCAAAATCGGTTAATCCGTTCGACAGATATCGTCGGAGAAAAATTCTGAAAAAAAAGTTTTTTCAAAATAACTTCTCAAATTTTTGTTTGATTGATTTTTTGGTAATAAGTTATTTTTTTGTGCTTGAAAAACTGCGTCGATTGCCGTAAACAGCATCTCGATCGGTTGATTCGTTCAAGAGATATCGTTGACAAAAAATTTGCAAAAAAGTGGTTTTTTCAATATATCTTTCCAAATCTTTTTCAGAATTTTATAGCGGTTTATAGTTTCATAGTTTCGGAAATATTTTGATAATAAAAAAAAATCAGATGTTCTTTTGTTCCGAAGATCTGTCAAAAAGAAATTAGGTAGCTGACAAGCATGCTTTTATTAATTTTTACGTTAAATCATATTATGTAGCCGTGGAAACAAATACCATAACCGTAAACCGTGAACAGAATTTTTATTTTATTATAATATTTCAAATGTCAATATTTATGAAGTTGGAATGATCCTGTCGCCCAATTGGCTGGAATTTTTTAATATAACTTGTAACAAACATCGTAGGGCTAAGCCACATCTCAATAGATTGGAAACAGCGGGAAGTTCCAGGGATGGCCTGCAGGGTCAACCGTTTTTCAAATTTTTTTATAAATGAACAGAAAACAGAATGTGCGACTTTTGAAAGAATCGGCCTTGAAACATCATACAAAGTGTCGCCTCTTGTAGAAAGTACATACACTCCTATAATATATTAAAATTAGCGATTCAATAATCGAATTGAGGCCGTACGCACTTAAAGCTTACAAAGCTTAATGCAAACAGAACAAATAAAAGTTCCTTGTTTACAAGATTAAAAATAAAACTGATGACGTCAAAAAACTGCGATACAAAACCGATCGAAAGCTATATAATTATTATATAATGTTTCTAATTACTGGCGGTGCAAACAGTATTTTAATTCTGTAATCGGTACTCAAACAAAAGAACTATGGCATGTGGCCATTGTCGACATATAAGTCGCTACTTACTCTGACGTCAAAGCAAACTTTTATGTTTCACTGTTGCCAACATGACGGTTTTTCGTATAATTGTTTCAAACAATTGCTATGTATTTCACTACGGTTGAAGATTTAAGGTTATATACTTTATGTTTCGGAAACCTCTAATTTCTGTGGAAAAGCATATTCAAACTTTGATGTTAATACTTCAAAATAAAGACGAAATATGTATTATGCATCCCATTTGACTTTTAGCCAAATTTTATCGTTTATTTGAACATAATAAATTATTTTAAATCAGTTAAAAACAAGAAAACGTTATTAAATGTATTTTTAATTTGAAAAAAATAATTATTGAGCAAGCCAAATGGTCGGCATTTTTAACTTTTTAATTTAGTATAATAGCTTTTGTCTGCTATAATTGTTAAGAAACATTCTGTGACTTAGGACCATATTAATAGTGGAAAGTTCATCTTTGATTCATTCAAGAACCATCGCTACTGTGAGAGTTAATGTCCAGCTATAGCTAAAAATAATTGGCTCTTGCATGTAGTGAATTGAAGTGTTGTAAATCGCTATATTATGATGGATTAAAATGTTGAATTGTGTGCACCGTAGAGTAATTGATAACTCATTCCGCCGCGAAAGTGGAAAGTTTCGGGTTTAAATTCCGACGGTGACGTGTTGGAATAATAATTTTTTCTAATATAGTGCTACAACAATGAATGTTTCTTAACAATTATAGCAGACAGTAGCTATTATACTAAATGAATTCAGCTGGTACGTAGCTACAAGCGTATGTAAAATCTATTAATATGGTATTTTTAACATTAGTTTACAAAGGAAAAACTTCAAAATGTTAATAAACCTTCCCGTTGTTTGAAATCTCGTGATGTGATAATGAAATATCTCAAGTTTTTCATTCAATTCTTAGGACAAAAAAATATGTTTTTTGAAATTTTTAAGTAACAAGCCAATTTTTAGAAGCATAATGTTTAATCACAGGTAATAAAAACAGTTATAAAATGAATTTTGCGACTACAGTTTAATATTTTCCGGAAGCATATTTTACAATCTGGGGGATCAGGCACCATAAGCCATATTAGAATATTTCAAAATAAACGAATATGTGTATATTTTTTAAATTTCTGAGCCCCGAAGAAAATTAGTGAAAATGAATATTTTGAAAAGTTGGCAACGTTGATTCAAGACAGCTGTTTTAATGTAAATCGGCTCTTGTTTTAAAACAAAAAACAAACGCTACTGAAATATGGGAGCGCATTGTTTGATCTTCCTTGTCACTCATCTTAACCGCAATTAAATAAAAATGTCCAGAAGAGATTTCTCTTTGAGGAGCCAAATTTTTGAATTTTTTGAAAGGGAATTTCAAATAAACATACTTTTTGAAATGCGTTGATTATATAGCGATAGGAGCTTTCTTAATGTTAAAGAAGCAGAAGTATAATAATTAAAGCTACTTAATTTAAATTCAACAACTGTTGATGTTTGCAATAAAAGTTGATTTTTGAATATTTGGGACTTATTATGTATTTAACATAAAACCGAAGTACAATTTACGTGAAGTGAAAGCGTAGACCAAAAGGTGCTGGAAGACAATTTCGCTCTACCCTGATCAAGGGCTAGGGCCGGCGCTGTGGGTAATAAAAAGAAATACGTTTCTAGTTTTAGTGTTGAATATTTATTTTTATATTATTAAAGTTTAACTTTTTTAGCGACGTATCTGTTTGAAAAAAGTAAAAATCGAGGGGAAGTAGAATTGTCCCCGAAAGGGAAAGTTAGTTTGTCTCCTAAATTACATGAAACTGACAAAGACAGAAGTTTATTGTGGATGAGATGATAAGATCCAATTTATTCATGACAAAATTATAAAATAAGAGGAATGATTAGGATCAATATAACGAAAATGCTAAATTATCTTAGATAATTAAGAGGTTGACTCTAATTAAAAGCAGTTAATTAGAGTGGTTGTGATCCTTGATGATTGTTGGAATAAGTTTGGATACAATCCGTGGCATAGGATCAATAAAACACAATACTGAAGTTAAAATTGCATTCTTACTAACGTTTCGGTGTGCTTTACATCATCTTCAGAGTTCGAATGCTAATAATTAAGATAATCTAAGATAATTTAGCATTTTCGTTATATTGATCCTAATCATTCCTCTTATTTTATAATTTTGACAGAAGTTTATACCTTGCTGCTAAGTACATGTGTACTTATTATATTATTAATTAGTTTGACATAATATAAAATTAAACTTGGGAATAATATTAAAAACTAAAGAAGTTAAACTTCTTATGTGAGCTTATGAGGGTGAGGCTCATTATATTTTTTTTATTTAAATGCGTCTATCATTATAGTTTTATGAAGTTGGGATCGTAGGGAATTGGACAGCTTATGAAAAGAATTAACTTTGATTAAGTTGAACGTTTCGTTACTAATTGCAACATCTTCAGCAACTTATTCTTATAATTCTATTGTTAATTTTGTTGATATTATTATCATCTTGTGGTAAATTCCCTACGATCCCAACTTCATTAAAATTATGGACACGAATTTACCAACATTATAGTTTTATCTCAATATTGTTCACGTCCATTATAATTTTATTGAAGTTATGGTTAACTAGTTAAAGGTATTATTTCAATTCTATTAAAAAAAAATTATAATTATTTCATTAACTAATTTGTATTTTTTATCATTTCAGTTTTGCCCGAAGAAGTTAAAAGAAATTAACGAAACGTCGCAAAATTTTTTAATTTAGTTTATCTATATTAAAATTCAATTGTCCAATTTCCCGTGATTAAATAAAAAACTTATTATAGTTTTATGTTCCCCAGATTTTTTTCAAATTAACTGTGTTTCTAGGAACACATAACATATATATAGTGTTAAAACCAGGTGACCTTTCCGAGCAGACTTCAGTCCAGTGACCGCGCCGATTAAACACTGGACCGGATATGCTCTAACGAACATCCGGCTTTTGTTTTAACGTCATCATTTCGAAATATCAATAATTAACGCACTTTAGTATTTGCAATGAGCTCAGAAGGTGTGGTCTGTTTGCGTTATTCAAATTTATCTACATATACTGCAAACTCTGTTACTAGGGTACACCGTTACGATACAAGCGATTTTGAAGTGAAATTTCTTTACGCGCGGTAGAGTGAATTGGATTAAAAAGCAAATCTCTGCATATAAATAAAATTGAATGTTCTGTTTGTAATGTCAAAAAAACCCGGGTCGCAGTGTCAAAACCCTGCCGACAATATAGTGTATTTTCTTATACAGGCAGTGTGGCTCTATAATGCGAACTTATGTTGGTTTTTGGGCAAAATAAAAAATTTGACTCCTTAATACACCCCTTAAAATAACATTTATTTTCTTAATTGCCGTATTATTATCAATCGAACTTCTACACCAAATTATATGCAACTTTCAGTAAATAATTCACTATCTGCAAAGTAGTGTTTTCATAAAATTTGTAAGTCCGGTCCTGTCGAGCCGATTTTATTAAAATTTTAGGGATACTTTTTAATTACTACTGGAGGGTTAAATGTCAATTTTGAAACGATTCTGAGAATTTTTTCGGTATTTTGGGGCCCAAAAACATTTTTCAACCCCTAAAAACTACCCTTAAAATGGTCCGATTACGCCCATTTTAAATAGGCTTCTTGCGGTGATGGATTTCAACATGTGGGCCAAATTTCGTTAAAATCAATTAACTCTTTCGAAAGTTATTGCCCGCACACATATATATATATATATATATATATATATATATACGTATATATATAAATATATATATATATATATATATATATATATATATATATATATATATATATATATATATACATATATATATAAACATTTTTAAAAATGGTGCCAAAGTGTTTAGGAGGTTATGAAACGGCGAGAAATTTTGGTCCGACCCCTAGGTCCCGCCATCCGACCAACGCCAATAGTGTATGTTGCCATATGGCAAATACACTAATAATTGTAGTTTTAAAGATTCCTAGAGCGAATTATCAGTTCTCAATCAGTTTATTCTGTCTGTCCGGGCTAATCTTTCAAACTTCACAGACAGGTAAAGAATTATGCCTAAAGTGATCTTGGCTATAACAATCAAAGAAAGCATAGTTACTTCTTACCACAACAGATTTATTCATTGAATGTACATTTCGAGAGCAAAGCTCCCATCTTCAGCAAACATTACACTGTTTGCTGAAGATGGGAGCTTTGCTCTCGAAATGTACATTCAATGAATAAATCTGTTGTGGTAAGAAGTAACTATGCTTTCTTTGATTGTTATTGTTTCAACCACAGTGCTCATAATATATATATATATGATCTTGGCTACATTTTATCGCAAACATAACCCTTATGAGAGTGAGAAGGGTAATGGAAATCTTATAAAGGATACGATGTGTTTTTGAAATTACTTAAGTAAAAGAAATACATGTTCGGCGGTCTTTTGAACGCATTACCCGAACGGGGAGGGAGTGGGTTTTATATAAAAGAATTTAACCGGGTACAATATATCTACTATAAATAAATAAATAATCTCGCAGTCCAAATGAAGAGGACAGTGTTGTTTAGAAGTTAGCGTGCTGGCTTCTTGAGCCGACTGTCGTGGGTTCAAATCCTGTCTCTCTGCTCATGGATGTTTTGTGATGTCGTTTAGTTTTAAGTGATTCTGTTATTTGATGTAATTATGAATATGAATTTTTACTTGTAAAAGAGACTTACAGAGAGTCTATTACATTGTCAAGTAAAATAGTTACAAGTCATTCAGACTATAGCAGTTTTTTCCTAATAAAAATTTTTTTAATGCGCACGCAAATTTGTTGTGATCTTTTATATTCATTAAATTATTCGAGATCATATTGTGCACTCGTATCAGCGTTGCCAGACGTCCCGATTTTGGCGGGACGTCCCGATTTTTAAATCAAAATTAAATGTCCGCGCGGGACAGGCTCAGTCCCGCTTTTCGGGGATAACGCGACTGTGCGTAAATAATTATTCTCTTATTGCAAGTTGCAATTTGTAACACTCACTCTTCAGACTATTGTTTGAAACGCCATATTTTTCTAATGAATAAAACTTTTTTGATTTTGATTTCTGTTTTTTTTATTTTTTTTATTCAGAAGACGAATAAGACTCAACTATTTAACGATAGGGTAAATCTGATTTAAAATATCATATTTTTATTAAAATACATTTTCTATGGCTATTTTTGCTATCTATAGTCACGTAAACGTAATTTGAACTCAAATAAAAAAATAAATATTTAAAAACTTCTGATTATATATGTTTTTTTACTATGTCCCGCTTTCGACGAAAGAATCCCGCTTTTTTCACTCAAAAAGTTCCAAAATCCCGACTTGGCAAAAAAAAATCTGGCAACACTAACTCGTATTATGGCGTTAGTGATTATATCGCTAATGACCTAAGTTGTCGAGCGTCTATAATTTACAATAAATTAAATAAGCCCGAATAGACACCCTGTACAGTGTACAGTTCACTGGTACTTTGTCAACGATGTAAAAACTTTTCCTTGAATAAAGTGGCATTAAACTGTTGATCGAAGTCTTAAAAGTTCATATAGAAAGTTTTGTTTAGATTGTAGGCAGCTGAATTGACATTTAAAACAAGCCAACTAATTTTCCCCACGTTACAAATATTTTTCTAACAAAGTTCTACGTATTTCCAAAAATTAAAAAGCAAACGAATTTCATTTATGACATAACCAAAAATAAGGACTCTTTTAGGCTTTCTTTAAGAAAATATGAACAAAAAGTTAGGCATTGTACTATATTCATTATCGGAATATTTCAAATATAGACTTTTTTTCTTTTTTGTCCTAGGTAATTAATATAAAATTGATTTGTCGGGAAAAAGGACTTTTTAAGTAAACACTTATGTGTTATTATAGCGACGTTTCGTTCCTTGCTTGGAACTTTTTCATAGCTTTATAACTATTAAATGTTTAGATCAAGTAGCTTTAAAAGTTAAAATACACATATAAATATAAATTTGAGTTACACAATTGTTCATTAAAAGTTTATAATAATTCCGTTTTTAAAAAAAAATATATTTACGGTTGATGTTCAAATTATTTATATATAAATAATTTGAACATCAACCGTAAATATATTTTTTTTTTAAAACGGAATTATTATAAACTTTTAATGAACAATTTTGCACTAGTGCGTAAAATAAAATAGCCGTAGTCGTACTACCATTTCCATAGTAAATCATAATTTATCAAAATTAAAAGAAGTGAACTTGTTCAAAATTGAACTGGCATAAATCTTGAAAATTATGTAAAAATCAGCTATTTTATAGAGGATAGGATATCTCATGACTCGTAAAACTCGCAGGCGCTCCTATTTGACATAATATCACATTCACCATAATATGTAAACGAGCTAAGGCGTGAGGAAAATGTTAAAATTGGATTTCAAGTATCACAGTTCAAATTTCCTCAATAGATGGCAATATGAAAAATTTGAATTTTTCACGTAAATATGAAAGCAATGAAAGTTATAAAAAGAAATTTGAAAAAAGAAGAACGAACAGAACGTGACCAAATGGATCTTGTCCGATTCAATTCAATTTTTTGCAGGACAATAAAAAACGCCACTCAAGTTATGAATGGTGTTAAAAATATACACTGACAATGGAATATATTTTCTAGTCTTGTTATCTTAAGCACGTGTCCACTAACGTGGTTTTATCCTTCTTTAAAAGAATAACGAAATATGCAAATCTAAAAGGAACGTTGCAAAAAATATCAAAAATTAATTTTCTAAATTGTCTTCCCTTTTAGGGAGTCTTGTAACCGTGAAAGCGAGACGCATGAAAAGGCAGGGGAAGTAGGCTTGCGACGTCACATGGAGTCTTTTTCCAAACAGTTGGGACAACAATAATTGAAAAACCAAGCCATGGGCATCGGTGACGTAAGCAATCGACTCAACCAATCACAGACTAAACCATGTTTATAGTCTCTCAGGCTGGACGTTAGCATTGTTGTAGGGTTGACAAGGCGAGATGCGTGACAGGGTGAGGGAAGTAGGCTTGGGACGTCACATGGAGTCTTTTTCCAAACAGTTGGGACAACAATAATTGAAAAACCAAGCCATGGGAATCGGTGACGTAAGCAATCGACTCAACCAATCACAGATGTAACCATGTTCATAGCTTCTCACGCCCAATATCTAGTATTCTAGCTTCTATTATAAATATTAATATTAATTACCTATTAATTCGATAAAATATTAGACTCTCATAAATCGTGTGTTTATTTAGTTAGCTATTTGAACAACTTCAAATGAAGCTAGGTATATACTTTAATGTTTTACCGTTGACAACTGTAATGGGAAAAGTTTCAACAGCTTCCTGGTTTTTTAAAAAGTTGAACGAACTGACATGATCAAAAATAATGCTACGTAACAATTTATCAAGATGGGTACGCGAGATATAAAATAAAATAAAATGAATTACGGCTACTAATTGAGTTAAAACTTTACAAAGTTCAAAGTACGCCGTCGATTTATACTGTGACCGGGGAAAGTACGCCTGTCGAAAGAATGTGCATAGCCGATGGTTTCGCGGAATTCTCATTATTACATGCGAACTGACTCCCTTTACCCCTAGGGCCTAGACGTTCTTTCCTTGGGGGTTAGAATAACTTTTTCGTCGTTAAAACCAGTGAGCGATTAAAACAGTTCTGTTTGTTTTTATCCAAATGGCAAAGTCAAAATGAAGGATTAGGTTTTTAGCGGTCTATTTCTTGCAAAATTATATTTAACTAAATAGGCTAACAAGTAGGCTATATGAATGATGTTAATTGTAATAAATGCATTTTTAAGGTAGTTGTCGTGGTTAAGGCACACCGTCAGAAAATTCTTAATTTTTGTATACTTATTAAGGACATGATAATACAATTACCCTGAAAATTTGAAGTCGATCGACCGTATATAATTCGAGATAAATTCAATTAAAAATTGGATAATTAACATTGATTGTATACGATCACTGTAGTTCTGAACCAGTTTCTTATTTATAAAAAAGAACTAATTGTCAGAAACTTTCCAAAAACTGACAGTCTTTCAATGCATTTGTTATGAGTTTAAAAAAAAATAAGAAAACATTTTTGACCGTCTAATTATTTATACATAACGGTTTAAAGTTCAACAATTTATAGAAAAGTATACATGCATATGAATACTGTATGAGCTACGTTTCCACGGGTACAGTCTTGCGTACAAATTATGGATCACTTAGCTACAAGCTAGTATACTTTTGTGGCGCGTATAATCTATAACTTTTTGACAATATTGTACCACGACAACTACCTTAACGGACTAGTGTAGATTTTAGTCCATGCTTACGTAGTTTCTGAGACGTGTCTACTAGTTTCGACTGGACCGATTAAAAAAAAAAAATTGGATCATACTGAATTTTATACGCTTCGATTAATTATCACCATAAAGAAGATGATATCGTTTTTTATTCGCGAGATTTCGTCTCAGAAAAAAATGTCCACGTATGTACTACGTACACACAGCGAGAGACAAATATTTGGACGAAAATTAGATTAACCTTTTTTAGAAATTTGTTCAGTTTCTCAAAAAAAAAAAAATCGCAACTAATTTCGAAAATTTTCTATATACTATATATAGAAAATCTTTTTCTGCTGAAGTTACTTAAAATGTATTTTAAATTTAAAATTTATTTTCTATTCAAAAAATCATCCAAAGACAAACATAAGCGATGTTATCTTGTGACCACATATACTATGAAATAAAATTTATCAAAAAGACTTCAAGTCTTTTGTTGGTCATTCTGAAGTCCCATTTGATAAAAAAAAAAACAAACAAATAAGCAGATACAGGGCATTGTTTTAACTGGGTCATCAATTTTAAAAGGGTGAACGACCTCTCGTCACGAGAGTAACAGAAGGGTATTGGCGAAAACAAAACATCGGAAACACTGTCAGTGTGCCGTTGTCATAGTAACGCGTCATTATATCCGTGACGTGGCAATGACGTCACGGGAACTTGCATGCAGCGGGAGGGGTGGCGCGCGCTCCTCTTTGCTGCCGTTGCAACGGGTTGGCCTGGATTTGAAATGCGTTTTTTGTGTGTCGGTTGAATGATGTCAAGGAACTGGGTCATCAATAGTCACTTAATTTCTGTTAGCCTGATACGACGTTTCTGTGTTTGAAGTTAGAATGGCCTGTCGCCCAGTTGACTGATTTTTTTTTGTTTTTTGACCGGTTTTCAACAAGAATTTTCAAAACTTTTTTTCGTAAAGTTGATATTTTTAATGTTATTAATTTTTAAAAATTAAAAAAAACCCTCACAAATAATGGTGAATGATAGAAAAAGCGTTATTTATTATAGCGTCAAAAAACTGGAATTTGGCGTTCTTTCAATTTTTAAAAATTAATAACATAAAAGATATCAACTTTACAAAAAACAGTTTTAAACATTTCTTGTTGGTCAAGAAATATAAAAAATTGTACGATTGAAATTTTGTTTCTTTTTATTTTTATAAAAAAAAAGTGTTTTTAACAATATCAGACCAGGTTACCGCCTGGGAACATGGGTTTTCATAAACAGTACGGTCTCCTGAACTGTTTTCAACAAAAAAAAATCTATCCGAATTTATTCGGAACGGTAACGCCGATTCCACTTGATCTAACAGCCTTGCGGACAAAGTATTACGAAAATTAGAATATTGGATATTTTAATCAGAAAAAATAAAGTCCTTATCTAAAAACCGGTCATTTGACCAGTTGCTTGCGAAACAAAATATTAGATCTAGGTATGTTTAATGTTATAATTAATATTATTTTCTCTTATAATTATATTGAAATTGTATTTCTGCATTTTTATTTAAAAACAACAGCGTATCATGGAAATAAATAATGTTAAAACTTTAAAAATATTTATTTAAAATAATATATTTATTTACACTACATATTTAAAAATAAATAATAGAACAATGACAACAATTTCCAACATTTTTAATTAAAAAAACGAAAGAAATGTTGCGCTTTTCAATACAAAATAGAACAAAGACAAATTTTGACGATATCAAAACAGCAGTGTTACTTTTGAGTAGCGCATTTTTTGTAATCATCTACAACTTTTTGTCCATTTGCAGGAACAGGTTTAAGCGCGTTGTCTACGCAAGTTTGGGTCGCCTTGAGGATACCATTTTCGTAGGCAGCTATGTCTTTGATCAGTTGATTAACACTTTGGTCAACAGCTGTTCTTCTTTGAGTCAAATTTGTTTTTTCATTATCGATGCATTTTTCAAAATCAGCAAGTACTGGGTGTTTACCGATACACAAAGCAGGGACAAGTTGAGTCCTGGCAAGAATACGATCAATTTCAATTTGGAGTTTTTCAGCCGTCACCAAATAACGGGTTGCATTCACTACTGTATTCGTTTTGCATTTCAGCAAATCAACTTCCGATTTAGCTACGAACTTCGTGAAGTTTGCACCAGTTTGAAGAGTACACTCCAATGTGGGTTTGGAACTATTCTTAACTTGAGCAATATTTTCTACGACAGTCTTAAAATATCCAACTTCAGTTTTTTCGCCATTGATAACAATCACACTGATATTTTTAGTTAATTCAAGGAAAGACTTTTCAACATCGTACAAATCGGTTTTGTCAGCCACCAACGCTTGAGTGAAATTCTGAGCAAACTTTTCGTAATCCTCGAGCGTTTTAATCAGTTCAGCCGAAGCTTCAACGCAATTTTTATAAGTTTTGATTACATTATCACCGAGAGCTTTATTTTGTGTCTGGACATCCGGTAAACATTTTTGAACTTTCGGGATCAACGTTGCTTTGTTCGCATTGAAATCGGTGTCAATTTTCTTGGTGGCGTTCTGAATAAAATTCAATTCGTATTTAGCCGCTTTAACTTCAGCTTCGACACATCTATCAACAGCTCCAAGGATCTTGCGACTTTCACCGCTGATTGCGACGCAGCGGACAACAATCGTACCGAGTTGAAGGTTTAAAACTTTCGTTCCAAGATACAAAAGTTCAACGCCGGCTTTGTAGGCAATTCCTTGAACGGTCGAATTTCCAACACATTTTCCATAATTCAATCCACACTGAGCTACGAATTGGCCGTAAGCACCAGTCTCCACGATCTTACAAACTGCCGGAGTATTGGCGGTTTGGGAGCTATTCAACTGATCCCTAACATTTTCGATGATTGACTTAACTGAAGTGTTGTAACCGGATTGAAGAACGCCCAACAATTGTTTGTCCAATTCGGTAATGGAAGCATTTAATGCTTGAATATCTTTTTGAACGGCCGGTATTTGGTTTTTGATTTTCTCGATTTCTTCGAGAGCTCCTATATCGACATAAGGACGTCGATTGAATAAATTAAGTCCTCTTGGAATTGGCAGTGTCTCGATTTTCTTGCCCAGTTCGATGATTTCAGAACCGTATGAATTTATATCGATTTCAGGTCGCTTCAGTTCTTCATTGATTTCGTGAATTCGGTTTTGAACTTCAGCAAGAACTGTACTGAATTCTTCATTTAGAGAAATCGAAACTGATATCTAAAATCAATAAATTATTTAATGCGTTTGCTTGGCTGCAATATTTCAATTATTTTCAAGTTCTAAAGGATCAAACGTGGACCATTAAACAACATAATAAAGAAATTAGTGGTTGGATTAAAGTACCAGACTAATTGTAAGACAAAAAATAAAATATATATTTACCTGCGCAAAGCAGACTAGCGCAATAACGGTTGCTAAACAAAACTTCATTTTTTGTTTATTTGTTTGTTTCTTAGTACTTCGTAATACGTCGTAAGATAGACTACTCTGCCGATTTAAAAGCTGCTTTATATATTATTTTTTTTAAGTATATATCAACAATCAAGGTGTGATTAAGATTACTAATTTTTTAGGCTCTTTTAAATTATTGTAAACAGATTGTTCACTTGCAGTTTCAGGTATGTAATCAAAATAATTTTAAACACTTTAAAGTTAGTAAAACATAATGTTTTAATCTATTTAGTATTTGTTTATTTTCTACAACATGGTGGCTTCGTCAGACAGATCTTATAATGAACTGTGTTGTGCGAAATATTTATTACAAAATAAAATTCTTAAAAATAATTTAAGATTTTGTATTTTATTTAATTCTAAATGTTTGTTTAAACTAAGAAAATCCGTACTATTTCACGTTTTTGTTGACACTTCTTGAAGACACGAGAAATATTGATTGAAAACCTTTAAAAATATGCCGTTTAGTCTTGAGAAATATTTTCATCTTTATAAATAACTAGCAGCCCGATCCGGCTTTGTACGGGTAGCACTAATTATCTATAGCCATAAAAGATGAGAATCATTATCATAAAATTCTCAACGTGTATTGAATATGCACGCAATTGCGTTTAATATAGGGATGTTGACTGTATTCAAATAAAAACATAATTTTAACGAAAAGTAGTCGTTTCTATGATAGAAATACTAAAACGCACTATATTTTTCCTTATTTTTAAGGAATTTAATTAATATTTAATAAATAAAATCTAATAAAATCCCTCTCAAGTCATGTGACAACAGACACCAATCAGAGCGCATGACGTCATATGTTCAGCCGCTGTCAAAAAACTTCATTGTTTGGTTAATATTTAGTGTGTAATTTATTGTTATTTGTTTATAGGAAACGTCAAATTACATGTAACTATAGCAACAACTACGAAACAACTTTTCATCACCTCAGTTTACTAACGTTTATGAGCACAGAATACGCATCTATAGGATGGTAGCTCCCGTGTAAACTTTTGAGCCTTCTTTGGTATGAACAGGTGACGTCACGCGACTAGTATTGGCGTTTTAGACCGAAATTTGAAACGGGATTTAAAATACATGATTTTTAAGGCTTGAGTTGTATTTAAATAAAAATAATAAATATTTGTGGCAATATTAGGTACCTACTTATGCACGATTTAAAACACTTTCCCAAAAATAGTCAAAATACCTATTGTTAATGTTCAAAAATCAAAGATAAATCAAAATTGCCAAAAATAAAAAAAAAAAACAAATTCTGTTGATCCGATCCTACCAAACTTCACAGGATCACCCGATGAGCTAATCTGAAGATTGCTTGAAAATTATATTCAAACCGGTCCAGCCGCTTTACACACATCGATTTTTGAATACATCTCTGCAATATTATATGATTGTGATAACTTTTGTAATTTAGACCAGAAAGTTCACGAACAAATTTCGTTAGAAATCGATAAAACAGTTGATATACATATTTAATCAAAAAATTAGATACGTCAAATGGAACACCTGAGAAGTGACATTGCCTGATAAGAAAATACTATCGAACCAATTTATCGATGCGCTAAATTGACTTGTGACCCAGCAACAATCCGTTTCTATAAGGCATTGTTAATTGAATATTAATATAACTGATTTGATGTTGAATCACCCTGACGACAGAAAATATAATCGGACGTCATTATTATGAATCATATTTTGTGCATCACGCCACAAAATTATTGTTTCGTCGATTACGCAGACCTGCGTAAACTTGAACTTTATTTATTATAGATTATATACGCTCGACAACTTAGTTCATTAGGCTCTTAAGGGGGGTTTCTACCTTGTTGGCCCGAAAACATGCTGCTTATTCTGGAATTTTTTTCTTGAAAAGTATAATAGGTAAAAGGATGAAATTTTCGCACAGTTGTAGGAAAAAGTTTATTGAAGCTTTACAATTTTTTTCTCGGTGATCCAAGTAAAGGGGGGCAAGGGGGGTACCGAACAATGGCAGCAGGTCAGCGGCGACTCGTTCTCATGGTGGAAGTCCTAGCGTCCGTAAATGAAGTTTGAAACGCAAAATAAAAATATTTTTTTAATCTGTACACTTTTCCGCATCCGTGGTACTAGAACGAAGGAGAAGACATGAAAATTGCAAAAATTATGAGCTTTTTTTTTAAAAAAAAACGATTTTTGGCTCTTTTTTTGTTACTAATTACTTATTTTTTTAAATGAACAATTTTTTGTATGTTTAGAAGATTCTAGTACCACGGATGCACAAACTCCTGATGAAAATGTGTAAAACATTTCATGGTGATTGCTGAATTTTTGCGCCCTGTAGGACTTCCACCAACTCGAAGAACGTGGTTTTGAGAAAAACGCGTTTGAAAATTTGAATTTTAACTGCAAAAATTTATGTTGAATTCCAGGGATCTCAATTTTTTATGTTTCCATATTTCCATGTTTCATGTTTTTGGGGTCGCTGATTACGAATCTGCCATTAAATTTGCAAAATGAATTTGTTTAAACAATTTTTATAAACAAATTTTTAAAACAAATCACACATTTTGCAAGATGTACCGGTTTCGCGGCGGACCAGCGCACTTGACACCGCTCCACCAAACGGCCAATAACTTTCATAATTTACCAGATTTCAACTTGAAAATTTAAGAGAGTATTCTTGAAACATGTATCTGTCTGAAAATGCGCAAAAAAATAACGATTTTTTTTATCCCACAAGGTAGAAACCCCCCTTAAGGGGTTAGGTGGGTTAGAAAATTTCAAAAAATCGATTTATTTTTTTTATCTTATTAAATAGTACAATATGTTTAAAATATTCTCCTAAAATTTCAAATCGATCCGAGTACAATTCTAAGAGATAGACCCTTTGGAAGTTCCGCCCATCAGGCCACGTCAGTGCAGCGCTTCGCAGGTTAAACGCGTTTATCTCAAAACTCAATTTTTTAAGTCGGTGTACACGATTTCTCGAAAAGTTATGGAGCGATTTTGTTCAAATTTTGCACACATCTTTGAAATAACATTATCTAGGCACTGAACGAAGGCTTTTTTTTATTACTATTTTTTTCGAGCCAATACATGGCGAAAATTTGACCAAAAATGTGTTTTTTGTTCAAAGTCTGTCAAAAATTCAAATTTTAATTTTTAACGAAATATTTTTGGTTTTTTGATTTTGGAGGAACCAATAATGAGTTATTCTGTCCACGGCAAGCGCATATTTTTTTTGAGACGTCGAGGGAGATGAGGTACCAACGGCTGAGTTTTCGGAATTTTTAAATAAAAATTTCACAAAATACTGTTTAAATATGTATATTTGATATGCTGAATTGTTTAAGTAAAATATATGATTGTATATATTAAAAAAAAAAAATAGTAAAAATACCCTTTTTTTGAACCTCTGAACCTCACCTAACCCTTTAATAACATAATTACCCAAACTAAACGACATCACAAAACATCTATGAGCAGAGTCAGGATTCGAACCCACGACAGTCCGCTCAAGAAGCCAGCACGCTAACCACTGGACCATACTATCCTCTGCGAAAACTTGAAACGCATCTCGGCACTGCGGTGCAAAAGTTTTCAAAGGACAGATGCAAAACGATTCCAATTTTTAGCTCAATAAACATTATTCAGATTACAGTAAATAATCAGGTTAATCAGACCAAACAATTCAATGTTGACATTAGACTTTCATTTATTGCAACGTTTCGTCGGACATTCCGACTTCTTCAGGCATACAGAACATATACACAAAAGTTACGGTCAACGTTAGAAATTATAAATAATCAAAAACTTATTAACAATGTGTTGATACTTTTTCATGGTATGATGATTTCTATTAATTAATTACTTGTTTCTGATTATTAGTGTATTTGCCATATAGCAACATATACTATTGGCATCGGTCGGATGGCGGGACCTAGGGGTCGGACCAAAATTTCTCGACGTTTCATAACCTCCTAAACACTTTGGCATCATTTTTGAAAATTCTCCGAATCGTTTCAAAAATGAAATTTAACCCTCTGGTAGTAATTAAAAAGTGTCCCAAAAATTTTAATAAAATCGGCCCGACTGGACCGGATTTACAAATTTTATGAAAATACTAGTTTGCAGATAGTGAATTATTTACTGAAAGTTATATATAATTTGGTGTAGAGGTTTGATTGATAATAATATTGCAATTAAGAAAAAAAAATATTTTAAGGGATGTATTGAAGTGTCAAATTTTTTATTTTCCCCAAAAACCAACTTAAGTTCGCATAATAAAGTCACACTGCCTGTATTAGCAAATACACTATATTGTCGGCAGGGTTTTGGCACTGCGACCTGGGTTTTTTTATAATTTGTAATGTTGACTATAATTACATTAGAAATTGTTGCGTCCGTATGTTTTTAAACATACACAATTAAGTTAGCAGGAAAGTGGACAAAATGATGTTAATCAATAAACCAATAATTAATTAATAATTGGTTTATTGATTAACATCATTTTGTCCACTTTCCTGCTAACTTAATTGTGTATGTTGACTATAATTTTTATGTATGTGTTCTGTAGATTGCCTGAGGAAGTCGGGATGTCCGACGAAACGTTGCAATAAATGAAAGTCCAATATCAACATTGAGTTGTTTGGTCTGATTAACCTGATTATTTACTGTGTGATTTGTATGGACCTGAATAATACTACTATATGGATATTATTTCATTAATTGTTTTGAATTACTTTCAGAGACAAAATAGCTACGTAGAAAAAGATGTTGAAGTACATTTGTTTTGCTTAAGTTGCCCGTAACTTCTTTCCTGGGGTGATTGTCTTCAGGCGTCCAAAAAAAAATACTCAAGCGCCAAAAGAAGTATAACTTCAATAATGTCATTTTTAATTTGAATATACTTATCGAGCTGGGTAGAGTAGTGGTGACAGCACTAGACTCGCATTCGGGAGGTACGGGTTCGAGTCCCGGCAGGGGCAGATGTGGCTGGGACTTTTACCTACTGCCTCTCGCCGAGAAACGGTAATTCCTGGACCGGGCATCTTGACTGAGGTTTTCCATGGTTTCCCTCAATTAATTCCAGATAAATATCGAGATTGTTCCTTATTCAAGGCCATGGCCGAGTACCTATCAAACTCCCAGTTCAAAAATTACCTAATTCCTTCATTCGCCCATTGCTATTAGTTAAGTTGAAGTTTTAGAAATGTCTATAAAATAACGGGAAGTGGTAAAAATGAAAACTAGTAATGGTACGAATGGCGTCTGTTATGACATAAAGTCGACAAACGGACGTTAAATGCATTATTATTATTATTTATTATTATTAATTTGAATACACTCATACCTCGCTATACGGCCGCTCTTTATACGGCATTTCACTATAACGGCCCTATTCAATTAAGTCACGTTTTCGATTTACGGCCTAAAATGTTTCGCTATAACGGCAAAAAAAAACTTTTTTTCGATGTCGATATATCTACATGTTGCCAGTCTTGCAATTTAGAATAATTGATTCCTTATACGGCTTTTCGCTTTGCGGCCAAGTTTCGTGGAACGTATCTAGGCCGTAAAGCGAGGTATGGGTGTACTTATAAAATTACGAACAAAACTAAGTTTTCTAAATCAAATATATCTTTATTTGTTGCTGTACTCGCGAAAAAATTATCTTGCGGCGTCGCTTTAGAAACCCACGTTTTTTCGAAATACCATAAAAATTTGCGCACCGTTAGATTACAAATTAATATAAAAAACCCGGGTCGCAGTGCCAAAACCCTGCCGACAATATAGTGTATTTACTAATACAGGCAGTGTGGCTTTATTATGCGAACTTAAGTTGGTTTTTGGGCAAAATAAAAAAATTGACTACTTAATACACCCCTTAAAATAGCTAGTTTTTTCTTAATTGCAATATTATTAACAATCGAACCTCTATACCAAATTATATACACCTTTCAGTAAATAATTTACTATCGGCAAAATAACATTTCTATAAAATTTGTAAATCCGGTCCTGTCGGGTCGATTTTATTAAAATTTTAGGGACACATTTTAATTCCTCTCAGAGGGTTAAATTTCAATTTTGAAACGATTCGAAGAATTTTTTCGGTATTTTAGGGCCCAAAAACATTTTTCAACCCCTAAAAACTACCCTTAAAATGGCCCGATTAGGCCCATTTTAAATAGGCTTCTTGCAGTAGTGGAGTTCAACGCGGGTGCCAAATTTAGTTGAAATCAATTAACTCTTTCGAAAGTTATTGCCCGCACACACATATATATATATATATATATATATATTAACATATATATATAAACATTCTTAAAAATGGTGCCAAAGTGTTTAGGAGGTTATGAAACGTCGAGAAATTTTGGTCCGACCCCTAGGTCCCGCCATCCGACCGACGCCAATAGTGTATGTTGCCATATGGCAAATACACTAATAATTAATCTTAAGGCTAAACTTCAACGACGTGGTTAACTCTTTAACGACACATTTGTCCCAAACAAAAAATTTAAAAGAAGTGAATAACTAAGAAACTAGTGGGTGTCATTTTACATTTATTATTTCCTGAACGTATCTTTTCATTTTTAGTGTATTTGCCATATGGCAACATACACTATTGGCGTCGGTCGGATGGCGGGACCTAGGGGTCGGACCAAAATTTCTCGACGTTTCATAACCTCCTAAACACTTTGGCACCATTTTTAAAAATGTTTATATATATATGTATATATATATATATATTTATATATACATATATATATATATATATATATATATATATATATATATATATATATATATATATATATATATATATATATATATATATATATATATATATTATGAATTCTTTACTGAAAGGTGTATATAATTTAGTATAGAGATTCGATTGATAATAATATTGCAATTAAGAAAAAAAAATGTTTTTAAGGGGTGTATTAAGGAGTCTAATTTTTTATTTTGCCCAGAAACCAACTAAAGTTCGCATAATGAAGCCACACTGCCTGTATAAGCAAATACACTATATTGTCGGCAGGGTTTTGGCACTGCGACCCGGGGTTTTTTTATATATGGCAACACTGCATCTGAACCGTCATTCTTTGATTATGATCACTGGAAATTGAATCATCCTAAATTGTAAAAAAAATGGTTTCTTTCGCTCCTACAATCTTATGGTCCTGAAAGGGTTAAAAGAAAAAGTAAATGTTTATATATAGGGCGTTTATTTTTCATAGATACCTCCATACTTATAAAGAAATGAAAAATATGAACGACCAATAGAAATTTGTTTAAGTGTACGTACCTAAGTTTTTGTATCAACAAAAACAAAACAAAATTCTCTTAGATAATAATTACTAAATATAATCAGTATAAAAATGACTGATAAAAATCGAAATTTAAGTATGTTCTTTAGTTGATTTTTCTGTCTATGATAATAACAGTAAGGGCTTATTAGGTGCAGTAAGACCCCGCCTAACGCGGGAGATACGTTGTAATAAGTTCCCGCGTTATACGAAACAGCGCTAAACGAGAACCGAGAAGAACAAAATTTATTAGTTTTTTTTTTAATTTTGTAACATTGATTGTTAAGGCTGTCGGAACGCTCAGTGTTTTGTTTGTGCTGAGACCCAGCGATAAGGGGCGAGGTAGGAAAAAGACATATTGTGAGTGTGACCTTTTTTAGCTCTGTCTCGCTCAAATCATCCGCACGTTTCAATTTTTGGCTGGTGCCAACTACGAGGCTAAAAAAATGTATTGCAAGGGTGCCGCTGTCAACTGATTACTCTAATTTTTGGAAATATTTTGAAAATTTAAAAAACTTTTCCGAAAAAGGAAGAGTCACTTTAGGTTTGTGATGGAACAGTTTTGTGAAATAAGTACGAATAAGGTCATAGTGTGACATTGAAAACGTGTGTTTTTTTAGCACAATTAATGCCAAATTTTTTCTAGTAAATCGTACATAAATTACAAAAGTAGTCCATTAGAGACCTAGATTTGTCCTTTATCTTCCTTATAGAGAAAGAATTGTTGCAAAATGTTGACGAATAAGTCTACAATCAGTTGACAGCCGAAGCTCTATTTTTGGCTTAAATTCAAAGCGTTCCGACAGCCTTAAATACTTTTTTAATATCGATTTTTGTTCATAAAATATTTATGTAAATCAGATAAAAGTTCGAGTAAAGAAGTTATGTTTGTAATGAGGGAGGTTCCTCATTTGGCGTATTTTGTTTTTTGTGAAGAAGTCATATAATGTCGTTTGCCTTTTTCTGTTTCGTTCAGCAAGCTGTTGTCGAAAGAGGAGATGAAGATAAAAGGAGACACCGTATATCTGTATTCTATCTCATTCTCTCGCAAGCTAGATCCTATAGATGTATATGTTTGTCTCTTTTTGGTGTCGCTTTTTCGTTTCATCGAGTTTCAAATCACAACGGTGCTAAAGAAATTTTCACTTCAAAAATAAGGAAACTAAACTGGGTAATAAAAACACGATAAATATATTGAAGAGTATTTTATTTTTACTAATAATTTGAAATCAAACTGTGGATCACATATCTATATAATACCTACAAAGGCACTAATTGTTGGATAATAATGACATAATTTTAGTTTAATATAAACAACGATATAATTAATTATTTTTATTAAATAACGAAAATAGAAATAAAGTAACACATCGGATATGAATATGAAAATGTTATCGTTAAAAAATTCATATAATAAATAGAATTTCTTTCGATACTTTTGTCGAATCCGATAGGTACTCTGCATTTATTTACGATATTTAATATACAAGGTATTCGCAAAATTAATACTTGTCGTCAACAGACATTGCTAATGTCGAATATTTAGGCATAATTTTTAAAATTTCCAGATAAATATTTTACTCTAGTTGTAAAAAAAGTTTTTTCTCTGCACAAAATATTGCATTTCAAAATTGCTTATTTGTGGATCTTTGGAGCGAAAAATAAAGAACCTTATTTTGTCTTACAAATTCGATATTAGCTGATTTATCTTTTGACCAACTGATATTTATTTCGAGTCCTTGAACCAGATTTTGCGAACAATTTTTAAGAAATTCCTTACACTTCTAATCAGTCGAATAAATGCATATAAATTTTAACGACCTTATGAATGTATTTTGAAAATAATTGTAATAAACAACACACAGATATTGTTAAGTTTTAAAATAACATTCAAATCAGTCGTAAATTTTTTTTAAATGAGCAATAATAAAAACAATCACTGTTTTGAAAATTGATCGAAATTTAGATTTAATGATTTATTTTTAAATTGTCTTGAAACGTGATTTTGTTTTCTAAATATTGTTACAAAGAAAACAATATTTTTTCTAAATTCTTTCGTAACTTTTACTTAATAAGATTATCTACTTAGAATGAAAAAGATGTAAATTTTTCCATCTGAAATATTGCTAAATTGCAATGTATAAGTATATATTATAATTTTTTTAATACGACCCTGTATTCATATTTTCATTACAATAAAATTTTCGGCGACGAAAGATACGATATTAAAAATGACAAATTTCAATTTGTCGGCTTTATCATTGTTTATTAAATTATTTGTTATCTATCTAGAGCAAATGTGGATTAGATTCTATTTTTATATTTTATGTAGGTAAAGGCCGATCTACATTAGAATAACAATTGAACGAGTGTTATTTTTTTTTAAATTGACTTTTAAATTTTTTTGCCAAGAGACAACAGTACGTTTAATTTTTTTTTCGGTACACCAATAAATATTTTCAGAAAAATGTTTTTTTTGATAAAAAAAGATACAATTAATTTTGAAAATATTTACGTATGTAAAAACGTTTAAATAAAATCTTAAAGCGGAACAAAGATTTTTATAAAAAAATCAATCGTATTGCTACATTCTGGTAAGGAAATCCAAGTCAAGCCTTAAATTGAAACTTGATAAAAACTGATCATTTTAGTTTTTATTCATTAAAATTCATGTAATTAAATTTTTATCTAATAATCACAATGCTCCTGAAGAACAGATAGCTGTTATATAATTATTTAATTATCTATTTTTAATATTAATTTCTAACTTTTTCATAATATTTATAATTGACTTACAAAAGGTGCATAAGAAATTTGTGAAGCTATTCTTTTTATACAAGATTAGATCAGGAAATTTGTTTATTTATAAACTCATATCAGAAAAATTAACGAATTATATATTAACAAAAATTGTTTGATAAATTTCCGAAAATAGAAAACTAATCTTTAAAATGAATTCAGATTTCTATTTTTTGATAAATATTTATTAAATCAAAATATTAGAATTTCAAAATGTTAACTCATATGAAGTAGTTTTTGAATCATAAACTTGGAAGTTTTAAAATCTTTTTTGAATCACCATATAAATACCAAACAGTTTTATATTTGTGAATCAAAAACTTATAAATTCGAAAACTAATAACTATGCAATGTTTTAATCAAAACTGAATTTTTTAAAATCTCAATCACTTTTATATTGTAAATGGAATATTTATACAGCTAATATTAATTGGTTTTTCAGTAGCGCATTTTTCTAATTAAAAACTATAATTATTTTTAACAATAGAAAATACTAAACCGGTCAGTCATTGTTTTATAAGTCTTTTTTGTTCACTCGTCAAGGCCAGCACAGCAAAAAAAAATGTCTGTGCTGATTTAAAGTCATTCAACACAATTTTCTTCTACTTCAGTAAAAAATACCAGGAAAGATTTCTGTGTCTATCAATAATGCATTAAGAAGTCTTCCATCTATCGATGGTTGACGTTCGTTATACTGCAACAACACCCATTCTGATTATTCAAACTGTACATTTTATGGCTCGAAAGCGGCACTCTTTGAGTTGGCAATCCTGAAAGTCCTCGAACATAAGTATACGTCACAGGCGATCTTAGAATTCGTTTCGGTTGACTCGGTTTCTTAGTTCTTCTTTTCGAATCGCTTTGGCTGCAGCTTTGCGACCGACTGGTGTTAAGAGTCAAATTTTGAAAAACTTTTCTAACACTAGTAATCGAAAGTCGTTTATCGCTGCCGGTTTCGCTTCCATTCGGCGATAACGATCTAAAACCGGATGTCGAATGGTTTTCCGGTTCGACACGTTTAACGGGACGCGAACACCTTCTTCCGGCCGAAGTCGAGCTACAAGAATCGGTGCTCGACGATCGACTTTCTAGATCTTCGTTATCGTAAATGTCTTCGTTGGAACGACGTCCTAGTTTGCGACTGATCGCGCGAAACAAACGAACGCCCCGGAGTTCCCTTGACGGCGACGGTGTCATCGGTGACACGCTTCTGCTCGTTGGAACCGGCAGATTCACCAACAACACAGACGCATTTCGATTGTTTGCTGCTGGTCCGGTATCTCCCATTATTTATACAAGTCCAAAAATCGGTAACACAATATGACACATATAATTCAATGATGCAAAGTTATAGCACTTTTTACACGTAAATTTCACGAAAATTCACTTGATAAATGAAAATGTCATTCAGAAAATACGCGCTATTATTTTAATTATTTATTAGTAATATATAATAATTATAAAATATTTTATAAGAATTGTTTTTGGTCGTTGCGATGTTTTACTGGCAACAGTCACTTGTTAAAACGTTGGAAACAAGAGCGCAACTGTTGATATTCATTTGTTATGAGGTCGGTTAAATACCCTCGGTATGATATAGGGATGAAAGCTCTTTTCACATTGCGCATGCTTGAAAGCTCATAGCTAGGTACAACGAGGTGAAAATTGTAGCAGCGGAGAGAGGAAAAATATAGAAACCGACTAATTTTATTTAAGCTTTTAGTTTTTTAGTAAACTATTATATACATTTAACATTCCGTATTGAGTATTTAAATTGTGTTTGCAAATATTAAAAATATCTGAAAATTTTGATTACAATAAAACATAAATTCACTTTGCGGTAAAAAATTATTTTCAAATATTAATGGCAGACGTTAATTCTTGATTTTTGATGCAACATTCAGCTTTAAAGGTAGATTTGACGTCATTTGTTTGCAACTAGATGAAGATCTCCATTTTGTTGAAGACAAATGACATTATTAAATCTAGATTTAAATCTGAATAACTGTCTCACACGGCACTTCATAAAAAAAGAGATATAATACCCTTGATTTTTCTTTTTAATCTATACATAAATAACGGGTGTACGGGGTTATCTCAGATTTATAACAAAAATGTGACAGGGGGGTTCGGGGGATTTTAAATGTTATGATGTCACAAAGTTTTCGATACATGCATCGGCTGCCAGGTACTTTTTCCTTTGTACTAATGTTACTTTACCAGTAATACACGACGTATTGTAACTAAATATTAAAAAAAAATACTATTAAATTATAGGGTAGTAGTGTCATAATGTGACGTTATTTGGCAGGGAGATCAATAAAAATGTGCCTCAATGTGACACAGTGGGGAGGGGTCTAGAAGTCTTAAAAATCGTGTGACGTAATGTACGGAGGACCTCTTTTTGTAGATTATAGACGCTCAACCGCAGAGACCACTAGCATCTATAAAAGACACTAGGGTAAACTCCTAGTCATTGGACATTACTACTCATTGGACAGAACACATTTTCATTAGCTATAATAATAATAAGAACGATATTAAAGCAGATTTGAATGACTCATTTTATGAGTCATTCAAATCTGCTTTAGTGTTGTTCTTATTCTTATTATAGCTAACTAGCGGCCCAGTCCGGCTTCGCCCGGGTGTAAATGTAATATATAGGATATAAAAGATGAGAATCATTATCATTAAATTCTCAACGTGTATTGAATTTGCGCGAATTCAATCGCTTTTATTTGTGAATGTTCAAAAATCGAAGAAAAATCTTATTTCCCAAAAAGAAATTAAAAAAATTCTGTTGATCCGATCGCTACCAAACTTCAGAAGATCACCCGCAGGGCTAATCTAAAGATTGTCTGAAAATTTGATCAAAAATGGTCTACCCGTTTGGAGTCCATAGATTACATATACATCGTTTTAGTAAGGATCCCTAATATTTTCTAGCAATAAATATAGCCTATGTTACTCAGGGTGAATGTAGCTTTCTAATGGTGAAAGAATTTTTTAAATCGGCACAGTAGTTTTTGAGTTTATTCATTACAAACATACAAAAATACAAATCAGTCCTCTTTATAATATTAGTGTAGATGAAAATGTGTTCTGTCCAATGACTAGTAATGTCCAATGACTAGGAGTTTACCCTATCTCTCTCTCAAATAAACGAAATTACAAACAGACTCCGTTACCAATTTATAGTTTCAATTTATTTTTTTTTAATGACAAATATCCACTTGATACTTGTATCAGTTTTCGGATTAGAACCTGGTAACTAGGGTTCAGCCATTTTCAAGCCCCCGGCACAAATATGTTGATAAGTACATTGCGCATAAATATTTTAGTATAAAACCTAGATTATGTTTCCCACTGCTACATGCGTCTGCGTCAGATAATACTAACCATAAAATGGAGCTTTGTATTGCTGGCTATCTCTTTCTTACCATACGGCTGATAAATTAAGTTAGAATGAGAAAGATAATGATATGAAGTGCCATTTTTTAGTCGGTTGATTACATAGGATAATAACGATATTAAGAAGATCGCAAATTACATGTAAAATTTCAAGTTTAAACTTATCTGATTCACTTTAGTTTGAAAATATAAAATAACGTGTTCAAAAATTCTTTCCGAGTGTATCATTCAAGTTTTTTTAACTTCTCGCTACGAAAATTGAAATTTTTCAAAAAATCGGGAAGTTATTGGTTTCACTCCGATTTATGAAATTCGAGTTTTCGTCAAATAACGACGTTTTGAGATCCTAGGAAGCTATTCTGACCATTTCCACGATGTGTGTACGTAAACCTCTCATAACTTTTGGACGGGTGGACCGATCGAAACGCGGTTTGCGGCATCTGAAGAGGCCTTGCTGAACTTAGATTTTCAGATAATTGGAACTGATTCGGCCCGCTAGTTTAATGGTCGTATGGAAAAATAGTTTATATGAATTGTTTGGCATTTTTAGGGTTCCGTACTCTTTTTTGCGTCGAGAAATAAAAACGAAGTTCTTTATGGTCAAGCAGTTATCCGTCTAAACTGACTAGCCTGAGGTCCTGAAGATGGAAATATATTTTCCGAAACGTAGGCCACAAGTGAAACACCGGTAAAGCTTCTTTTTTTTCAACTGTTCCTCAACCAAACTTTCCTTCCACGTTGTCATAGGTAACTTCTAAATGGTGAATCGTCCGAAAGATACAAAAAAATGTTATTTGAGACCACGGTTGAAAATTTCGCGAGAGCATATTTTCCGATCTGAGGGATCAATCACCTCAACCGTTTTTTTCTATAATTATAAGAGCAAAAACTTGTATTCTAGGTATGATAAAAAAAACTAACTTTTTCGAGAGACATTAAAATCCAGCTGTTTGTCTTCGCAAATCTTTTTGTCTCCCTTCTGAGAAATTATTGTTTAGTCGACATGAGGGATACGTAAACAGAAAACAATTGACGTCACATTCAAGGAGCTAATGTTGGCAACACGTGATACAGGTGCTGTAACGCGTACTGACAAAAGACTGTCGAGCAGGTGAGTTACAGGATCAAAGATTGCGTCGTTTTGATTACATGTTCATTAACTTTATTGTAATGCAATTTCAACCGCGTAGTTTTCTCACATTATAAACTAACAAACTAATACTTTTTAGTGTATTTGACATGTATGGCACATAGAATAGAATAGAATTTTATTCGTCGCATTTAGAAAATTGACAAAACGTCATAATAATAATGTTTAAAACAAATCCTTAAAATTATATAAACATATTTCCAATAGTTGTTTTCTAACAACTTTTTTAAAAACATATTCCGAAAGGGAACGCGTTTGCAAAGGTAAGGCATTAAATACACTATTGGCATCGATCGGATGGCGGGACCTAAGGGTCGGACCAAAATTTCAGAGCCTTTGGCACCATTTTTGAAAATGTTTATATATATATATGTGTGTTTGAAGGCAATAACTTTTGAAAGAGCTAATTGATTTTAACGAAATTTGCCCCACGTGCTGAAATCCATCACCGCACGGGGCCTATTTAAAATGGGCTCAATCCCGTCATTTTAAGGGTAGTTTTTAGGGGTTGAAAAAAGTTTTTGGACCAAAAAATACCGAAAAAATTCTCAGAATTGTTTTAAAATTGAAATCACACTGCCGGTATTAGGAAATAGACTATATAGTCGGCAGGGTTTTGGCTCTGCGATCCGAGTTTTTTATGTATATGTTTTTTACCAAAATAAACCAGTAAAAATTTAAAATAAATATTAATATTACCATCCCCCTTGCGCCGTCGCGCGTCGGGGGATGACGACTGGTGCTGGCGCTTTCGACGAAAGAATCCCACTTTTTTCACTCAAAAAGTTCCAAAATCCCGACTTGGCAAAAAAATAATAATCTGGCAACACTGCATGTATGGCACGTAGAATAGAATAGAATTTTATTCGTCGCATTTAGAAAATTGACAAAACGTCATAATAATAATGTTTAAAACAAATCCTTAAAATTATATAAACATATTTCCAATAGTTGCTTTCTAACAACTTTTTTAAAAACATATTCCGAAAGGGAACGCGTTTGCAAAGGTAAGGCATTAAATACACTATTGGCATCGATCGGATGGCGGGACCTAAGGGTCGGACCAAAATTTCATAGCCTTTGGCACCATTTTTGAAAATGTTTATATATATATGTGTGTTTGAGGGCAATAACTTTTGAAAGAGTTAATTGATTTTAACGAAATTTGCCCCACGTGCTGAAATCCATCACCGTACGGGGCCTATTTAAAATGGGCTCAATCGCGTCATTTTAAGGGTGGTTTTTAGGGGTTAAAAAAAGTTTTTGGGCCCAAAAATACCGAAAAAATTCTCAGAATCACTTTAAAATTGAAATCACACTGCCGGTATTAGGAAATAGACTACATAGTCGGCAGGGTTTTGGCTCTGCGATCCGAGTTTTTTTATGTATATGTTTTATACCAAAATAAACCAGTAAAATTTAAAATAAATATTAATATTACCATCCCCCTCGCGCCGTCGCGCGTCGGGGGATGACGACTGGTGCTGGCCACAAACGAACACAAGCACGAGTCGTTGCCTCACCGAGGGAGAAACAATAACCAACACTAGGTGCTGAGATCAATCAGTTACCGATAGTGGATTGGATGCACCGCGTACCGATGGACGATTTCGAAGATATACGAACGGGGAATAGGCATATAATTAATTATCTATGCGTCAAAACGAAATTAAAAGACATGACTTGATTACGAATAGATACAGGTCGTAAAGATCTATTTTAATAAATATCGCAGTAATACATATCAAAAAACAAAAGATATAAGCGACTTCTTTACTCTGTTGTGATGAAAATCTGGGAACATTGCAACATAACACGTTGAAAGTAGTGATGTATAATTACTGATAATTTATAATGTTCAATTGCCAAAGCCAAAGCCACGCGCATTATAAATTGTAGACGCTCGACAGCTGAGGTCAACCGACAAGTCAAATGAATCGATGCTTCATATATATATTTATACGAGACTTCTGTTCGCCTGTCACAATATTAGCATCTGTTACATAAAAAAAAACGGTCAAGTGCGAGACGAACTCGCTCGAAGAGGGTTCCGTACTATTCCGTTTTCCATGAGTACTTTAAGACTTAAGATTTTCGTTTCAATTTTTCTGTAAACTATGGGTGAGACCCGACATTCCCTATTTTTTCTTTCTTTTTTTTCTGAGATAAGGGGGGGGATGGTCAACTGTTCTTCTATTATTTTAAATAACTTGAAAACCATTCATTTTAAAATCATAAAAATATATATATATATTTGAGACCCTTACTACAAGCGCTTTCATTTGATATATCACACGGCACAGTTTGCCAAACTTTTTTTTTTATTTTACGTTACACGTCCGTCTTATGGTCACTGACTTACATATGTGTACCAAATTTCAATTCAATCGGTCCAGTAGTTCGGCGCAAATTGGCTTTGACAGTGGGACGGACAGACACACGAGTGATTCTATAAGGGTTCCGTTTTTTTCCTTTTGAGGTACGGAACCCTAAAAATGACTTTCCAGCGACGGTTTGTGGATTAACCAAACGTTAAATTATTGTATAAAAATATAGTGATGTAAAATTACCGCTTCATTATGATAGTAAGTTCGGCCGGATAATTTACCGGTTGATTAACCGGTTATTTATAAAACAAAATGCAGGCGGTCGATCTTTTAATCATTTAGAATAAAAGTTCCAAAAATTAACAGAGCAATTGAAACTAAAAAAATAATCACACTGACCTTTTCGGTTTCTTCTAGCTATCTTGAAAACACGCCAGCGTGTGTGTAGATGTCGACTGTTAACTGTCAGTTCCGCACAGCATAAGTACTGAATTTTGGGCTGAATTCGGTTTGAAACTGAAAAGAAATTAACTCAATTATTTTTACACAAATAACTGAAGCGCAATGATACTAGGTAGTGCGACCGCGCTTATACCGTGCACCGGAAGATCAGTCAGGAAGATTGGGTGATGTAAAATTACCGGGTATTTACGATAGTAGCCATTTTGATCCAATAATGTACCGATTAACTAACCGGCTATCTATGGAACAAAATGTCGGCTTCCGGTTTCTGTTTTCTATAACAACAAAAAACGAAACAACAGAGCAGTTTTCAACATTGAATAATGTCTTTATACATTTTGGAGATTATTGGTTATAAAATTAAAATTAAAATATCCACCGGAAGTTAGTATCATGCACAAAACTTTCTGCGTAGCCTTGTATAATAATAATTAATAGCCGCGGCTCTTTAGAATAAATTACTGCGGTTATTTAACCGATAATTTATTATTAGTATTGCCAGTTCAGCACATATGAGCTATTCATAGCAGGGTTCTTAGCGATATTTGGTCACTGTAGAGAAAGAGAGAGAGAGAGAGAGAGAGAGAGGGTGAGAGGGGGGGGGGAGATTGTAGATTATAGACGCTCAACATCTGAGGTCATCAGCGTATATTTCGCCACTGTAAAATATTTTTAGTAGCATGAAATCTGTGTCGTGTAAAAACAAAATCTTATTGAAAATTTAAAAATCAAGGAGCATCGGTTACCTCGTTAATGAATAACGTCAACTGAGAGACCATTCAATATTTTTACCAACCACGCAATATCAGTTGCCAGTCAACTGGATGACGTCATCCCCCACTACTATCCAACGAAACGAGGTCGCCTCTGTATCTAATAACCTTACAATATAATATAGGAAATCATAAAAATGCGCTGTCAGCAAGACAGAAAATAATATAATTTGTTAAAAATCACTTACATTATAGAATGGGTTGGACACCAGCAGGGTTATCACACAGCTCTATCACGGCAGAAGATAGATCTTTATAGTATGTACTAAAGTTTTTTGACTCAAAAAACACATTTAGCAAAACTTTTATAACACACTTGAGAAAGGGCCGTTCAAAAATAATATTCAACAATTGCATTGTTAAAATTAGCAATTTTTAACGTTAAAATAATAATTATCAACACAGCTAATATTGCAATAATTTAATGACAGCTATACGATTTTCACGTTTTTTCATTCTGTAGTCAGTGGCACTAACGCTTAAAAGACACTGTTTTCAGTGCAAAATTATGGTGATCCATTTTAATTTATATGGGAACTTCTTGAGAGGACAACAATTTGGAAAAAAGTTTCAGACAAAAATTGTTCGGTTTGAAAGGGGGCCCCCAACCCCTGCGCAGGGATGAAGGTGACTTTGACATTTTTAATAGGAACACATTTTTTATTACAAATTATAATTTTTCGATAAAAAATATGCATCATTTATCCGAAACATTTTTTATCCGATGCCTCCCTCAGCCCCTAAAATGCATGTCATGACTTACAAATTTTATGAAAACACTAGTTTGTGGATTCGAGTTTACTTACTGAAGGGTATATTTAACTTGGTGCAGATATTGCATTGACAAAAATGTTCAAAAAAAATTTTTTAAGGAGCATATTAAGGGTTCAATTTTTTAATTTGATTCAAAAACAAATTTAAGTAAACATAATAATGCCACACTACCTGTATTAGCAAATACACTATATTGTCGGCAGGGTTTTGGCACTGCGACCCGAGTTTTTTTTATATATCTTGGAAGCTGCGTGTTTTGTGAAAACACGTTTGACTCGGAAAATAAATAAAATATTAGAAAAAACCTTTAGATTCGTATTTATAAAAGCTCGTAAGATAAATAAAGAGCATATTTAGCAGCTGGTATTCATAGTAACCGTAAGTTAATCAGATTTAGGCATAACAATTTGCCGGACCCTCTACTAGCAAAACGTTTCAAATGATTTTAATGAAAGTTCCAAAAGTCTCCAGAGGGTAGATTACTCTCTGTTTGGGTTAAGATAAAGTTTCAGTCAAACCACGTCTGGGTAAAGGCTAGTTAAAGAACAGTGCATATGCTAAAGGTAAACAAAACCAAGTTCAACGAACCTTTTTGACTTGTTTTGACGATAAATTTCTGTCCTGTGATTTATGACATATCTAGTTTTTAGACCATATCTAAGTATATTTATTTCCCCAAGTGACATAAGCTGTACAACGACACAACCTGCTATGTATCGTGTGTTCTAGAAAACGCATTATATCTATATTTTATTGTATATCTGTTCATTTTTAGGGTTCCGTACCTCAAAAGGAAAAAACGGAACCCTTATAGGATCACTCGTGTGTCTGTCCGTCCCACTGTCACAGCCAATTTGCGCCGAACTACAGGACCGATTGAGTTGAAATTTTGTACACATATGTAAGACGATGACCATAAGGCGGACGTGCAACGTAAATAAATGAATTTTGAACTTGGGGGTCATTTTTTGGGGGTAAATTAGAAAATTAAAAAAAAAGTTTGGAAAACTGTACCGTGTGACATATCAAACAAAAGGACTTGTAGTAAGGGTCTTAAATATACATATTTTTATAATTTTAAAATAAATAGTTTTCAAGTTATTTAGGAAAATAGATGAAAATTTACCATTTACCCCCCCTTATCTCCTATTGGACCGATTGAGTTGAAATTTGGTACACATATGTAAGTTGGTGACCCAAAGACGGACGTGTAACGTAAATAAATACATTTTGAACATGGGGCTAATTTTTGGGGAAAAATTTGCAAACGGTGCCGTGTAACATACCAAATGAAAGGGCTGGTAGTAAGGGTCTCAAGTATATTTTTTTTATAATTTTAAAATAAATAGTTTTAAAGTTATTTAAGAAAATAGATGAACAGTTGACCATTCCTCCTCCCCTTATCTCCGAAACTACTGCGCCTAAAATTTTGAAAAAAATAGGGAATGTTGGGTCTCACCCATAGTTTACAGGAAAATTGAAACGATAATATTAAGTCTTAAAGTACTCACGGAAAACGGAATAGTACGGAACCCTCTTCTTGCGAGTTCGAATCGCACTTAACTGGTTTTTTCATTCATCTACAGAGTTTTCGAATATTATACTTATGCTGAACCCGGGACAATCATGTTGCACCCCGAGTCAAAGGAGCCGCTTTGTTTGAAAATGCTTCAGTGAATCTGACCACACATTTGTCAATGCTGTTTTAATAAAATCAATTAAAATAACATGCATAATAACACAAAAAGTATTTTATTTCAATAAACATATTTTGAGAATACCTATTTATATATTTAAATACTAACACATAGTCATTTTGTATTTGAAATAGAACAACATGTTATTTGTATTTTAATTAACTTCACGTTTCGTATATTTGTTTGTTTGTAATTAATTGTAATCAAGATCTTCGTGGTTGAGGAGTTGATTACATGATTATTGAACATTATAGTATTAATATAAAAATGATTTGTCGGGAAAAAGGACTTTTTAAGTAAACACTTATTTGTTATTTACAGCGACGTTTCTTTCCTTGTTTGGAACTTTTTCAAGCTTTAATAACTATTAAATGTTTTGATTAAGTAGATATAAAAGTTAAAATACACATGTAAATATAAATTTGAGTTAAGCAATTATTAATAAAAAGTTTATAATAATTCCGTTTTTAAAAAAATGTTTTTACGGTTGATGTTCAAATTAATAATTTTATTGACTATTATTAATTTGAACATCAACCGTAAAAACATTTTTTAAAAAACGGAATTATTATAAACTTTAATTAAAGCTTGAAAAAATTCCAAACAAGGAAAGAAACGTCGCTGTAAATAACAAATAAGTGTTTACTTAAAAAGTCTTTTTTCCCGACAAATCATTTTTATATTAATTACCAAGGACAAAAAAGAAATAAAGTCAATTATAGTATTAATATGTACTACAAAAGAACTGGACAGGAGAATACTTGTTTTGGAAGCAAACATTCGCCAAGGAAGATTGAGTCAGGCTGTGATAGTGTATAGCTAGGTTACACTGCTGGTGTTTCATTGAAGTAGGGTGAGACAAACAATGGAAGCAAATATAATTTAACCCCGCTTAAAGCGAGAGATACGTTCTAATAAGTTCCTATAAGAAACAGCGCTAAACGGGGTCTTCTTAGTACGTAGATAATGGGCATACGTGAAACAGAACCGAGAATAAGAAAATTTGTTAGTTTTTTTTATTTAATTTATTGTTTATCACATTAATTATTTATAGATTTATTTATTGCTAATATCGGTTTTTGTTCATAAATCATGTATGAAAGTCAAATAAAAGTTCGAGTAAGAAGTTATGTTTGTGATGAGGAAGATTCCTCATTTGACATATTTTGTTTTGTGTGAAGAAGTTATCTAATGTCGTTTGCCTTTTTATGTTGGGTTCAGCAAGCTGTTGTCAAAAACAAGACATTGCATCAATGACACATCGTCTTGCCTTTGAATATCAACATTCGAATCATTACCAAAAACATTCATTAACTCTGTTCGAGGGCAGTTGCGAATATTGTACAAGGATTTTTAATAGGCTTCCAAGACCTATCAGTTCAATAAAATCTTTTTCTTCCTTTAAAACTGCAGTCTTCAGTTTTTTGATGGATGCGGAATTTTATTCTTTGTCAGACTATTTTAATTAACTTTTTATTATTGTTGAACTTTTTTTATTGTTAAACTTTTGTTATTGTTAAACTCTTATTATTTTTTATATTCTTATTATACTGTAATTTGTATTGACTTGTTACAAACTTTTGTCACTGTAACTAATAAATTTCTATTCTATTCTATAAATTGATCCAACATTTACGTTATAGTGGCTAAACTTTTTTTTTAGAAACCGCATAATACTGAAGCAGCGTTAAGCGATGTCTTATTCTGTTTGCTAATGACTATTCAAAATAATCGAAATACAGTCCGGCGTAGTCATGTCTGAAACACACTGTATTATCCGTTTATTTAGGTTGGACACGCAGTTTTCCCGAGAGATTTCCCCAGATTTATTTCTGCTCTAAGATCGGTTTGCAATCAGGCATCTATTATATAGCTATAGAGCGTATACACTGCGTTGGATCATTTGAACTTAATAAGTTGAGCAGGTCACGGTTCGGCCATCTTGGCGAGGTCGATGTCCTCGGACCGATACGTCAGGTTCATGTGTCGACAACCCCTAACCACCTTTCGTTGCAGCCCCATTTGAAGAGTTGACGTGTGGACAAATTTCATTAGCGTACAATTACAAATTAATAAGCGTATGATTACCTCAGCTGCCGAGCGTCTATAATTTATAATCTATCTATCTGATAAGGGAGCCATAAATGTTGACTGCCATTTTGGTTCATATCTGATAGTTGCAAAGAGTGATTGTTGACCATTTATTATGCAATATTGTGCATGGATTTAATTACGGTATATTGTATAATTTAATAATGTTTGAGCACAAAATAATACTTTTCTGAATTATAATATTAAAACATATATGCTTGAAAGACATGCACATGAAATAATTGTTGCCAGCACCTTACAACATAAAAAAGGGATGTTAGTGTCTTTTACTTCATCAATGGAATAACGGATCATCCATAAAACAATAATAAATTTATAAAAAAACCCGGGTTGCAGTGCCAAAACCCTGCCGACAATATAGTGTATTTGCTTATACAGGCAGTGTGGCTTTATTTTGCGAACTTAAGTTGGTTTTTGGGCAAAATAAAAAATTTGACTCCATAATACACCCCTTAAAACATTTTTATTTTTAATTACATTATTATGGTCAATCGAACATCTATACCAAATTAAATACACCTTTCAGTAAATAAATCACTATATGCAAAATAGTGTTTTCACAAAATTTGTAAGTCCGGTCCTGTCGGGCCGATTTTATTAAAATTTTAGGGACACTTTTTAATTACTACTAAAGGGTTAAATGTCAATTTTGAAACGATTCTGAGAATTTTTTCGGGATTTTGGGGCCCAAAAACATTTTTCAACCCCTAAAAACTACCCTTAAGATGCCCCGATTACGCCCATTTTAAATAGGCTTCTTGCGGTGATGGATTTCAACACGTGGGCCAAATTTCGTTAAAATCAATTAACTCTTTCGAAAGTTATTGCCCGTACATATATAGATATTATATAGATAGATAGATATTTCTTTATTTTGACAGACTAAAGTCTGTATTATAGCGTCAACAGTAGAAAAGAATTACAGTTTTGGCCCCATAGGGGTTACAACAGCGTTACATATACATATAATAAAGTGTTAAAATTTAAACTTAGAGGTTAAAAATATTCTGATAAGTTATAGAAACATTTTTATATATATAAACATTTTCAAAAATGGTGCCAAAGTGTTTAGGAGGTTATGAAACGTCGAGAAATGTTGGTCCGACCTCTAGGTCCCGCCATCCGACCAACGCCAATAGTGTATGTTGCCATATGGCAAATACCCTAACAACGATTCGACTGTGGACAAATTTTACCGTAACAAAAATATTCCATTCGCAATAGTGAAATAACTGCAAGTCGTAAAAAGAGAAATATGGGCGGCGATAGACAGAGTCGGTAAGTAAAAAATAGAGACACGATTTTAGAGGAGTCATTAACACTAGATTAAATAATAACTCCTTTAATTAAATATAATAATTGCATTTTGATGAATTGGTAAAAAAATAAAACAATAGAGATAAAACGATTTTGTATTTTATGTTATGAAAAGATTTAGAGAAGAATATTGGACCACTAAGAGAGCGATATGAAACTGAATCGGATTCAGGAGGTTCGAGTGAATATTATATTAATGAATATTTAGGTGGCGTATTATCAAAATTTGAAAATGTAGTCGTGACAGCATTAGACTTTCACTAGGGAGGTGCTGGGTTTGAATCCTGGCGGGGGCAGATGTGGTTTAGAGCTTTTTAGGCACTGCTGTCTCTCGCCGAGAAACGCTAATTCCTGTACCGGCCATTTTGTTGAGGCATGGTTCCCTTCAATTAATTCCAAATAAATATCGAGGTGGTTCCTTATTCGAGACCATGGCCGTAACTCCTAGTTCAAAAATTACCCAACCTTATCGCAATTCCTTCATTCGCCCATTGCTATTAATTAAGTTGAAGTTTAAAAAATGTAGAAAAATAACGTGAAGTGCAGTAGATGAAAAATAGTAATGGTACGAATGGCGTCTGTTATGACCAGTGTTGCCAGAATTTTTTTTTGCCAAGTCGGGATTTTGGAACTTTTTGAGTGAAAAAAGCGGGATTCTTTCGTCGAAAGCGGGACATAGTAAAAAAAACGTATATAATCAGAAGTTTTTAAATATTTATCTTTTTATTTGAGTTCAAATTACGTTTACGTGACAATAGATAGCAAAAATAGCCATAAAAAATGTATTTTAATAAAAATATATTTCAAATCAGATTTACCCTATCGTTAAATAATTGAGTTTTATTCGTCTTCTGAATAAAAAAATAAAAAAAAGCAGAACTCAAAATCAAAAAAGTTTTATTCATTAGAAAAATATGGCGTTTCAAACAATAGTCTGAGAAGTGAGTGTTACAAATTGCAACTTACAATAAGAGAATAATAATTTACGCACGGTCGAGTTATCCCCGAAAAGCGGGACTGAGCCTGTCCCGCGCGGGACATTTAGTTTTGATTTAAAAATCGGGACGTCCCGCCAAAATCGGGACGTCTGGCAACGCTGGTTATGACATATAGCCGAGGAACGGACGTTATTTATTCTACTACTTTTCCCATTGAAGGCTTGTTTTCTACTTTTCGGGTTTTAGTTTTCTCAAATCGTATTTTTCTTAAACTCAAACGCCACTGCAATGTGAAGAAGTGATTGTATTGTATATTGAAAAGCAGCCTGTCATGTGTTCGCCCACCGGTATTATATTTTATTTGACCGATTGAAAAAAAACATCATTTTTTTCACTTGTATTTCTTCGTTTTCTTTATATGCGCATAGTGACACGGTAGAAAGTGTTGACCCCAAAGCCACCGAGTCGAGAAAGCTTTACCTTCGACTCCACTCAGGCTATTTTATATAGTTATTCCGTATTCATTTGTAATAGATTTATTATTATATATTTTGTCTCTCTTATTCATAAAATTTAATCGCTAAAAATATTACTTAAGGGGGTCACCCCGTGTGACGACCGGTTTTTAAGGCATTTTTAGGAATTTTTTTTGACGACAAATAAAAAGATAGAACTTTGAATTATTTACTATTTGTTTATTAGTATTTCGAGAGTACACATGTAAATTTTCAGCTAAAAATCTTCTCTGGATCGTGAGTTGTACCAGTCTGAAGATACCCGCCTTGAAAAAAAGTGTGCTCATGGTCTCCATGATTTCAGCTGATTGGGTAACCTGAAATTAAAAAGACCAACGGCATTTTAATTTGTAAGCCTGTACGCACCGCATGAACGGGAATCATTTGAAAATTTTGAAAATTGAATTTTTGACAAAGTTTTAAAAAAAAGTTTCAAATTTTTTGATTTTTTTTCATTATCTCGTTACGAAAAAAAATAGAAATACTTGGAATTTATTAATAATTCTAGTTCACGCGGTGGCCCTATATGTGCTGAGTCTACCCTATAAATCGGTCAGACCGTTCTTGAGATATCTTGTAGACAAGCGCGAAAAACACAGTTTTGAGAAAAACGCGTTTCAAGTTTCATGTACGGTTTAAGCTATGAAAAACTTTACTTACCATCAATCTGCGATGCCTGGTTTGAAATAACAACTCATCATCGAAATCTCCTTCTATACATGTATATATGAATGTACATTTGTATTGAAGGGTCTCAAGGCCCAAAACTACACGTCACAATAGGCCTAATGCCCCACTACACAACTCAGTGCTCCGAACACCGACCCGTTCTAACGGCTGTATCTTTACAACGACTTCGAATTTGAAAACATCACTTTACCAGCATATTCTATACATATTAAGGAATCAATTTATACAAAAAAAAATCGATTCTTTGAACCCATCACACGGGATGACCCCCTTAAGGTGACTGATCCCTCAGAATGTAAAATATGCTTTCGAGAAATTTCGAGCTGTCGTCGCAAAATTCATTTAATTACTATTTTTATGAGCTGTGATTAGCATCAAGCTTAACAAAATTTCTGTTTAAAATTTAACAAAAAACATCTACTTTTGATCAAAAATTAAATCAAAAAACGTAATATATTTCTTTATAGTACGTCTCGAGTTTTCGAATTACGGGAAGGCAAAATCACATTTTGAAGTTTTTTCTTTACAAACATATGTTAAAAATACTGACAAAGATTTGCTCAATAATTTTTTTTCTGTACAAACATCCGTGTAAAACTTATGCTAATTTTTTTGTTTTTATTTGCTTTTAAATCGTTTATTTAGATCAAATAAACTGTAAAAACTTGGCTAAAAGTCATATGGGAAGAATGGTGTATACTTCTAGTTTACACCAAAGATTCAATAAGATATTTCATAGAAATTGGAGATTACCAAAACGTGAGTAAGTGCATTTTACATGCACAAACACACATCCAATTGCTCATAAGACAGAGCTATGTGATAAAGTTTCATCCAAAAATTATATTAACAAGCGTGAAAGTTCAAACATTGTGTTCTTTTTAATCTTCTTCAAAAAAAAAAATGAGGAGAGGTTCTCAATTCGGTTACGTATATGAAAAAAGGAAGCATATTGATCAGTTGGTAAACAGCCATCTTAAAGCTTAATAATATCAAAAACAGTTAAATATATTAAATAATAAACACATTTTAATAATTAAAAAACTCGGGTCGCAGGACCAAAACTCTGCCGACAATATAGTGTATTTGCTAATACAGTTATTGTGGCTTTATTAGGTGAACTTTAGTTTGCTTTTGAACAAAATAAAAAATTGTGACCTTGATAGACCCCTTAAAAAAATTTTTTTTCAGTTGAAATATTGTTATCAATCCAACATATACACCAAATTAAATACACCCTTTAGTGAGTAAAATCGTATACGCAAACTAGTGTTTTCATAAAATTTGTAAATCTGATCCTGTCCGGCCGAGTTTTTAAAAATTTTAGTTGGAGCTTTTCGCGAAAGGATTAGTAATAATAATTTCTCACTCACCAACATTCTAAAGCAGAGTTTCGTCGTCATCTGTAACAAAAAAACAAACCATTATTAGAATCTAATTAAACTTTAATTGTTAACGATTAAAACATTAAAACATAAATTAAATTAAATTGGCAGCAATAATCGAATAGAGTTGAAACATTCCAATAATATGCAGCAATTATGTCATGTTTATCTTTAATCTGTATTAACTTTTTTTTTAAATAATTATTAGAATTTTTTTTAATTATTATAAAAACTACAAATTATATAATTAACCTGACGTTGTTATAATGTATCTATTACTCAAGATAACAATAAACATTAATCGTTCGTATTGTTGTAGATTATAGACGCTCGACAAGTTAAGTCATTAGCGTCCAATTACATTAAATTGAATTAAGGGGTTAGGTGGGTTTGAAAATTTCAAAAAATCGATTTATTTTTTTTTATCTTATTAAATAGTACAATATGTTTAAAATATTCTCCTAAAATTTCATATCGATCCGAGTAAAATTCTAAGAGATAGACCCTTTGGAAGTTCCGCCCATCAGGCCACGTCAATGCAGCGCTTCGCAGGTTAAACGCGTTTATCTCAAAACTATTTTTTAAATCGGTGGACATGATTTCTCGAAAAGTTATGAAGCGATTTTGTTCAAATTTTGCACACATCTTTGAAATGACATTATTTAGGCACTGAACGAAGGATTTTTTTTTTATTACATCTATTTTTTTCGAACCAATACATGGCGAAAATTTGACCAAAAAATGTGGTTTTTTGTTCAAAGTCTGTCAAAAATTCAAATTTTATTTTTTTTTTCCTTCGTCCAATACCTAGATTTATCCATGTAGGTACTAACGAAATATTTTTGGTTTTTTGATTTGGGAGGAACCAATAATGAGTTATTCTGTCCACGGCAAGAGCATTTTTTTTTTGAAACGTCAAGGGAGATGAAGTACCAACGGCTGAGTTTTCGGAATTTTTAAATAAAAATTTCAAAAAATACTGTTTAAATATGTATCTTTGATATGCTGAATTGTTTAAATAAAATATATGATTGTCGTCTAATTTCAAACACCGCCAGATCCACTTTCTTAAAAAGGAAATTTTCTGTCTATTTTATTTTTTTTTATTCTAAAACGAATGAATTTAAAATCAATATGGTGTTTGCTATACTTATCAAATATTGCTTTAAATTTTGACAACTATATTATTCACGTAATAATAATAATAATAATAATATAAAAAATTACATACTGTAAAAATTACATTTATGGATCTGACTGAATTTGAAATTAGACGCCACATATATTAAAAAAAATAAATAGTAAAAATATCCTTTTTTTGAACCTCTGAAATCCACCTAACCCCTTAAACGAGATCACAAAACATCCATGAGCAGATGACTTCAGAGAAAATCAAAGCAAATTATAATATTAAATATATAAATAACAAACTTGATGACGACCTATTTGTAAATAATTGTGTATTCAGCTCGTACAGAGGTCAGCTGAACAAAAGAAAATCAAGACCTACCCCACACAACAATATCTTGCAGACATAAAACGATCAGAGAAACATTCAAATGAATTTCGAGGTTAATTTTAAGGGTAGAGAAACCTAAAGCTCACGGGAAGAGAGCAACGTCAGAAAATCTGATTAGATAAATGAACTTAGATTGTGGCCGTATATATTTCTCCATATGGAAAGCATTGTAGAACTTCAAATCGATCAAAAAATAATTGATAGATGGGGCATTCCACGTGAAGCGGACATACGAAAAAAAGTGACATCTTGGATTTCGCTCATATTCAGGTTAGTTATAGTCCTTGAGGACATGAATGTACACATTCATTTTTTTTCTTATATGAGACTCGTTTGTGAAGTTATGGACTACGAAAGATTGCACCAACTATGAAGTAGACATTTTTTGGATAGTGCTGCTGGGATTACTAAGTAAATGAAAAAATATTTTATTTAGTGATTTATCGAGAAAAAATACGTGGTTTTTATATTATGGAACAATAATAAGAAAAAAATTTTTTTTTTGATAGAAAACCGAAAGTGAACTTTTTAACATAATTTTTTTTTAACTTCGACCATTTTTTTTTTAATTTTTATTTACTCAAAATAAAGCTAAAACTATGTAGGTGTTACACCAAAAGTTTCAAAATGGGATCTGCATTCGTTTCTGAGATAGAGAACGTTTTAGTATTAAAATACCTGTGTTTTGGAAGTTCGGGCACAAACCGGCCGGCTTACGCATGCGCTAAGTACGGTGCAGCGTGCGCTGTTGCACATAACGTTCTCTATCTCCGAAACGAATGCAGATCCCATTTTGAAACTTTTGGTGTAGCACCTACATAGTTTTAACTTTATTTTGAGTAAATAAAAATTTAAAAAAAAATGGTCGAAGTTAAAAAAAAATTGTGTTAAAAAGTTCACTTTCGGTTTTCTATCAAAAAAAAAAAATTTTTTTCTTATTATTGTTCCATAATATAAAAACCACGTATTTTTCCTCGATAAATCACTACATAAAACATTTTTTCATTTACTTAGTAATCCCAGCAGCACTATCCAAAAAATGTCTACTTCATAGTTGGTGCAATCTTTCGTAGTCCATAACTTCACAACCGAGTCTCATACAAGAAAAAAATGAATGTGTACATTTATGTCCTCAAGGACTATAACTAACCTGAATATGAGCGAAATTCAAGATGTCATTTTTTTTCTTATGTCCGCTTCACGTGGAATGCCCCAGATTGTAGATTATAGATGCTCAACATCTGAGGTCATCAGCGTCTAGATCGATTAAGGTTCCTGAGTACCAGCTATCCAATAAGCCTCTTTTTTCACCCGTATATCTCTATCTTACGAGTGTGTGTGACCATGTAAAATGCATTTACTAACGTTTTAGAAATCTCTAATTTCTCTAAACGACCTTATTCAAACTTTGATATCAAAATAAACTAGAAATATGTGCCATTCTTCCCATATGACTTCTAGCCAAGTTTTTACAGTTTATTTGGTCTAAGTAAACGATTTAAAAGTGGCCTCCATGTTCAAAATTCACGTTATGTGTCCGAGTCTGGGGCACAGAAATTCATATGTGTACCAAATTTCAACTTAATCGGTCCAGTAGATTTGGAGCAAATTGGCTGTGACAGACGGACGGACAGACAGACGAGTGATCCTATAAGGGTTCCTGTTTTTTTCGGGCGTACGGAATCCTAAAAATAAAAATATTTTCAAGCTACGTTGAACACGCCTGCAGTCTTAATAGATTAACTAATAAAACACGAACGATATTTGTTTGGGTAGGCATTTGTTAGATAATGATTTTGTTTTTGTCAACAAGCAGCATTCTTTTGCTTTAAAATCAATAATAAAATTATTAATACTCATATTACGTAAACAATTTGTCAACAATGGAGTGTGTTATTTAATAGCTCGGCATCGTTGACTTAAATTGGTACGTTCAGTGAGTTAGAGGAGGTGGGGCTCGCCACACCTGGGACAACAGGACCAAAATATTTATTTGCATATGTAATCTAGTTACAATATCTCAAGGTCGGACTAGTTTTTGTTTTGTTTAATGGACATTAAAAAAGCATCGCGGAATTACATACACTGGAGTATTAAATTTAATATACTAATTTAAATAACATCAAAAGCTGTTGTCGATTTTCCAGTGGCGTGCAATGTGAGGTCCGTTTCTGATAACACAAAGTTGTACGATATGAAGTATTTATTCCTATATTATTATAAACAGTATACAGTAAGACATTGCTTAACGCCGCTCCGCTTAACGCTGTTTCAGTATTACGCGGTTTTTAAAAAAAGGTTTAGCCACTATAATGTAAATTATGGATCAGTTTATATAAAATGATTCAAATGTTGATAGAAGTTTAAAAAGACGAAGTGTCATTAATGCAATATCTTGTTATCGACAACAGCTTGCGAAACGAAACAAAAAAATGCAAACGACATTAGATGACTGTTCCACAAAAACAAAATATGCCAAATGAAGAACCTTTCTCATCACAAAGGTAACTTCTTACTCGAACTTTTATTTGATTGTCATAAATGTTTTATAAACAAAATTTTTTTTTGCATGCCTTGCAGATCTCTCCCCAATGTCTGAGATGGATAATTCGGACAAGACTAAATTATGTTCAAAGGAATATATTGGTCACCGTTTCGAAAATTATATTCCTCAGTGCTAAGAAACTTAATCTGCGAAAGGAAATATACAGGGTGTCCGAGAATTATCTTTACAACTTTGAAATTTAATAACTTTTGAAATAAAAAGGATATTCACATTCTGTTTTCTGCAGTTATTAGTGCAACTCATAAAGTTTTGTTCTGTTTAGGTTAGCACCTCCACATGTGCACCACGTGTGGCCCGAAGCACATTCAGTCGGTAATCGATTTCTTGCCAGGTACGCTGTAACATAACGTCTGTGACAGTGGCAAAAGCCTCTGTAATACGGGTTTTTAAGTCAACAATATCAGTAACCTTTCTCAGATAAACAATATCCTTCAAATAACCCCAGAGAAAAAAACTTTATGAGTTGCATTGATAAGTGCAGAACACAGAATTGTATTTTACGAAACGCCCGCAAAATAGTTCTTTGAACAATATTTAGGTATTGTCCGAATTATCCATTTCAAACATTAAAATTTTATCAGCGTTGTCCAATAGGGAAATAGAAACAATGAAGTTTCAACGATCACGACTACTTTTAAGCCCTTATTTTTAAAAGAGATTAACGGTTGGAAATATTAACTGATAATATTGTATTTACAAGCCGATTTAAAATCTCGAGATTTTTTTTCTAATGTTTGCAGCGCCAATGGTCTTGAATAAAACAGTAGTTTTAAACAAAACATATGATTATAGCTATATATACTATGTAATCATGTTGTACACGATATTCGTAGGAGGTGTGAGACATAATATATCTACGTTAAAATACAGAGTGTTCTTTAAAAACTGTATCATCATCTCAGGTTTTGAGGAACGAAGCTCGATGATTTATTTCAATATTATTTAATTATTGTATAAAAACTATTTTATGTCATAAATGTCTCAAAGAATTGCAAATTCCTTAAGACGTGTACGGCATCTGTTGTCTACAACAACTCTTTGTAATTCGTTACTTCTGTGTTTTCTTCGATATTTCATAAACATTCTAGATCGTGAAAACGTGTTTCCACTCGAGAGCGACTGCACCGATTTTTCTGAAAATTGGTAAGCTGATATCCAAAATTAAAGTATATAGGTTTCTTTATATTCCCTTATTGTGATCTGGTTACGATAAGGTTTCTGTTAAAACCGAAGTGAGTCGCCAGTGAAACCTGGTATTATATTAAAAGACAATAACAATTTAAAAAAATAAATAAACAAAGAGACAATTCAAATGAGATTAATTTTAAATTTATGAATTCTTTTTTTTTTGTGGAAATTAAATTTTAGTAGATTTTACATACGCTTATAGCTAACGTACCTGCTGAATTCATTTAGTATAATAGCTATTGTCTGCTATAATTGTTAAGAAACATTCATTGTTGTAGCACTATATTAGAAAAATTTATTATTCCAACACGTCACCGTCGGGATTTAAATCGCGAAAGTGGAAATATTCGGGTTTAAATCCCGACGGTGACGTGTTGGAATAATACATTTTTCTAATATAATGCTACAACAATCAATGTTTCTTAACAATTATAGCAGACAATAGCTATTATACTAAATGACTAAATTTTAGTCAAGTAAAAAATGTATTTTTTTAGTATTTGTATATTTTTTTGATCACACTGTATTAATGGTACACCAGGGCCACCCAGTTTTTTGTTATTATTACGTGTTTAAAATATATTATATAAAATTTGGTGCATATTCTTATTGTCAAATTTAATATCGACCCTAAGACGTCTGTCAAACTGAAATCTTATATTAGCCTACTCGATTGCATTCAAATGAATTAATTTTGAGACAATATATGTAATTAAAAAAACAGTTCCAACGGTCCAATAATAACAAAAACTGTAACATTTATACAAGAAAATCGGGCAGTTCTTAAACAAAAAAATTGGTTCATAGGTTTTGGAGCTACGATGCTACAAACAAAGGCTTCAAACTTATAACACACCTCTTTTGCATTGAGAGTCAAAAATGTATGCAAAATACTAAAGAATATGAACAAATTGATATACACAATTTTATCTTTAAGTAGAAACCTCTTTTTTTGACGTCGGTTCACAATGATACATATAATAATAATAAATTTATTAAATACAGAGATAAAAAACCGGCCATGTGCAAGTCGGACTCGCGCACGGAGGGTTCCGTACCATTATCTATAAAAACGGCAAAAAAATCACGTCTGTATTATGGGAGCCCCACTTAAATATTTATTTTCTTCTGTTTTAGTATTTGTTGTTATAGCGGCAACAGAAATACCTCATCTGTGAAAATTTCAACTGTCTAACTATCACGGCTCATGAGATACAGCCTGGTGACAGACGGACGGACAGAGGAGTCTTAGTAATAGGGTCCCGTTTTACCCTTTGGGTAAGGAACCCTAAAAACATGTACAGAGTCATACATTGAAATACAAAATTTTCAAATGAATCAAAATGGTCTATGACTTTATATAATTCCAAATTCATTAGCCTATCTGCACTGGTTTTTTGAAAGTGTCGATGGTCACTTTAATTTTAATTTCGAAAAGTAAATTAAAAAAATCTAAAAATCCGACTGCTTAAAAAAATGAACAGAAAATATAGAAAGATGATCAAATAATAATAATATGCAGTCGGATGCATTAGATATTTCTGTTTATTACTGCAGTCGGGTTTTTTGATTTTTTTATTGATACCTTTTTAGTGTTAGATTTTTTAGTTTTGATCGATTAGCATCTCCGGAAACAATTTGCATCTGTTAAATTTAAGTAAATAAATGAAAAATTACATCTAAACATAAAAGTTGTATATATTTTTATCGCCTTTTAATATTCTTAATTTTGATACCCTATTGGATTCATCTGGAGAAAAAACAATTTTGGAGGCACACATTATGGTACCTAATATCCGCCATTTTGAGTTTCACCTATCCTAGGACACTAGAGTTGTTGAGACATATCCAACAATGTCTTAATTTTAGAAATCCGTCCAGCCGTTTAGATGATACGAGGTAATAAAGAATATTAGGAAAAATCAGGTCTTGAAATAAATTAGGTAAAAAGAATAAGGTGAAAAGACCAATTTTTACGTTTTTAACACATTTATTCGAATATGTTAAAAACGTAAAAATTGGTCTTTTCACCTGATTCTTTTTACGTAATAAAGAATATTACATACATAGATATGCATAAAGAACATAACCCTTCTTGTCAGTCGGGTAAAAACTCCAATTTCAATTTCAAAACATCCGTCACATCACTAATTTTTATTAATTTCATCTAACACAATAAGCAATTAAAAACAGATACAGGAAAAAAAATACTGCTTTGCGCTGAACCGGTCTTCTATTTTTTTATATAGTACTATAAATAGTTGACAAAAAAATTATGCGTGAATTCGCAGAAGCATTTATAGTAGGTGGGTACAGAAACAGTTGAGGACCTTGGCGTTGGTACCTTTAATATAAATTTTATATTTCCGAATTAGTATAAAAACCCAGACAGTTTTTGTTAACGGCACAGTTTTGTCTTGCACGCAATTGACAACGCTTAATTTTCAAAATGTTCAAATTGGTAAGTTCAATTTTTTTGAAATTAAATTTGTAAATAATAAAATTCGAAATATGAAAAGTCTATCGGAATTTTGTTTTTGAAGTATGAATATATATTTATTGTCAATGTAGTACTTACATATTTGGTGACGTCATAATGCAACAAGAATAGGCGATTTCAACGGGAAAGTGTTTCACAAAAAAAAAACAATTATTACAAAAACCACCACTGAAATAATATAACATATGTCAATAAGAGACTTTTAAAAACATTTTTAAATTTGCATTAAATTTTACACTTAAAACTCAAAAATAATAAGCACTACTAAACGAAATAGTTCATTAATTATTTTGACAGATCGTTGTTCTTATTTTATTAGAATTTCAGTCTTACCAACCTAAAATTAAAGTATAGACCATAGGTGACTATGATCTAACAAAAATGTTATTAGCTGTGTAACCTGATTAACGTTTCTAAGTAGCTACTCATCTCAAACTCTACCTCAAAAACTGGTCAAAAAATCAAGAAAACGGTTTTCTATTTGTTATTAAAAAATAACAATAATTTTAAAATATTTATTGATACTACAGTCAGTTAACTACGACAAAAAAAAAACGAATTTTTTTAACCGAGTCAACAATTTTGGTTAAAAATGTTTTTTTCATTGAGACCACCAACTGCAATGGTTATTTGAACCTGGTACAAATCCATATTTTTAAATTATTGTTTTTTTTTTTTAATAATAAGCTGAACTTCCAATATTTAAATCGATCTTTTGACCAGTTTTTGGAATAGAATTTGAAAAAAATAGTTTTTTTTAATAGGTAGACGCTTCGTAAATAAAGTCATTGGTGCCTCAGGTCAAATTTGATAAAATTTTGCTAACAAAAAGGGCAGACATTAAAATTTAAGAGCGGAAAATATTCATCTACACAATATTACATACATATGTTTATAATTACAAAAAAAAAATAAAATCAGGGTTGTTTGGTCTCTATTATTTTTACAGGGGTTGGTTTTAATCTGCAATTATAAAATCGTAAAATACTAAAAACACTGTGACTGCAAAACTATCCAAAATAACAATTTTGTGATTTCTTTACCACAACAATTAGTTCAATTTCTGCTAGCTCTCGAAACAAGCGACCATTAATAAACTTCCCTATTTTTTATGACTTTAATAATAACAATAATTATTCATCCAACTTCTGGTACAATAAAATTACAAAACGGAGTTAAAAAAACTTTTTTTTTGACAGTTCGTTCTCGTCTTGGCCGCGCTCATGGCCCTCGCTCTTGCCGGTCCGGCTCCAGCCCCACAATTCGTCTACGGAGGCTACGGCGCTTATGGATACCCATATGCCTACGGCGGAGTCTACAGCCCAGTCGCTTACTACGGATGAATGTCTCTTAGCCCACGACTATGCAAATTTCGACTACTTTAAACTGTTCAACAATTACTATTTTCAAAAACAAATGATGTAATATACACTTTTTGGATGTATTTTTTAATCTGTCAATAAAATCACTTTACAGTTTTTTATATACCTACATTGAATTTTCTTTTTTTTAAATTTCTTTTTGCCTGTTCTTCACCCGTAGGTCAAAGTGTTTTTTGATAAGTTTTTAGACGAATCAGTTGCCCATATCTATGTTACCGTTAAAACCCGAAATCAGTTTAAATGCGTTCTAACTAGTCAAAAGAAATTGTAACATTTTTTGTCAAAAATAGTTTTAACTAACCAAAACTAGTTTTCAAAAAAAAAATTAGTAAATTCTAAAACTAACCAAAAATCTTTCACTTAAACTAGATCGTAATAAGTGAAATGTGAAACAAGAGATTAGAGATTCCTTTGCCTTCCACCTAGCACCAAAAATAATTTTTTGTGACATCCTGTATATTTAAACTTTATTTCCAATTCATATACAAACTAGGCTTGGTACTTGCCAGAGTAAAGATCATTCTAAAAAATTAGTGAATACTGGATTTTAAGACAAATTAGATAATTTTTTGTACAAATAAACAATTCTTTATAAATGATTATAATAATATCGTATGTAATTCGTACTTACAATAAAACTTATTTCAACGCTGGTGACGTCTCATGTACATACAAAATGTAGAGGCGATTTCAATACTAAAAGTTTTCACACAAACACTATTTTTTACAAAAACTGTCGTTGAAAAAAAAAACACAAATGTCAAAAAGAGATGTTTCAAAACAATTTTCGATAATTATATTTGTTGAATTTTGAAAATTTTATACTTTAAACTCAAAAATACCAAACACTGATAAACGTCAAACTTAGGCGACACCGATGTTCGTACTTTTTATAAATCAATCTAACCAACTTAAAGAAATTGTAGTGATGTAAGATTACGGACAATTTTTGATAACCGGTTAATTAACCGACTATATTGTACCTTGTGCTGTTCTCTTTTTAGTTTAAGTTTTTAGGCGCAATGGACTTGAATTAAGCGTTTAAAATTATTACACTTTAGATACGACTGAGAAAATATTTTTAGTTATGAAGTTACTGTTATTTGTTAATTTATATAGGTTAAAACTTTAAAAAAAGGTTAGCCTTGCCGAGAATTTAATCGTAGAGAGTAGTATTATTTACTATTAATAATGTTAATAAATTGCGTGTCGTATTGAATTTTAAAATATTTATTTGGCACTTCGATATTTCCGTCAGCGACCCCGGTTAAAACTTGTCTACCGCGTTATTAGAAAAAAAAACTTTTATCAAATTATAAGGAACGAGAATGCAACTACATTTAGTTACACAAGAGAGGTAACGCAAGGTCAAAGTCAATCTAGAAGTACTTACATAATGCGACTGTGTATAAAAATTCAATACAAAATTATGAATTTAAAAATGAAATTTAAACATACACCTATAAAAATAATTATAATAATGGTTAGAACTGTATAAAATTCTTAATATGAAATTGTAGCAAATAGTTTTGCTATAACACTCATTGCTGTAAATTAATGCAATGTTAGAAAAAATATTACAATTCAAACAATGTCACTGTCGGGGCACGAACCCGAAGCTTCCAGTATCGCGCCGACTGAATTACCAATTATTCTACTGAGTACACATTTCTAAACAATCTCTAATAAGGCGCATTTGCAACATTATTCTATTTCATCCGACTTCCGAGGACTAATTTTACATTAGACACTGTTAGAACTTGAACCTTTACTCGACCGAGAGTCAAGTGCAATTGCGAATCAAAGACGATTTTTCTATTATATTTTTTTGTATGGCATATTTGCAACGGCATTCCATATCCTGCGACTTTCGAGAACTAATTTTACATTAGACACTATTAGAATATGAATCTTCACTCGACCGAGGGCAGTGTTGCTAGACGTCCCGATTTTTAAATCAAAATTAAATGTCCCGCGCGGGACAGGCTCAGTCTCGCTTTTCGGGGATAACTCGACCGTGCTGAGGAAGCGCGGGCGGGTGGCACAGACACGTGTGGACTACAGCTATCCTGTGAAGAGTTCTTCATCTTTATTAAAGAGAAAAAGGAAACTTTAAAAGAAGTTAAATCTTCACAGAAATATCATGAATAAGTAATTCTTTTAAATAATTATTCTCTTATTGTAAGTTGTAATTTGTAACACTCACTCCTCAGACTATTGTTTGAAACGCCATATTTTTCTTATGAATAAAACTTTTTTGATTTTGATTTCTGTTTTTTTAATTTTTTTTATTCAGAAGACGAATAAGACTCAACTATTTAACGATAGTGTAAATCTGATTTAAAATATCATATTTTTATTAAAATACATTTTCTATGGCTATTTTTGCTATCTATTGTCACGTTGAACTCAAATAAAAAGATAAATATTTAAAAACTTCTGATTATATACGTGTTTTTACTATGTCCCGCTTTCGACGAGAGAATCCCGCTTTTTTCACTCAAAAAGTTCCAAAATCCCGACTTGGCAAAAAAAGATCTGGCAACGCTGACCGAGAGCCAAGTGTAATTGTGAACCAAAGGTGATTTTTCCAATTATTAATCTTTATGTAAGTCATAGACTTTATTTCTACTTCGCGTGTAACGAAGTAGAAACAAGAATATTCTCGTTACAATCTATAAAACAGTAGAATCGAAAGAATTAATTAAATAATGTATTTATATTTATATGTAAGTATTGGTTATAAATTTAAAATTTAAATTTCGATCGGAAATTACAACCACGCGCATTTTTTTCTACGCAACCTTATATAATAATAATAAATAAAATAAATTCCCGCGGTTATTTAACCGGTAATTTATTCCTTTACCCCACATCAAAACACAATATTAGTTTCCTAACTGTGAGTGATTTGTACAGATGCTATAAAACTCATTTTTGTTCTAAATAAAGCGTCGCGTTTTTTTATTTATTTGGAACGTGTCAATATTTTTCAAATTCATTATGCTTATAGAAAGGAATACACTAGTGGGTCCCAACCAGTGGTCCATGAAACGGGATGAATATATCCACGCTGATGATTATCGTAAAAAATAATGTGTTTTAAAAAACTTTTTTACTACTTAAACATTTTTGAATTTGGTTACAAGTGATAGGCGGTATCCGTACTAATTTAATTTCAGGTCGAGTGGTTCGCAAACTGCTACAGGTTGGGAACCACTGGTATACACGTACTGTAATATTACTTTGAGATTTTTTCAGTTTTTTGGAAAACATCTCCTATCTAATATGTTTGTTAATACACACACACTTCTTTCAAAGATTGTTCCGATTCTGACTAATTAAATAGATGAAAAATTGTGTGAGGACTTAGGATCAATTTTTAAGTCAATACTAAATTTTTATTTTTAAAAATGGAAACGACAAAACAACTAAATAAAACAGTGAATACATAAAAAATAATTTATGACACCTGATGAAAGGATAAATAAATTCTGAAACGTCGTGATAAAAATAAAAATTTAGTATTGACTTAAAAAATTGATCCTAATTGTCCTCAGACAATTTTTCATCTATATAACACACACTATTGATGTCGGTGGGATAGCGGGACCTAGGGGTCAGACCTAAATTTCTCGACGTTTCATAGTCTCCTGAACAATTTGGTGCCATTCTTAGAAATGTTTACAGGTATAAAAAACGGCAGTCTAACCTGTTTTTTTTTTTTGTAAATATGTTTATTTATTATTTTTTTAAATGCATAAACTAGCTTATTTTATATGTTTTATGTAATTTGAAAGGGCTGGAAAAGGAAAAACCATAACCAAATAATTGATTTATGAGAAAATAAAACAATATTTATTGTATAAAGCTTTAAAGTTGTAACATTGTAACATATAGAGCGGTCGTCATTGGTTTTAAAATGGCAGGATGGTTTTCAACCATAGTAAGGATAATATCCGTAACCATATCCGTATCCTACAGCTGGGTAAGCATAGAACTGTGGTGCAGGAGCTGGACCTGGATTTGGACCTGGTGCAGCAAAAGCCACAGCCACAACAGCCAAAACGGCGGCCAAAAGAACGAACTAAAAAAAAAACATTCAGATGTAAAATAAACTAAAGATACGTATCATTCTTTCCATATAAGCCAAGTTTTTGCAGTTTATTTAATCTAAATAAACGATTTAATATCAGATAAAAACAAGAAAATTTACATAAGTTTTACACCAATTTTTGTACAGAAAAAGAATAAATTTGAAAAAAAAATATGGAGCAAGCCAAATTTGTCAATATTTTTAACATAAGTTTGTAAAGAAACAACTTCAAAATGTTAAGTTTCCTTCCCGTAATTCGAAATCTCGTAACGTGCTATCAAGAAATATTAACGAATATCACGTTTTTTGATTCAATTTTTAGAGCAAAAATATATGTTTTTTGAAATTTTTAAGCTTCAAACGAAATTTTCTAAAGCGTAATGCTTAATTATGGCTAATAAAAACAAAAATAAAATGAATTTGCAATTTCCCAAGAGCTGATTTTACAACCTGAGGGATCAGTCTTAAGAACAAAATTTGAAAATTGTTAAAAGATTACTTGTGCGGAATATTGAGGTCAAAGTTAAATTATTTAAAAAATACAAAAAATATTATATATACAAAACGACTTACCAATTTGAACATTTTGGTGAGTATTTTTGAGAACGCTTGTCGTTTACTGAAGACAAACTATGATTGTCAAGGATTCGCGCCTCATTTTATATCTTCTTAACAGACGAGCATCGATGCAAACGAACAATGAAAAAAAATGAACAGTGATCGCATTTGATTGGTCATAAGCACTGCGAATTAAAATGTGCAGGTAGGGGTTAACAAACATTCGCATTTTAAACGTTTACGAACATTGCAAGAAATTTCATTTTTTTAACACTGAACTTTTCATTAACGCGTCTATTCTAAATTCGCAATCTACAGGTTCTAATCGAAAATCTCTAGTAGCACAGTTGTCGAGCGTCTATAATTTACTCTCTCTCTCTCTCTCTTTCTCTTTCTAATTTAAAAATTCATGAAAGTATATATTGAATTTTGAAATTAGAACTAAATAATAAAATTGAAAAAAGCCCGGGTCGCAGTGCCAAAACCCTGCCGACAATATAGTGTATTTGCTTGTGTAGGGCCGTGTGGTTTTATACTTTTATTATGTGAAATTAAGTTTGTTTTTGGGCAAAATAAAAAATTTAACCCCGTAATACACCCCCTAAAATAACATTTTTTTCTTAATTGTAATATTATTATCAATCTAACGTCTACACCGAATTAAATACACCCTTCAATAAATAAGTCACTATCTGCAAACTAGTGTTTTCATAAAATTTGTAAATCTGGTCCTGTCGGGCCGATTTTATTAAAATTGTGGGGACACTTTTTAATCACTACCAGAGGGTTAAATTTCAATTTTGAAACGATTCGGAGAATTTTTTCGGTATTTTGGGGCCCAAAAACAGTTTTCAACCTCTAAAAACTACCCTTAAAATAGCCCGATTAGGCCCATTTTAAATAGGCTTCTTGCGGTGATGGGTTTCAACACGTGGCCCAAATTTAGTTGAAATCAATTAACTCTTTCGAAAGTTATCGCGCGTACACATATATATATATATAAATATATATATATATATACATATATATAAACATTTTTAAAAATGGTGCCAACGTGTTTAGGAGGTTATGAAACGTCGAGAAATTTTGGTCCGACCCCTAGGTCCCGCCATCCGACCGACGCCAATAGTGTATGTTGCCATATGGCAAATACACTAAAAATATAGATTGATCCTGCCATTTTAAATACATAGAAATAAAATACATAGGAAACAAAAAAGGTAAAGACTAGATTGGTATTCTTGACAAATGTCGAGGAGTTTCTTGTGCGAAATTTCCAAGGAACGTATCATTGTCTGTAAGGCTAGATTTTTTTTATGAAACATAATACTGGTACCAAAAAAATAATAGCATATGTTCTGGTTTCTCATCCTTAAGAATTTAAACAAACTAATAAAAATATTACGAAGGTGGGACTAGTACAGTTTTTTAATACTTGAATCCCATTAAATACATTTTTCGAATTTTATTTTCTTGCGCTATTAACACTCATTAATTGACGTTAATTTATTATACTATTTTATTTATTTACTTGTTTTAACAATAAATAAAATATTTAGAATTTTCTCATTGGCAAGCCAATGCTAGACTACAAACACAAAAATTATTTGTTGATCGGACATCTCACGAATAAAAAAACAAAGGGAAAACATAGAAAATATAATGATGTTAAATTAATTGCTATTAGTTTAAATCGATGGATTAATTGATTTCTTAACATCCTCTAGTAACCACCGTGTTATTAGTCTTTTAAATCTAAATTGATGATTTCACAAAAACTGTATTTTATTAGTTATCACTTTCATATTATTATCGTTAGCAGCTTCGCTTAAATATCTTTCAGCTGTATTTTTCAATTGGAATTGAATGAGATCCCTCACAGATCTCTCTACGTCTTACACTTTTCGTTATAGATGCTCTATTGTCGAGCGTCTATAATCTATATTATAAATTTCACTTCAGTTTAGAAGAACAGGTGAACAATGAGAAAATAAAAATACATCATTTATAAAAATAAAACTAGATTTATTGTCAGAAATTTTGTAGGGAATTTACATCGAAATAATTAGTGTAGCTAAAAAAATTCACAAAATAACACGATCCGGTATTGAAACGATATCTTCGTTATAGTGTGAAGTGAGAGTGGTCCTTAATGCGGCGCAGAAGTCGGAGTTAATATCGATCGAGTTGGTTAACCGTAGTAGTAACCTCCATAGCCTCCATATCCTCCATAATAGTATTGAGGAGCTGGGGCTGGCAATGGAGCCGGTCCTGGAGCAGGGTTGGGGTGAGCTACAGCCATGGCAATTACGGCCAATACGGCGGCTACAAGAACGAACTGAAAAAAATAAATTATTAATATATTTTATGATCAAAAATCAATGTGCAAACAAAACTATCGGAATTGGGTAAAAATATTAAACATTGAGTTTATAAACAACTTTTTTTAAATCGTTGGATACACAGAATTTAAATAATGCTGCTTTTTGTCTGGTACTTAAAATGGCTTCACAATAAAGAATCTATTTTTTCTTTTGAGCGACTGACGTCATTTTTGCCAAACTGCGGCCGGTTATACAGAATATAAATGCACAGAACAGTGCTTGGCGTAAATGACGCAAGCATTTATTAAAATAAAAAATATATCTCCGCCATATTGAAATAAGATTAATGCCACTGTGCTAGTAATATATGTTATTTATTTTGTTTATTCTAATTTAGAAAAAATAGCCAAAAGTTTGTCTCGTTACAAATATACATTATGATATGAATTGGTGCTAGACTCAAAAACCTTAATTTAACTGGTGGTGGTTTAAAAAAACCAAACACTTAGAAATTGTTTAAAAACTAAATAATAAATAGTTTACTTACCAATTTGAACATTTTGGAGTAGTTTTGTCGTTAGCTGAGACAAAAGTGATAATTGTCGTAGAATATTTTCGGTTTATATACTTTTTGAAAAATTTACTCGTTTCATAAAAACTCACTCTTATATTATGTACTATGAGCTCGTAAATCGACACCATTGATGTACCGTCAAAACAATGGACGAATGTCATGGTTACGTAACGGATAACAAGTGACAAAAGTTGTTGTTTATAAACAAAAAATTGTGTGATATGAATACATTATTGCTGTCACGATTTCTTATCGAGATATCGCCGCAAAGCTCGTATTTCTATTCATAGAAGCATTTGCCAAAATATCAAAATTTATTACGCGGTAGTTCTTCATGGCCTTTTAAATTTAAAGTCTTTGCAGCACGAGTGTTTTTTTAAACCCTTTCATTGACTTCAAGGAATTAGCCGCATATACCAGACACAATGGGATAAGGATTAAACAGGCAAGGATTAAAGGAACCGGAGACCCTCGCAGCATTAGGAACCCAAAACAAACGCAGGACTCAAACCTTGGACAAAAGTACAAAATGACTGCTGTTAGTGGAGGGTTCATATACGAGTAGTAATAATATGTCTGGCACAATATTCATTAAATAATATTTCATAGATTCATGATCGCTGAAAAACAGCTATTTAACATTTAAAGAACAAAATTTCTGTCATTTTGTTTCATAATTATGTTAAGTATTTGTCAAATAAAATTTATAAGTTCCTAATGATAATAAAACTTTTCCAATAACTGTCAAGATTTTGTTATTAGTATGTCAAAATAAATAAAAACCCGGGTCGCAGTGCCAAAACCCTGCCGACAATATAGTGTATTTGATAATACAGGCAGTGTGGCTTTATTATGCGAACTTAAGTTGGTTTTTCGGCAAAATAAAAAATTTGACTCCTTAATACACCCCTTAAAATAACATTTTTTTTTCTTAATTGCAATATTATTATCAATCGAACCTCTATACCAAATTATATACAACTTTCAGTAAATAATTCACTATCTGCAAAGTAGTGTTTTCATAAAATTTTTAAGTCCGGTCCTGTCGGGCCGATTTTTTTAAAATTTTAGGGACATTTTTTAATTACTACTGGAAGGTTAAATGTCAATTTTGAAACGATTCGGAGAATTTTTTCGGTATTTTGGGGCCCAAAAACGTTTTTCAACCCCTAAAAACTACCCTTAAAATAGCCCGATTACGCCCATTTTAAATAGGCTTCTTGCGGTGATGGATTTCAACACGTGGGCCAAATTTCGTTAAAATCAATTAACTCCTTCGAAAGTTATTGCCCGCACACATATATATATATATATATATATATATAAATATATATATATATACATATATATATAAACATTTTTAAAAATGGTGCCAAAGTGTTTAGGAGGTTATGAAACGTCGAGAAATTTTGGTCCGACCCCTAGGTCCCGCCATCCGACCGACGCCAATAGTGTATGTTGCCTTATGGCAAATACACTAATAAATATAATTGAAGAGATTTTTAAAAGTCATAATATTCTTTAAAAAAATATTAAAATTTCAGCATATCTTTGGATCAAGACGATTTGCAAAATAACTGAATAATAAAATAAATTTTACAGTAAAACATGTCAACCGCATTTTTAATACGCTCTTATTAACTTCACCTGTATGTTTGTAAAGGAATCTTTGAACGTGAAATTCATCCATTGCAAAATGTCAGATTAAACTGAAACTTTGCACACTTATCAAGGACTGATGACAATACAATAATTTAATAAGTTTGTCCCATTATCCGGACTACGACCTTCGGGATAAAAAAAAAGACTTGAAAAATTACAGCAAGCAAGCTAACACGCTGTACAGTGACATAGATAGTCAAATTCATATTGTTTTTAGTGTATTTGCCATATGGCAACATACACTATTGGCGTCTGTCGGATGGCGGGACCTAGAGGTCGGACCAAAATTTCTCGACGTTTCATAACCTCCTAAACACTTTGGCACCATTTTTAAAAATGTTTATATATATATGTATATATATATATATATATATATATATATATATATATATATATATATATATATATATATGTGTGTGTGTGTGCGCGCTATAACTTTCGAAAGAGTTAATTGATTTTAACGAAATTTTGCCCACATGTTTGATTCTACCACCGCAAGAACCCTATTTAAAATGGGCTCAATCGGACCATTTTAAGGGTAGTTTTTGGGGGTTGAAAAATGTTTTTGGGCCCCAAAATACCGAAAAAATTCTCCAAATCGTTTCAAAATTGAAATTTAACCCTCTGGTAGTAAGCAAAAAGTGTCCCTAAAATTTTATTAAAATCGGTGCGACAGGACCGGATTTACAAATTTTCTGAAAACACTAGTATGCAGATAGTGAGTTATTTACTGAAAGGTGTTTTTAATTTTGGTGTGACGTTCGATCGACAATAATAATGTAGTTAAGAAAAAAATGTAATTTTAAGGGGTGTATTAAGGAATCAAATTTTTTATTTTGTTCTACAATCACCTTAAGTTCACATAATAAAGCCACAAGGCCTGTATTAGCAAATACACTATATTGTCGGCAGGGTTTTGGCACTGCGACCCGGGTTTTTTAGTCTTACAGTTAAAATTAGAATTTAAAAAACTAAAACAACATGGTTTTATGAACTAAAAAATGCTAAATATATTCACAACAAAATTAGCTTTGCTGTAAAAAGCATGGAGTGCCTAATATCGGTAATATTTTTCATTTACTAGCTAATTGTAAACGTAGAGCTATTATGAAAATTTAAGTAGATAACAACCCATGCTTTTTCAGTAAAGCTAATTTTATTCTGAAATTATTTTGTATCTTTTAAGTTCATGAAATCGTGCTGTTTTAGTTTTTTAAAATCTAATTTTAATTTAAATAATTCTTGTTCTACTGTAGAATCAGGATTAAAAAAAATGATCGAAGCATAATTTTGTTTCCAAATAAAAAGTGGTTGCCGTTTGACATTTATTTGGCTAATAAATTTAGCACACTCCTCTCTGATCTAGTTTTTGTTGTTAAACTGGTTGGACCAGTGCAATGTGTAGAAAAGTCCGTTTTGAAAGCTCAAGCTATTTGGGTCACCGCCTCTGGGCTGATGACGTATCACCGCGATGCGGTAATAATTTGATAAAAAAGACACAATTAACCTTAATCTTCTTTTTTGGTTTTTGCATTTGCATTTTTTGAAGGACGTCCATTTTTAATAGGTATAGAAAATTATCAGTTATAAGAAAGATAACTGTTTTTTTTCTGATAAAATATGAGAGTTATCTGGACACAGTAACAATTCATCTTTTAAGTTAATTTTTTGACAATAAATTGATACTTTTGTCAGGTTTCAGAGAGAAAGAATTGGGCAGTTGTTGGATTGTTCAAAAGCTTGCCGAAATTGTTGCGGTTGTTGTTGTAAGACTTCTTGGCTTCCGAGCTTGTACACCGTGGTCCATTGGTATTTCCACCTGACGTTTCGTCTACAATTGCGGTATGGATTTTCAGAGACGATGTGATAGCGGGCAAAGTGTCTTTCTAGGTTGCTCACAGGTGAGTTGTCAGCCTAGAAGTCTTGAAGGACACTTCGCACGCTACCACATCGCCTTTGAAAATGTCTACCGCAGTTGCAGACGACACGCCAGGTAGAAATACCAATGGACCACGGTGTACAAGCCCAGAAGCAAAGAAGTTTTACAATTTTAATTTTGGTCAAAAAAAAATTAAGTTAACACCATGATGTAGTTTAATACGTCTGCAAATCCTATTAGCAAATAAATTATTTTGTCGTCTCGGGATTTGGCACTGCGATTTGTTTTTTCTTTTGAAAAACTGGATTGATTGCGTTGCGTAACAGTTAAATCTTTTAATAGTCTATAATTGACGGTCGTTTATAACAAATGAACAATAGTATTATCTCATTATTCCAAAATATGAATAAATAATTAATCAATGATATAAAACAATGGAAATGTTCGAAAGACCTTGAAGAAGGTGGGTGGAGCAAACTAGATCTCTGAAGGTTGCATTGTGATTCGTGGGCCTCAGGTGGTTTGAAAATCATGCACACAGATAGGCGACTGGTTGTCTGATATTTATCAAAAAATTAACCCTTCGTTAAACGCGTAGATGGCAACAATGATCTAAATAAACAATTTATGTTAATGAGAAAGATGATGTCTTAAGGATCAATAAAATGACGATACTGATGTTCAATATTTGTTATCAACGTTTTGGTACAAATTTCAAGCCATCTTGAAGGTCGTCAAAAATTATTAGTGTATTTGCCATATGGCAACATACACTATTGGCGTTGGTCGGATGGCGGGACCTAGGGGTCGGACCAAAATTTCTCGACATTTCATAACCTCCTAAACACTTTGGCACCATTTTTGAAAATGTTTATATATATATGTATATATATATATATATATATATATATATATATGTATGTATATATATATATATATATATATATATGTGTGCGGGCAATAACTTTCGAAGGAGTTAATTGATTTTAACGAAATTTGGCACACATGTTGGAATCCATCACCGCACGAAGCCTATTTAAAATGGGCCCAATCGGGTCATTTTAAGGGTGGTTTTTAGGGGTTGAAAAATGTTTTTGGGTCCCAAAATACCGAAAAAAATCCCAGGATCGTTTCAAAATTGACATTTAACCCGTTAGTAGCAAAAAAAGTGTCCCTAAAATTTTAATAAAATCGGCCCGACAGGACCCGACTTACAAATTTTTTGAAAACACTAATTTGTAGAAAGTGACTTATTTATTCAAGGGTGTATTTAATTCGGTGTAGACGTTAGATTGATAATAATATTGCAGTTAAGAAAAAAAATGTTATTTTAAGGGGTGTATTAAGGAGTAAAATTTTTTATTTTGCCCAAAAACCAACTTAAGTTTGCATAATAAAGCCACACTGCCTGTATAAGCAAATACACTATATTGTCGGCAGGGTTTTGGCACTGCGACCCGGGTTTTTAGTAAATTGATCCTTAAACCTCGAAGACATTGCCTTCATTTGTTTTGTAACAATAAATTGTATAAAAATTTAAACAGATTATGTTGAATGAACAGATAAGCACCAAACAGAACTGACCATAATTTACATGTAGTTGTCAAAATAGAATAAAAAAAATAATGCATTCATTTAACTAATGGATCGCAATCGCTACAAACTTTATCTAATTATTGAGACAGTTTTGTGCTGTGGTTCAAAAAACAAGAAAAAACGATCAATTAACCACAGCAATTTATTTATTAGATGCACCCATCTTCTGCAAAAAACTCAGATGGGAGCTTTCGAAATATACAAACAATAATAAAATTGCTATGGTTAAGAAGTGACTGAATTTTTTTGAAGTTATACTTCTTTTGGTATGATTAAAAAAACAATAAACTAAGTAAACGACTTGGTCAGTAAAATGAAATAAAATTATCGGACGACCTGTATAATATAAATCATATCCGCAAAGTGTTTATTCTAGAATTAACACTGTTGTAAATTATCTAACTCCCATACAATCTATTATTACAAAGTTATGGTGTCAGGTCCGTCGTCAATGCGAGCGTTGATATACTAGCTTTTTTTTAATTTCTTAACACGTTCTCACATAAAATGCATCAGAATATATTTGTTTAAATTATCATTTGATATGAAGTCTGCTCTAGCTACATAAATAGTGTTACAACATAGCAGGATAAAAAAAATCGGTACGAAATATCATAGACGATTCGATAGAATTTACTAGAAATCATTTATGCAATACTGGCGATAGATTGCCACAGTTTCTATGGAATTGTCCAGCATTTTTTAATAAATTCTACATCATATATTATGAAACTATTTTTAAAACGATTTTTCAGTAATAAAAAATTCGCAAAAGTGTTGAATTTATCAATGGAATTTTACACCAAAATGAGATAGACAATTATTGGTCCGACATGCTCTACTGTGTCAAATTAGAGAAAAACCACGAAGAAGATAATTTATATACATCTATTTTTATAGATAAAGAAGAGTGACTGTTTCCTATGTCTTCAGTGCTTAAAATACATACATTTCGTTTATTCTTGTTTGCAATTAAAAGGAAGGATAAAAGAATGAAATAATTAACTTTTTAGATTATTTAATATGTATTTATGTACGACCCTATAATTAAATATGTTTAATTTTAATTTAAATTCGACGTGAGTGGTTTTGCGTTATGTTCACATATATATTAGCATATTATGTAGTATATAATATATAATAGTTCTGAGCCATACCCAAATGTAACCAGTTTTTTATGAATATACCCTTACCAATACAATTGCTTGAATGATTCCACCCCAGCAGTTATCACTCACTATAAATAGCGCAGAATTTTTAACAACAGACAAGATTTGTCTACAACCAGAAGACAAGTAAACTCAAAACTTTCTCAAAATGTTCAAACTGGTGAGTAAAAACTTAATTTGGAGATATATTTCTAAATATTATTGACATTTAACGGTGGAAATATAATCATGGCAAATAAATTATATTTCTTCGAATGTTTTAATCAGTCGCTAAAAGTTTCATCGTTAATGAGCTAATTTCAAACTTCAAAAGCTGCGATTATCCACAATAGAAGAGTTATTGTTAGCTTTGTTAGACTCAACAAAAAAATACTTACAATTTCGAAATTTAACACAAGTAGCTAATATATTTTTTGTTGGTTTCTATAAATATAATTAGTGTTCTTTTTTGTGTTTCCAGTTCGTTCTTGTTTTGGCCGCCATCATGGCTGTAGCTTTGGCTGCACCAGGACCAAACCCGGCACCACTCCCATCTCCAGTAGCATCTCCACAATTCTACTACGGAGGCTACGGAGGATACGGCTACGGTGCTTACCCATACGCCTACTACGGTTAAATCTACGCCACCTATAACCGACTGTGCACCGAGTTTTACTTAGAAAATGTTGAAGAAACACAACCTTATTTTTGGACTGTACCTTAAACTAAATTTCTGTTTTTAAATAAATTTTGATTTCTAATGAAATAACTGTATTTTTTTCCTTTACCTTTGAAGAAACAAGGCAAACTGGTTTATTGTCAGCGTTTTTGTGTGGCATGATCATTTGACTTGCTAGTGAACGAGTGAATAGTGTTTTGTTTTAATAGATTTTTTAAAAAAAAAAGAGTAACCACTGATTCTAGATCTAAAGTATTATAGTTTTTTTTATATTTTTATAAAATATTCTAATGAGGTCACTGTGCCTTTTCTCCACTTTTCGCTGCAAAGGAAAGAGACAGAACTATTGATTTTCAATCTTAAATTGAAAACAAATATCAAATTAATAATTTATTTTTCTTGATAAGTAAGAATGATTATTTCTATAAATACAACACAACGCTTTTTAATTTAAAGCTAAATAATCGCGTAACAAACAGAACCGAATTGAGAACCTTTCCTCCTTTTTTTTGAAGTCGGTTAAAAAATATATACCTTAAAAACGTAACGACCTTAATTTTTTAGGATCTATAATTTGCAAATAACTATCAACGTATACTTTGTTGACTTGTTTGTCATTAGAAATTAATTGAACACAAGAAATAAATAATTATTTTGAGATATTTCCATAACTGATTCTAAATAAGTGCTCACTGACAAAGATGATACAATTTTAAATTAAAAAAAAAACAAAAAATAATCACATTAAACATATTTCAACGTGCAATAAATATACCGATTTGTAACTTATTTAATCAATAAACTAAAAATTCTAAGATCGAACAGTTTAGATTCTCAAATGCTAGACATTTATTAATCATTGTCAACTAACAATACGTTCTTTTATTCAGTAGAAGGTAACAATACTCTTCTTTTGAAAAAAAAATCAAGGGATTATTGATACATTTTATTTTTTAAAAGATGATTTCTTTCTTATTTTGATTTTTACGTGATTTTACAATAAAGTAAATAGATTAGGAGCATAAGTCAATTATATTTTTAGTAAAGTTTTGCTTTACTCAGCTTTACTGGACCTTTGCAGCTTACAATAAAAAAAGCTTTCTGTTGTAAAATAAACATCTTATACATTATTTACGAAAACTACATTTATGTGTAAATTGGAAAGCTGTTGATTTATTACTTAGTTTTCAAGAGTTTTATTCAAACATTCTCCAAGGGATTTAATTATGAATCTGGCATTAATTACTCTGTTTATCAACTGGCATTAATTTTTTTAGAATCATAGATAATGCCTTTATAAGCACATAAATATTCACAAAATTAATCGTGTCCTTTTTGAGAAATACGTTTTACTTTTCTGTGTGTGATATCCCAAAAATTTTCATTTTAATTATTATGAGTAACATTTATTTATTATAGATTATTTTGTAGCCTATTTTGTAGAAACAACAGCACCCTTATATCTGGACAGTACTTAAACTAATGATATTTTTTTATCCTTCACTTTTGCGAATATTTTGAAACTACTAAAACTATTATAAGCGTCATTATTTTATTTTATAAGAATGTTAATATTTTCCTGCCCCAGCACTAGCGTTGTTAAGTTGACCAGGAAATTATTAAATGCATCTATTTATTTTAATTTTCATTATAGATTTTTTTCGTATATATGTAAAATTTATTCTGTAAAGGCCAGTTAACTTACAGATAAATTTTAAACTGATGAAGGCTTTTAAGTCTTTTCATTTTTAATATTTCATTTTCTCTTGTGAAGAAAAATACGTAAAAATTAAGAATAATAAAAGACATGTTTAAAAATTAAAATGCAATTTTATTCAGAAACAAATTGAAATAACCGCGTCAAATATGTGTACATACAATTGATTATGCTGAATGAACAGATAAACACAAAACAGAACAGATCATAATTTAGATGTAGTTGTCAAAATAGAAAAACCCGGGTCGCAGTGCCAAAACCCTGCCGACAATATAGTGTATTTGCTTATACTTACAGGCAGTGTGGCTTTATTACGCGAACTTAAGTTGGTTTTTGGGCAAAATAAAAAATTTGACTCCTTAATACACCCCTTAAAATAACAATTTTTATCTTAATTGCAATATTATTATCAATCTAACTTCTATACCAAATTATATACAACTTTCAGTAAATAATTCACTATCTGCAAAGTAGTGTTTTCATAAAATTTGTAAGCCCGGTTCTGTCGGGCCGATTTTATTGAAATTTTAGAGACACTTTTTAATAACTACTGAAGGGTTAAATGTCAGTTTTCAAACGATTCTGAGAATTTTTTCGGCATTTTGGGGCCCAAAAACATTTTTCAACCCCTAAAAACTACCCTTAAAATGTCCCGATTACGCCCATTTTAAATAGGCTTCTTGCTGTGATGGATTCCAATACGTGGGCCAAATTTCGTTAAAATCAATTAACTCTTTCGAAAGTTATTGCCCGCACACATATATATATATATATATATATACGCTTATATATATATATATAAATATATATATACATATATATATATAAACATTTTTAAAAATGGTGCCAAAGTGTTTAGGAGGTTATGAAACGTCGAGAAATTTTGGTCCGACCCCTAGGTCCCGCCATCCGACCGATGCCAATAGTGTATGTTGCCATATGGCAAATACACTAATAAAAAAAATAATGCATTCATTTACTCGTTGGCTACTGGATCACAATCGCTACAAACTTCATCTAATTATTGAGAGAGTATTGTGCAGTGGTTCAGAAAACAAGAAAAAACATTCAATTCAGCCACGTCTTAACCACAACAATTTAATTATTAGATGCACCCATCTTTTGTAAAAACTTAAATGAGAGCTTTTGAAACATACAAACAATAAAATGGCTATGGTTAAGAAGTGATTGAATTTTTTTGAAGCTACACTTCTTTTGATGTGATGAAAAATACCAATAAACTAAATAAACGAATTGGTCAGTAAAATGAAATAAAATTATCGGACGTCCTGTATAGTATAAACCATATCCGTAAAGTGTTTATTCTATAGAATTAACAGTGTTGTAAGTTATCTAACTCCTATATAATATATTATTACAAAGTTATGGTGTCAGCTTCGTCGTCGCGAGCAATGATATACTAGTTTTTTTAAAAATTTTTTAACACGTTGTCACATAAAATAATAATAATAATAATAATATATTTCCAAATTCCTCTAGGAGTACATAAAGTATACACATGATACCTATGTTTACCTACAGGACCTATAGGGGGCATCAAGTACCCGTACATAGGTTGGTCCTTAACTCTAACAAAATAGAATAATAAAATTTAAAAAAAAGAAACAAAAAAGTGTGAGAATATCTTCACTTGCATATAATTTAGAAGTAGTAATTAATAATGTATTTTTGTAAACTATAATGAATTGGTAATATATTTGTTTAAATTATCATTTGATATGAAATCTACTCCAGCTACATAAATAATGTTACAACATAGCGGGATAAAAATAATCGGTACGAAGTATCATAGAAGATTCGATAGAATTTACTAGAAATCATTTATGCAATACTGGCGTTAAATTGCCACAGTTTCTATGGAATTGTAAAGCATTTTTTAATAAATTCTACATCACCAATATATTATGAAACTATTTTTAAGAAGATTTTTCAGTAATAAAAACTTCGCAAAAGTGTTCAATGTATCAAAGGAATTTTCCACCAAAATGAGATTGGTCCAACTTGCTGTATTGTGTCAAATTGAGAAAAACCACGAAGAAGATAATTTATATACATCTATTTTTATAGATAAAGAAGAGTGACTGTTTCCTACGTCTTCAGTGCTTAAAAAACATGCATTTCTTTTATTCTTGTTTGCAATTAAAAGGAAGGATAAAAGAACGAAACAATTAACTTTTAGATTATTTAATATGTATTTATGTACGACCCTATAATTAAATATGTTTAATTTTAATTTAAATTCGACGTGAGTGGTTTTGCGTTATGTTCACATATATATTAGCATATTATGTAGTATATAATATATAATAGTTCTGAGCCATACCCAAATGTAACCAGTTTTTTATGAATATACCCTTACCAATACAATTGCTTGAATGATTCCACCCCAGCAGTTATCACTCACTATAAATAGCGCAGAATTTTTAACAACAGACAAGATTTGTCTACAACCAGAAGACAAGTAAACTCAAAACTTTCTCAAAATGTTCAAACTGGTGAGTAAAAATTTAATTTGGAGATATATTTCTAAATATTATTGACATTTAACGGTGGAAATATAATCATGGCAAATAAATTATATTTCTTCGAATGTTTTAATCAGTCGCTAAAAGTTTCATCGTTAATGAGCTAATTTCAAACTTCAAAAGCTGCGATTATCCACAATAGAAGAGTTATTGTTAGCTTTGTTAGACTCAACAAAAAAATACTTACAATTTCGAAATTTAACACAAGTATCTAATATATTTTTTGTTGGTTTCTATAAATATAATTAGTGTTCTTTTTTGTGTTTGCAGTTCGTTCTTGTTTTGGCCGCCATCATGGCTGTAGCTTTGGCTGCACCAGGACCAAACCCGGCACCACTCCCATCTCCAGTAGCATCTCCACAATTCTACTACGGAGGCTACGGAGGATACGGCTACGGTGCTTACCCATACGCCTACTACGGTTAAATCTACGCCACCTATAACCGACTGTGCACCGAGTTTTACTTAGAAAATGTTGAAGAAACACAACCTTATTTTTGGACTGTACCTTAAACAAAATTTCTGTTTTTAAATAAATTTTGATTCCTAATGAAATAACTGTATTTTTTTCCTTTACCTTTGAAGACACAAGGCAAACTGGTTTATTGTCAGCGTTTTTGTGTGCAATGATCATTTGACTTGCTAGTAATCGAGTGAATAGTGTTTTGTTTTAATAGATTTTTTCAAAAAAAAAAGAGTAACCAATGATTCTAGATCTAAAGTGTTATACTTTTTTTTATATTTTTATAAAATATTCTAATAAGGTCATTGTGCCTTTTCTCCACTTTTCGCTGCAAAGGAAAGAGACAGAACTATGGATTTTCAATCTCAAATTGAAACAAATATCAAATTAATAATTTATTTCTCTTAAAAAGTAAGAATGATTATTTCTATAAATACAACACAACGCTTTTTAGATTTAAAGCTAAATAATCGCGTAACAAACAGAACCGAATTGAGAACCTTAAAAACGTAACTATCAACGTATACTTTGTTGACTTGTTTGTCATTAGAAATTAATTGAACGCAAGAAATAAATAATTATTTTGAGATAATTCCATAACTGATTCTAAATAAGTGCTCACTGACAAAGATGATACAATTTTAAATTAAAAAAAACAAACAAATAATAATCACATAAAACATATTTCAACGTACTATAACTATACCAAATAAACTAAAAATGATATTTAGTGAAAATATCCATTTCAATAAATTTTAAGATCGAACAGTATAGTTTCTCAAATATTAGACATTTATTATTCATTGCCAACTAAAAGTACGTTCTTTTATTGAGTAGAAGATAACAATATTTCTACATTTTATTTTTTAAAATATGATCTCTTTTTGATTTCCTTCGCTTGATGTGATTTTACAACAAAGTAAATAGACTAGGAGCATAAGTCAATTATATTTTTAGTAAAGTTTTGCTTTACTCAGCTTTACTGGACCTTTGCAGCTTACAATAAAAAAAAGCTTTCTGTAGTAAAATAAACATCTTATACATTATTTACGAAAACTACATTTATGTGTAAATTGGAAAGCTGTTGATTTATTACTTAGTTTTCGAGAGTTTTATTTAAAAATTCTCCAAGGGATTTAATTATGAATCTGACATTAATTACTCTGTTTATCAACTGGCATTAATTTTTTTAGAATCATAGATAATGCCTTTATAAGCACATAAATATTCACAAAATTAATCGTGTCCTTTTTGAGAAATACGTTTTACTTTTCTGTGTGTGATTTCCCAAAAATTTTCATTTTAATTGTTATGAGTAACATTTATTTATTATAGATTAATTTGTAGCCTATTTTGTAGAAACAACAGCACCCTTATATCTGGACAGTACTTAAACTAATGATATTTTTTTATCCTTCACTTTTGTGAATATTTTGAAACTACTAAAACTATTATAAGCGTCATTATTTTATTTTATAAGAATGTTGATATTTTCCTGCCCTAGCACTAGCGTTGTTAAGTCGGCCTGGAAATTATTAAATGTATCTATTTTTTTTTTTTAATTTTCGTTATAGATTTTTTTAGTATATATATAAAATTTATTCTGTAAAAGGCTAGCTGACTTACAGATAAATTTTAAACAGATGCTTTGAAGTTTTTTAATATTTAATATTTCATTTTCTCATGTGGGGAAAACTACGTAAAAGATAAGAATAATAAAAGACATGCTTAAAAATTAAAATGCAATTTTATTCAGAAACAAATTGAAATAACAGCGCCAAATATTTGTATATACAATTTATTAGCCAGGTCATAAAGCGATTTCCGTAGTCCTAGTTGAAAAATCCAATTTTGCTTAACCATAGTATGGGTAGCCATAGTATCCTACTCCGCCATAATAATATTGGGGAGCTGGCAACGGAGCTGGCCCTGGAGCGGGGTTGGGGTGAGCTACAGCCATGGCAATTACAGCCATCACGGCGGCCAAAAGAACGAACTAAAAAAAAAGAATGTATAAAACACACTTGATCTGAGCATGAGCTACAAAATAAGTTTCAGAGGATTCAGGCAGTTTATTTTCGGCTTTTTTAGGATAATAATAATTGTTTTTATTTTATAAATGCTTTTTTTAATACGTGACTACATTTTGTTTATGTAACGGTTTCATCTGCTTTTGTGACTGACTTCTGCTATACAAATAGTTTGTTCTTGGAGTAATAAAGACTATGAATTGAAATTTAAAATTATTTCTCAGAAGAAATTATTATAACAAAATGTAGCCCTATTGTTTCCTGAGTTCTGTGAACGAACTTTGTGACCGAAATAGCCCAGACTAACTGCAAAAAATCAAACGATACTCATAGTACTTAATTGAAAATCAATATTGACGTTTCAATGCGTACTACTTTTTTTAACATTTTTCAAGCATTCATATTTTAATAATTTTACGATTTTAAACAACTCGAGATTTTTCTAACCATCTTTTTAAAAAATTAAGTTTGTAGTGAAATTGTTCTAAACTACTTGGGTCAGCTCGTAAATATAAAACTGCAAAAAAAATATTAACTTACCAATTTGAACATCTTGAAGTTTGGAGTTGCTTTGTTGATTATCAAACAAAACTGATACTGACCAAGTCAACTTGAGGTTCTTTTATACAAAATTCTGACATCACGAATTGGCATATTAAGTGACATAAAATTTAAAAAAAAGCACCAGTAAGTATATACTCATAAAAAGAGGAATCGATTATGTAATATCACAAGTGTGAGTTGTCTGAGATATATCTGTATAGAGAACAATGTCAAAATCAGGTAAACTACTTTTTATGACCAAGACTATATGAGCGTCAAGTATTTAGTTTCAGAATTGTTCATGATTTAAGACTAAATTTCAAGTATCACATAAATAATCTCAATAGATTATCGTCATACTGAAAAATTGGTTACGGTCGCCATCAGTATTGCCAGACGTCCCGATTTTTAAATCAAAATTAAATGTCCCGCGCGGGACAGGCTCAGTTCCGCTTTTCGGGGATAACTCGACCATGCGTAAATAATTATTCTCTTATTGTAAGTTGCAAACTGTAACACTCACTCCTCAGACTATTGTTTGAAACGTCATATTTTTCTAATGAATAAAAATTTTTTGATTTTTTTTTTATTTTTTTTTTATTCAGAAGACGAATAAGAACTATTTAACGATAGGGTAAATCTGATTTAAAATATCATATTTTTATTAAAATACATTTTCTATGGCTATTTTTACTATCTGTTGTCACGTAAACGTAATTTGAACTCAAATAAAAAGATAAATATTTAAAAACTCTTGATTATATACGTTTTTTTACTATGTCCCGCTTTCGACGAAAGAATCTCGCTTTTTTCACTCAAAAAGTTCAAAAAAAAAATCTGGCAACGCTGATCGCCATTGTCAGTTCTCAATACACGACCCACCCCAAGGTTTGCGTACTCTTTATAACCAGGCCGCCTGTATACTGATTTTTCACGGCCAGAATGTTATAGGAACTGTGATGTTTGGCGCAAATGATGTAAGCCTTTTGAAAGGAAACATATTTATTTTACCAACTTAAAAACCGTATCGTGAAGCCGTTCTAAGTGCCAGACAAAAAAAATCCAATGGTATTAGACGAAGCTCATTTTAATAAAAAACCCGGGTCGCAGTGCCAAAACCCTGCCGACAATATAGTGTATTTGCTTATACAGGCAGTGTGGCTTTATTATGCAAACTCAAGTTGGTTTTTGGGCAAAATAAAAAATTTTACTCGTTAATACACCCCTTAAAATAACATTTTTTTTCTTAATTACAATATTATTATCAATCGAACCTCTATACCAAATCATATACACCTTTCAGTAAATAATTCACTATCTGCAAAATAACGTTTTCATAAAATTTGTAAGTCCGGTCCTGTCAGGCCGATTTTATTAAAATTTTAGGGACACATTTCAATTACTATTAGAGGGTTAAATTTCAATTTTGAAACGATTTGAAGAATTTTTTCGGTATTTTAGGGCCCAAAAACATTTTTCAACCCCTAAAAACTACCCTTAAAGTGGCCCGATTAGGCCCATTTTAAATAGGCTTCTTGCGGTGACGGATTTCAACGCGTGTGCCAAATTTAGTTGAAATCAATTAACTCTTTCGAAAGTTATTGCCCGCACACATATATATATATATATATATATATATATATATATATATATATATATATATATATATATATATATATATAAATATATATATATATACATATATATATAAACATTTTTAAAAATGGTGCCAAAGTGTTTAGGAGGTTATGAAACGGCGAGAAATTTTGGTGCGACCCCTAGGTCCCGCCATCCGACCGACGCCAATAGTGTATGTTGCCTTATGGCAAATACACTAAAAAGTCATTTATACCGTCATTGTATGCTGGCATGTATTTAGTATATTGATTAATGCATTTGTACTGACAAAGCATTACATTTTATTAGTGTATTTGCCATATGGCAACATAAACTATTGGCGTTGGTCGGGTGGCGGGACCTAGGGGTCGGACCAAAATTTCTCGACGTTTCATAACCTCCTAAACACTTTGGCACCATTTTTAAATATAGGTATATATGTGTGCGGGCTATAACTTTCGAAGAAGTTAATTGATATTAACTAAATTTGGCCCACGTGTTGAAATCTATCACCGCACGATGCCTATTTAAAATGGGCGTAATCGGGCCATTTGAAGGGTAGTTTTTAGGGGTTGAAAAATGTTTTTGGGGCCCAAAATACCGAAAAAATTCTCCGAGTCGTTTCAAAATTGAAATTTAATCCTCTGGTAGTAATTAAAAAGTGTCCCTAAAATTTTGATAAAATCGGCCCCACAGGACCGGTTTTACAAATTTTATGAAAAAACTAGTTTGCAGATAATGAATTATTTACTGAAAGGTGTATATAATTAATTATAGAGGTACGATTGATAATAATATTGCAATTAAGAAAAAAAATATGTTATTTAAGGGGTGTATTAAGGAGTAAAATTTTTAATTTTGTCCAAAAACCAACTTAAGTTCGCGTAATAAAGCCACACTGCCTGTATAAGCAAATACACTATATTGTCGGCAGGGTTTTGGCACTGCGACTCGGGTTTTTTAGTGTATTTGCCATATGGCAACATACACTATTGGCATCGGTCGGATGGCGGGACCTAGGGGTCGGACCAAAATTTCTCGACGTTTCATAACCTCCTAAACACTTTGGCACCATTTTTAAAAATGTTTTTAGGGGTTGAAAAATGTTTTTGGGCCCCAAAATTCCGAAAAAATTCTCAGAATCGTTTCGAAATTGACATTTAACCCGTTAGTAGCAATTAAAAAGTATCCCTAAAATTTTAATAAAATCGGCCAGACAGGACCGGACTTACAAATTTTATGAAAACACTAGTTTGTAGATAGTGAATTATTTACTGAAAGCTGCATATAATTTGGTATAGAGGTTCGATTGATAATAATATTGCAATTAAGAAAAAAAATATTATTTTAAGGGGTGTATTAAGGAGTCAAATTTTTTATTTTGCCCAAAAACCAACTTAAGTTCGCATAATAAAGCCACACTGCCTGTACAAGCAAATACACTATATTGTCGGCAGGGTTTTGGCACTGCGACCCGAGTTTTTTTCTAATTTGCTAGCGATTGAAAATTCTTAAACTTTGATAATAGATGTAAATACCGGTAATAGTTTATAAAGGAAACTAAAACCTCATTGATTTGATCGCATTAAACCGTAACCTACACAAAAAAAAAATACAAGAAGCCCAAACAGTTTAAGCTGTGACCATGAATAATTCTACTGTACTAATTTATTGTATAAATTAAATAAGGATGACAACAATATCTGAACGAATGAAATAAAAAGGAATAACTAGCCATCTAATAGCGCCTATAATTAATATAAATATTAAGAGCACTGTGGTTGGAACAATAAAAATAAAAGAAAGAATAGTTACTTCTTACCACAACAGATTTATTTAGTGGATGTACATTTCGAGAGCTAAGCTCCCATCTCCAGCAAAACACTAAACTGATTGTTTTGCTGAAGATGGGAGCTTAGCTCTCGAAATGTACATCCACTGAATAAATCTGTTGTGGTAAAAAGTAACTATTCTTTCTTTTATGCCTATAATTAAGCCTAAATATAGCCTAAAACCTCCCCAAATATTTTTTGTGAAGACCACATGATTTAGTAGTTTCTAAATTTATCGCATTCTAACAGATAAACAGATGTTGTCTGGTTTGACCTGGCTCACTGATCATCCCAATTTTGTCATAGCGTAACAATATTTAGCCTGTTACTCGTTAAGAAGCTTTCAAAACAACGAAATAATTTTTAAATCGGCTCGGTAGCTCTAGATTGTTGAGTTACCAATAGATATTTATTCTTTTTATATTAGTGGTAGGAGCTGGCTGGATTCATTCAGAGTGAGTTTTTTGTTAATTGCACATATTATGGGTACCATAAGAAGACAGAATTAGTAAATTATCTGATTCTCTTCCTTGCAGAGATTTTGAAATGTGAATCTATAATAATAGGAGAAAATTATACAATCGTGCAATACTAAAAGTAGGCATATTTTATGCTTTTTGACACATCCCTAATCTAATTACAGGTGTCTTGTTGTGTCGGTAGGTGTGTCAAATACAAGTATTAATATTTATGACAATAAACAATACATTTAACAATGTGATTTATAATATAAAAAATGCAGTGCAAATTTTTACATCGTAGGTGGCTAAAACTAGGTGCATAGCAACCGCGATCTGATAATTATATTTAAAAATTAGTATCATTTAAAAAACTTTTTTAAGTCTAGTCATAGAAAATGAATGATATAGATATGTAGCTACTAAGTTATACACCTGAAACTTTTTCTTCTTGTAATTTTCCTACAAAAAATTTAGATAAAAGAACAAAACAAGACGAAGATACCTATAAATAATATAAAAATGATTTTTCGGGAAAAAAGACTTTATTTATAAGTAAAACTTATAAATAAAGTCCTTTTTCCCGAAAAATCATTTTTATATTAATTACCAAGGACAAAAAAGAAACAAAGTCAATACCTAAATAATTTTACGGTTGATTACAGATTCAACGTCTCGTTTGGTGCGCTGGAAAAATCAGTGACGGATAAAATAATTACTGATACGCAATAAACAAATAATTTAAAGAGTCGATTACGCATTATGAGATTTAGTAACAAAATCATCAAACCGTAGAAATAATTTTCATGGTCAAAAAGTTAAACTGTTTATGTTTCAATAAGATTCGACGATTCCTAGAACCCAAAACCTTGAATTTGTTCTATGTCTATTTTGGATTTTTACTGCAAGTATGGTAGAATTGGAGTCAGATTAATTTTTTGAGGTTTAGTAGATCTTTACATTAACTAAACAAGGTTTTGAAGCTTAGGTGAGCCTGCTTAAACATTCAAAGAATCGTTTTTATATATAAATCATTAATTCCTATGTCTATGGCAGGGACAGCTAAAAATCAGTACGATTTTTTTCTCGGAATTTTAATATAAATCTTCACATTCAGAATTTAAAGCTGGAAGGGATCCCAGTCCATCTGTATGATCAGTTTTTGTTGAGAATAAATTGAAAAATGTCTCCTTAAAGAAAGATTTTGTTATAGAAACCGTTATATGTGTGTGTGAGCACGATAATTCTCGAAGGTTTTATTATATTAACTTAGGTCACACGCTGAAATCCATCACCGCACGAAGGATATTTAAAATGGGCCTAATCAGACTATTTTAAGGGGTGTATTTAGGGGTTGAAAATTGTTTTGGGCCCCAAAAACACCGAAAATATTTTCGGAATTGATTCAAAATTGAAATTTTACCTTGTAGTATCAATCAAAAGGTGTTCCTAAAATTTTAACAAAATCACGCCAACAGGACTGGACTTATAAATTTTATGAAAACGTTTACGGTTAGAAAATTATACTTACTGAGGACTGTTGATATATAATTTTGTGCAGATGATGAATTGATAAAACAGGGACAAAATATTGAAATTAAGAAAAAAATATTATTTAGGGGTTCCAATTTTTTTATTTTGCCCAAAAACCAATTTAAGTTTTCATAATAAAGCCACACTGCCTGTATTAGCAAATACACTATATTGTCGGCAGGGTTTTGGCACTGCGACCCGGGTTTTTTAAATCTTATTCATTGCATAATAGCATCTCTACATAAAATAATAATTGAAACCACTTCATAACGGTTTATTAATCCTGGTCAAGATCTATTTTTCGCTGCTCTGTCCGAGTATCTTTTTATCAACCGAGCGTCTCAAACTTCGCGTGATATATAAAAAATGAAACATAAGCGCTTTTAGCTTCAATCGAAGATTTATTACAATATATCATTTGACATTCATTTCAGTGGCCAATGACCAATGCTCAAGAGTTTAAGTCAAGGTCAAACAAAACAATAACAAAGTGTATTTCGATATTCATTTTTTTTGTATTAAGTTTCTGTCACACATTTTATGTAAATTTCATTATTAAAATGCTTCCTAGACAGAGATAAAATTTATATAACGCAAATATAAACCGATATATCATTCTTTTCTATAAATTATCAATAATTATTATCTAGTATAATTTTTTAAATGAATAATTATTATGTAATTTTAATTTAGCTTCGTTTTGCATTTTTAAATGTCACAAAATACATTAATTGTTTTTGTACGAATTTGTGGTACAGGTTTATTGTTTAACCAATCAGCAACGAATATTCTTCCATTGTTTCGAAATTAGTATAAATACACATGGATTCTATTCAGCTGATTAAGATTTGTCTACAATCCGACAAGTTAACTCCAAAATCTCTCAAAATGTTCAAATTGGTAAGTAAAAATAATTTTGAAAATTTTAAGTTTCAAATTTAAAAATGTTTTTTGCATTTGTTGCTGAGCGATTTTTGAATTAGTATTTTGAATGAATGCTTTTTTAAATAATCAAAATGGATAAGGAATATGTTTTCATTATATTTCTGGAGAAATTTTTTCCTAGTTTATTATCGAAATAATATTTACAAAAAATTTTGAATTAAAGACTATTACTACAGCAAGTCTGTTTTTCAGAAATAGCGCAAAAACTGAATCGTTATTTTTTTATATATTATGACAATTCGAAGGTTTATATTTAAGCTAGAGACGTTAATATTTTACTGCCAAGGTAAGAAAATTAAGTTGCATTCAAAAATAATTAATGTTCTTTTTTGTGTTTGCAGTTCGTTCTTGTTTTGGCCGCCATCATGGCTGTAGCTTTGGCTGCTCCGGGACCAAACCCGGCACCACTCCCATCTCCAGTAGCATCTCCACAATTCTACTACGGAGGCTACGGAGGATACGGCTACGGTGCTTACCCATACGCCTACTACGGTTAAATCTACGCCACCTATAACCGACTGTGCACCGAGCTTTACTTAGAAAATGTTGAAGAAACACAATCTTATTTTTGGACTGTATTTTAAACTAAATTTCTGTTTTTAAATAAATTACTTTTTGATATTATTTTGTTCTTTTAATATTACCTACTCCAAATTTCATATATTTCGTCAAAAATGTATTCACAACGTAATTTTTTTTACGTAACGCCTTAAAGAATAAATAATAATATATTTGCCCATAAAAATACTGTAGGAACGGAAGGGTTTGCAAACAACCTTATTTTGCTTTAGTAACAAGGAGGATAAATAATTAAAAAAAACCCGGGTCGCAGTGCCAAAACCCTGCCGACAATATAGTGTATTTGCTTATACAGGCAGTGTGGCTTTATTACGCGAACTTAAGTTGGTTTTTGGGCAAAATTAAAAATTTGACTCCTTAATATACCCCTTAAAATAACATTTTTTTTTCTTAACTGCAATATTATTATCAATCTAACGTCTACACCGAATTAAATACACCCTTCAATAAATAAGTCACTATCTACAAATTAGTGTTTTCAAAAAATTTGTAAGTCCGGTTCTGTTGGGCCGATTTTATTAAAATTTTAGGGACACTTTTTAATTGCTACTAACGGGTTAAATGTCAATTTTGAAACGATTCTGAGAATTTTTTCGGTATTTTGGGGCCCAAAAACATTTTTCAACCCCTAAAAACTACCCTTAAAATGGCCCGATTACGCCCATTTTAAATAGGCTTCTGGCGGAGATGGATTTCAATACGTGGCCCAAATTTCGTTAAAATCAATTAACTCTTTCGAAAGTTATTACCCGTACACACACACATATATATATATATATATATATATACATATATATATATACATATATATATACATATATATATAAACATTTTTAAAAATGGTGCCAAAGTGTTTAGGAGGTTATGAAACGTCGAGAAATTTTGGCCCGACCCCTAGGTCCCGCCATCCGACCGATGCCAATAGTGTATGTTGCCATATGGCAAATACACTAATAAATTATTAGTTGAAATATAAAAGTGAAATTATAAATGCATCCTTATAGAACCGTAGGTACGATACCGCGATATCCTTGAAGTTGTTATATATTATGAATATAAGAAACAAAATTTATTGTCGGAACTTTTTGTTATATAACAAAACACTATCTATAAAAACAAACAGCGGTGATTTAATGATAACGTTTTCCATTCTTTGAATATTAATTTTCGACGGCGACATTTGCATAACTGTTTGCTAATCTCAAGTATTTTTAATGTAATAACTATGGCAAGCTGGTAGATATATAAAAATGTAGGCATAATTCACATAGAGTATATGAGTATATTTCTAGACTCTAAAAGCAGGGATCGTCAAGCAAACTGCTACTTAATGAGCTTTCTGATTAATTATTACCAAAGATCCGCCTCTACTAACAGTAAGTGTTTAGAGGGTTAGAGGGAGGCTAGGCGCCAGGTTCGAAGAGGCGGAGGATATGTAGTTTTGTTTTTTTAAATCACAAATCAAAATTGTTGCTTTACCCTTCTAACACACGCTGTGTAATCATATCATGATCTACCCAATTTTTTTGCAAAAACGTATTCTACAGAGATTTAAATAATTGACACCATAAATGGCTCTATTATTATACTAGTCAAATATATGAAAATCTGTCATTGGAAAAAGCATATTTTTGATGAGGCGGGGGGGCAGAAAAATCTCACCTGGTGCATCAGATTTTCTGAAGTCTGCCTTGCATGCAGCTAAGAGTTTGTATTTGCTTTAATAACAGCGGTAAAATAGAAAATATCTGTCGTCATACAAAAACTCTTCAACGCTTGACTTTGAGGACGGACGTCATGAGTTTTAGTTTATTATGTTTTGCAGATTCGGCTGAATGTGATTATATTCAGCTAGCTACACCTTTTTCCCAGTTGAGTAAGTCCGGTTAATGTCTAAAAGGCATAAGCAATTTTTTATAAATGTTAAAATAAAAAAAAAAGTTGAGCTTAAAACTAGCTCTGTAGCTCATCAGCTACAAAGCTGGTTTTAAACTCAATTTGTAGCTTTACTCTAGTTTAAATTTGATAAGAAAATTTTTGTGTAAAATCAACTGTTCAAGAGATCTTTTGAAAAAATATTGAAAATGTCAATTTTTTTAGTTTTGTCGACATGAAAAAGTGCACAGTGGTACATCGAGTTGGCAAACTTGGGTTTTAGAGTGTTTATATAGACCCAATAAATCCACATAAAAATTATTCAACTTTTTGCATGCCAAAAGAATCATTTTACTGGACTGTGTTTATTACCCATAATATTATTGTTAGACCATTTTAATATAAAACTGTCAACAATTTGTCGCTAAGGCAGTTTTTCAAAACTTATAGCAATTTACTATGTCATCCGACGCACCAGATTCTATCGGAACTGATAAATATATTGAGGCATAAACAGAATTTTACAAAAACTGTCCCTTATGCCGTTTTGCACATTAACTCTCGATATATTTTAGCATCAACTGACAACGTTAGAAATAAAAAAACTAATTTTATTTTTGATGAATTTATGGCCTCAAGTGAACGCTTAATATGTTTGTTCAACGACTAGTTTTCTACGTTTAATTTTTAAACTAATTCTAAGTTTCTGTTAAATCTTTAAATCTATATTAATGTCGTAATATTACAATGTAAAAATCTTACAAATTAATATTGCTTCGAAATTACTCTAGTACTCTATATTTTAGGATACCTTGTTATTTATAGGATATTTGATGAAGGAAAATGTATCTTTTACAGGAATAAAATATTGAAAAACTGGTCATTTAATGTAAAAAAGAAATATTTATTGTATAAAGCGGAAATTTAGATGGTGATTACAAAATAATGCCAAAACGTTTTTGTTGGAAAACAAACTTAACAATAGAAAGCATAGCCAATGGATGTCGTTGATCAGAGATGAGTCCGGTTAACCATAATAGTATCCAGCATATCCAGCATATGGGTAAGCACCATAGCCACCATAGTAGTATTGTGGTGCCGGCAATGGGGCTGGGTTGGGGCCCGGAGCAGCCAAAGCTACGGCGGAGAAAGCCATCAAGGCGGCGAGAACGAGGACAAACTGCATACAAAAAAATAAAAGATTAAAAAAAATGCGTCGACTAACCCAAAAACCGATAATTTCCACTAACATTTTCTTTAAAAAAGAAGAGATATTGTAAATTGCAAACGCTAGACTAGACAACATGCAGATGAAAAACATGCGAAATGTAAATTAAAAAAAGCTACTAACGGGACTTGAATTTGAAGCTCCCAATTTCAAGTTGCATGTAAAACTGGAAGCTTGAGTTCTAGTGGTAGTAGAAATTTTCATCTTGCAATTTCTTATTATACAAACATCGAAGGTTAGCAATGTTTTTATTATTAAGAAATAGCTTTGACTCAAGAATACATTTTGAATATTAAAACAATGATATACAAGTTCGGTTTTATATTTTTTCTGGTGAAATAAATATAAGACAAGAAGTGGTAATTGACTCTAAAATTATTATTTTAAGTTAAAAAATTTTGAGCTATTTTTCCTTTAATTTATTTTTTGAGAAAAATTTGTAAGATACTCAAAAATTGATTACAAGTAAACAATAAAAATAAAAAATATAAATATTTAGTTCATTTTAAAGTGGCCCAATTATCAATTGGATTATTAATTTGATTTTAAAAATAATATCAAAAATTGAAAGTTATTAGACGTTTAGGATATGGCTATTTAAATGGTTCGTTAATAATAAACTGAAACTACGTGTCAATTGGGTTTTTTGTTTATTATAAAAAATAACAGTAAATCCAAAATATATGACTTTAGTGGTTGATCGCTTTTAAAAAGAATAAAAATGTTGTAAGAAGCAAAAACAAATCAAACATACAGTCGAACTTGAAAATCGTTTCCACAAAGAAAAGTATTTTTGAAAGCTCGGTTTTTGGTAACGTGAAGTAGCCGAACACTCGGAGATATTACAACAAATCAAATAAAATAAAATAATAAATAAATAATAAACACAATTACTTACAAGTTTGAACATTTTGAAATAGAGTGCTTGTTACGAATTATCGAGACAAACTGATATCAAAACGGCGTTGGGTTATCATTTATATACTTAATCACATCGCGGTTGGCGTTGAAACAAAAACATGAATTGCTTTTGAACAAAAAACCATCACATAACAATCGCGTCTTCCACAATAGGGCGAGGTCTGATCACATATGCTGACAATTAATAAATATGTATTTTTTTGTATCCAAATAAAGAACAACTAGATATATTATTAGCATGTTATGTAACTTTAAACAATAAAATCTGTGACATCATTATTTTAAACACGATTTATGTCGAGCGCAAAAGTAGCGATGAATTGTTTCAAATTTATTGAAAATGTCATATGCAAGATGGAAAATTTTCCAGGAATATTAAATACTTCAAATCAATTTTTATCTGATTTAAACAATAACTTTTTCAGAACGATCTAAACATTTTAATTCAATTTGTTCTAGTTGATGTACCCGTTATTTTGACTTCGATGAAATAATTTCATGCGTAAAACATAGAACAAAAGAAAAGTATAGATCCGCAAACCAGCATAGTTAAAATAATTTTCATAAGCTTTTAGATTGGCTATTTTTACGACTTGAAAATGTTCGGCATTTTAATTTTTTTCCCAGGTTGTAGAAGCATTGATGCCTGAAAATCTGCTTTGACAATGACCTTCGAAAGTTTATCGTTGCAACTGATCAATTATTTTGCGACCAGAATTGATTTAAAATTCTATTATACTTTTCTTATCGGGAAATATGTGTGGCCACAATCTAAGGTTATTGCTAAATGAAATGTTCTGACGTTGCTTTCTGCAACCCAACATAAATGTATTAACTTTATTTCTTTTTGGTCCTTGGTAATTAATATAAAAATTATTTGTCGCTATAAATAAAAAATTTAGTGTTTATTTAAAAGTCCTTTTTCCCGACAAATAATTTTTATATAAATGTATTAAATTTTGTATACATATAAAAATCGATGTGATTATGTATGTTCCCTATGGACTCCAAAACGGCTGAATCTATTTTGATGAACTTTTCTGGCAATCTTCAGATTAGCCCAGTGGGTGATCCTGTGAAGTTTGGTAGCGATCGGATCAACAGAATTTTATTTTTTTTTTTTTTTTTGTTTTTTGACAATTTTGATTTTACTTTGATTTTCGAATATTCACACCTATAACGCATCTTTTCTGGCTATAGATAATTAGATTATTATTGCTACCTGTGCTGGACCGGGCTACTAGTAAAGGAATAAAAAAAAAATAGAATTTACATATGTTTGTGCTTTGCTATCACCAAGAATGTTCAAGGCTTCTTGATTTAGGATATTTTATTGAGTTGGTGTTTACTATAATATTGATTATAAACAAACTAGTATTTGAAATTAATTAATTTTAATGCGTTATTAAATTGAATAACCAGTTCAGTGATATAAAATTTTAATTACATTTTTTAAGTTTATAGAATTTCGCAAAAGGATTTTTTATTTTTAATTTATGGTTTTCATAGACGTCCGTAACGCAAAAATCAGAAAAAACATGTTAAGCGGAACGTTACTTCCATCTAGAGTGGTAAGGGTTCACAACCAAATGTGAAAGGTTATGCATTTTCGAAGTTATACTTCTTTTGGCGTGCTATGAAAAAATGATAAGAGTCTTTTTAGTGTATTTGCCATATGGCAACATACACTATTGGCGTCGGTCGGATGGCGGGACCTAGGGGTCGGACCAAAATTTCTCGACGTTTCATAACCTCCTAAACACATTGGCACCATTTTTAAAAATGTTTATATATATATATGTATATATTTATATATAAATATATATATATATATATATATATATATATATATATACGTATATATATATGTGTGCGGGCAATAACTTTCGAAAGAGTTAATTGATTTCAACTAAATTTGGCCCACGTGTTGAAATCCATCGCCGCAAGAAGCCTATTTAAAATGGGCCTAATCGGGCCATTTTAAGGGTAGTTTTTAGGGGTTGAAAAATGTTTTTGGGCCCTAAAATACCGAAAAAAATCTCCGAATCGTTTCAAAATTGAAATTTAACTCTCTGGCAGTAATTAAAATGTGTCCCTAAAATTTTAATAAAATCGACCTTACAGGACCGGATTTAAAAATTTTATGAAAACACTAGTTTGCAGATAGTGAATTATTTACTGAAAGGTGTATATAACTTGGTATAGAAGCTCGATTGATAATAATATTGCAATTAAGAAACAAAATGTTATTTTAAGGGGTGTATTAAGGAGTCAAATTTTTTATTTTGCCCAAAAACCAAGTTAAGTTCGCATAATAAAGCCACACTGCCTGTATTAGCAAATACACTATATTGTCGGCAGGGTTTTGGCACTGCGACCCGGGTTTTTTAATTTTGTAGCTACATCTAATGATTTTAAATGTAAAAACGAGTGACAAAAAGTAGCAAATAAGATCCGCAAAGTCCCGTTTATAATTAAGTACAATTAATTATAAAAAACTTTATAAATATTTGTAGATATGTAAGTTATGTAATAACTGCTTATAAAAAAGTCAACACTTCGCAAGCCCCGCCTGTTTTGTGAAATTATATATCATTTATAATAGTACCTATTATGTCAGCCAACCACAAAAATTTGTCGGTGAAAAAAAAAGTTGAGTGGATAAAAAAGCGGTTCGCATTAACCTTTAACAAGTGACAGTCGAATTAATGTAAAGATATTACTTTCTTAGTAAAATAATAATTGCCTTAAATATGGTAGATAATATATACTCCGATATTAAAAAGAATTAATATTGAAATCGATGTAGAATGCTTATTTTGTGTAGGTCCTTGCTGAATTAAAGGTGCCATTTTCTATGACACATGTTTATGATATATTTTCCAAAAAAAAAACCATAAAAATAAAATAACTGTCCTATTCTGTACGATCAATATAAGAATTTACAGTGCTGTTAATTTTTGTCAAAGTGAGATAGAAATTTAACAGCGCTGCACAAATCTCTTAGATGTTACAGAATCGCATCATAAGCTCAAATATTTTGTGTGCAATGTGCTCGCTGAATTTTCCATAAACATTTTGAGTTTGAAAAAGACTTGAGATAATTTTTAAAAATGTGAATAAGATTCTATATAAGTATATATTATACAGCGTGGTTTTTTTTTACAAAAGTAGTTTTTCCACCCTCAATCTTCACTAATCGAGTGATATTTGGATTCAGCTGCTTCAAAAACCTATGAAATTATATTTCTTCTAATAATAAAATACAAAACCAATTTTTTTATATTTTTTATTTTACTTTAAAATAAATTAATACGCATCTTTTTTATACAATATTTATATAACACATGAGTTAGAGAGAGATATATAGAGAATGCGGTGCCGTAATCCATTGTATCAGTGCAAGAAAGAACGAATTAATTTAACCGTAGTAGGCAGAGTGGACCAACGGCACACCGTGACCGGCGTAGCCAAAGCCTGGTGCAGCGTAGCCTAGAGCTGGAGCGGCGGCGTAGCCCACAGCAGGGGCGGCAGCGTAGCCTACAGCCGGTACAGCGCCTATGAATCCAGCGCTGGCTGCAGCCAAGAAGCAAGCTAAAACTACAATCTGAAAAAAAATTAATAGTTAAAAGTAGAACATTGATGCAGGGCTGCAGAAAGCATAGCCAAACAATCTGATTTTACAATGACACATGTTTCTCCATACGAAAAGATATAAAAAAAAACTTGGAACGTGTCGCGGGACACGCGTTTGGAACGAAGTCCCTTTCGTATAAGACGTTTTTCGTAACGCGTTTTATATAATCTAAAAACACCCGGTATAACCTAAAAACATTCGGTATAATCTAAAAACATCCGGTATAATCTAAAAACATCCGGTATAATCTAAAAACACCCGGTATAATCTAAAAACACCCGGTATAATCTAAAAACACCCGGTATAATCTAAAAACACCCGGTATAATCTAAAAATACCCGGTATAATCTAAAAACACCCGGTATTATCTAAAAACACCCGGTATTATCTAAAAACACGCGGTATTATCTAAAAACACTCGGTATAATCTAAAAACACCCGATATAATCTAAAAACACCCAGTATAATCTAAAAACACCCGGTATAATCTAAAAATACCCAATATAATCTAAAAACACCCGATATAATCTAAAAACACCCGGTATAATCTAAAAGCACCCGGTATAATCTAAAAACACCCGGTATAATCTAAAAACATCCGGTATAATCTAAAAACACCCGGTATCACCGTATACCAGTATACATTATACGTCTGCCGGTTTTTCGTGACATTTTTGTCTTATGGTTTTTCGTGACGTTACATTTTTTCTGGGCTAGGTCCCCTTGCTAACCCGCGATAAGGAACTTCGTTCCAAAATCGTTTCAAGTAAAAATTGATGATTTTTTCATTTTTTTCGATTTCGCAAAAATACCTAAGTATTTTTTAGATAAAATGTACCTTAGATCATGCCTGGCATAGCGCCATAGCCCTTTGCCTCTCTGTAAAGTGCCATTACAATCGGTTCAGTCATTTTTAACACTAGCCCAAATAAAAAAGCAAAAATTTTAAAAATGATTTCCTACGTTCTGATTAAAGTTGGGTAACTCAGATCTGAACCGGTTCAAAGAGCCGACTCCGACAGAAGATCCGTGAGATCCGACTCACTTTTTTTTGAGCCGACGGATCAACGGATCCGCATAACTCAGTGAAACACTTAACACACAGAAGCACATTTTACACTTACGTATCAGTTCTTGCTTTGATGCATCTGTCAGCTCAAATGACTCATGCATCACATGTTTGGCTATGCATTCTTGATTCTATACAGGTCGTGATATGATTGACTGAACTAGGTAACTCAGTGGCAGACTGCAGTAACATATTTAGAACTCGGCTCTTTTTGAAGCGGTTCAGTGAGCCGGCTCACATACGGGATCCAGATGCAAAGATGCAGATCACTAAAAAGACCCGTTTTTCCCATCTCTAGTTCTGATAGCTTGTAATTAACCATGTGAGGTCAAAAAGTGATAATTATTTCGATATTACAGACAGACACTATAATTTTAATTATAAGTAGTGATGTACAATGGTAACTTACCAGTTTAAACATGGTGATTGATTCTGTTTGTGATGAAACTAAAACAATGATAACTCTTTAAAATATCCGTCCTTTTATATAATCGCCGTACAATGCACTTATTTATTGGGTGTGGTTACATTTAATAATAATCAATTGTGACATTATGATTTTGACACACGATCAAAGTGTGCGTATAGTTTTTTTTTTGTGTCGTAGCAGGATTTGAGTGTTTCCTTGAAATGTTTCTACAAGTGGGAGCGGTGACTCGTAAAAAGCGGTTCCTATTTTATAAAGGATAGCGGCCCGGTCCGAATTCGCATGGGTAGCACTAATTATCTAATTATCTATAGCTATAAAAGATGAGAATCATTATCATAAAATTCTCAACGTGTACTGAAATTGCACGAATTCAATCGCTTTTAATTATGAATGTTCAAAAATCGAAAAAAAATATTTGCCAAAAAACAAAAATTTTGTTGATCCGATCGCTATCAAACTTCACAGGATCACCCGTTGGGCTTTTACCCTTTTACGTCACTAGTAAATAATATTTTCCGAAATATTTTTAACATTTGTGAGACAAAATTTGAAACTATAGATTTTTTTAAAAAAGCATAAAAAAATATTTATATGGTGTCATACAATATATTGGTACCTACTGCCAAATAATATAAATTTAAGTTTTTTTTAATAACAAAATATCGACACTTTAGATTAATCTAAAAATTGATCAATATGAGGGAATTTCTAAAATCCTTAAAACCTTGCTTAAAGTACTTACATATGTATTATTTTTGTGTTACAATTCCGTAAACACAATTAATAATTTTATCCAAAAAAATCACAGATTCAATTTTTAAATTTATTATCTTATAATCCAACACTAATTTGACGAATGTTAGTTAGATTTAAGTAGACCAATTCGTTACTTAATTAACATAAAATATTAATCGTTGATCTGTCAGATAATATAACGGTACATTTTTTGCAACAAAAAATTTGCCAAAACCGTTGCCACAAGATTTATATGGCAGGTTTCATTATTTTGCCATTCAAACTCCACAAGAAATTATTGTACTAATTTAGGTTATAATTCAATTCATTAGGCCAATTATTAAGCAAGTTTGTATTGGACTAGCTGGTCGGCCCGACTTCACCCAGGTAGAGCTAACTTACCCCAACATAAGTTGGGAAGGGAGTGACAGAGGCAGCTGACAATGGACATTTTCATCCAGTTTTGCTTCGTACATATGCTAGGACGTTTTTGTGTGACGAACCGATACGAGTTTTTTCTATTTCATGGTTAAGATAAAAAAATTTCACGTCATAAAAATAAAAAAATTACTTTTTGTCACATTTTTGTCACAGGACACCGAATCTACTTGCTTATACGATGTTCAGAAAAGTTCATTAAAACTTAAATAAGCTTAAATATAAAATTGTTAAACATTCATTGTTACAATGCTAAATCAGAAAAAAATATTTTTATCCACCAACACCGCCGGGATTCAAATCTATCTAAACAATCAATAACTGATAACTGATAACTCATTCCGCCGCGAAAGTGGAAAGATTCGGGTTTGAATCCCGACGGTGTTGGTGGATAAAAAAATTTTTTTCTGATTAAGCGTTGTAAAAATGAATGTTTAACAATTAAATAGCCGTTCTGCAGCTTGTAGAAATTAAAACTTATATCTTATATTAAAACTTTACGGAAGTCTTTCGTATATAAAAATTTCCATATGATATACATAGGTATGGCCCAGCCCCTGTATCTGCCTTTGAATTACGTATTATGATGTACTTAGGTTGGATTAATAATGAAAAAATGGAAATTTACCTATACATTCATAACTCTTGCTATTGAGATGATTCATGTCTAGCGGTACCTAGTTAAAAAAACCCGGGTCGCAGTGCCAAAACCCTGCCGACAATATAGTGTATTTGCTTGTATAGGGCCGTGTGGTTTTATACTGTTATTATATGAAATTAAGTTTGTTTTTGGGCATAGTAAAAAATTTAACCCCTTAATACACCCCTTAAAATAACATTTTTTTCTTAATTGTAATATTATTATCAATCTAACGTCTACACCGAATTAAATACACCCTTCAATAAAATAAATGTCACTATCTGCAAATTAGTGTTTTCAAAAAATTTGTAAGTCCGGTCTTGTTGGGACGATTTTATTAAAATTTTAGGGCCACTTTTTAATTGCTATTAAAGGGTTAAATTTCAATTTTGAAACGATTCTGAGATTTTTTTCGGTATTTTGGGGCCCAAAAACTTTTTTCAACCCCTAAAATTCACCCTTAATGTAATCCGATTGGGCCCATTTTAAATAGGCTTCGTGCGATAATGGATTCCAACATGTGTGCCAAATTTCGTCAAAATTAATTAAGTCCTTCGAAAGTTATAGCCCGCACACATATATATATACCTATATATATATATAAATATATATATATATATATAAATATATATATATATATATACATATATATATAAACATTTTTAAAAATGGTGCCAAAGTGTTTAGGAGGTTATGAAACGTCGAGAAATTTTGGTCCGACCCCTAGGTCCCGCCATCCGACCGACGCCAATAGTGTATGTTGCCATATGGCAAATACACTAATAATCAGCTCTCGTATGTAGTGAATTTAATGTTACACTTTGTTTTATTATGAAGAATTGATTGCTTAGATATTGCACCGTAGAGTAACTGATAACTCACTCCGCCACGAAAGCGGAAAGATTCGGGTTTGGATCCCGATGGCGTTGGTGGATAAAAATAAATTTTTCTGATTTAGCATTGTAACAATGAATGTTTAACAATTAAATAGCCGTTCTGCAGCTTGTAGAAATTAAAACTTATATCTTATATTAAATATAAAAACCTAGCATGTTCATAAGTTTAAAACCATTCGAATAAAAAAAAATGGTGCCTGTAGTTATACTTCTTTGTCGTGATCGCGTTAATTGATATTCACATTTTCGTTAAAGATGTACATTGATAAAATAAAAAAGGATGTCTAGGGAGATGATAAATATAGTTACAAGTTAGCCTGTTCAGTTTAACAACTAACTTCATGGAGTCTCATTTTCGTTGCATGCTACGTACGCAGCTTCTATAATAGAAAATTTTACCATCTATGCGCCAAAAGAAGTATGACTTCAACAAAAATAAAACAAATTCAACAATTAAGAAATTAAGAAATACTTAACTATTTTTTATAACCTTCTTTAATGTACACGATGTCCGAGAATTATCTTTACAACTTTGAAATTTAATAACTTTTGAAATAAAAAAGATATTCACATTCTGTGTTCTGCAGTTATTAACGCAACTCATAAAGTTTTTTTCTCTGGGGTTATTTGAAGGATATTGTTTACCGGAGAAAGGTTACTGACATTGCTGACTTAAAAACCCGCATTACAGAGGCTTTTGCCACTGTCACAGACGTTATGTTACAGCGTACCTGGTAAGAAATCGATTACCGACTGGATGTGCTTCGGGCCACACGTGGTGCACATGTGGAGATGCTAACCTAAACAGAACAAAACTTTATGAGTTTCACTAATAACTGCAGAAAACAGAATGTAAATACCTTTTTATTTCAAAAGTTATTAAATTTCAAAGTTGTAAAGATAATTCTCGGACACCCTGTACTATTATTAACACAAAGGTATCAGTTTATTGTTACGTATTTAACAGATAGCGGGAAGTGTTAGGGTTGACCCACACGTCAACCGGTTTCCACATATTTTCAGTGACATCGATAAAATCATTTTAACGCTGGTAATAAGGAAACAAATTTATTAGTACATAAATAATTCACTCAATTTATCAGATGTTATCAAAGATCACTTTTGGGTAGAGTTCTTCAAATAAAGTTGAGATAAGGAAGAAGGAAATGAAATACCCGACAGCGAAAAAGGGCGGGTTATATGTCACAGAGTAATAAAAAATCCGTTTTTTTAAATAAAATGGGTTTAATAAAAAACCCGATTATTATTTCCCGACATTTTATTACAAAACCCTGCGACAAACGCATTCGCTTAAGAGACTTTGGTTCTTGGACCTTAATACAATTGTGTCAAACAAAGCATAATCGAAGCGTTGACTTAAATAATGATTAGATTCAGCTAAAATAAGTATAGCAGGTCAATTTGTAAATTAAAAAGATTTTTTTTTATTTACAGAACTCGTTTCGCAGTTGTCAATTTAACCCTCGCCATGCCGCAATGCTATTTAGTCGATGGTAACATAAAGTTATTATTGATCACTTATTATTATAAACTATAAGTTTTCTTTATTTTTTAACGGGAAATTGGACAATTCAATTTTAATATAGTTAAACTAAATTAAAAAATTGCGACGTTTCGTTAAATCTTTTTAACTTCTTCGGGCCGAACTTTAACTAGTTAACCATAACATTAATAAAATTTAGATATTTAATAATACATATATTTACTTCAATAAATATTAAATAGTAAATATATAAACAAACTGAAAATTGAGAATTATAAACTATATTTCAGTTTTTTTTTTTACCAACCATATTTAATTTTTGTCCCATGTAGTCTCGGCAACTGGGCGCGTCTTTTAAATTAAGTAACACCAAAAATCGGAATTAGTTTATTTACGCCAGGGTTCCCAAAGTGCGCCCCGCGGCCCAAATGCGGCCCGCAAAGCCTGTGAATTCGGCCCGCGATATCGATACGATATATTATATTTTTATTATAAAATAAATAAATAATTGTTGTTACAGTTAAAAATTTATATTATTATATAATAAGATGGATTTTAGTTATTTTTTTATTTTAATAAATATATAATTAAAGATTTATATTATATTAAATTTAGTATATTAATAATAAAAAAAAACCCGGGTCGCAGTGCCAAAACCCTGCCGACAATATAGTGTATTTACTAATACAGGCAGTGTGGCTTTATTATGCAAACTTAAGTTGGTTTTTGGGCAAAATACAAAAATTGACTACTTAATACACCACTTAAAATAACATTTTTTTTCTTAATTGCAATATTGTTATCAATCGAACCTCTATACCAAATTATATACACCTTTCAGTAAATAATTCACTATCTGCAAAATAACGTTTTCATAAAATTTGTAAATCCGGTTCTGTCCTGCCGATTTTATTAAAATTTTAGGGACACATTTTAATTACTATCAGAGGGTTAAATTTCAATTTTGAAATGATTCGAAGAATTTTTTCGGTATTTTGGGGCCCAAAAACATTTTTCAACCCCTAAAAACTACCCTTAAAATAGCCCGATTAGGCCCATTTTAAATAGGCTTCTTGCGGTGATGGATTTCAACGCGTGTGCCAAATTTAGTTGAAATCAATTAACTCTTTCGAAAGTTATTGCCCACACACACACACACATATATATATATATATATATATATATATATATATATATATATATATATAAACATTTTTAAAAATGGTGCCAAAGTGTTTAGGAGGTTATGAAACGTCGAGCAATTTTGGTCCGACCCCTAGGTCCCACCATCCGACCGATGCCAATAGTGTATGTTGCCATATGGCAAATACACTAATAAAAAATAGTTAAATATATTTAAAACAAAAAAAAATCGTGGTTATTGTTTTGATTTTATTCCGTTTTTTCTTGGCCCGCCAAAAAATTCGGTAATATTAAATTGGCCTGCCTATAAGAAAAACTTTGGGAACCCCTGGTTTACGCTATACGTCCGTGATTGTATTTCAACTTTTTCAGTCAATAGATTCGAAGAAAATAAGCTGCGACAGACGAACAGACAGATACGAGAGATGGAAAACAGAACCTTTATAGGATAAAGATTCTGTTTTTCGATCGGATGTACAGAACCCTAAAAAGCCAACAGCAAACGGATACACTTTACCCTTTTATAAATAGTAAGTACATAGATTAAGAAATTATGTTAAGAGATTTTTAAATTTTGTTTATTAAAAAAAAGTGAATATTACGGTGCAACAATAAGGTTGAAAGCAAATCTTTAAAAATTTTAGGAATTTTTTGTCAAATTTTATGTTTATTTTATTTTCTAATCGGAATCACCAGTTATTTTTTTTTACCAGCACCAAGAGCCGGTTATTTAATTGTAATTTGACAGTTTTAACTGCACAGACAGTGTACATTGTAGAAATGTTGAACATTACATCGTTGTTCCTTTTTATATTTTTCTGTAATTTCCGAATTAATTAACCGTAGAGTAACTGAAAACTCATTCCCCCGCGAAAGTGGGAAGATTCGGGTTTGAGTCCCGACGGTGACAGTGTATAAAAAATATTTTTTTTTAATTTAGCATTGTTAAGGCTGTCGGAACGCTCTGAATTTTATTTGTGCTGAGACCCAGCGGTAAGGGGCGAGGTAGGCAAAAGACATATTGTGGGTGTGACTTTCTTTAGCTCTGTCTCGCTCAAATCATCCGCACGTTTCAATTTTTGGCTGGTGCCAACTACGAGGCTAAAAAATTTTTTTGCAAGGGTGCCGCTGTCAATTGATTACTCTAATTTTTGGGAATATTTTGAAGATTTAAAAAACTTTTCCGAAAAAGGAAGAGTCACTTTAGGTTTGTGATGGAACAGTTTTGTGAAATTGGTACGAATAAGGTCATAGTGTGACATTGAAAACGTGTGTTTTTTAGCACAATTAATGCCAAATTTTTTCTAGTAAATCGTACATAAATTACAAAAGTAGTCCATTAGAGACCTAGATTTGTCCTTTATCTTCCTTATAGAGAAAAAATTTTTGCAGAATGTTGACGAATAAGTCTACAATCAGTTGACAGCCGAAGCTCTATTTTTGGCTTAAATTCAAAGCGTTCCGACAGCCTTAACAATGAATGTTTCATAATTAATAAAATATTGAATTGATGAATTAACTAATGTTTTCGAGTATTACGATGCATCAACGGGGTTGAAAGCAGGTCTCACGGATCTCTTGGACCCCACCCACTCAAGTTGTCGTACTTTTTGACTACTTGACGTAGACACGGTATGTGCTGGTACATAAGAGATATCTCTTGTTCTGTCTAAACCAGTCGTCGTTAATGTCAAGGGCTTGCCGTACCGTAGAACAGCGCTCTGCACAGTCTAATGTACCAGTGAATGAACGCCGGTCATATTAACGTGACATTAGAATAGTGCCGCACCGATATCACTCCAAAAATCATGCACAAATTAGTAAGTACTTTTTAATTATAATAATATCAGGTGATAATTAGACGTGTTTAATATACATTCATTTACGTAGTTAGAATGTGCATTTGTTTCTATTTTTTATATCTTAAAAACAATTTTTAAATTATATTTTTTTCAACAAACAAAAATGCATTGTAACTATTTCAACTGTTTATGTCAGTTTCTTTTATATCAGCTTAAGACTTTTTAACTTTGTTTTTTGTAATGCTAAAAAGTTAATTAATGCAAGAAGAAAGGAAAGACAGAATGTAACCATTAATATCTAAATTAAATTAATTATCATGTAGCATGAAAAGAGAACAAAGCAATCGCTGATTCTTAATGATGATGTTTTGATGATGTTTTTTTCTGTTTTCTCAATCCTATGGATGTACATAAATAGTCTCACTTACCAATATTCTTCAGCGTTCGTGTATATCTGCAACAAACAAACCATTATTAGCGTTTCTGTTGGAAATAATAGGGATGTTGACTATTTTTGGGAAAGTGTTTTAAATCGTGCATAAGTACCTAATATTGCCACAAATATTTATTATTTTTATTTAAATACAACTCAAGCCTTAAAAATCATGTATTTTAAATCCCGTTTCAAATTTCGGTCCAAAACGCCAATACTAGTCGCGTGACGTAACCGGTTCATACCAAAGGAGGCTCAAAAGTTTACACGGGAGCTATCATCCTATAGATGCGTATTTTGTGCTCATAAACGTTAGTAAACTGAGGTGATGAAAAGTCCGGTCCTGTTGGGTCGATTTTATTAAAATTTTAAGGGCACTTTTTAATTGATGCTAAAGGGTTAAATTTCAATTTTGAAACGATTCTGAGAATTTTTTCGGTATTTTTGGGCTCAAAAACATTTTACAACCCCTAAAAACTACCCTTAGAATGGCCCGATTAGGCCCATTTTAAATAAGCTTCTAGCGGCGATGGATTTTAATACGTGGACCAAATTTCGTTAAAATCAATTAACTCTTTCGAAAGTTATTGCCCGTACGTATATATATATATATATATATACATATATATATAAACATTTTTAAAAATGGTGCCAAAGTGTTTAGGAGGTTATGAAACGTCGAGAAATTTTGGTTCGACCTCTAGGTCCCGCCATCCGACCGACGCCAATAGTTTATGTTGCCATATGGCAAATACACTAATAAAACGGCAATAGGTAAACAAAAAAAGCTGAAATAATTTTTTATAAATATTTTTTCAGGTTATCGTTGCGTCTTGCGTCGTTCTTTTCGTAATAGATATCGCAATGGCCGGCTTACGAGGCCCATTTGCAGCACCTTTAACATATTCGGACGGTCTTGGCTACAGCGGGGTAGCAAGCCCTTATAGATATTCACCATCGTCGCCTATTGGCTTCTCAGTAGAGTACGGAGCCCCCCTTCCGCATTATCAAGCATTCTACACTTGAAAAATTGTAGAAATATGATTGTTGATATTTATTTATTAATTTATTATAAGCTGTATGAATGATTTAGGGTGCGTTTAATGTTTGAAAACAAAAAATCACAATAATAATTAATGAAATACACAGTACACTTAAAAAAATGAATTTAATTTTTTTTTTTTGGGTTAGTCTGAGAGAAATATCAATTTTTTTATTATGTAGAGCATAAGTCTGTAAACATAGAAAAAAAAATTTTTTTCGTACAAAAATATTTAAGTAAAATGTATTAGAATTATGGCCATCATCTGAGTGTTCTAAAATGTTTTTAATTTCATTTCTTTTTGTAAGTTTGTCTTTAAATGTTTACGTAAACGATTAATAAAATGTAATTTTTGAATCATAATTGTAAATATTGTTTCCAGGTTTTTGAAATACTTGTATAATTATACGTAAAATATATAAAGAAATTATTATTAAATAAACAAGAATATTTTTTTTATGAACATGAAGACGCCCTGTCTATTTTCCCTTAGTTAAGATCTCCTTTCAGGAAAATAATTTAAATGATTTTAATACCTAACCGTAAAAACACTAAAGAAACGTCTTTTCAATATATGCAGCTATTTTCAGGTTATGTCAAGAAAAACAGACAAAGAAATATACAAGTAAATTTTTTTTTTCTTTTTTGTCCTTGGTAATTAATATAAAAATGATTTGTCGGGAAAAAGGACTTTTTAAGTAAACACTTATTTGTTATTTATTACAATTATAAAGCTTGAAAAAGTCCCAAGTAAGGGACGAAACGTCGCTATAAATAACAAATAAGTGTTTACTTAAAAAGTCCTTTTTCCCGTCAAATAATTTATATACAAGTAAAAAGTTTAATTTTTCACTTTAAAAAAAAGCGCTGCTATGCTATGTTTCTGGTACGACTTTTAAGCCTATATCTATAAGATTGAATTTATTTTGAACTAAGTGGAGATCTCCATTTAGTTGTAAACAAACAACGCCATTCTTGAATTTAAACTTAAAACCAAGCATAAATCATATAATATTTTATACACAGTATAAAATCGTTTTCAAAATGTATATTCAACCGACAGAATTAAGTTGTCTAGAATATGAAATATTGTTCCGGAAAATAAAGTCAATGAGAAGGTCAATAATAAATGGTACGTTTGACCACTGTGACGTATTATTGTACACAAAACGACAATAAATTTGAACTTGTGACGTAGAAAATAACTTAGAAATTATTGTACAAAACTGGTTTTCGCGAAGATGTGCAAACATACAACGTTCTTCAGAATAATTTTTTTCAGAAAAATATAGAAATCAAATAATAAATGGTTCCACGAAGATTTAAAGTTGTGGATGGACAAAACAATAAACAGACAGACAAGACTGGTGACGAATAAAAAAAACCCGGGTCGCAGTGCCAAAACTCTGCCGACAATATAGTGTATTTGCTTATACAGGCAGTGTGGCTTTATTATGCAAACTTAAGTTGGTTTTTGGGCAAAATAAAAAATTTGACTCCTTAATACACCCCTTAAAATAACATTTTTTTTCTTAATGGCAATACTATTGTCAATCGAACCTCTATACCAAATTATATACAACTTTCAGTAAATAATTCACTATCTCCAAACTAGTGTTTTCATAAAATTTGTAAGTCCGGTCCTGTCGGGCCGATTTTATTAAAATTTTAGGGACACTTTTTAATTACTACTAAAGGGTTAAATGTCAATTTTGAAACGATTCTGAGAATTTTTTCGGTATTTTGGGGCCCAAAAACATTTTTCAACCCCTAAAAACTACCCTTAAAATACCCCGATTACGCCTATTTTAAATAGGCTTCTTGCGGTGATGGATTTCAAAACGTGGGCCAAATTTCGTTAAAATCAATTAACTCTTTCGAAAGTTATTGCCCGCACACATATATATCAGAAATTTAGCAACACATTTTCTGTAATTGGGCTATGCCTGTAGAAACTTATTTGAATAAATAAATAAATAAATAAATAAATATATACGTATATATATACGTATATATATATATATATATATAAATATATATATACATATATATATAAACATTTTTAAAAATGGTGCCAAAGTGTTTAGGAGGTAATGAAACGTCGAGAAATTTTGGTCCGACCCCTAGGTCCCGCTATCCGACCGACGCCAATAGTGTATGTTGCCATATGGCAAATACACTAAAAAAACATTAACGCTGTTTTGACAATTTCAGAAAAATGAAAAGAATGCATGATTTCATCGTTAATTCTAAACATTCTTTAACAACCGGTTTTCGAAAACAAAACAAATATCTGGATTGTAAATTTTAACAAATCTTAATATTTAATATTAAATTTATGCTTTTCGACACTTGAAATGAAGCTTTTTATAAAAAGTTATTACAGTGAAAATTCTTTAACTTAAAGAGAAATGCTAAATATTTTGAGTTGTAGAGTTTTCAAGTTATCGAGGATTTTATTACTTCGAGTTAGGGAGTCTAACAGACAATATGACTTAAGTATACAAGTCGCTTACTTCGAAATAATAATAATAATAATGCGTTTAACGTCCGTTTCTCGACTTTATGTCATAACAGACGCCATTCGCACCATTACTATTTTCCATCTACCACACTTCCCGTTATTTTTCTACATTTTTAAAACTTCAACTTATGTAATAGCAATGGGCGAATGAAGGAATTATAGAAAGTTAGGATAGGGTAGGTAATTTTTGACCTAGGAGTTTGATAGGTAATCGGCCATGGCCTCAAATAAGGAACCATCTCGATATTTATCTGGAATTAATTGAGGGAAACCATGGAAAACCTCAATCAAGATGGCCGGTACAGGAATTACCGTTTCTCGGCGAGAGGCAGTAGGAAAAAGTCCCAGTCACATCTGTCCCCGCCGGGATTCGAACCCGGTACCTCCCGAATGCGAGTCTAGTGCTGTCACCACTACTCTACCCCGCTTACTTTGAAATATAGAATTCGCGTGACTAGAACTTTGAGATATCGAGTATAATTATCACAGTACCTCAGAGGAAATCATATTTAGTTCACGCTATAGAAGTTAAATAGCTCCGCAACTTAAATTAGCCGAAATGAATTACTAATTTCTTAAAGGATTTCGACTTGAAGGGGTTCAAGTTATAGTTTCGACTGTATTTTATCAAATAAATGGTAAAACAATGTACAGCAGTTAATACGAAACTCTATAAACAATAATAAAATAAATATTAAACAAAACGAAACCACTTGCGATTACTGTTCAAACCAATTTTTTATTTTCAAAACGTTTCGACCAAATTTTGGTCCTTTTCAATTTTTTAAAATATAAAATAAATTTTTTGTTTAATATTCTATTACTGTTGGTAGAGTCAATATTATTAATAAAATAAATAATTCAGGAACAGAAATAATTTTTTAAAATTGTGTAGGCTTTCACGGCTGGCGTTGTTGCAAAACTTCTTGGTTTCCGGGCTTGTACGCCGTTGTCCATTGGTATTTCTACCTAACGTTTCGTCTACAACTGCTTGTGAGTAGCCGAGAAGGACACTTCGCTGGCTACCACATCGCCTTTGATAATGTCTACCGCAGTTGTACACGAAACGTCAGGTAGAAATACCAATGGACCATGGCGTACAAGCCCGAAAACCAAGAAGTTTTGCAATTTTTTAAAATATTTATTTCCGTAATAACTTATTGATTTTGGCGGGAAATATATCGGAGGCTTAGGGAATTATCTGTAAAGCTAAATAAGTACAAACAGATTCGAAAATAAATAATTTATTTTGAAAAAATAGACTATTGTAATTTCATTTTATATATACAGTCGAAAAAAGTTGTGCTATTTTTAAACGGTGGTGTTCGTATTCGAAATCAGTCAAATTTTAACCGTAGTATGGATAAGCGTGTCCTAATCCATATCCGTAAGCTCCATGAGCTCCGTAGGCATGAGCTCCGTAGGCGTATGGGGCTGCGTAGCCGGCACCGTAGGCATAAGGTGCGGCGTATCCTGCGGCGTAGCCCACAGCTGGGGCGCCGAGGTATCCAGCGCTGGCGACGGCCAAAACGGCGAGAACAACAACGATCTAACAAGAAACAATCGAAAGTTAATTCACAGTGTCAATTGTTTAACAAATGAATGCCACAGTTATCATTGTCAATGAATTGTTTAACAAATGAACGCTATAATTGTCTACATCGCTCATTAATAGTGGAATTCTTGAATCGTCAAAATTAAAACGACTGGATTTTCAAAGGTCAAGAGCAGATATTAATGAAAAAAGAATAGATTGAAACGGTATAAAATTATGTTCAAATAAGCTTCATGTGAGGTTACAGTTACTATGACAACACACCTTTGGCTTATCTAATTTTTTCAAATCTAACAGATCAATAAAAACACTTGAAAATTTTACAAAAATTATTATTAAATTATTTTATGACGAACGTTTTGGACAATAATTCCATCCTCAGAAATATAAAATATATACAGTATATGTTTTATATTCCTGAGTATGGACTTATTGTCCGAAACGATCGTCGAGAAATAATTTAATAATAATTTTTGCGAATTTTCAAGTGATTTTATCTGTTATTATTAATCATGTACTACCAAGTGCCGAGTGAAAAATCAGTGCAAATTATATTCAAAATCTATTTAATTAATTTAATTCTCCAAACTTTTCTATGGTCAATCGCCAAACATCTGTAAGCGGAGATGGGATTTGAATCCACGACAGCTTAATCTAAAGACCAGTACGCTAACCATTGCACTAAGCTGTCCTCAAAATGAGTAAACAAATTACACACACATTGATCTTTGCATTTTTATATATTTAAAGTATTGACGAAGAAAAAAGTATATAAAAGGACTCAAAGGCTAAAGAGAAAAGCTTGTTAGTTTAATATGAGTATCATAAAAGTACTCTATTAATTTTCAAATGGATTCCCGAAAATCCTGAAATGATGAAAGAAAAAACAGACAACCGTTCTTTTGTTATTTTATACGTTGAAGTATTGTTAAGGAAATGAAGAGAAAACAAGTATGTTTAAAGAATGAAGAGTTTGAAATTTTGACTTACCAGTTTGAACATTTTGAATTGTTTTGTGTTTGTAGTTTGTCTTGTCCTGAAGTGGGTGAATGAATGTGACAACAGTCAGTTGTGATCGCAGGGTTTATATACTTTCGTAACAAAGAAATATTATAGGGCGTCACTTTAATGCGTTCGAGATTTTTTATAGATCTTGAGTTAAATCAAACTTGCTTTGCGATCTGTTTCGTCATTTATAATAATAATTATAATTTATCAACGCGCCACAAAAAGTTGCGGCATATTTAAAAATAATAATCATAAAGCGTTTAACGTCCGTTTCTCGACTTTATGTCATAACAGACGCCATTCGCACCATTACTATTTTCCATCTACCACACTTTCCGTTATTTTCTACATTTTTTTAAAACTTCAACTTATATAATAGCAATGGGCGAATGAAGGAATTATAGGAAATTAGGATAAGGTAGGTAATTTTTGAACTAGGAGTTTGATAGGTAATCGGCCATGGCCTCAAATAAGGAACCATCTCGATATTTATCTGGAATTAATTGAGGGAAACCATGGAAAACCTCAATCAAGATGGCCGGTACAGGAATTACCGTTTCTCGGCGAGAGGCAGTAGGAAAAAGTCCCAGCCACATCTGCCCCTGCCGGGAATCGAACCCGTACCTCCCGAATGCGAGTCTAGTGCTTTACCAATATTTAAAAATATACATAAAATTATAACGGGACTTATGCAAGTCGTCTAGTTTTCTTGTGGATATCTCGGGGTTTTTTGACCATTCTGACGGAAAATAGTATATTACACCGCAAGGGCAGAAAGTTGAAAGTCCTGCACTACGCGTAACATGATGTCTACATAAACTAAGTTGACCTTAGTAAAAATAGGAATGCATACTTGTAATTCCGAAATTTAATTTATATCCGACATACATTTTTTATAAAACAACTCTCAGCCACAAAATAGTCTAAAATTGCATATTAATTAGTTAAATATGAATAACGATACATTCTAAAATTTTTAATGCTTTTTTGAATATATACATATCAAACTTTTTGGGACCAATTTTCGAATACTGTATCATTGTGAAGGTCGTCGCTTGCACCTTAGAGAAAGGTTCTACTCTTATCTCTTTGTGTGGCAAATACGTTAAACTGTAACATATTTTAAGGTTAAAGGTTTGGCGATCTGACATTTTAACGTTTTTCTAAAATTTGCTACCGTATTCTCTCTTGAAGTCGATACTAAACGTCTCAACTTATTTTTCGTCATTAGAGAGAAAAATGGCACATCAAACATTAATTTTGATAGAAAACAGGATTACGGGTAATTGGAATAATGTGGTCAAATCAATTTAAACATTCATTGATTGGCAACGTTTCGTCTTTATTCTTAAGACTTTATCCAAGCTCTGAAAAATATTTATAAACAATTAACAACATTCATAAAAAAATATTAAACATTATGGATTTTAATAAATTATTAAAAGAAACACTATATGACTTACCTCAACTATATTTAACCGATCGCGATCGTCAAATTATAATATAGACATACACGATCTTGCATTAACATAACTTTCATTTATTTATCAAATGCTAAATTAAATAAAATCCAACGAAAGTTTACAAAACTACAAAACAATTATTAAAATAAAACCTTATAGAAAAAATAGCCTAAGGTTTTGCTAAGACCCAGCGGTGAGAGGAGAGGTAGACAAAAGACATTGTGGGTGTGACCTTCTTTAGCCCTGTCTCGCTCAAATCATCTGCACGTTTCAATTTTTGACTGGTGCCAATTACGAGGCTAAAAAATGTTATTGTAAAGGTGCCGCTGTCAATTGATTACGCTAAATTTTTGAAATATTTTGAAGATTTAAAAAACTTTTCCGAAAAAGGAAGAGTCACTTTAGGTTTGTGATGGAACAGTTTTGTGAAATAAGTACGAATAAGGTCGTAGTGTGACATTGAAAACGTGTGTTTTTTTGGCACAATTAATGACAACTTTTTCTAGTAAATCGTACATAAATCACAAAAGTAGTCCATTAGAGACCTAGATTTGTCCTTTATCTTCTTTATAGAGAAAGAATTTTTCAGAATGTTGACGAATAAGTCGACAATCAGTTGACAGCCGAAGCTCTATTTTTGGCTTAAATTCAGAGCGTTCCGACAGCCTTAACAGTCAACTAGAAACATTAGCTGTCAGCTGTTCAGTTAATCAATGGGTGTTTAATTTGATTTGACCACATTATTCCAATTACCCGTGATCCTGATTTCTATTATAACATATTTTGGAATTGAACTTTGAAGGTTAATTTTGATACAATATTATCATACCGACAAAAACACACTTCAGAAATAATATATACCGATAGTTATTATTAGTGTATTTGCCATATGGCAACATACACTATTGGCGTCGGTCGGATGGCGGGACCTAGGGGTCGGACCAAAATTTCTCGACGTTTCATAACCTTCTAAACACTTTGGCACCATTTTTAAAAATGTTTATATATATATTTATATATATATATATATATATATATATATATATATATATATATATATGTGTGTGTGTGTGTGTGTGTGTGTGTGTGTGTGCTATAACTTTCGAAAGAGTTAATTGATTTTTACGAAATTTTGCCCACATGTTGTAATCCACCACCGCAAGAACCCTATTTAAAATGGACCCAATCGGACCATTAGTTTTTAGGGGTTGAAAAAAGTTTTTGGGCCTAAAAATACCTAAAAAATTCTCAGAATCGTTTCAAAATTGAAATTTAACCCTTTAATAGCAAATAAAAAGTGCTCCTAAAATTTTAATAATATCGGCTCGACAGGACCGGATTTACAAATTTTATGAAAACACTAGTTTGCAGATAGTGAATTATTTGCTGAAAGGTGTATATAATTTAGTTTAGAGGTTCGATTGATAATAATATTGCAACTGAGCAAAAAATGTTCTTTTAAGGGGTGTATTAAGGAGTCAAATTTTTTATTTTGCCCAAAAAAACCAACTTAAGTTTGCATAATAAAGCCACACTGCCTATATTAGTAAATACACTATATTGTCGGCAGGGTTTTGGCACTGCGACCCGGGTTTTTCATTATTGGTATTAATAAATATATATGTGAAATTATAATTTCAAAATAGTGATAAATATTTCCTTAAAAGGCATTCGTTTTAGCAGACACAATTAATAAAATACAGAGTTGTCAATAAAAAAAAATGATACGTTATTACGATAGTATGAATGAGGCTTTAAAGTACAACTAGTCTGCCCTACAGGCTTCCAGCCTTAATACTAATAAAGATAAAAAAGTGAAGTTGTTTGTATTGAATAGCGAGCAAAACAACAAAACAAGAAAATATGCCGGGCCCTCAGGGTCTTCGTGACTACTGTGTTAAGGGACCGTCACATAAAACATTAACCCTACGGTAATTATTATTTTTTCAAAACTTGTTTGTTTATCAAATTAGTAAATTGTGTATAAATTATAAAAAAACCCATTTACACGTTTTGATAATTTCAAATATAAAATATTGTAAAATTTTCAAAAAAAAAAGTAGTCAACTTGCTAGAACGGCTTCAGTATTCGTGTTCATTTGACAAATGTCTATATTGTAGATTATAGACGCTCAATATCTGAGGACATCAGCGTAAATGTTTATCTTAAAGTTAGACTAACAATGCCGTTGAAGGCATTTCGATAGCTCCTCCATCACAAGTCCTCAGCTTCTAAGAACTATTTGTGTTTTCAGTTTACACAATTATCAAAAAAATCTATAGATAGATACCGATAGAATAGTTCAGTTTTATAAATTTATTTTAAAATTACTATTTCGTAATTAAAGTAATTCTGAAATCGGACAGGCAAACCTTGAGACTACGATATTGGGTAATATAATTGATAAATTAATTTTAAAGTTGACAACATAATGGTGGAAGGAATAACAACTGACATTTTGCGTCTTCTCAGTGTCTTAGACATTTTTTTTGTTTAGAAAGACCGCACCCCAATACGTAACGCGCGTGCCGCCATTCGACCTTCAGGAAGGCGAGCCCCCGGTTTAGAACCGATTAATCAGAAAGCAAGTCTCTATATTTTATTAAAAAAAATTATTTCCACCTTACAATGTTGGTATCCCACGCCCAAATTGAATAATAAGAAAAATAGTGGAAAGTATATAAAGACAAATGACATTCGTTACAAGTATCACACTCATTTGTTAACCAGCCAGGAAAACAAACCACCAAACAACTCCAAAATGTTCAAATTGGTAAGTTCTTACATTTAATTTCGTCTATGCATAAATAATTAGTGATGGTAGCCTTCAATTATAAAACAGTTGACACTCGCAACTTAACTTGTGATTGTTTATAATAATTTTATTATTTGATCGTTAATTTGTTCAGCAGATTTAACTGATTTAATATGTTAATATCATTCAATTGTTAAACAATTGACACTGTGAATTAACTTTCGATTGTTTCTTGTCAGATCGTTGTTGTTCTCGCCGTTTTGGCCGTCGCCAGCGCTGGATACCTCGGCGCCCCAGCTGTGGGCTACGCCGCAGGATACGCCGCACCTTATGCCTACGGTGCCGGCTACGCAGCCCCATACGCCTACGGAGCTCATGCCTACGGAGCACATGCCTACGGAGCTCATGGAGCCTACGGCTATGGATTAGGACACGCCTACTACGGTTAAACCACCACCAGACCATTCTAGTGATTTGAAATTTATATAGCAAATTTTCCAATTTTTTCGGCCGCAATGTCTTTCAAAATTTAGTGCATTTTTTAAATAAATTTTTTTATAATTAAAACTGTAGTTTTGTGTGTATTTTTTTATGCCTTTCAATTTCAGATCTCTGTAAAATAATAATATTTACCAAATTTAAATATTGGACTAGTTGAAATGAAATAAAACTCGGTTTTTTGTTTCTATTTGGTGACGTTTCGTCTTTATTTCTTCATGCTTCATGCTTGAATATAAATAACAAAGATAAATTATTTTTTGACGAACTCAAGTTTATCTAAGAAGCCTAAAGAAGTCTTCAAATAAAGACAAAACGTCGCTGAATAGAAAAAAATAGAGTTTTTATTTCATGTCAACTGGTCTAATTCTCCGTGATATTAAAAACTGATATTCAAGATGGACACCACAACCGATAATAATAATAATTACTTTGAGCAGGAAGTACGATCTTTGTAGGTGTCACTCTCACCATTACTCCATTCGCTCGGTATTTTAGCGAAATAATCAAACGAATTCAATGTGGTTTTAAGACTGAAAATCACTTAAAATATTTTTGCATTTAGATCAGCTATTATTATTTTTTATTTTATAAAAAAGCGAAACTTGTTTACCAATTTTATTTATTGATTATTTATAGAGGAAATGTCACATTTAGTTTAAAACATTAAAAATAGGTACATCAATTTGCAGATTTATCGATAAAGACGTGTATGTATTTGTTTCGAACCGGAAACGATAAATTATACACATAAATATACAGTGCGCTTGATTTTAACGTCCATATTGACTTTACGTATTAGAAAACTCTGATTTACGCTGTATTGAAGTTATAAATTCAAATAGTAGTGGTACAGCACTAGACTCGCATTCGGGAGGTACGGGTTCGATTCCCGGCAGGGGCAAATGTGGCTGGGACTTTTTTCTACTGCCTCTCGCCGAGAAACGGTAATTCCTGTACCGGCCATCTTTAATTGAGGTTTTCCATGGCTTCCCTCAATTAATTCCAGATAAATATCGAGATGGTTCCTTATTTGAGGTGTCGACCGATTACTTATCAAACTCCTAGTTCAAAAATTACCTACCTTATCCTAATTTCCTATAATTCCTTCATTCGCCCATTGCTATCATATAAGTTGAAGTTTTAAAAAAATGTAGAAAATAACGGGAGGTGGTAAATGTAAATAGTAATGGTGCGAATGGCGTCTGTGATGACATAAAGTCGAGAAACGGACGTTAAACGCATTATTGTTATTGTTGTTAATTCAAATAGTAGGCTTAATCCATTATTTTTTACTGTTGAGAATTATTACAGAAACAATCAATTTTTTAAAATAAGTGGTGTAGCTAAGAACTCAAAGGGCCCCCCGCCAAAATCTTAGTTGGGTCGAAACTCTGTAAGACGGCGTAGTTGATGTATATTAATCACAATATCGACGCTTAACTGACCACCGATATCCTGTGTTCAATGGGTTGTTGTGTGCGTTAAACGTGAGGTTATTGGGGATTGATTAATTGAATGTTAAAGCTTTTTTTAGGGTCAACGGGGTCGCTGTTTAAAACCCCTGCAATGCTTTTGGGTAGATTTGTTCACTATTTTCTTTAACCTGACTCAACGGAAATCAAATGGAGACATTTGACATGCAAAGTCAATATGTATGAAATCAAACACACTGTATACGTTACTTTACAAAAATTGATATAGGTACTGTGTACATAAAACTAATTTATAAAAAAAAAATTAAAAAACCGAAAAATACACCACACCGTTCCAATAGTAGAAAAAAAATCTAAAAACGTACTTGAAAAGTACTTACAGCAATGCTGTGTCTTGCTATTCTATCGGAAAAAAACTATTGAGTAATCCAACATAACAGAAACCCGGGTCGCAGTGCCAAAACCCTGCCGACAATATAGTGTATTTGCTTATACAGGCAGTGTGGCTTTATTATGCGAACTTAAGTTGGTTTTTGGGCAAAACAAAAAATTTGATTTCTTAATACATCCCTTAAAATAACATTTTTTTTCTTAATTGCAATATTATTATCAATCGAACCTCTATACCAAATTATATACACACTTCAGTAAATAGTTCACTATCTGCAAACTAGTGTATTCATAAAATTTGTAAATCCGGTCCTGTCGGGCCGATTTTATTAAAATTCTAGGGACACTTTTTAATTACTACTAAAGGGTTAAATGTCAATTTTGAAACGATTCTGAGAATTTTTTCGATATTTTGGGGCCCAAAAACATTTTTCAACCCCTAAAAACTACCCTTAAAATGACCCGATTATGCTTCTTGCAGTGATGGATTTCAACACGTGGCCCAAATTTCGTTAAAATCAATTAACTCCTTCGAAAGTTATTGTGCGACACACATATATATACATATATAAACATTTTTAAAAATGGTGCCAAAGTGTTTAGGAGGTTATGAAACGTCGAGAAATTTTGGTCCGACCTCTAGGTCCCGCCATCCGACCGATGCCAGTAGTGTATGTTGACATGTGGCAAATACACTAAAAAGCAGGTTCGTGTCTTATACGACGATTGCAGTCTCCGTGCAAGTTAAGAATAAAAAATAAGACGCTTTAAACTCTGTCGTGTTAATTCTAATTGCAAATATTTTATAGATTAGTTATTAAAAACACGTTTATTAATTATGAAGTCGCAACAATAATATAATAGATAATTATAATAAATAGTACGTTCGTTTACCACGCTGAACAAATGAAACACGATTATTTTAATATGTTCACAAACAGTTTGACCTTGGAATACTTCCTTGCAACTTCAACACTAAATTGTATCATCAATGTATTTATAACTGATAAACTGTTCATTAAATACAGTTGACCTTGATTGTAAACAATTTCAATGAATTGCTAAATTTCGTTTGTAAAATTTCTTTAAATTTTTTCCAAGATCACCAACAGACAGCGTTATTTAGGCCTAGTACAAAAACATTTTTATTTCAAACGGTAATGAAATTCTGTAACAAAGGACGTAGTTGACGTACATTAATCATAATATCAACGTTTTAACTGATTCGCTTAAACGTTAATAATCAAAACCGTGTAACACTAATGTAAGTGTCTACGTTTATTAGTGTATTTGCCATATGGCAACATACACTATGGCGTCGGTCGGATGGCGGGACCTAGGGGTCGGACCAAAATTTCTCGATGTTTCATAACCTCCTAAACACTTTAGCACCATTTTATATATATATATATATATACGTGCGGGCAATAACTTTCGAAAGAGTTAATTGATTTCAACTAAATTTGGCCCACGTATTGAAATCCATCACCGGAAGAAGCCTATTTAAAATAGGCCTAATCGGGCCATTTTAAGGGTAGTTTTTAGGGGTTGCAAAATGTTTTTGGACCCCAAAATACCGAAAAAATTCTCAGAATCGTTTCAAAATTGAAATTTAATACTCTGGTAGTAATTAAAAAGTGTCCCTAAAATTTTAATAAAATCGGCCCTACAGGACCGGATTTACAAATTTTAAGAAAGACTAGTTTGCAGATAGTGAACTATTTACTGAAAGGTGTATATAACTTGGTACAGAGGTTCGATTGATAATAATATTGCAATTAACAAAAAAAATTTTATTTTAAGGGGTGTACTAAGGAGTAAATTTTTTATTTTGCCCAAAAACCAAGTTAAATTCGCATAATAAACCCACGTTGCCTGTATTAACAAATACACTATATTGTTGGCAGGGTTTTGGCACTGCGACCCGGGTTTTTTATTTATTAATTGAATTTTAAAGGTTTTTTTAGGGTGAACAGGGTCCCCTAATGGTCGGGCGCTCCCGCGCAACGGGCGCTGCGGACCATCAGCTACGCCACTGATATCTTCTAAACCAAAAGAGGTATGGAAGTATAAATATTTTTACGTGATTAATTTGAAAAATATCTACAAAAATATTTTTGAGTTCCACTGTAATTGATTCAGCATTAGATGTTAATAAACAGTTACGTCACTTTTAAATTTTAATAAATATTGCTCATTGATTATTCGGATAATAAAAAACTGTCCTGAATAATATAATATTGGGTTTCATATTTGACCCCTAAAACACTTTTAAAAGTTTTTTAAAATATTAATCTGGTATGGCTTATCTTGTTTAATGAATATTCACTATCTGATTAGCATAAATAAAATGCAATAATACAAACCCATGTTTTGATTTAGTGAGAATTTTATTGTTAGATAAAATATTTTGAATCTTCAAGCATTGATGTCACTGACAGCTGTTTTCAAATAAAAATTGGTAATCAAAAACTAGACAAACACGTATCGGGGTTTATACAGGTTTATTCAATTAAATTATTTTTTTTATCAAAAATCAGGCAGTTTTTAATTAGTGCTGCCATTACATAGCCTAAAATATATATTGTGTATTTAATTAGATAAAAGTCAAGAATTTAATCACTTCTTAACTTCAATGATTTTATGTACACTATGAGAGCAGTACACTCACAGTTTTAACAAAAATACATTAAACTACTATTTTTCTTTGTTACTGTTTTGTAGTTCTCTATTTTTAAAAAAAAACCCGAGTCGCAGTGCCAAAACCCTGCCGACAATATAGTGTATTTACTAATACAGGCAGTGTGGCTTTATTATGCGAACTTAAGTTGGTTTTTGGGCAAAATAAAAAAATTGACTACTTAATACACCCCTTAAAATAACATTTTTTTTCTTAATTGCAATATTATTTTCAATCGAACCTCTATACCAAATTATATACACCAATCAGTAAATAATTCACCATCTGCAAAATAACGTTTTCATAAAATTTGTAAATCCGGTCCTGTCGGGCCGATTTTATTAAAATTTTAGGGACACATTTTAATTACTATCAGAGGGTTATTTCAATTTTGAAATGATTCGAAGAATTTTTTCGGTATTTTGGGGCCCAAAAACATTTTTCAACCCCTAAAAACTACCCTTAAAATAGTCCGATTAGGCCCATTTTAAATAGGCTTCTTGCGGTGATGGATTTCAACGCGTGTGCCAAATTTAGTTGAAATCAATTAACTCTTTCGACAGTTATTGCCCGCACATATATATATATATATATATATATATATATATATATATATATATATATATATATATATATACGTATATATAAATATATATATATATATATATATATATATATATATATATACATATATATATATATACATATATATATAAACATTTTTAAAAATGGTGCCAAAGTGTTTAGGAGGTTATGAAACGTCGAGAAATTTTGGTCCGACCCCTAGGTCCCGCCATCCGACCGACGCCAATAGTGTATGTTGCCATATGGCAAATACACTAAAAATCGACAAATAATTTATTAACCAAAATAACAGAAATTACGGACAAATTTGTGTTTCCTATTTAGTCAAATACAATCTGCATTATTAATTTGAACATGTTAATCAATTATTTTAGAATCACATTATATATTCATAGTTTTAGATAGGATGAGCGGTCATATTAATATTAGTGGTTATTAGATATCCAAAGTTCGTTGAAAGAGAATAAAAACTGGTCCAAATGCGTCGGAAAAATAATATAACCACGAATACCTACTTGAATTTTTATTACTAGAGTAAAAATTACCTATACTCTAAACCTCATAGAGAAATTACTTCAATAAATTTTAAAAAGTTTGTAGGTATGTTTATTTGTTTCGTGTAATGTCAACCGATTTGAAAAAACCGGCCAACTGCGAGTCGGACTTGCGCACAAAGGGTTCCGCACCTTTATCTATAAAAATGGCAAAAAAATCATGTCTGTTGTATGGGAGCCCCACTTAAATATTTATTTTATTCTGTTTTAGTATTTGTTGTTATAGCGGCAACAAAAATACATCTGTGAAAATTTCAACTGTCTAACTATCACGGTTCATGAGATACAGCCTGGTGACAGACGGATGGACAGCGGAGTCTTAGTAATAGGGTCCCGTTTTACCCTTTGGGTACGGAACCCTAAAAATTGTTTCATTGTTGAAAAGTCTATTTTTCGATCGACCCGCCCATTTCTGTTTAGTGTTTCCTTGGTTACAAACGTTTACTCAAGAAGTTTATCTTTAGACGCGTGAGATTTACACGCAGCCACTTTTGTTTTTGTAACCGTAAAAACATTAAATTCTAAAAAGGAAGTATTCATTAGTGTATTTGCCATAATATGGAAACATACACTATTGGCGTTGGTCGGATGGCGGGACCTAGGGGTCGGACCAAAATTTCTACACGTTTCATAACCTCCTAAACACTTTGGCACCATTTTTAAAAATGTTTATATATATATGTATTTATATATATATATATATATATATATATATATATATATATATATATATTTATATACGTATATATATATATTTATATGTGCGGGCAATAACTTTCGAAGGAGTTAATTCATTTTAACGAAATTTTGCATCCATGTTGGAATCCATCACCGCACGAAGCCTATTTAAAATGGGCCGAATCGGGTCATTTTAAGGGTGGTTTTTAGGGGTTGAAAAAAGTTTTTGGGCCCAAAAATACCGAAAAAATTCTCAGAATCGTTTCAAAATTGAAATTTAACCCTTTAGTTGCAATTAAAAAGTGCTCCTAAAATTATAAGCAAATCGGCCCGACAGGACCGGACTTACAAATTTTATGAAAACACTAGTTTGCGTAGGTATACGAATTTTCTTACTGAAGGTCGTATTTAATTTGGTACAGATGTTGGATTGATAACAATATTTCAACTAATAAAATTATTATTGTCAGGGGTGTATTAAGGGGTTCAATTTTTTTTTATTTTGTCCAAAAACAAACTTAAGTTCATTTAATAAAGCCACAATACCTGTATTAGCAAATACACTATATTGTCGGCAGGGTTTTGGCACTGCGACCCGGGGTTTTTTTTATATAAAGATGAACTTGTATATTTCTGATTCCACAAAAATACTTTTCTTGGAAACAAATTACAACGAGCTGCGTGACCTCAGATCTTATCTTTGAAATGTATAAAAATAATCTGGGTTCTTTGCGTAAAAATATTCTATTTATGTCGAAACAAAACAAAACAATAACGCACTGTTAAGGCCAGTCAGAATATTATGTCCGTGTATGTTAATGATCTTTATCAAAGCGATTTACAAGAAAATAAATAAGTAAAAAAATTGTAAGCAATTCATTGAAAAATACTCGTATGACTACAAGTGTCTCATTTGTTTTTTAAGGCCGTTATAGGTTTTGATTCCCTTGCGAGTGTCAAAATATGCAGCATAAGCGGCCGTATCTTTAGATTGCGTTGATTTCGAAGTTTGTAATTCACAGCTCCAAGGGATTGCAGACTTGAGTATTTGATATCAATTTCAAATAGGGAAAAGTGTTTTAAATCGTGCATAAGTACCTAATATAGCCACAAATATTTATTATTTTTATTTAAATACGACTCACGCTTTAAAAATCATGTATCTTAAATTCCGTTTTAAATTTCGGTCCAAAACGCCAATACTTGTCACGTGACTGCCGTGACGTCACGGAGTCGTACCAAAGGAGGCTCGAAAGTTTACACGGGAGCTAACATTCTATAAATGCGTATTCTGTGCTCATAAACGCTAGTAAACTGGAGGTGATGAAAAGTTGTTTCGTAGTTTTTACTATAGTTACATGTAATTTGACGTTTCCTATAAACAAATAATAATAAATTACACTGTAAATATTAACCAAGCAATGAAGTTTTTTGACAGCGGCGTAACCTATGACGTCATGCGCTCTGATTGGTGTCTGTTGTCACGTGACTTGAGAGTGATTTTATTAGGTTTTATTTATTAAATATTAATTAAATTCCTTAAAAATAAGGAAAATTAGAGTGTTTTTTAGTATTTCTATCATAGAAACTACCACTGAACGTTAAAATTATGTTTTTATTTGAATACAGTCAACATCCCTATTGATACTTTCTCAGGAATGCGTTCCTGAGAAAGAGGGTCTTGACAGACAGACATACACACAGACGGATAACGCAGTGATCCTATAAGGGTTCCATTTTTCCTAAAAATGAAGTTAAAATGTTGGTTTTGCGGCAACTAATTTGTCCAAAGATGAAAGACGGTATAGCAAATTATCTACCCGTTAGCGTGGTGTTTTGTCAGAAAAACTGATGGCAATTAGCAATAATATAATGTAATGAATATATGTCGTTTTTTTTTCTTCTTCTTTCAGAGTCATTATTATTCTAATTTGGTATCGCAATTGTGTATATAAATGCCGGTAAAGGCGTGCCCTTGGCATTGCTTCTTGTGTCGCTTCATTGCGTACGTCAATTATTTTGTTGTGCTTTTGTTTGCGATCTGCATCCTTCAACTGTTTCAATCATGTACAAGTTGGTGAGTTAGATTTTTTTTATTCATGCTGTATTGGTAAATTTTAAAAGATTGAAAAACTGCAATTTAAATACAGGTTTTTAAAAACGTGACGCAAAGAGATTAAATACTGCAGTCGTGCAATAATTTGAGTGAAATACTTATACTTTGAAAAAATCATGTTTCGTTGTAAACAATAATTTATTCAGATTTGAAAAAATCCGAGGTTGTTCGAACGCTATTTTTAAAGTAGCTTACGGTCGGTTGTCTATTTTAAGCTGACAATTCTCACATTATAATCTGGAAAGTGGTGAAAGTATCAATTAGATTTTGTAATTTTATACGAAACCTAGATGAACGTAGGAGCTTGTGTTATAAAAGATATATTATAAAAATATATCAATTTTTTATTATTTATTTAAAGAACTATTCTGGACTTTTCTATTTATTAAGCAATTTTTGAGAGACTATTAATACATTATTTAACTATTTATAATTATATAGATGTTTTAAAATTCAATGGGAAGATACAATGCCGGATTTAAAGGTCTGGAGGCCTCGAGGCAATAAAGGAGTGGAGGCCTCCTGACCCCAAATTATTTTCCACGTAAAATGGACAATTTTTTTCAGTCGAGTTGTTTACTAGTCTAAATTTGAATGTTTTTTTCCGAAGTCTCTATTGTGGGGACCCCTCTTTTGTAGAGGCCCCGGGGTTGTAGCCCCGGTTGCCCTCCCCTAAATCCGGCCCTGGGAAGATATAATGCAAAGCAATTGGAATTATTAAAATACGGCGATTCACGAGATAGAGGAATTGTGTTTCATAGTGTAAGAAAGACTATAAGCACTTACTTAGAATAAATGAAAACTTCAAAATTAAATTGTAAATAATTCGCAATTAAATGTTTTCTCAATGTAATCATAAGATTAAATTTTTTAGAATGTTATTAATAACTTCGTTATATAGTGTTGATCCAATAGAATGTCACAGTGAAGGAAGGTTTGGTTGAGGGTCAAGAAATAAGCTTTACCAATGTTACGCTGGTGGCCAACGTTTCGAAAAATTTAATTTCATCTTCAGGGCCTTAAGCTGGTCAAACGGTGGTAAATTGTTCTAATAGTATTAGCACAATTTACCACCATTTGACCAGCTTAAGGCCCTGAAGATGAAAATAAACTTTTCGAAACGTTGGCCACTAGCGTAACATTGGTAAAGCTTATTTCTTGATTCTCAACCATTCCTTCACAATTATTAATAAGGATTTTCAATTTTCCTGCGTAGCCAAGGAAAAATAATTTAGACGATATTACATTACCTAGAGAGATTGAAGGGTTAATGTAATTCTTGGCTGTAATATTAAAATTAATTGGGAAATTTTGGTTTTAGGTTCTGTTGTTCCTCGCCGTCGTATTGGCCGTAGCTGTCGCTCGTCCAGGTCCATTCCCAGGACCGAATCCAGGACCAAGTCCAGTTGCCGGACCCAAAGCTGACCCACAGTTCTTCTATGGAGTATCCCCGTATTATTATTCGTCGCCTTATGTTTATTCACCATATGTTTATTACGTTTAGATTTATAGCTAAGTAATTAATATTAAGCTACTTTTATGACTAATAATTGTATATAAGCTTTCTGTGACCATCATTTGGAAAAATTACAATATGAAAAAACTCTGTTTAATGAAATAACAAATACAACTGCATTTTGAAAAAACAAACATGTAATTATTTTTTTAATACAATAATCATTTACCTTATTATAAGCCTCCAGTTCCCAAGTTCTAGGTCGAAAGCTGGTGAAAGTGTTAATTGTATTTTCGAGATAATATGAATTGGTCGATACTGATTCCAAATAATCTTAACTGCTGCAGGCTATTACATTTATTTAGTTGCAAGCTGAATTGGGCATAAAATAAAGTCAAAATAAAAGATAATAAAATTTGAAATGTAAAAACTTTTCTAAGTTATAAGAACTTCGTTCAATTTCATTTCGTATGAAAAATAACATTTCCTTATTAAGATAAGCTTCCAAAAAATTCAGTAGATCTATTAAAGATTTTTTTAAATCATCGAAAAGTGTGTTATTTTTTATAAAGGCTAATATTCTGTTGTAGATTTTATTAACCATATAGACAGAGTTACACCAAAGATGCAATACGAATGCTCTATACGCCAGGTGGCAAAAGACGCCAAAAAGCCAAATCCGAAAAACAAGATTTTAATATTTAGTGACTGAAATTAACACCAAATACTAATTTAATTATATAGCGGTAAGAACTTTCTTAATGTTAACGAAGCAGAAGTAAGAACTAAAGCTACTTAATTTAATTTCATTAATGTTGATGTTTATAATAAAAGTTGATTTTTGAAAATGTGGGACATATTTATTTAATAAAACCGAAGTAAAAGGGCGCTGAAAGACAATCTCGCTCAATCCTGATCAAGGGCTTGGGCCGGCGCTGGAGACAATCAATAGGCAAGAAAATAGTGCTTGTTTCCTGCGCTGAATAATAAATTGAAAATTCAATTGATTTTACTAGTTCCCGGGCAAGAATCTCGAAACTGGGGGCTTGTAATAGAGGAGTAACGGAAGCGCCACTTAAACAACGGCATTGTTACACACTCGACCATTATCAAATATAAACGCTCTAATTACAACCGCGATTAAGTGTACAAAAGAATGCTGGATCCGCCCAAGCATACATCCTTTTAATAATAATAATGATAGTAATAAACAGTTGAATCAAATATCGATGATTAGCATGTACAGGACAACCGTGATGACGTAACAGTGGTCATCAGTATTCGATGCAAGAAAAGCTATATCATAAAAAAACATCCAATGAATGTTCTAGAAGTTGTAACCTTGAATCGGCGAAGAAAAAGAAGAACTCTCCGATCATACGATGATTTTATTTTTATTAATGAATCATATATTATAAATCAGACCAGTTTTTTTTTATTAACTGATAATCACAGTAATTACTTTTTTGTGAGTGGACGCAAAAATTCGAGGTTTGTTGTTGCGTAGATCGTAAAAACGTGCGTTAAGATCCTGTTGGCCCATCTGACAGGTTTATTGATTTATTGAGCGTATTTTTAATATTCTATAAATAGAAATAATTATTTCGAAGCTGATTCTTTTTGTTTCAGAATCATTCGTAATGTTTTTTTTTATTATAGCATCATATAATATGGATTTATATCTTGATTCCGCATTAAAAAACTTAAAGATTTCCAGACTTTAAAGATATATAATATACATCTGCCATTTTCTTCTCGTTAGCTTTTGAATTCATAATAAAATTTATAAGATTATAAAGAAAATTTCAGAGAATATCTTTATGGAATTGTTTATTAAAATATACAATATTTTCACAAATCGAAATATTTGAACTTAATTTAATCTCACTAATAATAATAATAATCAGTTTTATTCCGAAGACCAATAATATGTTGAATTTAAATTTAATGTTTAATTTTAATTATACGGAGAACGACCTCAAAAACGTATAAAAAATAATAAAAATTACAATAAAATATATTGGCTAGATATTCAATGAAAAGTTAAGGACGATTTTTTTTGTGTTTAAATTCGTGAACTGATAAATACACATTACAAAATGCCTAAAAATGAACAAAAGATTTTGTTAAAAAGGTACCTATTATACAGTTGGTCCTCTCTAAGAATGACATCATGTGACCTAAATCACTCTTTTTGATTTCTTACAAAGATATGTGATATTAGAATATAATTGATAGATTTGTTCACTGCCCGATGCTTGTATTTTAAGGATAAAATTTATCCTTAAAATAATGTAGTTAAAATTAATATTAATTAAATTACTGAACAAAAAATTAGTATTTGTTGGCATATCAAACAGACCTAAAATTTGGTAGAAATAAAAATACAAACGAAAAAAATGAACCAAGAGACATGTGTAATAGAATTTATAGCGTTTCTTCTACTAGCTATCCTTAAAGAGCGTATTCTTAGAAAGATTCGACTATATAAATTAACCAGTTTAAAAATGTTTAAGACTTTTGTAAGAATATTTTTTAGTAAATGAATTATATAATTTTATAAAGAAATTTTAGTTGTGTAAGGTTTAAAAGATTGATATATAAATTCTAAAACTGAAAAAAAATTGAAATAAATAACAAATCATATTTTATTGAAAAATGTATTTATTGTTCAAAAGGAATTATAGACAACGGATTTTCCAAATAAATTTTCAAAGAATTGATACATATTTCCAAAAAAAAATTGTCAGCGATCAGGTCACTATGGTTGCATGTTATTCATGTAGATGGCCAGTTGTTTAGATAACGTAGTACGGATATCCTGATGAATAAACATAGGGGCTGTAGTAAGAGACGGCAGGGATACCGCCGTAGTAGAATTGTGGATCAGGCTGTGGTCCAGGTCTGGCCAAAGCGACAGCCAACAAAGCGACGACGAACAAGAGAACCTGTAAAAATATCAAATTATACAATATCATCCAAATTGAACAAATTCCGTTAAATAATTATTTATTTTTGTAATTTTTAAAGACATATTATAGATTATAGACGTTCGATAACTGAGGCCATAAATAAGAAAATATGTATTTACACAAAATTTTCCGGTATGAGGAATTTTCGAGCTCGATTTTTCAAGTATATTTTAAAACTTTTTTTAAATAAATATAGCGTTCTCACGACATCATGAAACACATAGTCGTTGGATTCGAACTCACGACAGCTTGATCTAAAAGCTAGCACGCTAACCGCTACACCCATCGGTCCGCTAATTTACTGTACACTAAAATTTATATCGTAAGGTAGCGAACGTCTTTCGTTTATTTAGTGTATTTGCCATATGGCAACATACACTATTGGCATCGGTCGGATGGCGGGACCTAGGGGTCGGACCAAAATTTCTCGACGTTTCATAACCTCCTAAACACTTTGCCACCATTTTTAAAAATGTTTATGTGTATATATATATATATATATATATATATATATATATATATATATATATATATATATATATATATATATATGTATATATATATATGTACGTGCGGGCTATAACTTTCAAAAGAGTGAAATTGATTTTAACGAAATTTTGTTGAAAGCCATCACCGCAAGAACCCTATTTAAAATGGGCCCAATCGGGCCATTTTAAGGGTAGTTTTTAGGGGTTGAAAAAAGTTTTTGGGCCAAAAAATACCGAAAAAATTTTAAGAATCGTTTCAAAATTGAAATTTTACGTTTTAGTAAATATTAAAATATGCTGTTATAATTTTAATAAAATCGGCCCGACAGAACCGGATTTACAAATTTTATGAAAACACTAGTTTGCAGATAGTGAGTTATTTACTGAAATGTATATTTGATTTGGTTTAGAGGTTCGATTGATAATAATTGCGATTAAGAAAAAAAATGTTCTCTTAAGGGGTGTATTAAGGAGTTAGATTTTTTATTTTGCCCAAAAATCAACTCCAGTTCGCATAATAAAGCCACACTGCCTGTATTAGCAAATACACTATATTGTCGGCAGGGTTTTGGCACTGCGACCCGGGTTTTTTTATTTCTATTATTAAAAATTATTTGTGATCTTTCGAAAAAAGAACAGAAATTTAAAAATATTTTTTTTTAATCTAGTTTCTTCTTCTTCTGCAACTAAACGGATTAATTTTAGTTTTAAGAGCAACTCCACGAAAATATCAGAAAGATTTCTTAATCGAGACGCTAATTTTAAGATAAAAGAACAACTTTGAAATCACACAATAAAAATTAAAATTAAATGATAAAAAATATACTTACGAGTTTGAACATCTTGATTGATTGAAAATTTGTTATATAACAAAACAAATGCACAACTATCTGTAGCTTCTGCGTAGCTCAGAAAAATGTGATGCTTCAACTAAAGATCTGATTTGTTTATATACTCTGTTCACCTCCCCAAAAACGAAAAAAAAAACACAAACAATAAAAACAAGAGTTGCAAACAGACCGCAGTTCGAACCGACGCGAATTCCTGTTAAGGTCGAACCATGCTAGTTAGAGGTTGGACAGCGGTTTTAACGAGTCGATACGAACCGAAGACGAGACAGGTTGAGGTAGTACCTACGCATGTCCGACAAAATTATGCGTACCTTGAGAAGATAATACAATTATTAGTCAGCAGCGTGGATCGAAGATGATAAGTCAAATTTCAACTCTACAGCTCACGGATTACAATTTCCGGACTAATAAAAAAAGTCTGGGCTATGTATTTATGTTGTCTTAAATAAACCGTGTTTATAATAAATATTCTTATACTATATATATTTCAATTTAAGGCTGTCGGAACGCTCTGAATTTAAGCCACACTACGCGGCTAAAAAATGCTGTTGCAAGGGCGCCGCTGTCAGTTGATTACTCTAAATTTTGGAAATATTTTGAAGATTTAAAAAACTTTTCCGGAACAGGAAGAGGCACTTTAGGTTTATGATAGAACAATTTTGTGAAATAAGTACGAATAAAGTCGTAGTGTGACATCAGCGTTGCCAGACGTCCCGATTTTGGCGGGACGTCCCGATTTTTAAATCAAAATTAAATGTCCCGCGCGGGACAGGCTCAGTCCCGCTTTTCGGGCATAACTCGACCGAGCGAAATAATTATTCTCTTATTGTAAGTTGAAATTTGTATAACACTCACTCCTCAGACTATTGTTTGAAACGCCATATTTTTCTAATGAATCAAACTTTTTTGATTTTGATTTCTGTTTTTTTTATTTTTTTTATTCAGAAGACGAATAAGACTCAACTATTTAACGATAGGGTAAATCTGATTATATTTATTAAAATACATTTTCTATGGCTATTTTTGCTATTTATTGTCACGTAAATGTAATTTGAACTCAAATAAAAAGATAAATATTTAAAAACTTCTGATTATATACGTGTTTTTATTATGTCCCGCTTTCGACGAAAGAATCCCGCTTTTATCATTCAAAAAGTTCCAAAATCCCGACTTGGCAAAAAAAAATCTGGCAACGCTGTGTGACATTGAAAACGTCTGTTTTTTGGCACAATTAATGCCAGCTTTTTTCTAGTAAATCGTACATAAATTACAAAAGTAGTCCATTAGAGACCTAGATTTGTCCTTTATCTTCCTTACAGAGAAATAATTTTTGTAAAATGTTGACGAATAACCCTGCAATCAGCTGTCAGCCGAAGCCCTATTTTTGGCCTAAATTCATAGCGTTCCGCGACAGCCTTAACGCCACCAACGGCTTGACTTATATGCGGTGCCGAATTTACATAAGTACACTTGGGGTTCGGACCTAGGGGTCCCCCAGAAACTACAGACCCGCTCAATTTCTGAAAAAAAACTACACGTATATCGGTCGGAGATCGATACTCTAATGAATTTTTAATAAATATTTGCAATCAATTTTTCAAACTAAAATTTTAAAAGTCTGAAAATTCTTCATTCAATTTAATTGTCAATAAATTTTAAAATGTGCTTTAAGTTTTATCGTTTTCATTAGCAAATTGCATAATCTGTTTTAATATTTATCCAATTTTGATCTCTTTACATGGTGGCCTCCATCAGCCTTTGTGCCCTTGGACCTTGAATTATCAAATCCGGCATTGCTTATATGGACCTAGCGCCAAATCATATTTTCAGTTTATTGTACATTAACAAAGCGATCCGACTTTGTCCGAGTAGATTAAATTTTATCTCAAGACTCCTTTTAAATAAGTCGTTCAATCTATCGAGATTTCATTTCTTATAATGACTGAAACTCTAGCCTAAATGAACTATTTCCAATTTTATATAAAATTTTCAAAACTTTTGAAATTATTTAATGCAATTGATAGCATTTTCTAATATTTATTTCTTGACATTTCGCAACATTTCAGCCAATATAAATAATCATTAGAAAATTTTGTCAATTTGAGTAAAATAATTTTTACACCGGTGCTAAACAAATTTTTAAATCATTATTTTAAAAAATTGCGAAACAAAACAACAGCACAACAGAGAACAAATTTGCATACATAATAAAGAAAACTAATGTCAAAAACATCAATCTTTGGTAACCTTTTCTAAGTCGGAAACTTTTCAGAAATAAAGAAAAAAATTATGAAACTAGCATTGGAAAATGATTAGGCGTGACATTTATATTTGAAGATGACACTAATTTGTCGTAAATCAATTGAATCACATAATAATGTTAAACATTTGACATTGCCTTGTCAATTAATAAGTACCTATTAAAATTTAAAGATAGCAATACAGCAAGACCTCGCTTAACGCTGTTTTAGTATTTCGAGGTTTCTAAAAAAAAGTTTACCCACTATAACGTAAATTATGAATCAATTTATACAAAACGGTTTAAATGTTGATAGAAGTTGAAAGGTAAAATGTAATATCGTGCTATCGACAGCAGCTTGGTGAACGAAACAAAAAAAAACAAACTACATTAGTATTAAACTAGCGGTACCTGTGCGAATAATTCGCACTAAAATTCGTTTCTAATTTCTCACACTCTTTATAACTTTCTTTTTTTTGTTGTATTACATTACGAAGCTCAGTGACGGTTCAAGAAAATATTTTTCTAAAACTGTCATATAGAGGCGCAAGTATCGAAAACGTTGAGCTGAAGCGCCGCCATACGAAAAGTATTTATACGTGAATTTTGATTAAAAATTAAACAAAAATAATTTACCGACCGTCAATCATTTTAACGTTGTTTCAAAGTTAGAAGCGTCAGATGGCAGCATTGCTGTATTGTATCAATGTATATCTATAAATATATAGTTTTAATAATTAATAAATTTACAAAAACAAAAGCAATAATAAATTTTTTAGTTGTTGATGTCGGTAGAGCAAGCAATTATCTATAAAATGATATAAAATTTATGTGGAGCAATTGTGTGGTTTTTTCGAAAAAGGAAGGCAAACATCTTAACCTTAACGTATTAATATATATGATGTGCCATTTCACGATTGCTATACAGGTATGAAAAGCAGTTATTTTATAGGGACGTGTTCAAAATATTTTACTGATTGAAAAACAATAAAAGTAAAAACATTTCAGTGGAATCTGCAATCCATCGGTCGGTCATTTATTTATAAGCGCCTCCGGAATTCTCGATCACACGATGCTCACATGTTTAGGCGCCGTCTACTTCGATTCGTGCGACAGTAAAATTGTCATTTGTAATTTGATATTCGCGATGCAAACAAAAATAAAAATAAAATTCCCGTCATTGTTGTTCAATGAAGTTGATTCTTTTTATAACAGTGATTTAAATCAACATCTAAAATCCTTTCTCCTTGCCTAAAAACTATTATGGCTCCTCCGACGCTATTTTTTAAACTAATGGGTTCGGGTTAACACCAAATGAAGGACCAATAGGTAATCACAATACAGCTTCTACAGACTAAAAAATGTTTATTTTTTTCAAAAATTTTCTTAAATATTGTTACGAGTTAAATAAACGAGACTTATTAAAATAAATCTATTTACTTGAGACATAACTAGATTTTCTAGGTTATAGACGCTCGACAACCTATATTTAAAGTTAGATTTCTGGAATAAGCTATTAGAAATTCGTTAAATAGTATTTGATACGATGCTTGCTTTTCTGAGGATTTCCAAAAATAATTAAAAAAAAATTTATTATGGAAATATTCTTAAGATGAAGCAAGTCGATAGATAGGTGCCGTTATTAATTTAATTCAATAATAATTTAAATCAAACTACCGAACTGGGTAGAGTAGTGGTGACAGCACTAGAGTCGCATTCGGGAGGTCCGGGTTCGAATTCCGGTGGGGGCAGATGTGGCTGGGACTTTTTCCTACTGCCTCTCGCCGAGAAACGGTAATTCCTATACCGGCCATCTTGATTGAGGTTTTCCATGGTTTCCCTCAATTAATTCCAGATAAATATCGAGATGGTTCCTTATTTGAGGCCATGGCCGATTATCTATCAAACTGGTAGTATAAAAATTACCTACCTTATCCTAGTTTCCTATAATTCCTTCATTCGCCCATGGCTATTATATAAGTTGAAGTTTTAAAAAAATGTAGAAAATAACGGGAGGTGGTAAATGGTAAATAGTAATGGTGCGAATGACGTCTGTTATGACATAAAGTCAAGAAACGGACGTAAACGCATTATTGTTATTGTTATTGTTGTTAAATCAAACTGACGTGACATCAAACTTAGGCCCAAACGACCTTGAAATTGTATTGAAGTGAAACAAAAATGTAAACAAAAAACAAAGGTTCTTATTTATCAAATTCCTTTGTAATATTGGCGATTGCGTCAATTTTTTAAGAAAAATAATAAAAGAAAAATTAATTATAGGATAAAGGATACACAAAAACAAACAAAAGTTAAACCATGAATAATTTTATTCTCGAAAAAACAATGATATTCATAATTTAAAAATACACATTATTTTTAAACAATAGCAATAAGAACAAAATGAAGTACTGATGGGTTTTGTTTAATTTTGTAGAAGTCTATTGTTATTCTGCGAATAAAGCTCCAAAGATTAGATGATGTACGGTCCGTAAGATGGGTAGGTCAAGACGGGGTCGTAGTAGGGGAGCCCCGCATAGCCAAAACCAGAATACAAAAGTTGCGGGTTTGGTTGCGGACGAGCCAAAGCAACAGCCAAGATGGCGGCGAACAATACGATCAACTAAAAACAAAACATATCATCAACATTTAAATTAAAATTTAAAATAGACATACTAATTCTAGAAATTGCAAAGTTAAGAGAAGATATTTACGTAAAAAAGTGAAATTTATAAACAATGCCAAAGAAAATTATTCAATATAGTTTTTATTAAACAGTCTTAGGCAGATATTGTAGATTACAGACACTCGACAATTTTAATCGAAGTTTATGCAACATCGTCATTTATAGAGAAGTTCACTTCTTGAGGTTCCACTGTGTAGATAATAAATGCTATCTGATTATATTTTTTGAGTAATTTTTGAATTATTAATTTGAATATACTTTTTAATCGGAAATTTAATTCTCAAAATAACTAGACAATCATACAAAAATAAACTTACCAATTTGAACATTTTGGAGTGATTTTTTTATAAAAATCGAATTACAAGATGACTGTTTCTAGTCCAGATGTAATCTGATGATGAATTTCACAATTTCGATTGTTTTTATATACAAAAATTGTAGCGTAATTTACATACTGATGACTCAAAGCACCTTGTATCAATTTCTGATAAAAATATTTGCAATAAAAAATCACTTCCCTAAATTTTTGTAGGTACAGATACACAAAATGTCATCAAAGATGTAATAAATTGAAATTCACGACACTAATTATATAGTTTTTGAATATGCAATTTTATTTGTCAACCCATAAGAAATAAATAAAAAAATGTTTCAATGATATAAAACAAACAACTTAACATTGTTAGAAGAATTTGAACTAAGTAAACAAAAAATTGTCAACATAAGAAATGATTTAATTTTTTTCTTTTTCCGATCAAAAATGGGATATAATCGCTGGTAACAATTTCTTCATAGCTAAATAGTAATATAAAATTGATAATTAATTTATTATCGAAAAAAGCTAAAAAGAAAAAACATCATTCTTGTGATTACGTTTATGTATTTACAGTTGCCTAGATAATCCGCGAAAACTAATTTCATAAAGTAGCATCAACGGAGCGGTAAGAAACAAACCGACAGCTGAGATTTCAATGCTCGCGCAAGCAGGCAACCCACGATACCGCCATGTAAAAATACCTAGGTACCTACTTGCTTGAAACGTAAAATGATCAACAATATTACAATGTAAAGTTGTTTTTCCTTTTTTTTTGAGAGCTTATTCCGTACTGTGCGTCAAAATCACGCTAATTCCTAACGATCAAATCATTACATGGTTACGTTTAAAACTGCTTAATACATTAAAATAGGTACTAAAAAAATACAGAAATGTTTTTTACTCATTGGAATCAAAGTATTTTTATTTTAAATAGGTAAGTATGGTTAAATTAAAAATCTGAAACAAAACGCGATTTTTTAAGGCATGAAATTGATTTTACAATAGTGAAAATTAAATCTGGAATTATTAGAAGTAGATTATTAGAAAATATATCATTAGTAACATAGCTTGGAAATTTTAATTCTCAGGCAATAGACAGTCTACAATACTAACCATGTAATTAATGTAAGAATTTGAAAATTAATTTAAATATATTATATACCATAAATGTACTTTCAGTGGAAGATAAAACATAATATATAAACGGCTTAGAGACTTTAATGCTCAAGCAAGCAAGCAACTCACATGACAACCGTGTAAAGATTTTCGCTTGAGAACAGATTTTAACATTCACTTGAATTAGTAAATGCAGGTTTATTTTGAAAATGCATTGAAGAGTTGATAACTATTCACAATTTAATGCAGACTACCCATATTGCTACATAAAAATGTATCTGAAAAAGATTTCAGTATACGAACAGAGTCCATCAAAAAACGAACTCGATCGAAAGATCCATACAATATCATGTAGGATTTAGAGATTTCAATACGCACGCAAGCAAGCAACCTGCAAAGCAGAAGTGTAAATTGCTAGAGAGTCGTGCAGATAATTTTTTATAAAATATTTCAAGTATTTTAGTAGTCACCAAATGTTACAATAAATCATATTAGCGACATTCTTTTGTCTACCTTTGGAAAAGAGCACTTTACAAAAATGTGTTAAATTATTTGTCACAAGATACTAAATAATTGTTTTTAATCATTTTTTCCCAATTGATACAGTTGTTCTCAGTTATACCTTGAAAGCAATGGAATAAGGTTTTAACAAAGAAAACAGTAGTAATTTGCTCAAAATTGACGCCATGACAGTCTTGAGCGTGTTCGAGGTAAACTTAATTTAGTTTTTGAAAACGCAAAATGTAAATGTTTGATTTTTGGAAAAATATTATTTCTAAGTTTAAAAATATCAGGAAATTGGACAAAATTAAAATTTATAATCAATTTAGCGACGTTTCGGTTTGTTTATTAAACCTTCATCAGGCTTCTTGATTTATGTATTCTAATAATAATAACTTATACATTCCTTATAAACTTAAAAAATTATGGATGATAACATTAATATTAATATTTTTTCTATTGGATAAAATAGACGTTAGTCAACTAGCCTATTAAAAAGCAAATTATCGATTGCTCAAAGAAATTACAAAAATTTTCCAAAAAAACAACCTAAGTTTTTAAATGAAACAAAAGTAATTTCTTGAAGACCAAGGCAGGAATTACTCATTTATCACCTTTTTAAATCGGCTACTGCTGTCTAGCATATACAATAAAGAAGATTGATTTTAAAGTGCAATGAAAAACCTACTAGACGCGGTTTGAATTGAAAGATGATCAAAACTATACCGATATCGATAAATTCTTTGTATAAAACACTGGTTTATTTATTACCGAAACCAATAAAGTTGAAATCTTGTTCCCATTGAAAAAAACGCAATAAAATTGTTTAAAATCAATGTCAACAATTCGACAAGGAAATTGGATGAATCTCAGTCAGATACCAATTTCTGAAATTTAGTCAACCAGCCTATTAAAAAGCAAATTATCGATTGCTCAAAGAAATTACAAAAATTTTCCAAAAAAACAACCTAAGTTTTTAAATGAAACAAAAGTAATTTCTTGAAGACCAAGGCAGGAATTACTTATTTATCACCTTGTTAAATCGGCTACTGCTGTCTAGTATATATAATAAAGAAGATTGATTTTAAAGTGCAATGAAAAACCTACTAGACGCGATTTGAATTGAAAGATGGTCAAAACTATACCGATATCGATAAATTCTTTGTATAAAACACTGGTTTATTTATTACCGAAACCAATAAAGTTGAAATCTTGTTCCCATTGAAAAAAACGCAATAAAATTGTTTAAATCAATGTCAACAATTCGACGAGGAAATTGGATGAATCTCAGATGGCTAAATGTGTGACCTCTTCTGATGATTACGTTGGGACAATAACGCACCCACATTTTGTAATTAGGAAGTTGGATTTATGGCGACTAATTCAAGGCATTTTAGTAGATTTTTGCAACTATATAAACCTCTGAGACGATTAGCAAAAGCATCACATTTGTCTTTGCAGCTAGCAACAGATAGTTGTGCAATTTTTTAAATATCTTGTGTTAAAAAAAACCAACAACAATCTTCAAAATGTTCAAACTTGTAAGTATTAATTATTTTATTATTATTTTGAATGCGTTCTAAAGATTACTAAGTATAGAACTATTTGTATCTGCGTATATCGTTCGTAAATGAAGTTATTATACGAGCCAGTGGCATTGTGTTAAAACGAGCGACGAACTAAATACACAATACTTTTTTTGTACGTACATCCTATAAAATAGTAGATGTTCACTTCATAATAAGTAGATATATCTAGTTCAGTGTTCGGTCATATTGGAATCTATTTGGATTGTTTACGAGTACTACATTACGTCTCTATAGCTCATGTATAGTTTTAAATGGCAATTGACAGGTCACTTTTGAAAATTACTGTTGGATTGATTAAATTGCATTTATTTGTATTACTTTACGCACTAGTCTGAAATGGATCATTGAACTACCGCTATGTACCTATTTTTTAAATTCTATTTAATTTGACTAATCCTGCTTTGTTAGATATTTCAGATAATAAAATTATTCTATTCTATTTTATTCATGAAAATCGGTTATTTTATACGGGGTGTAGAATAGTAGTTTATTAGTGTATTTGCCATATGGCAACATACACTATTGGCGTCGGTCGGATGGCGGGACCTAGGGGTCGGACCAAATTTTCTCGACGTTTCATAAGCTCCTAAACACTTTGGCACCATTTTTAAAAATGTTTATATATATGTATATATATATATATATATATATATATATATATATATATATATATATATATACGTATATATATACGTATATATATACGTATATATATACGTATATATATACGTATATATATACGTATATATATATATATATATATATACGTATATATATACGTATATATATATATATACGTATATATATATGTGTGCGGGCAATAACTTTCGAAAGAGTTAATTGATTTTAACGAAATTTGGCCCACGTGTTGAAATCCATCACCGCAAGAAGCCTATTTAAAATGGGCGTAATCGGGCCATTTTAAGGGTAGTTTTTAGGGGTTGAAAAATGTTTTTGGGCCCCAAAATACCGAAAACATTCTCAGAATCGTTTCAAAATTAATATTTAACCCTTTAGTAGTAATTAAAAAGTGTTCCTAAAATTTTAATAAAATCGGGCCGACAGGACCGGACTTACAAATTTTATGAAAATACTAGTTTACAGATAGTGAATTATTTTCTGAAAGTTGTATATAATTTGGTATAGAGGTTCGATTGATAATAATATTGCAACTGAGAAAAAAATGTTCTTTTAAGGGGTGTATTAAGGAGCCAAATTTTTATTTTGCCCAAAAAACCAACTTAAGTTCGCATAACAAAGCCACATTGCCTATATTAACAAATACACTATATTGTCGGCAGGGTTTTGGCACTGCGACCCGGGTTTTTTTATTTCAATTTGTAAACTTGGGGTGGAATTGTGTAAACTGCGAGTAGTTTTGTCTTTCATTACAGCACTAGTGATGTAATGGATCATTTTATGTATGTAAAACATAGTGAATTAACAAAGAATTTAATATTTTACTGCTGAATGCTGCAATTATGGTGTACTGATAGCTTAAGGTTTGGGATTCGAGTCTATAAAGTGAATTATTTTTCTATAAATAACAATTCAAAATTGTATTAATTATTATTTTGTTATTGCAAACAACTGAAATAAAGAATGTATTATTTTAATTTTTCAGATGCTTTTGGTACTCGCCGCTGTGTTGGCTGTCGCTGTTGCTGTGGCTAGACCTGGACCACAACCGGGTCCAAACCCACAATTCATCGCCACCTATGGCACATACGGCGCTCTGCCCTATTATTCACCGCTTACTTATTCTGCATATCCGTACATCATTTAAAAGATGACGTCGCTACAACTTCGAAATTATTACTACAGTTTAAGATAATTTTTTCAATTGCTTTTTGACTAAGATGAAACTGCTGTTAACTTCTAAGAAAATAATTATTATCGAAAGGTAATCTAAGAAGTTAACTTTGATTCTGTTGCAACAAGAAATTGAAAAAATTAATCAGAATAGCTCATTTTGTAAATTGTTTCAACATATTAATGTTTTTAAAATTTTCTGTATATTTGTTCAAAATATGTAAACAAGTCTTTTTAAATATATCAAGTTTTTTACACATTTTTGTTGTTTCCTTTGATTATATGATATTTTTTGTGATACCCTCTAAACTATCCCTTCCCTATGATATCCGTCTATAAAACAGTTACTCTTCACTTAATTTTCAGTATATTTTCAACATTTTTGACAGTTCATTTGTGTATCAAACTTTACTTTTAATAGGTAGTTTACGAAAACTACTATTCGCGGCTCTTTTGTTTTCATATCCTTCTAATTCATTTTTTTTATGAAAATTATTGTTGGAATGGGTAGATCGCCTACTTTAGTGTTTCATTAAAGCACAAGTGCTTTATGGATAACTTTACATAGGTGCATGTAAAGCAGCTATTTTACAAAGGATTTGAATTAAAAGTTAAAATAAATATTGCAATTAACTGCAGCATCGACTTGAAACGAGTTTAGTATTTTTTAACATATCACTTCTCGATGTTTTTGTAGTGTCTCGAACTATTTTATAATTTTCAAGTATATTAAAAACACCAAGGCTAAGTTACCGGTTTTGCGTGGACTGATTAACGACAACAAAGAATTGTATAACTGCTCCAATACGAGCTCAAATAATCAACTAGTATATAATAAGAGAAGACTTAAATTGTGATTAACGTTATTTCACATAACTGTGATTCAATCACTGATACTAGAAAATCACAGGCTGTTATTGCTACTCGTTGATACAAATATCTGCTTTACAGTATTAAGACCACGTTATGATTTTTGATATTGATTATTTGATATTTCACTGATACTGTGTTATTGATACCATGTTCATTTTAAGAATATTTGTCATAATCTTGATTTTTGAAGTTATACTTCTTTTGGCGCATTAAGGATAAAATTTTCTCTGTTATGAAAGTTATGAAAACGAGATAGCATGAAGCTAGTTGTTAATTTAATATGAATGTATAATACGCGCCACGGTTCTAAGAGGTTCTGAAGTTAGATGCAAATGGAGGCTTGCGCAGGTACAGTCGGTTGAAAAACTACAAACTTGCGCTATATTATTATTTTTAATTATTTTTTATTTTTCTTTAATCTACAGGTCTAATTCCTTGCATAAAGTCATCCAAAAAATTATTTCTCGTGCTTGTCTATGCAAAACTGTATTAGGCATCTTGACCAATTAACAATCAAAGAAACAACGTAACAATAGCGACAAGTGACACGACAACCAGCGATAACCAATCACCGACGAGCGCACGTTCTGTGCCGGGAGTCTTCCTTTCCCACAAAACAACCAGGACGGCTCTAAAATATGCATTTGCGAAGCTGTTTGTGACTAACTTCAGAGCCTTTCAGAACCGTGACGAATATTATACTACGTGTATTGGCAAGGTTGAATTCGTCGATACACAAAAATTGTGATCACAGTCACGGTTCATAGTTATACCGGGTGTTTTTTTCAAAATTTTGAATGGATTTTTTTGTTGATACACCGGTTGAATCAAAAAAAGTTTTAGGCAAAAGCTCTTGGGTTTTGAGGGGGAAATAATTTACACGCAATACCAACCCCCTCCCCCATCCCACGGTAGGGGGGGGTAACTTTTGTTTTTTAAATGAAAACCCCCTATTTTTATGATGAATTTTTTTTTTGTGTAAAAATGAACAACTTTTGTCTAAAACTTTTTTTAATTTTCCCTGTTATTTTTGTGTAAAGTCTTGATAATGTTGATGATAATGATGAGGGGTGGGGGGTATTTCGAGTTGCCAATTGCATTAAAAATCTCACCAGGTACTTCAAGTAAATTATTCTTTATTAGTGTATTTGCCATATGGCAACATACACTATTGGCGTTGGTCGGATGGCGGGACCTAGGTGTCGGACCAAAATTTCTCGCCGTTTCATAACCTCCTAAACACTTTGGCACCATTTTTAAAAATGTTTATATATATATATATATATATATATATATATATATATATATATATATATATATATATATATATATATATATATATATACGTATATATATATATATTTATATGTGCGGGCAACTTTCGAAGGAGCTAATTCATTTTAACGAAATTTGGCATACATGTTGGAATCCATCACCGCACGAAGCCTATTTAAAATGGGCCCAATCGGGTCATTTTAAGGGTAGTTTTTAGGGGTTGAAAAAAGTTTTTGGGCCCAAAAATACCGAAAAAATTCTCAGAATCGTTTCAAAATTGAAATTTAATCCTTTAGTAGCAATTAAAAAGTGCTCCTACAATTATAAGCTAATCGGCCCTAAAGGACTGGACTTACAAATTTTATGAAAACACTAGTTTGCGTATACGAATTTACTTACTGAAGGTCGTATTTAATTTGGTGCAGATGTTGGATTGATAACAATATTTCAACTAATAAAATTATTATTGTAAGGGGTGTATTAAGGGGTTCAATTTTTTTTTATTTTGTTCAAAAACAAACTTAAGTTCATTTAATAAAGCCTGTATTAGCAAATACACTATATTGTCGGCAGGGTTTTGGCACTGCGACCCGGGTTTTTTTAACATTAAGATAATAAGTTTTCAAAGTGTTCTCCATTCACTGCCATACAATGGAACAATCGATTCAAAGTTTTGAAAAAAACACACGGTATATTAGTAGTTATAAAGTAGCAATCACGAATCACGTAGTGATTGAAAAATATCAGTTTGCCTCATCACTAGATTTAAAACCTGTATGCTAATTACAGATCGCTGTGATAGGCCCTATAGTGTATCACAAAGTAGCTACCGCCACCGTCCACTCCCTTTCAACAGAGGTTAATGAACAGACGTAACATTTTAATTTCTTTGTTTTACATTTTACTACTTGATTGTGGAAAAACACTATCTGTAACAGAACAAAATAACAGACAGGCTTTGCAAGAATAGCCAAACGTTATAGAAATGTCTCTTTTCATTGACGTCTACATATTGCAAGCCCCCAGTTCACAAGTTCTAATCCGCGAACTGGTAAATTGATTTTTCAATTTATTATAAAAAAATGTTTTTCATGGTCGCCTCGAAAATTTTAACCCTACACCCAAAAAGACCGGTGCTATGTTTGAACGTCTCTCTGTCGCATTATAATTTGTCAAAGGATATACTGATTTTGACGCGGCTTTCCTTTTTGATAGGACACAAAAATTGCGTAAAGAATCGATCAAAAACTTTGATAGTAAAGTGAAGGGTATGATAGTATATCTTTAAAAAGAAAAAAAACCCGGGTCGCAGTGCCAAAACCCTGCAGACAATATAGTGTATTTGCTTGTATAGGGCCGTGTGGTTTTATACTTTTATTATGTGAAATTAAGTTTGTTTTTGGGCAAAATAAAAAATTTAACCCCTTAATACACCCCTTAAAATAACATTTTTTTCTTAATTGTAATATTATTATCAATCTAACGTCTACACCGAATTAAATACACCCTTCAATAAATAAGTCACTATCTGCAAACTAGTGTTTTCATAAAATTTGTAAATCCGGTCCTGTCGGGCCGATTTTATTAAAATTGTGGGGACCCCTAAAAACTACCCTTAAAATAACCCGATTAGGCCCATTTTAAATAGGCTTCTTGCGGTGATGGATTTCTACACGTGGCCCAAACTTCGTTGAAATCAATTAACTCTTTCGAAAGTTATCGCGCGTACACACACATATATATATATATATATATATATATATATATATATATATACGTATATAAATATATATATACATATATATATAAACATTTTTAAAAATGGTGCCAAAGTGTTTAGGAGGTTATGAAACGTCGAGAAATTTTGGTCCGACCCCTAGGTCCCGCCATCCGACCGACGCCAATAGTGTATGTTGCCATATGGCAAATACACTAAAAAAATCTGGCTTGAAGAAGTGGATTCGTTAGTTCGCATCTTCCTACTTAGTTAGCGCAAAGAGTGTTACGTTTAAATCCTAAGAAGGATTCTAACTTCCTTCTTAGGGTCTAAACTGTACAAATATTATTTGTTTCTTTTTATAAAACCTTTATATCAAGTTCTTTGGTCTTTTTGCTATTTCTAAAGATCATATTTTAGGAGATATTAGCGTAAATACTTTGAGACCTACAGTTCCAAAGCCCAGAGGGACACATAATTTTGCGTAGGTGTCAACGGAGGACATTTGGCAGATGTAGTGTTCAAAAAATATTTTTTTTTAATATTGTATATCAAATGGCTACTCTTTTATTTCCCATTAATGTATTAATAATTACAAAAAAAATATTTTTTCAACAATAAAATTATTTACGAAATCTTCCCGTTTCATTGCCGAACCCTGTATTTATTAAATTACTGGATTCAATGTGTGTTTTTCTGTAAACGTTATACTAAATTTGAAATATATTTGGAAGAAAACTGATTTTTAACAAATTTGAAAATCTGTTAACACTTTTTTTTTAATTGTCTATAGAAAATGACACAAAAAATGCGGTGATAATAGTATTTTTGTGTTTAGGAATCACAACTTTGCGAAAAAAATGTTAGTTTTGCGACGTCATATCATTTTTCTATGAAAAAAGCAGGTGGTCAACCAGTTTCTTCATTTTCTATTAAAAATATTCAAATGAAGATTATTAAAATCAATCGTTTGTATGTATTTGTGCAATATTATATAATGGAACGCTGGAAATGATTAAATGTCACCTGTTGCGGATGTGATTTACATTAAAAATGAGACCCAAACTAAAATCCGTCTTTAGGAAGAAATATAGGACCCAGCGGCGTTTCAGTAGAGTTAAAAAAAATCATATCAGTTAACAAATCTATATAAAAAAAATTAAATTCTATTCGTTGATTTGGCTAATTTTCTTTGAAATGTTTGTAAGAGTCCGAATAAGGTTTTTAGGAAAAGAAAATTTGGAAAAATTGCCTGGAAAAGTAGAAAATTCCGGAAAAACGGGAAGTAATTTTTTATATGGGATTTATTCTTATTAAATCAATATCAGAGCACGGCTGGAGCCGACGACTCTACTACTGTTGTCGTTGTCTAGCGGAGTGCAGTCTCGAGAGGCACAATTATATAATACGGTGGAGCCGAAGACTTCATTATTGTTGGTGCTGCCGAGCTAGGCGCAGTCGCGCGAGGCAAGACTGTAATATTTTACTTCTGTTGTCTATGCCGCGGGCAGCGGCTAGTCTAAAATATAATTTGTTTAATTCAGTTTTATATATTATTTTTTTTAATTAAATTTCCAAATTTAAGTTCCCAAATATTTATATTATAAAAAACAGTCGGGTTAGAATCCAGTCTCTTTGGGTATACTCTTTGTGCTATTTGACGTCTTAGTGAAAGAATTGTTTTATAAATGAAATTAACTTTTAATACTGTATTTGCGACGTCTTTAAAAAATGCTATTTAGCTAATCTTACATTGTAAATATTTATTTTTGAACCGCCCATGTCGTTTTTATTGATTCGCGTAGTAATCCTGCGAGATAGCCATTGCCTATGACCTATCTCTCTGTCGGCTTAATCAAACAAATAAAATCAAGGAAGTTGCATTTGATGGATTAAAGTAATCCAGTTTAATCGAATATACAAAAAATCGCTGACCGATAAGCTTTGTCTAATTTCACCTATTTAAAAAATTAAATATTAAGCATTCCTCGCATATTTATTCGCTGATGACCTTAGATATTGAGCGTCTATAATCCACAATTCTGCATTTATTTGTTCTTAACAAAGCATTACTTGTTTAATATTTTTATAAAATTTAATGAGCTTTCGTCTGTCAAAGATTGTCAACGGTCTAATAAAACATCCTGCATGAATAATGAACATCTCGAATAAACGCGCTTAGAGGGCAATGGGCTTACTTGTCGAGCGTCTACATTTTACAGTCTAGTCGAGTAGTACGTTGCGGAAATCAGATTCTTAAAAGAAGCATAAGGCTCTTTCCTCGTACTGTTACCACGGTAGCCGACCGCCGTTACAGGTGTCTGTTTCACAAAGGATTAACGCAACTGATGATGGGTAAACGACCCTGAAGGTCAACATGTCGCAAAAGGCGTGTCGTTTTTAAAAAAAAATACATATTCGTTCATTCTTTGTAACAATCAATATAGATCTTAGTCAAACCCGGTCGAAATTAACGATCAAATGGTTGTAAAACTCCAAAATCGAAACGGCAGATAAACAGTGTTTTAGTTGATGGTTCGGTTGCAGTGGTTTTGTAAGGATATGATTGCGAATTGGTTGAAATGGTGGCTTATTAAAATGGTAGATGGTGTTGGTTCTTTCGATGAACAGTGTTTCGATGTGTTGGTGGTCTGAAGATGAATGTATTGGTGGTCAGAACTCACCAGGATGCTGAAAAGTTCCTATATAAGAAGGGAATAAGTTCCTGGGTGACATTATCGTCTTCTTGACTTCATCAAGAGCTTTTGTTCAATTCGTTCTACAAAACTACTTAACCGCCGTCATCATGTACAAAGTGGTAAGTGTTAAAATATATTTTTATTTTTTTTAGATTTGTTTTTTTGTCAATTTTATAAATCTTTTTATTTTTTGTGAATCTTCCAAGTTGCGGTTTTTTTAAGTCGCCAACAGCTAAGGTTTTTTAGGCCCAGCACCAATTCTTATTTTTTTAAATTAATCGAATTGATTAATGTTTTTTTTTAATTCGATATTTTTTACTTCGTAAATTTCTTTATTTGCTTAATTTTTTAATCGTGAAAATGTCCTTAAACCTCTTTTCTCTCATTTATTATTTTAACGTTTTTTACTTTAATTTCATCAATTTTTTGCATCACATTTTTGTATGATTAGTAGCTTTTTAAAAAAGGAACTAATACTATAAAGTAATTAATATTTTATTTTTAATGATAATTAAGAAACCTGTTTTTCAATAATCAAAACCATAAATGTACTATAAATAATCTTGTTTAAACATTTGACCTCAAAATAATCATCAATTTTATTTCAATAATTTTCAAAGATGGACTAATTATACATTTTTTCTAAAGTCAAAATTCAAATAGGCAACTTATTTTTTACGTACATTTGTTTACTAAATTTTATTGAATTTTTAACGTAGAATATCTAATCTCCGTTTTCTAAAAAATTAATAATAATCTCGTTTTAATACTTTTTACTCAATTGGGGCACGCCAAAGAAGAAGTTATAGAATTCTGATATTCCACGATAAATTATTTCAAATTTAATTGAAAATGTTTTTCTAGATAACACAAATATTTCCAAAAATTGACGTATCTTTTTTTTTTATTAAAAGGATAGGGCTTCGGCAGCAAGGCCATTAGCTCCAAATCTATAATTAATTTATAGAGAAATAGAAATTACAAATTTTTCAAAATGAACAAAAATAATTTTGAAAATATTTAAGCACGTAGACATTTTCTTACAGAATTTTCTAAATTTGAACATAATTTAATAAATATATAATGGATTGAGCTGTGGAAATTAATGTTTTCTATTTTATATTTAATGAAAAGTGCTTTATTAAATAAGAAATTTATTTTATAACAATGGCGTCGTCAGACAACGTTTATTTTAAGATCTATATCTGATTAAACCATTGTATTGTACGAAACAACTGTTAATAATAAGGTTCCTAGATCTAAAAAAAATAAAACAGTGCGTTCTATTAAGTCAATATGGAGTAAAATTTATATCAAATCAAGTATACCTATTATCTGTTGAGACAATTAATGTACTGAAACCACTGAAGTCTAGCCTTAAACTAATTTTATTTTTTATTCAAAAACAGATCGTATTCGCTGTCCTGGCCGTCTTTGTAGCGCTCGCAGCAGCCGAGCCCAAACCCCAACCCCAAGTTTTTGGAAGCTATCCGTATTCAGCCTACAGCGGTGGTCTCTATGGCAGCAGCGGCTACGGTGGTCTTTACAGCAGCGGTTACAGCGGTCTCTACGGCGGATTGGGCTACGGATCTTACGGTTATGGATACCCATACGCTTCCACATACGGATCTGGTTACAAAGTCTACCCAGGTTTCGGAGGCTACACCGGTTACTATTAACCTGAAGTCACTGAAGACGATACGACATGGCATAAACGTTAACGGACAAGATTTAACAACTCACGATTTCAACAAATGACGAATGGCTTACAATTTTTCATATACATTTTTTTCGAAACAGTATTTTCCGTACGCCTTTTCATTTTTGTGAAAATGCGGACGTGTCGTAATATTTAAGATGTATTACAAAAATTTCATTATAATAAACACCATCTTTTCATCTTATATATTTTATATTTTTATTTCAAGTAGGTTTCCTTTGACTTTTCATTCCTTTTTAATTATTTTAGTTCAATAATAAAAAAGTGGTGCGGATACTTATGTATCCGCGGCAGAAGTTATACTTCATTGTAACAGAGAAATGAGACGTGTCATGTATGAATACAAAGTAGAACTATGTTCACTTTATTCACGATTTCAACCTTGCCAATTCACGTAGTACATTCATATTAGGTAAATTAATAACTAATTTCATGGTGTCTCATTTTCTCTGCATTAACACAGCAAATTTTACCCTTAATGTGCCACAAATGAGTTTTAGAAATAATCGAGGTGGCTCGTCTATAACAAACCCTCAAAAATTTGAGAATAGCGGCCCATTTGATCTCTGTACTATAAAAAATAATGCTGCATTGAAAATATGCATTGGTATTAAAACCAGATCACCGTAGTTGGGGGTCTTACAAAAAACAAAATAAATGTCTTCTGCAAAAAATTTGGCGGTTACACCCCGGAATTACGAACATTGTATGCCATTGATACAAACTATAGAAAATGGATTGTTCAAGAGACCTGAAAATACGCCACACAGTAGAAAGAAATGTCTAGTGTCTCTTCATACCCTTATCAAATCATCATTAAAATAAAAATAGATGTTAGTCTCTATAGAAACACAAAAACTAGCTGCCATTTTATTTTAACTTGTTCACAGAGAGCATTTTCAGCACAATCCTAATTGGAAATGCATAGTCCTTTTTCTATGTCAATGACTACATTGCCATGTCGATTACATAATTTCAACATCTGTTTTAAGATAGTTTATTAATTTTATATAGATAAAATATAATATTAGCAACGATATAATTTTTAATTTATCAAATTATCGTCACCAAATTCATGAATAATTAATAAAACAAGTTTTGCTTGTAAAAAAATAACGAACAAATATATATGCGCATTTTAATTCATTCAAATTTTATTAACAACGACCTAAACCTTGACCCATATAATGAGCATTTGACCTATACTTAACTCAAGTGTTAAATTCGATCCATAAAATGTAGCATTAAATTGTCTATTTCCAATATTTATGAAGGGAACCGATTGTGATCACAAAAGATCATTTTGCACATTAACAACGATTGAAAACCGCACTAGATTTTAACATAATTTTATACTAAATTACTTTAAAATTCGAAAACTACCAAAATTTCAGCTCTATAAGTTCACACATCCGTTATATTTTTAGTGTATTTGCCATATGGCAACATACACTATTGGCATCGGTCGGATGGCGGGACCCAGGGGTCGGACCAAAATTTCTCGACGTTTCATAACCTCCTAAACACTTTGGCACCATTTTTGAAAATGTTTATATATATATATATATATATATATATATATATATATATATATATATATATATATATATGTGTGTGTGTGTGTGTGTGTGTGCGGGCAATAACTTTCGAAGGAGTTAATGTATTTTAACGAAATTTGGCCCACGTGTTGAAATCCATCACCGCAAGAAGCCTATTTAAAATGGGCCTAATCGGGCTATTTTAAGGGTTGAAAAATGTTTTTGGGACCTAAAATACCGAAAAAATTCTCCCTAAAATTTTGGTAAAATCGGCCCGACAGGACCGGATTTACAAATTTTATGAAAAAACTAGTTTGCAGATAATGAATTATATTTACTGAAAGGTGTATATAATTTAGTATAGAGGTTCGATCGATAATAATATTGCAATTAAAAAAAAAATCTTATTTAAGGGGTGTATTAAAGAGTCTAATTTTTTATTTTGCCCAGAAATCAACTAAAGTTCGCATAATAAAGCCACACTGCCTGTATAAGCGAATACACTATATTGTCGGCAGGGTTTTGGCACTGTGACCCGGGTTTTTTTATTTTATCAATGCTAATGATCATTTTTTAAGAATCGCCGCTATTGAGTTCGATTTTCGAGAGTTTATAAGAATTGTCATGCAAAATTTACAAAAATATATTCAGTATTGTAAAAAAATAGATAAAATAAAATACGCGTAAAGTATATTTCGACATTATAAATATTATAAAATCAATAAAAGTGAAATTTATCGGAGATCATGTCCTGCCTACGAAATGCATAATGCAATACGTTGCAATGCAATCAGATAATATGATCGTGACTTTATTTTTTATATGAGAACAATTGAACGCGTACGCTTTTAACATCAAACAATATAACAAGGAAACTGTCCAACAACACCTTAAGCACGCAAAATATATTCTATTCCTTGTAAACGAGGCTTAATATAATATTTGTTATAATTTTAGCCGGTGCATTTATAACACTGTTTTAATATTTACAATTTTGTATTTATTAAAAACCATGGTTTTAGAAAAGAATTTTACAATCAATGAGTGGAGATATGAATGCGAATAAATAATTCAAAGAAATCAATAGTAGACTAGCAGCTACCCGCGGCTTTACACGCGATTAAGATTAATGGGGTATTCTTGTGACCACTTCAAAAAATCGATTTATTTTTTTTTCATATTTCAATAGTAAAACCTATCGAAAATATGCTGTGAAAAATAGAGACCAAAATTCCTAGTTTTAAATAAATTACAACTCATATAGTGGCCGACGCGCCGTAAGCGACTTGTTTGGCTCTTGAAACTTTAAGCGCATTTTTCTGGAAACCATATTTTCTGAAACTATCATGGTCCTAAAAAAAAAGTATTCAACCAATTGCTTTGAAATTTATATATGTTCTTCTACTCATTAATGGTTATCGTTCGTACTAAAATTGCTTATTTTCGAAAATATTTTCTTATTTTTTTACACGATTGTTAACAAAAAACACAAACTTTTTTCTACAGTCCGCCATTTTTTTTTTAATGAAATTGATTAATTTTAGTAGGGACAACAGCGACATCCCTACTGACCAATGATCTATTCGATTTTTTTATTTCAGACAACATGAACAGCCGCTATTACCATGACCAGTGACCTGCTTTTTTTTAGTGTCTAATTTAATTTTAAAAAAATATATATATAAAAAATGTAAAATAAGAGAAAACAAATTTTTTTTATACAGTTTAAGATATAAACAAAAACATATAAAAAAATTAAAATGATTGAATGTTATTGTCGTCTAAAAAAATTCCCTAAAAAGAGGTAAAATTTATGCGTTCACATAAGAATACCCCATTAAACATGGCAGGACAACAGTAGTGAAGCCTTCGACTTCACCGGGTCGTATCTATTGACGAGTTTGTGGTTACCTTCTCCATGAAAAAATACATATGTCATGGTGATTGATCAAACGGTGTCTCAAACAGACAAACATCAATTTTCATGTATATACAGGGTGAGTTTTAAGTTGATGCTTTTTTTTTACAGCGTGTAAAAATCAAATAGACGAGCAAATATTTCAAATAGTTTTTTTATCAAAACTCAAAAATAAGAGAGAAACAGCCTTTCGAAGTTTAAATAAATTTTATTAAAAAGAAAATTTATTTTCAAAGGTTTAAAGATTATCTATGTCTAATACCAACACATATTATTAATTTATTGTTATTAACCGAATTCAAAAAAGAGGTTAACAATTCGATTACTAAATATGAATATTCTTATTAATGTTTGTTTAACTTCTCGAAAGATTTTATCGATTTGAACACTTTTGACGTCATTGTATTCAGAGATGATGGAATGGTTCCATATAATTTTTTTTGTAAATCAGTTTTGTATTTTTTCCATTTATCAAATAAAATTGAAGATTCAATCGATATTTTAATCAGTTGTTAGAGTAGAACTTTTTATGATATTATACGCGTTCAACTTTTGAAGTCTGAACAATAATAATATTTAGTAAATGGTTCACTACGGCATAGTTCGTAAGATTAAATTAGCAGTAAGGTAACTATAGTTTACTATAATTGTGAAGAAACTCCGATAATTACAATGCTAATTAGAAAAAAATATTTTCGATGACAGTGGTTTGAAAATATTTTTTTTCTAATATAGCATTGTAACAGTGGATGTTTAACAATTATAGCAAACGATAGGTAAACAGTTAGGATTTAGGAATAAATATTCTGTGGAAGATGTAGTATAATACAAAATGAATAATATGTAAAAATAATTTTATTGTACAAAAATCAAGAGTACAAAAAATAATACAAAAAATGCATTTTTAATAAATAACGAATCGATCGTTTTTGGTGAATGGTAACTTTTGTGCTTTACAAAAAAAAATCAAATAATTTCTAAAGAATACAGCCTCGTTCTATGTTATTTTAGTTCAGTCTTAACGGAACGCCCAAATTAAAAAATGGGTATTCGAAAAACTACAACAATTTAACGCTTAACATAGAATAGGACTGTTAACAGTTCACAATTATTAAATTGTTAAATTCTTAATGGAGGTATCCATGACCATATCCGTAATGTCCAGCGTATCCAAGACCGATGGCTGGTGCAGCGTAAGATTTGTAGGCTAATGGAGCAGCATAGGAGATTGGGGCAGCAATTGGGGCTTTGAGGGCCAAAGGTGCTGAGTAGGCTAACGGAGCGTGATAAGACAATGGAGCGTGGATTGGTGCGGCAATTGGTGCACTGTAGGAAATTGGTGCAGCAATGGCGTGCGATTTGAAGAGTGGTGCGCTGTAGGAGATTGGTGCGGCATGAATAGCTGGTGCGTGTAACGACAGTGGAGCAGAGTACGACAGGGCAGGTGCTGCATAACCTCCATAGCCGCCCAAGAAACCGGGTTTAGCTGCGGCTACGGCCAAGATGGCGGCGAAGATGCACTGTTATAAAAAATAAAATCGTTACAAACAAATGAACAATATCTATGCGATATTAAACGCAACGGATAATTTTTTTCTGTTTTTGATCAATTTATTTATATATATTACGTCTGCCTGTAATTCTTGCATCGCTCGATTTCGATGCGGTTATTTTTAAACGAATGTAGTTTTCAGAAAATTTTGGAAGTCCAATTGTAAAAACACAAACTCCGAAAAGCTAGATGTTTTTGTCAAAGTGTTGGCAACTGTATTTATTGTAGATTATAGATGCTCGAGAACTAACGCATTAGCGCAAATTACATCGAACTAAATTAAACGACATCAAAAGCGAACAGTTTGATAAAAATGTTTTCTAACTTGTGTTCGCATTGCCAGGTCGTTTGTGGCTAAGTACAAAATTTTAGACTTTGTTTAAGTTTGCCAACACATTGGTATTCAACCGTAACATATATAATCCAATCTTAAGAAAATAAAACACAAAAAAAATGTTGAACGTGAAGTGACGAGTAGATATTCCGTAGAACACGATTAATTTTTTAACGACACAAACGAATTTTAAAAATAAATACAAGCCCGAAACACTCGTCGCTGATGACTTGTCGAGCATTTATATTTACAATATCCGAAACACTCACCAATTTGAACATGTTGAAAATATTAAAATTGTTTAATGAAAACAAAAAAAAGGCTAAGTAATTGTTTACAAGTCTACGACTGGATGTGAACTGATGATTTGAACAGAGAATTGGCTTTCTTTTATACTCCTCCTGAGATCATTCTAAGCAGATCAAAACCTTATTTTTTCAAAACTGTGCCAGTTATTTCATACCACCTTCTTCAGACAGAAGAAATGTATCATATCGACCGGTAAATAAAACGATTGCATTCACGCAGTGGGAAAAGACAGTCGACTTACGAAAAAACAAAACACTCGACGTTTGTCATCTGTTTAAAAACAATAACAAACAATTGATTGGTCTATAGAAGAAACTGTACATTAACTAAATGAAGAAAAAATATCCTAAATTAAACATCTGTGTCATGGGAGGAATCTGCCTTCACCAAAATAGAGGTTTGTAAACTGTTTGCGAACAGAGATTACACTAAAAGTTCATATGTTCTTGTTTGCAATAATGAACAAGTCCTAAGAGTCTGTTGAGAATTCGTGAAAGGATGGAGTTTAATGTAAAACATGCAATGATGGATTTAGAGGTCTGGAGGCCTCGAGGCAACAAAGGAATGGAGACCCCCTGGCCCCAAATTATTTTCCAAATAAAATGGACAATTTTCTCACTCGAGTTTTCCAATAAATAATTTATTGTGAAACCAAGGATAGATTCTTTTATTATTTAACAAACATATAAATATAATCGGAAACAAGAATTATCTGAAATTAAATTTTAGCGCTAACGAACGGAATCTTCCGAGCTTTTTTCGCCGAAAAATCGTTGATGATTTCGCTGAAATCCTTCAAGATGGATAGTAATTTGCAAGTGCTTATCAGGGCCATTTGAATAAATATAGATCGATGATTTCTGTTAATATTTAATATGATCATGTTTGTACAAAGTACTGTAGGAAAAAGGTAAAACGCGAAACAAAATATCAAAAGAAATGTTGTTTACTAGCCTGAATTTAAATTTTTTTTCCGAAGTCTCTATTGTGGGGGCCTCTCTTTTGTGGAGGCCCCGGGGCTGTAACCCCGGTTGCCCTCCCCTAAGTCCGGCCCTGAAAACATGCCACCAAACGAAGAAGATATTTTGACAGCTTGTACTGCCTTCGAATTTTTGTAGATTAAATGTTTTGGGTCGCACTTTGGATGTATTCTATATTCTTCAATTAAATTGATTATATCCTCTTCTAGAAGGAGACTTCGAATACATATAAAAATATATATTTATCTAAACGGATTCTTTATAAAGTGGAACAATTTTGTGTTGATAAACTGTAATCCTACACATGCATGTGTTAAAATGACGTAACTCTTGACTCTTGAGCGTCTGCTGGTAACGTCTACCTTTAAGCCGTCATCCGATTCATAAATGATTCGATTTTCGACGCAATAGAATCGTTCTCTTTGAAAAGTAGATACTAAAAATCGATTTAAAATTTTATGGAAAAAATTATCTACAAATACAAATAAATAACTTGGGGTCGCTTCATTTTTCCGTCTTTACTTTTTAATATTTTTCCAGTCGAAATATATATCTAATTAGACGAAACATTTAATTTACGCCAATCACTAAGATTATCTGAGCCTAGTATCAATATATGTTTTCAATTTATGAACTGGTTCAGCCTTCAGATTAAAACTTGAAATTTGGAAGCTGGAAACTGACAATTTTCGATGCGTGAACCAAAAAACTGTACCTATCTTGCATTCATAACAATTGCTAAGGAAGCCATAAATAAATGACGAAGCGTTCGATTTATTTAAATTAATTCTATTTTTACTATCCAACTTCCTACGATCCAAATTATTCAAAAAAAAAGTTTATAACTTTTAACCGATTTGGTTTTAATTAAAATGCAGTTTTTTCTCTCAAAAACGATGTATTTTTTTCGGTGAACTTTCTATGGTTGATTAACTTCAGGGTGGTCAAATTATGGTAACGCCAACAATTCCAACTATGAGTTCTCCGGGACAACAAACTGGACAGCGGGATTCTCGACTTGACCATGATTCATTTGATTCAACAAAAAAAAACGGACGCGATTCATCTATTGAACTGTATAGTTATAGTGCGTCTTACAATTAACGCATAGGCGTGCACGGTAGAAGGGGCAACCGTGCCCCCCCAAACTGACCACGTACGTACATCATGCATATGTCACTTACAACTCTCATGGTCAAATTCACAACAATTATGTAATAAGCTGAAACTGCTACAAATATTTTTATTTCATTATTACAAATTAACGGTTACGACACAATCTATTAAATCTTACGTTTCTCAATACACCTGTTAATAGTACACTGGAGCCGAGCGCATAGAACGACCATCGCGGTTATATTTAATGATGAAACAAATGCGTACGTTTGTCATTTGTTCTTACAGCTTTTCAACTGTTTCGTTTTTCAAATTGCGTACAAAAAATTGGTAAAAAAGTGACTATTTTTTGTCAGATATCATAGAATAACATATGAACTGATTGAAATTTAAGAATGTTATTTGTTTTTAATAAAATGGAGACCTCCATTTATTTGAAAATAAATTAAGTAAAAAAAGATTTTTAAGTTAAACGCTTTTATTTAAAATTAAGACAATAATGATGTTAATAAAGTAGATAAAAAATAATTCGGTAGGTCCTAGGTACCAGTCATCACACCAGTCTCCTCATCAATCTAGGGCATTAATCAGACAAAAAAATAAAATCGTTGGGCGTAACGTAACCTGAGTAAATATGTAGGTAAATAGCATTTAAAATGATATAGCGGTTGATTTAATAGAAATTTCATGCGCCCAACGATTTTATTTTTTTGTCTGATTAATGCCCTAGATTGATAAGGAAAGTGGTGTGATCAGTGGTACCTAGGACCTACCGAATTATTTTTTAGCTTTTATATATTTTAGTATCTACTTTATTAACATCATTATTGTCTTAATTTTAAATAAAAGCGTTTAACTTAAAAATCTTTTTTTATCAAGTTTTTAGTTTTTTATTCATAGCGAACTTTATTCAAGCCCTTTCATTTGATACCCACATTGAGGTAACTGTAAAAGAATATGTAATCCGCCATTTTGTAGCGGCGGCCATCTTGAATTTACAATGATACAAAATGTATTAAATTATATTGCCTTCAGAACTAAATGTGTGCGCCAAATATCAGATCAATCTGTTAACAGGAAGGGGGTAAAATTTTAATTACTAGATTTGACCCAAATAAATAAATAAATAAATAAACAGGGCAAGCTAAATAAAAGCGTTTAACAAACGACAACTTGCTTAATTTAGATTTAAAGATAAAAGTCGTATCAAAAACTGAACATAATTAATACTTTCAGCACTGAATTGCCATGGAAGTCACAGTGAATTCAATACTTAAGATATATTTTTTTTATTTAAACGGGAAGTACCGAGGCTATATGCGTTAATTTCTTATATTTATAGTAATACTAACAGCATTAAAAGTGTAATGTGCTTATGGTTTACATCTCTAGCATCAGTCGTCGTATCGTTTTGTGTTAAATCTTCACACCGTTATCTTAAATCTACTTTAAAAACTCGTAGCAAAAACCTAGTATCAGTATTTTGATTTCTTTAAAAATAAACAAGCAAGATATTAATTTTCAGTTTTTACATATTTTATATAATGAGCGTCAAGTCTAGTTGAAATTTGTATCACGTATCATTCTTTTTAAATGGATCTATTAGTTTCTATTCTTAGAATAAAAACACTTAAAGTATACTTAGAAAAAAACTACACACGACCTTAATACGAAGGTCCTTAAATGTAATTCAATCGATTTTTTTACTAATCTCTAAAACTAATCAAAACAAACGCATTTCTAATTATAATTTCACTAGTTGTAATTTCGCTACATCGAAATACGTTATCCATTATAATTAGTTGTGATTACAATCATTCAGTTACGTTGTTAGCCAATGAACTGTTGCCAAAATGGCCGCATAGGGTCAAGTGCACCAATCAATCGCTTGCCAATTTCTGAGAAATAGGTTACGTAGTACACCAAAAGAAATAGAAGCAGGAGTAACCCAACGTTTTTTTAATTTGTGGGCATCTATGTAATATTTTCAAAAGTAGTATTTCACTCGCGTTAATGTTTCCCTCCTTCAATAGAAGCGCGGTGATATAATATAGATTATAAACGCTCGACATCTCAGGTCATCAGCGTCTATTGACATAATATAATCTAAATGAAAATTCGATCAAAATTGGTTCAGCAAATAAATGGACAAATATTTTAAGTATATGTTAAGTATCTAATAAAATTATTAAGGCACATCAATTTAAAAACACAATTATACAAATTATTCATTTATATAGATAGTTCTGTTATTAAGCTTACGAAAAAAATCTAAATCTACGATTTCTTAACCAAAAGTTGATGAAATAGATATATGAAGAAAAAATAAAAAAAAACTTAGCAGGTGACCAAAACTCTAGACTTGACGAATATTCTTTCTTCGTTTAAGAAGTTTTAATTTTTCTGGTATTACGACGGATTGGAAAGTGGTTTTTTAGTTATTAAAATTATGAATATATGAAAAAAAATAAACATAATTATTTACTTTTCATAACAACACAAATTATGACAGGTCTCAAGTAACAGGCTTAAATTGGACTACAGGAATACCCCGGCTATTTCGATTTTTTGCACTTTTTTTTTAATTTCATGTACTACGGTACAGCGACTCCGACATAGCTTTGAGCAATAAATCATTTTGCTTTTGAAGTTTTTGACAGATTATAGTGATAAGCTCGCCGTTTTTTAATCCCTCCGAGAGTCAGGTAAAGATTTAATAAAAATTGAAAAACATGTTCTTGGAAAAATTCACGACTCATAAAAAATTGATTAATTACGTAATCTTTCACACATAGTCAAAACTCTTTTACAAAAAAATCACCTGTGACCTTTCATTTGACGTTCATGCGAATCCATCAGCTTTAAAAATAGCGTCAGGAGAGATATAACCGTTTTGAGTCCAGGGGGAAAGATTTGAAATATTTGCAGCATATACATTTTGCCTGAATTTGGGAATAATTTAAAAGAACATATTAAAATCTGTTAAACATAATTATTTATTTAGTTCATAACACGATTTCAAGTTTCTTATGTAGTTCCGCTTCTCAGGTATAGTGATCAATTTATTTTTCATGCATTAATCGATACAATCGGGGTGTTCCTATATATTGACCATCACTTAAAATATTATGCAAGACACTTTTTTGTGAGCGACCGGTGAAATTTAAAACCGTTGTTGTGTTGATACCGATGTTATCAAACAACAGCTCATTACTGATACGGTTTCACACAGCTAGCACTTTCAGTTAGGTTTGTATAACAATTCGGACGTTGGATCGCGGGCGGATTACTGATTAACCTATCGATGATTGATGCATATTGTTTACGATTCAAAGCAGATTCACGGCAGTAAAAGCCTTCTTTGATATTGACAAATTCGCCACATATAAATAAGTCACATTTTGTTTGCGAATGCACTAGTCGAGTTTTGACGTCTCATAAAAAAACAGTATTGTGCTAAAATAAATCTAATCACCATGTTCAAGACCGTAAGTATTTTAGTAACTAAATAATTATGCCGGATTGCAGAAAGAGTTGTCAGAAAATCTAGTCTAGCAATGACCTTAGTTTGTGATCAATGCGTATTTCTCTATAAGAAAAGCATTGTGGAATTTAAAATCGATATTTTCTTAAAGCGTACAAATATCTGTATTTTGTGTAGTTTTTTTTTTCTGTATAAAATTTTCATTTCGAAACAAAATGCTTTCTTCAACATATATAAATGATCAAACTGGTGCCTCAGATCGTAAGATATGCTCTCGGAAATCTTCTTACTGTTTTTATTAGCTGTGATTAAGCATTAAGCTTCACAAAATTTTGCTTGGTACTTAAACATTTCAAAAAATTGAATAAAAAAGAATGATATTCGTCAATATTTCTTTACAGCACGTCATTGAAGTTTTGAATACGGGAAAGCAAATTAACATTTTGATTTTTTTTCTTTACAAAAGTGTGTTAAAAATATTGACAAATTTGGCTTGTTCAATAGATTCTTTCAAATTTAATTTTTTCTGTTTAAAAAATTGTGGAAAACTTATACTAATTTTCTCCTTTTTTTCTGATTTTAAATAATTTATTAAGATCAAATAAACTATAAAAACTTGGTTAGAAGTCATATGGGAAGAACTGGTTTATTTTGAAGCTTTAACATCAAAGATTGAATCAAAATTTTTATAGAAACTAGAGATTTCCGAAATGCTATGCGGGAGGAAAAGAGGACATATTGAATAGCTGGTAAACAGTTACCTTAGGGAAAGTATTTTGTTTATAATAAGCCGTCATTATACTGTTGTCATAAATAATAACTAAACCGTTCAATATAAATATTATATAATGCATAATTATGAATAATTTGTCAAATTTGAATAAATGCTGACCAGGTGGAGACGATTTACCTTGAACTATTATCAATGGCGGTGCTGCAATAATACTTTGACACTTGAAAGTCCAGTTTCTTTTAATCATTTACATAGAAATGTTACATTAAATAAAGTGACATTACAAATAGCTATTTTGATTTCTAACAGTTTTTTTAGTCGACCTCATACGAATATTATTATCAATCAATTTGCTCTGCTATCGATTCTTATCTTTTACAAATTTATAAAAACGTGTTGAAATTAAGAAAAAAAGATCAATTTACTAATATGTTTAATTGCGAAAGAAAAACTTAGATATGCCATTAAAAAAATTGTGATAAAAATATATGAAAAATGTTTTTAATAATTATGCCGCAAATATTAATTACGTCAATAAATTATATTTTTAACGGCATTTCATAGTTTGTGCTTGACTTTTGCAAGAAAATAATTTTTGTCGTCTAGTTCGATGTACTCTCTCGAATAAGCCTATATGTTTTTTTGTTTTTTTTTTTTTTGAAAAACGAAATATGTTACGTTGATGTCGAGATTTCAGTCGGTAACATTTTTGAAATTTGCAAAGTTTGCATACAGAATTTCTAATCAGTATAATAGCTACCCTTCGCTATATTTGTTAAGAAACAATGCTGTATTAGAAAAATTTATTTTCAAAATAATAACACTCACCGTCGGAACTTAAACCTGAGTCTTTCTACTTTTGCAGCGGAATGAGTTATCAGTTACTCTACGGTGCCATATCTCAACAATCTTTCTTATAATAAAGAAAATTATAACAGTAAATTCACATCACGCGAGAGCTAATTTTTCGCTTAGGTAACGCTAGACATGAATCTTCACAGTAGGGAGAGTTTTTAGGGTGAATCAAAGAAGCAATTTTTCATTCATTAATTCAGACCTGTTACAGAATATAATATTATCTATATTATTAGGTCAGTTAACAGCGGAAATTACGTTAATTTTAAATTAGTAAATTAACTATCATAATTAGTAAATTCTTCACTACGGTATAGTTTGTAAGACTAAATTTCTAATGAATGAGTAATTATCAAGAAATGTATAGATATCGACTCATCTTAATTACGTTTATAGTAAATGCGCAATGAAGAATTAAGATTTTATTTTATCGATTTGGTATATTGATGAGAAAATAAATGAAATCGCACGGTGGTTTTCGCAAAACAGATGTTTTATATTCTGTATAAGCGGCAGTGCAAGTAGTTTTGCTTACCGCGTCATTTTATGTCTTTTTCACTTTCTATTGCGAAAGAAATGTAACAGTGTCATTATAATTAGTTTTAATTAGTTTTATCATCCATTTCTTAACTCAGTAATATCCACATTTTGAGAATGTTTTATTAATTGTTGCTAACTTTAGAGGAGTGTCCGTGCTGGCAGGGAATTTAGTTATTTCTAGGGTTCTGTACCTCAAAAGGAGAAACGGAACCCTTATAGGATCACTTCGTTGTCCGTATGTCTGTCTGTCAAGGCCCTTTTTTCAGGAACGCGTTTAGGTATCAAGTTGAAATTAATAGCAAATATTCAAATCTGCAATCTCTTGGAGCCGTGAAAAAATCAAATTTGTAAGTCAACGCAAAACAAAATATACGGTTGTTTGTAGAGATGGGAAAAACGGGTTTTTTTAGTGATCTGCACCTTTGCATCTGGATCCCGTATGTGAGCCGGCTCACTGAACCGGTTCAAAAAGAGCCGAGTTCTGAATATGTTACTGCAGTCTGCCACTGAGTTACCTAGTTCAGTCAATCATATCACGACCTGTATAGAATCAAGACTGCATAGCCAAACATGTGATGGATGAGTCATTTGAGTTGACAGATGCATCAAAGCAAGAACTGATACGTAAGTGTAAAATGTGCTTCTGTGTGTTAAGTGTTTCACTGAGTTATGCGGATCCGTTGATCCGTCGGCTCGAAAAAAAGTGAGTCGGCTCTCACGGATCTTCTGTCGGAGTCGGCTCTTTGAACCGGTTCAGATCTGAGTTACCCAACTCTAGTTGTTTGTGCCGCATATTTTGACACAAACAAGGGAATCAAAACCTATAGGGTATTTCCCGTTCAACTAGAATCATTAAATTTGGCAAGAAGCAATGTCTTTAGCACAAGCAAAGGGAAAAATCCGAAAACCGTAAATTTATAGTTACATAACAAAAAAATATTTTTTCCCGTAGGTGTCATCGGACGGAATTTCTTAAAAGCTGTTAGTTAAGGCATTTCTGTGCCGAATACTAAAATTAACTTTTTGTGCACTAAAAAAAGATTTTTTTTAATAATTCTTAAATAAACTTACCGCCCATACGTGAATATTTGGCAGTTAAATTCTCCATCTGCAAAAGAAACTTCGGTTAGTTTTCGAGTAATTAGATTTAAAAAAAAAAAACCCGGGTCGCAGTGCCAAAACCCTGCCGACAATATAGTGTATTTGCTTATACAGGCAGTGTGGCTTTATTTTGCGAGCTTAAGTTGGTTTTTGGACAAAATAAAAAATTTTACTCCTTAATACACCCCTTAAAATATCTTTCAGTACATAATTCACTATTTGTAAACTAGTGTTTTCATAAAATTTGTAAGTCCGGTCCTGTCGGGCCGATTTTATTTAAATTTTAGGGACACCTTTTAATTACTACTAAAGGGTTAAATGTCAATTTTGAAACGATTCTGAGAATTTTTTCGGTATTTTGGGGCCCAAAAACATTTTTCAACCCCTAAAAACTACCCTTAAAATGCCCCAATTACGCCCATTTTAAATAGGCTTCTTGCGGTGATGGATTTCAACACGTGGACCAAATTTCATTAAAATCAATTAACTCTTTCGAAAGTTATTGCCCGCACATATATATATATATATTGTAACGTCTCTTTTTTTGTGAAAAAGACACACACAATACCCCACCCAGAGGGTTTGATCCCGGCCAGCTAGCGGGGGGTCGCAGGTTGAGAGGCAACGTCTGGACAAAGGGTCCTTTCCCTAATCAGATGTTGCATGGAGAGATAGGAGACGCAACTAACCATACGGTCTAAATAGAAAAGCTGATAAAAAGACAAAAATGGGCGCCAATCCTTGAAATTCCTCTACCTCTGCCGTGTCTTCCAGATGCAGGATTCAACTGGAAGAAACAATTAAGGAAAAGCCCTAACAAAAAAATAACTCCAACGTAATTTAAATAAAATTTAATACAATAAACTATGCTGCAGGTTTTCATAAAGTTAAATGGTTAATTTAGCATTGAGAAAAACGACTACTAGTTGTACAGAAGCAATAATCAGATCAATAATAAACACAAAAATAGATTCTAATCAGAATCTGAACGCTTACACATCACCAACAGGAGCAGTGAACTAACAATATCTGAATGGACGAAGCTCAGGATATATGAGGTTACTCGACAGATGAGCGGATAACTAATCAAAAGATTGAAACTAGTGTTCGTCACACCGTTGTCAGTTGTTATTAGTTCACAATGCTCGAAATCATTTAATCAAAATTAACAACAACAATAATGAATATCAATAAATAAATATTAGAAAAATAGCCTTCAAAAGAGATTATATGATATTTAGTTTTAATGTTTGGCTAACGACGGATTTACAAAACAATAACTATAATTTAACAATATCATTAGCTGAACGCTAATAAGGCAGGAGAGATAACAGCAAACTATAGAGAGCAAGAATAGTGATTTATAAGAAACTTCACGCGGCAATCAAGTGCTTAATAGAGTGCAAGGCCAGAGACGCGGCTTTAACTAAAATTAAGCTTCACAACTTAACTGAGCTCCAGCGTTCTTAGCGTCAGCTCAAAATGAACAAACAAAACAAATACTATGACACGTTAAAATAATCGGCCAATTATAACCAGAATTCTATTTCGGAATAAATTTAAATATTTAAGTTTTAATATTTTATAAAATAATAATTTGACTGATAACTGTCAAAAAAAAACAAGTATAATTTACAATATAATGGTCAAGGTCAGCATTCTAATTACACTGCAAGTCTGAACTGAGTTAGATGTATTACGTACAAAATTTACTGTTTTGCAAAAAAATTCTTTATCAAATTATAAACCGTCAAAATTAAATCAACAACATCATAAATTTACACTCAACATTAATCAATACGTTTTCACTAATGCCAATTTGATTCACTTTAACATTTCCCTTTTAATATCGTCTTGTGGACAAAATAAATAAAAATGACACTGTACCTTAAATCAGGAAACTCGTACTAAGTTTTACTGGATGTGACGCGATCAAATGTAGGGCGTTGTCCTGATGATCTGGTAGGTACGGCAGAGGTATTGTAGAATTTCGTAGGGCAGAACCAACGGTAATCGGATTGGCAAAAGATAACAGCTTCCGATGAAGAGATCAGCACCCTCCTGGATGATGCTAATGATTTCCAACACTTCCTACGCTTTCAAAGAGTAGAATTTTATCCACAAGGTCACACAAGGTCGTAATGTCGGCTTCGTGAAAAAACGCACAATTGCGCCGTTTTATTTATCCCGCATTTACAAGCAAATCGCTCCTGTTGTTTGAACAGCACAACAACCACAATCAACAGTGCCCCAATTAGGCCCAAAAGAACACACAATTCCATAAATTAAAATCATTTAGCAGCGAATTAAATTCGCGCAAACCAAACGTCAGTGAACAGCTTGCTGGCCACACCTTGACTGACGAAAAAATTTTCAAAAACCAAAAAAGACAAAAACGTTCCGGTCGCATGTCGATTGCGTACAAATCGTGCGCACTATCAGCGTACCGTTCGTTCACAATTTCAAAGAGTTGGTTCACCTACTAAATGACTGCATAAAGTGAAACATTGACGATGTATCGTTAGAGGGGAAACTTTAAGAAGATGTTTAAGGACTAAATTAACTCATAGGGGGGCAACAGAAAGGAAAAACGTGACACTCCCCCTCTCCTTAGAAAAATGCGAGCCACAAGAGCATTTATCAAACAACTGAGTTAAGTATTACTCCGAAGACGTAGAATCAGAATCCGATGCTACGGGTGTATCACTTCGAAAGGGTTTCAAATCTTGAACGTGCCAACGTCCCAAGTTGTGACCTTCTTCATCTGCTAACTCCATTACTAGATCGGAGACAACTCGCTGAACAACAGCCAGAGTGTATTTCGGTGCAAGTTTAGCCGCTACATGTTTACTCCCGCTGGACATTACGTGGTGTCTCTTCCAGACACGATCCCCAACAGAATAGGATTCTGCAGGTCGTTTTCTTTTGTTATAGGAGCGGACATTCCTCGCATATGCTTCCGTTAAGGCATGCTGAACAGTCTTGTAAATTTCTGGTAGTTCCTCTAATTCACGAGCATGGAATTCTCTAACAACATCTAAATCTAGCTCATCAATGTCCTCGAACCGCCCAAAGTAGTTCCCATTAACTGGCACAAAACGCCCGAAGTTCAAAAAAGTTGGTGAGAAGCCTGTAGACTCACTAACAGCTGTACGAAGTGCAAACGCCACTTTCTGAATATTTTTATCCCAAGATCGATGATCAGAATCTTGAATATGTGACCGAATCGCTGTGCCGATCGTGCGATTATATCTCTCAACAAAATTTACTTGCGGATGATAGCGTGCGTTTGGCCATAACTTCACACCATAACGATTGACGAGATCCCTCATTCTGTTGTTGGTGAATTCGGTTCCATTGTCACACATCAATATTTGCGGAACTCCAAACAGAAGAAAAACATCGTTTTCCAAGAATGTCGCTATAGCGTCTCCATTAGCATGACGCAGAGGTTTAAGCAATGTAAATTTAGAGAACCAATCGGTTACAACAAGAAGATAGGAAGCACCACTGGAGGACTTCGGGAAAGGTCCCATGATGTCGGCAGCTATTAATTGCCAGGGTTGAGAAACCTTCTTGGGTCGCCCCATAAATCCAGGTCTAGCAGTTGTAGACATTTTTTGAGCTGCACACACTCTACATTTAAACACGTACCGCTTAATATCTCGACGCATACGAGGCCAGTAGTATAAACCGCACACACGATTAAGCGTTTTAAAAAAACCAAAGTGAGCAGCAGTAGGTTCATCATGGCATGACCGAAGCACATCTCGACGATGACGTGAGGGGACAACTAGCTTCCATTCTACATTGTTCTTTGAACCAAAATCCGAGGGCACGAACTTGTATAACCGACCATCTCTAACATCATAATTGGGGAAATCATCACGCCGAGCAGTCACAATTCGGATCATATTATTATACCAACGATCGTTTGCACAAATTTCTTCATCGAACTCAATAAGACACGATTCTAACGGTGATCGCGACAAGGCATCAGGAACAATATTCAAGGCACCCTTCCGGTGCACTATTACAAAATCAAACTGTTGCAGTTTGACAGACCAACGAGCCAATCGACCAACCGGATCCTTAAGACTGTGCAACCATAATAAGGAGTGGTGGTCAGTAATAACCTTAAATTTGACTCCTTCAATATACGGACGGAATTGTTCAATAGCAAACAACACGGCTAAGCATTCCTTTTCGGTGACTGTGTAATTCCTTTCGGCTGTCGACAAGGTACGACTAGCATACGCAATAGGTGCTTCCATTCCATTTTCGTTCTCTTGGGTGAGTACGCAACCAAGGCCCACATTAGATGCATCGCACTGGATAGTGAAAGGCTGTTGAAAATTCGGGCTGCGCAATATGGGTGCAGATACCAGAGCTTGCTTTATTTTCAAGAAGGCGTTGTCGGCCTCGTCAGTCCAGGTAATGCCCTGTCCTTTCTTCCGACCTTTAATAAGTGACGTGATAGGCGCCGTCAGTGTCGAAAAGTCTGAAATAAATCTACGGTACCAGGAGCAAATACCAATAAACCGCTTAACATCCGTAGTATTATGAGGTCGCGGATACTCCACCATTGCCGCGATTTTATCTGGATTAGTTCGCAAGCCCTGATCGTCTACAACAAATCCCAAATATTTTAGGGAAGGAAAGCAAAAACTACACTTCTCCGAATTAATAGTCAGCTTCGCATCCGATAACCGACGGTGAACTTCAAGAAGAACTTCAACATGCTTGTCAAAAGTGGGAGTCGCAATGATAATGTCGTCCAAATAAACAAAAACATAAGGATCTAATTCGGGTCCCAGAACTTGGTCCATAAGTCGCTGCTGAGTTTGCGGGGCATTGTTAAGTCCGAACGGCATAACGACAAATTCAAACAGGCCTTTACCAGGAATACTAAAAGCTGTCTTCTCGCGCGAAGAATCATCAAGAGGGATCTGCCAAAAAGCGCTTTTCAAATCTATGCTCGATAGATACCGAGCACCGGTGAGCTTACTCAGAATGTGGTCCACACGAGGGAGTGGGTAAACATCCTTCTTGGTGACAGAGTTTAATTTGCGCCCATCAAAACAAAACCTATACGAACCTTGAGACTTCTTCACTAACAATACTGGAGATGACCAAGGGCTAGAAGACTTCTGTATAACGCCCAAACTCAGCATCTCGTCCAATTCCCTGTATAAATGCTCCAACAGATAAGGTGACAATGGATATTGTCTTTGTTTAATGGGAAGTGCATCACCCGTATCAATACGATGCACAATTCTATTTGTACGCCCAAGTTTTGTACCATTTTTCCAAGATAATTTTTCAAATTGCTCAATCACTTTCTCTAAACGACCATTCTGTTCTTTACTCAAGACAACACGACCCGCTATCCCATCTGAACCTTTTTCAACTTCGGTTGAACCAGACGAAGACCTTTCCACGATACAAATATTTTTACTGCCTACCATAAATTGATTAGTACCAAAGTCAATTACGAGGTTGAACATCTTACAAAAATCACTTCCAAATATCAAACTGTGATTCAGTGATGGAACGATCAAAACTTTAATCAGACGTAATGTTTCTCCAATAACAACAGGCAACAAGACAAAGCCCGAAATATTTTGGGGAGCTCCATCCGCAGTCCGAATGGAGGCAGAAGACGACTTGTGGATTGTCAGCGAAAAGACTTTAATAATTTTCAAACCCTCACGACCTAGTACTGAATCGCTAGCACCTGAATCTAAAAGGGCAACATATTCTCGGTCAAAAATATGGACAGAAATGTATGGACGATTATCGTATGGTTTTGACACTAACAACGGGTCAACTGCCCCATCAACAGTGGGCTTACAACAAAATTTCGCAACTTTATCTAGCCATGATTTCCAAGAAGATATGTCCAATTTGTTTGTGCAGGCCGGATTAGGCTGAAAGAGACGACGGCCTACTAATCCCTTTCGCTGCCGTTTCCCGAACACTTCGTGCATGAAGCTCGCGTGACGTCCCGCTGTCCGCATCCATAACAGAATTTTCCTTTTTGAGATTCCGTGCATTCTCGACTGATATGCCCACGTTCTTGACAGTTCCAACATACTAAACTTGACAAACTGCTTACATTACTTTTTCTACGACCAAAAGTTCGAGATGTTATTTTCTTATACGAGTAGGCAGGTTCCACCAGCTGTGAATTTGACTGTCCTGCGCAACCACGATTTGCATGGTGTTGGTTCTGTTCCAGCTGTTTACAAGCAGCGGTCAATTGGTCGACAGATGTGATGACATTCGTTCCTAAATGATTAATAAAGTACGGTGTCAAGTTCCTCCGAATTACGTTCAAGCGTTGTACTTCAGACGTAGGCGTAGGTAAACGCGCAAACAAATTTTTCATACATGACAAATAAGTGCCAACTCGCTCATCTGGTCCCTGAAACCTGTGGAAAATCTCGTTCCATAAATCGTTCTCATAATCAATGGGCTGAAACTCTGCTTTAAGACGTTCAACAAAATCGTCCCAAGAAGTAATCGAATCACGCACCGAACGGTACCACGACAAGGCTGATCCTTCCAATAGATCAAAAACCGACCTGTATAGTTCGTCCTTCGAAACGCCTTTAGAAATGCTGCTTTCTTCTATTCTTTGAAGTATTTCAGCCACGCTCTCTTCTGAGGATTCGCCTGAAAATTTTATTCCCCACTTACAAACTGGGATGTAATTCGCGTGCCGATACGGCGTATTAAAATTAATAATCGATGTGTCAGCTGTAACTTCCGTAGCATCATTGGCAGGAACCGTCGCGAGACTACTATCAAGCCGTGAAGCGACCGTAGTTCGGTTCAGCTCAACCGCTTTCTGACCTCCGTCCGCTGGTGTCACATCTGGCAGTTTAGATAAGAATTCATCCTCCAAGGACAGGATCGTTATCAATCTATCATTTTTAAAGGCTTTTATTTCTTCATCATCAGCACTGATTCTCAGTAATCTACCTTTCAGGTGGTTTAGTCGGGTGCGAATCTCCACGAAAGTACTATCCAAATCTTCGTTATAGTCTTCTATAGCTCTGCTAACCGACGAAATGCTAAGATCGATTTCAGCGCCATCCGCGTCGCGATTAAATGGTGATGAAGCATGGTATGAAATACCGACTCGTTTATAGTCAGCCGCCAACAACCGCCTCAGACACTTACGTCGTTTCAATTCATCCGACCCAGCAACTAATCCGCGAATGGATAATTCGTAATCAACCTCAGACGTGGTAAGGTAATCTACTTCTATTTCATAAGATATTTCCATTTTGGACCGTTCTCACACAAACACAAAATCAAATTGCTCAACCGACTTTAGGGTTCAAATAATTCCGACCGATCCCTGACTTAGTCACTTTCAAAATGTCTCGGTAAATATTTTAATCAACACGATTTTTTCAAAAAATTGAAATTTAACACAATTTTCAAAGAATTACATTCTATACGAACTTTAAAAAAATCTGACAATTCTCAATTCACAGCAAGATATTGAATTCAACAAAACCGCTTTTTCAATTCACCACAGAATTACGTTGGATCTGACAACGAAGTTATGATAGATCTAAGACCACAATCTCAGGTCCCAAACGTTGAGGCGCCAAAAGTGTAACGTCTCTTTTTTTGTGAAAAAGACACACACAATACCCCACCCAGAGGGTTTGATCCCGGCCAGCTAGCGGGGGGTCGCAGGTTGAGAGGCAACGTCTGGACAAAGGGTCCTTTCCCTAATCAGATGTTGCATGGAGAGATAGGAGACGCAACTAACCATACGGTCTAAATAGAAAAGCTGATAAAAAGACAAAAATGGGCGCCAATCCTTGAAATTCCTCTACCTCTGCCGTGTCTTCCAGATGCAGGATTCAACTGGAAGAAACAATTAAGGAAAAGCCCTAACAAAAAAATAACTCCAACGTAATTTAAATAAAATTTAATACAATAAACTATGCTGCAGGTTTTCATAAAGTTAAATGGTTAATTTAGCATTGAGAAAAACGACTACTAGTTGTACAGAAGCAATAATCAGATCAATAATAAACACAAAAATAGATTCTAATCAGAATCTGAACGCTTACACATCACCAACAGGAGCAGTGAACTAACAATATCTGAATGGACGAAGCTCAGGATATATGAGGTTACTCGACAGATGAGCGGATAACTAATCAAAAGATTGAAACTAGTGTTCGTCACACCGTTGTCAGTTGTTATTAGTTCACAATGCTCGAAATCATTTAATCAAAATTAACAACAACAATAATGAATATCAATAAATAAATATTAGAAAAATAGCCTTCAAAAGAGATTATATGATATTTAGTTTTAATGTTTGGCTAACGACGGATTTACAAAACAATAACTATAATTTAACAATATCATTAGCTGAACGCTAATAAGGCAGGAGAGATAACAGCAAACTATAGAGAGCAAGAATAGTGATTTATAAGAAACTTCACGCGGCAATCAAGTGCTTAATAGAGTGCAAGGCCAGAGACGCGGCTTTAACTAAAATTAAGCTTCACAACTTAACTGAGCTCCAGCGTTCTTAGCGTCAGCTCAAAATGAACAAACAAAACAAATACTATGACACGTTAAAATAATCGGCCAATTATAACCAGAATTCTATTTCGGAATAAATTTAAATATTTAAGTTTTAATATTTTATAAAATAATAATTTGACTGATAACTGTCAAAAAAAAACAAGTATAATTTACAATATAATGGTCAAGGTCAGCATTCTAATTACACTGCAAGTCTGAACTGAGTTAGATGTATTACGTACAAAATTTACTGTTTTGCAAAAAAATTCTTTATCAAATTATAAACCGTCAAAATTAAATCAACAACATCATAAATTTACACTCAACATTAATCAATACGTTTTCACTAATGCCAATTTGATTCACTTTAACATTTCCCTTTTAATATCGTCTTGTGGACAAAATAAATAAAAATGACACTGTACCTTAAATCAGGAAACTCGTACTAAGTTTTACTGGATGTGACGCGATCAAATGTAGGGCGTTGTCCTGATGATCTGGTAGGTACGGCAGAGGTATTGTAGAATTTCGTAGGGCAGAACCAACGGTAATCGGATTGGCAAAAGATAACAGCTTCCGATGAAGAGATCAGCACCCTCCTGGATGATGCTAATGATTTCCAACACTTCCTACGCTTTCAAAGAGTAGAATTTTATCCACAAGGTCACACAAGGTCGTAATGTCGGCTTCGTGAAAAAACGCACAATTGCGCCGTTTTATTTATCCCGCATTTACAAGCAAATCGCTCCTGTTGTTTGAACAGCACAACAACCACAATCAACAGTGCCCCAATTAGGCCCAAAAGAACACACAATTCCATAAATTAAAATCATTTAGCAGCGAATTAAATTCGCGCAAACCAAACGTCAGTGAACAGCTTGCTGGCCACACCTTGACTGACGAAAAAATTTTCAAAAACCAAAAAAGACAAAAACGTTCCGGTCGCATGTCGATTGCGTACAAATCGTGCGCACTATCAGCGTACCGTTCGTTCACAATTTCAAAGAGTTGGTTCACCTACTAAATGACTGCATAAAGTGAAACATTGACGATGTATCGTTAGAGGGGAAACTTTAAGAAGATGTTTAAGGACTAAATTAACTCATAGGGGGGCAACAGAAAGGAAAAACGTGACAATATATATATATATATATACGTATATAAATATATATATATATATATACGTATATAAATATATATATATATATATATATATATATATATATATATATATACATATATATATAAACATTTTCAAAAATGGTGCCAAAGTGTTTAGGAGGTTATGAAACGTCGAGAAATTTTGGTCCGACCCCTAGGTCCCGCCATCAGACCAACGCCAATAGTGTATGTTGCCTTATGGCAAATACACTAATTACAAAAGCTGTTGATAAAATGATTACAGTCGGTGATTTATATATCAGACAAAAAATAAACGCAACGTTTATGTTTTTGTCTGGTTTAAGTCCGACCCTGGTTTATCGACTTCCGTCCCCACGCACTGTGCAAAAGATTGAGGAAAGTAAAAGTATTTTTTTTATGGAAATGATCCAAATAATCCAAGGCAATATATCGATCCATAACAAATAACAATACAGTAGTAAATATTTATATTATATGCAACTACTTATTATAAATAATAAATATGATTTTTAACAAAACCAGTCACGACGTAAATACAGCATATATAAACCATTCACTTCTACAATAATCCTGAAGTTGAATGATTATATAGTTAATTATAATAATTATAATTTTAACATTTTTATCTAATTACTTTTTATTAGATGACTGCAGCAAGTGTTTAACAAATATGTTACAGAAAATCGCTATAAAAACGCATAGAAAAATAATCTTACTTATATAAAATTTTAAAAAATTCGATTGATTAAACTTGACAAAAAATGAATTCTTTTTAATTTCGTGGTAAGAGAACACTTACGATTTTGAGGTTTCGATTAAAATAATCACAGTTTGAATTAAAAAAAAAATGTTTTTCAGAATATGATAGTTCTAGGTACAAAATAAGGGGAATAAAATTGCATATATTTCGAAAAATATTAATGCGATTATCACGAATAATAGAAAACAGTCTCACGGGTAATTGGAATAAAAATAAATCAATTTAAACACTCATCGATTGCAACATTTCGTCTTTTATTTAATTAAGACTTTTTCAAGCTCTGAAAAAAATTTTACAAAAATTAACATCCATAATGTTTAATATTTTTATTATATGAATGTTAATTTTTGTAAAAATTTTTTCAGAGCTTGAAAAAGTCTTAATTAAATAAAAGACGAAACGTTGCAATCGATGAGTGTTTAAATTGATTTATTTTTATTCCAATTACCCGTGATACTGTTTTCTATTATAACATATTATATCTGAAATTGAACTTTAAAGATGAATTATCACGAATCTTCAGATGTTTATTTCTAAATAATAATCTTGTGGATTTAGTTCGCTTTCTACAGCGCCACTTTTAAATAATCTTTTCAGATAAAAACGGCTGTGGACCGTAATATATATAAAGAAAAAATTGTTTTACGCGTACCTTTTCTGGATTAAAATTTTTAAATGGATATATAGAAATCGTGTTTTAAGATATAGTTATCAGATGTTAGATAATATTTTTTACAATGAATTATATTCTTGTCATTTTTGCTACGATCTGGCTCTGTCTCACTCAACGTGATCATACATTTAGAGGGAGTAAGACAAAAGACAATAACAGCTTTACGATGCAGAAAATAAAAAATACATGGTTGGAAAACTTCTGTTCTACGATGTTACCACTAGTTACATGGCCCCAAAATTAATAAAAAAATGTCCGATCATTATTGGTAATTGAATTCGAGTCTAAATTTGAGGGTTCCGAAACGGACGGAAAAACGTTTTCAGTCGTTATTTACCAACGGTTTTTAATTGTAGAATAGACAGTGTCATTACATAACATAATACATGACTCGTTGACATAAAGAGTTATGTACGACAATTTTGCAACAGCCGCACAACATTTAAATGGGTGTGGCGTCCATATTCACAGTAACTAACTAACGTTTATTATAAAACGCTTCACATTATCGTAGACATTATCATGTGACTGCCGCTTGTGTTAATACAGGGTCAGTAACGGATTAAACATTTGAAGACTCTCTTTAACACGCAATATGATTTTGTTCCACCCCTGAAAATTTTAACTAAACGTTATTGTTATCTTTGTAATTATAAAAAAAACTAGCGGCCCGGTCCCGCTTCGTCGGGATGCATAATATATAAATAGGTAGGTTATTCTGTGATATTTCCTAAGATATTATAATCTATTGGAGAAAAAAAAACTCTAACAAATAAAGATATGGTGATCCGTTGATTGCTAAAAATTTAAAGGAAACTCAATGGCTCGGGATCAATAAAAAGCAATACTGATGTTAAAATTGCATTTATGGCTAACATTTCGGTGAACTTTACACCATCTTCAGAGGAATAACGCGGTTAAAATTTCAGTATATTGTAGAATTGATAATCCATCATGAATTATTAGTGTATTTGCCATATGGCAACATACACTATTGGCGTCGGTCGGATGGCGGGACCTAGGGGTCGGACCAAAATTTCTCGACGTTTCATAACCTCCTAATCACTTTGGCACCATTTTTAAAAATGTTTATATATATATGTATATATATATATATTTATATATATATATATATTATATATATGTGTGTGCGCTATAACTTTCGAAAGAGTTAATTGATTTTAACGAAATTTTGGCCACAATTTGGAATCCACCACCGCAAGAACCCTATTTAAAATGGGCCCAATCGGACCATTTTAAGGGTAGTTTTTAGGGGTTGAAAAAAGTTTTTGGGCCCCAAAATACCGAAAAAAGTTTCCGAATGCTTTCAAATTTGAAATTTAACCCTCTAGTAGTAATTAAAAAATGTCCCTAAAATTTGAAAAAAAACGGCCCGACAGGACCGGATTTACAAATTTTATGAAAACCCTAGTTTGCAGATTTTGAAATATTTATTGAAAGGTGTATATAATTTTGTATAGAGGTTCGATTGATAATAATATTGCAATTAAGAAAAAAATGTTATTTTAAGGGGTGTATTAAGGAGTCAATTTTTTTATTTTGCCCAAAAACCAACTTAGTCACGCTGCCTGTATTAGCAAATACACTATATTGTCGGCAGGGTTTTGGCCTGCGACCCGGGTTTTTTTAATTTTGTGGAAAAATGAAAATAGTCAAAATTATAAAATTAATTTTATCTTCTTTTAATTTTGCGTCCTAGGAAGAAGGTAAAATTAATTTTATAATTTTGACTATTCTCATTTTGTTTAAAAATTACGTTGAACATTTGTAGCTTCTAAAAAGAATACAGCAGTTTACTTTTGCTTACTGGATTCTGCGTGTCTTTTTAAGCACGAAAAATTTGAAGGAAAAAAATATTGACAAAATTGGCACCGAAACTTTTGAACTTTAAAACAATTACATTTATCAAAAATATGAATTATTCTGCTGACCAGACCATTCGTTTTCACACCACTGTAATTGCATCGATAAGTACATTTCCTACAATACCTTACAGTAAGACATATTTATGCTGGTTTAATTATTTATTGATTTCATAGATTAAACACTTGATTTGCTGATTTACGTTACATGTTTTACAAACAATTCTAAACGTAAGCCGGTTCCGCCATTTATCGTACGCAAGATTTTTCCCATTCGTTCACAAAGCTCCAAAAAATGTCAATTTAATTTAAATTATCCTATAGTATACTCTCTAAAGTCACAAAAAACATATAATTTCTGAGAACTAAAATATTTTATTCAAAATATTTATTTATAAATGTAGATCGGAAAGTAATATTTTTTTATACCGAACATGCACCTTTTTGGTCGAAGCGCTAGCTATAGACGAAAAATATGCTAGCAAACTTGAATAAAATGAATTGAACATTTAATTACGTGGACTCATACGGTGCTCGTTGTTGTCGTGACGAATTGCGACAGATCTGGTAATGAAATCTAACTATATGTCAGAGTATGGACATGTTAAAAGATAGCGAACATCTCCAAAAAAGGACATAATTTCTGGAGCTATACCCAAGTCTAATGTCGATTGCAGCAAAAATCACTTTTCAATCGACATACATGAACTATGTATTTTTGTGTGTAATCAAATAAAGTAATGGATAAGAATTTGGTTGCCAACAGGTTAAAAATGATTTTACTAGGAAAGTCTCATTTTCACTTTATTTTACATAACTAGTTTTGATGAATCTTCACTCCTTTATAAAAAAAAACGATTCACACGCTCAGAAAATTCTTACATAAAAATAATAAATTGTTCTTTTTTTATAAAAGAATCAAATAAGTTTAGAAACGCTATAAAAACATATTTTTTTCAGATTTTCTTCGCTGTTATCTTGGAAATTTTCACTCCTTTATAAAAAAAAATCGATTCACACGCTCAAAAAATTCTTACATAAAAATAATAAATTGTTCTTTTTTATAAAAGAACCAAATAAGTTTAGAAACGCTATAAAAACATATTTTTTTCAGATTTTCTTCGCTGTTATCTTGGGAATCTTCACTCCTTTATAAAAAAATCGATTCACACGCTCAAAAAATTCTTACATAAAAATAATACAAATTATTCCTTTTTTATAAAAGAACCAAATAGGTTTAGAAACGCTATAAAGATATATTTTTTTCAGATTGTCTTCGCTGTTATCTTGGCAGTTGCCGCCGCTAAACCAGGAGTAGTTGGACCTGCAGCTTTAGCAGCCGCTCCAGCATTCGCAGCTCCCTTAGCAGCTGCTCCTCTTGCATCGCCATACTCCGTTCCGTTCGGATATTCTGCTCCGTTGGCTTATCCTGGAGCTTATGCAGCAGCTGCGCCCCTGGCATACAGAGCACCCTATGCAGCGACTCCGTTGGCAGCTGCACCATTCGCAGCAGCTCCACTGGCAGCAGGACCATTCGCATACAAATCTGCAGCCATCGCGGCGCCCTTAGCTTATTCACCTTATTCAGCACCCTTCAGCTACCCTTACTTAGGTTAAATCACCTGACTTTTTTACATAATATGAAGATTTAATTGTTTTTTTTATTAATTTTAGTTCATAGATTATATTTTCTACAATATTGATTTCAAAATAAAATTATGAAAAAATGAATAGATATTTTTAATTTATTTATCATTTCAAAGCGTACCTATATAAATTTTGCGATTAGATATTATTTTAGATTTAGAAATATTTATAAATAATAAATTCGTGCTTTAGAAAGCAGCGATCCTTAACACGATATGTGATAGTAGTCTTAAGTCATGATTTAAAAAATATAATTTAATAAACGCCTGTTTTAACCGAATATTTTGATAAACAAAACGACAAATTAAAAAATAAATCCATCTATAAGATGCAATTTTGTATATATTTGTCTGTTTTGAAAAACATTCACTGTTATAAATGTTGAAGTTGTTAAAGTGACTGTTTACCAGCTGTTCAATATGCACCCTTTTACACCCTCAAGGCACTATCAGTGGCGGATCCAGGGGGGGCTATGAGGGCTAAAGCTCCCCCCAGAGCCACACTAAAAAAATCATTTCTAGAAATCCCAGGATAAATTTTTCCCCAAACAAGACAAGAATACTTTATCCCCGAAAGGAGTTTTCCAGTCTCAAAGGCACATTTTCCTGTAAATTCGAAGAACTGATGTGTCTATTTCATATTTAGACAAATTATACGACTTTCGCGGTTTTAACTCTCGAAAATTAGCGTAAGTTTTACGCAAATTTTTGTACAGAAAAATTAAATTTGCAAAAAATTATTGAGCGAGCCAGTACTTTTTAATTTAATTTGCCTTCCTGTATTCGAAATGTCGTGAAGTGCTGTAAAGAAATATTGACGAATATCACGTTTTTTGCTTCAATCTCTAAGGCAATTTTTTTAAATGTTTAGCATTAAGCCAAATAATAATAATAATAATGCGTTTAACGTCCGTTTCTCGACTTTATGTCATTCGCACCATTACTGTTTTCCATCTACCACACTTCCCGTTATTTTTCTACAGTTTTAAAACTTCAACTTATGTAATAGCAATGGGCGAATGAAGGAATTATAGGAAATTAGGATAAGGTAGGCAATTTTTGAACTAGGAGTTTGATAGGTAATCGACCATGGCCTCAAATAAGGAACCATCTCGATATTTATCTGGAATTAATTGAGGGAAACCATGAAAAACCTCAATCAAGATGGCCGGTACAGGAATTACCGTTTCTCGGCGAGAGGCAGTAGGAAAAAGTCCCAGCCACATCTGCCCCCGCCGGGATTCGAACCCGGACCTCCCGAATGCCAGTCTAGTGCTGTCACCACTACTCTACCCAGCTCGATGCATTAAGCCAAATTTAGTGAATCTAATAATGCTTAATTACAGCTAATAAAAAATAGTAATAAAATGGATTTTGCGAGCCTGGACATTTGAGCTTTTAGACATAAACAGTAAAATATGTTTACAGTTCGGGCAATTATTTATGACCCTTGGCTATATAGGTTTGCCCGTCGCTTTACAATTGACATAACGCCTCTATTATTTTTTACCGCGACAGACACATATATCTTTAGCAACCTCTCACTCTCCGACAGTTGAGCAATATTATATTTTAAAGAGAGGATATTTTAAAATTTACGAGTTCTAATAAGAAGGTGTGTACAGTCATTGCGCAAAAGTAGTTTAATCGACAATGCCAGGTACACTCCGAAACAAAACAAAAAATCATAAGTGATCTGTATTTTTCTCGGTAGCTTTCTTTAGCAATGAGGTATACAAATTATTTAGGACTTATATAAAAAACCCGGGTCGCAGTGCCAAAACCCTGCCGACAATATAGTGTATTTGCTAATACAGGCTGCAGTGTAGCTTTTTAATGCGAACTTTAGTTGGTTTTTGGGCAAAGTAAAAAATTTGACTCCTTAATACACCCCTTTAATTAACTTTTTTTTTTTTAATTGCAATATTATTATCAGTCGAACCTCTATACCAAATTATATACACCTTTCAGTAAATAATTCACTATCTGCAAACTAATGTTTTCATAAAATTTATAAATCCGGTTCTGTCGGGCCGATTTTATTAAAATTTTAGGGACACTTTTTAATTACTATCAGAGGGTTAAATTTCAATTTTGAAACTATTCGGATAATTTCTTCGGTATTTTGGGGCCCAAAAACATTATCAACTCCCAAAACTACCCTTAAAATGGCCCGATTAGGCCCATTTTAAATAGGCTTCTTGCGGTGACGGATTTCAACACGTGGGCCAAATTTAGTTGAAATCAATTAACTCTTTCGAAAGTTATCGTCCGCGCACACACACACACACACACACACACATATATATATATATATATGCATATATATATATATATATACATATATAAATAAATATATATAGGTATATATACATATATATATAAACATTTTTAAAAGTGGTGCCAAAGTGTTTAGGAGGCTATGAAACGTCGAGAAATTTTGGTCCGACCCCTAGGTCCCGCCATCCGACCGATGCCAATAGTGTATGTTGCCATAATATGGCAAATACACTAATAAATTCACGTCTTTGAGGGTGCACCTCCGCGAAGGAAATCTTCCAAATAGCTGATGGCACTTCACAGATAGGTAAAGGGCTATATGGTTATTTAGACTACATTTCAACCTAAAAATTTAAACCCCCAAGGGGGCGACCAGGGAGGTGCAAACCTTTATTATGAATACGCTGCTAAGCGTATGAAATACAGAAAAACCTGCGAGTATTTTTTTTTTTGAAAATATTTCAGACGAGACCCAAAGTTATGGTGCTATTCCACATAGTCATTGTTAAAATTAGCAACACTTAAGGGGGTTCACCAGTGTAACGACCGATTATCGAGCGGTTTTTCAGGAATTTATTATGGGAGAACTACTAAAGTTTTTTCAACAGTTTTTACGCCATTTTGTTCGTGTATTATCTAGTATCCTATATAAATTTAGTTGAAAGTGTAATCAAATTGATGTGCTTCTGATAAAGGCTGAAATGTGACTTCCACAAAATGATACTGCCAAACGGTGTGCAAGATGCAATACGCATCGGTTTTCTGAAACGAAAAATGAAAATATCTCGTTATTCGTAATCCATTTGCCGAGGTACTGACGTTTTTGCAAAACTTTGAAAACTAACAAAATGGCGGACCTTGAAAAAAAAATCCGTTTTTTACGTATTATAAGCTGTAAGAAATGTAAAAATCAGAATTTAAAAAATCCCCTACGTCAGTACCTACCTTGAGTAATGTATAAAAACTGCACACACAAAATTTCAACTTGTTTCATTGAATACATTTAGCGCAATCCTGCACACCAACTTGAAAAACATAGTTTTGAGAAAAACGCTTTTGAAGTTTAACGACGCTATGAAACATAGTTTTCAGAGACTTACATACAAATCCTTTTAGGATGTCATTTCTAACATGTTTTAGATAAGAAATATACAAAAAAAAATCGATTTTTTGAAAATTTTACACTGGTGAATCCCCTTAAATTTATGCATAACTTTAAAGTTGTTATTAAGTGACAAAAATTAACAACACTGTAAAGCCTTACATTGACCATACGAAATAGAAAGAATAGTGTGTTTATAAATTTCAGCAAGTAATCTTGTTTCTGATTGTACAAACGTACACTCAGTCTACCATCGTAATACGACAAGATAAGTACTCACTGGCATTTGAACTCAACATATTTTATGATTATGATGTAATTTGAGCGCTCAAACGACTCTTAATCACCAAATACTAACTATCTAATAGCTTAGTTATTACTTATTTGCATTCATGTAGGTTGATTAATCTCAAAATTTAAGAACTTATCACATTTCGAAAGGTAAATATGCAAATGACCCCGCACACTTGTCAAGCATAAACCAGCACGACCTGCCCAGCACAAATATAGAACGTCCTCCTTTTTTTGTAGTCGGTTAAAAACAACAATAGTCAGGTCCGGCAGGTCATGTCCGGCTCGAGTGGGTAGTTGATTAATTATTAGCGGGAACCGGAGTGGGGGGGAGGTTGGACAATAAAAAATAAATTGCTGCAATTGTTTTTGTTGTGATCTTTATTCAAATTTATAATAATGACATAAAAAACATGTCATTTTTGCCAAAAGAAACTCATTTGCGCAAAGCAAAAACACTAGCACGTTTCGAATTTCTCGAAATAAATTCATTTACCAGTTTCTCCAAATTGAGCTCGCCGGTCATATCCGAATAAATATGTAAGAGAGCGACGTTGTTGAGACGATTTTGCAACATTGTTGATCTTAAATACGTTTTCAGTCGACGAAGGACAGAAAAACTTCGCTCATTTGAACAGGATGACCCTGGAATCGTGATTAGTAGACAAACAAAGCGCACGAACTCTGGAACGAGCCCTCTACCCCACTCGTATTTTTGAAATTTGTAAATGAACATAGTTTATGATATATGATGTTTTCCTACTCGGGATTTCTCGAGTGGGTCTTTTCCTACTCGGGATTTCTCGAGTGGGTCAAGCTACCCACTCAACCCACTATACCTGCCGGACCTGACAATAGTTACTTTTTGACTACAACAAATGTTGGTCATTAGATGGACAAATCATGAGCTACCCTTCTATTTGAAAAAAAACTAAAATTTTGTTTTTTGCATAATTCTCGAAAATCGAAATGTACATTCAATAATAAAATTGTTGAAGTTAAGGAGTTTGTATAGTGTTGATTTTGATATTTTCTAATCACATAATGTTCTTAAGGGGGTATTCTTATGTGAACGCATAAATTTTACCTCTTTTTAGGGATTTTTTTTTTAGACGACAATAACATTCAATCATTTTAATTTTTTTATATGTTTTTGTTTGTATCTTAAACTGTATAAAAAAAATTTTTTTTCTCTTATTTTACATTTTTTATATATATTTTTTTTTAAATTAAATTAGACACTAAAAAAAAAGCAGGTCACTGGTCATGGTAATAGCGGCTGTTCATGTTGTCTGAAATAAAAAAATCGAATGGATCATTGTTCAGTAGGGATGTCGCTACCGTCCCTACTAAAATTAATCAATTTCATTAAAAAAAAAATGGCGGACTGTAGAAAAAAGTTTGTGTTTTTTGTTAATTTTTTTGTTAAAAATCATTTAAAAAAATAAGAAAATATTTTCGAAAATAAGCAATTTTAGTACGGACGATAACCATTAATGAGTAGAAGAACATATATAAATTTCAAAGCAATCGGTTGAATACTTCTTTTTTAGGACCATGACAGTTTTAGAAAATATTGTTTCCAGAAAAATGCGTTTAAAGTTTCAAGAGCCAACAAGTCGCTTACGGCGCGTCGGCCACTATATGAGTTGTAATTTATTTAAAACTAGGAATTTCGGTCTCTATTTTTCACAGCATATTTTCGATAGGTTTTACTATTGAAATATGAAAAAAAATCGATTTTTCGAAGTGGTCACATAAAAATACCCCCTTAAGTATAACTAAATTTCAAAAATAGCCCTTGAGTTCCTAGAAGCAAAACCTCGCCTAAAGAACCAGTAGCATTGTTAAAAATGGGTCAGTTAATAAACACAACAATTTAATATGCAATACTTTTTTTATTTATCATAAACACATAAAACAATAAAACAAAACATTTTCAAAATCAATATCGCTAATCAAAAATCGAAGCATTATCTGAAGAGAACCGGTGCGTGGGCGTAGGGGGCGTATGGGGCGTACGCAGAATATGCAGCAGGGAACGGCGCGGCAATAGGTGCTGCGGCATATGGTGCAGCCACATATGGTGCGGCAACTGGTGCGGCAACGTATGGCGCTGCCACTACCGGAGCCGCTAAACCGTTATAGTTACGGGCGATCACTTGCGAACTGCTAGCGGTTACAAAGGCTGCCGGAGCTGGGGCAGCTACCACTGGGGCAGCAAAAGCTGCCGGGGCAACGACACCGGGTTTTGCCAACACACAGGCCATGGTGGCTAACACAACAAGACATGTCTGCAAGAAAAATACTTATCAACAAAAGATATAGTTGAGTTATTTAGAGGTGTGACATTGTTCAGAATTTACTGGTTAGTACATGGATCCTAAACGCTCGACAACTGAGGTCATTAGTGTCTGATTACATCCAATTACATTAAACATCCGTGAGCAAAGGTGGAATACGAATCCACGAGAGTTTGATATAAACAGCAGCAAGCTAGAAATTTTTAGAATTTGAATTAGAGTTTGTTTTCATTTAGAAGCATACAATAGGGATTTTGACTGTATTCAAATAAAAACATAATTTTAACGAAAATACTAAAAAACACTATATTTTTCCTTATTTTTAAGGAATTTAATTAATATTTAATAAATAAAACTTAATAAAATCACTCTCAAGTCACGTGACAACAGACATCAATCAGAGCGCATGACGTCATATGTTCAGCCGCTGTCAAAAAATTTCATTGTTTGGTTAATATTTAGTGTGTAATTTATTATTATTTATTTATAGGAAACGTCAAATTACATGTAACTATAGCAACGACTACGAAACAACTTTTCATCACCTCAGTTTACTAACGTTTATGAGCACAGAATACGCATCTATAGGATGGTAGCTCCCGTGTAAACTTTTGAGCCTCCTTTGGTATGAACAGGTGACGTCACGCGACTAGTATTGGCGTTTTAGACCGAAATTTGAAACGGGATTTAAAATACATGATTTTTAAGGCTTGAGTTGTATTTAAATAAAAATAATAAATATTTGTGGCAATATTAGGTACTTATGCACGATTTAAAACACTTTCCTAAAAATAGTCAACATCCCTATTATAGTTATAAATTAATTTAAAAATTCTATATAATATAAATTAACAAAAAAATTACTTAGGAAATTAGATATCTCTCTGAACTGGAGATATTAGTAAGTATAAGCTTTTAATGGCGAACAATTCTGTTGACTAATACAAAATCTTTATAACACTAAGAAAACAAATTTTAGGCAATATACTAAAGAACTAAAATGTGCTTATTGCTGTACTGAATTATATCAAAGGTTCACGAGTACGCAGAAATAAGAAGTATCTGAAGTAACCCAAACCCTAGGGGCGATAGTGATAATATTCTGCATATTACTACACTCATTAAAAAGATATACTAAATATATATTTTGACTTTTACAATGACGTCCAATTTTTAAACTAATTAATTCTTAACATCTGTCTTTAGTCACGCAGAAACTAAATGCACTTTTCTTATTAAAATAAATATTTACAGTAACTGATTTACTATATTCATATCCATATTAATAAATGATTGTTAATATTCATAGGTATTTGGATTGACAAGACTTGTTTAAAAATAATTCTTTAATATTTTTGTACAACGTTTCGTCTCTCTCGAGACTTCTTCAGGTACTAAAATTAGAACACAAAAAATTTTTTGTGTTCTAATTTTAGTACCTGAAGAAGTCTCGAGAGAGACGAAACGTTGTACAAAAATATTAAAGAATTATTTTTAAACAAGTCTTGTCAATCCAAATACCTATGAATATTAACAATCATTTACAGTAACTGTGATATAATGTGAAAATGCAAAAGTATTGAACTAGAAATTATAGTCAAAGCATAAGTATCCTGAATCCAAAATATCTTAAGATAATAAAACTTTATTGACGATAACTCATAATAACACATGTTTATACAAACCATTAACTATGTATTCATCTTGTAAAATAAAATGTGTTATAATGCTTCTTTATGGGCTATTAAACAAGAATTCTATCTTTGAAATGTCACAAAACATATTATTTTTACACTGATTATTTGCAAGGCTAAATCTTAACATTCTTTCAAAAAAATGTGAGAGAAGTATAACAAATCTAACAAAGAAAAAGAAACCATAAAACACTTTTCTTTAACACATTTTTCACTAATCGCGTCAGCATCATCAAGAGATGATACAAACTCATCTCCTGGTGATGATGCGTCGAGAAATGTTCCAGAGTTTTGGCGTTTTTGGGCGACTTTTTTCATTGTAAATAATTATTTAAAAAAAATTATCAACTTACCAGTCTGAACATTTTGAGTTAATTTTTTTTTTGTTATCACTTGAACAAACTATTTCGATTATTTGATGGTTCGAACAACGCCTTGGGCGGTATTTATACTGTTTGTATTTCAAAGATGGGTAGTAATACGCGGCAATCTTTTTGTCTCTTTCCAATCATATCTAAACTATACACAATAAGAGAGAGCACAAAACAGTGTGCTTAAATGCAACCTCTTCAGTAACGTAACATCAAAACGTGCTATGTTTAACAATAGCAATGTCTTAACAGTTGGTCAGCTGCTTTATTATGAATTCAATTAAATGTGGTATCAATACTGGTAATGAAACTGAAGAGGGAGATTTTCGTTATAACATGAAATGATTACAAATACAAATAAAAAAAACCCGGGTCGCAGTGCCAAAACCCTGCCGACAATATAGTGTATTTGATAATACAGGCAGTGTGGCTCTATAATGCGAACTTATGTTGGTTTTTTGGCAAAATAAAAAATTTGACTCCTTAATACACCCCTTAAAATAACATTTATTTTCTTAATTGCAATATTATTATCAATCGAACTTCTATACCAAATTATATACAACTTTCAGTAAATAATTCACTATCTGTAAAGTAGTGTTTTCATAAAACTCCGGTCCTGTCGGGCCGATTTTATTAAAATTTTAGGGATACTTTTTAATTACTACTGGAGGGTTAAATGTCAATTTTGAAACGATTCTGAGAATTGTTTCGGTATTTTGGGGCCCAAAAACATTTTTCAACCCCTAAAAACTACCCTTAAAATGGCCCGATTACGCCCATTTTAAATAGGCTTCTTGCGGTGATGGATTTTAACACGTGGGCCAAATTTCGTTAAAATCAATTAACTCTTTCGAAAGTTATTGCCCGCACACTTATATATATATATATATACATATAAATATATATATATACATATATATATACATATATATATACATATATATATACATATATATATACATATATATATACATATATATATAAACATTTTTAAAAATGGTGCCAAAGTGTTTAGGAGGTTATGAAACGTCGAGAAATTTTGGTCCGACACCTAGGTCCCGCCATCCGACCGATGCCAATAGTGTATGTTGCCATATGGCAAATACACTAATTAGTTAATGAAATAATTACAATTTTGTAATTATTTCATTAACTAATTTGTATTTGTAATCATTTCAGCTCTGCCCGAAGAAGTTGAAATCATTTAACGAAACGTCGCAATTTTTTAATTTAGTTTACCTATATTAAATTTGATTTGTCCAATTTCCCGTTAAAAAATAAAAAAAAAACTTATTAATTATAATGGACGTGAACAATTTTGAGAGTTTTTAACAAACTTTATAAAAAAGATTTTTTTAATTTTGTTACCCATCTCTAGCATTTGTGAATCGATTTTGATTATCCTTTTTCTGTTTGGTAAGTTCACAGCGGTCTTAAATAAATGTCACCCAAACCGATTCAGCAGTTTTCTTTTCTAGTTTATTGAGAATAATAGCTATTGTCTGCTATAATTGTTAAGAAACATTCATTGTTGTAGCACTATACTAGAAAAATGTATTATTCCAACACGTCACCGTCTGGATTTAAACCAGAATCTTTCCACTTTCGCGGCGGAATGAGTTAATCAAATTATAGGAGACAATAGCTATTACTTATTTCTATTCTCAATTAATTCAGCAAGTACGTAGCTATAAGCGTATGAAAAATATCTACTAATATTTTCTAGTTTAGTAAGAAAATATTAAGGAAGAAGACTGATAATAACGTGCACCCAAAGTAAAAAATAATTTTTTGTTTTAAATATTGAACTCTCTTCAAAAGTGTAAAATAACAAAGTTTTGAATGCATCTATTTTTGGTAAAGTATCAGATTGTGCTTTGACAAAGCCACTTTCAGTCATCGTTCTAAATGATTTAATGCTACTATAAATTGCACACTAATGAAAAACACTACAGAAGCACAAATAAAACAATTTTTCATTCAGTAACCATATAAACAGCGACGCCTATAAATCCGATGTGGAATTTGACGTCACGACCAATGGTGATGCGTTTCGCAAATTCGAATTCCCGTCGCATATTTTGCATTTTTTAATTAATATTTTATGCAATTAAAAACAAACTAAATAAGGAAATAATGGTTCAGATATAATTTCAGGACAATATGGATTCAGGGGAAAAAAATCAATTCAATTTAATCCAAATGCATATTCCCTATTACGATTATCGTTTTATGTAATATCGAACGTAACAACAATAACAGAACTTCAGCTTATTATAGGCATGTTTGTGCATACAATCAGGTGATTATCATTTGTTATAATAATAACTGGACATGCTTAATTATTACATAAGGCCACGTGTGTTGCGAAAATCGATAATGTATTCGAAAGGCGAATCTCTCCGCGAGGTGACAAAACTGGAAGCATTATGCACAAAGTAATTCAATATGAGTCAGAACTCAGACGACCTGTGATGGTTTTTATTATTGCACCATCTGATACTATCAGAATACTATCGATTTAACCTTCCAAGTATGTCTTCGGATTGAGGGAAAACATTTCTTTTTTACGAAAAATTCTCAAAGGAAACTTTGGTTGACTTGAAACAAGCAATTCGGCAGTGAAAACTGCAATAATACTATTTATTAGTGTATTAGTAATATGACACATACACCAGGGGCGTAACTACCGCCGTATCTGCCGTATCAATTATACGGGGCCCCCGGGCCACAGGGGCCCCCAACGTGCTTAAGCAAAAATTAATAAAAACTTCCCAATTTTTTTTTATTTCAGAAATGACAAAAGTCAAAAAAAACAATTTCTTTTTTTCCCTCGTAAAGCGTGCATTCAAAAGTTGGCAACACACTACATCGGTTATCGCGGGCTGCGGGATTTCCCCGTTTAGGTCATTTACTTCAACGGGGGAAGGGCCCCCAAACAAATTTTTATACGGGGCCCCGCCAAGGCACGCTACGCTTCTGACATACACTATTGGCGTCGGTCGGATGGCAGTACTTAGGGGTCGGAGCAAAATTTTATAGCATCCTGAACACTTTAGCACCTAATAACTTTCGAAAGAGTTAATTGATTTAACTGAAATTTGTTGGAATCCATCATCGACGAAGCAAATTTAAAATGGGGCCAATCGAGTTATTTTACGGGTAGATTTTAGGGGTTGAAAGACGTTTTTGTGCCAAAAATACCGAAAAAAAATTCAGAATCGTTTCAAAATTGACATCTTACCCTTAACCAATAATTAAAAAGTATCCCAAAATGTTAATAAAATCAGCCCAACAGAATTTAGAAATGTTATGAAATACTAGTTTGCAGATTATTTACTGAAGAATGTATTTAATTGGGAGTAGATGTTCCATTGATAATAATATTACAATTAAGAAAAGAAATATTGAGGGGTGTATTAAGGGATTAAATTTTTTATTTTGCCCAAAAACAAGCCTATGCTCACATGCCTGTATTAATAAATACGCTACATTGTCGACAGGCTTTGGCATTGCGATCCGAGTTTTTTATGAAGTAAATAAATTCAATTGTATAAACCAGGAGCATACGAGAAGGTTCTATAGGCTGTATTTCATGACGGTGGAGTGTCATTACCGGACAGCGACTAGTTATCGTAAACAATTGCGAAAAATTTGCTTCGATAAAACACACGCATATTTTTATCATATTCAATATACTAATTTCAATAACTCGTTTTATTACAATATAATATGTAAATCAATATCCTGGGGACATAAGTGAACCTACACTACTTATCAACAACTTGATCTTATACCGGATGTGGTTGATCAATATCGGATATGGCGTAAATTACTCAACAATTTCGCAAAAAATAAAATTTACGAACTTGTTTTCATTTTTAACAAAACGAACGCCCGTATAATGTAAATTATCTTGATGATATAATTTATGGGTTTTAAGGTGACATACATTTTGTTAGTGTATTAATTATTTTATTGAATTCGCAAAATAATTTTACAATAATTGTAATGCACATCAGGAATTATTCTACTTGGAAAATCAATGCTAGATTGGATGCAGAGAGACAATTTATAGATTATAGACGCTCGACAACAGAGGTCTTTAGCGTTTAGGCTATGAGCACAGGATAGTATTTGTTTCAGACAGAAATAAAAAAAGTAACAGAGAAATATTAAAAATCTATACTTATTGGTGAATGGTGACGATGGGTCAGTCAATGATCACTAAAATTGTCTAAACATATAATCTTTAGGTTACGAACCTCGTCTGCAGTACACGGTATGCCTACGAGTACTGCAGTTTCATGAATCGATTTTTTCATACCGTGTCAAAAGAAGCGTTACTTAAAAAAATGTAAGCATCGAGGAAAAGGAATTTTATATTTATTTGTGCAATTTTCAAAAGCCTGACCTGGTTAGTTCCAAACAAGGTCGACCAGATCATTATGATCTTTAAGAAATTATTATATCTGAATAAGTCACACACACGCACACGTCTAGTCGACATATAAAAGGCAGAACATGTATCGATTTCAACCGTCAGTTTGAGTTGCACGCATCTTGTGCTTGCATCAACTAAATATTTGGATCATTTTCAACTCCCGGCCGACATAAAGAAGGTTGTCGGGTGTCTCTGCCTACGTGAAGAGACCGATTTTGATTCAATTTTCTTTAATTCATAACTTCCAGTTGCCAAATCCAGGTCAATTAAAAAATAACAAACAGTGGGTCAGTCGTATATTAGGACTCTACTAAGTGCAACATTTGAGGTCCACATGACCAACTTCCCTAGTATGATCTTAATATATTAGACCCGAGAAATCAATTTAAAAAAATACTTAAATACACTTTTTGCAGGCTTTTTGTTTAACCACAAAAAAAATGAAAATAACTGGACGGCTTTTGAAGAAATTTCATTCAGAACATATTGACGTTAAGGCTGTCGGAACGCTCTGAATTTAAGTCAAAAATAGAGCTTCGGCTGTCAACTGATTGTAGACTTATTCGTCAACATTCTGCAAAAAATCTTTCTCTATAAGGAAGATAAAGCACAAATCTAGGTCTCTAATGGACTACTTTTGTAATTTATGTACGATTTACTAGAAAAAAGTTGGCATTAATTGTGCTAAAAAAACACACGTTTTCAATGTCACACTACGACCTTATTCGTACTTATTTCACAAAAATGTTCCATCACAAACCTAAAGTGACTCTTCCTTTTTCGGAAAAGTTTTTTAAATCTTTAAAACATTTCCACAAATTAGAATAATCAGTTGACAGCGGCACCCTTGCAATAACATTTTTTAGCCTCGTAGTTGGCACCAGCCAAAAATTGAAACGTGCGGATGATTTGAGCGAGACAGAGCTAAAGAAAGTCACAACCACAATGTGTCTTTTGCCTACCTCACCCCTTTCCGCTGGGTCTTAGCACAAACAAAATTCAGAGTGTTCCGACAGCCTTAATGTGATCCGATTGACTCTTGGTTCCCTAATAACATTTTCCATTGGAGAGATTTCGTGTAAAATCTACTTTTTGCAGTTTTTTTGTTAAAACAAAGAACGACTGAACTGATTTTGAAAAAAATTCTTTCAGATCATATTTACGTTAATACGCGTCGATTAGCACCGAGATTTCTTCTTAGAAAGAAATAACTCACACAGATAGTTAGAGAGAGACCGAGAGAGAGAGAGAGATTTATAAAAAAAACGTTTCGTTTTTCGGATCGATTACAATAACTCCTCAATGTTAAAAAATGAACATTTTCCATTGGAGAGATTTCGTGTAAAATCTACTTTTTGCAGGCTTTTTGTTAAAACAAAGAAAGACTGAACTGATTTTGAAAAAAATTCTTTCAGATTATATTTACATTAATACGCGTCGAGTAGCACCGAGATTTCTTCTTAGAAAGAAATAACTCACACAGATAGAGAGAGAGAAAGAGAGAGAGAGAGAGAGAGAGAGAGAGAGAGAGAGAGAGAGAGAGATTTACTTATTATAGTATAATTGAATTTGTATATATATGTATTTTTCAGACCCTGCCAAAGACTAAATAAAGTAGTCGAAACGTAGCAAGATTAACAATAACACGATTGTTTTGTATTATTAATCCAAATACCTGAGATTTATTATTGAATTATAATAATAATTTTGGATGCGATATAATGTCTAATTTATAAAAAAAAATCGTTTCGTTTTTCGGATCGATTACAATAACTCCTCAATGTTAAAAAATGAACTGATGCTGGGCGCAAATGGCTGTGACCGTGAAAAAATTAAAAAACGAAAAAAAATTGATTCAGCGTTACACAACTAAAAGCTCTTTGAGCAAAAAGCCATACAATTTAGTATAATAGGCTGATATAACCAAGCACAGACATTAATTAGGAGATACAATGATAGAAATCTATTCACAACAAAGTTAATTATGGAAATTATGCAATTAGATGTTCAAAACAGATTACACTTGAAATGGAAAATGTAATTATAATTGATCTAATAATACAATATTTGAATTTCAAAAGGACTAAGGATCATCTAATTCAGTAGATAATGTTTTCCTGGTATGAGTTAATTTTAGATTAATTAATTAATTTCGTAATCAAACGTGACTTTTATGTAACACAACATAAACTATGGTCTGTCCTGAAATAGAATAGATTATCTAATAAACGCAATGGCAACTATGTACGAATATACTGCACCCCAGATTTGTAACTTATGTTGGCAGCACTAAACAAATTTTTAGGCTTTTTTCAGTTCGTATGGGTGAAAAAAATACGCACAAATTAAATTTATGTTATGTTAAACCGTAAGCTTAGCCCATAACAATCGTGGGAACGTTATTTTTTAATCGAGGTTATACAGTTCGACCCGTATTTTTTTTATTATCATTTTGTATGTACCTTCCGCGATAATTTCATCAGTTGTGAACTGACTTGAAAAATGTTGATGCCATTTTGTTTAGAATTTTATTCGATTGGTACCATAAAGTTTTTCTTGAAATCGGTTCATCCGTTTTTGAATATTTTTTATAGTTGTGTCACATTTAGTGAACTACATTGAACCAAACGTGCAATCTTTAAGCCATATTAGAAGAATGGTACATATTTCTACTTTATTTTGAAGCACATCAAAGATTGAATAAGTTTTATCATAGAAAACAGAGTTTTCCGAAACGTGAGTAAGTGCATTTGACCAACTGTGGTGCGATAGAGGGGGTGTCTTAAACAGCTGTTAAACAGTTGCCTTAAATGTTCTTTATCGAAATGTTTTAAGCCTCCTTGACTTTGCCGCAACCGAGTACAAAAAGATTTTTTCCTTATATCCGGTCAAAAGTATGTACTTTCTTTCGGCTTCGATTTTAAGGTAGAAAGTCTAACGTTTATGCACTGCTGGAATTACTCGCACGCCGTCTATAACAGCGGCCGAAACAGTTTTCTCGTGCCACTGATACGAAAGTACGTACTTTCGACCCGGTATAAAGAAAAATAGTATACACAACACGGTCAGAAAATTGCAATTTTCTGCTCTTGTGGTGTAATAAACTATTAAGGCTGTCGGAACGCTCTGAATTTAAGTCAAAAATAGAGCTTCGGCTGTCAACTGATTGTAGACTTATTCGTCAATATTCTGCAAAAATTCTTTCTCTATAAGGAAGATAAAGAAGAAATCTAGGTCTCTGATGGACTACTTTTGTTATTTATGTACGATTTACTAGAAAAAAGTTGGCATTAATTGTACCAAAAAAACACACGTTTTCAATGTCATACTACGATCTTATTCGTACTTATTTCACAAAACTGTTCCATCACAAACCTAAAGTGACTCTTCCTTTTTCGGAAAAAAATTTTAAATCTTCAAAATATTTCCCAAACTCAGAGTATTCAATTGACAGCGGCACCCTTGCAACAACATTTTTTAGCCTCGTAGTTGGCACCAGCCAAAAATTGAAACGTGCGGACGATTTGAGCGAGACAGAGCTAAAGAAGGTCACATCCACAATATGTCTTTTGCCTACCTCGCCCCTTACCGCTGGGTCACAGCATAAACAAAATTCAGAGCGTTCCGACAGCCTTAAAGGCGTTATAAAGACAATTTTTAACAAAAGTATGCACGCAATATGACATAAAAAACAAAAGTAATTAATCATTCTCGCGTCGTATTTGTATCACGCTCGATTTCACTGACTTTATTACGGCACGCCAGACAACAACAATGAGTCCATCCTTTTCACTAGACAACAATTACATCAACAGTCGACACATCTATCCATCTTTAACGTCATGTACTAAAGCAGCTATGTTCAACGTTTTTTTTAACGAAACTTTTTTTATGTGTTTTAAGGTAGTACCCTCGCGACAGTCAGTAAAAAGTTTATGCTGGTTTATGCAGTACATGTAGTTGAGAGTTGTTATTAACAAGCCCAATAATTTTTGCAGATTCTGTACTAATTTCAGCCAATCCCGAGCGAGATATCTGGCAACACTGTCGGAGCGTTAAAATATTTTATAGTACACTGTAAAAATTGAGGTAGATTACATGTATAATCCGCTAGTCCATATAATGTCAGCGATTATTCTGGTAATCGTACACACTATATGGAATGCTACACGTTTTCCTGTAAATTTACATATAAGTAGTTGTGTGGTCCATATTAAATACAATTATGTAATATTTTAAACAGAAAAATGTAATTTTTCAAAAAATATGCGTAAAATTCCCTAACCCATACCCTACAATTTTACATATGTTAATGTAATATTTGTGTAAAATAATACCTATTTAAATGTAAAATTACATACAAGAAGATTTTTGAATATAATTTTTATACTCAGTACTAGACATTTTGTACAGTGTATGTATGCATGCTCACTTTATAACTTGTTTGACGGATTAGATAAGATGCGTTGTTGCCAGATCGATGCTGAAATCTGGTAAATTTTCCATTATTATTTATTAAATATCTCTGAAACTGTGTTGTAACTGTTAATGAGACTACTTTAAAAAAATTGTTTGATTGTTAGTTAACGTTACTTTAGTTTTTTAAAAACATCCTAAGAAAAGTTTCTGAAATACAAAAATATTTGTCGGTAAATTTTTCGATATCCCGTATACCGTAATGTATAAGAGCCTCAAAAACTCGAACTTTGGAATTTAATATCTCTGAAACTGTGTTGTTCAAAAATTTCATTCTGCGCCAATCGATGCAGAATTACATAAACATTATTCTGGCTAAATTTCAAACAAATCCTAAGAAAACGGGTTTGGCGAGGGTACTACCATAACATATAAGTACAGTCGAATCTGTAGTTCAAGGACCACGATCTCTTTTTCGCTTATGACGGTTTTTCACTAATCCGAGTAATCTAGGTTTATTTGGACTTGGTACCAATATGTCTTTTTAAACAGAAGATTGCGTTAACACGGATAAATAGTTTTCACACGACTACAATAGCACGATGCTCATCTTTTCTTCGTGACAAAAGAGGTGCAATGGCGTCTAGTCTTCATTTCCTACTGTGCTTTTTTATGTAACAAAATGTCGCAACGGCATTTTAACAAGAAGGTAGCCTATCGGTATGTAGAATTGAGAGTTATTGATACCACTACTATTTATGCATTTCAAGGGTCCAGTATATAAAGATAACCCACCTTGACCATCGATTAACACTTGTATCCTGTACGTCCAATCTAGATCAACCACATATCTATCAATTACCAAGTTGTGCAAAATGAATTCAGTCAAAACGGTAAGCTATTTTTATTTAATTGTAAAATATTGATACTTATATAAAAATGATTTTTCGGGAAAAAGGACTTTTTTTTAAATAAACACTTAATTTTTTATTTACAGCGACGTTTCGTTCCTTGTTTGGAACTTTATCAAGCTTTAATAACTATTAAATGTTTTGATTAAGTAGATATAAAGGTAAATATACACATTTAAATATAAATTTGAGTTTAACAATTATTAATAAAAAGTTTATAATAATTCCGTTTTTAAAAAAAATGTTTTTACAGTTGATGTTCAAATTAATAAATTAATAATTAAATTAATAAATAATAAATAATACTAATTAAATTAATAAATAAATAATTAATTATTAATTTGAACATCAACTGTAAAAACATTTTTTTTAAAAACGGAATTATTATAAACTTTTTATTAATAATTGTTAAACTCAAATTTATATTTAAATGTGTATATTTACTTTTATATTTACTTAATCAAAACATTTAGTAGTTATTAAAGCTTGATAAAGTTCCAAACAAGGAACGAAACGTCGCTGTAAATAAAAAATTAAGTGTTTATTTAAATAAAAAAAAGTCCTTTTTCCCGAAAAATCATTTTTATATTAATTACAAAGGACAAAAAATAAATAAAGTCAATTAATACTTATACTTTGTACAACATAATGTTAATTAAAAAATCGATTTTATTACAATTTTTTCACGTAATACTGTGCCATCTTTAAACAAAGTTTAGGTTAAGATTTTTATTTAACAGAGACTGTGTTGTACAAAACAATTGTAGAGTATGAATAAAAAATAATAGTTTAAAAAAACTAAAACAGCACGCTTTTATGAACTAAAAAATGCAAAATAATTTGACAACAAAATTAGCTTGAGAAATTTCCTAGGATAACCTAGATGGCACAGGATCGAAAAAAGAAAGCAAATACTGAACTATGTAAATTGCATTTATTTCTAACGTTTCGGCAATCTTTTTGCCATCTTCAGAGAGTCAATGCGTCCAGTTGTTCAGTATTATTGTGATAATAAAAATAAGATATGAATCTAACATCACGATAAAAATGTAATTATTAAAAACTATTTTACTAAAAATTTTTTTATAAAAAGTGTTATCAGTTAAAAACTAAAGAATAATAATAATAACAATAATAACAATAATACTGAACAACTGGACGCATTGACTCTCTGAAGATGGCAAAAAGATTGCCGAAACGTTAGAAATAAATGCAATTTACATAGTTCAGTATTTGCTTTCTTTTTTCGATCCTGTGCCATCTAGGTTATCCTAGGAAATTTCTCAAATTACTTTAAGGATCATCATCACTCTAAAAACAAAAAATTTTTAGAGTTATTTTTATCAACAAAATTAGCGTTACTGCAAAAAGTGTGAGGTGCTATCTACTTAAATTTTTAATAATAGCTCTACGTTTACAATTAGCTAATAAATGAAAAATGTATTACCGATATAAGGCACTCCACGCTTTTCACAGTAAAGCTGTACAGCGTGTTAGCTTGCTTGCTGCAATTTTTCAAGTGTTTTATTCTGAAGGTCGTGGTCAAGATAATGGGACAAACTTATTAAATTATTGTATTGTCATCGATCGTTGATAAGTGTGCAAAGTTTCAGTTTAATCTGACGTTTTGAAGTGGGTGAATTTCACGTTCAAAGATTCCGTTACAAACATACAGGTGAAGCTAATAAAAGCGTGTTAAAAGGAAGAACGCTATATTTAATTTAATTTAAATGGAATTTATTCGTACATCTTAATTACGTATAAATGTGTTATTTGTTTACAGCACAAAATATTAATTATCTTTTTTTCACAGATCGCATCTTTAATGATTATCGCAATATGCAGTATAACGCGTGTCCAGAGTGGATATTTAAGTCCAATTGCTGCGCCACTGGCTGCCCCTGCACCAGTAGCGTACGCTAAAACAGTTCCTTACAACGTGCCTCCATTTGCCGGTAGTGTCAGTATATTCAATAAAGTTTTGAATTACCCAGTGACACCAGCATTCGCGCCTGCGATAGCACCAGTCGCGCCAGCAATAGCACCACTGTCTCCGTTCCCACAAACGCCGTATCCAGCAAGTTACGCAGGTGCGTACGGAGCCGCTATCCCAGCGTATGCTGCGCACCCTGTCTACCACCACACGCCGTTGGCTCCGGGAATTTTGGCACCGTCCGCACACTCCAATGGTCCCATACAGTTTCCACAGACGCCGGTTGTCGGTTAGATTTTGGTGTAGTTTGGAAAAAAGAAGCCGCTCCGAAATTTGTACGTAAAACGTATGTTTATAAAATAGTGAAATTTGGAAAAAGTCTTGTGATGTTTAAAATTGCATACAATTTCCACAGACGCCGGTTGTCGATTAGATTTTGGTGAAGTTTAGAAAAAAGGAGCCGCTCCGAAATTTGGACGTAAGACTTATGTTTATAAAATAGTGAAATTTCGAAAAAAGTCTTGTGATGGTTAAAACTGCATTTAGTACTAACGTTTCGACTGATCCATAACTATAATCTATCTAGCTAATGTTTCAGGAGATTTACTCTCATTTTCACAGCTCCAATGTTATCCAAATAGTTACTAAATTAAATGGCATTTGAAACGTTAGAAATAAATGCAACTAACATCAAGATTGTTGTTTTAAATTCCTTACGCCCAAAGATAAAAGATTTTCTTTCGATATTTCACATCAGAATTAACCATTATAAGTAGCAATTCATCCAAAGTAAAAGGATTTCTGTAATTTTGTTTTCTTGCGGAATTTTTGGGATATTTGTTTTTCCACAGAATAAAATTGGGTCTGATTGTTTTTTATGTAGCTATGCTCGAATTACGATTAAAGTAGGTATCATTCAAAATAAATACGCGACACAAACTACCAGTAAAAGCACGTTTTTGTATATTTTTTTAAGAAATAAAATACTTCCAAATTAAATAAATTAAGCCATCGCCGAAAATGAGAGCACAGCTCTCGAAATGTACATCCGTTAATAAAACAAAATTGTCGTATTTTTTTATGTAGTGTCGACCACAGTGGACTTAATATTTTTTTTGTTGTCAAAAGGCGATTAAAATCGGAGAGCCATCGCAATATTTTCTTTTAATCATACTAATTAAACAATTTCCGGGAAAAACATCACATAGCATTTAATAAATTAAAGATTTTTGTTAGAAAAATTACCGGTCATCCTACTTATTTAAGGCTAGACATTTTTTGGGGGAAATTATAATATTAATTTGAATCCTTCAAGTCTTGCCTTTTAATCTCCGCCTAAACTCGTTCATAAACGCCACATCTAAAGCCATTTTATTTTGTAATGTAATTCACAAAGGGAAATTTCAAATTCACGGAAACGAATCATTTAAATTAGTAATAATAATAATAACGAATTTTAGATGTTCAGTGAAGATACATAACTAGTAATGAAACTAAGATAAACTTAAGATATTTTTAAAAAATCAGAAATAATAGTGGTGCAATTGATAAAGTGTAGCTGGTCTATAAGCAATTGTTTGAGGTTATTTTTTATTTATTGATGTTTGGATCATATTTATTTCTTGTATCATGAAATACATATGCTTATTCAACTGAGTTTCCAAGTAGTTCTTGTATTTTTTAATAAAACACCACACATTTCCGGATAAAAATGGCATTTGTGTTTTAATGTAGTTGAAAAAGTTCGTACCAATTAACAACGAAATTTCAAGTTGTCAATTTAATTTTAAATTCTGTTCCAGAGAATGGAGTTATCTTCCCAAATGACTGATGTGTCGAGTTCCAGGAACAATTTATCTCCACAGATAAATTAACTTTTTTTATCAATAATTTTACGTATAGAAATAATAAGTGCTTTGTTTATTATGTGAACTGTTTTTTGTTTCCTATTTTATGTAACTTTTGTAAATACGCGTTTATCATTTTAATTTTAAGTAATTTTGGATTTTATTTGTATGTTTTTTTATATATATTTTGTATATTATGAACAATGAAATAAATAAAGAAAAATAAGTACATATTGTCATTTCTTTTGACTAGACGCGCGTCAAGCTTAAGATAATACAATTTTGTATTCACAGGGGCTGACCCCCTCCCCCCTTGGTACTTTATTATACGCTCCCGATTGAAGTTTTTGCGCCATATTTAGGTAATAAATTGAATATATGAATTGCTTCTAGACCCAGATAATAACAGTTGGTTTTAAACATACCATTAAACCAAAATAAAAAAAAGAAAATCATACTTTTTTAACTAAAGAGTCTATTAAATTTCATTCAACATTTTTTTTTAAAGTAAAAGTCCAGTCAAATATGTTAATGAAAGTGACCTTGACAGCCCTTGAAAATATTGGTACCGTTCTAAAATGGTCGCATAACAAGTAGGTATTGCATAGACAACATTGCTCTAATTTTAATCTGAATTAACCTTAAATATCCAAATAATTACCATAATACCATTAATAATTAGTTACCGATGCATAGCATGTTAAGGTCAATAGAAGCCAACGGCACAAGGTGTAGAACGTACGTAATTTTTCAACGGTTGTCTTTTTTATTTTACACCCTCTGTGGATCTTTAAATTTCTATACGCAAATATATAAGCAGTTGACTTTGTCGACTTTATTACATAAATTCTGTCAAAAGCTAATATTTGATACGACAAAACAAATATCAGATTTGTTTTCAATTAAGCCCCGGAATGAATCGACCAGAATCATTTTTTATTTTAATCGGGTGCACACGTGTTTAAAAAAAACATAACACAAGAATCATTAATATTTTTCGGTTTTTTGATAAGCTGAAGTAATTTTTTCCGAACAACGCTTTTAGTAAATTAAATGTCATAATTGAGGTCGGCGATTCTCAGAAACTATTATTAGTGTATTTGCCATATGGCAACATACACTATTGGCGTTGGTCGGATGGCGGAACCTAGGTGTCGGACCAAAATTTCTCGCCGTTTCATAACCTCCTAAACACTTTGGCACCATTTTTAAAAATGTTTATATATATATATATATATATATATATATATATATATATATATATGTGTATGGACAATAACTTTCGAAAAAGTTAATTGATTTTTTAACGAAATTTGGCCCACGTATTGAAATCCATCACCGCCAGAAGCCTATTTAAAATGGGCGTAATCGGGCCAGGGGTTGAAAAATGTTTTTGGGCTCCAAAATACCGAAAAAATTCTCAGAATCGTTTCAAAATTGACATTTAACCCGTTAGTAGCAATTAAAAAGTGTCCCTAAAATTTTAATAAGATTGGCCCAGCCGGACCAGACTTACAAATTTTTTGAAAACACTAATTTGTAGATAGTAACTTATTTATTGAAGGGTGTAGACGTTAGATTGATAATAATATTGCAATTGAGAAAAAAATGTTCTTTTAAGGGGTGTATTAAGGAGTAAAATTTTTTGTTTTGCCCAAAAACCAACTTAAGTTCGCATAATAAAGCCACACTGCCTATATTAGCAAATACACTATATTGTCGGCAGGGTTTTGGCACTGCGACCTGGGTTGTATTATTATTAGTGTATTTGCCATAAGGCAACATACACTATTGGCGTCGGTCGGATGGCGGGACCTAGGGGTCGGACCAAAATTTCTCGCCGTTTCATAACCTCCTAAACACTTTGGCACCATTTTTAAAAATGTTTATATATATATGTATATATATATATATATATTTATATATATACGTATATATATATATATATATATATATATATATATATATATATATATATATATTATAGAATGCTAATTCCCGTCGTAAAAGCGAGGTCTAGAGTACCCGGATCCATAGCGACAACTCCCGTAACTCTAGGACAACATTTGGCTTCAAAAATTGAAAAATAAAAATTTGAGCGTGTATGACCCCCTTTAGTGTTTGAATTTCATTATACATACGAATGCAACCCCAAATCGTTATTGTTTTTAAAGAAAATAAAAGAAATCGTTTATTACTAAACAACAGTCAAGGTTACAGAATTTAGTTTTTATAGAAAAAAAAAATATAACAGCTGAGGATGATAAATTTTATATTATAAAAATTTGTGTATAATGACGCGAACTTGCATTGAAAAAGGGAGACATTGGTTTCAAATGGCTCGTTGTGAAACAGAGAATCTATGTTTTTGTATAGTGAGAGAGAACGGTGAGGATATATACAGAATATTCTTGTCTAGTTACGTTTGGTTTAAGCCGGTATTTTGTAGATAATTGTGAGAGAACATTGGACGGCTGGCCTCTGGTCTAGCTAGAGATTGACAGATTAGCGTGTGATTTTTAACACAGCAAAATAAAATGAAATATTATTATCGCCAATAATCAATTATTTATCTCGCAAATTTCGATTGTTATTATCTGTCGCTAACCTGGAGGTGTATCGTTCTAGTTGCCGTTATTGACTCCCGTTTATTCGTATCTATCCAGAGATTCTATCCCGTTTATCGTAATTCCCGTATTTTCCTGGATTTCTGGATTTTTGGATAAATTCAATTGTTGGTTATTGTTGCGAGCGTTGTTAGGGAGTGTAAGCTTTCCGTGTTGCCCATTATATACCTGGATTTAGGAGCGTTTTTCGAATAGGGAATATTTACCGTGAATTATTCATCAAGGATCTTTTAGATTTTCGTACTTGTGTGGATCTGGATTCTGGAATACAGGAATACATTCCACAGTTTTCTAAAACTGTGTTACAATTATATTTTACTTCGAACATTCCTGTGCATCGGTTCCGTTTTGAATAAAATTTATTTGGCGACCTATTCCAGACTGTCCTGTCGGACTAAATAAAATTTCAGTTCGGGATTTAGGACCGAGAAAATATTCAAGGAATGTGCATTAAGTTCAGTTAAGCCACCATTCTACATGGTGTCTACCTTTAAGAATTATTACGTGATTTTGCACTATCTCTAACCTGCCAGGGTTATCCCGTTGGATTCAGCTTTAAGTTTTTCCAGGATTTGTTGCATACAGTTTATTGATTTGGTACCTGCATTCCTTATACGTTACGATCTTACGGTTAATTACCGGATTTATAATTGGATGGTTGATACGGTTATCCCAACCAAGATTAACGTTCCTGTGACGACGACGACGTCATATACAGGGTGTTCACAAAATTATGTGTTTACTTTTGCTGTGTTTTTGTTTTTTATTTCTTTGTGTCGTTTACGCATATCTCAATTAGGATTTATTCCAGTGACGTCAGAGATCATATATACAGGGTGTATGAAAATTTACGGATTAATTATCGCCCTGTGAACTGTTTCTATTTATCGCAACCCAATCTTAAGTGTATCTTGACGCTAAGAATTTAATATACCGGGTGTCCGATAATTCCCGGATGAAGTATTTTGTAAGATATGTGTTTGCGTTCTAGTCAAAAGTTTTTTTAACGTGTTATTGATATTGTTTCGTTTACCGTGTCTGGTGTCTTGCCCTTCCAGGGTTGTAGTTGAACCATTTGGGTCTAAGCTTCCTAGTCTGGACTATCTAGGTGTGGCTATTTACGATTCGTGTCCTGGCGCCCTGGTAACTCAGTCGGAGAATACGTAAATGTTTTTTTGAATATCAGAATCAAGTTTGGTCAGCTACGTGTTTTCGTGTCTTGTGATTGTTAATTTTCCGAGTGGTAGGTGGTAGGATTTTTCGGGCCGTTTTATGGTCATTCCGTTGGAATATTTTTTTGAGAACTCGTTATTTTGTGCTGTCCTTTGTGTCGTGTGGTAGGTGGTGGATTTTTAAGCGCCTTTTAAGGCATTTTCTTGAGTATAGTATATTCGCGTTTCGTATTGTGTTTGGATATTTTTTATGGATTATTTTCTAAATTTTTTAAACTAACCCCCGGCCCAGCGCCAGCTGAAGCTAGCCGCGCAACCGATTAAATTCGGATTCAGTTTAAATGGTTCTTCGGTGTTACAAATGAAAGATATTAACCCTACATCAAGTTTTATTGAACTTAGAATAATTTCGAATAAATTCGAATATCTCCGAATACTTTCGAACAACGCCGAACGACGCCTATAATATATATATATATATATATATATATGTGTGCGGGCAATAACTTTCGAAAGAGTTAATTGATTTTAATGAAATTTGGCCCACGTATTGAAATCCATCACCGCAAGAAGCCTATTTAAAATGGGCGTAATCGGGTCATTTTAAGGGTAGTTTTTAAGGGTTGAAAATTGTTTTTGGGTCCCAAAACACCGAAAAAATTCTCCGAATCGTTTTAAAATTGAAATTTAACCCTCTGGTAATAATTAAAATGTGTCCCTAAAATTTTAATAAAATCGGCCGGACAGGACCGGATTTACAAATTTTATGAAAACACTATTTTGCAGATAGGGAATTTTTTACTGAAAGGTGTATATAATTTGGTATATAGGTTCGATTGATAATAACAGTGCAATTAAGAAAAAAAAATGTTATTTTAAGGGGTGTATTAAGGAGTAAAACTTTTTATTTTGCCCAAAAACCGACTTAAGTTCGCATAATAAAGCCACACTGCCTGTATATCAAATACACTATATTGTCGGCAGGGTTTTGGCACTGCGACCCGGGTTTTTTATTATTATTAGTGGCCAACGCAAAATCGACGCACGACGCACTGTTGTTAGATTTTTTGTTTTAGTTATGTCAATTTAGAAATGAACATTTTTCATGCGTGGATGAGTAGATAAAAATGTAAAAAATTTATTTTACAAAGTGTAAAGTTAATTTCCAGATGAAAAAACATAACAAAGGCTTATTCAATTTAACATCATATGTTATATAGCAGTGTAGAATTTATTTAGTAGGGATGTGGGACTCGGAGATTTTCATTATAAACTCGAATAATTTATAAATACTACTTATACTTTCGAATTGAGGAGTTAGGGGAAAATGCACATACAAAAATACCTATTAAAAAAAGCCCACAACTGAAAATTAAAAAAAAAAACAATCAGACATTCGCTATAGTTTTCCTGTAATCTTTTATAAAATGCTTTAAGCGAAGTGCTTTAAGCATTACAAGTGCTTAAAGAATTATTACAAACATTAGGTTCCCAACCTTTCTTTTTTAGTTACTTAAAAAGCAGAGAGTCAATGCTGTCCAGTTTATAAAATACTGAACAACTGGACAGCATTGACTCTCTGAAGATGGCATAAAGATTGCCGAAACGTTAGAATAAATGCAATTCACATATCTCAGTATTTGCTTTTTTTCGATCCTGTGCCACCTAGGTTCTTCCTAAGAAATTTCTCAATAACCTTCAAGGATCATCATCACTCTAAAAACATTTTTTAGAGTTATCTTTTGCACGAGCACTAAGCTCTCAGCGTTGCCCACCTCTATGACAGACATATTTTTTGGTGCGTAATGAACCAAAAAAGCGTGAAAGTGTTAATTCAAAAATTTGAAAAAAAAAACTTTTTAAAGTATTTTCTCTATACTCATACCACTCGACCGGTAATCCCTGATATTCTGAAATTTTTGAAAGTTTGCTGACCTTAAAACAGTATCCGGAATTTTCAACACGAAATACTTCAGTGAAATGTTTCAAAGTTTCGAAGGAAAATCTAGTTAGGTAATTTATCAAGCAGTCAGAAATTATTATACAAAACGGAGATACATGATGAAGTAGCAGTTCTCAACAGATGGCATTATGAAAATATACCGCTCTTCTACTAAAGAGGATTGAGCGGTCGTCAAATAACCGACATTACCGCAAGCGAAGCCACGTGTAAAAACTATTGTGAATGAATAAACGAAAAACTTGCAGATTTTTAAATTGAATAAAATAAATCGTTTAATTTATTTATACTTTTATCATTCCAACCCTTAATGGGTTGGAATGATAAAAGTATAAATAAATTAAAACGATTTATTTTATTCAATTTAAAAATCTGCAAGTTTTTCGTTTGTGCTGAGACCCAGCGGTAAGGGGCGAGGTAGGCAAAAGACATATTGTGGGTGTGGCCTTCTTTAGCTCTGTCTCGCTCAAATCATCCGCACGTTTTAATTTTTGGCTGGTGCCAACTACGAGGATAAAAGATGCAATTGCAAGGGAGCCGCTGTCAATTGATTACTCTAATTTTTGGAAATATTTTGAAGATTTAAAAAACTTTTCCGTAAAAGGAAGAGTCACTTTAGGTTTGTGATGGAATAGTTTTGTGAAATAAGTACGAATAAGGTAATAGTGTGACATTGAAAACGTGTGTTTTTTTAGCACAATTAAAGCCAACTTTCTTCTAGTAAATCGTACATAAATTGTAAAAGTAGTCCATTAGAGACCTAGATTTGTCCTTTATCTTCCTTATAGAGAAAGAATTTTTGCAGAATGTTGACGAATAGGTCTACAATCAGTTGACAGCCGAAGCTCTATTTTTGGCTTAAAATTCAAAGCGTTCCGATAGCCTTAATGGTACTAATTTAGGTCAAAATTGTTAAGGACTAACTTTTTATTTATCAATTAGAATTTTCTACATTAATAATAATCAAAAACTTACATTGAATTGCAATCGACTGTAGACTTTAACAACTTGTGCAGCGCTCTTTTAAGACGAAAAAAATCCACACTTTCTCATTGTAATCGTAAAAAGTTTATCACAAATTGTTTTTTTTTTAAAACTATAAAATAATTAACAACTGAAAACTAAATCACAAATGTGGTACAAAACAAATTTTAAAGAAAAAAATACAAAACCACACAGACACTTAAATCCAATAAAGCGTACATATTTTTTGAAGTCCTTTAAGAAAATATAATGACCAAAAATTAAATCAAAATCACAGAGTAAGATACGAAACACTCTATTCAGAAATCACGCTGCAACTAAAAATTCTCAGCAGGTCATTTTTCAAACGTGAATTGTCCTGTAGATTACATAATTATGAAATCGATCATTCAATTTAAAAAACCAACAACGCTGTTTCATTTATTTCACTTTTATAATATTGGTAAAAACTTTATAAATATTTATACAGAGTGTCCTCTTTATATTTTTGTCTTTTAAAATAAAAATACGTAGTATCATTTGAACTAGAAACTAACTGAATGAAATTTTTTAAGAAGTATTTTGCGAATACTTCGTATAATCGTCAATATAAACTAAAAAAAAAAAAAATTAAATAAAAAGATCAGGTGAAAAGACCAATTTTTAAGTACGTTTTTATTCGATGTACGACGTTTCGTCGGTATTATTCCGACTTCTTCAAGTACCTCAAAAATTTAGTTAAAATATAAGTCATACCAATATTTTTTAAATAAAATAATGAATTACAATAAAATTCAAAAAATTATTAGCGTCAAATGATGAAATTTATAATATTTTTATTTAATTTACTTCCAGACCTGATTTTTCCTAATATAAAAAAAAAATATTAACATAATAAAATTACTTGCAATACGGTTCAATATTTTTATTTATTAAATAAAAATATTGAACAGTATTGCAAGTAATTTTATTTTGTTAATATTGTTACTGTTGGTAGAGTCAATATTATAGAAAAAAAATAATTAAAAAAAATAATAGGGGTGTTTTATTGGGGTGTTCTAAAAAACAGAAAATAAAAAATTAATCTTCCACTACGTTTCGAATTTCTTTTGTTTTTTGTTTTACGCACTAGTGGGAAATGGATCATTTTATTACCGCTATACAGTCTTGAAAAGTCGTGCAAAAATTACAATTTAAATTAGAGCTTATATTTCGTCAGTCTTTGTTTTCCATACCGAGCGGTGTAGCGTAGTTCTGGAGGCACTGGGTTCGAATCTCGGTTGAGCAAATGTGGTTAGTATTTTTTTCTACTGCCTCTCGCTCGCGAGAAATGATAATTCCTGTACCGGCCACCTTGTTGAGGTTCTTCATGATTTCCCTCAATAATTCCCGATAAATATCAAGGTGGTCATGGCCGATTACCTACCAAACTCTCCTAGACTCACAAAGTGGCCTACCTTATCCTAGTTTCTTATAGTTCCTCCATTTTGTGATCTATTAAATAGTCTAGAGATCTGTCACATCTAACAGCATTTAAATAAGGATCTATAAAAGGTTTAAAGCCGCTGGGAGAATATTCAACGTTGCATTAAACAACTAAGATTGTCTAGACACAGATTTCTAAAAAGTGTTTTCCATTACTTGAAATAATTAGTGACTATGATATTACAGAATAATGTACTTTTCAATTTGATTTGTTTAGTTATTATGATACATTATTGTGGCTGTTATTCAATAGTTTAATAACTTTGAATAAGTTTTATGTTAAAAAACTATTAACTATTCAATTGAAATCACTGTAAAAAAAAAGAATAGTACTTCTTACCACAACAGATTTATTTGGATGTATTTAGTGTTTTGCTGAAGATGGGAGCTTAGCTCTCGAAATGTACATCCATTAAATAAATCTGTTGTGGTAAGAAGTACTATTCTTTTATTTTTATTTGTTCCAACCACAGTGCTCTTAATATTTTTATGAAATCACTGTAATTAAAAATATTAAAACAAAGAGAAATATATTATTTTAAAAGGTATTAATTATTCAATCTCAAAACATTACCTAAACTATCTGCGAATTTGATGGAAAATCTAAAAAAAAAATGATATGATAAGATTGAAAATTTCGAGAGAAACTGAAAGATAGTCGATCAAAGGTCAAAACAGAAGGTCGATGAAAATGACCAGTACAAGAATTCTATTTTTACAGCAGAAAAAACTTCACAATTTCCTGAATACGACACTAATCATGGTCATATGTAGCGAACATATTTGCATAATATATTTCTGGATATGCGAGTAGTATCGCGAAGTGAGATTGACTTATTTTTGCAGAGAGTCTAATTTCTCCTGTTGTCTTTTGGTGGGAGAAAGTTTAACAAGAAATTAAACAAAATGAATATTTAGACGCCATCTTTGTCTATATGATATGTTGAAGGACACGTTCTATGAGGCCAACAACCCGGTTTAAACAATATATCTATAACATCCCGGTTATTAACGGTAGATCGCGACCTCTTTACACCCGGCATCGAAAAAAAGATGTCAAAAAAAGTATAATAATTTTTATTTTTAACTTGATCTTTCAGACGTACTTGCTAGGATTATATGGGCGTGGTAAAAATTACAGGATTAATTTAAGTGAGACGTACACTGAACTGATCTGGTTTAATCCGGAAGAAAATACAAAAAAACGCGAAGACATACAGTGGACTTGAGTCGAGCTCAAGCTGATTCCAAGACGTGAGCAGGCCTTCAATTAATCTCAGGTATTCTAAAAGCTAATACCAAGTCGTCGTATCCTGATTGCGTATTTCTGTTTATGTATTCGGCAGGAGGTACTGTTGCCTCCAAACAAGTACGACTTCGTAAACTTCCAAAGCGTGTTCAGTAGAAGGCTTTACTGCCTCCAAACTAACACGGTTTTGTATTGCAACATTACTTTGATACGCAAACGGAAATGTGTTTGAAAATTCTTGGAATCAAATTAAATCTACAAGATAAACAATTGAACATTTGTTTTATTTTGTATTGGATGTACCTACACATTTTTTGTTGAGTATTAAAATTATACAAGGGTATTATTTTAAGCAAAAAACGTTTTAATTTAAAATTTCATTCAGCTTATAACTGAATATTCAAATTAGCACACAAGGTTCAAGAACTATCAACTACCTTTTATCCCCGGTGACCTTGTTACCGCTTAAATATTGTTTTTTATAATTTGTAAAATTGATTTGAGCTGTTTTAACAAGTATTCACTAAATTCAAAATAAACCCAACATCCTGAATAAATAAAATGGCAATGAACTTTCTAGATTTTGTAAAATGCCAATCGCGTATTTCAAAACGTTTTAATTTAATTTTTAATTTTAATTATTTACAATACAAATTAAAAAAACACCTACAGAAAATAAATTCAAATTTTCTTGGAAATAAAAATCTTTACAGGACTGTTCTCTATGTATGTCTCACAAATTTTTAAAATATTTTTTGCTGTTAAATAGAACGTTCACCTAATTTTATAAATGTTATACATCGAGAATTTTATTAGTTCGAGTTAGGAAGTCTAATAGACAATAAACATTGGCTTCAAGAGTTGTATAAACGTGTTCACGTTGTTTATTTCGAGATATAGTTGGAACTTCGAGTAATAGAGTGTAAAATATATTCACAGTAATAATGCTAATGTGTTTAACAGATGCCATTCGCACCATTACTATTTTTCATCTACCACGCTTCTCGTTATTTTCCTAAGTTTTTTAAACTTCAACTTAATTAATAGCAATGGGAGAATGAAGGAATCATACGAAATTAGTTAGGATAAGGGCAACTTTGTGAGTTTGGCAGGTAATTTGGCCATGGCCTCGAATACGGAACCATCTTGATATTTATCTGGAATAATTGAGGGAAACCATTGAACACCTCAACAAGATAACCGGTACAGGAATTACCATTTCTCGGCGAAAGGTAGTATGAAAAAGTTCTTAGCCACATCTGTCCCGCTGGGATTCGAACTCAGTACCTCCCGAATGCAAGTCCAGTGCGTTCACCATTACACTACAGCGCTCGTTTATATATTCACAGTACCTTGTAGGGAAGTTAAATTCGTAGTCTTTTTTTTGTAGCCGGTTTATAATGTTTATCCAGCATTTTTAAAAATATCAATATACAGAAAAATGAGTGTCAGACAGACATTTGAGCGGCGAGAAAAGATCATAAATCACTACCAGTTGCAGCTATGACTCTGACCTTCACTCTAAGCGCTTTCTTGCGTATGATTGATGATGATGACAGTAAACAATACGAAACGTTACACCACATCAATGTGGGTGGCATGAAAAATAATTGTCAAATACATTTTTTGCACCATTCTCTATAAATTTGCTTCTTTTCAAGCCTTATTTAACACTAGTGCGCAAATGAAAATAAACATAGGCTCTCTAATCTTACTAATATAAATGCGAATGTGAGTTTGTTTGGATGTTTGTTACTTAATCACGCAAAAACGGCTGAACGGATTCGGATGAAATTTGGTACACATATAGTTTATTACCTGGATTAAAACAGGATCCCGAAAAAACGTAAGGTTCCTGCGAGATTTCGTCCATGGTCTGTTATATTCTATGATATAACAGGCCATAGACGAGTTGTTGGTTGTCTTGGTTACCAACAACAAACTCTGAAACATTCTGATATCAAAAGTCAAATAAGTTTGCAAATAATTATAAATTTTTTAATTAATGTTTACAATTATTCTGATCAAAATTATTTTCTACTTTTTAGTGCAAAAGAAAACCCATGTGTTTAAAATATTTTTTTATAATTTTACTGTTGTTGCCGTGTATCATTACAATCGCGTGCGGAGCCGCGGGGAGCGGCTGGTCAATTATAAACAGACTAAACCTACCATTAGAAGTATACGATAAACAAAAGTAGACGCGACTAATATCAATCAGAAATAAAGTTTGTTATACAATTGACCTGTAAAAAATGTTGAAAATATATTGAAAATGGAGTGAAATGCAACTATTTCGTAGGGCGTACGTGCAAAAATATGGTCTTGGACGCAACTTGAATGTAATTTTTAAAACTCGCTGATCTCGTTATGACATAATGTCACTTACTTGTAGATAATATAACTCATTAAATACTAGATACAGAAACTACTATTTTTTGCACAAATATTGCAGTTAGGTTGCTCATCTTCCCCGTCAAAAATGTCTGCTAGGGTCAAATATCAAGGAAATGGTGTAAGATTCGAATTCTATCTTTAATAGAGGAGATTAATTGAAGTTGATGTATGATCAAGCATTTAAAATTTAAAATATGCAGCTTTAAGTTTTTCCAGCCACCCGTTATGTATATACAATGTGTTAATTAACTATGACACCTAACAGGGTCACGGTTATTTGACGAACTCTTAAATCTCGTTAAAACAAACTCGCTACTGTACTTTTCACAAAACAATTTCAGACTTTTTTAGCAAACCGTTGGGAAATTAAAATGTTTTCAAACGATAGTTTTTACTGTATTTTTCCGAAACTTATGATTTTACTGATCGTGATAACAACAAAAATAGTTACTGAACTCTACATGAGTGAATTTTTTTTTAAAGCGATTGAGAATCTAGACATTGCAAACAACTTTGTATTCTGTCGTTACTAGGGCTCCAAAATTAAATTACACGCCAGGAAAAGCATTTTAAAAGATCAATTCAACCCTACCTCTTAGATACGTGAATTGTTTTTATCATGCACGAGGATGTGGTTCAAAAAATGTTTTTTAGTGTATTTGCCATATGGTAACATACACTATTGGCATCGGTCGGATGACGGGACATAGGGGTCGGACCAAAATTTCTCGACGTTTCATAACCTCCTAAGCACTTTGGCACCATTTTTAAAAATGTTTATATATATATATATATATATATATATATATATATATATATGTGTGTGTGTGTGTGTACGGGCAATAACTTTCGAAAGAGTTAATTGATTTTAACGAAATTTGGCCCACGTGTTGAAATCCATAACCGCCAGAAGCCTATTTAAACTGGACCTAATCGGGCTATTTTATGGGTAGTTTTTAGGGGTTGAAAAATGTTTTTGGGCCCCAAAATACCGAAAAAATTCTCCGAATCGTTTCAAAATTGAAATTTAACCCTCTGGTAGTAATTAAAAAGTGTCCCTAAAATTTTGATAAAATCGTCCCGACAGGACCGGTTTTACAAATTTTATGAAAAAACTAGTTTGCAGATTATGAATTATTTACTGAAAGGTGTATATAATTTAGTTCACAGGTTCGATTGATAATAATATTGCAATTAAGAAAAAAAAAACGTTATTTAAGGGGTGTATTAAGGAGTTTAATTTTTTATTTTGTCGCATAATAAAGCCACACTGCCTGTATAAGCAAATACACTATATTGTCGGCAGGGTTTTGGCACTGCGACCCAGGTTTTTTTCAATTTCTTAGCGTTGCTAGTATTGCGAAAATAAGAAAAAAATCCGTAGATAGGACCCCTTGGTTTATGGACGCTCCCTAATGAGAAACGAGTCTAAGGAACTAATAATTTGTTATTCTTTCTTAAAAACATTACACAATAAAGAAAATTGGTCAGCGTTCCATTTTACAATGTGTTATATAACCATGACATCTGAAACCAACGTATTGTTGACACACATTCAATCGATAAATAATAATTTTAGTCACGTGTTACTCACTAGCATAACAATAGAGAATCGCACGTTCAATATACATGGATTTCATGAAGGTCCACCGTTACATCGGGATTGTGATGCGTTGCCACTGTATACTAAGTGAACTTGGATATTAGTTTACAGATTTTTATACAGTGTGTCTTAATTGCCTAATCATAATAACATATGGACGCACTATTGACCTTTGTGTCGACAATACAGAAGTCTTCGGGCACAACTTCGTGTTTGTTAGTCAAATTTTCAAACTATTCGAACTATTTGAACTCGGTTTTAGCAGTTCTAGGCTCCTAGAAGAACTGACGAACGAAACTCAAACAATCAGAGAATTGGACCAACAAACAAGTAATTGTGTCCGAAGAGTTCTATATTGCCGACACACGATTTAGCATTTCAATACAGGCAAAACCTTAGAAGGAGTCTATATCTTTCAAATATTGATTTTTGTTATAATATACATACAGGGTGTCTCACCGAGCGTTGGTTAACACGGGTAACTTTGTTATTAGTGGAGATAGAAAGTCGGTTAAATGGGCAAAGTAGTGCAGAAAATTGGGCTCATTAACATCCCGTTGAAAAAACAATTGAATTTTGACACCCTATGAATTTATTCAGAAAATAGTGAAAATTGCCATTTATGAAAACTGGCCATAACTTTTTTATTTATGAAGATATTTGAAAATTTCATTAACCATTTTTTGATAACTTTTTAAGGTCTTTTCAGTGGCGTAGGTTTAATTTTTTTATTTCCACTACATAATGAGATATTGACATGAACTTTGGTTTTTCTTATGGACGGCATTTTTGATTTTCAGATATTCGAATTCTACTTATTTTTCTGAATAATTTGACATAGCATATCCTATATCTAAACCAATCAGAAGCTACAAAACTGACAAAAATAGCTTTTTGGCGTTATCAAAGTGTGCCGTGTAAAACGAAATTTGTTGAAACAAATACATATCGACAGGTTAACAATCTGTCGAGCGATCGCTACAGTTTTGCTAATTCATTTTGTTTGATTTACTCTCTAAGATGGCTCAAGCATTCTCAAATTTGGAGAAACAGGCTATTTTTGCGCATATATTCAGCGTAACAAAAATACCACGTGGGCTCAAGCAGAATACTTGAACCTTTATCCAGAAAGACGACAGCCTTATTCAATAACTTTTAGGAACTTTTCTCCATTAATTTCAACGTTTGCTAAACCTAATTCTTCTTCACAGTGTTGAATGTGGCCTTTTTTCTTTGAAAATGAACCGTATACCTTTAAATTTCTATTTAAGTTCCTAAAAGTTTTTGAATAAGGCTGTCGTCTTTCTGGATAAAGGTTCAAGTATTCTGCTTGAGCCCACGTGGTATTTTTGTTACGCTGAATGTATGCGCAAAAATAGCCTGTTTCTCCAAATTTGAGAATGCTTGAGCCATCTTAGAGAGTAAATCAAACAAAAATGCCGTCCATAAGAAAAACCAAAGTTCATGTCAATATCTCATTATGTAGTGGAAATAAAAAAATTAAACCTACGCCACTGAAAAGACCTTAAAAAGTTATCAAAAAATGGTTAATGAAATTTTCAAATATCTTCATAAATAAAAAAGTTATGGCCAGTTTTCATAAATGGCAATTTTCACTATTTTCTGAATAAATTCATAGGGTGTCAAAATTCAATTGTTTTTTCGACGGGATGTTAATGAGCCCAATTTTCTGCACTACTTTGCCCATTTAACCGACTTTCTATCTCCACTAATAACAAAGTTACCCGTGTTAGCCAACGTTCGGTGAGACACCCTGTATATGCAAACCCTCTGTATACTTTGAAAAACTTAGAACGAATTTAAAACTTGTCGACAAATACGACACCATGTACAAGCAATAATATTTATCATTCTGAAGCTAAGCGAAGTACGAATGCCGATTTGCCAACATCTTTATCGATGGCGTGCCATCGAGAATAATCAATGAATTGAACGCCTAATTATGTAATACTTATGACTCTTCAGTTTGATGTCAACGTCTTCGTTCTTAACCTGGGGGCAGAGCACTCTCGGAAATGTATATAAGCCCGAGGCGATGTTATCGGAGACATCAGTTCAGTCAACAAGTTTCAAACATCTGTTTGTGTTTTCAAAAAAAATAAAAAATCAAAATGTTCGTCAAGTGCATCGTAAGTATTTCATTTCATTAATTTTGACTAGAATACATGAATCGTTTAATTAATTATGGCAAGAATTCATGAGTCGTCAAATTATTTTTTTTTGGAATACACGAATCATTTTATTAAATCTTAACTGAAATCGGACATAATCTATATATACAAGGTTCGGTATTTGAAGAGTTTCATTTGACATTTTTTTAATCTTCTTCAAATCCATAATTAGTAAAATAGTTGAGTTTGAAAATAGTCAAGGTCATGGAGATACCGTTATTTATGCATTTATCTATGGGTAGCCTTTTACCAACTCCTAGATTCCCGATTTTAATTTAAGAAAAGGTTAGCTGGATTCTTGGTTTAATGGTACCAAGCTCAAGTAGGATGGCAGGTTAATAGATTATGTTGAAGTTGTTATTTCAAAACTTATCTAGAGTCTTTCCCACAACACATATGCACAAAGTATCTGATGATTGTTCTCCTGTTTCAAGCGATCAATTCTAATCACACAAACTGATTGCTGTATCGAATCATGGGATAGAATACAACATGAAGGTTAATTAATTAATCAATAATTATAACACCTCATAATTTCTACATTTTTCCTTCGTTTCTTTTTACTTTCGTTCTTTCGATTGTACGATATCCGAACTATAAATTATTTCTGTGCTTCCACCCTAGTATTGCCAAATTAAGTGGGAAAATTCTAAACATTGTGTAATTGTTCTTCAAAAATGTATACCTAATAATAATTGAACAAATCTGGCTTCTTGACCGGACTGTCGATGTTGTGGGTTCGCATGGATGTTTTGTGATGTCGTTTAGTTTTAACAGTGTTAGATCACTTTCACACAGTTTGTGCTGGGACCCAGCGGTAAGAGGCGAGGTAGGCAAAAGACATATTGTGGATGTGACCTTCTTTAGCTCTGTCTCACTCAAATCATACGCACGTTTCAATTTTTGAATGGTACCACACTACGAGGAGGCTAAAAGATGCTATTGCAAGGGTGCCGCTGTCAATTGATTACTCTAATTTCTGGAAATATTTTGAAGATTTAAAAAAAATTTCCGAAAAAGGAAGAGTCACTTTAGGTTTGTGACAATTTTGTGAAATAAGTACGAATAAGGTCGTAGTGTGACATTGAAAACGTGTGTTTTTTTTTGTACAATTAATGCCAACTTTTTTCTAGTAAATTGTACATAAATTACAAAAGTAATCCCTTAGAGATCTAGATTTGTCTTTTATTTTCCTTATAGAGAAAGAATTTTGGCAGAATGTTGACGAATAAGTCAATAATCAGTTGACAGCCGAAGCTCTATTTTTGGCTTAAAGTCAGAGCGTTCCGACAGCCTTAAAATATGTTATTTGATGTAGTTGAGACGCTAATGACCTAAGTTATCGAGCGTCTATACTCTACAATTTTAAAAAAATTGAACGAATGGCTAAATAAGTACATTTTCTGTTTCGTAGTTCGTCGCTTTCGTAGCACTGTTCGCCTTAGCATCAGCTAAGCCTGGCTTCGTAGCTCCGGCTGCTTACGTAGCACCGTACGCAACTTCTTACAACGCACACTACGTTAACCACGCCATAGCCGCACCGATCGTAGCCGCACCTGCGGCATACGCCGCTCCGTACGCCTACAGCCCGTATGCTTATTCTGCGGCTTACAGCGCGCCTCTAGTGTACGGCAAATGAAGTTAACAAACACCGAACCAAGACACGTTCTCGAAATAATCTATCAAACCAATCTCAAGATTTTGGAATCGATTTGATGTTATTTTGAGAACATTTCACACGACCAGCATTCCAAAAATACGATGACAAAAACAAATGCTTTCGATCAAAACAATAGAGACGAGTTATCAATATGACTCAAATTATGTGACTTGAAATGAAACAATTGTACTAAACATATATCAAAATTTTAAAACAAAAAAAGTCAAAAGTATTTATCTACTTGACTACGTTAATGTGAAGTAAATTTTGACTTAAATCGAACACAAGTGACCTATAAAAATGTGACAGTGGACTTTATAATCGTATATTATAACAAATTTTATTTTTTGTTCTTTATTGTATATTTCTGTTATTGTATATTTTTGTTTCTTTATGATTTCTTTTATTTGTGACTACAAATTTCTTGTAATTTCAAACAAAATAAAAATGCATTTTATTTGAAAATAGCGTGTTTTATTTATTAATATATTTTTTATGTTTTGTTGTATTTAAGATTATCTGTTATAGATCGCATTAATTTAATTAAACGGAACAATATTAAGAGTAAATATATCTTTTATATCTATTAGTGTTTTGTACTTAAACTGGAAAAACGGAATACTTATGGTCTCTCATTCTACTGTCAGTCTATCCGTCTGTTACAAGCTCCCAAAGTCAAACAGTACAAAAAAGAAATTTGACATAATTAAGGCTTATTTTGGCCCAATGCTGTGCTCAAGATACGTATCAATTAATTATAGGTATTAACGGACAGAGAACAAAAATAAAAAATAAAAAAACAGATCGAGTGACGTGTCTAATTAAAGCTAGTGACCCATAGAAAGCAAAAAAATATATTTTTTAATTATTGGGTGAATATTGTTTGAAAAAAATAATAATTAAAAAATTGTTGATGACCGAAATGAAACGAAATATTTTATTACTGAAGTATAGCGAATATATCTTACAACGCAGTAATTTAATATTATTAATTACATAACTACTAGGACAATTGTTGTTTCAATCTATTAATACTATTCACTATTGTTGATAGTAAACCATCTTTTGAATAGTAAATCAATTATAATAGCTATTCAATTGTTTCAAAGTTACGCGAATATGTCTATTTAAGGATTGTAATACCGTTATTACGCCACAAGTTTTTTAAAAAAATTACATACATAAAGTCGGGTTCACACGAAGACAAGATGGGATCAGGTCGTAAAATTTCAAACTGTGGTCGCAAAATTCAGTATATTACCATTTTTATTATCTGTGATTAAGCATTAAGTTTCACAAAATTTAGGTTGGTATTTAAAAATTTCAAGAAACATATGTGATGTTTGTCAATATTTCTTTACAGCGCGTCACGAGATTTCGCATTACGAGAAATTAACATTATGATGTTAAAAATACTAACAAGTTTGGTTTGCTCAATAATTTTTTTTAAATTTAATTTTTTATATGCAAAAATTTGTGCAAAACTTATTCTAATTTTCTCGTTTTTATCTGGCTTTAAATCTATTATTTATATATAACTTGGCTATAAGTCGTATAGGAAGAATGGTACATATTTCTAGTTTATTTTGAAGCATTAACATCAAAGATTGAATAAGATTTTTCATAGATATTAAAAATTTCCAAAACGAGAGTAAGTCTCAACTGACTAAACAAATATCTATCTAATCTCAATTTCACATTTTGACTATAGAATTAAATAAAAGTCCTACGACATAGACAACTCAATTTACTTCTAATACAAACCTTGAGGCGTTTTATCGAGGTGAATTACTTTGTTACTTGTAAGCTATAATTACGAATATATGTTCGAGTTATATTATGATTAATTACAATAGAAATTATCAGGTAATCATTTTTTTCGAGATAAAGGCTAGACTTCATGGGTTTCAGCAATGCCTTATCTAGGAGTCCTGGTGCCCCTAGCGAAGAAAGGACTTGGCGCCGTCTCATGTCAAAAAATTCACACAAGACAGAACTGGGATTAGAATCAGCAATGCAAGAAATATTATACAATCTGAGGGATAATGGGAAAACGAACATTTATTAACGTTTCGTTAAATACCGTTAACTTCTTCATTATTTAACTAAATAAGACCGACAATAACAATGGAAAATTTGAATAAATTTTTATGTTGGCAAAATGTCAGAATAATGGAAAAACTACCAAACTGAAGACAAGCCAGTTAGATCGATTATAGATGGTTAACACCTAAGGTCATCAGCGTCTAGCCATCTGCTTCAATTCTTTAGCAAACATAATTTTGCAATGATTTAAAAAATATAATATGTGTATGTAGTTTCATTCTTTGGACAAGAAAGATATAGCTTTTTGCAAAAAATATCGACAGACGTTCGTAAATAGAAAACTATTTTATAATAGTTCTTCAATTTTTCAATTTCCCACCAACCCAACATGCGAGTAAGACTTCATTTCAATACTGAATGCAACAAGTAAAAAAAAATCAAAACTACAATATACTATAAATAGATGATAGCAGAAATTTCAAATCAATTTTAAATCATCTGGCGACATCAACATTAATTATGTGTTATTGTAAGATGAACGTTCTACACTGATGGTCTTTCGATTAACACTAGACTAATAATTAATAAAGCACACTTCATGGGGTTTAAGGCTGTCGGAACGCTCTGAATTTTGTTTGTGCTGAGACCCAGCGGTAAGGGGCGAGGTAGGCAAAAGACATATTGTGGGTGTGACCTTCCTTAGCTCTGTCTCGCTCTAATCATCTGCATGTTTCAATTTTTGGCTGGTGCCCACTACGAGGCTAAAAGATGCTATTGCAAGAGTGCCGCTGTCAACTGATTACTCTAATTTTTGGAAATATTTGGAAGATTTAAAAAACTTTTCCGAAAAAGAAATAGTCACTTTAGGTTTGTGATGGAACAGTTTTGTGAAATAAGTACGAATAAGGTTATAGTGTGACATTGAAAACGTGTGTTTTTTTGGCACAATTAATGCCAACTTTTTTCTAGTAAATTGTACATAAATGACAAAGGTAGTCCATTAGAAACCTAGATTTGTCCTTTATCATCCTTACAGAGAGAGAATTTTTGCAGAATGTTAACGAATAAGTCTACAATCAGTTGATAGCCGAAGCTCTATTTTTGGCTTAATTTCAGAGCGTTCCGACAGCCTTAAATGCAGCCGACAAAAACAAAAAATTATATAGTATAATTTTTGTATTGTACGTTGCTTGTAACGCAAAAAAAAGAACAATGCACATTCGCTATTTTCACTTTTCCAAGCTAATTTTGGAGGTTAAAGGGTCCATTCTGGTCTCAATATAAAAACAAAGGATGCGTCTAGCTACTGTTAAAAAATATTGAAAAACGTATTCAGTAGAGTTGACAACACCATTTAATATTCAGAAGGACGCTATGAAACCTGGATGCCTCAATTGGACGCACAAAATAGATCCTTGAATCATAAACTACGATCGAAAGCGTGTAATTGTGTCTTAAGCAGGAGATAGAGGGCTAGACCCATCTTAAGGTTTTTAAGTCTGGTAGTTTATTAAAATACAATACAAACTAACTCAGAACCATGATACTTAACATTAAGAACCGGATAGGTACTCTAAACCTGGCTGACTCCTTCAACAGAAGGAGACGAAATCCTTTTTTTATTTACAAAAAATATTGTCAGTAACGTTTTTCGCACAGTATTGTTGCAATGGTCAAATAATCACTTCGTGTGTTTTTGTGTCGTTATTAGGTAAGGTCTAGAAGCCACAAATATAAAAAAACCCGGGTCGCAGTGCCAAAACCCTGCCGCCAATATAGTGTATTTGCTTATACAGGCAGTGCGGCTTTATTACGCGAACTTAAGTTGGTTTTTGGGCAAAATTAAAAATTTGACTCCTTAATACACCCCTTCATATAACATTTTTTTTCTTAACTACAACATTATTATCAATCTAACGTCTACACAGAATTAAATACACCCTTCAATAAATAAGTCACTGTCTACAAATTAGTGTTTTCAAAAAATTTGTAAGTCCGGTCCTGTTGGGCCGATTTTATTGAAATTTTAGGGCCACTTTTTAATTACTACTAAAGGGTTAAATGTCAATTTTGAAACGATTCTAAGAATTTTTTCGGTATTTTGGGGCCCAAAAACATTTTTCAACCCTTAAAAACTACCCTTAAAATGACCCGATTACGCCCATTTTAAATAGGCTTCTTGCGGTGATGGATTTCAACACGTGGGCCAAATTTCGTTAAAATCAATTACCTCTTTCGAAAGTTATTGCCCGCACACACACACATATATATATATATATATATATATACACGCATATTTATATATATATATATATATATATATATATATATATATATATATATATATATATAGATATATATACGCATATATATATATATATATACATATATATATATAAACATTTTTAAAAATGGTGCCAAAGTGTTTAGGAGGTTATGAAACGCCGAGAAATTTTAGTCCGACCCCTAGGTTCCGCCATCCGACCGACGCCAATAGTGTCTGTTGCCATATGGCAAATACACTAAAAAGCACAGTGTTCTAGATGTCTCTTAATTAATAATAGCAATTAAAAATATTCCTAAATAACTAATGTGATGATAATATCAAAATATTTGTGACTTCATGTCACAATTTAGAGTTAAGATACGCAAACTATAAAACTAGTCAATACAATCAGTATTTCAATTGCAAGTATATGGTTGGCAGAAAAACAAACAACCGATTGACGACAACAAAACACCATCGCCGTTGTGAACTAAAGCCGAACCGATAATGCAATAATACCCAGTAGGTATACAAAACACGTTTGTCGATTGTTTTATTTATCGCAAACCAGTATTGTTAATAAGAATGATATGGTGTATTAAATCCCACGCAGTTGTTACTCAGTTAGTATCCTATTATACAGATACTGTCAATCGAGAGTAATCTGTGTCGATTGGAGATCGCGGTACAAGATTGCTGCAACTTAGGTTTCCCGGATTTCCAATTGAAATCACTCAAGGCTGTCGGAACGCTCTAAATTTAAGCCAAAAATAGGGCTTCGGCTGTCAACTGATTGTAGACTTATTCGTCAACATTCTGCAAAAATTATTTCTCTATAAGGAAGATAAAGGACAAATCTAGGTCTCTAATGGACTACTTTTGTTATTTATGTACCATTTACTAGAAAAAATTTGGCATTAATTGTGCCAAAAAAACACACGTTTTCAAAGTCATACTACGACCTTATTCGTACTTATTTCACAAAACTGTTCCATCACAAACCTAAAGTGACTCTTCCTTTTTCGGAAAAGTTTTTTAAATCTTCAAAATATTTTCCAAATTTAGAGTAATCAATTGACAGCGGCACCCTTGCAACAACATTTTTTAGCCTCGTAGTTGACACCAACCAAAAATTGAAACGGGCGGATGATTTGAGCGAGACAGAGCTAAAGAAGGTCACACCCACAATATGTCTTTTGCCTACCTCGCTCCTTACCGCTGGGTCTCAGCACAAACAAAATTCAGAGCGTTCCGACAGCCTTAACTAGAACACGCAGCCACAATACACCGAAACTTTTGTGATATGAATAAAAAAAATATTGCCAAGTTTAGTTTACATTTGAAGGATTATTTAAAAGAAAAAAAGAACAAAATTACTAAAACAATACGCTTTTATGAACTAAAAAATGGTAAATAATTTGACAACAAAATTAGCTTTACTATGTAAGTGCTTAATATCGGTAATAAATTTTTCATTTACTAACTAATTCTAAACGCGTAGCTATTATAAAAATTTAAGTAGACAGCACCCCACGCTTTTTAAAGCTAATTTTGTTGTCAAATAATTTTGCATTTTTTTGTTCATAAAAGCGTGTTGTTTTAGTTTTTTTCAAACACTAATTTTAATTCCTCTTCAAACTGTATGGGTATTTGATTCATGCCCGTCTTCTGAAAGGACAGGTGCGTGGTTTTGTAATGGAATCAGTGCTGTTACCATAGTTTTATGAATGGTAACTATAGTAACCTGTCCTTCCAAAAGACGAGGACATTATAAAATTACGTATATGGTTATATAGATTCAAGTTCTACTAGTACTGCCCTATTGTTGTCAGCTGACCCCAAGATCACCCATTACAATAATTGAATGAAAGTAATTCCGTTAAAACTAGGTAAACAACAACAGCTGTAACGTGATCAACTGATCGATGATTAACGTAGACAAAATCAATATTGATCTTAATAAACAAAAAAACAAAAAATGCTTTTACTGTATACAGTAAAGCTAGCAAAAAAGAAACCTTTGTGGTAGTATTCATTTTCGTTTTTCGACAATTAAATTTTTAAAAAGTTTTCAAAATGTTTGAGAAATACATATCGCTAATAGTCTCTGCGAAATAAAAAAGGTAAAATGCATAAAAAGTAGCCCCCTAACTGATATACTAAAAATTCCTCCCATAATTCCTGATGCTAACTTTTTTATTGATGTAAAACTGCCTTAAACCTTTTTTTTTTGTAGAAATCTCGAGAACAAAATAATTTCTATTAAAACTATTAAATCAATAAGACTAATCGATTAAAGGTATTAATTATCGTAAACCATTCTCTCCTCTGTCATTGTTGTTAATAAATAATTTAAAAAACGATGACAGAATCAGCTGTTTATCAGCGCTTTAAAATGGAGCAGCAATTAAAAATAATAAATATTAATATGCATTTTAAGACAAAAAGCCCTTGCACCAGATTCTCGTGTCTTAGTAATGTTATTGACGTAAGGTACATACAGGGATGTAGTCGGACGAAATTGGAACGGTACAACAAAAATGTATTTGGGTTTGAAGATCGCTGAACATTAAGGTAGTGTTGGGTAACTCAGATCTGAACCGGTTCAAAGAGCCGACTCCGACAGAAGATCCGTGAGAGCCGACTCACTTTTTTTTTGAGCCGACGGATCAACGGATCCGCATAACTCAGTGAATCACTTAACACACAGAAGCACATTTTACACTTACGTATCAGTTCTTGCTTTGATGCATCTGTCAGCTCAAATGACTCATGCAACACATGTTTGGCTATGCATTCTTGATTCTATACAGGTCGTGATATGATTGAGTGAACTAGGTAACTCAATGGCAGACTGTAGTTACATATTCAGAACTCGGCTCTTTTTGAACCGGTTCAGTGAACCAGCTCACATACGGGATCCAGATTCAAAGATGCAGATCACTAAAAAGGACCGTTTTCCCCATCTCTACGTTAAGGAACGCCCTTGGGTATATGCCGTTTCCATGATTCCTCTTCTGTAGTCGATTATAGACGCTCAATAACTGAGGTCATCGGCGTTCCTCTATTTCCACAATTTCGAATTCGACTGCAGATTTTGAATTTATTATTAAAAAATAATAAATTGAAACTACGAATCGGAAATAGGTGTAACCATTTCCGAAAATCAAAATTTTGTTACAGTAAATTCAGAGACGTTCGTTTGATACAACCCTGAACGCGAAATGTTGTCAACCAGTAATAGCTTAAGTTTAGAATGGTGCGCTATAGTCGTCAATACGTAAACAAAAGTTAAGGGGGTTAATACATGCACGCGCGTTTGAAGTTATACTTCTTTGGCGTGATTAAAAACTAATATTTAATATACATATGATAAAATCTTCAAAAACTTTAAGAATATTAACGAATGCTTCACCGCTCCATTAAGCGAACCATACTTTAATGATGAGTCATTTTTTGAATTCTGGTCACAAACTAGAATTAACTTTGAACGACAAATCACGGAGTTCCCTTATTCCAGTTCGGGAACTGGTGGTTTGTATTAGTCGTGCAACAATGATTCTATATAAACAACGATTTCACGACGATCTTGGTTATTATAATGCTCTCCCTTAAATTTATATAACGATGTACAATAAGATCTCGCTTAAGGCTGCTCCGCTTAACGCTGTTTCAGTATTACGCGGTTTCTACACAAACTAAGTTTAGCTACTATAACGTAAATTATTAATCAATTTATACAACGTGATTCAAATGTTGATAGAAGTTCAAAGGCAAGACGAAGTCTCATTGATGCAATATCTTGCTGTCGACAACAGCTTGCTGAACGAAACAGAAAAAGGCAAACGACATTAGATGACTTCTTCACAAAAAATAATATACCTATGTCAAATGAGGAACCTTCTTCATCACAAACATAACTTCTTACTCGAACTTTTATTTGATTTTCATAAATGTTCACAAATCAATATATTAGTAATAAATAAATCTATAATTAATTTAATAAAAAAGTATTTAACATTACATGTTACAAAATTAAGAAAAAAAAACTAACAAACTATCCTCTTCTTGGTTCTGTTTCACTCATATGCCAATTATCTACGTATTAAGATGACCACGTTTAGCGCTGTTTCGTATAGCGCAGAAACTTCTTGGAACGTATCTCCCGCGTTATGCGGGGTCTTACTGTACGTTGCAGTGAACCAATGCTAAAATGATCTAATTATATCTTCATATATTATTATACTATCGTCTGCGTTGGACATACAAAGGTAATAATTAAATAAGTTAAACAAAGACATATTGAATTACCGCCTACTTCAGAGAAAGACAGGTATAATTGTTATTCTTGACCATTTTGAATGATGACAATGTATTAAGTAACTTGTGATATTTTTTTTTGTTCATACCTTCAATTACAGTGGAACGTATAAGTTGACGACTTCCACGAAATTCTACAACAAAATTTTCACTTTGGTCACTTTTTGATCCAAACCACTCCAAATAACCACATTATTATTGATCCTTAATGATTTTCTTATATCCCTTTACACCCGAGATTATACAGTCGTAAGTTTTGACTTTGAAAAATTCTACACGGTATTTTTGTGAACGCAACCGACTTCAATCGATGAGAGTGCACCAACATCATATATATTAATACGCTAAGGTTAAGATGTTTGCCTCCCTTTTTCGAAAAAACCCCACAATTGTTCCACATAAATTTTATATCATTTTATAGATAATTGCTTGCTCTACCGACATCAAAAACTAAAAAATCTATTATTGCTTTTGTTTTTGCAAAATAATTAAATATAACAATTATACATTTATTCAGTATATGCAGCATGCTGCCATCTGACGGTTCTAACTTTGAAACAACGTCAACATGATTGACGGTCAGTAAATTTTTTTTGTTTAATTTTTAATCAAAATTCACGTATAAATACTTTTCGTATGGCGGCGCTTCAGCTCAACGTTTTCGATACTTGCGCCTCTATATGACAGTTTTAGAAAAATATTTTCTTGAACCGTCACTGAGCTTCGTAATGTAATACAACAAAAAGAAGAAAGTTTTAAAGAGTGTGAGAAATTAGAAACGAATTTTAGTGCGAATTAATCGCACAGGTACCGCTAGTATACTTTATTAACAAGTGTCCAAAACAATGTTTTGGACACAAAGGAAACCACGTAACCACATTTTAACAGTATTTAAAAGAATTTCATCTCTCGGGTGTAAAGAGTTATAGTATTTTCTCTACGTTCTCAGTTCTGTAATGCACCCCGTATAAAGCTTATTAGTGTATTTGCCATATGGCAACATACACTATTGGCATCGGTCGGATGGCGGGACCTAGGGGTCGGACCAAAATTTCTCGATGTTTCATAACCTCCTAAACACTTTGGCACCATTTTTGAAAATGTTTATATATATATGTATATATATATATATATATATATATATATATATATATTTATATATATATATATATATATATATATATATATATAGGTATATATGTGTACGGGCAATAACTTTCGAAGGAGTTAATTCATTTTAACGAAATTTGGCACACATGTTGGAATCCATCACCGCACAAAGCCTATTTAAAATGGGCTTAATCGGGCCATTTTAAGGGTAGTTTTTAGGGGTTGAAAAATGTTTTTGGGCCCTAAAATACCGAAAAAATTCTCCGAATCGTTTCAAAATTGAAATTTAACCCTCTGGCAGTAATTAAAATGTGTCTCTAAAATTTAAATAAAATCGACCGTACAGGACCGGATTTAAAAATTTTAAGAAAGACTAGTTTGCAGATAGTGAATTATTTACTGAAAGGTGTATCTAACTTGGTATAGAGGTTCGATTGATAATAATATTGCAATTAAAAAAAAAATGTTATTTTAAGGGGTGTATTAAGGAGTAAAATTTTTTATTTTGCCCAAAAACCAACTTAAGTTCGCATAATAAAGCCACACTGCCTGTATAAGCAAATACACTATATTGTCGGCAGGGTTTTGGCACTGCGACCCGGGTTTTTTTAATTTGAGAAAGTTATTCAAAGTTACGTTGAACCGTTTATTTTTTAAACTTATAATGAAATTGTTATTTATTACAAAAAAGTTTTCTTCCCCTGAATTTTTCATAAACACAATTTCATTTCAACGAAATGAACGTTTTATGTGGAGCATTTTTTAAACAACGTTATCCCAACCGCAAGTAACAAAAACCCGGGTCGCAGTGCCAAAACTCTGCCGACAATATAGTGTATTTGCTTGTATAGGGCCGTGTGGTTTTATACTTTTATTATGTGAAATTAAGTTTGTTTTTGGGCAAAATAAAAAATTTAACGCCTTATTACACCCCTTAAGATAACATTTTTTTTCTTAATTGTAATATTATTATCAATCTAACGTCTACACCGAATTAAAGACACCCTTCAATAAATAAATCACTATCTGCAAATTAGTTTTCAAAAAATTTGTAAGTCTGATTCTGTTGGGCCGATTTTATTAAAATTTTAGGGACACTTTTTAATTACTACTAAAGGGTTAAATGTCAATTTTGAAACGATTCTGAGAATTTTTTCGGTATTTTGGGGCCAAAAAACATTTTTCAACCCCTAAAAACTACCCTTAAAATGCCCCGATTACGCCCATTTTAAATAGGCTTCTTGCGGTGATGGATTTCAACACGTGGGCCAAATTTCCTTAAAATCAATTAACTCTTTCGAAAGTTATTGCCCGCACACACATATATATATATATATACATTTTCAAAAATGGTGCCAAAGTGTTTAGGAGGTTATGAAACGTCGAGAAATTTTGGTCCGACCCCTAGATTCCGCCATCCGACCAACGCCAATAGTGTATGTTGCCATATGGCAAATACACTAAAAATATGATTTAATTTTGCAAAGTTAAACAATGGAGGTTGATTATTCTACATTCAACTGTTTTACTTTTAATAAGTGAAGGTCGTTCAGATATTTTGAACCCTTTATTGTAACATGTTATACGCGGCCACGCAGTGGGGCAAATGGGGAAAGGAAAGGGCCATAAAACACCGTTTACTATATAAAGGTGTCCCATTGTCAACTTTAAACAAACACACTAAATACACCTGTTTCAATTGTGATTTGCAGTCAACCACCAACAAAACTTCAAAATGTATAAACTGGTAAGTTCTACATTATTTTCATTAAAAATTCATAGTTTAGAAAACGGTTTTCAAAAAGAAAAATTGCGTCAAAATAATTGCGTTTTTACCGAGCGATCATATGAGGATCTAGTAGCAATGTTTAACTTCTTCATAACACGGTACCAATTAATTAACTCGTTAACGCATTTTCAAAAATCTGGTTTGACAATAACGTTAGATTATGACCATGCCATTAATAAAACCATTGTAACATTTTAAATCGATACGACTGAACCCATTTTGATTTAACTTAGCGCACTTTTAGTTGCTATTCAAACTTAATCTGTAGTTCTCAGGTTAAAAAATAGCATGAGAGAATCTGCGAGAAAAAATCATCGTTTACACGTGCGGATAGTTTCCAAACAAAATGGAATGTTTTGTTTCTAAATTTTCTAGGGCAACGTCACAAACCCTAAATATACACTGATCACCTAAACTGTCGATCGTCTATGATCTACAATATCTATCTCATAAGCCCTAATCTTAAACCGTACACAAGATCTCGACACAAACGTGGTCACGGGATGACACGTGACTCGTAACTATGCCACGTTTTGTACAGACCTGTCAAAGTTCACATGCTTTATAATATAAAAAACCCGGGTCGCAGTGCCAAAACCCTGCCGACAATATAGTGTATTTGCTTGTATAGGGCCGTGTGGTTTTTATACTTTTATTATGTGAAATTAAGTTTGTTTTTGGGCAAAATAAAAAATTTAACCCCTTAATACACCCCTTAAAATAACATTTTTTTCTTAATTGTAATATTATTATGAATCTAACGTCTACATCGAATTAAATACACCCTTCAATAAATAAGTCACTATCTGCAAATTAGTGTTTTCATAAAATTTGTAAATCCGGTCCTGTCGGGCCGATTTTATTAAAATTGTGGGGACACTTTTTAATCACTACCAGAGGGTTAAATTTCAATTTTGAAACGATTCGGAGAATTTTTTCGGTATTTTGGGGCCCAAAAACAGTTTTCAACCCCTAAAAACTACCCTTAAAATATCCCGATTAGGCCCATTTTAAATAGGCTTCTTGCGGTGATGGGTTTCAACACGTGGCCCAAATTTCGTTGAAATCAATTAACTCTTTCGAAAGTTATCGCGCGTACACATATATATATATATATAAACATTTTTTAAAATGGTGCCAAAGTATTTAGGAGGTTATGAAACGTCGAGAAATTTTGGTCCGACCCCTAGGTCCCGCCATCCGACCGACGCCAATAGTGTATGTTGCCATATGGCAAATACACTAATAACGATTGACCCGATATAACAAAACTAATACAGATCATACGCCATGTCGTTTTAAGCTAATTAACCCTAAGTTAAACTTTTATAACTCGAATTTCCCCTATGTAAAATAAATCGTTATGGAACATTCTAGTAAAAAACCACTAAGTATTTTTACTAGAATGTTCCACAACGAATTATTTTTGATGTTCCTTCGACTAACTGTAAATCTGTTTTCTTGCGGTTTTTGACTATTTAAACACCTAGACGGAAAAATACATTTTTAGAATGAATGTCTTTGTATCTGATTGTAACATGATTCGGAGAACGGCCGAATAGTGGAGTGCCGTTACGTTTATACCTCGGAATCCAGGGCCAGTCAATTAATCTTCATAAAACTTTTGGACTGCATTGTTAAAAGCTCAAATAAAAAAGTTAAAAAAAAAGAAAATTACGATCTCGATTGTGGGGTGGATGCCACCCCTTCTCGGGGGTGAAAAATGTTTCGTTGAAAATAAGCACGGAAATGGATAGGTTGACTAATTCTAAGCACTTTAAACCTGTCAAACTTCTAGAGCATGTTACAAGTACACAAATAAAGTGAATTGTGAAGTGGCAACGATTATTTTTAATTTGGGTGGTAATAAGGGAGTGACTTTCACATCTTTTGACGCTGAAAAAAATAGGGACCAACATTATTTTCGTCAGAGCTCAGTTAGTTTTGATGCTAGGGACTATTATAAAAAATAAAAATAAAAGTTCTTTCAAGCACTTCAAAAAATGTTCCATGAGTTTCCCCCGAAAAATGCATTGTATTTTGGTAACTTCACGTTGAAACTTTCAATTTTGGCTTTTGACGAATAAGAACCAACCTTCAACAAGGTAGTTCTCCGTTTGTATTGGGTCTACAGACACTGTAAACTCACCATTATTTTTGTTTTTTTATAAGCTACATTTTTACTAAGAATGATTTTTTCGATAAAATACTTACTTTTTCAGATATTCGGGAAAAACCATCTGAAAACGTGGGTTTATTGGTTGAAAAATTGACACTTACACTCGCGAATAAGTCGAAAAGTATGGACTTTCAGAAAAAACTTTATAGAATAAAAGTTGCTTAGAATTAGTCAACCTATCCATTTCCGTGCTTATTTTCAACGAAACATTTTTCACCCCCGAGAAGGGGTGGCATCCACCCCACAATCGAGATCGCAAATTTTTTTTTTTTTTTTACTTTTTTATTCGAGCTTTTAACAATGCAGTCTAAAAGTTTTATGAAGATTCATTGACTGGCCCTGGATTCCGAGGTTTTACAATTTTTACGTCTAACGGCACTCCACTAGAACCGATTACGCTGAAATTTAATACCGAAACTAAAAATCGATTATTTTGAGTCACGAATAAATTTTTAGTCGCAAAATCAGTTAGTTGCCTTGGGTTTGAATAACGTCCCTACCAAATTTCGTTAAAATTGGTCCATGCATTTGACTGCAATTGCAAAACCAACATTTCATTCTTCTACCAATCGGTAAACAAAATGGTGCCGACATTTTTTCAATCTGTTAACTCTTCGTAAAGTTATGGATGAACAAACATTAAAATATAAATAGATTCGGGACGATTTGAATTCTTTTATTTGTTGAAGTCGGTTAAAAATTAATAATAATATTTTTATTGAGAATTTAATGTCGTTCAATTTTATTTATTTTTTTACGGTAAATGTTACTGAAAATATTTACAGAATGAGCCTTTTACACAGTTAGTGAATTTTTCATGTTGTTGATAAATGTATAATTTTAATTCTGTATTTCGCTGACGTGTCAAATGGATGTACCTATGTCTCAACTGACTTAATAAATATCTACCTATCTAAGATAGGCGCCTACTTTGACGAGACGCCACTGGCCGTACCATCTAATTAAATGAAGTTTGCAACACAAAATCAATTAATTCACATAGCAGTCGCATGAACAGAGGTACGTGTCGACCGTCCTATATCGTTGCAACGCGTGCTTTTATTTTAGCGATCACGTGTTTTGTTGACACGTTCACAACTTCACACAATACTGCGTCACATGACGTTTTCCGGCGTCATTCACGAGGTGTCAAGTTTGACGCCGACGTCGCGCCCGTCGTATCGCAATTCAAAACCAAACATATAAAACGTTTCAATTGTTCACTGTCCGTTTTGTCATTTCATATACCTCTATAGGAATGCCAGTTTTATATAAATTTTACTCTAAAAACAAAATATTCGACAGACAAACAGATTAATGTTTCTTTTTTTTTATCGTTCAAAATTCACCTGGAAATTATAGAGACCTATTCAGGACCGATTTTACTATTTTGTATAATATATCTTTTTTCTACACGGCTACCTATAAATAGCAGCATTTGATGTCTGTATAGTGGTTGTAAAATGAGTCTTTTTCGCACTAATGCGTAAAGTAAAACAAAAGTAATTCGATTTTACCAATCCAATAGTAATATCTCTGTCACTTGCTATTTAAATCTATATGGGCAACAGAGACAAGCATAGTAGGCATTGCCATAGTAAACAATCCACATATAAATTTAATATGACTGAACTAAAGTGTCAAAAATATTATATATACACTTATGATGTGAAAATAAGCTATTTTTAAGACCTACGTGCAAAAAATGTAGTATATATCTTGTTCGTAATGTTATTATGACTCGGGTGCTGGTCGCTCGTTTTAACATAATGCCACTCGTATACTACATTCATTATTAGACAATGCAACTATGTATCACTGTCATTGATAAACATGACTGCAAATGATTCTAAGCGATTACATAATAAAAAGTTTGTAGTTAAATAATGAGAGGTTTTTCGAAAATAATATTGGTTTCAGTGTTTTATTCGAGAATGAAGGTATTGTGACGAAATTATGTTAAAACGAGACCAAGCGAGTTTTAACTGTAACTCAAGCAGTGTTGCCAGATTTTTTTTTTGCCAAGTCGGGATTTTGGCACTTTTTGAGTGAAAAAAGTAGGATTCTTTCGTCGAAAGCGGGACATAGTAAGAAAACGTATATAATTAGAAGTTTTTAAATATTTATCTTTTTATTTGAGTTCAAATTACGTTTACGTGACAATAGATAGCAAAAATAGCCATAGAAAATGTATTTTAATAAAAATATGATATTTTAAATCAGATTTACCGTATCGTTAAATAGTTGAGTCTTATTCGTCTTCTGAATAAAAAAATAAAAAAAACAGAAATCAAAATCAAAAAAGTTTTATTCATTAGAAAAATATGGCGTTTCAAACAATAGTCTGAGGAGTGAGTGTTACAAATTGCAACTTACAATAAGAGAATAATTATTTACGCACGGTCGAGTTATCCCCGAAAAGCGGGACTGAGCCTGTCCCGCGCGGGACATTTAATTTTGATTTAAAAATCGGGACGTCCCGCCAAAACCGGGACGTCTGGCAACGCTGAACTCAATTCATAATATTATTACGAACGAGATCTGTAATACTACTGATTTTCAAATAATTTTCAAAACTTTTGGCAGTTTAATTTTGAGCATATGCGTAATAATATTACGACTTGTGTAACTGTTAAAACTGGCTGACGTTCGTCTTCAACATAATTTCATACCTCGTCGTAAAAAACCCAATTACGTAACTCAATATACTATTCTGGTGAAACAAAACCCGCACGAGATTATTAAATAGGTCACACGGCGGAAAATGTTTTAATTTAATACGATTCCTGTTGAAAAACAAAGCTTAGTAAATTGAAAACGTGTTCCGTTGTTATCTGACACCTGACATGTTTAATACACAAACTTAACATACCCTCCAGAAATCAAATGGTTATGGAAAGTATCGTAATAACACTTGGACAAGATTAAAAAACGTGACACTATTATCATATATACGTTAAGGTTAAGATGTTTGCGTCCCTTTTTCGAAAAAACCACACTATTGCTCCACATAAATTTTAAATCATTTTATAGATAATTGCTTGCTCTACCGACATCAACAACTAAAAAATGTATTATTGCTTTTGTTTTTGTAAATTTATTAATTATTAAAATTATATGTATAGTTATAGATTAAGACACAATACAGCAATGCTGCCGTCTGACGGCCTGGATTTTGAAACAACGTCAATATGATTGACGGTCGGTAACTCTTTTGTTCAATTTCAAATCAACTTACGTATGTATCAATACTTTTCATATAGTGGCGCTTCAACCTAACGTTTTCGATACTTGCGCCTCTATATGACAGTTTTAGAAAAATATTTTCTTGAACCGTCACTGAGCTTCGTAATGTAATACAACAAAAAGAAGAAAGTTATAAAGAGTGTGAGAAATTAGAAACGAATTTTAGTGCGAATTATTCGCACAGGTCCTGCAAGTATTGTCTTATTATAGTGGCTTAAAGACGTTTGATAACTAAGGTCTTTATAGTGATCTTGTTAAAAGAAGAAGTGTCGATAGTTTTATAATTAATTAGCAATGTTTTTGATTATCGAATGCTATAGTTTCTGAAAACTGGATAGTTTAGATTTAATTACTGTTTTTATTAACTGTGATTAAGCATTAAGCATCACAAAATGTGACTTGCGGCCTAAAAATTTCAAAGTAACATATTTTTATCCTAAAAATTGATTAAAAAAACATGATTAATTTTAATGTGATTAATATTTGTTTACGACACGTCACGAGATTTTGAATTACGGGAAGGAAAATCAACATTTTTAAGTTTTTTCTTTACAAACTTATATGAAAAATACTGACAAAGGCTTGCTCAATAATTTTTTCAAATATTATTTTTTCTGTACAAAAATTTGTGTTAAAATTATGCTAATTTTCTCGTTTTTATCTTATTTGAAATCGTTTATTTAGATCAAATAAACTGTAAAAACTTGACTAAAAGTCATATGGGAAGAATGGTACATATTTCTATTTATTTTGTAAGCATTAACATCAAAGATTGAGTAAGATTTTTCATAGAAAATAGAGATTTTCGAAACGTTGTATTCCTTAGACATATGCTGAGTAAAACAAGTTTTCAGTATCTTAATTTTCATAACTAAAAATTACTGATTGCTGTAAATTATTTACTGAGAAATAGAGTCGTTAAAAAATTATCGATCGAAGACTAATGATTGATAGTGCTCGATGTCTTTGCGATATTAATGAATTATAGAATTCTTAGAAAAGAACTGTTAAAATCACAACTTTATTTATAAACTTCTCCCTTAGAGAATTACACTGGAAATTATAAAATTTAATAACATATTGTGTTACCTAAATTATTGACGCGCTTTTGCTATGTGGGTGTTGAAACTTCACGACATGATATCGTGTAACTAGGTATATAGGACATATCATATCTATACAGTTAGTATACAGGGTCTTTGTGTAAACGAAACATTTTACTGTAGACTCACGTGACAATTTTCGATCGATTGAAGCCAATTTCTCTATATACAAAAATGCATTCCATCAATAATAGGGTCCTTTAACCAAGTTTTGTATAAATAGTATATATATTTTGCATAAATAATATTTCATAACAGCAATTTTTTTAATTAAGTGTGATTTTTCTGTTTAAAATAATGCAGGTTGGTAAATTTTAAGAACGAATCTATCAACGCGATTAAATTTTTTTTAAAACGCTTGTTCCAATTTTGGAACACTGGGACCAACGTACAGACCCCTAAGTCTCAACATCCGACCGCCGCCAATAGTGTTTGTGCCATAGTATTAGAGTTGGGTAACTCAGATCTGAACCGGTTCAAAGAGCCGACTCCGACAGAAGATCCGTGAGAGCCGACTCACTTTTTTTTGAACCGACGGATCAACGGATCCGCATAACTCAGTGAAACACTTAACACACAGAAGCACATTTTACACTTACGTATCAATTCTTGCTTTAATGCATCTGTCAGCTCAAATGACTCATGCATCACATGTTTGGCTATGCATTCTTGATTCTATACAGGTCGTGATATGATTGACTGAACTAGGTAACTCAGTGGCAGACTGCAGTAACAAATTCAGAGCTCGGCTCTTTTTGAACCGGTTCAGTGAGCCGGCTCACATACGGGATCCAGATGCAAAGATGCAGATCACTAAAAAGACCCGTTTTTCCCATCTCTACGTAGTATACACTAATAACGGCTTTGGGTGTTTTGGTCATCAAAATGGATCCTAACCTCTCGGTCTATAAAGTTGAATGCTAACAGTTATCATATTTCCTACCGTTAAGGCTGTCGGAACGCTCTGAATTTAAGCCAAAAATAGAGCTTTGGCTGTCAACTGATTGTAAACTTATTCGTCAACATTCTACAAAAATTCTTTCTCTATAAGGAAGATAAAGGACAAATCTAGGTCTCTAATGGACTACTTTTGTAATTTATGTACGATTTACTAGAAAAAAGTTGACATTAATTGTGCTAAAAAAACACACGTTTTCAATATCACACTATAACCTTATTCGTACTTATTTCACAAAACTGTTCCATCACAAACCTAAAGTGACTCTTCCTTTATCGGAAAACTTTTTTAAATCCTCAAAATATTTCCAAAAACTAGAGTAATCAATTGACAGCGGCACCCTTGCAATAATATTTTTTAGCCTCGTAGTTGGCACCAGCCAAAAATTGAAACGTGTGGATGATTTGAGTGAAACAGAGCTAAAGAAGGTCACACCCACAATATGTCTTTTCCCTATCTCGGCCCTTACCGCTGGGTCTCAGCACAAACAAAATTCAGAGCGTTCCGACAGCCTTAAACCCCATGAAGTGTGCTTTATTAGTCTAGTGTTAATCGAAAGACCATCAGTGTAGAACGTTCATCTTACAATAACATATAATTAATGTTGATGTCGCCAGATGATTTAAAATTGATTTGAGTGAAACAGAGCTAAAGAAGGTCACACCCACAATATGTCTTTTGCCTATCTCGGCCCTTACCGCTGGGTCTCAGCACAAACAAAATTCAGAGCGTTCCGACAGCCTTAAATAAAAATTGATTCCATTTAAAAAGATAGTCATTTAAGTACATAATTTAGTTACTTGTACAGTATTTTACTCATAATGAGACATTTGAATTTAAATTTGGTTTTAACAATCCACCTCCTGTATATAACTGTAAGTATGCTTCATGTAAATCTCACGTGTAAAATTAATTATGCTGGTGTTAATGTTGTGGGAGTTTCAGACGGTGTGACATTTAATATTACTATTGTTGTTCTTGGAGATCAAAAGACAAAGCTGGAAAATTTTCCAAAAAATTGAGAACTCCAAAATAGTATCAGTAAACAGAAATCATTAATTAATATTTTAAATCAATTTATTTATTCAAGTAATTAATTCATCCAGCTTTTAATTTTTCCCCCATTTTCACTTTTCTTTCGGAGTAAACTAGGTGGAAACCATTAGCATTACTAAAAATAATAAAAATATAAAAATTTCTAAAACTCTTGACAAAATTTGAAAGTAAAAAATGGTTTCGATTTAAAATACAATAAAGTTTGGGTCGCATTTGAAAAATTGCTGCAAATAAAATTTCAGTACGGTATTGAATTCTACCCGGGCGCGTCGAAAAAATAAGCTTTTTTTCTCGAGTTCTAGGTGGTGGATCAAAAACAATTTTTTAGGGTTTTATTACACGTATATTAAAGTTCTCAAAAATATTTTTTATTTATATATATACTCGTATAACAAAATGGCGTTGGCGCAGTATAAAAAATAGAACTTTTTTTTTTTAAACGGCGAACACCATATCTAGCTCAATTTTTGTTCAATTGACTTGAAATTTTAACTGCAACTTCTTAGATAGATTTTCCGTGGAAGTACACACGATTTTTATGATTGTTCGACAATTCACAAATTTGTATGAGTTTAAACTTTTTCTTTTCATTTTTTAGCAACATATCGAGCTTAAATTGTTAACTCGAGCAAAATTTATGTAATGGCGACTGAACGCTGAATCTGATTTATGATTGGTATTGAGCAAAATTGCTCCTAAAATCGATTTAATTTGCGACAACAAAGCAGGTCCATCCATCAGATTAAATAATAACACATATCTTATTGTTCTTTTCGACTCTATTTATTTTTTAATAAAATATTTTATTCTGTTCTATCTATAGCCAGTGTTTTAAGGGGTTCGACGTTGTCTTGTAAATCGAAAGCCTGTATTAAACAATGAATTTATTTTGTTCACAGGTAGTAATCGCTATGCTCGTAGTAGCCGCTCAAGCCGGTTATCTTGGCGGCTACGGCTACGCAGCTGCCCCAGCAGTGGCCTACGCTTCCCCAGCCGTCCATGCTCCAGTAGCTTACGCTGCTCCAGCCGTCCACGCCCCAGTAGCTTACGCCGCCCCAGCAATCGTCAAATCGGTCGCTCCAGTCGCCACATCATATGCCAACACTTACAAAGTCAGTGTCGCCTCAGCCCCGGCCTACGTCAAAGCGGCGCCCGTAGCTTACGCCGCCCCAGCACATGTCGCTTATGCTGCCCCGGCCTACGCAGCACCAGCCGTCGTCAAGACCGCCTATGCTTCCCCATTGTCATTAGGAGGATATTATCATTGAGAAATTCCACCAGCGACTTCTTTAATTGTTACATAAGTGATGTCACCGTTCTTTTGTTTTTCCGTTCATCCTACTTTCTTTGTTTTTAATTTATTTGACCATTCTTCTTTCACCAGTTTTATTTATTTTTGATTTGTTTTTGTAAATATCTTTTCAGAATCCGAATGGCAAATCTGTAAATTATTTATTTTAATAAAAAAAAACTGTTAATGCAATCTTTTAGTCGTTTTCATTTTTATCCTGGCCTAGAACGTCTTACTTTCATCGTTGTAACTAGGGTCTTCTTCAAAACAAAATCAGTAGGCACATTGACAAGTTATAGTTTATGTGACGGGTGAACTATAATATGTTTATAAAATCGAATAGTTTTACGAGTTTAACTGCCACAAACAGCTTTTCAATCTACCATAATCCAGTTTGATAAATATGTAGCATGCGTTTCATTGGTGGTCATGTTTTTCTCGAAACATCTCTTAAATATTTAAGAATGAATTATGGTGATTAACAATGACCTTTATGTAATATCGAAGGCCAATAATCTCAAACTTAACCTCACTTTTACACAGTCAATGCTACATTAAAAGTTGATTAAAGATGACCATTAATCGATTTATTGAAATTACTATTTGCTGACTTCCGCTTATTCAAACCTATCATTAAATGATCATTACTCACTAAAATACATGCTAACAATTTTTATTTACGAGATCAATGGAATATACTTATATCTGAACCAGCTACATGACCCGGATTCGTCCGGAGCGTAGTAATATATAACCTTATTTACTCGGGCTAACTTACTCGAATATAAACCGGGAAGGGGACGCTTTAGTTAGCAGACGCTTTAGTTAGCAGAAAATAGCTACATTTGTTACACCATGTTTCTCCTTGACGAATTTTTGTAATATTTGAGAGAATTATTTTTGAACTGTAATTCATTAATCATTAAATTATTATCATCAAAAAAAATCTGGTATATTTTATTTTTGCGCGTATCTAATACAAAAGTAAAAACGTTATTAATGGACGCCTCCTAAGTATATGGTATACGTACATTGCGACACTTTCGTTACATTTTTAACAGACTTCAAAAAAAAGGAGGAGGTTCTCAATTCGTCGGAATCTTTTTTTTATGTATGTTCCCCGATTACTCGAAGATGCTTGAACCGATTTGAAAGGGTATACATTCCAGGTGGTCCCATATAGTTTTTATTAAAATCAGTTCATCCGTTTTTAAATGACGTCAAAAAAACATATTTTTTAATGTATGCAACCTCGCATCTCCAACATTTATAAAGCGATTATGATGATTCTTTTCTTATAGGGCACATCTTCAGGGTGATCCCACATAAATTTTACTTAAATCGGTCCAGTATTTTTTAAAAATGTGCGAAATCAAATCCACCACTAAAAGTAAAAAATAAAAAAACTTTAAAAAAAAAATATTAACCTCCTTTAAAAAAATCACTAAAAAGATGAAAATAATGAAATTTTGAGGTCGGAGCTAATTTCATTACAAAAAAAATCACATGAAATTTTGAGGTCGGCTCCTATTTAATAAAAGTAGATATGTAATTAAAAGTTTTTGTAATGAAATCAGCTCCGACCTCAAAATTTCATTATTTTCATCTTTTTAGTGATTTCTTTGAAGGAGGTTAATATTTTTTTTTCAATTTCATGTTTCAATTTTACTCTATCGTGCCAATAGAACTTTAACTTCAAAAATAAAATTGTTTTTAGTAATGCAAATTGTGTTCTTCGTAATACCGCGCATGTAAGACAAAAGAGTTCTGTATCGGATAAGTTATTATAAAATGCACAATGCACAAATAATGCTAAAAAATCTAGATTAAACACATACTTAGGGTTATTGAGTAATCCAGTTAGCTGTGCATTGCATTTGTTTTGTTGTTATGAAATGGCCGATGTGGAGCGGACGATAAAAACGCCTTTGCACAAACGTTCGATTCAAATTGACACTATCTGCAGCACAAATCAATTGCATATCCACTGGCGTACGTGTTAAAGGGAACAGGAAATCTATTTAATAGTTTGATCTTACATATTATAAAGTAATAGACGAAAAGCTGATAATAAATTTAGAATAGGTATTTTAAGCACGCAAAACTTTTCTTTACAATAATAATAATAATAAAAAAACCCGGGTCGCAGTGCCAAAACCCTGCAGACAATATAGTGTATTTGCTTGTATAGGGCCGTGTGGTTTTATACTTTTATTATGTGAAATTAAGTTTGTTTTTGGGCAAAATAAAAATTTAACCCCTTAATACACCCCTTAAAATAACATTTTTTTCTTAATTGTAATATTATTATCAATCTAACGTCTACACCGAATTAAATACACTTTTCAATAAATAAGTCACTATCTGCAAACTAGTGTTTTCATAAAATTTGTAAATCCGGTCCTGTCGGGCCGACTTTATTAAAATTGTGGGGACACTTTTTAATCACTACCAAAGGGTTAAATTTCAATTTTGAAACGATTCGGAGAATTTTTTCGGTATTTTGGGGCCCAAAAAAACAGTTTTCAACCCCTAAAAACTACCCTTAAAATAGCCCGATTAGGCCCATTTTAAATAGGCTTCTTGCGGTGGTCGATTTCAACACGTGGCCCAAATTTCGTTGAAATCAATTAACTCTTTCGAAAGTTATCGCGCGTACACATATATATATATATATATATATACATATATATATAAACATTTTTAAAAATGGTGCCAAAGTGTTTAGGAGGTTATGAAACGTCGAGAAATTTTGGTCCGACCCCTAGGTCCCGCCATCCGACCGACGCCAATAGTGTATGTTGCCATATGGCAAATACACTAATAATAAAAACCCGGGTCGCAGTGCCAAAACCCTGCCGACATATAGTGTATTTGCTAATATAGGCAGTGTGGCTTTATTATGCGAACTTAAGTTGGTTTTTGGGCAAAATAAAAAAATTGACTCCTTAATACGCCCCTTAAAATTACATTTTTTTCTTAACTACATTATTATTGTCGATCGAACGTTTACACCAAAATTTAAAATACCTTTCAGTAAATAACTCACTATCTGCAAACTGGTGTTTTCAGAAAATTTGTAAATCCGGTCCTGTCGGGCCGATTTTATTAAAATTTTAGGAGCACTTTTAAATTGCTATTAAAGGGTTAAATTTCAATTTTGAAACGATTCTGAGAATTTTTTAGGTATTTTTGGACCCAAAAACTTTTTTCAACCCCTAAAAACTACCCTTAAAATGGTCCGATTGAGTCCATTTTAAATAGGGTTCTTGCGGTGGTGGATTCCAACATGTGTACCAAATTTCGTTAAAATCAATTAACTCTTGCGAAAGTTATTGCCCGCACACATATATATATATATATATATATATATATATATATATATATATATATATATATATATATATATATATATATATATATATATATACATATATATATAAACATTTTTAAAAATGGTGCCAAAGTGTTTAGGAGGTTATGAAACGTCGAGAAATTTTGGTCCGACCCCTAGGTCCCGCCATCCGACCGATGCCAATAGTGTATGTTGCCATATGGCAAATACACTAATAATAATAATAATAATTTATTTATCATTTGGACTAACAGTATATGACAAGTCAGAGAAAAAAAATTACATGAATTCAGATACTTTATAAAACATTTTAAGTAGTAAAAATTGTTTTACAGCACTTTTAAATTTCTTTAGATCTTCAATTTTTTTTATTTCTTTTGGTAGACAATTGTAAGCTTGAGTAGCACTAACCATAAAGCCATCATTTAGTACTTTCAGCCTATGCTGAGGTGTTACATAGCAGTCCTTATGACGCGTATTGTGACTATGAATTTGGCTTAATGTACTTACTTCAAGCGTGCTAATATGAGTTCTAAAAAATGTTAAAATTTTTAAAATGTAAATACAAGCAATCGGCAACACTTGCAATTGTATGAACAATTCTTTGCTGGGATGATGTTGTCCAGTACCACATATTATTCTCAACGCTTTTTTTTGCATAACAAAAATGTTATCAAGCTGAGATCTGCCCCAGAAGATTATACCATAGGAACAGTGACTTAAAAAACGAGCGTAATATATCATTATGAGCGATTCCAATGAAGTTACAGGTTTGAGTCTTCTCAGTAGATAGCAGGCTTTGCTCAATTTAGTATTAAGGTCAGTAATATGGTGATGCCAGGTCATTTTCTGATCTATCATAACTCCTAAAAATTTTAAAGTTTCAACTTGACGAACTGTTCTGGAGTTTATGCTGAGCCGAATGCTTTCATTGTAGGTAGCATTTTTTGGTAGAAAATACATAAATTGAGACTTTGCTTCATTTAGTTTAAGATTATTATCACTACACCAGTTCCGCATAGTAGAGATAGCTGATTGTGCATTTTCTAATAGTTGAGTTTTATTTTTATGTCATATATCACAGTTTTGATATCCCTAGGAACCATCATGGGTAGATCATTTATAAAAACGATAAAAAGTAGGGGACCAAGAATCGATCCTTGTGGCACTCCAATATTGCAAACCTTTGCTGTTGATAAGACTGCACCATTAGGTGTACTTATTTTTGTCACATGTTTTCTATTCAGCAGATAGAATTTAATAAATTCTAAGGAAACACCTCTAACTCCATAGAATTCCAGTTTGTCAAATAGTATATTATGATCTATTAAATCAAAGGCATTGGAGAGGTCAAAAAAGACACTCAATGTGTTGGATTTTGAGTTCAGTGAATTTAATATGAAGTCAATAGATTCCGAAATGCCAGTCTCAGTCGATCTAGTCACGAAATCCATGCTGAGAGTGTGTAAGAATATCAAACGAATCTAAGTACGATAACAGTCTTCTATGAAATATATATACTATAACATATAATATAGTTCATAAAGATCTGAAAATGGGGCAGCCGAAGGCTTCACGACTGTTGTGGCTGCCGAGCTAGACGCAGCTTCACGAAGCACGACTGTAATACGAAATATTAAAATATTGTTGCACATTATCTGTACCTAATTTAGCTATTTATCTATTAAAAATCATACAACTCCCGTTGGGAATCTGTGATCTAGATTATCATTATTTAGACAAGCTTATTGATTGTCTAGGGGCCCCTTTAGTGTGAATTGTATCTTCAAATATTATTTACATGAAATTGTTGAGATCTTTAGCGGAATATTACAAAGTATCGCTATAAAAATTATTCTATAAACGAAATTAAACACTAATTATCCTTGCACATGAAATGGTAATTCAATTTTGGCAAGTAGACGTGTCGATATGTTGTAATACCCTGACCTACAAGTGACATGTCTAAACAATTCACAACAACGTACGGTGCCTTGACGTTATGTTAACGTTTTACTTAGAACAGACTAGAAATTTAGAGGACAGCTAGCGTGCTGGTCGTTGGAAATGCTCAAACTCAACTCTGCTCATGTATGTTTTGTGACATAATAATATAATTAAGCGCCAATGACCTTAGTTGGCGAGTGTCTACAATCTACAATAAATAAATAAAAAACACTAGCATTTTAAATGAAATCAAAACTCGCAGATCGCTCAAATAGTGCAAATATATGGTCAAACAGTAAAAGAGTTTACATGACCTTTTTTGTACTTTCTTCCGCAACAGACTTAACTGTCGACCGTCTATAATCTATTATATTATTTATTACTGAGCTGGGTAGAGTAGTGGTGACAGCACTAGACTCGCACTCGGGAGGTCCGGGTTCGAATCCCGGCGGGGGCAGATGTGGCTGGAACTTTTTCCTACTGCCTCTCGCCGAGAAACGGTAATTCCTGTACCGGCCATCTTGATTGAGGTTTTCCATGGTTTCCCTCAATTAATTGCAGATAAATATCGAAATGGTTCCTTATTTGAGGCCATGGCCGATTACCTATCAAACTCCTAGTTCAAAAATTGCCTACCTTATCCTAATTTCTTATAATTCCTTCATTCGCCCATTGCTATTACATAAGTTGAAGTTTTAAAAAATGTAGAAAAATAACGGGAAGTGTGGTAAATGGAAAATAGTAATGGTGCGAATGGCGTCTGTTATGACATAAAATCGAGAAACGGACGTTAAACGCATTATTGTTATTATTATTATTATTCTCAATATTGTTCACGTCCATTATAATTAATAAGTTTATTATTTTTTCCCGTGAAAAAATAAAAAACTTATTATTATTATTATTATATTATTTATTTTATTTTTTAACAAAAGCGGTTTTGACTTTTCGCCATTCAATTTCTCATTCAGTTAGTTCTCTTAAACCGTTTTTAATTTACCAGTAAGTGATTGTGAAGTTCCATTTACACTAACGTACAATATTCACGTAATCTACCTACATTAGAAGTTGATCTTCAATAATAATAATTGCTATGATTACTGTAGAGGGCCAAAACGCAAAGCCCTGTAAAGGACACAAATCGTAGAAGGGGGCGTATCATCAATTGTATATATAAACCCAACTATCTTAACTTAAATTATTCTATCAAAATATTCGTCTCAGTACAACAAAACAACAAACAAACAAACAAAATCATCATGTACTCGCTGGTAAGTCACTTTAATATTTTTTCCTAATATTTTTTTAAACAGATTAAAATCAAATGCATTTTATTTTTTCGTAGGCCGTAGTATCAATGCTCGTAGCCGTAGCTAGCGCCGGTTACATTGGATCACCAGTCGTAGCACCGGTTGCCTACAGTGCATACCCCGTAGCTCACGCCGCGCCAGTCATTCACGCTGCACCGATCGCTTACAGTGCACCAATTGTCAAACACGTAGCTCCAGTCGCTTACAGCGCTCCAATTGTCAAACACGTAGCTCCAGTCGCTTATAGCGCTCCAATCGTTAAAACCGTAGCTCCAGTCGCTTATAGCGCTCCAATCGTTAAACACGTAGCTCCAGTCGCTTACAGCGCTCCAATCGTTAAACACGTAGCTCCAGTCGCTTACAGCGCTCCGATCGTTAAAACCGTAGCTCCTGTAGCTTATGCTGCCCCAGTTGTCAAAGCTGTACCGGTAGCTACTTCGTATTCGAACACTTACAAAGTGAGTAAACATTTTTAAATATATTTCCCGTAAACATTTTAAATTTATGTTCAACTTTTGATATTCTGAAAAGATAAATGAAATTGGGGACAGAAAAAAATGCGTTCATTATCTTTTTAAGGAATATAAGGACAGGACACAATCATACGCTTATCCTTTTTTTAAGCTCATAATAATAATATCTCCTAAAATTGTAATTGAAAATCGTGAACAACAGTTGTCGAGTCGTCTGTACGTACGCCCGAGCTGTACAGACCCCAATTCTACACGGATTACCTCTCCTTATTTATAATTGATTTTTTGACTATAACAATTTTCAAATATGTATCGTTAAAAACAAACCGAAACGAATTATTTTGAGAACAGTCGGTTCTATCTAAAAACGTGCTCATTGCAAACAAGTTCCCTTTCTAGAAATATAATGCATTTATGTGGTTTCAGAGAAAGTTGACTGTAATAATGCTTTTTTATAAACATCTCCGACGCTCGTATTTTATACTCAAAATTTGTATTTGAACAACAAAGAGATTTTAAAACAACTTTTTTTTTAATTCACCTTCATTATTTAATTATTTTAATTTTCTTTTTTACAGGATAGAAGGCCTAAAAATAAAAACAAATCTTCTTATTAGTTTTTAATTAAGTCTTAATAAAAAACTAATAAGAAGATTTGTTTTTATTTTTGGGCCTTCTATCCTGTAAAAAAGAAAATTAAAATTTTAAAACAAGCTATAAAAAATAACAGTTTCCTTTTAGTTGTTACGCATAAGTAATAAAAAACATAATTTCAATTAATTAGACATGTCAAATGAACAAAAATGCACTTCTTAATTCTTGTATTTCGTATGTCGTTGCGAAATTATTCATCTCTACCAAGGTAGACCACGTAGATAATAATATTATAACAAAATATTTGAAAGAAGTAATAAACCTTGTACTAGATAAGAATTGTTATACATTTTTTGACAACGATGATTTTTCGTCTAAAATTTAAACACGCGTATGCCGTATATATTGTACCATTTAATTAACGGAGTACAGTGCGGTTCAGTGGTTAGCGTGCTGGCTTCTTGATGTTTTGTGATGTCGTTTAATTTTAAGTGATTATGATACATATATTTGATGTTATTAAGACGCTAATGACCTAAGTTGTCGAGCGTCTATAATCTACAAAAAGACAGACAGACAAAACATGTTGGAGACGCATTCTTCAGTCTAAATATCATATCGAATATTCGAAAACTAAATGAAATTGCAGACACGGGTCCCCATTTTTTTTTATTATTGGCCTTTGTTGTATAAAACAGCCACGACAAAATTCCCCATTTATTATTCTATGGTATGAATAGTTTATTGCTTAACAATATTTTTTTCTTAAATAACTGCAATGATAGTTTGATATTCAGTTCGAATATTTAACGATGATGTAACGGAGATGTGAAAGAAAAATCACTTTTCGACTCTCTAATTGCAAACACATTCTGACAATTCAATAAAAGAAATTGATTACGTATTCCGATTTCAATGAAAATGTGCTCTGAATAAAATCAATCCGTTCTAAATCTGAAGTGATAAACTATAGCATCGGGTGAGTCACAATCCGGTTATATCCACATTTTTATTTATTTTCTGCTTTTTGTAAAAATATTAGACAGAGAGCGGGAAGGTTGTCACACTTTTAATATGTTTTGATGTTTTTGAAAATGTTAAGTGTTAAAAAAAGAATATTTCTGCTTAAAACTACGCGATAGAAATTAAAACTTTCTCACTCACTCACTTACTACATTTAAATAAAATATTGACACCTCTCGCAATCTTCTCTCGATCAACAATCACTTCCGTTACATTTTATCTATATCAGTTTGAAATCATGATTTACTTCAATAAATTTAACGTTTCAAGCATTTTCCACTAAAATGTTGATAGACTTATATATATAAAAAATTATAGGCGCATCGGTTTTTGTCCGCGACGTCACAAATTTGGACGGTTTAGAAATTTTGTCTTAACCCGAATATATCCGAATAAAAACTACACTGTACTTTTAAATTGTCTGAATTATCAAACGTGTACAAATTCTGCGCTTTAAATAATTGGGGAGTAGCATCAAAAGCGGTCCAACAGTTTTCGAGTGATGTCTGTACAGACAGATAGACGAACAGCCAAAAATTATGAAATTGTAAAGCTCACAAGAAAATTAATTCGCAAACCAGTTGCATTTTTTTATTGTCACACAAACGTTTTGAACCTGACATCTATTGAATTTATTCTGTACAAGTACAAAATTAAAATGCAAATTATGTTTACGTAACGTATTCACAACTCGACTAATAGTTTTAGCAATTTCTGCAACAGATGTCACACAAAGTATTTATCGCAATAAACATAGATTGTTAAGATTATTTCTTCATATATTATGTAGACGCTAATGACCTAAGCTATCGAGCTTTTATAATCAGTAATTTACAGCTAAAACTAAACATTACTTGAATATTTTAATAGATTATTTTATAAAAACGGTTTGTTCTCTGCTCTCTGAAATTTTTATGTTTAAAATTTAAAAAAGTCAGGCATATAAACGCGAAGTTTTTCCAAATAAAATTTTGAAATAGTTTATGATTTACTATATTCATATCCATATTACTAAATGACTGTTAATATTCATAGGTATTTGGATTGACAAGACTTGTATTATTTAAAAATAATTCTTTAATATTTTCGTACAACGTTTCGTCTCTCTCGAGACCTCTTCAGGTACTCAATAACGAATTATTCAAATTCAAAATTTAACATAAATTCAAGTCGCAGTCTAAGAGAATTTATACATAGTCGTGTATAAATTCTCTTAGATTGCGACTTGAATTTATGTTAAATTTTGAATTTGAATGATTCGTTATTGAGTCCCTGAAGAAGTCTCGAGAGAGACGAACGTTGTACGAAAATCTTAAAGAATTATTTTTAAATAATACAAGTCTTGTAAATCCAAATACCTATGAATATTAACAGTCATTTTGAAATAGTTTTCTTTTTTTAAAAAAAAACTAAACAAAATTAAACCCGTTACACAAAACTAATTCAAGAAATAATTTTTTTTTTTTTGTTACAGATCTCCCAGTCTGTCCCAGTAATCAAAGCCGCCCCCGTCTATGGAGCTGCTTACGGCTACGTTCACTAAAAATGGACCCAAAACAAGAAATCAAAATCATTGAATCCATCGACTAAAATGGATTCAATGATTATTGACAATTCTAACGGATTTCCTGTGTTTTTCTGTTAATAATTTTATACTTATTTATTATACAAGCTGCAGTTATCATTGAAATAAATTATTGATAAAAATATATTTTTATTTTATTTTAATTACAAAAAAAAAACTCGGTCGCAGTGCCAAAACCTTGCCAACAATATAGTGTATTTGCTAATACAGACAGTGTAGTTTTATTATGTGAACTTAAGTTTGATTTTAAATCGTTTATTTTGATCAAATAAACTATAAAAACTTGGTTAAAAGTCTTATGGAAAGAATGGCACGTATTTCTAGTTTATTTGGTAAGCATTGACATCAAATATTGAATAGAACTTTCCAAAACGTAAGTGCATTTAACATGCACACAATTACATTCGTTCGTATGTAGATGAAAAAGGGGGCATATTGAAGAGTTAGTTAGCAGAGACCTTAAAATATCTTTGTTGAGTAATTCGACTTTTTAACTTGACCGCCCGCGCAATCAAACGCTGGTAGACTTTCACTGACACTGAAACCTTGACCGTACAAAGTTGTTGACAGCGAATCAATATCAAGATCATACAATTGGCCGAAGGCTGTTGACACATCAAATTTCCTGTATTTCGACTCTGTTGATTAATGCATTAAATAATTTTTTTTGAGTATTCAAGAAACTCAAGAATTACAAATCCTGATAGTTCATTCGTATAACAAACTAGCGGCCCAGTCCGGCTTCGCCCGGGTGTAAATGTAATAATATATAGGATATAAAAGATGAGAATCATTATCATTAAATTCTCAACGTGTATTGAATTTGCGCGAATTCAATCGCTTTTATTTGTGAATGTTCAAAAATCGAAGAAAAATCTTATTTCCCAAAAAGAAATTTAAAAAATTCTGTTGATCCGATCGCTACCAAACTTCAGAAGATCACCCGCTGGGCTAATCTAAAGATTGTCTGAAAACTTCATCAAAAATGGTCTACCCGTTTGGAGTCCATAGATTACATATACATCGTTTTTTATCTATATAGATTATTAAAATGTAAAAAGTGGTTATTGTGACATAACTATAATAGTTGGATATATAGTTCTATCATCAATAGTTTCCGCAACGCATGCGACGAAAGTATTTTATGGCATTTTTTTACACCTTGGGTTACGTTACTAAAGTTTTAGTAAGGATCCCTAATATTTTCTAGCAATAAATATAACCTATGTTACTCAGAGTGAATGTAATGGTGAAAGAATTTTTTAAATCGGCACAGTAGTTTTTGAATTTATTCATTACAAACATACAAAAATACAAATCTTTCCTCTTTATAATATTAGTATGATATACATACTACAAAATTTCGAATTTTGGTCGAGAAATAGGGTTACCAGTGCTTCATATTTAGTCTGGAGGCTCCAGAAAAATCAAGATTTCTCCAGACTTTATGAAAAATAAACTGCAGATTTTCGATTCTTATGAAAAAAAATTATTCAATCCTTGACCTTATGAATAATAATTTAATTTATTATCCTGAACACGAAATAAGATAATATTTATTTTTTTACTTATTTATCGTCACATGTTTTACCAACATCAATTTAGTTGTGAAAGTTTTCCTTCCCAACTTGGCGATGCCAGTTTCAGGGTAGGAGTGTTAAAAATGGCTAATACTACAACGTGAAATTAGGATTTTAAATAAAAAGGATCAGGTGAAAAGACCAATTTTTAAGTACGTTTTTATTCGATGTACGACGTTTCACCTGATCCTTTTTATTTAATTTATTTCAAGACCTGATTTTTCCAAATATTAGGATTTTATTTGAACGGTTTGCAATAAAAAGAAATGAGCCATTTAACAAACTTAAACAAGAATAAATTATTTATAAACGCTTTTAATTTAAGAGAACCGTCAAAAAACTAGTTCGATAAGCGTTTTTTTTTTATTTACCGAAATCGATAAATATATAAACAGAGATAACGATCAGACGAAACTCACGGCTTGCGTACAAAAGTCCTTGAAAACGACACCATAAAATAGTTGACAATAATTTATAAAAGAATCAGTTGATTATAATTTAATTTTGAACATTCTCGAAATCCATATACATATGTGTAAGCGGCAAAGTCAAATTCGACAAATGTTATACTTATCGAGTTTGATCTTTATCTATAGATAGAGATAGTATATTATAGACGTTCGACTGGGGATAATTAATGCTCAAGGTTGTTAGATACAGAGGTGACCTCGTTTCGTTGGATGTAATGGAGGATGACATCATCCATATGGACTGTCAATTGATATTGCGTGGTTGATAAAAATAATGAACGGTCTTCCAGCTGACGTCATTCATTAACGACGTGACCTATGTATCTAATAGCCTTGCCGTTACCTATAGGTATGTCAATTGGGTTACGAAGTCAAAAACCTATATATTAAGCATTGAATTTTGCCTAAAATTGATCTGTCCCGTTAGTTTGCTTATAGAGAATTATTTTCCATAAAATAGGCAAACTGATTTTTTCTTTATTTAGTAGCTTCATCAATTTTTCAAATTTCGATTTTAAATTTCGAATTGGTTGTCCCGTAAAGTGAACAAAAAAAAATATTTGAAAAGATGGATTTCTTTTAAAGCGACAAATTGGACGCTCCCCGTTTTCGCGCAAATCGAACTTTGACAGTAACTTATATATCGAAGGTGCTTTGTCATTTTCCGTTCAAAACGAACATCTAATGGACCTGAACCATTTATTACAAATGTAATAAACCGGCCTATAAATTTTTCTGGAATGTCGATATACAACGCGCATAAAAAACATTGACAATAACCACATAATATCAAGGTCAGAATTATAAAGGCGTTGGCCATTTGCAATGACCACTAGCTCCCTTTTGCATCTATAAATCTGTTACCTCAAGTTATAGCATAATACGACGTATGATTTCCATTTCTCTAAGGTTGAAAGAGAAACACATACAGTATTTTCATAGTTTACATACATTGAGCGCAGAAACAATCTTTACTGCAATAAATGCATACCACCTGTGTTGTGGAGCGTCTATAATCTAGAACATCTATCTCCAACTGCACTAGTAGATTTACATAATTCAGTTCCAACGTGGTAGCCTTATAAATTTAATTCTACATTTCCAACATATTAAATAAACTAATATAATCAATAATTGGTTAATCGCTTTAATAAATGAAACTATAATAATTTTTGAGTAATAATTAATCCTACCTTTTATTGAACGAAGGTTTTTTAACTGCTTAAAAATCTAGAAGCCATCTTTTTTGGCAGCGACGAAGAACGTTCTGAGGTTCATTGCACTAAGAGTTTTTTATTTGTTCACACAATAAAATAGTTAAAGTAAAAGTCATTATTACAAGCTTTTACAGTTCCAAAACACCAAAAATAAATCATTGTGAATAAATTCAGTGCACACGAAAAACGTTTGCGATTAAACAAGAAATAATGACCGAAATTTAGAAAAAAAAGAATAACTGAATGCATAATAGTTACGCGACGATGGCAAGTTATTACAGGCAATATAAAATCTTTTTTGTACGATTATTATTTAACACGTTGACTGCAGTTCTTGTTCTAGTCAAGTAACATCATTATTTATAGACGGCACCTGATTCATACAATACTTCTGTTTTTGACAGATACTGTAGGAAATTTCGACAATTAAATAAATTGATAAACACAATTCTCAAAATATTTATGCATTTAGATACAAATATCCGATCTCGTTAAACTGATAAACACAATTCTCAAATCAAACAATTATATTTATTTATTTAGATACAAATATCCGATATCGTAAACGTTTTAACTCAATCTGATCACTTTTTACAAAAAAATATTTATAAATATCGTGTTGCGTAAGCGTATTATTTCATTACCTAGTTCAGTTTCAAAAATGTTGATACAAAAGTACGAAACAGGTAGATTTTTCACAATACCAATCTTTCAAAAATATAAGTTTTACACGAATCTTGGCTCTGGAATACGAATCGTTAATTAGAACAGTTTTAGAAAAATAGTTACCGTGGTCAATATGTTAAACCTCTTTCAATAAATATTTTTTGCCGCGTAGAATTTCTTCTATTACCTATCCTAAAAAAATATTCCACTAACTTTTTTCATGTTGTTATTATAATATTTTTTTGAGGTATTTAATTCGGTTCTCAGTTAGAAGTAAAAAGATAATCAAATAAAAATATATTCTTACAGAAGATACAAATTATAAGAAGGTCAAAATTATTAAAAATTAAACTGTTCAAGTTATAACAGTTCCTAATAATTTCTCAGTGTACACTTGGGACCCAGACCCACGGACCCCCACAAACTAGAAGCGTCCACAACAATTCTATTTCTAAAAAAATAAATATATGTATTAAAAAATATGCATGTACACTGATCGGTCTTCGATAATTTTTAATGAACTTTTAGTAAGAATTTGTAATCAATTTTTCACTTTAACAAATTGCATCACGTGTTTTAATATTTATCCAATCTTGATCCCCTTACGTGAGGGGACCCACAACCTTTGTGACCATGGACTTTGAATTATTAAATCCTGCACTAAGTGTATTCGTCATTTTTGATGAGATTTCAAGGACCTGATGATTGTAATATATATAAAATCACAAAAATTCCGGGGAGTTTTCTTCAAATGAAATTTTTATATCAAACGTAACAGGAACTCTTTAGTGTTAAAAAAATGTGCGAATTTCAGAAATTATGCTTCTGACAAAGTTCAGATTGACTTTTTAGCTATAGTGTTTCAACTTAAAATGGATTATTGAACCGGTAGTAGGTCACCAAAAACTCATCTCTCGCTGTCGTAAGACGTTTTGATATGTGGTCAAATATAGTGGTCACACCGAGCTGGGTAGAGTAGTGGTGACAGCACTAGACTCGCATTCGGGAGGTACCGAGTTCGAATCCCGGCGGGGGCAGATGTGGCTGAGACTTTTTCCTACTGCCTCTCGCCGCCAAACAGTAATTCCTGTACCGGCCATCTTGATGGAGGTTTTCCATGATTTCCCTCAATTAATTCCAGATAAATATCGAGATGGTTCCTTATTTGAGGCCATGGCCGATTACCTATCAAACTCCTAGTTCAAAAATTACCTACCTTATCCTAATTTCCTATAATTCCTTCATTCGCCCATTGCTATTACATAAGTTGAAGTTGTAAAAAATTTAGAAAATAACGGGAAAAAATAGTAATGGTGCGAATGGCGTCTGTTATGACATAAAGTCGAGAAACGGACGTTAAACGCATTATTATTATTATTATTATTATTATTATTATTATTATATTATAGTGATCACATTTTAGTTTGTCTAGTTTCTATGCAATGAGGCATTTTTTTCCATTTCATTATGAATTTTATACGTGGTTTTGTTCTTAAGTATATGTTACACCCTATGGTCACCTATTTGTTAATTCATATATCATATTATGATACGTATACCGTATGTTTTATTTCGCTGGTGGTTCATAATTTAAAAAATTATATCTAACGAAATTTTGTATACACGTTATCGTACAAAGCCTATTTAGAATGGTAGCAATCGAATCATTTTAAGAGGTATATTTAGGGGCTAAAAATGGTTTTGAAACTGAAATTTAACCCTTTTTACTAAAGATGAAAATGTATTTCTAAAATTTTAATAATAATAATAATATAATAATGCGTTTAACGTCCGTTTCTCGACTTTATGTCATAACAGACGTCATTCGCACCATTACTATTTCTACTATTTACTACCACTTCCCGTTATTTTCTACATTTTCAACTTATGTGATAGCAATGGGCGAATGAAGGAATTATAGGAAATTAGGATAAGGTAGGTAATTTTTGAACTAGGAGTTTGATAGGTAATCGGCCATGGCCTCAAATAAAGAACCATCTCGATATTTATCTGGAATTAATTGAGGGAAACCATGGAAAACCTCAATCAAAATGGCCGGTACAGGAATTACCGTTTCTCGGCGAGAGGCAGTAGGAAAAAGTCCCAGCCACATCTGCCCCGCCAGGATTCGAACCCGGTACCTCCCGAATGCGAGTCTAGTGCTGTCACCACTACTCTACCCAGCTCGGGCTAAAATTTTAATAAAATCGACCCGACAGGAACGGACGTATAAATTTTGTGAAAACACTAGTTTGCGTATATGATTCATTTTACTAAAAGGCGTATTTAATTTGATTGGATTGACATTGATACTGCAATTAAGAAAAACATTATTATTTAAAGAACGCATAAAGGGTTAAATTTTTTATTTTGTTCAGAAACAAACTTAAGTTCACATAATAAAGCCACATCGCCTGTATTAGCAAATCTATATACATATAAATCAGCGTTGCCAGACGTCCCGATTTTGGCGGGACATACCGATTTTTAAATCAAAATTGAATGTCCCGCGCGGGACAGGCTCAGTCCCACTTTTCGGGGATAACTCGACTGTGCGTAAATAATTAATTATTCTCTTATTGTAAGTTGCAATTTGTAACACTCACTTCTCAGACTATTGTTTGAAACGCTATATTTTTCTAATGAAAAAAACTTTTTTGATTTTGATTTCTGTTTTTTTTTTTGTTTTTTAGTGTATTTGCCATAGGCAACATACACTATTGGCGTTGGTCGGATGGCGGGACCTAGGGATCGGACCAAAATTTCTCGACGTTTCATAACCTTCTAATCACTTTGGCACCATTTTTAAAAATGTTTATATATATATATGTATATATATATATATATATATATATATATATATATATATATAATATATATATATATATATATATATATATATATATATATATTATATATATATATGTGTGTGCGCTATAACTTTCGAAAGAGTTAATTGATTTTTACGAAAATTTGGCCACGTGTTGGAATCCACCACCGCAAGAACCCTATTTAAAATGGACCCAATTGGACCATTTTAAGGGTAGTTTTCAGGGGTTGAAAAAAGTTTTTGCGCCCAAAAATGCCTAAAAAATTCTCAGAATAGTTTTAATAGTAATTAAAAAGTGCTTCTAAAATTTTAATAAAATCGGCCTGACAGAACCGGATTTACAAATTTTATGAAAACACTAGTTTGCAGATAGTGAATTATTTGCTGAAAGGTGTAAGTATATAATTTAGTTTAGAGGTTCGATTGATAATAATATTGCAACTGAGAAAAAAATGTTCTTTTAAGGGGTGTATTAAGGAGTCAAATTTTTTATTTTGCCCAAAAAACCAACTTAAGTTCGCATAATAAAGCCACACTGCCTATATTAGTAAATACACTATATTGTCGGCAGGGTTTTGGCACTGCGACCCGGGTTTTTTTTTATTCAGAAGACGAATAAGACTCAACTATTTAACGATAGGGTTAATCTGATTTAAAATATCATATTTTTATTAAAATACATTTTCTATGGCTATTTATGCTATCTATTGTCACGTAAACGTAATTTGAACTCAAATAAGAAGATAAATATTTAAAAGCTTCTGATTATATACGTTTTTTTACTATGTCCCGCTTTCGACGAAAGAATACCGCTTTTTTCACTCAAAAAGTTCCAAAATCCCGACTTGGCAAAAAAAAAATTCTGGCAACGCTGATATAAATGGACGTTGGTATATTTGAGATCAAAAGACTTCGACACCGTTTGACCGATTACCATGAATGTTGGCACATATATGCATTTTTTCAGGATGGAGAAGGTTTTTATGTTATCCAATTGCCACTAGATGGGCCAGATGGATCTGAAGGCTCCACTAATGTTGTCGCTGCCATGTTTCACCACAAAAGCGTGCAGAGCCGCGGATAGCGACTAGTACACAATATTGTTGGCAAGGTATGGCATTGCGAGTCATATAACTTTTAATTTGTATTGTGTTAGTATTTATATTTGCATTTTATATGACAGCCTATAGATTTCCAATATACAAAAATGGGTAATAAAATTATTATTATTTTTTTCGTATATGGTGGTGTTGATCCAATAGAATGTCACAGGAAAGGATGATTTGGTTGAGGATCAAATAAATAAGCTAATGGCCAACGTTTCGAAAAATATATTTTTATCTTCAGGGCCTTAAGCTGGTCGAATGATGGTAAATTGTTCTAATAATATACATGATCATTTTTATAGATTGATACAATTTTATTTTTAATTTTAAAAATATCTTTCAAGTTTTAGTATATATGTATGTTGGAGAAATTTGGATAAAATCTGTGGCACAGGATCAATTAAACAGCAATACTGAATTTAAAATTGCATTTTCACTAACGTTTCGGTACGCTTTGTACTATCTTCAGAGTACCGAAAAGTTAGTGAAAATGCAATTTTAAATTCATTACTACTACCGAGCTGAGTAGAGTAGTGGTGACAGCACTAGACTCGCATTCGGGAGTTACCGGGTTCGAATCCCGGCGGGAGCAGATGTGGCTGGGACTTTTTCCTACTGCCTCTCGCCGATAAATGGTAATTCCTGTACCGACCATCTTGATTGAGGTTTTCCATGGTTTACCTCAATTAATTCCAGATAAATATCGAGATGGTTCCTTCTTTGAGGCCATGGCCGATTACCTATCAAACTCCTAGTTCAAAAATTACCTACCTTACCCTAGTTTCCTATAATTCCTTCATTCGCCCATTGCTATTACATAAGTTGAAGTTGTAAAAAATGTAGAAAATAACGGGAAGTGGTAGATGAAAATATAGTAATGGTGCGAATGGCGTCTGTTATGACATAAAGTCGAGAAACGGACGTTAAACGCATTATTATTATTATTATTAAATTCATTACTACTGTTTAATTGATCCTGTGCCACGGATTTTATCCAAATTTCTCCAACGTTCATCAAAGATCACAACCGCTCTAATTAATCATTTAATTAGAGTCAACCTAGTATATGTATGACTGCGACACGTGTACTGTCTTTTTTATTTTGAAAACCGTCTGTATAATTAGAACAAGTTATTGTTCACGTCAACGTACTACAAGGTTGTGTTTCAGGTCCGCTTCCAGCTCCATTTACAGTCTCATACGCACACACATGTAAAAATGTCCACCTCAACGATTAACTGTATCACCCATATGTCATGTCGTTTGTATATAGAAGTTCCGCTTCTCTCCGTATAAATAGATCGGAGCGGTCAGTGTTCGTCCACCAGTCTCTGAAAGGCATTCTTGAACGCTTATACAACACAGACCTCTTCTACACACAAAACAACCATGTTCAAGTTGGTGGTGTTGTCAGCTTTGTTGGCCGTAGCAGCAGCCAAACCAGGATATCTCCATGGCGCCGTAGCACCGGCCGTCGCATACGCCGCGGCGCCTGCCGTCGCTTACACCGCACACGCAGTACCGAGTGCAGTCAGCCATCAAAGCCGCGTCGATGTCGTCAGCAAACCGGTCGTTGCAACATACACAGCTCCAGCCGTAGCCACCTACGCCGCTGCACCGGCCGTAGCTACTTACGCCGCAGCACCAGCCGTAGCAACTTACGCCGCTCCGGCAGTTACAGCTTATGCTGCTCCAGCAGTTTCTGTACCAACCGCGGTGAGCCATCAAAGTCGCGTTGATGTCGTCAGTAAACCGGTCGTTGCAACTTATTCAGCTCCAGCCGTAGCTACCTATGCCGCAGCTCCAGCCGTAGCCACCTATGCCGCAGCTCCAGCTATTGCAACTTACGCCGCAGCACCAGCCGTAGCAGCCTACGCTGCACCAGTTGCCACTTCATACGCTGCAACTTATGCAGCTCCAGCAGTCGCCTACGGAGCTCACCTTAAATACCACTACTAAATTGACCATCCATTTTTTTTAATTTCAAAAAACAGACTGATTTTATTTGACTGACGTTTTGTATTTGTTCTCAATAGTGCCACATAGTTTATTACACACACGTTTTTTGGATTTCATAGACACTTTTTAAAAATAATTTATATTTGCATGTTACCAATATAACGAAAACAATAATTTATATGAATTTTTACAGACGATTCTTTTAAATGATTATTACTTGTATTTATTATTGTTTTTTTGTGAAAATATTTATATTGATGATGATTGAATAAAAACTGTTCTAACTTATTTAAATACTTTTTTATTTTATTTGTATACTCAATCCAGAAATGCTTTTTTTTTAATAGGGCTTATCTGCAATTGTAGAACATCGTTGTTTACATGATTTGTCTTTAGCAAACCTTTCAGTTTTAGATATAGCTTTAAAGAAAAATGAATTTAGATATAGCTTTAAAGAAAAATGAATTTATGAGTTTTCACGTACAAAATCAATCTTCAATTCAAAAATATATATAATGATATTATTAAATAAGTTTGATAAAAATCCTACAGTTACTAATATTCCTAACAGACAATTTTGTCGATGTAATGACTTAATCTTATTATTTATTACATGTGGAATATGAATAATGTAACAATTATAATGTTACAATTACTATTAATTGTAATTTAATGTATTATTACAACAGTGAACCTCACATTTCACGCACCGCCTAACACAACCTTATAATTATTATAATTATAACATTATTGTAACACTTTGTTACATAAAAAAATAAACAACATTAAAAATAAATCTGTTTTATTTAAGAATTTAAGAATGATTAATGATAATGTACAGAAATGAAGACATGTCAATAAATAAATATAAACAATCTTATAATAAATATTAAAACTGAAAATATAAATCAATTCTAGGTTTTGAAAAAATACATATTGTAGTTAATATAGTCCATATACCTTTGACTACAAAGCAGAATTGCGTTTTAAATATTTGTTTGTTTTTTTATAATCATTGATAAACATCTACATAAATTTTAACCGCGCTGCTTTTCTAGGTCAATGTTAAAATGTACAGTGCTGTAAATTTTAATCACTTTCTAACAAAATTGACAATTTATAAGTTAAAGGAAGACATAGGGCTTGAAAACGGTATATTTTTAATAAAAGGGACTAGAAATTAAAAAATCTTATTTTACCACAAATACAAAATACGTAAGAGGGTTATTTTGTAGCCACTTATTATATTATAGAGATCAGATACGTTTTATAAACTAAAAACTTTGATGACTCACTTCGATATTATCAAATTAACTGACAAATTAACTACAGATATGTCAAAACACTATTGGATTAACGTATCATCTATCGAAAATGAATGATAAAAACAAAAGCAAACGTCAATTAACAATTTGTGAAACAAAACAGCACTACAACAAATCCACGTTTAGAAATGATGAAGTCCTTCAAATCCATATTCGTGACGGTGTAGCAGTGGGTGGTGATGATGAACTGGCTCAATATGATGAATCTCTTCATGATGAGGAATATGAGGGATGTGGTGATGTATCTGATGATGGTGAACAGGCACAATAGGCTCGTGATGAATCGGTATATGATGAACCGGCTCGTGATGATGGTGAGCTTTCACGATAATCGGGATCGGTTTGGAGTGATAATCAACTCGATGAACGTGGCTCACGGCGTGATGATGTATCAAAGGTTCGTGATGATGCAAAAGCGGTTCGTGGTGAAAGAATCCAGGCGCCGCCGTCGCAACGCTGACCATCAACGTCACTACCGATAGAAGTGTCGCGAAAAACATTTTTATCACAATTCCCGATATTCAAGTCTAAATAGGTGAAGATTTTGAAGGAATTTTGAATGTTATGAGCCAGTAGGCTTTGAAAACAAAACTGACGCACATCAATTGTTTTAATTCAGTATTTATACACTCCCACATACGTGGTTTTCAACTGTTTCCGTGCAAATTGTTACGACAAAGGATTTTGTTTATAATTTTATATCCACTTTCTATATAAATTTGTTGGTGTGATGTAACGACGCACACATAGAAAAGTAGGCCGTGCACGTATTTGCGATTGACCGAGTATGAGTACGTATTTATCATGCACATTAATATTTTATATGTGTTATGGAAGTCAATTTGTGTCTTCATGTAACCATAGAAAATTGTTACAACAATTATAATGTAACAGGTTACAGATACGGCTTTAGGCATATTGTGGAAATTATCGTATAACAAAACATGTCTTATTTTTTGTCACAATATATTTGCCATATGGCAACATACACTATTGGCGTCGGTCGGATGGCGGGACCTAGGGGTCGGACCAAAATTTCTCGACGTTTCATAACCTTCTAAAGACTGGCACCATTTTTAAAAATGTTTATATATATATATGTATATATATATATATATATATATATATATATATATCTGTGTGTGTGTGTGTGTGCGGGCAATAACTTTCGAAAGAGTTAATTGATTTCAACGAAATTTGGCCCACGTGTTGAAATCTATCACCGCAAGAAGCCTATTTAAAATGGACCTAATCGGGCCATTTTAAGGGTAGTTTTTAGGGGTTGAAAAATGTTTTTGGGCCCCAAAATACCGAAAAAATTCTCCGAATCGTTTCAAAATTGAAATTTAACCCTCTGGTAGTAATTAAAAAGTGTCCCCAAAATTTTAATAAAATAGGTCCGACAGGATCGGATTTACAAATTTTATGAAAACACTAGTTTGCAGATAGTGACTTATTTATTGAAGGGTGTATTTAATTCGGTGTAGACGTAAGATTGATAATAATATTACAATTAAGAAAAAAAATGTTATTTTAAGGGGTGTATTAAGGGGTTATATTTTTTATTTTGCCCAAAAACAAACTTAATTTCACATAATAAAACTATAAAACCACACGGCCCTATACAAACAAATACACTATATTGTCGGCAGGGTTTTGGCACTGCGACCCAGGTTTTTTATGTTTGAAGCCTACGATATGAAAACAGTTTTTAGGGCTCCGTACAAAAAACGAAGCCTTATCGAATCAGTCTAGACTCTAGTGTCTATCTAAACGATAAAAGTAAAAATTTGATACATAGATAGAGTTAGATGACCCAATCACGGACGTATAGGGCAAATAAATGGGAGTTTTTTCTTTCAAAATGTCTTTACACCATTGTGATTTACGGATCTATATAAAATTTTGATTGGAGCATTTAGATGGCAAAATTTAGATGGTATATATTTGCGTAGTCCCAATTACCCAATTACAAATAACTTATTTGGGGCTACGTAAATTTCTTTTCATTTTATTAGGTATCGTTTGCGAAGATATATATTTTGTAGTTCTTAATATTGTTCACGTCCATTATAATTAATAAGTTTTTTTTATTTTTTAACGGGAAATTGGACAATTCAATTTTAAAATAGTTAAACTAAATTTAGTTTAACTATATTAAAATTGAATTGTCCAATTCCCCGTTAAAAAATAAAAAAAACTTATATTTTGTATTATTGAAGTGAAACTTCTTAGCTACATTTAAAGGGGAAAAGATTGAACGGCGGTGAAATATAAAAGAAACATTGGATAACACATCAATGCAATGAAACGAATTCTTAGCTCTAAAGAAGTTTCACTTCGTCCGGGAGCTTATGTGGGTGAGACTTAGGTGTTTTTAAATATGTATTTTCATAACACAAAAAATACATTGTTAAGACATAACTCCCTGATCAAACATTTAAATTAAAATTTTCAACATGCGGCTACTGTAAAAATAAATTAAAACCGGTGGATATGATTATTCTTTTATTATATTTTATGCAATAGAAAAAAGAATAAGCACATAGACCTGTTTGACAAAATGTGTATAATTGTATTATTAAAGCAGTCAATGAATTATGAACAGCCTGTCGTTCATTCAAACTGAACAATATGAAAGTTTATTTAGTATTAATTACAATTGGTATTAAAATCGCGAGTATTATATGACGCATTAACATATTTGCTGGTTTTGATTATTTCAGCTATGTTACAATTTATTACAATATAGAAACTGAATTAATATCTAACGCACGACTTGTGTAATAGAACTAATTAAAACGCAAATGGGAAGCTATAGTGTTGAAACATTTGCATGGAATTTTTTTTTAATATGAAGAAAGAAAATGTACGTTAATTGGAACAAAAGTCTAAAATCTGGTAACTCTCAAACGATAACCAAATAATTTTTTAAATAGATACACTATAGTTCGTAAGTGGATATGCAGAGTATGTCATCAACGTCTTAAGGCTGTCGGAACGCTCTGAATTTAAGCCAAAAATAGAGCTTCGGCTGTCAACTGATTGTAGACTTATTCGTCAACATTCTGCAAAAATTCTTTCTCTATAAAGAAGATAAAGGACAAATCTAGGTTTCTAATGGACTACTTTTGTAATTCATGTACGATTTACTAGAAAAAAATTGGCATTAATTGTGCCAAAAAAATACACGTTTTCAATGTCACACTGTGACCTTATTCGTACTAATTTCACAAAACTGTTCCATCACAAACCTAAAGTGACTCTTCCTTTTTCGGAAAAGTTTCTTAAATTTTCAAAATATATCCAAAAATTAGAGTAATCAATTGAAAGCGGCACCCTTGCAATAGCATCTTTTAGCCTCGTAATTGGTACCAGCCAAAAATTGAAACGTGCGGATGATTTGAGCGAGACAGAGCTAAAGAACGTCACATCCACAATATGTCTTTTGCCTACCTCGCCCCTTACCGCTGGGTCTCAGCACAAATAAAATTCAGAGCGTTCCGACAGCCTTAAAACTCCTAGATTATAGTAGATTAACCAAATATTAGAATCCTTTGTACCCATGTGACATTAGACGTATTTATAATCACGTAATAATTCCACATATAGAATAAGAAATTAACGATTTATGGATTTTTTCATTTATTTGTGCTACGGGACTTTCGTGCCGAATTTCAAGATTTTAGATGTTAACAGGAAGCAAATATATATTATATAATATATACATATTTCTTTCTACGATACAAAACATTAGGGAGAAAATAAAATAATTGGGTATAATTGCAAAGTATGTTTTGATGTGAATATCAAAATACGTGTTCTGTGAAAAGCTCTATCTTTTTATTACATAGAATTAGAAGCACGAATGTTTATTGTAGGTAGGTATACATCTTAATACTTGATAATTGGGTTTTTGAATTTTTTTTTTTACATAAATGGAAAGATCACAAACAAGTTTTATAGCGAAACTACTTTTATTATTTTGTTTAATTTCATAATGAAAAAGTTTTATTTGTTTTAAAAATAATGTTTAAGCTAAGATCCGATAACGCGCCAAAAACCTCTGTGACGTCAAAATGTTTTTATGGTCCTGGTTGCCATGGTTACATTGATAGTATATATTATAAAGCCATACACAAATACACAACTTTTATCATTTTGACGTCACAAACATTCCTGGTACGTTTTGTAATCAGGTTATATCTTATGAAGTTTTATACATTTACAGAAACTTGGCTTACGGACAGTATGCAAATCTATCTGATAATAATATAATTTTTATTGATTTTTTTAAATATTAATAATTAAGGTATTTTGTCTAATTTTAAGAAATTGTTTTTATGAATTATTTTATTTAAGGGTTAATTATGGCGACCAATTATGATATTCCAGAGTTAAATGATAACATTTTCTCGGTTTTACATATAAATATTCGCTCGCTCAGTAACTGTTTTAATATATTTAAGGATTTCGTGAATGAAAATAATTTTGACATCATTGCATTAACGGAAACTTGGCTTACATCTAATCAGGATTCTGCTCAATTTTCAATAGAAGGGTACAATTTATTTCGGTCTGACAGACTTGTAAAACGTGGTGGAGGCGTTGCTTTTTATGCAAAAACAAATATTTCAGTTAACGTAGTGGATATTAATGAAATATGTAGTGACTATTCAGAAGTCGAACAACTTTGGATACAATTTTCTTGTAACAAAAAGACAATAGGTTTAGGTGTTATTTACAAACCACCGCTTGTCTCATATACACAGCTGGTTTCTGTTGAACGTATACTGTCGCATATATCTCCATCTTTAAATTGTGTACTTTGCTTAGGAGATTTTAACATAAATTATTTAAATAACCGTACTCCAGAATTTGCTTTCCTTAACAACATTGCCACCTCATTTAACTTAAGGCAAGTAATCAATACTGCTACACGTGTAACTACTTCATCACAAACTTTAATTGATTTACTCTTTATATCTGATCCTTCTCTTTTAGTTAAATCAGGTGTAGTTAATGATGGCTTATTTTCTGACCATAACAAAATTTTCTGTGCTTTAGATATTCCAAAACCTTATAAACATCATAAATTTGTTACATATCGGGATTACAGAAATATCGACATTAATGCGTTTCAACGAGATGCAGAACTTGTTAACTGGAATGAAATTGTTGACCATAATGATCTTAATGACAAAGTAAAGTGTCTGAACGATAACATACTAACTCTTTTCAATATACATGCCAAATTAAAAAGGGTAAAAATTACTAAACCCCACACACCATGGATAACGCCTGTTATAAAATTAATGATAAAGTTAAAAAATAAAGCTCTCTCGGATTACAAAAAAACTAAAAGTGATTCTAAATGGCTGTACTTTAAACAGTTGCGTAATTATACTACTTCTGCTATTAGGCGGGAAAAACAGGCGTATCTAAAATTTTGCAACGATAAATGCAAAGACAATAAATTGTTTTGGAATAATATTAAACATTTCGGTGTTAATAGTACTAAATCTTCTGAATTTCCAGAGCACTTCAAGGATCCCAATGAATTTAACAAGTTCTTATCTCATCAGCCCAGCTTTGTATCTGATGCAGTTTTAAATGAATATTCAGAACGCAACATCCACTCCTCTAATTCGTTTACGTTTAATTTAGCTACAATTTCTGAAATAGAATCAATTATAATTAATTTAAAATCTGAGGCTACTGGTGCTGATAATATTTCCTCTAGAATGCTTAAACTGGCTTTGTCCTTTATTAGTCCATACGTAACACACATTGTAAACTCTTCTATACTTTCGCAAGAAATCCCAACCATGTGGAAAATTGCACTTATCAAACCAATTCCCAAAATAAGCTCGCCTATCACATTTAATGATTTAAGACCTATAAGCATTTTGCCAGCATTATCTAAGGTTTTGGAAACAGTTTGTTGCAGACAGATTACAGCCTATCTTGAGCGTAATAAGATTCTACCATCAACGCAATCTGGATTTCGTAAAGAATTTTCAACCACCTCAAGTCTACTAAATCTATGTGATGATCTAGTTCGCGCTACCGATAATTCTGAAATCTCACTGCTTGCCCAAATAGATTTTTCTAAAGCTTTTGATGTTATAAATCATGATCTTCTCATTATTAAACTTAAGTCCATTGGGTTTTCACCTAGTGCTGTTAATTGGTGTAGACATTATTTAAGCTATAGAGCCAGACAAGTTAAATTTAGTGAAACTAAAATATCAAATTACTTAAATATTACTTGTGGTGTACCTCAAGGGTCAATTTTAGGACCGATTTTCTTTCTCATTTTTGTAGTCGACCTACCATCAATTTTATCTCACTGCTCTATGCACTCTTATGCTGATGACACACAATTGGTACTTAGCTTTGATCCATGTGAATCAGTTAAATTTGGTAATTTCTTTAATAATGATCTTGAATCTCTCTCAATCTGGGTCACTAAAAATGGACTTAAGGTTAATCCCGATAAATCGTTGTTTATGATAGTAGGACGTAAGATACAACGCGAAAAGTTTATTACAAAAAATATAAGCATTTGTTTTCAAAACAAACAGCTTCAACCGTCAGATAGTTTTAAAAGCCTAGGGGTCTATCTGGATTCAGATTTGCGTTTCACGGAGCATGTCAACAAAAAATTGCAAGCTGCTTACATTCGGTTAAAATCCATTTATCAGTACAGATCTTCCTTTAATATCACCATAAAATTACGTCTTATCAATTCAATAGTATTGCCAGTCATAAGCTATTGTGATACAGTTTATGTACCTCACTTGCGAGTAGTGGACAAAGAAAGATTAAGAATGCTCCAAAATTCCTGTGTCCGATATGTATACGGTATACGTAAATTCGAGCATATTTCCGCCTACAGAATTAAATGCAATATGGTTGATGTGTATGATGTTATGACTGTGCATTTTCTTATATTATTGTACAAGATTATCATATCTAAAGTTCCCAGTTACCTCTTCAAAAAATTAATATTCAAAGATAATCTGGCAGCTGACTTTACTTTAAGAAACAAAAATAATATGTGCATCCCTAAATTTCATTCTAATAAATTTAAAAATACTTTTTCTTATCTTGCTCCCTCTTTTTATAATTCATTACCGACCACCTTCAGAAACTTAAATTTATCCTCTTTTACAAAAAAAGTCAAAAAGAAATATTTAAAAATTTAATATAGGAGTGATTATATAATTTAATAATAAAACGATGTATAAACACGATATTTTCTGAATCTCGTCGCTAAAATTATCTCTCCTTATTTTTAATTGTATGTTTTTAATTACGTATGTGTTTACTAGTTATATAGGTCTATTTGTATTTAATCAAAAGGTTAAGTTGTAAAGCAGTTTTGTTAACTGAACTTCGCCTGTTTGGTAAGTGTCTACTTATTAAATAAAGAACTTATTATTATTATTATTATTATTATTTTAATTAATTTGTTATTAATTACCTATGGCTTAAATTTTTTTTTCTTTTCGTTCTTCAATATTATTTACGATATATTATTTAAAAAATAAAAAAAAAATATTTTTTTTTAATTCAAATACTCAGTTTCAACTTCATACCTTTAGCCGTTCCTGAGAAAAAGACTTAAAGAACAGACTGACGGATATAATCCTATAAGGGTTCCGCTTTTTTCATTCTTGTGAACGAAGCTCTAAAAAGTAACAAGCACTGCTTTTTTGCCACTGTTACAAAACATTTCCTTGTTTGTTTATATAAATGCAAAAGACAACAAAAAAAACAGTATGTTTTTTTTCTTTTGTCTGTAGGGGTAACGCCTTGATTTACAAACAGTCATTATCGTTTAGGTTCAATTAATGTTCGATTTTAACTTCCGAGTGCTTTATTCTTAAATCACGGTCAGTAGCTCATGCTATACCGCTGTTAAACAAGTGCCGTTCACATCCAATCACAATCAAACAAGAAATAATGACAGATCATTAAACTGCCGGCGTGCAGTAAAAGTACAAACATTTAAATCTAGCCAACTGTACAAACCAATACCCAAGGTCTGGGTAAAATTATTGGATTTATGCTATTGAGTATGTTGTCCACTGGTGAAGAAAACTTAGGATGCTCGAATACAAGAACTCCAGAAGATGCAGGGTTTGTAATAGGCCAAGAGCTGATGACACCCGTTTCACGAAGTGTTTGATTCAGGTAGAAATTTTATACAAAATTATATATAGCTAAATGAGTGGTCTGTTTGGGTACGCCAGGTACTGCGCATACAGAAAAGGTTTAGAAAAATATGTGCCAAAAAAATGTTTGATTCAAAAGCCAACAAGTACTATTCGAAAGTTTAGTTGATTTTAAATAAACAAATAAATGAGGCAGACACTTTAGGAGGAGTTAACAATTAAACCAAAATACCCCAAAGTTGAATTTTCAAAAATGAAAAAATAAGTGCTTGATTTGCGGGGAAATTTCTATTGCAGCTTCATTAGATATATTTAAAAATATTTGCAAAAAGCCAGACAATTTTTCCGTGGTTTAAGACTATTTTTGGGAGCTTATTTATGGGTACTTATGCACGATTTAAAACACTTTCCCAAAACTAGTGCCGATTCAGTGGGCCTTTATTAAACTTGTAGAAAAAAAATTGACGAGTTCCAGTGGGTATCTTTCACATTTTTAGATTTGAGTCATAGCCGTTTAAAAATTTCAAAAATTGCAAATATCGAAAAAACGAAAAAAAGACTGTATGTCGGTTGTTTCTTCGATAAGAAATGATCCTCGTACTCTTTTCAATGACCAGCACGGCCGTGGACTTCTTACATTTCTTACGAAATAAACTTCTGTTTTCTTAACTCTTTTTTTTGTTAACAAAAAAAATTTTCAACAATTGCGTATTAGCCCCCTTCTATCAACAATTGCACCTTTTACACGCCAAGGTCTGATTCAAATAGAAAAAGAGTTTTTTTATTCTCATGAGAAATAAGCCATTACATTATAAATGTTACAACTGAAAAAGAGAAAAGTATTCCACTTCTCATAATGCAGATTAGTATGTTAAACAGCAGCCATATTGAATTAATTGTCACAAATCAAAATGAAACGTGATAGTCTATAATAAAGTCATATATCTAGTACTCCTATATAGCTATCGCCCGTAAATGGCAGTGTCACGGAGTAAGTGACAGCAAACGACTGCTTCTATGTTATAATCTCTTCTATAAATCTAGTTCTAGGACATGCGCGTAGAAATCGAAGTAGTTACGAGAGAGATAGACGCATATATGTCTGCATTGTAATGGTTTCGTCCCTCTCTAAACCCCTACTAGCAATATAGGAGTATTAGATATATGAATAAATTATATCTTTCCTTTATAAATCTGTCCAATAATAGCTTAATAGGAGAGTACTTCTACCTATAAATTATCTGACTATTTGAAGACCCATTAAATGCTCTGAAATAGTGTAACAAAACTATTCTTTGTGGTGGTTTAAAACTGATTTATTTACAACAAACGAAATAAATACAAAACAAATAACTAAAAAGTATTCTTCTTACAACAATTAAATGATCTAAACGTATTTATCTAATAATGAAATAAACTAAACAATGAAGCAAACAAACGGATTCTTATAAATAATAATACAACAATACACTATTCTCAAAACACACACACACACACACACACATTTATGTACTCTTACTTATGTACTAACTGATTATTTATGTCTTCTGTACCGCCGTACCAATTGCCTGACTGTTGCGATAACTGACTATCGACTGAATTCACTGCACTGTAGCAACTGACCTTGACTCACAGTCACTGTCTCTGACTGAACGAATGTCGCGCCCCACACGCGCTATATTTATAGGCGTGTGCATCCCGTTCTCGATTGTTCCAGAAACTTCTATCAATTTGTTCGAGAAGCCTCTGTCCTTTCCAGTGGCGCAACAATTGGGGGAGCGCTACAATAGTTTATTAAGTGCGATCTACCTATTAAATTAGTTATTGACTCTTTATGAATACGGTTTTTAATCGATATATTCGAAGGAAATCCGACGGGACATTTTGAGACTCACAGGATTCCATTTTTTTTCGTTATTTGACAATAAATGTCATGATATCATTGCAGAGTATTTAAAGTGGCATATTTTTTGTCTATCGGGTGCACATGAATAAGTAAAACACAATTACCTTATCTGTCTCACATGATTACGTACAACAAGTAACGTTCTTCGAACCCCTACTCCACGTGCTATGCAAAACACAAAGACAGAGATTCTATTTTTTAAAATACACGATATTTCCCTGCATTATTTTTCAAATTCATTTCTCGTCAGATCATTTTCGTATAAATAACCGCCCGTTCCATTCATACAGCATCAGTTCGCGTCAATCCAACGTTTCGTGCAATCAACACAGACCTCTTCAAATAATTAAATCAAAATGTTCAAGTTGGTGGTGTTGTGCTCCGTTTTTGCTATGGCTTTTGCCAAGCCAGGATATCTCCATGGAGGTTTGATTTATTTTTTAAATTATTAATAGACAATTAATTTATAGTTAGGCTTAAGCGCCGAGAAAATAACGTGTTGGATTTTATTTCCGCTACTTTTTAAGGAAATCACACTGTTATTTTTGAAGCTACGAATTCGCTAGACAATATCCGTTTATACAAATTTTCAAAATTCAAAGAAAAATAAAGTTGTACATATTTAACAATGACGCTGTTAATATCGTTAATCTAAATCTGGGGTTCAGGTATGACTTTCAGTCTTGCTTCCAAGTTTAAGAATATCATTTGCTTTCAACTAAAAGAAGATTTCCATTTAGCTGAAAACAATTGACATTTTAATTTAGATTTAAGGCTTAAAGTCTTACCAGAAACTCAGCACTAGTTTATAAACATAATCGAATCGAGAATTTAATATCAATTAAAATTCCAGTCACATATAAATTTAACAGTTCCTGTGAAAACTTTTAAAAATCTAACATCAATGCTGAAAGTCATCCCAGAAACCTAGCAATCAGTTATTTAAATTTTTGTATATTAAACAATCATAGTTACCAGCAGCCAGGGTTATTTGACCCTAGCACCAATTATTATTCTCAATTTATTATTTTCTAACAATCATTTTATTGATACTTGGGTTCGAATCTTGGAGCTGGGGACTTGTAATAGAGAAGCCGTTGACACGCCATATAATCAATGGCATTGTGACACGTTCGTCTATTCTCAAGCATTTTCTGTAAAAGAAAAACAGGTTATGAATGAAATTGAATATTTTAGGTCTTCACGCCGTAGCTCCAGTGGCGTATGCCGCCCCCCTGGCACATGCCGCCGTCATCCCAGCAGCTGTCAGTCATACCTCCCGCGTCGACATCCACAGCAAACCGATCATAGCCACCTATGCTGCTCCAGCAGTCATCGCTAAACCAGTCATCGCCGGTTACGCAGGTTTAGGACACGGTTACGGACTCGGCTACGGAATCGGTCATGGTTTGGGATTAGGTCATGGACTTGGATATGGTCACGATCTTGGATACGCCGGACATTTGGGTGGACATTTGGGAGGACATTATGGTGGATACGGACTCCATTATTAAAACAAAACTTTACGCGTTTACGAATCATCCCTAACATCAACGATATTCGATGAGTCTTGTTCAATAAGTCTTGCAGAAATGTTTGGATAAAAATTTAAGAAAATACATTTGGAAACTTTCAAAACTATCCGATTATTCTGGATGATGTTGAGGAAACTAACTTCAATCAGCAATATGATTGGCTAAAGGTTTTAGGTTCTAATATTTGGAAACCTTCAATAATTTTGGGGGGACGGTGAACAGTGTTCCCTCACTAACGCCGGAAAGTTTTTAATTTTGAGAAAATTGTGATCAAACTTAGGTACCCAACAATCAAAATTATGAAAAAAATGACAAGACTTACGAATATTAAATATTCGAGTTAAGACATACATTAAAATGGTCGTAGAAAATTAAATAAATATTTTACACGTCTTTTTTGATATTGCGCCATATTAATGTATGGCTCAGCTCGGATTTTTGTAAATAAGAATCTTCAAATGTAGTATACTGTTAAAATATCACTAGCAAAGGACATTTGGTGAAATTGTGATTAAAACAGTTACCAACTTAACGAGAAAAAGTATTGATTATATATCGGTGATTATTTTAACAGTACGCTGCTTCTCAATCGAACTTAAACATTATAAAATGTATTTGCAAAACACTACAAACTTCATTATTTTATAAAATTTTGTATATATGTATTCATTTTTTTGTATACCAAAAAACAGTATTTTTATATATATGAATAAAATAAAGAGGCTTTTCTTTCAAAAATGTTTCTTATTATTTATTGTGGAGTACTAAAATGACTACAGTCGACTCTCTATAAGAGCCCACTCAAATTTCTTTCGTCTACAAACAGAAGAAGTTCGCGTTTTGGATTTTGTTCCCAATAAGTAAACGATTTATAAATGCTTTCTTCAAACTGTAACATTATAATTTTTATAATGTACATTGAACTAACTATCTAACAATCTGATAGTGAAAATACAAAATCAAAATAAAATTATTTCACTAAGTTTAACAGATTAACAGATTTAAAAGAATAAAATTAAAATAAAATTTGAAAACTAAAATATATATATTTTTTTTAAAACATATTTAAAAAAAATTAAATCGATCACGGCAAGTAACCGGTGCGTTACAAAACATTTGGGATCTTTTGTCTATAAGACAAAGTCAAATGAATTTAAAATAAAACGCGGGTCGCAGTGCCAAAACCCTGCCGACAATATAGTGTATTTGCTAATATAGGTATTGTGGCTTTATTAAATGAAATTAAGTTTGTTTTTGGACAAAATAAAAAAAAATTGAACCCCTTAATACACCCCTTACAATAATAATTTTATTAGTTGAAATATTGTTATCAATCCAACATCTGCACCAAATTAAATACGACCTTCAGTAAGTAAATTCGTATACGCAAACTAGTGTTTTCATAAAATTTGTAAGTCCGGTCCTGTCGGGCCGATTTGCTTATAATTTTAGGAGCACTTTTTAATTGCTACTATAGGGTTAAATTTCAATTTTGAAACGATTCTGAGAATTTTTTCGGTATTTTTGGGCCCAAAAACTTTTTTCAACCCCTAAAAACTACCCTTAAAATGACCCGATTGGACCCATTTTAAATAGGCTTCGTGCGGTGATGGGTCCCAACATGTATGCCAAATTTCGTTAAAATGAATTAACTCCTTCGAAAGTTATTGCTCGCACATGTAAATATATATATATATATATATATATATATATATATATATATATATATATATACATATATATATAAACATTTTTAAAAATGGTGCCAAAGTGTTTAGGAGGTTATGAAACGTCGAGAAATTTTGGTCCGACCCCTAGGTCCCGCCATCCGACCAACGCCAATAGTGTATGTTGCCATATGGCAAATACACTAATAAGGTTTCAATATTTGTGACAACAATCTAAATTCTTTAATATTAAATCCATGCCGTTTTGCCTGTTGCCTACCAGAGGATTTTTCGTACTTCCCGATAAGATTAAAATTCGGCATGAAACTTCCTAGAAACGCGAGAATAATGTGAAACATCCTTAATCCTTAGTATATGATTCCTTCCAAAGTTTTTCATTTTGCAGTGAAATAGAATAATGAAATTTGTAATTAAGTTTTCTGGAAAATTCGAAAAAGGTCGTCCAAAAAGCTTTGAAGACAAAGGCAGATATAAATACTAATTTCAACACATTAGAAATTAGCGACTCTGTCAAAGAAATTTAAGATATTTTTTTTAATATTGCACAACCGTGCAATAAAAATAAAAAAGGTAAGTTTAGGTGGAATGTTTGCACCTTTAAAGTCATAATTAATAAATAATTATTGCGAGTTACAACAATTTTTCACTCACGCAAATTATTGTTACTCAATTATGTAATTAACTTAGATTTTTCAATGTTATTTTTGCATTGACATATTTGCATGTAAAAAAACAAAAACATAAGCTCTAAAACGTCTTTTATTGATCACAATAAAAAAAGCATGAAAAAATACAAAATGGCTTGAAAAATTGCGTGTACTACATTAAAATTACAAGAATAAATTAAATTAAAATCTAATAATTTAAGGCTAAACTTCAAGACAAGCATTCGATAAGTTCCCATCTGAGATTTATTTCACATTTGTTTTTTTAAATGGCGTTAAGTTCGCTAGTTAATTTTCTTCTGACAAATGTTCAATAAATCTGTAGTACAGTTCTGTGTTCAAATTTTAGAAAAGATATAATTAATTTTTTAAAATATTTCTGTACTGATGTACTCGTATATGTTTTACTGAATAATTTTTATGAAAATTAATAAGCCAATGTAGATTAAACGCCAAATTTGACAAAAAAATACTCTCTCTTAAGGAGCTTACGAATTGAGATTCTTGAAATGGGACCTTAAGATTTGATTGTAACACGTTTTCAGTTTCAAAAAATTATGGAACAATTCATTTATTTCTTTCTCTATAACAAGTATTTTTAAGACGGACTGGTAACCAATAAGCTGGTTCCTTACGGGGCCAAGGAACTATAAAAATAAAAAAAAATATAAATATAGTTTGTACTAAATATTGTTGTAAGAAATTAGATCGTCGAGGAAGTTTCCAATCCATTTTTATTACAATCAAATCTTAAGAAACACTCACTACACAAAAACACAAATTCCCGAAAAATGTCGCCAAATTAATAATGATGAATTCCGTATCCATATTTTGTCCCATAACCAAAACTTGACGAGTAGAGTCCAGGATGAACTAATGGTTTCTCGAAGATCGGTTCTTCGTAGATCGGTTTTTCATAAATCGGTTTCTCAATTAACGCATGTTCATAATCAAACAAAGCTTTCTCGTAACCAAAATGCGGCTTTTCGTAACCAAAAAGCGCTTTCTCATAACCGTACAACGGTTTTTCGTATGCTTCGTACGGTAAAACAGGTTTCACGTAAAGAGGCTTCATGTGATAATCGACTCGCGACTGATGGCTTATGGCTGGTTTATGATATTCTAAAATCGGTCTATAATATTCAACCGGCTTCTTATATTCTAATGGTTTATACAAACCATAACCACCGCCCCATGGTTTGTATTCGTCGTCATGTTTGTAATAAACTCCTGGCTTACCAAAAGTCAACACAAAAAGTGTCACAAAATACAATACAATCAACATGTTAAACACAGCTTTCAATTTCAAAACAAGTATCAAATTTAGTTCAAGTGCGGTCTGCGTTGATTTTGGATTCAAACTAAAGTCACCACCGAAACAATGCGTTTATATAGGCAAAGCTTAAAAAGGACGCAGTGATGCTGATAATTTTAAAAAGAATAAAAAGTATATTTTCACTAAATAATGTATCTTCTTTTAAATAGATATCAATTTAATTAATGACTTGTCAAAAAATAGTCTGAAGTCTGTTGAAAAGAAACAAAATCTACTGATATTGCTTTATTCGTGTGTTTTTTCTTTGTTCTAATTCCTTCTGGTTACAAAAACCATCCACCGTGGTGCACTTGAATTATAGTTAGAAAGAAACAGATGAATAAATCAACGTATTCCGGTATATTTTCGTTCTTTATTTTTTAATGTCTGGACCTTGATATCGATGCACTTGAGTTATTTACTTTCGATGTAATTTATGGACAATAAATTACAATCATTGCATTCAGCCGTTACATGAATTTAATATGTAATCAAACAAATAATTAAACAATATAACAGTTAAATTGTTAAAACTATAAAAGGCCATACATCAAATAACGCATTAATCGAAATGCAAATGTATGACAGCGTAATGCACTGCCGTTATAAGAATATTATTCGGTTTCTGGTCTACTTTGAAAGTAGATTTAAAGTTGAGCGGACCCAACATAAGGCAAAAAGCGGACGTTAATGTACGGTTTCCGGTGCACCAAATTCGCTTTAAAAGTAGAATTACCGCTCAAAGACAATGCTAAATTTACTATGAAAGTAGTTTAACCGTTGAAAGTCGTGCTAGGAACAAACATAAGAGAACTCCATGTCTTCGTAAAACGCGAAACTTAATGCTCGATTTCTGGTACACTAAAACTACTTTGAAAGTAGAATTGGAGTTGAAAGACTAAATCTTCACTAATATTATAAAGAGGAAAGATTTGTATTTTTGTGTGTATGTTTGTAATGATTAAACTCAAAAACTACTGTGCCGATTTAAAAAATTATTTCACAATTAGAAAGCTACATTCACTCTGAGTAACATAGGTTATATTTATTGCTAGAAAATATTAGGGATCCTTACTAAAACTTAAGTAACGTAACCCAAGGTGTAAAAAAAATGCCATAAAACATATTTCGTCGCATGCGCTGCAGAAACTATTGATGATAGAACAAAAGTATGTTTTACAATATTAAAGAACATATCAATAACTACAAAAAACTTCGCGATATTATATGTCCAACTATTATCGTTATGTCACAATAACCACTTTTTACATTGTAATAATCTATATAGATAAAAGACGATGTATATGTAATCTATGGACTCCAAACGGGTAGACCATTTTTGATGAAATTTTCAGACAAGCTTTAGAGTAGCCCAGCGGGTGATCTTCTGAAGTTTGGTAGCGATCGGATCAACAGAATTTTTTTAATTTCTTTTTGGGAAAGAAGATTTTTCTTCGATTTTTGAACATTCACAAATAAAAGCGATTGAATCCGCGCAAATTCAATACACGTTGAGAATTTAATGATAATGATTCTCATCTTTTATATTACATTTACACCCGGGCGAAGCCGGACTGGGCCGCTAGTCTATTATAAAAGTTTAGAGTCGTACCAGAAACTGACTCCAAATCATCGGAATAAAGCATTGTTTATTCTGTAATACAATAAAAAAACTGATATCTGGAGACCAGAAAAAGATCACAATAATAGAAGCATTTACATTAGACGACCAAATTTCATACGGCACTGACCTACTCTTCGGTGTTAATCGATTCTTTAAATTAATATTCAAATTACAAATTCACACGCCTTATAAACATCTTTTCCCGGAAAGTAGATTCAGTTGATGTGCGTTTTGACAATTGCTCATAAATAATTATTAAGTACATATTTATGTTAACTAAACGAAGAAATAAATAATAATTAAGAGCAATGTGATTAAAACAATATAAGAAACAACAAATTTATACACTTCTTACCATAACTGTGCAATGTTTTTAACAGATGTAGATATATTTCGAAAGCTATGCTCTTATTTTCAGCAATAACTAAATTTTGTTTAGAGCTATAATTTAGTCACTGCATAAAATAAGAGCATAGTTCTCGAAATACATATCCATTGATAAAATTGATGTATGAAGTGACTAAATTTGTTGTTTTTTTAAGCGGAAACAAGAACAAAATACGATTAGATTTTTTGTGATTAATTGGTTAAACTGGTATTCGCGTGGCAGGAGGTAAGAAATTCAATCACTTTCTACTTTAAAGGGTTTTCCATAATACATTTCAAAACTATATTTTTTCTAATAACAAGTAATTAAAAAACACTTGAAAATTCTACAAATAATTCTTTATTTCTCGACGATCGTTTCGGACAATAAGTCCATCCTCAGGAATACAAAAACTTATATATATAAATTTTTGTACTCCTGAGGATGGACTTATTGTCCGAAACGATCGTCGAGAAATAAAGAATTATTTGTAGAATTTTCAAGTGTTTTTTAATTACTTGTTATTATTAATCATGTTCTACCACGTGCCGAGTGAAAAATCAGGGCAAATTATATATTTTTTCTAGTCTTGAAAAATCGAATGATTTTTATAATCGAGTGATTCATTCAAAACGATTCCTTCATAATAAGTGTGTTGGTACTATGCGTGAATGAATGAATGTTTCTGAAAGTATGAGAAAGATTATGTTTATTTTTTATTTATTGTTGATTATAGACGATCGACAACTTAGGCCATTAGCATCTTAGTTAAATCAAATATATATCGTATCATAATCACTTAAAACTAAACGACATCACAAAACATCCATGAACAGAGTCAGGATTCGAACCCACGACAGTTCGGTAAAGAAGCCAGCACGCTAACCGCGGGACCACACCGTCCTCCAGGAAGATTTCGTGCGCGCAAAAAACCGTTTTGGAAATCGGAGTTTAATCAGATAAGAAATATGCTATTCTCAAGTTTGCATATCATTTGATAGTGTCCCAAGTTTCATCAAAGTCTAGCTGATGACCTCAGCTGTTTAGCGTTTATAATCTACCATCTTTCTCTCATCAAACTAGGTTTAGTTGTTTTCAGAAACCGACATCACAACCAGAGATCCTGTTACTATTTTGTATTATGTATTAATAATGTAAATAATTAGTAATATCACAACTTAATAAAATAATGTTTCGTAAACGCCTTTTAACAGTACTTATTGTATGAAAAATGACTATACATACAAAGATTTTAACGCAATGTCACGCTCGCTAGGCTTCTTATAATATTCTTGAATATGAAATGCCACAATTATAATTATTATTACAGCGGCAACCAGTTTATAAAAAAATATAACAAGTGAGTCATTAATAAGGTAAATTATAATTGCGACACAAAAAACGCATTTGTTATAACGCAATTAAAACATGATTATGGAAATTAGAGAACGGCGTAAAATATAAATCATCCCTTGTTTAATGTAAGAAAATCATTTTTAATTAACATACCTGTATTCGCTTTATAAACTCTACTTTATATCGACAACAACTGAGGTTCCTAGTCTTATGAATATCAATAACGATATACAAAATGCCATGTTTGTAAAACAATTGGGTTTTTGAATGATTTTTTTTACATAAATGAAAAGATCACATACAAGTTTTATAGCGAAACTACTTTTATAATTTTGTTTAATTTCATAATGAAAAAGTTTTATTTGTTTTAAAAATAATGTTTAAGCTAAGATCCGATAACGCGCCAGAAACTTCTGTGACATCAAAATGTTTTTATGGTCCTGGTTGCCATGATTACTTTGATAGTATCTACATATATAATTTCCTATTGTGTGTCCAGATGTCTGTCTTTCCAGACCTTCCAGAAGGCCCCAGAATACTTAGGAAGTTGAAATTTGGCACACTTATAATATGAGACACGGGACAGATCCTAACGTAGCCGGATTTTCGATTTTCTCCCCGGGGGTCGAAATAGGGGAGTTTTTAGAAAAAGACTTCATAGAACATAAAAGGCCATGGATGGGTGTTTGGTTGCCTTGGTTACCAATAACAAACTCTGAAACATTCTGATATCAAATGTCAAATAAGTTTGCAAATAATTACAATATTAATCAGTTGAAAAAAGAATAATTGTGTGCGCAGTGAATCGTAATATTCATATTTCATATTATTTGAACTTCAATTGCGCCTGACGGAGACAGGCCTAACCCACTAGTGTATTATAAACCCATACACAAATGCACAACTTTTGTCATTTTGACGTCACAAACATTCCTGATACGTTTTGTAATCAAGTGATATCTTATGAAGTTTTATACATTTTAATTAATTTGTTATTAATTACCTATGGCTTAATTTTTTTTTCTTTTCGTTCTTCAATATTATTTACGATATATTATTTAAAAAATAAAAAAAATAGTAGTTTTTTTTTAATTCAAATACTCAATCAAAAAGAATCGGAGAAGCACCTGTAATTTTTAATCAACTTCAAAAAAAGAGGTTATACAATTCGACGCGTATTTGTTTTTTAAATTTTTGTTATTCATTATTGTGTATGTTTCGCGATATCTCCACCAGTTGTGAACCGATATGAAAAATTTTGACGCCATTTTATTCAATATGTTTTCGGATTAGTATCCTTAAAATCGGTTTTTAAATAACATCAAATAAACATATTTTTAGGGTTCCGTACCTCAAAAGGAAAAGGGAACCCTTATAGGATCACTCAAAGCCAATTTGCGCCGAACTACCGGACCGATTGATTTGAAATTTGGTACACATATGTAAGTGGGTGACCATAAGACGGACGTGTAACGTAAATAAACGAATTTTGAGTATGGGTGTCATTTTTTGGGGGTAAATTAGAAAATTAAAAAAAAAAGTTTGGCACACTGTACCGTGTGCCATATCAAATGAAAGGGCTTGTAGTAAGGGTCTCAAGTATATATATTTCTATAATTTTAAAATGCATAGTTTTCACGTTATTTAGGAAAATTTACCATCTACCCCTCCTTATCTCCTACTGGACCGATTGAGCTGAAATTTGGTACACATATGTAGTCGGTGACTCAAAGACGGACGTGTAATGTAAGTAAATAAATTTTGCACATGGGGGTAATTTTTGGGGAAAAATTAGAAAATTAAAAAAAAAAGTTTTGCAAACTGTACCGTGTGACATCTCAAATGAAAGGACTTGTGGTAAGGGCCTCAAATATATTTTTTTTATAATTTAGAATAGTTTAAAGTTATTTAAGAAAATAGATGAACAATTGATCCCCCCCCCCTTATCACCGAAAGTACTGCGACTAAAATTTTGAAAAAAATAGAGAATGTCGGGTCTCACTCATGGTTTACAGGAAAATTGAAACGAAAATTTTAAGTCTTAAAGTACTCACGGAAAACGGAATAGTATGGAACCCTCTTCTCACGAGTTCGACTCGCACTTGACCGGTTTTTTACATGTATGTTTTCTCATATCAACAGCATTTATGCACCGATTTGAATGATTATTTTCTTATTTAATAGAGCATACATACATTCAGGATGGTCCGACATAAGTTTTACTTAAATCGATTCAGCTGTTTTTTATGTATCTCCGTCAGTTACGAACCGAAATTATAAGTGGTTTAAGAATATTAAAGTACTAAGTTATAAAAAAAATATTTATTAAGCAATTATCATTGTTTTAACATTTCATTCAAAGTTGAAATGTAACATACTTGAACAAAAAGAAATACTGGTTTCTGTCCTGTACAATCTCCGCTCTTGGTCAACTAATATTTACTTAAATGTGATGAAACCACGAAAACAAATGCACCAAACTACCGAGAATTGAGAAATAATTTAAGAGTAGGTACATTTATAATTGAGTAGGCAATAATATAATAATTATTGAATGCTCGAGTCAAGGTGATCTAATTTCGAACAAATAATATTTACGTCACAAACACTCATTTGTTATATCCTCGATCCGCATTTGTTTCATATCCGCGTATGTTAAACAAAACACAACGTAAGTCCTTACAGCAAATAAACTGTACTTACAAAAACCATAGAGGTAGAAAAATATGCATTGTAGCTCCCAATCAGCTCTTATAAATAAGGAATGTTGAGAAATCGCAATTTCTGAATTTCGGATAAAATTTCTATAAATATATAAATTCCGGAACTGAAGAATCAGAATTCCGAAATTAATGAAAATCAAAAATAAAATTGTAGGATGTTTTTGCTTACTTTCCTGGTCAGAAAGTGGTCTTCATATAACGTTTTTACCATCTATAATTTTTTTAAGTTTAAAATTTGAAGTTTTCCTAATTATTATAACTAATGAATAATGCTAACTTTTTGGTTACAAATTTCTGACTTCATTAAACATTTTTTCTGTTAATTAGAAGATTTCTATTTAAAAAAAGGCATGTTTCTTCTACATACAGTGTTTTTTCTAGATTTCGGAACTAATTCCGGTATTCCGGAGCTGAGAGTTAAATATATTGAAACCAGTTCCGGAATTGAGTCCCTACTCATAAGCTATTCAAAAAGATACTATTGAACAAAATATTCATAGTTTTTTAACAATAGTTCATCGGCTCTTTTGCTGCTATAGAATTTAATAATCAGACATTTGACAAATGCAACTAACATATATTTATATGTGAAGTTTTTTTCAATCAGTTATTATAGGTGACATAAAAATGACCTAACATCTAGCGCTATATAATTTTAAATCGAAATTATCAACATCAAATTGACTATGCCTTAGATTTCCAATTTTAGAATTACAATGACTATATTTCAGTCTTGTGAAGTTTTAGTAATGCAACTGTTTTAGAAGCCGTCAAAAATAATCCTTCGCAGCGCAATGGCACATCAACTGTTTCTACATTGTTAGGGTTCCGTACTTCAAAAGGAAAAAACGGAACCCTTATAAAATCACTCGTGTGTCTGTCCATCCCACTGTCAAAGCCAATTTTCGCCGAGCTACTGAAGCGATTGAGTTGAAATTTGGTATACATATGTAAGTCGATGACCATAAGATGGACGTGTAACGTAAATAAATGAATTTTGAACATGGGAGTCATTTTTTGGGCGTAAATTAGAAAATTAAAAAAACAGTTTGGCAAACTGTACCGTGTGACATATCAAATGAAAGAGCTTGTAGTAAAGGTCTCAAATATATATATTTTTATAATTCTAAAATAAATAGTTTTCAAGTTATTTAGGAAAATAGATGAAAATGTAATCTCCTACAAGACTTACAGGACCGATTGAGTTGAAATTTGGTACACATATGTAAGTCGGTCACTCAAAAACGGACGTGTAACATAAATAATTAAATTTTGCACATGAGGGTTTGAGGAAAAATTAGGAAATTAAAAAAAAAGTTTTGCAAATTGTACCGTGTGACATATCAAATGAAAGGGCTTGTGGTAAGGGTCTCAAATATATTTTTTTTATAATTTTAAAATAAATAGTTTTAAAGTTATTTAAAAAAACAGATGAATAATTGACCATCCCCCCCCCCCCCCCCTATCTCAAAAACTACTGCCTCTGAAATTTTGAAAAAATAGGGAATGTCGGATCTCACCCATAGTTTACAGGAAAATTGAAACGAAAATCTGAAGTCTTTAAGTACTCACGGAAAACGGAATAGTACGGAACCCTCTTCTCGCGAGTTCGACTCGCACTTGACCGGTTTTATTTTTTTGTTTTTGTCTATCGCTATCAACTGTTTTCGAAACAAAAAACAATCGCTCGTGTGTCAGTAAACTGCCAATCGAGCCAATTAAACACAACTCGTTTGATAAAAGAAAACAAAAGGTCGTTCGGAAAAGAGATCAGCTCCATGGTAACGTCACATATACGTGATATGTTATACAGTGGTCAACTCTCTGACCAAGGTCTCTGTCAATGGCCCCAGCTTACTCGATCAACTATAAAAGCCCCGCCCGGGTCACCAGGAATCATCAGTCTCTCACAAGACATCTTATACAACACAGACCTACTTTAACAAACAAAAAACCAAAACTCAACAATCATGTTCAAGTTGGTGGTGTTGTCCGCTTTGTTGGCCGTCGTTGCCGCTAAACCAGGATACATTCACGGCGCCGTAGCACCGGCCGTCGCTTACGCAGCTCCAGCTGTCGCCTACGCAGCTCCAGCCGTAACCTACTCGGCTACCGTCGGATCAGTTCCAACAAGCATCAGCAAATCGTCGAGCTCGGTCGTCCATAGCGCTGCTATAGCTACACCAGCCGTAGCTTATGCCGCTCCTGCTTACACAGCCTACGCTGCACCAGCCGTAGCTTACTCTGGCTACGCACCGTATGCAGCTGGATATGGAATCCACGCCTACGCAGCTGCTCCAGCCTACGGTCATGGTATCTACAACGCACACTATTATTAAAAACGTATCCCGGAAATGTTTAACTTGTCTTCATCCATTTTTGTAAGCCATTCTTTCTATTTATTTTTTTTTCTGTAAAATTTCATTTGATGTCTGACTGAATATTCGTATCGAATAAACAATTTTTTAAACGTATCTTTTTGTATTATTATTTTTTTAATAGCTACTTCCCAACAAATTTCCTTACTCCTTTAAGTAACCAGACAAATTACTTACAGTCACAGTTATAATAACTGTTACCAAAAATATTAAATATCACTGTTGATTCTTAACTGTTATCTGTTAACATCTATTAGTGTTGATTGTTGAACAGCAAGGTCACCAACAGCGATGGTTATTTGAGCCTAGTACTAATTCATATTTTTAATTTTTAATTTTTTAATTATAAATTGAAAATGCAATTAATATTTCTTTATCAAAAATATCAGGTTAAAGGAAGGATAGAATTATTTTCTTCCATTAATAATATCTTTAATTTCGTCTACTGTAGTATTTATAAGAATAAAATTATTAAAATGATTTCCGCATACTTTAAAAAAGATCAAGGTTGAAAAATTAATTAGTTATAATCGATTACCGTTTAGTGTCTACGCCCTCCAGCAATTAAAAAACCGGTAAATGCTCACGTAAATTTAAACAAAACTGGTGGTTAAAGTGGGCCGTATGCCCGTATCAGTTAGCTAGGCTACAGAACGCACTGTCAGAAAATCTAAATGAATTTATCTGATAAGAACTTTCTTATTAATCACGCATATAGCGTTAGGAGCTGAGCCAAGGGCGTACCCAGCGATGGGCAAGGGGGGCAGCTGCTCCCCCCTGGAAGCAAAAAATAAGTCGTTATTAAATTTTGTTGCTGGAATTTTTACAATTCTTGAAATAACTTTACTTCTACAAATCCAAGAAAAATGATACTAGTATAAGACATGTAACTAGAATAATTTTTTTCAAGCAAATAATTGTAATAACTTAGTTGATAAAGCACTGCTATAATTATACATAATTTTCTTAATATTTTGGTTTCATTCACCTTTTCCGTGATAGAATGTTACAACCTGAACGACCATTGCTTGCCCCCCCCCCCTAGTTTTGATCCTGGGTACGCCCTTGAGCTGAGCGTTTGCTGTATATAAAAAAAAATGATCTGGTTTTGTCTCATTTCTCCACAATTAACAACCCTGTAAATTATTACACTGAGCCTGTAGAATAGCTGTTAATTTGTTGTCATTGAACAACTGAAGATTATCGCCTTGTAATAATAGTAAACAAATGGTTGTAAGTAAAGAAGATTCACACGTGACTACGTAGCATCCACTCATTCATAAATCATGATGATGAACTCATTCATATTATTATTGTTAACATGGCACGTGCCTTTGACGATGTATTATTCACAGATAACTTTTAACGACTGGTCTATTTCTCGACACATTAAAATAAGCTTAGTATAAAAAATAACACAAAATAAGCAAGCTTCGGGTATTTCTTGCAATTTTTTTCGAACATATCTGACATATTTTTTAAAGTCAAAATACAAAAAATTGTATTCAAGAAGAACACAAAATACTAACTTCGCTTATTTTTTTTAGACATTTCAAACCTTTTTCAAGCCAATATCCTTATAAAAAATTAAATACCAGAGCCAAGAATAGCACAAAATATGCAAGTTTCTGTTGATTTTTTTAAAATTCTTTTGGGGAATATCTTATATTTGACAAGCGCACAACACAAAAGCTTGGAATAATTTTTTGAGAAAAAATTCTAAATGGCCACTGGAGAATTTTCTTTTGTCGTATTCGTTCGCTGTAGTGTTTATATATAATGTGGCCATAATTATAGACGCTCGATAGTCCGGGCTGTTAGTTATGAATAAAGTTAATGTAGGTACATGTTACAAACACAGTGCTTTCTCAACCGTATCAATGTTATGATACATGCATTAGCGGAGTTAAATAATTGTGTAACATGTTAATATATAATACCTATATCAGGTATCAACAACCAGTCTATTGTGGGCGGTGAGTTATGCAAACTAGCCATTTATATGCAGGTATGTGGTCAACCAATTCGTAACCACTGATTTATCCAGGTAACTTAATTAAGTTTAGCCATTTAAAAATGTTAGTTTCGGTACCATCTTTTTCGAGTAATTTCAGACCGACAAAAATATTGGAATTTATAAATTAGGAAAATGAATTACTGGTTAAACAACCGCGGTAATTTAATTCAAATTTATTATTATCATACAAGACTGCGTAGAAATGTTTGCGCATGGTTGCTATTTCCGGTCGACATCTAATATTTTAATTTTATTACCAATATTCACATAAATATAAATACAATATGGCGGCTTTCAAAATCGCGTTAAAAATTTGGATAATAATAGGTCAATGCAAAAATACTAATTTTAAATTGATGCTGATATTCAGTGGTGGACCAACACTTTTTTTGCTAATTTTTAACGATTTTTTAAATAGCCACAGAGTCTGGAATTATTCAAATTCGGTAGCAAATATAAACCCTAATGCCATTTAGTAATCCACTGAGCTATACGTATTAGATTTACTCTAAAAAATATCAAATTGGGTGTTTGATAATCTTTTTACAAACTTTCTTATAATTAAAAGTACTTGAAATCTACATTTTATTTGAATACTAGCTGTCGAAGACGAAAACAACGTAAAAGTACATAGGGGAAGGTACTTTAAAATGGGATACTTAGGTAAAATGGGATACCCTAATTATTTTTAAATATACCCAATGCCATCTTTTGTAAAATTCACGAAATACACCTCACTTGATAAGCATTCATCTGTAGTACTTTCAGTAAGATAGTGTTACAAGTGTCAAATTTAAGCAAGTTTTTAAGTTTTCAACAGTTTTGTTATAAGAATACTGGTATGATAAGGTAAGCATTTTGCCTAATTCAGTAATAAAATTATGACGGCGATATTTTTACCAGTTTTAGTGTCAAAATGTGTCACTTTGTATATAAAATTTCCGCGCCAATTTTGTAGATTATAATAGTGCATGCTGTTTTTGACATAGTGTAGATACGTTGATAAAATGGGATATGGAGTATGTTGATAAAATGGGATATGGAGTATATTGCTAAAACGCCGCAAGAAGCAAGTGGTAAAAGAAAAAGCGGTAAAGAAGACGAACGCAAAGACAAACGGTGCAAAAATGAAGAAGAAAATAGAAATAATTACCATTGAAAATAAAAAAACTGATAGTGAAGAAAATTCCGTATGCTTTTATTGCGACATCGATTTTTTTAAAAGTAAGGCAGGACAATCATGGATTCAGTGCAATTCTTGCCAAAAATGGGTTCATGAAGCATGTAGTGGAGCAAACAGTGATGATGAACACTTCGACTGTGATCTTTGTTTATAATTACGTACACTAAACGCAATCCCATTTTAGCGACATAATGAATCCCGTTTTAAACACACAGTGTTGCTAAAATGGGAAATAACCATGTGACAAAGAAAAACATTTTTTTTTTAATTTGTAGTCTTTATATCATTTTTGTATTTTTTTTAAATAAAGTTATGTCAAAACTGTCACGTATTAAATTTGCAGTAATTAACTGTCTGTAATTTTTTTTTCAGAACTTGTAATACCTTAAGTATCCCATTTTAGAGTACCTTCCCCTACATGTAAAATGGATTCAATATTAACAAAATAGTGAGTGTTCTTAAAACCACACGAAAGAAGTGAAACTCTCTCACTTACTACACCTAAACAAAAAAAAAATTGCCAGCTCTAAAGTGTTATTTTTCACCCGTTCTATCTTCATCACTATATAGAAACGGCTACTTCCCTTACGTTTTATCTATATTCGTTTGAAATCACAGTGACCAAAGAAGTTTTACTTTAAATGGGAAAATATGTTAGAGTAGAGTCGGGAAATCTACAGTTACCTACAGTCCTACCTATGATTAATTTAAACAAAAATTATATCAAAGTCGTTCAAATGAAAGCCGCTGAAAGTTCTCGAAAAAAAATCTCGTTTTCAATATATGTGTTACTATTTGAAGGTCACCAACTACCTGTAACAATATATATTTTCAATTTACTATTACCTAATTTTAACAATTAATTAGTTGTTAATTCAATTTATACTTTTGCCAGCTCTAGAACTAGAACTGGAGATCTGTAAGAGAGATCCATGGAAACGTCCGATAAACAGCGGCCTCCCTACAGTCTCGGCTATTCTTGATTATTATAAAAAAGTAACTTAATATTTTAACGAGACGCTCCTGTTCAACAATTAATAATTCCAGCATAATTTCAAGACGTTTTTATAATTATACGACGAAGTAATCGACTATGACATAATTTTTCTATAAATCAAGGCCTCCTGGATTTAAGTGGACCGCGCCCGAGACTTCTTTGCACTCATAATTTTACATAGATACTAGATAAAACAAAACTTCCTGCACTTGGCTGTGCCAGTCGTCAACTTGCATCTGTCTGCTGCAGTCACCATGGCGACTGCAATTTTTTTGTTTCTCGCGACATTGTCGGTCGTTTATTGTGCGCCTGCGCCGACATTTATCGGTTACGCAGCGCCGCCTTTGTTTATCCCCGCATCGCACAACGTCATATCCGTTAGTGACACGTCAGAAGTGAAGAACGCGACGTCTGGAAGCGTCGTCGTCGAAGACGTCGGTCACAATTATTTGAACTCGTTGCCAACCGTCGAAAATGAAAATAACCTGTCGCTTTACCCAGGTTTCATCTCTGCACCACCTGCGATCTCAACGACGATCGTGGAAAGTGTACCGTCTTTGTACCCATTTCCGCCACTAATTCACGGTGGCACCGTCGTCGGAACCACGACTGTTGAAGACAAAAAGACAGATTCAGAATCTATCGTTCCGTTCCTTCCGATTGGAACACCTGGTGGAGCAGTCTTAGGAAAACCATCCGGGATTTCGACAACGGTTGTTGAAGAATCGAAACCGGAAACCGAAGGAGAGAAATCAGAAGCCGAAGAAGAGAAATCGGAAGCCGAAGAAGAGAAATCGGAAGCCGAAGAAGAGAAATCGGAAGCCGAAGAAGATAAATCGGAAACCGAAGGAGGGAAACAATCAGTTGATGTAAAACCAGTGTTCGTTTCACAACCGATAATTCCGTACCTTCCAAATAATGCACCAGGTGGTGCAGTGCTTGGTACACCATCAGGAATATCGACGACAATTGTGGAAGAACCAAAACCGCTCGAAAACAAAAGCGTAGTGTTTGGAACCGTTCCGACATACATAAGTCCATTTGGTCATCCTAGCCCCGTAACATTTTTCGCGCCACCTTTAATTGTCGCACCTGTGGTCGGTTATCCGGAACCTCCAGTAGAAGCTTCTACGCCCAGTGAAGAAACAACTGAAACAAGCGATGACGGTAGCTACAAAGAAACTAAAGATGATGAATCAGCTACCGAAAAAGTAGATGACGACGGACTTTATAAAGGTGATGAGAGCTCGACGGAAACGACCGAAACGTCTGATGCGAAAACAGAATCGACACCGAAGTTGAAAACTGTCGTTATACATTCGCCTGCAATTGTTCCAGTATTTCCGGCACATTATTTTAGGCCTCCAAGTATCTTTATTGAAACTGAAGCCAGAGGCTGGTGATTGTTTTTTGTGTGAAATATTACATTTTTTTATAATAAACGTTAATTATTTTAAGCTGTTTGCTCAGTCATATGAATTAAACGAGAACATTCCCTATTTTAACATCTCTGTAAATGGAAAAGTACTCAAAGATATACGCAATTTTTTTTGTTCTCAAGTTATTTGACATTGTTTATATTTTATCAAGTAAAAAACAGCTTTTTTAAATGTCAAAGTCTAAGTCATTATGTTCAAGTTCCCTTTAAGTTTATTCAACACAAGTAAAAGTTAACATTTAGTTGAATTTGAATTGATGCTTGAAACGAGAATTAAAGTACATATTATTTGAGACAAGTTGCCAATCAAGTAGCTTGACAAATATAAATATTTCATTTATAGACCAGGGTCGATAGCTTTGAAAATGGTAAAAAGTGAAAAAAAATTATAGTAGGATGAAACCCATTGGAAAAGGTAGAGAATATAACAAAAATGAAAGGAAAAATAAATTACGGTCGATCTGAGGTCAGGAAGGGAAGGGGGTGAGTTTTTAAGGGTAAAAAACGGTTTATCTCGATTTCCGGCAAAACTACAAGTCCTATGAAAAAAAATTAAATAGCAAAGTTGTAAGTAATAAAAATATCTACAACTTTTGTTTTTACACTTTTTTCACATAACCTCAAAATTTATGTGAAAAATTCAAATAACCAAGTTTTTGGTTTTTTATTTTTATTTAATTATTTTTTGTTATATTCTCTACCTTTTCCAATGGGTTTCATCCTACTATAATTTTTTTTGGTCTCAAAAATTATCGACCCTGGTCTATTAGTGATGATCGACAGAATTTATAAAAAAATAATTTGCACGGTCAATTTTAGATTACTGTTAAATTTTTGTGTTACTTTATTTAATGATTAGTTTGTTACAAAGTGACAAAAAAATGTAAAATGCTTGCATGACCATATAGAATTTCATTGCGTAACATAAGTAGACGGAAAGTGAATCCATAAATTAAAAGTTTAACCCATTATCAGATCTCGTATTGTCCATTTTACTGAGTAATCATAATGTAACTGTTTAAATTAAAACAATTAAATACGGCCATTAGTTATGTACATTTATGTTAGTTTATAACTGTTAAGAATATAATTAATTATGATCTATGTCATATTTAACATTTTACTTGGGAAATGTATGAAAAAAATAAACATATTTTAATTCCCTCCTTATCTATAAATTAAATCTAATATTATAATAAAACTGTTTATCTAGCAAATAAATAAAACAACAACGCATTTTATCCGAGCTGGTCCCATATTTGGAACATCTTTCTGTAATTTATGAGTTGAGACACGCCTTATTTTTTTTCGTATGCTCTTTTAGTAAGGTAGTCAATCCACAACTCAAAAATACCTCAAGGTAACCAATTTTACTGGCTCAACATTATCTTCAACAGAAAACAGTATCACGGGTAATTGGAATAAAGAAATAAATTAATTTAAACACTCATTGATTGCAACATTTCGTCTTTTCTTTAATTCAGACTTTTTCAAGCTCTAAAAAATTTTTTTACAAAAATTAACATTCATATAATAACAAATATTAATTAAAGAAAAGACTAAACGTTGCAATCAATGAGTGTTTAAATTGATTTATTTTCATTATTCCAATTACCCGTGATACTGTTTTCTATTATAACATATATCTGGAATTGAACTTTAAAGATGAATTATCTTCAACACTTTCGTTGCAGACATCAACGCTCGATTAAGACACATTGTTAACGAATACAAACCTTTGTCTTTTTAAAATGACCTTTGATGCCAAAAGTGCATTTTAATACAAAAGAAACATAATTAATCACTCGTTGATTTCGTTGGTAAATATCAACGATCGACCAAAACACAAGCCCGACAAGGTTTCACCGTAGATCGGCCGCGGAATGGCCGTTGGCCACGCTAAACGACCTTGAAATGACCACGCCCAATGACAATACACATTTCCTTAACGGTTGTGTGAATAAATGCTGTAAAACTTAACATTTATTACGTGAACGAACACACGTAACGTATTGTAATAGATCACGGAGAGTGTAATTTTCTACAAAGGATTCAGGCGGTATTTCAAATGTTATTCTTTTAAAAGAATTTAAAAGAATAACATTTGAAATACCGCCTGAATCCTTTGTAGAAAATTACACTCTCCGTGATCAATTACAATAGGCTACGTGTGCATAGGATCTAGCTGATTTTGTCACCAACTTTAAGCTAAGACATCATTCTTTACTTACTACAAAATGTAGAACAAAATAATAGAAAACAGGATCACGCGTAATTGGAATAATAAAATTAAATCAATTTAAACACTCATTGATTTGAAAAGACCAAACTACTTAAAACATGAAATTTCATGTTTTAAGTAGTTTGGTCTTTTCAAATTTTTTTGTAAATGTGTAAACAATCAATGAGTGTTTAAATTGATTTAATTTTATTATTCCAATTACCCGTGATCCTGTTTTCTATTATAACATATATATATGGAATTGAACTTTGAAGATGTAGAACAAAATATTTTGTTCAAAGTACAAAATCAAAAGAAAGATTTTAATTGTTTTTTATTCATTTGTATTATATAAATTTAAATTTTCATAGTTTTCCAGTTTATTTTGTTTATAGAACGTTTCCTAGCTTTGTCGAAAGGGACTTGTTTAATATTATAAGTTAAATCTGCCATTATTTACTAGAATAAACTTAAAAAAACACAGTACGAATACAAATTAACTAACTGGAATCGCCATGACAGTTTTGCGATTAATGCTCTGTTCTGATTGGTCGATGCGGATGTGGCGGCATTTGAAAACTATTTTCATGGATGTAACGGGTTTTGAAATAAAGTGCTGTTTTTACCTTTCAATATCTATCGATCTAGCGCAGTTCGAAAGCAACTAAAGATTTAGGAACATGTAGTTCAAGTGTGACGAGACTATAGACAAAAAATCTCCTTTTTAAAGAAAAGTGGATCTGGCGGTGTTTGAAATTAGACGACACAAATATCCAAGACAGTTCATACTTTTCTACGCTGATGCCCCGAAAAAAAAACCCGGGTCGCAGTGCCAAAACCCTGCCGACAATATAGTGTATTTGCTGATATAGGCAGTGTGGTTTTTGGGTAAAAAAAAATTCTACTCCTTAATACAGCCCTTAAAATAACATTTTTTTTCTTAATTGCAATATTATTATCAATCGAACCTCTATACCAAATTATATGCAACTTTCAGTAAATAATTCACTATCTGCAATCTAGTGTTTTCATAAAATTTGTAAGTCCGGTCCTGTCGGGCCGATTTTATTAAAATTTTAGGGACACATTTTAATTACTACCGAAGGGTCAAATTTCAATTTTGAAACGATTCGGAGAATTTTTTCGGTATTTTGGGCCCCAAAAACATTTTTCAACCCCTAAAAACAACCCTTAAAATGGCCCGATTGGGCCCATTTTAAATAGGCTTCGTGCGGTGATGGATTCCAACATGTGTGCCAAATTTCGTTAAAATAAATTAACTTCTTCGAAAGTTATAGCACGCACACATATATACCTATATATATATATATATATATATATATATATATATATATATATATATATATATATATAAATATATATATATATATATATATATATATATATATATATATATATATATATATATATATACATATATATATAAACATTTTTAAAAATGGTGGCAAAGTGTTTAGGAGGTTATGAAACGTCGAGAAATTTTGGTCCGACCCCTAGGTCCCGCCATCCGACCGACGCCAATAGTGTATGTTGCCATATGGCAAATACACTAATGATTGGTTGGCTATGTTGCAACGCTAGTAGATACAGACCCTCGTGTATGGTAATTGAGCTGAGAATGTTGTTTTTTGTCGGTATACAAATTCAAAATATCTTCGGTTATATAAAATGCACTTGGGCCTCTGTGACATCGTTAATTATAGAGGCGTTGTTTAAACAATGATAAACAACAAAACATTGCGTAGGCTACATGATATAATAAATATATAATAAATGCATTTTTTATATTCCCATAGAATAATAACAATTGTTGGTTTACTGTTTTTACTTTCTCACTGGAAAATATGACCCTGACACAACCACCTATGTTGTTATTTATGCGTCAATAATTATGTTTGTATGCGTTGATGGCAAGTAATTTTCTTGGTAATGTTTTTAAAATTACAAAAGAAATTCAAACGCCAAAGCCACAATTTATAATTAGATAGAGACCTCGAACTGTATTAAAAATTTGTTTTTATTTTAAAAAAATCGTTTAAAATGGAGATTACGAAAGTAGTCTAGCCCATTATTTAGTATAAGCGGCGTATAAGGAACAACACGATTATAGTTGTAAATAGAGTCATCCCACGTATCGAAATTTGATAATTTTGAACAAAACATAACACATGTAAATCCCCACGTAATAACAAATAATATAATAATAATAATAATAATAATAATAATAATAATAATGCGTTTAACGTCCGTTTCTCGACTTTATGTCATAACAGACGCCATTCGCACCATTACTATTTTTTCATCTACCACTTCGTTATTTTCTACATTTTTTACAACTTCAACTTATATAATAGCAATGGACGAATGAAGGAATTATAGGAAATAAGGATAAGGTAGGTAATTTTTTGAACTAGGAATTTGATAGGTAATCGGCCATGGCCTCAAATAAGGAACCATCTCGATATTTATCTGGAATCAATTGAGGGAAACCATGGAAAACCTCAATCAAGATGGTCGGTACAGGAATTACCGTTTCTCGGCGAGCGGCAGTAGGAAAAAGTCCCAGTCACATCTGCCCCCGCCGGGATTCGAACCCGGACCTCCCGAATGCGAGTCTAGTGCTGTACCACTACTCTACCCAGCTCGGTTGTAATAACAAATAATGTAAATCGATTGTTTCGATTAGGGATTGCAATGCTGGATCCAGCAATCCAGTAATCCAGCTGGATCCAGCACATTTTTGGCCTTGCTGGTTCTAGCATCTGGCGCTGGATGCAGCGGTGCGGATCCGCAATCAGCTAAAAACAAGTAATTAACTGGGTCTGAGAACGATTATGAAAGATATTGAAGAAAAAAATGACACTTTATGAAAGTGAGGGAGTAGGAGGTGAAAACTTAACTTTAATCTATGATTATTTGATGACTCAAACCAACCAGCGTAGAAGTAGAGAGAGCCATTTCTGCAGGCGGGTATATTTGCAGTTCTTTAAGAAGTAGGCTGGGAGATAACACCATCAATAACATTTCTTTTTTGAGATCTTACTTTAAAAAAAAATAAAAAAAAACTGTTACCTACATAATTGATTGGCTTTATTCTTTAAAAGAAAAGTCAAGTCTTAAATTATATAATATAATTTGTATTAAAGTTTTGTTTCTAATAAGAGTTAACTAAATATTTTATAAGCGGGAAACGCAATTTTGTTTCTAAAACTATTAAGACTGAGGAACTGAGACTACATAGTTTGTAAAATAGGTAAACGAATAACTATTTCAGATATCTAGAACATTAATTTAGATGATTTAAGACTGTATTGTGATAATTAATAATTATACTCCGGATACTCGTAACTATTACTTACTATTAGAGTATTTTACTAACGCCAAAAAAACTAGTATTTGATGTAAATATAGATAAACAGTTATTGAAGTTTCTAGAGTTAAAAATTTGTTACATTTATTTGAAAAATCGATTAATGCTGGATCCAGCTGGATTTGCTTTAATCCAGCGTAAATCCAGCTGGATTGAAAATGCCGTTGGATTGCAATCCCTAGTTTCGATCTTATATTTGTTTAAGATTTTTTGTTGCTTTCCATTTGACAGATATCAGTAAACGAGAACCAAGCAGACTGAAAGTTATCTACGTCATTTCTGCAGCTAGGTATATAATTCTATAATCTATATTCGCATTACACGCAGCGCAAACTAGAAACAGAGGGTTAGAAAACCTTGTAACCCGGGCTGTAATTTATAATCTCCTATCTAAATTCAAACAAAGGTAGGCAGGACTTCTTGTTGCTAGGTTCGAGTCCGGTTATATAACAATGTCTTCAGATCTGGAGCAATAAACGCCCACCGCCATTTTATAAACTCGTTTAATAGCTCTTTATAGAAAAATAGAAGACATTGAACCCGGATTTGTTTTACGATCAAACCAACAAATTATATTATTAAAAAACGCCTGAGGAAATATTTGTTAAGCACTGATTCTGTCTAAATTTCTTTGTTCAAATTTTATATCAATTTACGTAAATCAAATCGGTGATATGAAAGAGTTCCCTTTGTCATGAAAAACTGATCCGGTTTCTCGTTTTGAAAAAATATATGAAATAATTTTATACGGTGCAATTAAATGAAACTTTACTAAATTGAAAAACAAAAACAAAAAAGCAACGGCGGCACGCCCTAAAGATCAAGGTTGTATTTACAATTTGTTTACTGATTCTTTTTTGTTTATAAATAAATTATATACTGCGGTTTTTGCGTGGATTAATTATTTGTCGTAAACTAAAACGTACTTTTATATTGCAACTGATGATAAAGCGCATAGAAATTTTAAAAAATGTTACAAAAGTATTTGAAAATCAAATTAAGTCAAAACTCTCTCATATTGAATTTTTCTTTATTTTTTCCTCTAAATGGATTTTCCATGTATTTTATTTGTACATTAACGACAAAATACACTTCTTTTGACTTCACAACAATTTTATGTATCTAATCTAAAAATTAAAATCTAATTGACTTTATTTCTTTTTTGTCCTTGGTAATTAATATAAAAATATTTTTCGGGAAAAAGGACTTTATTGATAAGTAAAACACTTAATATTTTATTTTCAGCTTGATAAAGTTCCAAACAAGAAACGAAACGTCACTGAAAATAAAATATTAAGTGTTTTACTTATAAATAAAGTCCTTTTTCCCGAAAAATCATTTTTATATTAAAATCTAGTCGTCTAAATCTTCAGGGCTTCTTGTGTAGGCTGCAAACTTTCGGTTCCAATTTGGATTTTGGATTAAACACATTTGGTAACGAATATCCAAAACCATACGATGGTGGATAACAAAATTGGGTGGAAATTCGCTGAAATAAGATCAGAAGTTATACGGGATTATAGGAATTCATTGAATCTAAATCAGACGGTGAAGGATTATAGGAATTAAGCGGATTCAGATATGAAAGTGAAGGATTACAGTAATTAATTGGATTCAGATCAGAATAACAAAATGAATCCGAATCAGAAGGTAGAGGATTATTTATTGAATCCAAGGTATAGAAGAAGGAAGAGTTAATTTGAAGAGGGATGATTATAGTTATTAAAAGTACGGTGGTGGCTGATAAGGACGTGTTTGATAACGATGAGGATAACCAAAATTGTTTGCAAAACCTAACGGTAATTCATTTAAAATAGAATCAGAATAAGTATTTCCGTATCCGTATGGAACTTTAGTACGTTGTTCGCGATTTTTCGGGATAACGATGCTCATTTGATAATTGTCGCTCGTCTTGGACCTGACAGCGGAATGAGCGAAATTATTATCAAGACCGGATACATACGGAACCCTCGAGTAGGTCCTTCCATTCGCAGATGCAGCGAAATGAAAAAGAGGTGCAGGTGCTGTCAAACTCAATTGCATTGCGGTCAAAAATACGAGTATCTAAAAATATATTACAAATATATTATTTTTTCAGTCGGATTAGAACGTCGTAAGGGAACAATTTCGAAGCGTTTGCTGAATTTAAAAAAGATCTGTTTTTTCAAAGAAAGTAAAAAATAATGAATACGAAACATTGTTTTATTTATTTATCCTAGATTATTGATGTTTGACAACTAAAATTAAACTAGACCAAGCCATGAGATTTGAACCCAGGACAGTTTGGATCCAAAGACCAGCATGCTAACCGTTACACCAACGTGTCCTCGTATTGCTTTGATCTTTTTTTAAATATTTATCGAATATTTTAAAATATAAGAATATATTTTATAACATAAACAACTTACCAGCCTGAACATATTTAAAAAATAAATGTTCTAATTAAGTTTGATTGGAAAAAATCACACAGACAATACACTAGATTTTATGCGCTCTCGCAACATCTATATAAGATTTGATAACAAAATCAATTTGTTAAATGTTTTTATAAAAAAAAATGTTTGCAAAGATTGAATGAAACCACAAGGAAACTATATTTTGGGAAAGAAGCAAACGAAAAGACTTCCTGTTTCCACATTTTTTAAACATTGTCGTACCTACTAGTAACAATATAAAGAAAATTGTTTAACATTATTTTGGAAACTTAAAGATGTAAGCAGTTACATATTTAATTGTTACATTTTCCAGTAAACAAACTGACTTCATTTTCATCTCTTCCCTGTATTTTCCCATGAAAATTGTTTCCTATATTGAATCAAGTCATGAATTTAGATGACTCCAGGAGTTGAAAAATATTTTTCATAAGAAAATTCGTGTGAAAATGGAATATGTCAAAAGTTTGCATTAATTTGATATTTACGCTACTGAATATATAAAAATCTTTCCTTAGAAAAAGTTGCCATTTAGTGGGATTTTTAAAGGAAAATTTTACATTCCTATCGCATTTCACAACCGCACGTAAAAATTAAAACTAGTTCTTGACTTTATTTTTAATAAATGTTATTACAAAAATGTTTTGTAGTACCGAGAGTCGCGAACGCGGAACCGAAAAAAATATATGTTAATTTGTGTTAACTGCAACCAAACTCAGCAATTAGTTCAAAAAACAAAACAAACCAATCCCATGTCCTTCCAAATTTTTTTTCGAATTAAAGTCAAATCTCCTTAACACCATTAAAATTAACGGCTATTTAAATTGTCAACAACATATTTTTGTAAACAAATTAGCATATTTAATTCAAACGTCCTAATTAACTCTACAATTAACAAACAACTAATGATTTTTAAAAGCATTAAATTCATCGGAAATCGAATTTATATGTAAATTTATAGTAAAGATTCTACAAATGTTTTTGTTCCATAAATTAGCACTTTAAAATCTTTTACGTTAGTTAAACCTTCAAATAATTAAAATTAAACATTATATTTGTTAAGTTAAAATAATTTATAAATAATCGGAAATGTTAACGAAACAAATCAGTTCCTACGGAAATTAATCGAAGTCTTCTTTGCGATTAGTGTCAATATTTTGACTAAAAGTAATTGATACATTATTTTAACCATCATTTTTTCTTTAATAACTCAAGACTTAAGAATAGTCGAGGGTTTAGCAACGTCGTTGTTTATATGACCTTTCTCTACGACTCTTCTATTACAAGCCCCCAGTTCCCAGGCTCTAATTCAAGTCACAGTTGGGTCTTCAGTTTATTAATAAAAAATAGTAAATTGAAAATATCTAGGACCTTTAAAATAATAATAATAATAAAAATATTCGTTTCCTGTATAAAAGATTTTTAAAAAAACCAATAGAAATATTCGAAACAAGGATCCTACTGAGATTTTAATATTTTCCCACTTTTTTGAAAAACATAGATATTTCAAATTTAAAATACCAATGGAAAAGTGCAGAATGCGCTTGAAAAACAGTTTTCCAAAAATTATATAATGTGAATTTTTTATTTCACAAGAAACGGACACTTTGGGCGTGGCAAGGCTATCTGGTTTTTTATTCCAGGTATATATATTTTGACTCACCTTCTTTTTTTACTCGTCTGCAAAACCCGTTATGATTTAAATAAGTTACATAAACGATTAAGTTTTGTTTTATAAGTTTTTCGAAAAAACGAGACTTTTTTAACATTGTTTATTTTCACCGCAACCAACAGCCAGGCCTACTTCGACCCAACACTAAATCGTATTTTGAATTATTTTTTTAATAATAAATTGAAAATCCAATTCATACTTTTACCAGTTCCGAATTAAGGGTACACGCTCGGCTATTCCTAAGTTCTATAAGCAGATTTTAAAATTTACGTAAATGTCACAAGCCAAATTACACTTGAGAACCAACAAACGGATGACAAGCCAATCCTCAATATATTTTGTAGTGTTAAGCATGTTTCTGATAGCTTATAGATTATAGACGCTCAACATCTGAAGTCGCCAGCATCTATTATATTCATTAGTCTAATAGATTATGTGTAAGAACGCCTACGCTGAGCTTAAGTCTAAATTAAATCTTAAATAAACAAAATATTTTTTTTAAATTGTCGGTAAACTATCATCCGAAAAATAATTATTAATGGCGTTAGCCTAGCGACACCTACAATAGTTATAGAATAACTATCTTATATATTTCAAACTGAGGATTAAATATAATAGCTAGAAAACTGTAAAAACGTGTGAATAATTGTTCGTAATTAAATTAACAAACAGCCAACGACATCTGATTAATAATAATAAAACTTACTTTATACTTTATGCAACCCGTTTACAAACATGTACACCTAGTAGTATGTTTGCAGAAAGAAAAATGAGATTTAAAGCCGAACGTAACTTGACAAAAGGTGTAATATTCCTCAGCTTGCGACGTTCCGGCGGTAACTATAAAACTTAAGAAAATTACAGTATCTTTGTCTTTGACAGTAAACTTTGCAGAGTACCCGCCACGTCGTAAATCTTTAATGAATTCAAATAAACTGAGGTTGAGTTCCTGATAAATTACCCCGATAGAAATCACTAGATTAAAGAAACACAAATTACCATACTACTTGATATATTTATTATTTGACAACAGATAAGAACTAATTACAACATGAAAATATAATGAAGTGTACAAACATAATTATTGGTTCGTCAAACCGAGATCACCAGGAAGGAGAGAAGAAGATCAGGTATGTATGAACAAGGAAATTAAGGTGGGTAAAATAGAATACGAATTAAAACAAAATGATAATCAACTACCCGTAGAGAACTTAGCGTGCACTGTTTTCTACGACCTTAAAATTTTTACTACTCTTTACTTTTAATTTTTCAATAGAATCTTTTCAAAAATTAGTTATTACATAAGTTCGTTTTTATTTCTTTTTTTTATGGTTTGCATAATACATTTTTATTAACGCGCTGATCATTGAGGTTAATACTTTTCGGGGTAAAAGATTATATAATTGATTTTATTATTTTAACTTCAACGAGAGAAACTAAAAATGTTACAAGCTATTTTAAGATATTCGGTACTAGAAAGGTCATTTGGTCGTTTTTTCTTCCAAGAATTTTGAATGTATTGGTCGAGAGCTGTTAGACATTTTTGGGGAGGTATTTGAGGCACTGTGAAAATTTGTACAACACCTCTTTAGTAATATCCGAATACAAAAACACAGACCCTGTTAAAGGGTAGCGGGGCTTAACCGACTTGACAGGTAGAATGTCCCACCGAAACAACCTATTTTTAGTTACCAATATTATTCTGCTTATGATTTTGCAGGAGTAGTTCGGGAAATCCATTATCTTAATAAAAAAACCCGGGTCGCAGTGCCAAAACCCTGCCGACAATTTAGTGTATTTGCTGATACAGACAGTGTGGCTTTATTATGCGAACTTAAGTTGGTTTTTGGGCAAAATAAAAAATTTTACTCCTGAATACAGTCCTTAAAATAACATTTTTTTCCTTAATTGCAATATTATTATCAATCGAACCTCTATACCAAATTATATGCAACTTTCAGTAAATAATTCACTATCTGCAAACTAGTGTTTTCATAAAATTTGTAAGTCCGGTCCTGTCGGGTCGATTTTATTAAAATTTTAGGGACACTTTTTAATTACTACTAAAGGGTTAAATGTCAATTTTGAAACGATTTTGAGAATTTTTTCGGTATTTTTGGGCCCAAAAACAGTTTTCAACCCCTAAAAACTATCCTTAAAATGGCCCGATTACGCCCATTTTAACAAATACACTAAAAAGTAGAACAAAACCCGAATTAAAATCAATTCTTTATTAGTTTTAAACGACCGTTTCGACTATTTGAGCCATCATCAATAAAACTTATGATATATTGACTACATTCTATATTGACTACATATAAGTTTTATTGATGATGGCTCAAATAGCCGAAACGGTCGTTTAAAACTAATAAAGAATCGATTTTAATTCGGGTTTTAGTCTACTTTTTTATTAAGACAATATTATTCTGTTTAAATTTCAACGTGCCTCAAATATATTTTTTAAATTGAAATTCCCGTACTGCGCGACATACGATGTCCAAGGCGAACCGAGGGCATTATGTGTCGTGCAGTGCAAGAATTTCAACTTACAGGTCGTGTGGTGTATACTATTTTTCTTTATACCGGTCGAAAGTACGTACTTTTGTATCAGTGTTCACGAGAAAATTGTTTCGGCTCGCTGTTACAGATGGCGTGCGGGTAATTCCAGCAGTGCATAAATGTTACGCTTTCTGCCTTAAAATCGAAGCCGAAAGTATATGTACTTTCGACCGGGTATAAAGAAAAAATGTTTTTACCCGACTACTTTTCATACTGGAAGCTTGTTTCGTGTTATATTTCATTTAAAATGCTTAGAACGAGAATTGAAAACGTCTTTCCTAGCAAGCGCGCTTTTAGAAAGAATCGACTGTGTGGCTTCATTATGCGAACTTAAGTTGGTTTTTGAGCAAAATAAAGAATTTGACTCCTTAACACACCCCTTAAGATACATTTTTTTTCTTAATTGCAATATTATTATCAATCGAACCTCTATACCAAATTAAATACACACTTCAGTAAATAATTCACTATCTGCAAACTAGTGTTTTCATAAAATTTGTAAGTCCGGTCCTGTCGGGTCGATTTTATTAAAATTTTAGGGACACTTTTTAATTATTACCAGAGGGTTAAATTTCATTTTTGAAACGATTCGGAATTTTTTTTCGGTATTTTGAAGCCCAAAACCATTTTCCAACCCCTAAAAACTACCCTTAAAATGACCCGATAAGGCCCATTTTAAATAGGCTTCTTGCGGTGACGGATTTTAACACGTGGGCCAAATTTAGTTGATATCAATTAACTCTTTCGAAAGTTATTGCCCGCACACCTATATATATATATATATATATATATATATATATACACATATATATAAACATTTTCAAAAATGGTGTCAAAGTGTTTAGGAGGCTATGAAACGTCGAGAAATTTTGGTCTGACCCCTAGGTCCCGCCATCCGACCGACGCCAATAGTGTATGTTGCTATATGGCAAATACACTAAAAATACGTCAGTCGTAAAAGTAAAGATGCGATTATACCGGCCATGTAATATAATTACTCATTATTTGAAACCGGATTTGGTGCGATTACCCATTGCTTCATGCATTCAGCGAAAGTAAAACATATTCTTAACGAACCGCTAACTGTCGGTACCGCTGCTATAATAAAGTAATGATTAAAGCGAATGACGTCAGCACGGTCACGTCGCATAATAGATTAAATATATTATCACTTTCGATTTAATTTTACTAACAAAATAGTTAATAGTTTTTCTACTAAGTACTCAATGAAGTGATCTTTACAATAATCTTAGAAAATGAACCATTCGCAATTTACTGATAAAGGTCTGAGTACGAAAAAAATGTAATCAAAGTTCAGTCACAAATAATTTATTTAAATAAAAAAATATATTATACAAAATACGTATATAATTAAATCTTCAGCGTTTGCGGTGACTCAGTTCGACGGAGCATTTCCATTTTTGGTTGCATTGGTCCTTGATAGTGTAAATGTTCCTGGATTAATGGACGTATTGTGTGGTGCATGTCCAAAACTATACGACAGCGAGTAAAACATTGGTCAGGTCCACACTACGTTTATGGATGGTAATAATTCACTGGGACGAGACCAGAAGGTGGGGGATAATAGGAATCGACTGGACCCAAAGCAGATGGCGGAGGATTATAAGAAGAAATCGAACCAAAGGATGATGGGTGACAAGTATGCGGTGGAGATCCACCCTACGTTTATGGATGGTAATAATTCACTGGGACCGGACCAGAAGGTGGGGGATGATAGGAATCGACTGGACCCAGAGCAGATGGCGGAGGATTATAAGAAGAAATCGGACCAAAGGATTATGGGTGACAAGGATGCGGTGGAGATCCACCCTACGTTTATGGATGGTAATAATTCACTGGGACCGAACCAGAAAGTAGGAGATAATAGTAATCGACTGGACCTGAACCAAATGGCGGAGGATTATAAGAAGAAATCGGACCAAAGGATGGTGGGTGATAATGATGCGGTGGAGGTCCACCCTACGTTTATGGATGGTAATAATTCACTGGGACCGAACCAGAAAGTAGGGGATAATAGGAATCGACTGGACCTGAACCAAATGGCGGAGGATTATAAGAAGAAATCGGACCAAAGGATGATGGGTGACAAGGATGCGGTGGAGGTCCACCCTACGTTTATGGATGGTAATAATTCACTGGGACCGGGCCAGAAGATGGGGGATAATAGAAATCGACTGGACCGGAACCAAATGGCGGACGATTATAAGAAAAAATCGGACCAAAGGATGATGGGTGACAAGGATGCGGTAGAGGTCCACCCTACGTTTATGGATGGTAATAATTCACTGGGACCGGACCAAAAGGTAGGGGATAATAGGAACCGACTGGACCTGAACCAAATGGCGGAGGATTATAAGAAGAAATCGAACCAAAGGATGATGGGTGACAAGGATGCGGTGGAGGTCCACCCTACGTTTATGGATGGTAATAATTCCCTGAGACCGGACCAGAAGGTGGGGGATAATAGGAATCGACTGGACCCAAAGCAGATGGCGGATGATTATAAACAGAGACCGGACCAAAGGATGATGGATGATAAGGATGTAGTGGATAATGATGAGGATAATTAAAATGGGCTCCAAACCCTACAGATGCTGCGTCTGCACCGGAACGACCAAAGACATTTCCGTGACCGTACGGAAATTGGTAACGATAATCGTACACGTTCGGGAAATGATTACTTGTCTTGGACCCGGCAGCAGAGAGACCGAGGTCAGCTCCAGCTCTGAGAATATGTGGAACATTCACGTGGGCACCTGCATTAGCAGATGCTGCGAAATGAAAAGAATGCGCGGGCGCTCCTAAACTTGACTGCACCACGACCAAAAACAGGAATAACTAGAAATATATTACAAACAAATTAATTCTACAATATATCGTATAAATACAAATACACTGATTCGATATAATATTTCTCATATCTCTTGAATTAGAAAAAAAATATATAATTGGTCGACCGGTTAAAAACCGCAGTTATGATTATTAAAAAAAAAAACGTCTCACCGATCACCGGTTATTAGTTATCATACCGACAAATAAATCAAAAAGTCCCAGGAGTAAGTTAAAATATAATAAAAATATAATAAAAACAAATATATTATTTAATAACTTACCAATCCGAACATTATAAATAAATTTGTTCACAATATGGCACAGAAAGGTACACTAGTTCGATTGATGCAATCTCATAAGTAACTAAATATTAAACTAAAAATACATTTTTTAAATGTTTTATAAAAAAAAAAGATTGAAGTGAATAAAAAACCACAAAGAAACACTTTGAGATACAAGCCAAAGAAGAAATTTCCTGTTTCCACATTTTATCACACAAACATTAGCGTACCAAATCGGGACTAAAATAGAGAAAATTCTAATTTTTTTATGCTATTTTAGAAACTGATATGTCTAGAGTCTAGACATACGATGACGCACGAAACAAGTTACTACTTTCGACCTCCCTACAACTAAAAATCTATCACACTTGTAATTTTGTTTGTCTGAAAAATCTCCTCACATCCCAATCACCCAGATTCCTGAATTTTATAAGAGAAGCTCACATAGTTACCGAGAAAATGGTGTCCGAATATTGCTACTTTTAACATTCACTGACTCACTCACTCATCAAAAACCTAAAATATATGTACCCTGAGAAGTTATAAAAAATTTTCAATAAAATATAATCACATTTAAAAAAGTGTTGCCAGGGATTTTCTTAAAAAAATTTGCACAAAATAAATTACCGTAAACCGGGGCTACCTAGTGACTGCAGGGGTAACTTTGTGACACCAGGTCTTAAGCAACAAAATCTGGATCCGGATACAATACCATCAACCAAACGTAGTTTTAGGAAGTTACTATTTGTAGAAGGGTCTGTGGGGCCATTTATGAAGAGAATGCAGTATCTAGATACGATTGCAAGTCTATGTGTACTGGGCGTCATTTTTGATTAAAAAACAGGTGTTTTCAGTTTGTCTGTATACTTTCTAGTGTGAGATTAAAACCAAAAAGTTTTTTAAAAATCAACTAAGTACAAGTCTTATTGTTATGAACAACCATTTTGAACTACAGAGTTTAATTTTAGAATTTTTAATTTCGATGATCGTAGTTATTAGTTTAATAAAAAATCAAAGATTTCAGGGGTTACTTTGTAACATTAAAAAACCCTTAAAAAGTAACCCTCGCATTGTTAAGCAGATAAAATTTTATCAGTAATTATTTTATTGGGATTTTAACTGAAATTTTAGACTAATAATGCAAATTTTTCAGATCTAAAATGTCACGGACATATAAAAAGAAGCTTGGTAATAGGAATTACAAAAATTACACTAATGAAAAAAAGCTCTCAAAGATATAAGACAAAATGGGCTCTCCCTACGTGTTGCTTCAGAAAAATAGGGCATATATATTTTTTGTTGACGTTATTAAGAGGTTTACTTTATGTCAGCAGTCTACTCAACAGTATTTTCATAGTAAAAAATGGCTGCCACAAAGTAACCCCAACATACGGGGTTACTTTGTGACAGTTTATTTAATTAATATCTCATGTTCTATACATAATATTGCAACCTTACAGTGTGCATTCAAAAGAGTAAGGTTCAAGCTACATATTCATGTAAAATTTATTGTATTCAGTGTAATAACAAATTCAATTTAAGCAAAAAACATAAATAATTGTCACAGAGTAGCCCCGGTTTACCAGTATCTATAAATGAAAGATATCCAAAACGTTGCTAATTAGTAACAGCACTAGATAAACTATGGATTGCGCCAGTTGTTAAGAAACGCTCGTTGTTAGAATGCAGTATTAAAAAAAAACTGTCACCGTTTTAAACCTGACTACTTAAACCTACGCCACTGTATGTATGACGTATTATTTCCTTAAAAAGGATTATCACGTAATAGGTTTTTTTAATTGGAAAATTTTACATGCGTATCTCATTTGGCATGAGCAAATTTAACCACAAAAATTAAAAATAGCGAGTGATTCTATTTAACTTACAATACTTACTGAGGAACAAATCAAAAATAAAAAATTGAAAACAAAACACTAAAAGCTGTTGTTTGTTTACATTTTTTTTTGTCTCTGCTTTAACAAGCAATTATTCAAATACAGACTTATTTACATTAAACATTTAATTTTCAATTAGTACTAAGTACTACTTGATAATCTAAGTAGTGAATTTTTATAATAATTAGTGTATTTGCCATATGGCAACATTCACTATTGGCGTCGGTCGGATGGCGGGACCTAGGGGTCGGACCAAAATTTCTCGACGTTTCATAACCTCCTAAACACATTGGCACCATTTTTAAAAATGTTTATATATATATGTATATATATATATTTATATATATATATATATATATATATATATATATATATATATATATATATATATATATATACGTATATATATATATATATATATATATATATATACGTATATATATATATATATATGTGTGCGGGCAATAACTTTCGAAAGAGTTAATTGATTTCAACTAAATTTGGCCCACGGGTTGAAATTCATCACCGGAAGAAGCCTATTTAAAATGGGCCTAATCAGGCCATTTTAAGGGTAGTTTTTAGGGGTTGAAAAATCTTTTTCGGCCCCAAAATACCGAAAACATTCTCCGAATCGTTTCAAAATTGAAATTTAACCCTCTGGTAGTAATTAAAAAGTGTCCCTAAAATTTTGATAAAATCGGCCCGACAGGACCGGATTTACAAATTTTATGAAAAAACTAGTTTGCAGATTATTTACTGAAAGGTGTATATAATTTAGTATAGAGATTCGATTGATAATAATATTGCAATTAAGGAAAAAAAATGTTATTTAAGGGGTGTATTAAGGAGTCTAATTTTTTATTTTGCCCAGAAACCAACTAAAGTTCGCATAATGAAGCCACACTGCCTGTATAAGCAAATACACTATATTGTCGGCAGGGTTTTGGCACTGCGACCCGGGTTTTTTTATGTTTTATCCCAGACGTTGATTATGTCAAACGATTCGCTTGGGCAATACTGGACGATAACGCGAGCGAAACTCCGAGTATAGGCTAGTTTTAAAAACTATTTTACCGAAATCAAATTCATTAAAATTAGCGGTACCTGTGCGAATAATTCGCACTAAAATTCGTTTCTAATTTCTCACACTCTTTATAACTTTCTTCTCTTTGTTGTATTACATTACGAAGCTCAGTGACGGTTCAAGAAAATATTTTTTCTAAAACTGTCATATAGAGGCGCAAGTATCGAAAACGTTGAGCTGAAGCGCTGCCATATGAAAAGTATTTGTACGCGAATTTTGATTAAAAATTTACCGACCGTCAATCATGTTGACGTTGTTTCAAAATCAAAGCCGTCAGATGGCAGCATTGCTGTATTGTGTCTTAATGTATATCTGTATATATAATTTTAATAATTAATAAATTTACAAAAACAAAAGCAATAATAAATTTTTTAGTTATTGATGTCGGTAGAGCAAGCAATTATCTATAAAATGATATAAAATTTATGTGGAGCAATTGTATGGTTTTTTCGAAAAAGGTAGGCAAACATCTTAACCTTATCGTATTAATATATATGATACGTTTTGAATTACCGAGTGATGTAACGTAATGGTGAGAGTACACATTCGGGAGGTACTATAGCTAGAACTTTTTCCTACTGTCTTTCATCGAGAAACGGTGATTCCTGTACCGGCCATCCATGGTTCCCCTCGACTAATTCAAGATAAAGATCGAGATCCTATTTTCCTATGATTCCTTCATTTGCCCTTTGCCACTAATTAAGTGGAAGTTTGAAAACTTAGCAAAATAACAGAAAGTGTGGTAGGCGGAATTAAACGCATTTACGTCGTATATGGCGGTGTTGATCCAATAGAACGTCACAGTAAAGAAAGATTTGGTTAAGGGTCAATAAATAAGTAAGCTTTACCAAAGTTTTGCTAGTAGCCAACGTTTCGAAAAATTTATTTTCATCTTCAGGGCCTTAAGCTGGTCAAATGGTGGTATGGAACAATTTACCACCATTTGACCAGCTTAAGGCCCTGAAGAAAAAATAAATTTGTCGAAACGTTGGCCACTAGTAAAACTTTGATAAAGCTTATTTATTTATTGATCCTTAACCAAATTAAACGCATTATTATTGTTATTATACATTTTGAATAAACGCAAAACCAAGAAGCGTCTTTTATGGCATTACTGTCGAAGAATGAGCTCTAAACGAATAATTATTAATTACATAATATTATGTGCTAAGAAAATTGCACGGCGAACCACGCTTTGAAGTTTTAATTATCGACTTATTATGCGAAGAATACCGTAATAGACAATAACGGATACCTATTAATAAAATCGAAAGTTGTAAGATTTTTGTTTGGGTTTTTCAATGAAGTAACACAAGACGTTGTGCCGAAGAAATAATTTAAAAAATACGGTCAATGACACGCTTACGACTCGTACAATGACTGACCATGCTGTGTTATGTGATTTGGGGATTCCCTACTCATTATTATAGTGAATTAACTGATGCATGCATTGCAACCAGTGATCTCTAATTTAAATGAACAGTGAATATGACATAACGAGAACAGTTATTTTACTCTTTCTTTGTAGACCCCACATAGGATGGTTTCCAATACGAACGCCAGATGTCAGCTACTTTGCTTCTTTTACATAAATAAACACAAAGCATCGAAACTATATGCATTATTTAAAAAAAGAAAAACGGGTCAATTGCGAGTCGAACTCGCAAGATGAGGGTTCCGTACTATTCCGTTTTCCGTGAGTTCTTTAAGACTTAAGATTTTCGTTTCAATTTTCTGGTAAACTATGGGTAAGACCCGACATTTTCTATTTTTTTCAAAATTTTAGGTTCAGTAGTTTCGGAGATAAGTGGGGGAATGGTGAATTGCTCATCTATTTTCTTAAATAACTTTAAAACTATTTAGTTTAAGATTATAAAAAAAATATATTTGAGACCCTTACTACAAACCCTTTCATTTGATATGCCACACGCTACAGTTTGCAAATTTTTTTTTATAATTTCCTATTTTTTTCCCCAATAATGACCCCCATGTTCAAAATTTATTTATTTACGTTCACGTCCGTCTTATGCTCACCGACTTACATATGTGTACCAAATTTCAACTCAATCGGTCCAGTAGTTAGGAACAAATTGGCTGTGACATCGGGATGGACAGACACACGAGTGATCCTATAAGCCTATAAGGGTTCCGTTTTTCCTTTTGAGGTACGGAACCCTAAAAAGATAACACTATGCTGTAAACTGTTAGATGATGAAATAGAAGATAGTGAAGTTGGCATGCTGATGGTGAAGTCTATGGGGAATTTCCGATGATGCGAAGGATAAAGGTGAAGAAGACGGTGATGGTGTTGATTGGAGTTGACCAAAGAGATCACAAACTGACGACGCTTTAAGCTATATATTTTATACATAATTTGATTAAGGGGATATTCTTATGTGAACGCATAAATTTTACCTCTTTTTAGGGAATTTTTTGAGACGACAATAACTTTCAATCATTTTAATTTTTTTATATGTTTTTGTTTGTATCTTTAGCTGTATAAAAAAAATTTTTTTTCTCTTATGTTACATTTTTTATATATATTTTTTTTAAAATTAAATTAGACACTAAAAAAAGCAAGTCACTGGTCATGGTAATAGCGGCTGTTCATGTTGTCTGAAATAAAAAAATCGAATGGAACATTGTTCAGTAGGGATGTCGCTATCGTCCCTACCAAAATTAATCAATTTCATAAAAAAAAAAAAAATGGCGGACTGTAGAAAAAAGTTTGTGTTTTTTGTTAATTTTTTTGTTAAAAATCGTTTAAAAAAAATAAGATAATATTTTCGAAAATAAGCAATTTTGGTACGGACGATAACCATTAATGAGTAGAAGAATATATATAAATTTCAAAACAATCGATTGAATACTGTTTTTTTAGGATCATGACAGTTTTAGAAAATAATGTTTCCAGATAAATGCGTTTAAAGTTTCAAAAGCCAACAAGTCGCTTACGGCGCGTCAGCCACTATATGAGTTGTAATTTATTTAAAACTAGGAATTTCGGTCTCTATTTTTCACAGCATATTTTCGATAGGTTTTACTATTGAAATATGAAAAAAAAATAAAATCGATTTTTCGAAGTGGTCAGATACCCTCTTAAAAACCCAAACTTTTAATTTTTAATGTTCTACATACCTAATATCTGTAACGCTAGTTGTGTTATTTTCAAATATTCCGTTTCAATTGCCATCCAAAAATCCCCTCTCAATTTGTCTACGTCTTGCCGCTCTTTAAACAGGTTTCAAGAATTGAAGAAGAACTAACCGTCTATCCATTTATTAAAGATCAGTGGCAATTTCCGTTATAACTTTGCGCGCCAAAACTCCACACTGACTTGTTAAATATATCGTTACAACATACTATCATGGGCGATTCCAGTTAAGTCATTGCGAAGTTATTGAGAACTGTTTATAAATTATAATTTTCATTGCGTAATGGCTCTAATAATTTTAATATGTAAATGGCAATGCAAGGACAGATAGTACACTAATTCACTAAGTTGTCGAGCGTCTATAATCTATCATCTGTCTATCACAACCCCTGTATGAGAGCGAGTAATTTTAATTTTTGCTTCGAACGATCGAGCGAAAGTATTAGTTTGGTATTTTTTTAAATAAAATAATTTACGAATTAAAAATAGAAGAACGTTGCATTGAAAGTGAAAAGTAAAAACGGGAAATGTGGCTATTATTAAATAATAATATGTTCCCAAATATGATCAGGACAGCTTTTTAAAAATTTGTTTTTGGTAATAAATAATGTCCATCGAGAAATTAGCGATATCAACTTTGACAGTTATATATCGTACGTCCGATTAAAAATAACTTCGGAATTAAATTTATATTGAAATATATCTATAATCTACTACAGCGTACACCTTCCTAAAAAAAGATTTGAAAGAATTACATTTATTGCATATTTTCTTTTTAAAATGTCTTCATAAGATATAAAATGAAACGTAATTCAACGACTCTTTCTTTTAAAATAAAAATACTTTTTGATCAGACACCCGGTATATTTTCATATTTGGCGTTATGAAAAGAAAGTCTCTTAATCGAAAAATCCATAAACACCTACGGATCAAAATAGCTGCAAAATATCAAACTCCTAAATGAATTTAAATAGCATTAAAGAAGCAGTGACTTCAACGCACGATCAGAACACGAACCTGGCTATTATAATACTGTTTCAAAGAATTCTCGCAAACACCGTATATTAAAATTTAAATTGTAGTATTTAGGTATTATCAGCAGCCGAAAATTTTTAAGTAGATTGGATAAAATGTATTTGGAATAGTTTGTAAATTATAGACGCGCGACAGAAAATTTTTTCAGCATTCGTACTGATCTAAAATCTGAAAAATGTGTTAGTCGTTTCTTTAGAAAAAACTTAAAAACTCGATTTAAAAAAAAATTTAAGGCTTAATTAAGACAGAAACTCGAATATATAAAAAATTAAAAACAAACAAATGTGCATTTAATGATTTTTAGTTCATTTGATGTAAATCTTTATCTCAAACAATGTTATGCAAATATGTGAACAGATATAGTTTCTGTCGTATGAACAATAAAACATTTATCATATTGTTCTGTAGCAATCACTCCTTAATGAACGCGTTTAATTAACCCATTATTTTAATTAATACTTTTTTATTGTTTCAATCAATACGTTTTATGACTCACTTTCTCACATCTTCGTGTTAATTGTATGATAATTTTACTCCGTTACACGGCTCATAAATAATTAAATCAACTTTAGACGCTCCGTATTTTCACCACAGGTAGAGAAAGGGGCGATGGGAACCTTTTACTACTAGAAATACAGAAAAAAATTACAAATAAAATTTGAATACATAATAGATTTGGCCGTAACTTGATGCTTATTAATGTTTATGTATGAATTTTTTCTACAAACTCTTATTTCACTTCATTTGTTTAGGTTAAATATTGCAATCAAAATGTCGTAAATTTAATAAAAAAAAAAAACAGGAATGAAGATATAATATAGCGTAGGTGAAGGTATTGAAAAATTATATTTATCATTAAAACTTGTAGATGAACTGAAATATCTTGACAAAAAACATCTTTTGAAACATTTCCAAGAAATCCCTAATTAAACATCGTTTTCTCCTACCACTTCCTGCGTTCCCGGACCTTAAGTTCATTTAAATATTAATATATAAGTAAACTAAATGCCATCTCCAACAATCAGTCAGCAAGAACAGTTCTTAAGCGAAGCACTCGTACTTTCTTATTTGAGGTGAAGGAGAAAGTTAAACAACTGACTGTAGCAACAAACAAAAAAACCCACGTTTCCCCCCTCGAAGAGTGGGACCCTCGTATCATCGGGAGAGAGAGTTTATATTGTAAAACAGACATCTCGTGATAATCAGTGGTGGTTCAATTGTTCTCAAGTGTGAATTGTGCATTTGTTTTTTTGAGTGACATTGTTGTGACATTGAACGGTGAGTTTGGATTTTTTGGATGTTTTTTTTAATGAAAAGAAGTCCTTTCTTGAACTAAATACTTTAATACTATATTTTATTTTTTTTATTTCGGTGTTTTCTGGTATTGCAATTGACAGGACAATGCATATCCAGAATTTTTGTCTGACTTTTTAGACCAATATCACTCGAAAATAATATATAAACTTAAGGTAGTTGTCGTGGTTAAGGCACACCGTCAGAAAATTCTTAATTTTTGTATACTTATTAAGGACATGATTATACAATTACCCTGAAAATTTGAAGTCGATCGACCGTGTATAATCCGAGATAAATTCAATTAAAAATTGGATAATTAACATTGATTGTATACGATCTCTGTAGTTCTGAACCAGTTTCTTATTTATAAAAAAAGAACTAACTGTCAGAAACTTTCCAAAAACTGACAGTCTTTCAATGCATTTGTTATGAGTTTAAAAAAAAATAAGAAAAATTTTTGACCGTCTAATTATTTATAAATAACGGTTTAAAATTCAACAATTTATAGAAAAGTATACATGCATATAAATACTGTATGGGTTACGTTTCCACGGGTACAGTCTTGCGTACAAATTATGGATCACTTAGCTACAAGCTAGTATACTTTTGTGGCGCGTATAATCTATAACTTTTTGACAATATTGTACCACGACAACTACCTTAAGGTTAAAGGTATATTTTAATTATTTTATTCACATTTAAGAACTTTATTTTATGACAGTTCATTCATACATAACTTTGTCTTTATCTGCAGGGAAAGATCTTAAGGCTAGCTTAACACCTTGAAACTAATTAAAGATCTTTTTTGACGAATTCACTGTATTTTTGACACGTTACATTAAAATGTCGTTACATTAATTTACATCATGTAACAGCCGACAATATTATTAATAATAATAAACACACTTTATTAAGCATTACATAGAATAGAATAGAATAGAATAGAACTTTATTCAATAACATGTCACAATGACAAAGAATGCGTCAGTTAAAAGTACAAGATTGTGATATAAACAAATGAAATAGTCAAAAAAAATAGATTACAAGTTCAATGGAAGATTTAAGCTTAAGCCCGCGACACAATTTGAGGGGCTGCAAAAGTTAGCATTATATAAAATCAGGATTTGTGTTCATAATTAACGATACCATGTTAGTGTGTTAATGACCTCGTCGAACCTGCACCAATGGCCGTGAAATAAACAATTCATCAGGTCAAATCGGGCGTTACACTTGACGTACAGTATGTCCAACCCGGGCGCCAGACAGACAAATATATGAACAAAGACTTTGCTCACACATTTGAACACACGTTTGCTGCACCAGCCAGACATGCATTGCAGACACTTTTAGCAAACGTGTCTGCAAGGTATTCAAATTAACAAACAAGATGGACGCGATTTTCTTTTTTAATAATAATAATTCTTTATTCAAGATTGCCATTATGACAAAGAAAGCGTCAGTAAATTACATAGTTCAATAATTAAATGCAGGAAAGGTCATACGGGCATTTTTCTAATAAATACTCTGTAACATTTTTTTTAATAATTTGTAGCTTTCCACGTTCGTAACCTCTGGTGGAAGACTTTCGTAAAATTTCATAGCAGAGTAATGAGGTTCTTTGGCATACAGGGTGAGGCAGTGCCCCGGTACACCGTGATTAAGACGTCCCCGTGTATTATAATCATGATCCGGCAAATGTTGATAAAATAAATGCTTGTTTTTAAAAAGAAAGCAAACAGACCTTAGTATGTAATTCCTCGATAGAGCAAGGCACTGACAATTTATTATTTATTCTGATCCAGGCATCATTGACCAAATTTCTATTTTTATGATTTTTATTTTTTGGGTTCCATATACATGGTTCTTCTTCAAGTAATTCAATAAATTCAAGGACACTTTCCTTGCTCCAGTCCATCTTGCGACTGAACAAAGCGACCGTTCTACTCGGAGATTTACGAGTAACTCAACTTTGCGCAAGTGTAGCAGGCTACGCACACATTTGAACTTTGAACGCTTTGATGTGCGCTCGAAAAACCGACACTGATAAGCAAAGTACAAATGTGTCGTCTAATTTCAAATACCGCCAGATCCACTTTCTTTAAAAGGAGATTTTCTGTCTATTTTATTTTTTTTTTTTATTCTAAAACGAATGAATTTAAAATCAATATGGTATTTGCTATCCTTATCAAATATTGCTTTAAATTTTGGCAGCTATATTATTCACGTAATAATAATAATAATAATAATATAAAAAATGACATACTGTAAAAATTACATTTTTGGATCTGACTGAATTTGAAATTAGACGCCACAAATGTGTGATCAAACTTTGAACAAATATCCAAAAACCCGTGTCTCACAAGTGTTAGAACAAGTGTTCAAACATTGTTGCTGTCTCTGGCGCCGGCTCAAGCCAGCTGAGTCAAAACTGAACAAAAAATGTTGTTTTTCTCGACAGAGAATTTGTTTCATAAGTTCCATAACTAAGAAATATAAAATAAAAAAGATTTTGATACATGAAATCGACTTCAAGGTCCTTAAGTGCTTCAAGAGATGGCAATATGTCTGATTTAATGTTTTTTTGATATTGATTCCACGCTAGTATAGCATTAGAAACTTTAAGATTCTTTTTAAAGTATTTATCTATATACATCGGTTTATATAAGTGTTCTTAAAATATATTTGTATTCTTAGAAAAAAGTAAATTTCGCAAAAAAAAAACCAAATTTAAAAATATTTATATGATAGTTCAATAACATTATTTACCGAATCTTATTATTGCTTCTTCCATTTCATAACTGAAAAAGAAGTGTGAATATTATCTCTTGAAGGAACTTACGGATGAGATTCTTGAAGTCTAGTCTTAAAGGTCGAACTGAATTGGACGAGCTATACTTATTATAAATGCCTACACATTTATAAAAACACATGGCGAGAATGGTAAATGAGTGAAAGCGTTAAAAATAGACTATTTCCGATTGTTTATTTTCTCCCCAATAGAATACTTTATTTAAAAAAAAGTAATATATTTTCACACCAGTCTTAGCTGTTAGATTGAAATATCTTTGTAGAGCTGAATTAGATGAAGTCATGATACTGACCTTAAATTAAAAAAACCCGGGTCGCAGTGCCAAAACCCTGCCGACAATATAGTGTATTTGCTTATACAGGCAGTGTGGCTTTATTATGCGAACTTAAGTTGGTTTTTTGGCAAAATTAAAAATTTGACTCCTTAATACACCCCTTAAAAGAACATTTTTTTCTCACTTGCAATATTATTATCAATCGAACCTCTATACTAAATTATATACACCTTTCAGCAAATAATTCACTATCTGCAAACTAGTGTTTTCATAAAATTTGTAAATCCGGTCCTGTCGGGCCGATTTTATTAAAATTTTTGGAGCTCTTTTAAATTGCTATTAAAGGGTTAAATTTCAATTTTGAAACGATTCTGAGAATTTTTTAGGTATTTTTGGGTCCAAAAACTTTTTTCAACCCCTAAAAACTACCCTTAAAATGGTCCGATTAGGCCCATTTTAAATAGGGTTCTTGCGGTGGTGGATTCCAACATGTGGGCAAAATTTCGTAAAAATCAATTAACTCTTTCGAAAGTTATAGCGCACACACATATATATAAATATATATATATATATATATATATATATATATATATATATATATATATATATATACATATATATATAAACATTTTTAAAAATGGTGCCAAAGTGTTTAGAAGGTTATGAAACGTCGAGAAATTTTGGTCCGACCCCTAGGTCCCGCCATCCGACCGATGCCAATAGTGTATGTTGCCATATGGCAAATACACTAACAAGACTTTAATTTCGCGAAAACGGGTTCACCAAATGATTTAAAATCAAATATAAATCATGCAAAAATATCAAAGAAAGTCAAAATAAATGCAAATATCTACACAAGAAATTTGTTGTTTTGCAATGAAACCAAATAATACGTAACTATAGTGATGTACATAACTTTTTCATTTGTTACACACCCACGTTTGTTTTGTTTACCATGGTGTAGCCATCTCTGATCTTTCAAACTTTCACTTTAAGCCTCGAGTCATAAGCAGCGGCGCTTAATGAAAGAACTGGCGAGAGAATCAATCGAGTTCACTTTTCACTTTTCATGGCCAAGGTTTTTTACTGACGTTAACAAATAATAACTCATTATTTGTTACGTTATTGGTGTTATAATTATTAGTATACACGCTGTTAAGCTTAAAATTATCGTTTGGGTATATTTAAAATGTAAATTGTAAATAGATTTTTAATGTTAATCACTTAAAAAGAAAATCAAATGGCTCATGCATTGTCAAGTTAATGGAAAAAGCGTGTATTTATAACAAGAATGCTTCGCAGAATCTCAGGTCATCCTACACAATGCCTTGTATAAAAAAATCAGGTCAAACCACTTTTACTTTCATGTAACATGTCGACACAGAGACACCCAATTCTGCCCACCTTGCGTTTGCGAAAAATTTTCCAATAAGGCAAAATTTTAAGGTGTGGTTTAATGTCAAATGCGTCGCCATTTTTCTTTTCGTAGTTAAATATTTTTTAGAAATTTGACTAAAGCCTAGGCTTCTCTGTTATAGATCAAAGAGTGCCATGAAGTTTCGCGCTTTGCTAGCTACGCTAGCAATCCTAGTCGCCATTACAGCGGCCGATGAAACCGAAAAATCATGGTCTTGGGGCAAGGATAACAAAAACAGTAACAAAGCCAATGAAGAAACAGTACCCTCATCTTTCAGTTGGGGCAAAGACAACAAAGCAGCTGCTTTTGAAGAAGCTCCTCCGTCGTCTTTCAACTGGAGCAACGACAACAAAGCCGCCATCGAAGAAACCGACCCACCATCGTCATTTAGTTCGTCTGGATCGGACTATTTCCGTGCCGAACAGATCGAAAACAGTGATCACATAGTTAGCAGCTCGGAACATCTCGCTGAATTTCAACAGTTCAACGAAACACAGCCAAACGTTGACGGAGTTGTCGACGAGATCTTGAGATCGGGAAGACAAGGTCGTAACTTGAACGAATATGGTGAAGTTTACAGCGATCCTTCGATTCAAGACGCTATTCAAAAAGGGGATGATCGCGAAGCGCGGAATTTGATCAAAGAAAGATTATGTAGTCTTGGACTCATGCAGGTAAGGCATTCTTTAAACCTAAACCCAGTAATCAGGTTACGTTAACGATCATTTCCTTCTTAAGACTGGTGATTATATATAATTACAGTGTGAAGAAAGTGTTGACCCTAAAAGACCTTACGTGTCACCTGAAGAATTGATTTACGCTCAACCGGTTGCAATCAAACCCGTCGGAAGACCGATTGCTTCAATCCCTGTACGTCCACCGAGAGTAGGTTACGGTCCTCCGAGACCGATGCCACCTCCATCTTCTTTACATTACCCTAAACCTCCGTACGGAGGACCTCCACGTCGAGGATATGGACCACCGCCATCACCACACAAATACAGACCTTCAGGACCAATTCATCCGTCATCAGGAATTTATTCCTCAGGTATGTTAAACTGAATCCATAAATAAATATCGTGACTAAAATAAAACCAGTGGTCTCAAACAAGCAATGGTAAAGTTAGGTTGAACCTAATGCAGTCATTATTTTTTAGGCTCGTCAGGTCTATATTCTTCAAGTGGATCATTCAATAGTTACGAAGGCTCCTACGCAACAAAGCCAGTAGACGGTCCACTTATCGAACAAGAACATCCTTACCAATTCGTGCACGATCAGAAGAAAGAACCATCTACTGTCGTTGTTCACGCTCAAGGCGGCGCTGCTACAGCTTCCGGAAGTAGTTCCACTGGTGTTCAACAACACGTCCATCATCATATCCACCATATAGCCGACAACAAAGTACCAACAGTTGTTGTCAAACCGGTACCAACTCAACAATCAATTTATACTAACGGATTATCGAGTGCTTCCAATTCAAACGGCGGTTTCGTCGAAATCGCTGCACCTCTGTTGACCAGTTCAGTAGCCGGAACTTCTGGTAGTGGAAGTAGTGGCCTCAGCAACTTCGGTACTAGTTCCAATTTCGGTACCGGTTCCAACTCCGGTGTTACGAACAGCTACCTCGGAGGTCAATACGCCGGAAGTTATGGTGGACTTGCTAGTGGAACCTACAGCGGAGTGAATAGCGCACTAAGCAATAGCATCACCCATTCTAAACCGGTTTACGAAAGCCATACAAGTTCGCTTTATGGAGGTCAATCGGGAAATACGGTTTATGGACAATCGGCTCATTACGGTTCTGACGGTAGTTTCGGAACGTCAGTCGGATCGTATGGAAATAGTTCACCATTTTATAAAAAAGAACTGAACCTTAAAACTCCTTCACTGGCTGGAAATGCTATACAGGGCTCTTACAATTACAAAGGCCACTATCAAGGATTCGAAACTACCCGACAAGAAAATTATGATTGTGTTTGTGTGCCTTATAATCAATGTCCTTCTCAAGACGTGATCGGACGCAAGGACGATCTGTATTTGAACATTGATCCGAGGAATTTGAAGAGCGATATCGAAGCGTTAACTGATCAGGTTACGGTAACCGACGGTAACGGAACGATGACTGTTATTAGAGTGCCAAAAGATGCCAAGGACGATGATGAAAAGAGTGGGGATGAAAAGGACGCAGAAAAAGATGTGAAGAAAGTAACGAAACGAGAAGCGCCTGTGAATAACGACAATAAAGCAGATGTTCAACCGGTAAGTGTTTTTTTTTTAAATATTTGTTGCTTTCAGAAAATTGTTTGATCGGTTGTGCCTTATCCTGTACTGCTAACCTTTCAAACGCCCATTTCCGTAAGTTTTCTCAAGATATTTTTGGACTGAATCTGATATTGGCTTATTATATAAGTAATAATGTATACGCTAAAAAAACATAGCTGCTTTTTTCGAATTTGTACAGCAATCTAAAAAAGAATATAACTTCTAAAACCTACAAATTTTTATGTAATGTAACTTGGAGTAAATGTTAGATTAACTTCAAATCACATAACATGAAAATTTATTATCGACTTAATCTCTTGCAGACAATAATGATCTATTAGTAGATATTTTACATACGCTTGTAGCTACGTACCAGCTAAATTAATTTAGTATAATAGCTTATGTCTGCTATAATTGTTAAGAAACATTCATTGTTGTAGCACTATATTAGAAAAATTTATTATTCCAACACGTCACCGTCTGGATTTAAACCAGAATCTTTCCACTTTTGCGGTGGAATGAGTTAATCAGTTACTCAACGGTGCACACAATTCAACATTTTAATCCTTCATAATATAGTGATATACAACACTCAAATTCACTACATGCGAGAGCCAATTATTTATAGCTATAGCTAGACATTAACTCTCACAGTAGCGAGGGCTCTAGAATGAATCAAAGATGAACTTTCCATTATTAATGCGGCCCTAAGTCACAGAATTTTTCTGGCTCTCGCATGTAGTGAACTTGAGTGTTGTATATCACTATATTATGAAGGATTAAAATGTTGAATTGTGTGCACCGTTGAGTAACTGATTAACTCATTCCGCCGCGAAAGTGGAAAGATTCTGGTTTAAATCCAGACGGTGACGTGTTGGAATAATACATTTTTCTAATATAGTGCTACAGCAATGAATGTTTCTTAACAATTATTGCAGACATAAGCTATACTAAAATAATGATCTAGCTTATCGAGCGTCTATAGTCTACTATGTATCTGTCTAGCCATCTCTTGAGGGAACTTATGAAGTGAAATTCTCCGAAGTCTTACCATAATTTAATGACATAACAACAAATAAAAATGGAACGATACAAACTTTCTACATGCATCGTATTCTAAAAGTGCAAAGGATATAAGTGTAGGCTTATTAATGACTACTTTCTAATCCACTGAGTAATATTTATTATTAACATATTAACAGATATTTACTTCAAAAAATGAGATGCATTCAACAAAAAGTGAAATGTATTTTATTAGTTCATCGTTTAAAATTAGTTCTTTTATTCCGCGAATAAATTTCACCTCACAAAAAGTAACACCACCACGTTTTGTTTATTTGGAATGTGGAGTCCTTTCGATTTTCATAAAAAAATAACGATTTATTATCGTGATGACGCATACTTTCGATTTTTTTTATCAAATCGTGTTGTTACACACTTCAATATTAATTTATTGAAAAAACAATAACCCGAAAAATTTTAATTTTGAAAAGAACGCTGGCAATTTGTGACTTGGGGAGGTGAAGCTGAAAAATAACCATTTTTTAACTAACAAAATCTAGATGTTGTTTTCTAAAACGCGTTATTTATAAATAACATAATTTTATTTATTTATTTAAAGTATTTAAACAAGTTAATAACGGAAAAATGTTGGTGTGAATCGGTTTTTAATTTTTATTTAAAATAACATTGGCTAATTTTGGTAATCGAAAAAAAAATTGTTGCTACTGTTTTCGGGAGATTTTATTTTTAAATTATATTACTTTTAAAAAAATTACTTTTTGTGTCTATAAATTTCTTCAAAATAAACTCGATGATATTAAAATTAATGCATTTCTGTAAGGAATATTTTTTCTTTACATACTTTCAAAATTAATTTAAACATTTTTTACAAAAGCAAATTTGTGTAGATTTTAGAAGCTCTGAAACAATACCCTTAAAGTTTAGCCTTAAACTAAAAAATTATATTATCTCAAAAACAAAATTCAGCACGTTAGCTTGAAATAATAGAATATCCAAAACATCAACAAAGCTAAAGAAAAGCTGACTCGAGTTTTAAAACTCATTATAATACTGGTGTTTAGGGGAGTTTGTTTGTTTTTTTTTTGTGAAAATTAAACTAGATAGATATTCAAAATAATAAAATAAAAATCGCTATAAAAATTGCAGCGAATTAGTGTACTCGACGACGATCGCGATAAGAAAATTCGACCAACATTTGGAATATCATTCGGCTTGCCTCCCCAACAGGGTGGTTATAACCCAATTTACGGGGCTCACAGGTCCTACTCCAACATTAACACTGGCGGTATCAATTTAGGTTTAGTATCAGTTAGTCCATTCTTGAGCGTCCAAGTTGAAAAAGACGATTACGGCAAAAAGGTTATAAAACCGGCCGTTAACTTACACGTAACTCCAAACGACTACCTCTTACACAAAATAGAAGACGTATTCCATCACAAAAAACATTACTTATTCAACAAACACGAACATTACCACCACTACAAACGCAAACCCCACTATCACCATGTTTATCATCACGAAAATCCTCACCATCATCACGGTCCAATAGTTTTGCATCATAAACCCCACTACGGTCCAGAAATCTATTCCGGTCCTCCGTCGAAATACGGACCAGGAATTTATCCAATCGAAACTGCAGATTACGAAGGTCCTTCGGGACCACCAGACTATCACCATGGCACGTATCCTTCAGGACCGCCAGACTATCACCACGATAAATATCCTCCCGGACCACCGATCTATGGCTATGACGATGATTCGGTACAATCTTATCCGGGCGGAGATTATTTCGGAAGGGTTAGTAATGGTACGGTTGCAGGCAATTACGTTCCGAATCAGTATGCTGGTGGAAATGTTAATTATGGACAGAATTACGACTACGATAAGAATTTAGAACAATTGTATCAGCTAAATATTCTCAAAGCTGTTGAAAATTATAAAACTAATCAAAATAACGGTCAAGGCTTGTTGAATCAAGCAGTTCTTGCCAATCAAGTAGGTCAGAATTTAGGTCAACAGGTCAATGTAGGATATCAGGTAGTTCAAAACGTAGAGCAACCTATTCAAAATCTTCACGATCCGTTATTTAACGCGGCAGTTAACACAAACGGTCAATACGAAACATCGCAATTAGATCGGTCCCACGACAATCTAGATCCTATCCTGAAATCATCCTCGCGGGGCGGTAAGAGTTTGAAATTTCCAAGCAGTAAAAGAAGGAGACGGGACATAGAGACTTCATCGACATCAACAAATAATGACCTTGAAAACGATACTAAGACATCTTCCAGATCTGCAGACAAGGTAAGGCACATAACCGATCAAATAAAAATGACATTTTTGAAACATTATTTTCGCTCTACAGTAGTATCTCTTACAGATTACAGTGTTATTTCAGAACTTGCAACGTATGCTCATTTTTTTTATGCATTTGTGCCACAGTAATTTTGTGTCACGTATAATTTTAATTGGAAATCTAACTCTTGTTAAATAACATTCTTAAGTTTAGTTTTTTATGTAAAATGTTCTGCTTAAACATAAATCTCCTTGCAGGAATTAGGAATTGTAAACCGTTTTCAGAAAAAAAATACTTCCTGTCATATAGTTAGTTAAGGTCCCGAAACTATAAACCTGGCTCTAATTTACTGCAATTAAAAAAAAAACGATTGTATAAGTTCCGTTACAAAAAGTAACAGCAGCATTCTAAAATTTTTGGTAACTCTTCTTTTCATACAGCGTCAGGCATTCTACAATCCTGGTTTCGGAAATTCAGTTTCGAGCCGGCAATGCGGCCCGCTTCATGTTTGCTGTAAAAGACCGTACCGTCCGCAAATTCCAGGCGTCGGCGGAGGCAATGCGGCAAGACAATGCGGTACACGTCATGCGCAAGGAATCAACGGACGTATCAAGAATCCTGTTTACGTCGACGGTGACAGCGAATTCGGGGAATACCCGTGGCAAGTAGCCATTCTGAAGAAAGACTCGCAAGAAAGCGTTTACGTCTGTGGCGGTACATTGATAGATAATCTTCACATCATCACTGCAGCGCACTGCGTCAAAACGTAAGATTAAAGTGATTGTAAAATATGCTCTCGGGAAATTTCAAACTATTGTCGCTAAAATTCATTTTATTATTATAAATCCACAATATGAAAAGTCTTTATATTAGTAACTACTGTTTTATTTCAGATATTCCGGGTTTGATTTGCGCGTGCGCCTTGGCGAATGGGACGTAAATCATGACGTCGAGTTCTACCCGTACATCGAACGCGATGTAACCTCCGTTCACGTTCATCCAGAATTCTACGCTGGAACTCTGTATAACGATTTGGCTGTCCTCAGAATGGATAAACCAGTTGATTGGTCAAAATCACCTCACATTAGTCCGGCTTGTATACCGGATCAACACACGGATTATTCCGGTAAGTCACAAAAATACTGTCTACGCTATTATTGATTAATATTTGGGACATAGGGAGTTATCATGTAAATTTGCACATTTGCAAAATGAATAAAACGTAGCTGGTAAAAGCACAGCGAAAAAAATTCTTATATAGCATTGTAATATTATAAGACAATTAGGTGTTATAGTAAATCACTAATTAATGACTATTATTGTTAATTAGGTCAACGCTGTTGGACAACTGGCTGGGGCAAAGATGCGTTCGGTGATTTCGGAAAATACCAAAACATCCTAAAGGAAGTCGACGTTCCTGTCATAAATCAGGCTCAGTGTCAACGCCAACTTCAAAATACCCGTTTGGGTTACGAATTCAAACTCCATCCAGGTTTTATTTGCGCGGGAGGTGAAGAGGGTAAAGATGCCTGTAAAGGCGATGGAGGTGGTCCGATGGTTTGTGAACGAGGAGGTACTTGGCAAGTGGTCGGTGTTGTCAGTTGGGGCATTGGTTGCGGACAGCACGGCGTTCCAGGAGTTTATGTTCGAGTTGCTCATTATGCTGATTGGATCAGACAAATCACGAGTAGGTTTTGAAATCGATAAATTGCATCGTGAAAAAGTTGTGATATAGTCTTTTGTTATTATTTAAAACGTAGGTGAAAATAGTTACCTAATTAATAAAATAATTAACTTATTATAATAATTATAATTTATTTATAAGATTACCGAGTATAAGTAGGTTGATTATATTTTTCTTTGGATGCCCTGAAGAAGCTATTTGGTAAAATGCCCTTTTCAGTGCGTCTAGAGTCGTCCAGTACATGCTTTAGCATATTATTGTTTTATTTTTATCAACAAATTGTAAAAAGTTAATCTTAATATTAACACGTAACATTGTAATTTGTTTTTTTAAATAAATAAAATATTAAAAAATGTATGATTTTAATTAGATTTTAATAAAAAAAGTAAGTAAAGATTAACAGTTGCACCCCGAATAATTCTTCAATCGATAAAAATAATTTACTATATTCATATCCATATTACTAAATGATTGTTAATGTTCATAGGTATTTGGATTGACAAGACTTGTATTAATTAAAAATAATTCTTTAATATTTTCATACAACGTTTCGTCTTTCTCGAGACTTCTTCAGGTACTCAATAACGAATTATTCAAATTCAAAATTTATGTTAAATTTTGAATTTGAATAATTCGTTATTGAGTACCTGAAGAAGTCTCGAGAGAGACGAAACGTTGTATGAAAATATTAAAGAATTATTTTTAATTAATACAAGTCTTGTCAATCCAAATACCTATGATAAAAATAATGATTGAATTCTTAAGGCTTGTTTTAATATGAAATTTTTAAGAGCATAAAGTTTTTAATAAATCAAGCCTTAAAAAACTGTCATCGACTTCATCAACTATTTATCGACTGCGATAAACTCAAAACTGAAGAGTAAGCATTATGAAAAGTAGTCGTGTTTAATTCAAAATGCAACCATAGAAACCAAATCAGTTACAAAAATATTTCGACGTTTGACGACATTCGTGTAAATATGACTCAAAAATCGAATCAAAATCTTCAAAAACCAAATCATCGCAAATTATGGAAGAAAATTGTTTTAGAAGCTGATGCTTATTACAGAAAATGCGAAGCACATCTAATAAAAAAAAGTAACAAATTTGATGATGAATTGCCTTACAGTGGTAAGCTTAAAGCAATCTTAGTACAATCCGATTCTAGAGCTGTCCCAGTTTCACGACCTTTTCGCACAGAAATACATTAATTAATATGGCTAATAAAAATTAAATTCTTTAAAAGAAAACGAAAAACAGAATGTTTTGTCATGACTAACTATGATCTCATCTTAAATGTTTTATAAAAGTAAATCTCGCAATTATGTAAATATTTGCAGCAATCAGAGATACAGCGGTTTGCTACATGGATAGAGAAATATTTCCTCTTCTTTGTCCAGCTTTAGAATCAGCTTTATTTCAAGTTAAACAATGGGAATGTTTTACGGTTTGTATCAACTAGCTTTTAATCAACATGTCGGTTTCGTGATAAAGTCATTATAAAACGGCTCTATATTTATTTGCCAATAGACAGAGCTAGGCTTCAAACTAATGAAATAATAACTCAGTATTTTAACACAAAATAGTATATAGAATTATCAAGGTTCAGTTACATTTGTTATATAAATATTGATAAACGATTTACCTTTAGCATCAAAAATGTCGATTCAATGGGATAGATCACATTGCCGAATTCATCTGGAATAAGAATCCATCGCATTCCGACCGCCACAAACAATATTTGAACATCTACGATATACCTTTTGTGAAGAAACGACTCAAAACACAGTAAAATCAATCTTTCGGTTTTTTGTACAAGATTTTTGATCTTTTAAACTATTTTATTGTGATCTTTAAGCCCTAGACCGATCTTTCCAAAATCTTATCTGTGGACGAATGAAGAAGCATCCGTGGTCCTGCAATCGTATTATAGAGGACACCTTGTACGAAGACAAGCTGAAGTTCAAGAAATGCGCCAGTTCTGGAAGGTCTTTATATAATTAGTTATTTCTTGGTCATGTGATTCAATATCTGGCCTTTTAGGAGCGTCGTAATAAATAATCCTAAGTCATTTTTTTTTGTAAAATAGATACTCAAAGAAGAAAGGAGATTAGAAGATGAGCGCAAGAGAATTCTTGAAGAAGAAAAAAAGGCTGAAGAACATAGAAGAGTGATTGAAAGATGTGAAGCCATACTTGAAGATTTAGTTTATTATGTTGAACGAACGACTTACTTAAAACTTCAGAAACAGAAAATTTAAATTATTTTCGTAAATAAAAAAATAATTCAATTATAAAGTTCAAACTGCAATATCAATCTAAATCGTAAAATAAAGCACAAAAAACAAACATATTATTTAATTGCTTCTAATTACCAGTTTTCAAATGCTGTAAGCGCTTTGCACATGCATAGCTTTACTTTTTGGCGCAGTAATGCAGTCGTTTTTTGCATGCAAAGTTTACAAAATAGAAGTTAATGATAGTTCGCAACTTTCATGGTAGATTGAGGTAAACAAGTGAACGACTAAATAAGGAGATGGCGCTCAACCATACATTATCGCAAACTGACATTTCATTTGACAAATATTACGAGTGCATTTTATTAAAAGTAAAACCACAGTATAATGTTCATGTTATGATAAAACTATTTAGTTTTATTTTAAAATCATGTTTTTCTCTCTCACTGTGGAATAAAAACAGGGAATTTTAGGTACAAATATAAGATCATTAGACATTTTTACAAACCTGCTTTTTATTGTATTTATTTTAATTTTTAAAAACAGAAATATGAACTACAGTGGAATCCGTTTATAATGACATCGAAGGGAATTGACAAACACGTCATACTAAGCGGACGTCATACAAAGCATTTTTGTGAAAAAAAAACCTTTTTTTAGGTAGCATAGGGCTGACGGGTATTCCTTTGTTTCTCGTGATTTTAAACCACTGAATTAACGCTTTATCAACATTTTCTTGCGCGATTTTCGAAGCCTCTTCGGTTTCAAAACATTTGAATTGAACGATCGCTTAATCCGATTCTTGTTTTTGAAAATCATTGAGATTGTCGAATAACCCACGCCCAATTCCTTTACGAGAGATGAATTTGATTCTCCATTTTCTAATCTGCATATTATTCACCTTTCTCCTTAATCGTAAATGCTTTACGACGTTGAGATGACATTTTTTTACATAGGATATCACTAAAAACAATGCGTGACGTTCAACTATCAATTACTCACTGAGATTCAAAACAAAAACAAGCCACGTGCCGAACGTCGTTGGGAATCAACGAACATTGCCGAAGGTGTAAAGAATCATGTCGGTCACTATAAACGGACAAAATTTATTAAAAATGGGTCATAATAAGCGACATGTCACTGTAAGCGAAGTCATTATATCCGACTTTGTTACAAAGAATTTTATATGAAAACCAAACCTCGTTGTGTAATTACGTCATAATAGGCGGTTGGTCAATATAGGCGGAGTCATAATAAACGGATTCTACTGTATAATAAAACGAAAAAATTACAAGCACTTCCCGCTTTATGGAATTTTCACTTGAAATATCAACAATCGAAAAATGAAAATTAGTGCATAAAAGTTTATGCTAAACATCAATAAATTCGTCGTTTCAAACCACGCTCGCTGCATTTTAGTTTTCTCTCCACAAACTCGTTCTAAGAATAAATAAACCCGTAAAATCGGGGACTGCTAGTATTCTTAAAATACAAAAGTTATTTAGCATTGGTTTCTAAATTAATTCCTTCGTATAAACTAGGACTGACGGTTTCACCAAAGCCTGTTTTTAAATCACAATTCGGTGTTTCTCCTTCGTTTGCTATCCGATAGTTCACATTGTAGATACCCGAAGCTACGCGTACAGGACACTTAGGTTCTTCTGTAATCTCTTCGCCCTTCGACCTCATGTCTCTCAGTATGAGTTCTTTCAACAGCGGTGGAAAAGGTACAGCCCTTGGAAAAATCCTTTGCTCCGGCAATTTAACGTTACTGCAATCACAATACGATGCTTCTTGGTCCTTCGGAATTAACTGATAATCCGCTTTATATGACGTTCTATGTAATGAAATGTTACCGATCTTACGTCCGCGAAACGTTTGCTCAACTAGTACACGTACTTTACGGGGTTCCTGCAAAAAATTAATTGAAAATGGTAAAATGAATAAGTTCATTTGAAAACCACGTTTGGATACTTACGTTTTGCGGATCTGCTTTTACTTCGAGTATCTTGAAAAACGAAGGTTCGGGATACCTTTCAAACATTTGCCTTTTCACGATACGACCGACTCCGAAATTTTTTAGGTTACCTACAATTTCCCATAACGGTTTACCGCAAAAATCAGTCTTTCGACCTATATATTTATAAGGCATCTTTAAAATAAGCTCTACTCTATATTGTACTGACAATGAAAGGGCCTATGAACTGATAAAAATATTATTTTATTGAAAAAAACTCTTCACAGTTTTTTGACAGCTGTTTGTACATTCGCTCCTAGCGTCATCTGTTTAACAATGCTACAACTAGCTAGCACACTTTCCTCGGCGCGACATTCGATTATAAGATGCGGCATTAACGACGGTTTAAATATTAGACGTCGAGGGTTTTGACCTCATGGAGGGCCTTAATTTATTGTTCAGAAATTCACAACTCTTTTTGCGATACTTTCTTTAAACAGTAAAGCCTCATAAGTTTGTAAAACGTCCTCACACATCGACAAAAACAATGTTCACGCGAACGAAACCAAACATTATTATAAAGATATTTTTAATAGAGGATGTTTAAGCAATCAAACAGTTATAAATATTTTGTTTTACAAATAGTTGAAGAAATTTGAACAGGAAATAGAAGAACAATCATGAATGTTGAGTAGATCTTTTTTGTTTCAAAATTTAAACGCGTGACAGTTTGAAAAAAGTATATACAGGATTAAATATGTACATAACAATAATTTTTCATGTATGCAAAAAAATACAGTTGTTTTTTAATGCTTCGTATATCTGTGCAGGGTCTTCAAAACCCTTGCGTTTAAATCTGAAACACAAATACATCGATCGCATGTCAGATACCGAAATATTAATTCAAATCAAATCTATAGAATTTTCGTGAAGAAAAAGATTAGTATTTACTCGCGACTCGCCAGCGTTAAGTCGATCTTAATTCTAGTGTAGGCCAAAAAGTATTTTATACATTAAATTTGGCTACCAGATATTGTACAATTTTTCTGTCATCATCCGGAGCAGCACTTACTGCTATTGAGCGTCTATAATTTACAGAAATATATCTGGAAGGCGATTGGTCGTTAACGAAAGACCCTGTATTACTTTAAAGAAATCATCGATGCACAAAGATAGTTTGTCAAGGTTGGATGCGTCTCGAACGCATTCGATTGAATTTTCCAGTACTTATTTTGATACTCCACTCTTACATAACTGTACTGATTTGTTTATTCTTTTATAAACACTTCCTGCGAACTTTTGACATAAATAAAATCTCTTAAATGTAACAGAAAAAGTAAATTATCTATACTTTTTTTTATTTACAAACACATTGATGCTGGGCCGGGTTGCAGAAAGCATGGTCAGTGCTAGCGATTGACAATGACCTTAGATTGTGATCATAACATGTTAATTTTAGCAGACACAATCTAACGTCGATGTGAAACTCTATGTTATGTACATTAGATACAAATATATACAAATGACTGAAAGAAAATAATCGCTTTTCAAGCTAAATTTTGAACAAAATGCGAATAAAAATGTTGTTTCGAAGTGGAAATTGTTTAAAAAAAAACTGTAAGTGTACACACACTTTTTGAAAAAATGTTTCAATCGATCAATTTATTTGTCGAAAAATATTTATTTATGATACACAGAATTTAAGCTTGTCATATAGCAATATGCTAGAAAAATATAAAAAGAGTTTAAAACAAAAAACAATGGTTCAAATGAGGACCAACCACATAAACGAAGTCACGTGATATTATTTACTAACCGTCAATAAAGTAAAATAGTTTGAACATCATCCGTAAAAATATTTTTTAAAAACGGAATTATTGCAAGCTTTTTAATGAACAATTGTTTATCTAAAATTTAAATTTATACATGTGTATGTTAACTTTTATATCTGCTTGACCAAAACATTTAATAGGTGTGTATAATTAATATCTGATATTTTATATTTCAATTGTAAATTTATAAATTGCATTTTAATTCAATTACAGTTATAAAGCTTGAAAAAGTCCCAAGAAAGGGACGAACCGTCGCTACAAATAACAAATAAGTGTTTACTAAAAAAGTCCTTTTTCCCGACAAATCATTTTTATATTAATTACCAAGGACAAAAAAAAAAGTAAATATTTATTTAAAATTCAACGCATGAGAGTAGACTTGTGACGTCACAAGAAGTCTTTTTCCAAACAGTTGGAATAACAATTAATTGCAAAACCAAGCCGTGGACAACGGTGGCGTAAACAATCGATTCAATCAATCACAGACATGACCATATTTATAGTCTCTTACGCGAAACCTTCTAGTATTCTAGTAACCTTGTCAAAATGTGACAGTATCTTGGACACGGTTTTTCGACCCAATTCATCCTACTTTTCCCTAGGAACACGGATATAAAATCTTCCCAACCGTTATACTGCGTTACAATAACGGTTGCAACTGTTTTTTTACATAATAATATATGTATAAAAATTTATTCTTTTGATTAATCTACCAGCGAAACGTTAAACAATACATTTGCTTCTTCCTTTTCATGTTTTTAATCAAACGTCGATCAGACCGCGTAATTAAATCAAATAATATGCATAGAAAAAAAATCACATCGTGTAAAATAATTTATGCGTGCACTTTAAAAACAACGGTGATTTTTTACAATTAAAACAATAAAAAATATTTTACATATTTTAATTGGAGTTATTTATATTTATAAACGTTCCTGCCCGGCTTCGCACAGATAGATTTTGCCTCGGCAGCGTAAACTAACAGATTAATTGTCCGCTAATCTCAGAAATTAGTTCTTTTTGTCATAATTTTCTGTACACTTTTCTCAAATGTTAGATTTAAATTAGAACTTAAGTTTCCAAACGAAGCATAAGGTAATTAATAAATAATTATAATATTTATGAATCATTCCGTACATTAAAATATATTCGGCACGGTGTATACGCAAATCTTTGTTTTTATTTTCAGAACTGTTACAAACGGTTTATTTTAATGCAAGCCGCGTTATGCATTCGTTTCTACAACTCAACTTACAATGATAATTAATAAATGTATATGTGGTCACAAGAAAAGAGCGCTTATGTCCAAATTTAATTTTTCATACCCGACTGTTTCCCTGTATTCATCAAATCCCATGGTATATTTTTAATAGCAACTGAGGTGTCGATAAGTTTGTCATAATCTCACAAGTGACATTGACTATAAGAATTCACGAAAAATTCAATATGGCGTAACAAAGACACCCGACTACGACTTACAATAATTAATTTTTTGCACAACCCCCTGCTTTGCATGCGTGCATAGCGGTCGTAAAATGACCCATTTTGCTCTAGTGCATGAAGTAAAACAAACGTAGGCTATCTAACCAATTCAACAGTAATTTTCATAAACCACCGAAGCCTAGCAAATAAGTAGGAGAGAATAGTAATTTGTATAAGCTATCTATCAAAAGTAAAGTTTGTTACACAACTGAACTGTTCAACATGTTGAAAATGAAGTGAAAAGCAGCTATTTTATAGAGTACGTGTATAAAATATAGTATGTATTTCGGGCATTATAACATTATGATTCTTACCCGTCGATAATATAATTTATATACTAGATACAGAAAAAAAATATTAACCTCCTTCAAAAAAATCACTAAAAAGATGAAAATAATGAAATTTCGAGGTCGGAGTTAATTTCATTACAAAAACTTTTAATTACATACCTACTTTTATTAAATAGGCGCCGACCTCAAAATTTCATGCGATTTTTTTTGTAATGAAATTAGCTCCGACCTCAAAATTTAATTATTTTCATCTTTCTAGTGATTTTTTTGAAGGAGGTTAATATTTTTTTTTAAGTTTTTTTATTTTTTACTTTTTAGTGGTGGATTTGATTTCGCACATTTTTAAAAACTACTGAACCGATTTAAGTAAAATTTATGGGGAATCACCCTGAAGATGTGCCCTATTAAATAAGAAAATAATCATCATAATCTCTCTTTACAAATGTTGGAGATATGAGGTAGCATACATTAAAAAATATGTTTTTTTGACGTCATTTAAAAACGGACGAACCGATTTTAATAAAAACTATATGGGACCACCTGGGATGTATACTCTTTCAAACAAAAAAAGAATTTTCCAAATCGGTTCAGGCGTCTGCGAGTAATCGGGGAACATACATAAAAAATAAAAAAAAAATTTAAAAAAAAAAGATTCCGACGAATTGAGAACCTCCTCCTTTTTTTTGAAGTGGGTTAAAAATACTATTTCAAATGCAAACAAAATATAAACGAAAACCTTTGTATTTTCAAACCCTCGGTAACAATGAAAAGAGATCGAGTTATCGAAATACCTTCTTCTTGAACGCTGAACCGATTGAAATTCATTGACAGTCGTACATTTCAAATATCAATAAGCTCGCAAAAACGGTTTCTAGAAATTCTAAACCACTTTAATTAAACGAAGTATGTTGACACAAATTTATTGGTAGCAATAAAATCCGATGGAATGTATCGAAGATATACTTCTTTCATTTTACACATCTGTTATTTGTTTTATTTTACCCATTAGTAACCAACGCATAACTGTTTTATATTAAAATCATGCATCAGTTTCTTTATGTACTTCCAAAGAAATTACAAATCCATTCTAACCTCGATTATATTTTAAAAATTAATAAGGCTACAAATAAAGGATCTACATTTAAATTCTACTTTCCGATATTTCCTCGAGAATATGTAACAAGCTCGATTAGATTTAAGTGTGACATTTTTCCCGCAATTGATTTGTTAAATTGTAGCTATCCTCAGACCCACCTTTCCACATGGGCTCGTATCCAGGGCCCCGCGATCCATGGGGGTTCCTAGACCATGCAACAAAATAGCAACTGTAAATAATTAATAACTCAAATTTCTATAAAAGGGGTCCTATATTATCACAAAATTATCAAAATTTACAGAGCTCTTTAGAGAAAATTTTACTATATATACATTAACACAAGTATTTTCAATTCTATAATTCTTGAACCAAAAACAGTCACATACGAAAATAGCACAAAAAGTGACAATCGACAATCGAACGAATTAAAATAATTTCATTCGCATCGTTGAATTTCTAGTTACTAATGGGATGGATTACTTAACTGTTACTGATTTATTAAAGAATACTCAGTTGCAATGCTCCATAAAATACACAAATCATTGCTGTTACAAAGTTAATAGTATGTTTAAACAACTGTATTTTGAAAGAATAGGTAATTTATGAACCTTTGAGAATAACTGTAGGATGTAAATTTTTTTCAATTTTTTAAAAATAATTATACTTTCATGAATAGCAATTTCCTACTCCAAAAATAGATCTATATTAAATCTTGTCTACAAGGTCATCATCCTTTCCTTAAGAATTTATTTTTTATTTATTGTAGATTATAGACGCTCGACAACCTAGGTCATTAGCGTCTTAAGTACATCAAATAACATAAACACTTTAAAACTAAATGGCATCACGAAACATCCGTGAACAGAGGCAGGATTCGAGCCCACGACAGTCCGGTCAAGAAGCCGGTACGCTAACCACTTAAGAAGAGTAATATTTTAAAGGATTATGTTTGTGTTCTTGGGTATAGGCCACTCACTTTAACTTACCCATGTAACGCTTTTTATGAAACAAGCGGGCTAGCTATAACTTGAACATAATAAAGCAACGGTAAGTATTTAACATTGCTAATAAATTAAGTTGTGTTAGCTGGTGTAATTATCTGTCCTCACAAACTTTACCTCTTTATAATATTAGTATAGAAATATAGATAAAGACCTAACGATCATTTGAAAGCCAAACAAGTTCGATTTAATTATTATTTTCAATGTCTAGTTTCTAACTATATCAGATGCTAATGACCTCAGTTGTCGAGCATCTACAATCTACAACATCTATCTAACTGTATCAATGCACTCAACAACAATCGATTCACCAATCTTCAAGTCGCTCCCGGACTAGAACGTGTATTCAGAGATTTTTCCGGTATTTTCTGTTACTTTTAACACCTACACGTCGCACTGGTCACGCTTCAGATGCATTCTAGAACTGTTGTCTTTAACCCTTTACAAACCTCAAATATTAGATAACATAAAAATGACTTAACGCATGTATATTTCCTCATCATTTTCCTCATCGCAAACTTCGAGTATTGTTTAGACTTTGAAACCATTTATGACATAATTTTTGAAAAAAACAGGTGTTCTAAGTCTCATACATCTAAAGTGAAACTTCATAAGTAAACATTTTGTAATAGGGCCCGTGAATGCCAGACCTTCGTTATTTTATAAATTTTTAACGTGGAAGGAAAGTTTGGTTGAGGAACAGTTGAAAAAAAAGAAGCTTTACCGATGTTTCGCTTGTGGCCTACGTTTCGGAAAATATATTTCCATCTTCAGGGCCTCAGGCCTGAGGCCCTGAAGATGGAAATATATTTTCCGAAACGTAGGCCACAAGCGAAACATCGGTAAAACTTATTTTTTTTTCAACTGTTCCTCAACCAAACTTTCCTTCCACGTTAAAAATATATATTGGAACAAAAAATATTAAAGACTTATTTTATAAAAGCTGAAAGTTTGTCAGCGCATGCTTCCAACACAGGTAGGAACGATGGCCTATGAACTTTGGGTCATAGTCGCTTTAGCAGGTACCAGGTAGCAAAGGTGTATAAAATACCGACTTAAATTCGTCAAAATACAAAGCGTAATTTTTTTATATTTTACCGAGCTGGGTATAGTAGTGGTGACAGCACTAGACTCGCATTCGGGAGGTCCGGGTTCGAATCCCAGCGGGGCCAAATGTGGCTGGGACTTTTTCCTACTGTCTCTCGCCGAGAAACGGTAATTCCTGTACCGGCCATCTTGATTGAGGTTTTCCATGGTTTCCCTCAATTAATTCCAGATAAATATCGAGATGGTTCCTTATTTGAGGCCATGGCCGGTTACCTATCAAACTCCTAGTTCAAAAATTACCTACCTTATCCAAATTTCCTATAACTCCTTCATTCGCCCATTGAAGTTGATGTTTTAAAAATGTAGAAAAATAACGGGAAGTGTGGTAGATGGAAATAGTAATGGTGCGAATGGCGTCTGTTATGACATAAAGTCGAGAAACGGACGTTAAACGCATTGTTATTATTATTATTATTATTTTCTTATATTTTAGTCCGGAATAATATTAGAAATCACGTCCTCCATTGTCAAACACTTAATATCGTGGCAACCCCTTGCCAGACACCCACTTCTATAAATTGTAACTGTATAGTATTAAATCTGAATTTTTTACATGTTACTTGGGTAATTATTAGATGTTTCGTCAGTAGTCAGACAGTTTCGATAATTCTAACCCCTAGCCAGACAAACATATAGGGTAGCTGTAGGTGCAAGCGCGAGGCAATAATGTATATTGCCAAGGGCGTACCCAGGATCAAAACTAGGGGGGGCGGCAAGCCATGGGAATGAAACCAAAATATTAAGAAAATTATGTATAATTATAGCAGAAAAAAAATTATTCTAGTTACATGTCTTATACTAGTAACGTTTTTCTTGGATTTGTAGAAGTAAAGTTATTTCAAGAATTGTAAAAATTCCAGCAATAAAATTTAATAACGACTAATTTTTTGCTTCCAGGGGGGCAGCTGCCCCCCTGCCCCTCGCTGGGTACGCCCTTGTATATTGCTCTAAAAATTTACGACGAATAAAAAAAGTGTTGTGACTGAATGACTGTTGTTTTATAAACTCTTTAATGGTTTGTTTCATAATTGTTTGTTTGTTTGTCCGTTACGCCCTGTACAGTGTCTGTGCAAAGTTCGATTAAAGTTAGTATAACTGTAATCGTTTCTGTGTAGGCAGGTAGTTAAAACAAATGCAGAAGACATTTAAAAGACTGGGTTGTATAAATACGGTTAGACACTTCACATTCATAAGTGTATTTTGTGTGGCAAGCGTAGCGTGGCCATCTATGACGACACTAAGTACAAATTACTACGTTTAGAAGAACGAAAAACATCATCAGATGTTACCAGTTGCAAAACAGAAGGACTTGTCAATACTAATATAGTAGAGTCGCAATCAGCGTTGCCAGACATACCGATTTTTAAATCAAAATTAAATGTCCCGTGCGGGACAGGCTCAGTCTCGCTTTTCGGGAATAACTCGACCGTGCGTAAATAATTATTCTCTTATTGTAAGTTGCAATTTGTAACACTCACTCCTCAGACTGTTGTTTGAAACGCCATATTTTTCTAATGAATAAAACTTTTTTGATTTTGATTTCTATTTTTTTTATTCAGAAGACGAATAAGACTCAGCTATTTAACGATAGGGTAAATCTGATTTAAAATATCATATTTTTATTATAATACATTTTCTATGGCTATTTTTGCTATCTATTGTCACGTAAACGTAATTTGAACTCAAATAAAAAGATAAATATTTAAAAACTTCTAATTATATACGTTTTTATACTATGTGCCACTTTCGACGAAAGAATCCCGCTTTTTTCACTCAAAAAGTTCCAAAATCCCGACTTGATAAAAAAAAATCTGGCAACGCTGGTCGCAATAATCCGGACTAGATAACATAACACAAGTTTTAGATGAGTAAAACTAAAAAAAATAATTAAGAACTAGAAAAGAGGGCACAAATTATTATTGGTACGTAATTAAGACAATCCCGAATAGTTTAATTTTGTTTATTTAATTATTCGTAATTGTTACCAATAATAATTTGAACTTTCTTCCTTAGTCTCTAATTAATAAAACCTGTTTTTTTTAAATTCCGTGCATGTTAATCGAATGTCCAGGATGCTCCGAATTAGCGAGACTCCACTGTATATTAAAGTAGCAGAACATCTATCTGCAATGTCTTTTCAATTTTTGTATGACAACTAGATGGGAAAAATGTTTCAACCATTTCCCAAGTTAAGCAGGAAACCTTTTTGTAATTATTATGTAATACTATCTTACCGACCCGGCTTCATCTGGGTATGAACGCACTTTTAAATTTTCAACAGCTTCCCGTTCACCGATTGAGTTGAAATTTTGCACACGTATGTAGTTCCAATGACAATACAATATTATGATGATATTTTGTACATTGAATCATACAATTTTTTTGGATCAAAGTTCAAATAAATTATAATGTTCCACAAGGTACAAGCAAACATATGTTTGCCGCAAACAATTTTTGTTTGGTCCAAAATAGGTATTTCTAGCCAAGACAAATTTCATATTTCTATTTAGCGAATAACAATCGACAACCGTAACCCGTTAGGTGATTCTTTTTTTAAAACGGGTAGCGATCAGTAGCGAGAGAAAGGGATCGCCATTAATTAACAAAAGCTGAGCGTATATATAAAAACAAATGATAAACTGACAAATCAATGTTAGTGTGTCAGGGAGCGAGTTAACCAGAAGCTATCATCGCCGCCGATTGATCTTGTTCATTCCAAGCAGCAGGAGTTCATGCACACGGCGGCAGCAGGAGAAGAAGAAGAAAACCGTCATGCGAAACCGAGTGCAACCGCTTCAGTTAACAAATGACTGCAACGTGTTACAGACGGGTATTGAACCGGTGTTCTCTAGAATACGTTACCACGTCTTGTTGTGTTTCCGGATTAAGTTTTGATATCCACGATAACAAAAAAAAAACTATTAGTGATTCAAAAAAGTGTTTTTGATTTTTTTTTTATAAACAATGTATTTATATTTTTTAGTGCGTGTTTTGTAAGAATTTTTAAAAGGTTTGATTGAAAAATGCATCGAAGTGATAAACAAAATACGCAGCGAATAAGTGAAAAACGGAAAACAAACGAAAGTTCGTGAACACAGAAACAAATGTTTGTAGTGATTGTCCATTGTTTCACATAACTGACAATAAATAATTGTTGCAATTGTTAAGTGTTTGGAAAGATGGTTTTTACTCGGATAACGTCAGTTTTGTTTCTACTAATAGCTCTTAAAAGTTCGGTAAGTCAAATCAGATACCTATCAGTGGTCATATTTCCATTTTTATTATTGGTGTGTAAACATCTTTACTACCACAGGTCTTCTAAAAAATATTTTAACTTCTATATTATATGTATAAAAGAAAGATGTTATTTTGAATTCTTAAATTCTTTTTTAAAAAAAACTGTGTTCTATATCACTGCAATAAAATATTTAGGACATTGCAAATAAAATAATAAAATCTTGTAAACGCTGCTTTATTTAAAAAAAAATGTTATTCCGCAGACTTTGTTTCAACTACTACGACTTTTTGATAACTTATCAATTTGCCATATTTCTAACAATAGGGGAGTTAGGAAGCAAAACAATGTATAAAATTTATTGGGCAGCGGAGATTTCAATGCTCAATCAAACAGAGTGAAGCTGTTATAATAATACCTCGTTTTTTTAAACGTTTCGAAAAATGTTTAAAAGTATCGAGCGCTTACTTATGTGCTTTAAAGCATCAAGAATCAAGCATTTCAAACTAACTTTTTTGAAATCATAACTTCTAACATTAAGTTATGATAACAATTTTTGACATGAACAATATTTCTAATTGATGGGAAAATTTTGATTTAAACAAACAAGAAATTGATCTCGAAGATCAAATGAAAAAGCAATTATAAAAGATGGATAAAATATGTTTTATTAAGCTTTGAAAGTGCTTATTATTTAGTGCTTATTAAGCATTTCTAATGCTTAGTAAGCTTGTTGAATGCTCATTAAGCAATTTATAATGCTTGCGTGCTTAAGAAGTAACAAGTTTTTATGCAAATACTTTGTGCATCAAGCAACGAGCATCTGTTTTACAAAATACTTTAAGCATTATAAGTGCTTAAAGCATTATTACAAGCACTTATTTCCCAGCATTGCCCAGCTTTGATCCTAATCCTAGTTTGTCGCCTTATATTAATTTTTAGAGAGCACCCGTCGCCAAGTTCTAATTTCGCCAGAGACGTCAAATCGTCCTTTAACCAGGGACGCTAGAATTCCTATCCTAGATACGCTACTGTTCTATGATTCTTTCGCTGTCTTCGGAAACATATTTTGATGTCGCGTGTTTTCGTTATACGTCATGCAAATATAATCAAACACGTGCTCGTTCGGCAGTTGTTTCACGCGTAATTAAATCTCCAGAAGACCCGTCTTTCCAATGCGTGAATATGAAAAAATCTGCACGCAGGTTCAGTTATAGAGTAAAAAGAGGCAAAAAAAACAACGGGTCTATTTAGATACAAATCAAAACTGCAAAGAACGCCTATCAGTAATTTCGTTTTGATTTTCAAATTCTTAGTCCCTACTTCTCATGCCAAATGTCTTCTCCTGCTTTGCTCAATCGATGAAAAAATACCTTTGACAACGTTTCAATTAATAATTTCTGATTGGTCTATGATTGTTACGAAGTGAGAAGAAAGAAGAAGTTGAAAATACAGGAATCGATTAGTCCCGACAGGTTGAAAATACATGAGTTATACTGTACTTTAAAATAATTACCACTTCAATAATATTTCACGTAAAAAATACCATACATAAACTATTGCTAGTGATTGTTTTATCAGTTGATTTGCAAGCTCGGTAACGCGGACACTTAAAGAAAGAAAAAGAATGTAAGGCGCTTAACAACTGGGGTCATTAGCAGGGGCGTAGCTACCGCCGTATCTGCCGTATCAATTATACGGGGCCCCCAACGTGCGTAAGCAAAAATTAATAAAAAATTTTTTTTTTTATTTCAGAAATAAAAGTCAAAAAAAGCAATTTCTTTTTTTTCCGCGTAAAGCGTGCGTTCAAAAGTTGGCAACACCCTACATCGGTTATCGCGGGCTACGGGATTTCTCCGTTTAAGCCATTTACTTCAACGGGGGAAGGGCCCCCAAACAAATTTTTATTTGGCGCCCCGCCAAGGCACACTACGCTTCTGGTCATTAGAGTCAATTAAAGAGCGACAACACAAAAACAAATGTATTTATCCACAACAAATATTTCCCAAGTTTACCCTACAACACGTTATGATTATTTTATGCAAGTGTGCTACTGCTATTGCACTTCATAAACCGTTTTTTTTCCGATTCGGTTAATTAGCTTAAATTGTCCGTCATTTTATTTGATTTGACAATCAGGTACGCTTGGCGAACGTCAAGTATAATTTGCAATTCTCAAGATTCTGCTGACATACTTTAATCAATAAATATAAACCACGCGGTATAAGTAAAACTCTTTTGCTCACGCTCACTATCACAAATAAAAAATAATCCAGCTCTGTGTTCTTGTGATTTTCATAGAAACGGCTTCTTACGTCTTATTAACTTGGAAGTTGTAATGGGTCCAAAGACAAAATGAGAATTTTTAATATAGTTTTATGTTATGGTCGCTACAGTATTTTTACACTATTTCTAATACGAAATCTCGCTAATAAGTCAGTTTTTGGTTAAACAAAGATTACAAAAAAGTGAATTTTACAATTTCTTGAAAAATATTTATCGGATCTAATTTGCCCTAGTTGGAAAAATATTTTTTTTAATGCTTTTGTGTTATTATTATTAGTAATATTTAATATTCATCAAACTGGGAAGGTCGTCTTGTGAACCTTAAGGACGCTTATCTACGAGTATAATATGTCTGTCTGTATTCACTACGATTAAGGGGGGAGCCTGCTTTAGAGGCTTCAAAAAATCGATTATTTTTTTTTTTGCATAGGTAAATGTCTTCCCAAACTATCCAAGAATATATCCCTAAAATTTCAGAAACAAATTCAAATTATTTTCGGAGTTACAGAAGAAATAGTGAGCAAGCGTCGAGCAGGTCGAGCGGCCGGATCGCTCGGAGTGCCTGCGCTCAGTCCCTAAATCTATTGTATGTATTGTACCCATTGTAACTATTGTACGTATCCAAAGGGACTAATAGTCTTTCGAGACTGAAGGGCAACTCTATGGACCAGGAATCGCTGATTAGCACATTATTGCGGTAAGTACGATTTTTTATAAACGAAAACTTCGACGCGCGATTTCTCGGTTTTTCATTTTTTCGATTTTTCCTAATTGGCGGAAAAGATAGGAAAAAAATTTAACGTCCTATCGAAACGAGACAAAATGGATTGTATTCAGGATTAAATTCTCTTCTAGTTGAACCTAAAAAACCTTAAAAAAGTTACAATTAACCCACTTTTTAAACAATCTAAAGTGAAATTTTTTTTCCAAAAAAATAATTTTTTTTTTATGTTGCGAAAAATTGTTGAATTTCTCACTTTTTTTTAGATTTTTTAGGTTTAACTAGAATCTATACTATTGAAAATATAAATTTGTTTTGGTTTTTTTGTTTCAGATGGAAATTGTGACCTGCATCTTTCCCGCCACACGACACATGCACGCTCGAGGCGCCTCGGCGAAATGCTTGTACCCGGCATATTATGACATATATTTTAATGAAAAAATTTGAGAAAAATGTTGAAATATATAACAATAAAACCTGAAAGTTTCGTTTCAATTAAATATTTATGTCCTTCCCTAAAAATTCCTCAAAAAAATAGATTTTTTGAAGCCTCTAAAGCAGGCTCCCCCCTTAAAAGTATGAACACTCATTTCCGTTATTTCAACAACTTCAAATTCTTCCTGCCAGACATTTATATATCTACAAAATTTTTAAAATATTTTACGCAAACAGTATTCTAGTAGACAGAAGTGAACCAGAAAGAAGAACAAATGTTAGAAATAAAAAAGTTTTTGTTCCAAAACCTTCAGTAAGTTTATTTCAGAGATATTTCGTATTTACAGCTCCCCGTATATTTAATTTGTTACCAATCCATATTAAAATTGTAAATAAAACTAATAAATTTAGAAATCACATGTATCAACGGTTGCTAAAAAGCTCAAATGTTGAAAGTTTATTAAATATACCTAACTGCATAGTTATAGAATCAAAATTCAAAATTGCAAATTGTATTATTTACCTATATTATAGCAGAGAATTCTTAATTCTTATATTCTTCCACAGTAACAGCATACAATATAGATTTTTAAGATGGTTCATCTAAAACAGGTCTTTTACCTTCAGATGGATCTAGTTCCGCAACTGAGAAATTCTATTTTTTCGTATTTGTTTTGTTTTCAAACAAATGTATTTAAATATTATTGTAAATTGTAATATTTTGTTGTATTTTGTGGAACAATAAATTCTAATTCTAAAAGTGTTTTTTTTTTTCAAAAAAACAGTGGTGTAGAAGGTGGAACTATTAAACTTTTACCAAATTTTGGCATTATGTATCGTGACCTTTTTAATAAATAATTATCTTCTCCGCAGGAGGGATTAATTGAATAAAATTAAATGTGACCATGACAATTGTATAATAATTCAACGTTGCAGTCTACTAATCTATTTAAATTACTTACATTTTTTATAATGCAAAATAATGCATCTCTTTTCGCGTATATAAATATCAAGGTGTTATAAAAAATTAGCCTACCGTTTGAGGTAATTTTGGTCAGACAATTGTTAACAAAAGAAGGCATAATAATCAGAAATCAGCTGACCGTTCAGTCTGATGTGAACCAAAAGATACGCACATCTGAGCACTACATGCATTTTAAGATGTGGCCTAATTAGTAAAACAAACGAAATACTGTTATGATTTACATAAAACAAAATCACGGATGCGGATTGTTTTGTTTAACAAAAGCAACACGTTCTGTAACAGATTATTAATTATTGTAAGATTTTACCTCACTTGAAACTATTAAGTAACGATTAAAGAAACATATATTGTGTTATCAGTGGCGGATCTAGAGCCACAGTAAAAAAAAAAGATTTTTTGGATAGGTCGGTAAATGATTTTTCCAACGTGAAAACGGGGACTAGAAGCCTTCAGTATTAAATGAGAGTGTAATGAATGGAATGTTGTAGCCTCCAAAGTGCAACATGGAAAAATCATTATTTTTATGTACCGTTTCTTATATTTTAATGGTTTATAATAGGATCTAATAAAGCATTTGTAGTAAAAATTCTATCCATTGAATTCAAATATGTATTCACACAAACTTTACCGAAGAAAAAATTTTGCACTGAAAACTTTCAATGAGTAGTTGCAATGAATCAATTCAACTGGACTTTCGAGGTTTTAACTCTCGAGCCCCCCCCCCCCAGACCTGGATACTAGATCCGCCATTGTGTGTTATCATCTGTAATCAAAAAATGTATTTACCTATATTACGCTTTTTAAATAGTTTATAGTAGAGAGTACAGGCTAACTTTTAACTATATTTATCATCTCTCTAAATATCCTATTTTATTTTATCAATGTACATCTCTTTAACGAAAATGTGAATATCAATTGTCGCGATCACGCCAAAGAAGTATAACTTCTGCTGCGCCTACATAAATATACGTACCATTTTTTTACAGCTCATAGATTTTTTTTTTGTTTCAGAATATTTTAGTATACGGTCAAGACTATGATGGTAAGTGTTTTACAGCCTTTTTCGAATTACATGGTGGGCAAGGGCATCGTTGCAAAATAATTTAAGCCTCCAAATCATTATTACTTCAAGTTTGGGGGAATTCCTTACAACATTAAATAGCACGTTAGGAAATAAATTCAGTAGTTAACCCTTCAATTCCCATGTCCAAGTTAATAAAGATTTTTGGTTTCTTTTTAAATAAAATACCTTATATACATTTGGTTATGACAAGAAAAAATATAAATAAAAAATAAACTACCCCAATTTTCTTTTATGGGGGTGTCACCTGCAGGTGACACTGGGCGTTGTGAAATTAAGACTTTGAAGCAGACACAGATTGTTTCTTATTGTTACGGTAAGAATAAAACGTTAGAATTTATAATGATATTTATTTATATTTAGATATATCAATTTTTTTATAATAAGAATAGTTTATCTGAAAGAAACAAAACACTTATCTATTCTAATATCATAAAGCTGAAGAGTTTGTTTGTTTGTTTGGTTGTTGGAGCGCGGTAATCTCAGGAAATACTGGTTTGAATTGAAAAATTATTTTTTTGGTTGGATAGTACATTTATGGAGGAAGGCTATAGGCTACATAATATCAAGCTACGACCAGTAACAACGAAGCATCAATGAAAAATGTTGAAAAAATGGGGAAAAATATTCCTTTTGAGAGCTTCCGTTGAGGCGTAAACGGTTATTATAATGTCCAGTGTACCGAGCTGGGTAGAGTAGTGGTACAGCACTAGACTCGCATTCGGGAGGTCCGGGTTCGATTCCCGGCGGGGGCAGATGTGGCTGGGACTTTTTCCTACTGCCTTTCGCCGAGAAACGGTAATTCCTGTACCGGCCATCTTGATTGAGGTTTTCCATGGTTTCCCTCAATTAATTCCAGATAAATATCGAGGTGGTTCCTTATTTGAGGCCATGGCCGATTACCTATCAAACTCCTAGTTCAACAATTACCAACCTTATCCTAATTTCCTGTAATTCCTTCATTCGCCCATTGCTATTATGTAAGTTGAAGTTTAAGAAATGTAGAAAAAAAACGGGAAGTGGTAAAATGAAAAATAGTAATGGTGCGAATGGCGTCTGTTATGACATAAAAGTCGAGAAACGGACGTTAAACGCATTATTATTATTATTATTATTATTATTATTATAATGTCCAGTGTCACCCGTAGGTGACACGGCATATTTCCAACGTCGTAAAAAACGTGTTCAAAGTTATTTTTACCAATAAAAAAAATTGTGCAATAGCTTATTTATTTATTTATTACACGCAATAAGAAAAACTAACAATAGTTACGGTTTAGGCATTTTTATTTCACTTTTTACCGCAAGAGATTACACAAACACAGACAGCTCAAATTTCGCGCGAAACAACTAATTATATTTGACAGATAACATTTGGCTAGTGTTGTTAGAAAAAAAATTATAATAGTTTTACTTATTGGCTTTGCAACAATGGTAGTGGAATTAAATAATAAAATCTCCGTATTAAACTTATGTCACCTACAAGTGACACTGGGAATTGAAGAGTTAAGATTTATAATAGAATTCCCGTAAAAATTAAAAACTAACCGCTACATCTTTAAAAAAAGGACTAGAAGACACGTTGTTCTAATATCAAATATGTTTGAAGTGAAATTTCTTTAGCTACACATCTGTTTGAAATTTTCTGTAACGTTAAAGAGGAAATGATTCAACGGCGGTGAAATATAAGAGATACTTAGGTAACGCAAAATTATTATTTCTGTCTTTCCTAAAAACAGTAACAGATATCCAGTGTACATTTGGTACTGGGAACCCCCTTGGTCCCCCACTAAACAGTGGATCGTCTGTACGCGATTCAATCCTGGCACATCTCAAAAAACCGGAAGGATTTCGAGGCGCTCCGCTGTTTGCTGACGATCGAGGCATCGATCCGGAAAACGACCCCGCTTGTCAAATCAGACCGGATCCACAAGACGCATCCGGGCTCGGATACAACCTTAAGATCACGGATTTCAATAGATGTGGAGTTCTCAAAAGAAACGTAAGTCGTAAGGACACGTTATTGGTCTACTACTGAGCATATTATACTTATTAGAGCGATGTAGCGTAGTGGTGAGCGCACTAAATTCGAATTAGGAAGGTACTAGATTCGATTTCCGGCAGGGACAGATGTATCCGGCACTTTTTCCTACTGTCTCGCGTCGAGAAAAGGTAATTCCTGCATCGTCTACCGGCCATTTTTTTGGGTATGCAATATTGAATTCCCTCAATAATTCCATATAAATATTGAGATTATTGCTTGTTCAAGGCCAAGACCAGTTATAGTACGTGCATTGGATCTAAAAGGCTCGGAAGTTAGATGCAAATGGAGGCTTGCGCAGGTACAGTCGGTTGAAAAACTACAAACTTGCGCTATATTATTATTTTTAATTTTTCTTTAATCTAAAGGTTCTTGCATAAAGTCATCCAAAAAAGTATTTTTTGTGCTTGCCTATGTAAAACTGTATTAGGCATCTTGATCAATTAACAATCAAAGAAACAACTTAACAATAGCGTCCTGGACTGTACTTTATACCACGAAAGTGACAATTGACAAGACAACCAGCGATAACCAATCACCGACGAGCGCACGTTCTGTGCCGATAACTGGGGGGTGGTGGGCGTCTTCCTTTCCCACAAAACAACCAGGACGGCTCTAAAATATGCATTTGCGACGTTGTTTGTGACTAATTTCAGAACCTTTCAGAACCGTGGCGAGTATTATACCGCAATCGTCCACCATTTTGAGACAAACGATTCAATTAAAAGATATAAAAGTTTTCATAACTAAGGAAAATAAAAACAAGTTCACCCACGAACTATAGTTTATTTGCCGAATCTAAACCATTTTTTTAACATTCCATTTAAATCCCTTATATCTTAACAAAACACCGAGCTGGGTAGAGTAGTGGTACAGCACTAGACTCGCATTGGGGAGGTCCGGGTTCGATTCCCGGCGGAGGCAGATGTGGCTGGGACTTTTTCCTACTGCCTTTCGCCGAGAAACGGTAATTACTGTACCGGCCATCTTGATTGAGGTTTTCCATGGTTTCTCTCAATTAATTCCAGATAAATATCGAGGTGGTTCCTTATTTGAGGCCATGGCCGATTACCTATCAAACTCCTAGTTCAAAAATTACCTACCTTATCCTAATTTCCTGTAATTCCTTCATTCGCCCATTGCTATTATATAAGTTGAAGTTTAAGAAATGTAGAAAAAACGGGAAGTGGTAAAATGAAAATAGTAATGGTGCGAATGGCGTCTGTTATGACATAAAGTCGAGAAACGGACGTTAAACGCATTATTATTATTATTATTATATATCTTAACAAAACAACCAGGACGGCTCTAAAATACGCATTTGCGACGCTGTTTGTGACTAACTTCAGAATCTTTTAGAACCGTGGCGCGTATTATATCTTGCATATGCAAATTTTAATTTCATGGATAAATTATATTAAACTTACGATTCATATTTGTACAAAGTAGGACGATGGAATCCAAAAAGACGTACACTTCGATTATAAACACGGTTATTTCTTTACAGGGTTTTGTTCATGTACGGGTATGGTTTCCACAGTTTCCCGGTGTAGTCATGCAGTCCGATCAAGAGTTGATAATAATGTGCAAGCCGCCAGAACCTACGATAATCGAAAACAAAGCCGCAGGATTCGCTGGAAGCTTGTAAGTATAGAATGTAGATTATAGATGCTCAACAGGAATTAGCTCATAAGCGAAGTTAATAAGTTGCTAAGAAATCTATTAGTCACACCAGCGTTGCCAGACGTCCCGATTTTGGCGGGACGTCCAGATTTTTGAATCAAAATTAAATGTCCCGCGCGGGACAGGCTTAATCGCGCTTTTCGGGGATAACTCGACCGTGCGTAAATAATTATTCTCTTATTGTAAGTTGCAATTTGTAACACTCTATTGTTTGAAACGCCATATTTTTCTAATGAATAAAACTTTTTTGATTTTGATTTCTGTTTTTTTTATTTTTTTTATTCAGAAGACGAATAAGACTCTACTATTTAGCGATAGGGTAAATCTGATTTAAAATATCACATTATTATTAAAATACATTTTCTATGGCTATTTTTGCTATCTATTGTCACGTAAACGTAATTTGAACTCAAATAAAAAGATAAATATTTAAAAACTTCTGATTACATACGTTTTTTTTACTATGTCCCGCTTTCGACGAAAGAATCTCGCTTTTTTCACTCAAAAAGTTCCAAAATCCCGACTTGGCAAAAAAAATCTGGCAACGCTGAGTCACACGGTATTTTACTTCTTTTCAATTTAAAAAAAATCCATTACCAATAAAATTAAAACCTGTTGAGATAAAAACAAAACTTGACATGAGTGTTCCCAGGGGATGCCTCAGTGGTGAAGAAAAATCAAGAAAAAATATTTTTTCGCTTTTTCAATATTATGTTGGTGGTATATATTAGGAGCAAACGAGGGGAGAGCCATAATTGAATCTCACTCCATCCTAAAACTTGCCTCGAGCCGGTTGAAACTTGAAATTGGACGAGGCTATTCCAGTGCCAAAAATACTGACATGATTTAAATAATTGTTAACAGTCCGCATGGCGCACGGGTCTCCGGAGTCGTAGAAGAAACGCCTGGACGTTTGGAGTACGAAGTGGCGTTATACAAAGAAGCGCCAGCTTCCAGAATTACTAATATGTCTAGCATGAATAGCGGGGAATTACCGGTCGACCAGGCTGTTCCAATCGGAACGAAACTACAACTGCGTGCCAGAATTAATCCGGACTCGGCATGGAAGTTTGTCAAACTGGTCGAAGTGACCGTAAGTCCAGATCCGGACGATCCGCACACATCTGGAAGTGTCGCGTTAGTCAAAGACGGGTACGTTAAATATTTTGGTTCCATGAATCCCACCAACAGATCCCAACGACAACGGATCCCACCAATTTACATAAACAAATAATATAATACACTAATTCAAACTAAATTCCCGAGAAATTCTCAGCAAATTCGTCAGCGATTTTATTTTTTTTCTGCAGTTTTACGCTAATTAAAACTTGGGAATATGTACTTTTGCAGGTGCCGAAATCGCGATTTCGCCTCAATAATACCTCATCAGCCGGCGCGTTACCGTGATCGACACAACGAAGTGTTTCTTGATTTCGAGGCGTTCCTTCTGAGCACGATGAAGGAACGATCAACATTATGGATCCATTCGCAAATAAAGGCTTGCATGGATATAGCCGATTGCCAGCCCGATTTCTGTTTGGATTTGTTCGAGCCGTCGGGCCACGGTCGAAAACGGCGCGAACTGGCCGAAATGTTGCCCAAACCGGAACAGCCTCATAGCGAGGCTCAGACAAGAGAAGTAGTACAAAACGATACGCAGTACACAAAATTCAAAGAAAATATCGAATATACTGTTCTGATGCCGGGAGGTAAGTTTTAAGTGGTTTTGACTGTTTATTATTATTAGAAAATCTTTCATAGCTTTTCCAAATTTAGGAGGCGCCTCAGTAGTAGGTAAAGAAAAAAAACCCGGGTCGCAGTGCCAAAACCCTGCCGACAATATAGTGTATTTGCTTATACAGGCAGTGTGGCTTTATTACGCGAACTTAAGTTGGTTTTTGGGCAAAATAAAAAATGTTACTCCTTAATACACCCCTTAAAATAATATTTTTTTTCTTAATTGCAATATTATTATCAATCGAACCTCTATACCAAATCATATACACCTTTCAGTAAATAATTCACTATCTGCAAAATAACGTTTTCATAAAATTTGTAAGTCCGGTCCTGTCAGGCCGATTTTATTAAAATTTTAGGGACATATTTTAATTACTATTAGAGGGTTAAATTTCAATGTTGAAACGATTTGAAGAATTTTTTCGGTATTTTCGGGCCCAAAAACATTTTTCAACCCCTAAAAACTACCCTTAAAGTGGCCCGATTAGGTCCATTTTAAATAGGCTTCTTGCGGTGATGGATTTCAACGCGTGTGCCAAATTTAGTTGAAATCAATTAACTCTTTCGAAAGTTATTGCCCGCACACATATATATATATATACGTATATATATAAATATATACATATATATATATATATATATATATATATATATATATATATATATAAAAACATTTTTAAAAATGGTGCCAAAGTGTTTAGGAGGTTATGAAACGTCGAGAGATTTTGATCCGACTCCTAGGTCCCGCCATCCGACCGACGCCAATAGTGTATGTTGCCATATGGCAAATACACTAATAAAGGAAAAAACATTTTTTTTCGCTTTTTGCTATTTCGATTGTGGTATATATTAAGGGCAAGCGAGGGGGCGTCATAATTGGATCTCGCTCCACCCTAAAACTTGCCGCGGGCCGGCATTGGTAGGTATGTTCTGAATTTACTGAACTAAAAGGCTCAACATTCACTACTAAATGAAGATGCTGCTATTTTATAGGGTGTATGACAAAAACTGGTCAAGTGCGAGTCGAACTCGCGAGAGGATTCCGCACCAATCCGTTTTCCATGAGAACTTTAAGACTTAGGATTTTCGTTTAGGTTTTCCTGCAAGCTATGGGTCACGCCCTATATCCCCTATTTATTTTAAAATTTTAGGCTCAATAGTTTCGGAGATAAGGGGGAGAATCGTCAATTTTCATCTATTTTCTTAAATAACTTTAATACTATTTATTTTAAAATTATAAAAAAAATATATTTGAGACCCTTACTATATACCATTTCATGTGATATGTCACAGGGTACAGTTTGCAAAACTTTTTTTTTATTTCCTAATTTGCCCCACCAAAATGACCCCCCTATTCAAAATTAATTTATTTACGTTACACGTCCGTCTTTGAGTCAATCGGTCCAGTAGTTTCGAAGCAAATTTGCTGTGACAAACGGACGTACAAACACGCGAGTGATCCTATAAGGGTTCCGTTTTTTTCCTTTTGAGGTACGGAACCCTAAAAATACAATATATATCAAGACAAGGACGCGATTCTAATTCGTATAACTTGTAACAGTCATATAACAAACGTCACATTCGTCAAAACCCACTGCATTACGCCCTTGATACACAATGTAGTATTACTGGTTGTCTGACAACAGTCAAAACGTCAAACTGAATTCGACTTTAATGTTTCAGATTTCTACCAGCAGCAGGCGTCGTCGACGGATGCGTCTTGCAGCGCATTTCTTGCCCTCGCAGGGATCCTCGGCTGTCTTTTGTTGTTATCGGCGTTCATTACGTGTTGGTTAGCGTCGCGATTACATTCCGCCCTGCTCGGAAGTGCGCAGTCGCACAAATCCATCGATCAAATCGTCCGAGAACATTCTCGACACAGCAGTATAGGCTACACAGGTAGACCCACGACACAATGACTAAAGGTTACATCGGTTTAAACCGAAACCGTAAATACCCGCTTTTTTGTCATCTCGTATTACGCAAAGGGTCTGCCGGACCATTTGTGTAAACTGTTTATCTATCATGGTTTATTTTTCTATTTTTTTTTTAATTACCAAATCTAAACTGAAATTTGTTTGCGATTAGAAAATGTTTGGATGTTTTTACGGATTACCTTAAAACATTACTTTTGTTTTAATAATCGGTAAGGTCCGGCAGACCTCGATGTGTGATTCTAGAATTGGGCGATGCGATAGACCCTGGGCATTCTCGTTTGTGTATTTAGTTTATATTTAAAACAATTCTAGTTTAAAACACATATCATAGATTTAGTTACTTGTTGAATATTTATTTTAGTTAAATAAACTTTGATTTCATCACATTTTTAATATTCTTTAGCGACTGCGATGGACTTGAACGATCAATGTCCCTTGCAAACGAAACTCAGAATGTTGAATTAAGGGTTTACAACAAGAGTCTCAGTTCAAGTTTGTATCGATATTTACTTCATTTCACTAATATGGTATTTAAATGTAAAAAAAATCGATTGGGAATATTCTCCTATTCTGGGCGATTAATTAACTCACCAAAAGCAACGAATATTTCGTTATTTATATGTTTAACTCCTTGAATAAACTTATGGACTAAGACCCTTGAAGTTTAGTCTTTTAAGTATATTGAATTTATGATGAAATAGGGAAGGTGTGATGGGTAAATATATAAAATAGTTTTAACGTGTTAACATTTAATTTCAACAAAATATTATAATACTTAAATAATTTAAATTATATTTGGTATCGTTTTTGAACCAAAATTATCAATCGTTATGACGAAACACATAATTGTAAATAGAAAAGATTTTTATTACTTCCACTGAGCTAACACAAAAAAAAAGCCAATGCCAGTCGAACTGCCAATGGCGGTTCTTCTCACTTTGCAAACACGCAAGCGCAATGAAACTGTTTCTTAGGTTGGCAATTATGAATTCGTCATAACAAATGACTGATTGACGTTTAGGCAACGCGATAAAATTAAAAAGCATCCATTTGCAGTAAAAAGTATACACAATTAAAAATATTCCAACAATCTGAAAGACATCGTTAAAATTTTTGTAGACTGTAGATAACAAATCGAATTTTGTAATTGGTTATACAAATATAATAAAGATAGAATAAAATGGAAGTTAAGCATATAACTCTTTGTAGAAAATTGTTATATATATATAATAAATTCTAAATAATATAGCGATTAAAAATTTTTAATCTTTCTTGTTTTCAATAATTTCATGAAAACTGTCTATTTTTTAAGCATAGAAAGTTTTGATTATGTTTTAAAATCAATACATAAAGCAGAAGGTTCATTTAATAATAGAAATTCTTTCCATTTTGTATGATTGAAAATTACAAACCGAATTGATTTTATCGGTTTTTTACTTTTCAGTTTCATTCACTAAATATAAAAATTTGACTACATTTTTCTAAACTCTTTTTTCTTACATAACAGCCCTATTTTGGGCTACACACTATTAAATTCTAATTTAGAAAGTGTTTTTTCTTTCGAATTTCTTCTTATAATAATCATGTATACATCAATTCTGTAATATTTTGTATGTACATAAAAAATAAACCGTTTCATCAAAACTACTACAGAAATAAATAATAATTAAAATTATATAATGCTGTGATTACAAAACATTTTTGAGATAGGTCACTGACTAGTATTTTGGGGCTAGTTATTTTATCACTTAACGTCTGCTATAGTCAAAAAATTTCGTTTTTGGAATGCAAATTTAAACTGGCGTCTCGAATTTCTAGTTAATCGTTAAAAATAATACTTAAAATATGGCACTTTCGACAAAAATATTTTAACTTTCCTTCCATCAATTAAAGGTTCAGTCCGTAAGCTCCCTCGAGATATGACAATACGATTGGATATTTTTGACGTAATTCTGACATTAAAGTCTGTAAGATTCGATAGATTATGTTCTTCTAACATCAACGCATAAATATTTTCAAAATTCATTATCATTATCGTTTGTAAGTCGCGATCCATTGCTTTTTCTACCTGTAAGCCATCAAGGAGAACACTTCGCCTGCTACCACACCACTTTTGACAATGTCTACCACAGTTGTAGACGAAACATCAGGTAGAAATATCAATGGACCACGGCGTGCAAGGCTGGAAACCAAGATTTGTTGTCTCAATTTTAGAGTATCTTACAAATTGTAGTCTTTGATTAAGGCGATTCAGAATAAATTGTATTGTCAGCCTCACGGCAGCAGCCGATTACCATATACCTGTTAAATTGGGATTTTTAATATATCAAGCAATTCATACAGAATTTAGTATTTGAAATCACCTCTGATTAAACAAATATGGGAACGAAACATCACGAAAACAATATATGTATTCGTTTATTCTCTAGAATTTCACACAAAGTATTGTTTAAAGTAGACAAATATCAATTATAGCTAAAAATATTAAAATCGATAAAAAAATATTCAATCGTAAAAAAATATTTTAAAAAAAAAACATGTTTTTTCTTTGATTGCAGATTTGGGCATTCCCGGCACGTGTATAAAAAAATAATAAAAATCATTAAGTTTTGACAGCTTTAAAAAATCTGATAAAATTTGTTCCATATTTTAAACAAGTATTTTCTGTTTTCCGTTATTGTTTTTCATGAGCGCTTCGTACGCCGCCATTTCTTTCTTTTCTTTTTTAACATTCCTCGCCTCATACTCTAATCTATGGTAAATTATCCTCTCGACTATTTTCTCCGTCGTCATGTCGTTTCCGGAATCTACGATTTTGAATTTGCCCTGCATTTTTGGCACCTTGTGTGGATCAGAACCGTCCGCAGCCATCATTACATGCGTCTTACCGTGACATACGACGTCGACATTAAAATGATCCATCAAGTCTTTCGTTACGCAATACGGTGCACCTATCACCACTTCACTCACGTACTAAAACAAAATGGCGTTCTTCTACACCTTGTTTCTTTGCTTACAGTTCTTAAATTTGAGTTGAGCATTAAATTGTAAGGTAGTTTCTCATTATTGCGTAAAATTTATTCAAAAAATAGAACGAGTCTAACTTTAGGTGTAACTTCATCTTCAAAGTTCAATTCCAGATATATTTTATAATAGAAAACAGGATCACGGGTAATTGGAATAATGAAAATAAATCATAACAAGTAATTAAAAAACACTTGAAAATTCTACAAATAATTCTTTATTTCCCGACGATCGTTTCGGACAATAAGTCTAAATTAGTAATTTAGTATAAGTTTTTGTACTCCTGAGGATGGACTTATTGTCCGAAACGATCGTCGAGAAATAAAGTGTTTTTTAATTACTTGTTATTATTAATCATGTTCTACCACGTGCCGAGTGAAAAATCAGTGAAAATAAATCAATTTAAACACTCGTTGATTGCAACGTTTCGTCTTTTTTATCAAGATTTTTCAAGCTCTAAAAATTTTACAATAATTAACATTTGTATAATAAAAATATTAAACATTATGGATTAAATAATTTACTAAAAAGAAACAATAGTGTGACTAACCTGAATATTGTTTCTTTTTAGTAAATTATTTAATCCCTAATGTTCAATATTTTTATTATACGAATGTTAATTAATGTAAAATTTTTAGAGCTTGAAAAAGTCTTAATAAAAAAGACGAAACGTTGCAATGAGTGTTTAAATTGATTTATTTTCATTATTCCAATTACCCGTGATCCTGTTTTCTATTTAGGAGTAACTTCGATGAGGAACCATTTTGTGGTCATTAGTAGAACTAAGTAACATAATATCCTTTGAATCTAATTACTAGAATACTACTAAAAAGTTTTTTTTTAAATAATTAATGAATTGTTAGAATCACGACTTGATTAATGTAATCTTTTACAATAAACAATAAATGACCTTGATCTATCAAAATACTGTAGCAGCTAGAACGAACCCTAATCAGAAAAAAAAACTTAGCGCGCGCAGGTCTGTCTTGAAGAGTGACACAAGTGTTTTAAATGACGCAAAAAAAATTTAAAATTCTTGTGAGTTGTCTATTTTTGCCAATGTGTTATTATTTTACGTCAAAAAATAAAAAAACGACAAATGGTGCTTACCTTGCATGCTAGTACACTCAACGTGCGCTCATGAAGGTTCATAATGGGGTAGTTACTGCCCTTGTATCTATTGACTACGGGGTCGGTGTGTAAGCCGACGATAAGATAGTCGCCGTGAGCTTTGGCTTTCTCGAGAAAGTCGAGATGTCCGACGTGAAACAAATCAAAAGCGCCAGCTACATATACCACTTTATCGCCAGGCCGCGGTGATTTGCCGTCAGAAAACTGAAATGAACATCTCGCATATTATATAATTTCCTAACGCATGTCTGTCCAGATGTCCGGCCCTCCAAAAGGCACATTGTATAAAGTACTATACAGATTGTATCAACTCAAAGCTGTCCATAGGGCACTCTGTGTGTAAGACAGAGCACCATACACAAACGATAAGCAAGAGTGAGATAAATGATCGCTAATAGGTAGTAATTACTGTGGTTACTGTAAAATAAAATTAAATAAACGTCTTTGTTTTCTAAGTAAAACAGCCATTTTATCAATTAATGACAGTCTGTAGTCACTACCGAAATTATTGATAAAATGGCTATTTATACTGTTCACGAAAAAATCCAAATAATTAAATGGTTTTATGGTGGTAATTCAACCGCCGACGTAATAAATTAATTGATAAAATGGCTATTTTTACTTAGAAAACAAAGACGTTTATTTAAATTTATTTTACAGTAACCACAGTAATTACTACCTATTAGCGATCATTTATCTCACTCTTGCTTATCGTTTGTGTATGGTGCTCTGTCTTACACACAGAGTGCCCTATGGACAGCTTTGAGTTGATACAATCTGTATAATACGCGCCACGTTTCTAAAAGGTTCTGAAGTTAGATGCAAATGGAGGCTTGGGCAGGCACAGTCGGTTGAAAAACTACAAAATCGCGCTATATTATTATTTTTAATTTTTCTTTAATCTAAAGGTCTAATTCCTTGCATAAAGTCATCCAAAAAATTACTTTTCGTATTAGGCATTTTGATCAATTAACAATAAAAAAAACAACTTAACAATAGCGTACTGGACTGTACTTTATAGCAAAAAAGCGACAAGTGACACGACAGCCAGCGATAACCAATCACCGACGAGCGCACGTTCCGTGCCGGTAACTGGGAGTTGGTGGGAGTCTTCCTTTCCCACAAAACAACCAGGACGACTCTAAAATATGCATTTGCGACGCTGTTTGCGACTAACTTCAGAACGTTTTAGAACCGTGGCGAGTACTATACCAGCTTTTCAATTTTCTACCCAGTGAGGGTTTCCGAAAAAATAAGTATTTAACAGTGCATTTTCAACGCTCGTATTACGGAAATAATTTAGATGGTTTCTGAGAAGACTTTGATAAAAGATGCATTCCAGTTTCACTGACCTGTATGATTTTTTGCGTGGTTGGTAAAAACTGAGAACAGCCTGTCCACGGCGATCGAGCATAAGAGTCTTGGCCCATCGATGAAGAGCCCTCTCGTTCCACCTCGTACTCGCGATCGCCTTGACGAAAATGTTGTCTAGTCATAAGTAACATACGCCCGACTAAATCAGTTGTCGATACCCCGGCAGTTCGCTTAACTTCCCTAAATAACCAAAATACAGTTGAACTTCGGTGATTGGTGGATTCGTAGGCGCGTGAATGAAAAATTAGGAAATGATAGGAAAATTTAGATTGAGGTCAGATTTGAGTTTTAACGTCGAAAACAAAAGAAAACGGAACAAAATAACACGACGAACCTTTCACAGTATTTTTTGCGATGTTCGGAAGTTCGACTGTATTTTTTTCTTTTATCGAATATTTGGGGCTGTGCTAATTTACGCATGTTAAAAATTTGTAAAAAAAATATCAACTTTATAGTACGCATGACTTCAATAAAATGAGCTACAACATATTTTTTGTGGCGGTAATAAAGTGAATTTTGCGACCATAGTTCGAGATTTCCCGAAAGCATATTTTACAATCTGAGGGATCAAGTCACCTTAATGAATTAATATTCTTTCGACAGTCTAGAAAAATGTTATCGCGTTTTTTATTTCTTTCGTGAAATCCAGCAACGCAAGATTCAAGGGCATTCTTGACTTAGTGCAGTCCCTACTTCAGATTTTTACCGCATGAAAGTTGATGATTCAGGAACGCAAAACGGTTATTTTAGGATATTTACTTAGGATCTGTTTCTTCACCTTGACCGATGTCAAACACTGGCATTTTCAGAAGACGCTCAACAATATCTGTCGTAGAAACACCGGAAGTTCGTTTAACAATCCTGATTTACGAAAATTGTTATCAATATTTAAATCACAGACATAAATTATTGAGGAACACATTTATTTTCACTGTAGATAAAAAAGAGAAAAGGAATAAAAAGGAGCGTTTATGGTAGGCTGAGGATTCTTGGGATTAAACATTTTATTCGAAATGAATGAGTGATTTCTTCTCCGGTATTTAAACAAAATTGTAACAGTGCTAATGACCTTAGCAGTCGAAGCACATTTTTGTTTGTTTTTCGCATTAAAAAAAAATTGTAACAGGATCTTTGTAATTCTATTTTTTGGAAGAATTCTATTTATCCGTTTGTACCGGCAATACTCTAAAACGACTGAGCCGATTTAGACGAACTTACTTGTATCTCTTGGCATCTTTAACTAAATGGTAAGTATCAACTCCATCGGCCGTCATCGTAATATCGTCTCCGTGAACGCAAAAGTCACAATCATATTTATCGAGCGTCTCGAGCGTCGTTACGTACGGCGCATCTTCGACAACTTCGTCGACCCATTTAATGCCTCGTACCATTTTATAACGTTCTTCTTGAGTGAATACCGGAGGTCCTTTATGTTTTGTTATTTCGTCATCGGAATGAATTCCGACAACTAAAACGTCTCCGAGAGCTTTTGCTTGCCGTAAAGCATTTGCATGGCCGAAGTGCACCATGTCGTAGCTGTAATGAAATGCAACCTTTTAAACCAAAGCATATTCTTCGGTATTTTATACTAAAAAACGATTTCTTTCATTTTTCCTGCATCAAACCACCAAAGTCCTGGTGTCGTAAAGAATTTTACTTTATCCAATAAAAAAATATACGTCCTTACATGACTGACATTGAATAAATGTCAATTTTAATTACTGGTTTTCAAAAAAAAATACAAGGTTAAAATAACTGACAGTTAACTCACCATCCATCGCACCAAACTCTCGTCGGTTTCGTTTTTTGTCCGTTTTGCATTTTCAGACGAGAAATTTAATACGCGAAATAATGTAATATACAATAAAATAATAAATAAAACTGATGTACAATGTGGAAAAATTAAGTCAGATAAAAAAACATTTATTTTGACAACCGCACCGTCTCTTTTTACAGAACTAGTGATCACACCACCCGACTAATCAGTGTAGGAACTGCCACGATTGCCACGAGTCACGATCTTTTCTGATTATTGATTAGCCTGCCACATGTACTGTCGAAATCACGGTCTAGTAGATAATCCTATTGTAGATTGTAGGCGCTCAACATCTGAGATCATCAGCGGATAATCCTATCATAACAACGTAATTCATATTACGCATTGCAGAAAAAAATATATCTACATATTTACGCGATAAAGAACAGATTGTCGATGAAAGTATTCTATAAAGTTGCATTTTGTATTCTTCTGACACTTCAACGACCATAAATTCAAATTAACAATAAGAATCATTTATACCCCGCAGGGGCGGATTTAGAATTTTCGGAGCCTAGGGTTTATTGAAGTGCAATGGAGTCCCATTTTTTTTTTGTGAAATTAAGAATCTTTAAATTGGGGTTTAAAAGTCATTTTAATAACATCAAAATCAGAATTGCAACTTGTTAACTTGACCAAACAAATAATACTATAAGTTCACCCAAAAGCTGTCAGAAATATAGAATGGTCGGTGCATTCCCTGCCAAAAATAGCTGGATAAGCAGAATAGAATTTCTTCCAATTTTAAACGCCATTGATTCGAGAAAGAATGAAGACACTATGCATTTAATTTCCGTGAACAGAGCAAAAAAAAAATTAAAACCAGTTTTCTGATATCACTGGCTATGATATTACTTAACATTGCAATTTACATTGTATTTAAAAATGGTTATTGTTTTAAAAGTAATTAAATACAATTTTACACAAAAACTAATTAGAAAATGGAATATTTTTCATAGTTATTTGTTGAGTGTATCATTATCATAAAAATCATTTCAAGATTAAATACTTATTTGATACACACATATAACAATGCTGCAATTACTGAGGATTAAATTTGAAATCGCAAGTCATCTTTGTAAATCGTATACAGTTTTCGCGTTTAAAAAACAGTTATTATAAGATCAAACATCGTTGTCTATGATTATACTTGCCGATTTAGTTGCAGACAATACGATAGACATGAAATCATAACGATGGCTTTTGACCTCCGATGTCGACCTTATTTGATAACGAAGAAAGTAGTTAAGTTCGTCTAGCACCCTTTTTTTTGTCTTTATTTTGATAGTGCGTGACGTATTTAAAACAAAGATTACAGTTAATTTATAAATTATGTCTTATTTACAAAGTCTTCTAAAATATTTTTAAACGTCACTTAATTAAAGATAGGAATTCTTTCTCAACATGTAAACATTTTAATTAATACAAAAAATATCATTAATAATTAAAAACAGGTCAGTCGATGGCGTGTCAAACTGCGAAACCGATAAAAGTTCAACCGCTACGAGTCAATTGTAATATACTGAGAATGGAAATGCTGGAAAAAAAAACTTTATTTTTTTAAATCTAACGTTATTTTTAATAAAAACAAATGTTCAACGACACATCATTTTAAAACTCTATATTTAACAAAAACAGTTTTTAAACAAATCAATCTTTAGCATCGGTTATTCCTCCAGCTGTTATGGCAAAGGTGGCTTCGTTTTCAGGCATATCGGGACTATCGTATACTTTGGCAATCCTCGTTTCGCCTCGGCCTTTCCTCAACGACAGTCGAGTCGTCGAAGCGTGCGCTAATATATTCCCTCCGATAGGTTTTTTAGGGTCGGCTTGAAATGACATCGTAGCACCGGGATCGGATGTCATTTGATTGGTTATAAACACAGCTACGTTGTATTCTTCACTTATTTTCTGCAGCTTCGACATCATCTGAGCAAGTTTTTGTTGACGATCGGCCAGTTCACCTCGTCCACTGTAATCGACGCGGAACAGGGCCATAACGGAATCGATGATCAGCAATTTGAAAATTCCGGCTTCTTCGTGAAATTTGGCAGCGACGAAGTCAAGAAGTTCGAATTGATGTTCAGATGTGTAAGCCCGGGCATAAAGGACGTTGTCCAACGCTAGAGACTGATCGAGGCTGTAACGGTCACAAATCGAACGCAAGCGTTCCGGACGACTAATATTTTTGTTAAGAACAAATCATTAAAAAAATTTTCTGTTTAACAAAAAAAAGATAATTAAAAAAAAGATACAATGTGTTTTCCGTATCGATGAAAATCACTTTTCCACCGTTGTAGTTAACGCCCGGTATCTGAGCCGTAATACACAAAGTATGTGAGAGTTGTGTTTTGCCGGTACGAAATTCACCGAAGACTTCGGTTATTGCCATCGATTCGATACCACCACCGATCATTTTACTAATGCAAAAAAAAAATTATGAAAATATGTTTCAGTACAAAAATATTAAAAGTAATTAAGAACGTACTCCAATTCAGCGCTTCCGGTTTGAATATGAAAAACTGCTTTTCGTTTTTCGCACACTTCGAGAGCAGTACAAAAATCACCCTGCGAAAATTTCCCGCAAGCTTCTTTAATTTTATCGACTTTTGCTTCGGAAAAGCCTTTAATTTGGCAAAGTCTTTTTTTTGTATGCATTAACAGACCCTTCATTGTACATATTCCAGAACTTTTCAGTTTCTTTATATCGGCTACATTTATTCCATGTTGTTGTAATGAATCAATGTCGACCATTTCGAAAAGACTTTGATCTTCATCTAAATCGGACATGTCTTTATCTAGAGCCTGATCCATTTTTTCTAATATATTTTTTCCACTTTATCGAAAACTAATAAATCCAAACAATAATCACAGAGCAGTACTTTTTTAAACAATGAAAGTCATGTATTTAAAGTATTAACTGGCAATTGTTTCTTAACGACAATTTGACCAGTGGTACGCAAACAATGTTAACGAATTGTGAATCTTAAGTTTTATTTGAATTATAATCAAGAAGAGTTTGAAGTTTGAATAACGAGTATAATAAAACATTTCTTTATCTATCTAATCATTTTAAATAAAAATTTTTGATTTAAATTTTCATAATTATAGAATTTCCGATTTAGAGTGACACAAGCATGAAGTTGTATGCAAATTCTATTGCAATCCAGAAAGTTCTATACACCTTGAATAAGTATGAACAGAGGTAGGCTACAAAAAAGAAAACAAATATGGTCACTGCACCGAAAAACTAAATAGTAAGCTAAAATTATTCAGTTTTCTTTGTATAAAGAGGTTATTTTAGTTAAAAGATTGTATGAAATCGAAATATACGCTATTTGTATTGTACTTTTATTGACATAGATTTGTATTTTTTGGAGTTAATGTGTATTCCTTCATTTTAGGTTATGTTTGTAAACTAATCAGAAACAATGGATTTATTAAACAATTCAACAAATGAATCGATTGTTGAAAAACAGATTACTGAAACTGACTCAGCTACTATCGAAGATTCAGTAAATAATTGTGTTAGCACATCAAATAGTGAACTCGATACTGAAAATGCTGAAACAACTAGGAATAAGGCAGAAGACACTTCCAGTTCTGAAAAAACAGAAGACAAAAACACTAATCCAAGCAATGATTTACCTTTATTACATAAAGAACAAGAGTTATGTAACACAGACGAAAAACTAATAAATGCTGGAAACTGTGAGTTTCTATCAGAGCCGACACAGTCATCAAAGCCTCAAGAAATTTCTGAAACAGAATTAAAAGACAAACCAATTTGTGTAGAAACTAAAATCGGCGACTCTATTTCAGAAAATTCATTTAAAATCAGCGACGACTCCGAAACTGAGAATTCCACACAAAAAATACTACCACAAGATAGTGATATTGTAGAACATGTAGTCAAAGAAAGTGCAGTGACATCTGATGCAAAAACAATTGAAAATTGTCTGACAGCTACTGAAACGTCAGTTAAGGACGAGGAATGTGCAAATTCAACCGACATTTCTGCCGTGGTCGTTAAAGAATCAAATAAAGTTAGTGACGATATAGTGAATAAGGATATAGAATCAAATTCTGCAATATCCGTTGTAACAATTACAAGTTTACCTGATAAACCTGTTGAAAATGAAATATCTGACAATGAAAATCTTATGCAGATAGACGATAATATTGAACAACCCATTCAAACAAAAGAAGATTTTAACAAAACAAATGAAATTGACATTGGAATCCAACATAAAGACGAACTAGATTTGGCTGAGATCGATTCTACAACAAAAGATAGCGAAATTGCAACGAACACCGTGTCTGGAAAAGAATCTGAATTGAATGTAGCAACAGATAAAATAGTATTAATTCAAAATAATCAGTGCGATGGTACTATTATTGGGAATGATGGAGAAAAAGTATTTGATAACGGTGAATCCAATACTGCGTCAGCATTAAATGAAAATGCTGATGCTTGTGCGGATTTAAAAGAAAAGTCAGCAGAAATAGTAGAAACAACAATAGCTGTTGAACGTGAATGTAGCACCGGAAGTTTCACATCGTGTACAGAATCTGAAAAATTAGAGCAACTGCAAATTGAAGAGAAAGCTTCTGATACAAACGAATCTGAAACTAAAAAAGAAGTTGTTACAGAAAAAATAATTGAAAAACAAGCTGAAATCGACAAAAGTCAGAATCAAGTTGAATTAGACAAAGTAACCGAAGAACAAACTAAAGCAGAAGAAATAGCTGAATTACAAACTGAAACGGAAAAAACAACTGAATCCCAAGCTGAAACAGAAAAAATAATTGAAAAATCGATAGAAACAGAAGAATTAACTGAAAAATTGACTGAAACAGAAGAAACAGACACAATAATTGAAAAACAAACTGCAACAGACGAAATAATTGAAGCACCATCAGAGACAGAAAAATTAACTGAAAAACAACTTCCTATAGAAAACATAACTCCAGAAACAAAAGAAATACAAACAGATGCAACGTCAAATGAAAAACCAAGCAAAGAAACGCCTATGATAGTAGAAGAAACTGCTGAAAAACCAAAAATTGATCAGGCAAACGATACACTTAAAAACACAGATGGTTTATCAGATAAACCGTTAGAGAAAGAGGTGTCTGTGGAAATAGATTCAGTAGATGAAAGTAAAAATTTAGAAGATAAAGTAGCGAATAATAAAATGAGTGATTCGGAAATAGAAGAAATAACGCAGCCAGAAAACAAATCGACCGAAACGGTGTCGATAGAATCGGATACCGTCGAAAAACAAACAAATGTAACCGCCGTCGAATCAGATAAACCGTCCGATAGTAAAACCACTTCTAGCGAACAAAATAAAACTATCGAAATAAATCTGATCGACGATGACCTGGAAATTATATCCGTCACCAATAATGCGTCGGAAAAAGAAAACAAATCGAAGAACGGCCAAAATTCAGATGAAGATTTAGAAATTATTTCCGTCGATAAACAAAAGAACACCGTTATTGAGATTGACGACATTGAGAAGCGCCGTAAAAGACGTAAAAGAAAAAAAGTTAAAGAAAACCAGTGCATTAATTATAGCTGTACGAGCGGGGGCGTAGACTTAAAACCCGCTACCGGCTATTGTTTAAGTTTCTATAAGGTGAAATCGAATTCGAATAAAACAAATCTGGTGTGCAAAGCATGTCGGGATTTCTGTTTGAAGAACATGTCTACCATGATCGACATGCTAATCAACAATGAACCGATCGTAAACTTCCATATTCCGGTGAAAAGCGATTGCGTAGAAATAATCGATTCCGATGAAGAAGACAAGAGAGAAACGGAACAGTTCAGTGAAACGGAAGTAGCGACGTTGAATTTAGAAATCGATTTGGTGCTATCAGATTCATTGGATAAATGCAATTTAGATTTGCAGTTTAAAAAGACCGAAGAATTCATAGACGCGAAAATCGTATCGAACGAAAACTCGTTTGGCGAATTAGACAGTATGTTGAGTAAGTTACAATTACAAGTCGATACAATGCGTTCGAAATTATACGAAGACAAGCCGCGTAACAGGGAGTGTCCTCCGATCGAAATAACCGACACTGCCGACATGCCTTTCACAGTTGCGGCCGCTCCGAAAGAAGCAGAACGAAGAAGTTTGAGGCGCATTTCCAAACCTATAACTTACGACGAGAGTGTTTTGTTAGAAGAATCCCCACCGGAAACACCGCTCCATCAAGCGGGCATCGTCCAACCGATAAACGTGCCGAATTCTCACGAACAAGAAGTCATAGCGGTCGGAATAGCAACGCCTCTGCAGGTCGATTTACCACCTCGAGGCATTATTAATAGAGAACCGCCGAAGCTGAACGAAATTTACCATGCGATGAAATCGAATATGTTTGGAGCTTGGTTCAAATGTAAAGTCATTGAAATATTTCCGACCGGTACAAAAATTACCGATAACGATATCGTTAAGTACTGCGAAGTGCCTTACTACAAAGTTCGTTTCGAAGGCGCTAAATACAAACACATAGTCAAAACGATTACCGGTAAACAATTGGCATACAGCACTCCCTGCCCGGTCCGGTTACCGATCGGTTCGCGCGTCATAGCTTTATTTAAGGACGGAGACAATCATACGCGCAAGGACTTATTTACCGGTATCGTTGCCGAGCCATTGACCTCGATTAACGATTTCCGATATTTGATATTTTTCGACGACGGTTATGCGCAGTACGTAACTCACAACAATGTTTATTTGTTGGTCGAAGCAAATCCCAACGTCTGGGAGGACGTCCCACCCGAATCGCAAGAATACATCAAGAGCTATCTGAAAGAGTATCCCGAAAGACCGATGGTGCGTTTGACTAAAGGTCAAGTGATTCGAACGGAATGGAACGGTAAATGGTGGACGGCTCGCGTCTTACAAGTCGACGGGTCGTTGGTTTTAATGTATTTCGATGCGGACGCTCGATCAGAATGGATTTATCGCGGGAGTAAAAGATTGGCTCCGCTGTTCAACAATTCGCAGCAATCGAAGATGCGTCTGAGTAGGGGTCTCATTATGCCGAGCCGATCGACTCTGAGACCGCAACTAAAAGGACCTTACGTGGAATATACGCGATACAGTCCCGATACCGACATCGCTAATTACAATCAACAAGCGGCGAGAGCCGTCGCTAGAAAAAGTACGACTGCACCGTCGCCGAAAACAACGGCACAGAACAGTATCGTTCCGTTCTTACCGACAGCGGTCAGTCAACCGGCTAGTAAGGTTATTTATTATACTCCGAGGGCCGGAACTCAGCCGGCTCTTTATAAGCCTCATCAGTGCGGTCCGAACTGTATGAAACTCGCCAAACGTAAATTGAACGAACTCAAACAATACAGCATGTTGGCCAAACCAATCTTAGCCGGGTGGTTCAGAGCGTGCGTCCGATACGCCAAAAACAAAAGAGAAATACGTTACGTAACTCCGTGTTCGAGAACGATACGCAACATGCAAGAACTGCACTTGTATCTCCGAATAACGCAATGCGAAATGTCGGTCGATATGTTTGACTTTGATTTTTGGGTCCATATTTTGGCTGAGTTTTCAGTCGAGAAATATTACGCGAGCAACAAGGACTTGTCGGAAGGTAGTGAAAATATACCGATCCAGTGTTTAAATTATATAGACGGAACGATGCCGGATTATTGCAGATATACGTCTAAACGGGAGCCGATGAAAGGTGTTAATTTAAATCTGAACCCGGAATTTTTATGCGGATGCGATTGCGTCGACGATTGCCAAGACAAATCGAAATGTGCTTGCTGGCAATTGACTATTCAAGGTACCGTATTCGGAAAGAACAGAACTCCGGACATGTCGGTCGGTTACGTATATAAACGATTGCCGGAACCGGTTGTAACCGGTATTTACGAATGTAATTCCAGATGCAAATGTGCATCGACTTGTTTAAATCGCGTCGTCCAACATCCTCTGCAACAGAAATTGCAAGTTTTTAAAACGGCTAACCGAGGCTGGGGCATCAGATGTTTAAACGACATACCACAGGGCTGTTTCATTTGTATTTACGCGGGGCATTTATTGACCGAACAGATGGCAAACGAAGGCGGCAAAAGCAACGGCGACGAATATTTAGCGGAGTTGGATTACATCGAAGTGGTTGAGCGTTTAAAAGAAGGGTACGAGTCGGACGTTCACGAGGACACCGGCAACAAAACGGACGAGGATAAAACAAGTGAAGATGACGACGATGAAAACGAAGATGAGAGATTGTTGCGAGAACAAGACAGAGAAGATAAAGACTTTATTTGCCCGATTCCGACCGGGAATACGGGAGATTCGCCTATAAAAACCAGATCGAAACGGAAGAAAAATACCGATGAAAGTCAGACATCCGATTCGGACAAATCTGAGTCGTCTGCTCAGAATCCGGAGAATACCGAGAAAGCTAATACGGAAAGCAACGACACGAATAGCTCGAAAAGTGCCGGTGAAAGCAAAGAAACTAACAAAGAAGAAGAAGGCAAAACAAATTCCGGTGAGGAAGAATGCGTAACGATCAGTGACGATGAAGATACGGTACGAGAACGAGTAGGTTTTATTCCGAGTATAAACGCCGATGACAAAAATTCTGAAGAACCGAAAAATAAATCGGTACGAGCTATGTTTGGAGAAAGTGAAACGTGTTATGTAATGGATGCCAAAAATGCTGGAAATATCGGCCGATTTCTCAATGTAAGTATAAGTGAAAAAAATCATCATCATCATATATATTAATACGCTAAGGTTAAGATGCTTGCCTCTCTTTTTCGGAAAAACCTCGCAATTACTCCACATAAATTTTGTATCATTTTATAGATAACTAGCGGCCCAGTCCGGCTTCGCCCGGGTGTAAATGTAATATATAGGATATAAAAGATGAGAATCATTATCATTAAATTCTCAACGTGTATTGAATTTGCGCGAATTCAATCGCTTTTATTTGTGAATGTTCAAAAATCGAAGAAAAATCTTATTTCCCAAAAAGATATAAATACTTTTCATATGGCGGCGTTTCAGCTCAACGTTTTCGATACTTGCGCCTCTATAATATGACAGTTTTAGAAAAATATTTTCTTGGACTGTCACTGAGCTTCGTAATGTAATACGACAAAAAGAGTGAGAAATTAAAAACGCATTGAATACCTGTAATAAATTGTGACTTATTAAATTCAATTGAATTTTGTAAAGTGATAGTTATTATACTTATTTAGTGCGAATTATTCACACGGCTACCGCTAGTCTTTTATAATAGAACAGTATTATAGCGGGGAGAGCTACCAGTGGTAGAATATTCAAGAATTACTAAAGTTTCTAGATTTGACAAAGTATAATACGCGCCACGGTTCTAAAAGGTTCTGAAGTTAGATGCAAATGGAGGCTTGCCAGGTACAATCGATTGGAAAACTACAAACTCGTGCTATATTATTATTTTTAATTTTTCTTTAAAGGTCTAATTCCTTGCATAAAGTCATTCAAAAAATTATTTTTCGTGCTTGTCTATGCAAAACTGTATTAGTCATCTTGATCAATTAACAATCAAAGAAACAACTTAACAATAGTGTACTGGACTGTACTTTATAGCAGGAAAGCGACAAGTAACACAACATCCAGCAATAACTAATCACCGACGAGCGCACGTTCCATGCCGGTAACTGGGAGGTGATGGGAGTCTTCCTTTCCCACAAAACAACCAGGACGGCTCTAAAATATGCATTTGCGACGCTGTTTGTGACTAATTTCAGAACCTTTCAGAACCGTGGCGAGTATTATACCGCAATCGTCCACCATTTTGAGACAAACGATTCAATTAAAAGATATAAAAGTTTTCATAACTAATGAAAATAAAAACAAGTTCACCCACGAACTATAGTTTATTTGCCGAATCTAGACCATTTTTTTTAACATTTCGTTTAAATTCCTTATATCTTATTTTGTAGGTGCAACTTTGAAGTTAAAAAAATGTATCTTATGAATCATTTAATGTATTTTCTGTTTCAGCATTCGTGCAATCCAAACGTCTTTGTCCAGAACGTGTTTGTTGATACGCACGATTTACGTTTTCCGTGGGTGGCATTCTTCGCATTGGTTTACGTTCGTGCCGGAACAGAATTGACTTGGAATTACAATTACGATGTGGGCAGCGTTCCTGGAAAAGTTTTATATTGCCATTGTGGTCAACCTGAATGTCGCGGTAGACTGTTGTAATTATTATTAGTTAATTCCCATGTACTTTTTCGTGTAGCTGTATTTTAATATAATCTACCGATTATTAAACATATTTAAAGTTTTTAATGTAGATTGAAATAAAATAAATGTAACATTATCGAAGATTTTTTTTTGTGTTGGATGAGTGAAGTATTTTACCCATGGCTTTGCTCGCGTGAACATCGATTTTGTAAGCAAATTATTCCGAGTTAAGTTCGGATTCTAACAAAAATTGATGTAGATTCAATTATGTCTCTGATTAAAATGAACATGAATGTTATCGAGTAATGTTTGCACTGTTACAGCTAGACAAAAACTGCGAAATTACGCTTTCCCGTCTGTACAAAAACCAAAAAATTAAATATGTTTTTTATATTTTTTTTTCTTTGAGAAATAAATTTTATTTTAAAGTTCTTGAATAAAGCAAGCCATAAATGTTTTTGTGTCCTTTATTAACACACGTACGTTACGCATCGTTTATATGCCTGTCCTTTGCTATCATTAGCGCTTCTGAACTGGTACAATCGCCAAACGGTTGTCAAATCACAAGGAATGTCAAAATAAAAGTAATTTGGAATTTGAATTATGGCAACGAATAAAAGTGTAACCGTTTTAACACCTGGAGGTAGAAGGCAAAATGTTAAGGTTACACCAAATACAACGATTTTACAAGTAAGAAAATATTGTCAAATCATCGTTCATCCTAACCTATGTTAACCTATTTTTTATTACAACTAGATTTTAGAAGATGTGTGTAAAAAACACGCTCTCAAGCCTGAAGAATATGATTTGAGACATCACAATCATGTCTTGGATACGTCAGCAATATTTCGCTTTTCTGGTTTGCCGAATAACGCTTTTCTCGAAATGTCTGCCGCATCGAAAACTCGACAAGAGTCTTCCGAAGTGGTTTTAGGTATTCAGTTAGAAGATGGTAGGAGACTTACCGGTCAGTTTACGTCGAATAATAGTTTATGGGACGTCATCGTAAGCCTGTGTCCGGAAGAAGGCGATCCTGATTCGGATCCGGTAATCGTTTATATGAGAAGGGAAATCTATGGCATTTCGAATTTCAAAGAGGTCACTCTGAAAAGTTTGGGAATCATGAGTGGCAGAACTATGTTACGCTTAATTCATAGGTATATTCTAAATGAGCAAAAGAAGTATTGACCGATAAAAAAATGTAATCGAAGCAAGCCATGTTCAGTCCTTGAATTTGTTCAAAATGACACTTCAGAAAGAGTGATGTCAAGTTTACGATTATGCAGCCCAGTTATATTAATATTTGCTAAACAATTTGGGCATTTGAGTGTTAAGATGGGTACTAGAGCCGGCCCTAGCCCTTGATTAGGGTACAGCGAGATTGTTTTTCAGCGCCCTTTGGTCGACGCTTTCACTTCACGTAAATTGTACTTCGGTATTATGTTAAATAAATAATAAATCCCAAATATTCAAAAATCAACTTTTATTGCAAACATCAACGCTTGTTGAATTTAAGCGAACTGCATTGTTTACGAATTAATTTTAAATGAACAAACCACCAATCTCGAATACATGCATAGTTGGTAGCCACCTTAATTTGACAATAACGTTTAATGTAATCTTAAATTGTCATTTATAAGAAAGTTTTTGTTTTGCTACAGCAGCATGGAATGCTTCAAGCTTCCAGTATGATAATGACTTTTGCTTTTTTTTATCGTACAATGCTTCTTACACAACCTCCCTAATAAGAACAAAATTTTAACAACTTTTAACCGTTGATTAGAAAACCGGAAGAACTTAAAGTGCAAGCAAATATTTCCTCACCAATTGCACCGAAACCGGTAGAAGAAAAGCCTTATAAACGCGTATTACAGAAGAAAATTGAAGAAGAACCTAAAGAGATTAATAATAGCCAACCCATAGCATTTAAAGCTCAAAAAATTGAATCTCCAGGTAATTTTTTAACGCAATTTATTAAAAGAGAGAAAGGAAAAGGAGGAACTGATGCGAATAAGAATATGGATAATGAACCATTGCCTTCGTGTAGCGAAAGTATGGATTTTGAATCGGTCGCTGATTCGGACGATACAGTTGTAATCGAAGATAATGCAACTAATGATAGCAGACGTCAGTCGAAAATTAGAGAAACCGATATTACTTTCGTACGTATTAAATCTACTATTTATTTCGTTCGATTTTTTAGATTTTAAATCAGTGGTTCCCAACCGGTAGAAGTTTGCGAACCACTCAGCCTGAAATTAAATCAGTACGGACCTCCCACGCTATATTCCTTACCACTTGTAATCAAATTCAAAGGTGTTTAACACTAAACCTATTGATACTTCATGTATTCCTATTCCTACCAAAGCGGGTCAAATGACCCGTCTTTAAAATGTTACATATATTACTATGTCTAGCGAAAAATATATCAATTAGGCCAATTTGGTACATGAATAAAACAATTTTTTTTCAAATAACGATTCAAAATAGTTTATATATTAAATTTAAGGACTCACATTTGTCCTTAATGCCAAATGAATCACTATATTGTTCTATGTTATCCACTTTACTTTTAGATAGTTTCTCTTTACTAAATTCCGAACACTCTTCATCTATGTTATTTATAATTTCTAATGATTTCAAATATGTTGAATGTTTCCGCATTTTGGGGATAAGAATTATTAGTAAAATGATGAAATAAGAATTCTTGATTCGCAAAATAGCACTATAACTTGAAATTTTTACTGTAATACTCGCTTGGAGTAGAGTAAAATTGGCTATTCATCCGTCAACCAACAACAAATATAGCACAATGAAGCAAAATATATCACGCAATAACAAAAATGTCCAATACAGCGGTTTCGTATTACAAGAAATACAAATCAAGATACAGAGTCTTTGCACGGGTCAAATGACCCCTTGCGGTAGTTAGAGGAGTAAATCTTGAAAAATACATTCGATGTATTTTTTAATAAAAGTCGTAAAGGCAAATGGCGATGTGAAAATGTTATTTTCAAGAAATTCTGTCAAAAAGTTTAAAATGGGTCATTTGACCCGTCATGGTAGATTTAGTGTTAAGTAGTAAAAAGGCTTTTTAAAACACATTTTTCACAAGCACACAGTCTAAGAGCAGGCTCTTCGTACGTTACCGACCCGTTTCAACAAATTATTTATCTTTTCAGTTGGGAGAAAGAAATGCGTTAGCATTTTCTTTAGAAACAGCGCCGAGCGTGCCGTACGAAGACTTACCAGATGAGTTTTTCGATCTGACGATAAAAGATGCGCAATTAATATTACATGATCTCAGAAAACAACGAGCCGAAATGGACGACGCCCCGTTGCAAACGTCCGCGTTACGAAACCTTGAGCAAAGTAAAAAGGTGCTACGAAACCTGAACCAGTACAAGAGATGCGTCATAAGAATACAGTTCCCGGATAGAACTGTTTTACAAGGAACATTCACTCCGGTAGAAACTGTCGAAGACGTCAAACTGTTCGTTAGAGGCTATTTACAAGAACCTGAAATCGAATTTCATTTATGTAAGTAATTTTATCTGAATTATTTTCGTTTGAAACTCCGTTTAAAAAAATTGGACATGTATTTAGAAGTTTTGTTTCCAGATATGACTCCACCTAAAGCTATTTTAAATCCCGAGTCACCGTTGATAGAGACAGATTGCGTGCCTAGCGCAATTGTTCATTTTGGTGCCGACAAACAGTTGCCATCCGAATATCAATATTTGAGGCAAGATTTACGGGACAGGTTGTCTTCGCTCAGTACTGCTAGTATAGCTGCTTTAAAATCACGGTAAATGATAAATATAATACGCGCCACGGTTCTAAAAGGTTCTGAAGTTAGATGCAAATGGAGGCTTGCGCAGGTACAATCGGTTGAGGTTGAAAAACTACAAACTCGTGCTATATTATTATTTTTAATTTTTCTTAAATCTAAAGGTCTAATTCCTTGCATAAAGTCATCCAAAAAAATATTTTTCGTGCTTGTATATGCAAAACTGTATTAGGCATCTTGATCAATTAACAATCAAAGAAACAACTTAACAATAGCGTACTGGACTGTACTTTATAGCAGGAAAGCGACAAGTGACACGACAACCAGCGATAACCAATCACCGATGAGTGCACGTCCTGTGCCGGTAACTGGGAGGTGGTGGAAGTCTTCCTTTCCCACAAAACAACCAGGACGGCTTTAAAATATGCATTTGCGACGCTGTTTGTGACTAACTTCAGAACCTTTTAGAACCGTGGCGAGTATTATACAATAGAAATTTCAATCAGCAAGATTCTTTTTCAAAGTAGTGTTTTTTCTTCCAGCAATATCACACCAGTTTATAGATCAGCCTCGCTAGAAACTGGGAATAGTTCCAGAACAGCTGGAGGTGCCGGTACATCGTCTCAAAATACTCACAGTTCTGGAGCACACGGGAGCGCTGTCACTAGAGCGGCCGATTATCCACTTTCGAGGTCCGATACTAAAGTACCAAAATGGTTTAAACCGGTGTCTAAATAATTTACTGGTTTGTTAAGAACTGATTATTTTATGGTTATTTTCGTATATATACAATTTGTAATTTTAAAATGATAATAAAACTTATATTGAGTATTTCGGCTATTTTTAACCGACTTCAAAAAAAAGGAGGAGGTTCTCAAATCTTTTTTTATTTTTTATGTATGTTCTCCGATTACTTGAAGACGCCTGAACCGATTTGGAAAATTCTTTTTTTGTTTGAAAGGGTATACATCCCAGGTGGTCCCATGGTCATCAGGTCAGGATCTGATGATGGAACCCTGGAGAAATCGAGGGAAATCTTCAAAAATGTGTAAAGTAAAAAAAAAAAATTAACCTCCTTCAAAAAAATCACTAAAAAGATGAAAATAATGAAATTTTGAGGTCGGTGATAATTTCATTACTAGAACTTTTAATTACGTATTAAATTGGCACCGACCTCAAAATTTCATTATTTTCATCTTTTTAGTGATTTTTTTGAAGGAGGTTAATATTTTTTTTTATTTCATACGCTTGTTTAGCTACCGAGCTGATTCAAATCACCAAATGCGTAAACGCTTTGATCGTCTGGAGTTCCCTGACGCTAACCTTTTAATGAAATACATTTTAATCGTTGACCACAAACCACCATTTTATAACGACGTAACGGACGCCAATGTAGGTGGGTCGGTTGTCACATGAAATATTTACCTACTTTAAGATTACTGAGTGCCAGCTGTTCAATATGCTCCCTTTTTCACCCGAATAGCTCCATCTTACAGGCAATTAGATATGTGTAAAATGCACTTACGTTCTAATTTCTATGAAAAATTTCATTCAATCTTTGATGTTAATGCTTCAACATAAACTAGAAATATGTACCATTCTTCCCATGGACAATAAATTCGTCAATTTGTGCATTAAAAATATTCTTTACTTTAAAAAAATCATACAAAGAGAACGCTACGAAACATTTTTTAATAATAATACAACTTTCTTAGCGATAAAATGTACGTATGTAAATTAAAATTTAAAAATATTGAACACAATTTTAATGCCCATTACGTTAATACTTTATGTAGTATCGACTATTGTCATAAATTAGCTTGATTTTTGCACGTAAGCAATGATACTGAAGACTCATTTTAAATTTAAATCTATCTAACGTGAATGTTTATGTAAGTGATATATTTATTAAAAAAATTGGACTTTCATATTGACAAACTGTCAATACGATTTTTTTGCTTTTGAAACATTAAATACTAAAGCTGTAAAATGGCAGTTATATAGAATAAAGATTTCGAATTTTATTCATCATCTTCATCGACGTTTAACTCGTTCATTTTAATGCCTAGAGGTTCGAGAAGGTTTCCGGCTGGTCCGGCCTGACCCATTTGACATCGATAGCTCTTGAGCATGTTTTTCAAAGCGTTTGCATCGATATCGACAGGCTTGAAGCTTTCAATATCATCGAAACTATCGTTTGTTTCAGTTTTGACTTGTTTCTTCTCAAAACTTTGACCGATAGTGGTCGTTGCCAATTCTTCATCCATAGCGTCCATGTATCTTTTCAATTCAGCATTAACGTCGTTAGTCATTTTTTCATCTAATGTAAGCTCTGCATCATTTTCATAATCGCTCATTTCCGATCCTGATTCTAAATCCCAACTGTCGTCAGGAATAACAAAATCCAGAATATTCTGGACCGCGCACGAAAATCCGTTCGGATCAAAATTCACTTTATGAGCCGTACTGTGTTTTGGACTGTCGACGTTCGTGTCCTTTGAAAACGTTACTCCTTTCCCGGAATTCCTCTTTACACCTCGTTTGGGTCGAACGGGAGGCGAGTCGCTCGAGTGCTCGATAATCGGTTTGGATTCGGGAAACTTGGCACCCTCTATTCCTGACATGTGATCCAAAAACTCCGTTAATTTATTTGTAAAATTCGATTCGTCTGCATTTCCGTTGGCCGAGAATACATTTTTTCGTCCGTACCGTTCCTCTAGCATTTTATCTAATTCTTCGGGTTCGATATTTAACCACGATTCATCATCTCCTTTCGGAATGTTATTTTCGTCGAGTTTCAATTCTTCGATATTGTAATTTAATGACTTCGTTAGACCTAATATTTCTTGTCCGATAATCGGCGTAACGTACATTGATTCTCTGTGCTCTGTGTAGAATTCTTTTGCTTTGTTCAACAATTTATTGTAATCTTTTGAGTGTTCGAGTAAACCTTGGAAATAATTTTTTTCTTTCAAACTGTCCAAATATCGATGCCAATTTTTATCTCCGTCTAAATCTTGACTCGGTTTTGCTTGAGATATTAAAATTTCAAATCCGCAAGCTATTTTAATTCCTAAAATATGTGCTTTGTAATCGGAACCGTTAACTGCTGGCAAATTCCAACCGGTTCTTTTATCGGGAACGTACTTATTTTGTATCAGCATAGCGTACAGGCATTTCGTAAATAAAACGCTGGTCAGTACGCGATTTTCCGGTGGAAAATACCGCATCATTCGACACGCTTTTAAATCGAACGAATCTCGATTACAGAACGCTGTAATAGCGGGCGCTATTAAATTTGGTTTATGTTTTAAAATGGCAGCGATACCGACCGGTAAATAGACAGTAGCACGATGGAGGGATTCTGATATTTTTCCCGGATATCCCCTAATACGTTCTTTGATACATTTCTGAATTTTATTGGACGCTATTGTTTTACCCGACGAAGAAAATATTGCATCGATCGCTTTGTGCACCAACACAGCTGGTTCGATGTCTCCGTCTAATAAGTGCTTTGGTATTATGTGCAAGGAACCTTTGTAAATATATACTCTTTTGTCGCAGGCTTCCGGATTTGCCCATTCTGGCAAATGTTCGGCTGCTTCGATTAATAAAAATTCACCGTCCGAGTCTACTATTCGAACAATCAAATCGATTTCCTTTGTGAGCTGATAAAGTAGAAATACTAGAAACCATTCGTCTTCTATGTTATCTCCATAATGTAGAACTCCATATAAATGAGGAGGTAATGTGTCTGAAATGTCAAATAATCGGTAACATTTATTTCTTTAATGCAGTTTGTTAACTGAAATAAAGACAACTCGAAATCAGTATTGCTCACCTCTGTTATTCTCGGATTCGCTAACTAAAATACTGGTGACCCTGGATCTGGGCTTAACCACAAACGAATCTTTGTGCCAAATATAGTTTCTTGATAGTCGCTCTACGATCTCTTTAACTTTACTTGAACAGTTTTTCAACGCATTTTCTTCTTCATCAATACCGACATCTGCTCCAATTTTGGGAAATAAAAAGTATTCGACAAAATCATCTTCTCTAACGAATTCGAGCACACTTTGATTACTCGCCATTGTTTACAGGTAATAAAATAAATAAATTGACGACCCTTGCATGTGGGAAAAACGTAATGGTGCCTGCTAGTTCAAAATTTGTTACATTAAAAAGAAAATAATGCGGAATTATGTATTCTTGGCATGATCTACGTTAATCAATTCATGCACCGCACGTGTACAAAATTTCCAAAAATTGTGGAAAATATGCCCGTTCGATATATTTTTGTGAGGTTAGGTCTCATACTGACAAACAAAATATGTCAAATTTCATTTTCAAAATTTGTGTTTATTTTCAGTGCTCGCAGCGTTGCTTTCCGGACTGTACAGATAGTTTTCGGTGTATCTTAATAATTTCTTACAAATAATATATTCCTGTGCAAAATAATTACTTCCAATTTTATGGAAAAAACATACACAACTCCTCTACTTTATGGATAGAATAACCACAGCAATATCACCATCGATCAACTATGACTCGAACACTTGACAGTCGATGGGTCATTAAACGATATAAGACCTTCATATTTATCGGATTAGTAATATTAGTGATACAGCTGCATCTCGCCTACTTTGCAATAAACTCTAATAGCGATCAAGAAAAGCCGAATGTCGATAATCAGCAAAAAGACAAATCTGCCGTTTTCGATAGCGTCATCGATGAGAACTCTGCTCGACAGGTGAAGGACAACTACAACGTGGACGACGAGGATACCGATCCTGTGGATAAAGTCAATGTCGAGATAAAGAACTTCTTGGAATTCGCGCCTCCTTGCGAAATAAACGGCAAGGAAGCGATTTCGAGTATACGGAGAGCCAAAACGCAGAAGTGTAAACAAACGCTAGTGAACGTGACGTGCCTTTTACAAAATGGACGACTGTATCCCGATACGCTCCCCAATTATTGTCCGAAGAAGAATTTGCTTGCTGGAAAATTATTGGGTTGTTACAAAGACGAGAAGTCATATCGTCTTTTGAGCGGCTACTATGCAAATTACAAATCGACTAATTCACCCGAACATTGTATAAGAATGTGCCTTCAGTCTGGTTTTGTTTATGCCGGCGTTCAATACTCGTAAGTTCATAAAAAATAACATAAGAGAGTAATTAAAAAACAAAAGCTACTTAAAACAGCTCCCGTTCAACTGTTATTACTTATGTTAGTTTAATTTTAAAGGTAGGAATTTTAAGTTTAGATTCAAATCCACGACAGGCAAATTTTCTTATTCTCAGTTCTGTTTCACTTGTGCCTATTTACGTATTAAGAATATAGCGCAGGAACTTATTGGAACGCATCTCCCGCGTTAAGCGGGGTCTTACTATATTTCGTGTTCAAATCTTTCAGAGATTGTTATAAACCATTTCATATTACAGATCGGAATGTTTTTGTGGAAATGATGAACCACCATCAACTGCACGCCTACCAGATCCATCATGTAACATGAAATGTCCAGCAAATCCAAAAGAAGCGTGTGGTGGTTATTTTACCATAAACATTTACCAGACTGGAATAGCTCGTAAGTAGTTGATTTATTCAAGACAAGTAGCTAGCGACTAATGTAAGACCCAAACCTACAGGAAGACAACCATCTTTGGCTACATTGATGAGGATGAAATAATTCGACAGGACAATCTAGTAGCCAATCTTCTGGAGCTATTAAGAAGATCCAGATTATTCGCTGACTAGATCCAATAAAAGGGGAAGCACAAAAATCCTTTCAGGATGTGGTGCATTTGGGCCGAGAGACCACCCCATTCTATTTTAATATAAGACCTTTTTAATAGTGTTGGGCATAATCGATACATTTCAATAATCGAATGAATCGAAATAATCGGTTTTTATAATCGAATGATCATTCGAATTATCGATTATGAATGATTTGAATTATCGATTATGAATGCGGCCCGCAAAACCTGTGAATTCGGCCCACGATATCGATAAGATATATTATATTTTTATTAAAAAATAAATAAGTAAATAGTAAAATAAATAATACATATTACAAATAAGATACAATAAAATATTTTAATATTTTTAAAAAATTCTTACAGAACTTTAACCATACGCGTTTGTATGAATAAAATATTGTTTACTTTATATTTAAAAAATTATTGTAGTATGTCTAGTCTAGTTATTACGCATTGGTTTTGATTTTATTACGTTCTTTTTTTTTGGCCCGCCAAAAAAATCGGGAATATCAAATTGGCCCGCCTACGAAAAACTTTGGGAGCCCCTGGTTTAAACAAACGAAAGCACCCCCACCTCCAGTGCAACAGACTTCCCAATGTGTGCAGATGCAGAACCGAATGATATATCATTCATAATCGACAATCGACATACATACATTTCATATCTCGCTAACCATAATCGAATCATGTGAATATCTCGCTAAGCATAATCGAATGATATCTCGCTAAGCATAATCGAATCATGTGAATGATATCTCGCTAAGCATAATCGAATGATATGATGATATCTCGGTTGCCATAATCGAATGATGTATGATAATTCATAATCGACAATCGACATAGTACTGTGTCGGGATTAATAGTTAATACAAAACACATTAATAATGGAATCGCTGGTATGATTCAATACAAAAATAAAACGAATTCTTTATTATTATAAATTAATTATAACTCATAGATTTGTATTTAAAAAAACAATATAATCTAAATTTTTGGGTGAGAGTCTGTTCCTCCTTGCATTAGTAATGATACCAGTTTTTGAAAATATCCTTTCGGAAGGCACGGAGGTAGCTGGCGCACAGAGAGATTTTTTATGAAGCTCGTATAATTCAGGAAACAAATTTTTGTTTTCTGATCAAAAAATAAGGGGATTGGAAGAGCGAGATATATCGGGCATTGACAAATATTGTTTTATGATTGCAACGGCTTTTGTAGTAATATAGTGACAGTGAATAATAAGTAATAAGTTAATAACCGGTCACTATGAGAAATGTATGTACCGTATACACGTAATCTCAAAAGATACGCCGCCGCTCTAACTTTAAGTAATGCAGTCAATGACTGGTCTACTGGAGTCTGGGAGACTGGAATGCCAAAACATGAAAACAGTACAACACAGAACAAACGAAAGTACCCCCACTCTTCAGTGCACGCAAATGCAGAAACCGAATGATATAATAATATGATATATGTCGGGATTAATTCACATACATTTCATATCTCACAATCGATTGAAGCGAATGATATCTCGCTAACAATAATCGTTTCAAACGAATGATATCTCGGTTAACATAATCGAATGATCGATTATTTGGCCATAATCGAAATATTTCGATTATATCATTCATAATCGCCCAAGACTACTTTTTAATTAGACCAGATGTATTTAGGTCTAGTGCTAATCAATATTTTCAATTTACCAGTTCCCAGATTGAAATCTGAGTGCTGGCCATTGAAATGACTATATAAACAATGGCTTTTTTTTTTTATTTCAACAGAATTTGTTGCACAGACAGCTGAAACATCCACTGAATCTGAGGCAATCCCTGTTCGAATAGCTTTTTTGTTAACAATGAATGGAAGGGCATCACGACAAATATATCGTTTAATAAAGGCTTTATTCCACGTTGATCATTATTTTTATATACACGTAGATGCTGTAAGTATTATCATCCATTTTTGTATTCTGTTTATTCGATAGGAATTAGAGGTGCAAATCGTGCGTGAAATTTCCCGTGACACTGAGTGTCACGACGTGACACGCCGTGAGTGTGGCTGTTTAAAAAAAATCGTGAGTGAGTGTGATTAAATAAAATATACGGATTCGTGAGCGTGCGTGCGTGGAAAAAACTTTTCGTGAGCGTGAGTTGGCGTGAGTGAAAAGTTAATAACGTAGAATATGCGGACTGTTAAACCTGGCCTGGGACTTATGATTTTTCTTGTTTAAAGTATGTACTTTCTATTCAGAGGTTTTTTTTTTGTTTATTAGTGTATTTGCCATAAGGCAACATACACTATTGGCGTCGGTCGGATGGCGGGACCTAGGGGTCGGACCAAAATTTCTCGACGTTTCATAACCTCCTAAACACTTTGGCACCATTTTTAAAAATGTTTATATATATATGTATATATATATTTATATATATATATATATATATATATATATATATATATATATATGCGTGTATATATATATATATATATATATATATATATATATGTGTGCGGGCAATAACTTTCGAAAGAGTTAATTGATTTTAACGAAATTTGGCCCACGTGTTGAAATCCATCACCGCAAGAAGCCTATTTAAAATGGGCGTAATCGGGCTATTTTAAGGGTAGTTTTTAGGGGTTGAAAAACGTTTTTGGGCCCCAAAATACCGAAAAAATTCTCCGAATGGTTTCAAAATTGACATTTAACCTTTCAGTAGTAATTAAAAAATGTCCCTAAAATTTTAAAAAAATCGGCCCGACAGGACCGGACTACTTTGCAGATAGTGAATTATTTACTGAAAGTTGTATATAATTTGGTATAGAGGTTCGATTGATAATAATATTGCAATTAAGAAAAAAAAATGTTATTTTAAGGGGTGTATTAAGGAGTCAAATTTTTTATTTTGCCGAAAAACCAACTTAAGTTCGCATAATAAAGCCACACTGCCTGTATTATCAAATACACTATATTGTCGGCAGGGTTTTGGCACTGCGACCCGGGTTTTTAGTGTATTTGCCATAAGGCAACATACACTATTGGCGTCGGTCGGATGGCGGGACCTAGGGGTCGGACCAAAATTTCTCGACGTTTCATAACCTCCGAAACACTTTGGCACCATTTTTAAAAATGTTTATATATATATGTATATATATATTTATATATATATATATATATATATATATATATATATATATGCGTATATATATATATATATATATATATATGTGTGCGGGCAATAACTTTCGAAAGAGTTAATTGATTTTAACGAAATTTGGCCCACGTGTTGAAATCCATCACCGCAAGAAGCCTATTTAAAATGGGCGTAATTGGGCTATTTTAAGGGTAGTTTTTAGGGGTTGAAAAACGTTTTTGGGCCCCAAAATACCGAAAAAATTCTGCGAATCGTTTCAAAACTGACATTTAACCTTCCAGTAGTAATTAAAAAATGTCCCTAAAATTTTAAAAAAATCGGCCCGACAGGACCGGACTTAAAAATTTTATGAAAACACTACTTTGCAGATAGTGAATTATTTACTGAAAGTTGTATATAATTTGGTATAGAGGTTCGATTGATAATAATATTGCAATTAAGAAAAAAAAATGTTATTTTAAGGGGTGTATTAAGGAGTCAAATTTTTTATTTTGCCGAAAAACCAACTTAAGTTCGCATAATAAAGCCACACTGCCTGTATTATCAAATACACTATATTGTCGGCAGGGTTTTGGCACTGCGACCCGGGTTTTTGTATTTGTGATGTGTAAACTGTAACGTAATATTACATAAAATTACAAAAATTCTATGTTTAGTACTTTTAATAGTTGACAAACACATAACCTGATCCTATTTCATATTATTGTATTATGTTTTGGTAGCTAAGAAATGTTAAAATATGAATTATAAAGTTACGTGAGTGAGAGTGCGATTGAGTGGGCGTGAGTCTCGAAATATAAATATTATCGTGCGTGAACTTGAGTGAGTGTTGAAATCTAGCCGTGAGCGTGCGTGAGTGTGATTATAAAAAATAGTAGCAGTGCGTGAACGGGCATGAGTTGAAGATGATTTTCGTGAGCGTGAGTAATCGTAATCAAATACTACTCACGATTGCACCTATAATAGGAATTATGTTAACTTACATTTATCATTTAACAGCGCGACCGTTTATACATCAATTTTACTAATCACTTAACACCTGAACTTGTCGCTTAACAAAGTGTAAATTAGCCTTTAGTAATGTAGTATTAGTCACCCCTTACAATTTCCAAACTGAACTGTAAAATATTTTCAGAGACAAGATTACTTATATCGCGAATTAATGACATTGGAGAAAAAGTTTCCGAACATAATACTAGCACGCGAACGCTATGCGACAATTTGGGGCGGGGCGTCGCTTCTGCAGATGTTGTTGTCATCAATGCGTAAATTGTTGAGTCTCGATTGGCAATGGGATTTTATAATAAATCTGAGCGAAAGTGATTTCCCTGTGAAGACTACAGAAAAACTCGTCGAATTTTTAACGGCAAATCGCAACCGGAACTTTGTCAAGTCGCATGGCCGCGAGGTTCAGAGATTCATACAAAAACAAGGGTTGGACAAAACGTTCGTTGAGTGCGACGCTCATATGTGGAGAACAGGTAATTAGCGGTTGTTTTTAGGGTTCCGTACCTCAAAAGAAAAAACGGAACCCTTATAGGATCACTCGTGTGTCTGTCCGTCTCACTGTCAATGCCAATTTGCGCCGGACTACTGAACCGATCGAGCTGAAATTGGGTACACATATGTAAGGGGTCGTTCAAGTATTACGTAAGCACTATAGGGGGCGGGGGAATCTTTGCTTTTCTTATTTTTGATGACATGGGGGTGGGGGGATCTAGATGGTAATTACGTCAGCAGTAATTATTTACTTTTTTCTAGAATTATATCTGCTGCTCATGAATCAATAAAAAAAAAGATTACATTAAAAGAAAAATGCATATACCAATGGGGAGGGGGGTAAGAGCTTTGCTTACTTTTGCTGACAAGGGGCACGGGGGGATAAATAATTGTAGTAAATCTGCTTACGTAATACTTGAACGGCTCCTAAGTCGGTGACTGAAAAACGGACATGAAACGTAAATAAATGAATTTTGAACATGGGGGTCATTTTTTGGGGGTAAATTAGAAAATTAAAAAAAAAAGTTTGGCAAACTGTACCGTGTGACATATCAAATGAAAGGGCTTATAGTAAGGGTCTCAAATATATTTTTTTTATAATTTTTAAATAAATAGTTTTAAAGTTATTTAAGAAAATAGATGAACAATTGACCATTCCCCCCCACCACATCTCCGAGACTACTGCGCCTAAAATTTTGAAAAAAATAGGGAATGTCGGGTCTCACCCATAGTTTACAGGAAAATTGAAATAAACCTTAAGTCTTAAAGTACTCACGGAAAACGGAATAGTACGGAACTCTCTTCTCGCGAGTTCGACTCGCACTTGACCAGTTTTTTTTTAATAACATTGAAACCCCTGCTTATCGATACATCGATTTTAATCGATAATATCGGTAAACAGCTCACTGTGAATCAAAATGCATACCGCAAATTACAAAATGAAGGAGGACACCGTATTTACATTTGTGTCGACATTTTTAGGTGATCGTAAAATACCGTGGGGCATTCAAATTGATGGCGGAAGTGATTGGGTGGCATTATCCAGAGACTTTGTTGAATACGTGTCCACCGAAAAACCGGATCCTCTCATCGAAGGCCTGTTGACTTTTTTCAAATACACCCTTCTGCCGGCCGAATCATTTTTCCATACGGCGTTACGCAATTCCAAGTATTGTAATACGTATATCGATAACAATTTGCACGTGACGAATTGGAAGCGTAGGTTAGGTTGTAAGTGTCAGTACAAACACGTGGTCGATTGGTGCGGCTGCAGTCCGAACGATTTCAAACCGGACGATTGGCCCAGAATACAGGCTACGGAATCGCGCCAGTTATATTTTGCCCGCAAGTTCGAGCCGGTCATTAACCAAGCGGTCATTTTACAGCTCGAACAATGGTTGTTCGGGCCGCATCCGTTAGACGTGGTCAATATCGATAGTTATTGGCAGAGTGTGTATCATTACGCCGATTTAAGTCCTGCGCCTGACGATGCGCTCATAACAATAACGAATAGTTTAGCTAGAATGTTATTACAAAACAACAGTTGCAAGATTAAATCCGTTTCGGTCGTAGAAGTATTTTCGTACCATCGAAACGATATTTATAAAGGTTCGATAATAAATTTTAACGCGGTTGTAGACGAATCGAAATTACGGGTTGAAGTTTGGGTGAAACCTGTGAATAATTTGCAGGTCGGAAAAGCGACGAAACCACTTTTAAAGAGACTGAAAACATTTTATGTGAGTAGTGATTACGATCAAAAAGAACAATTGTCTAGAAATTTCGGTCGGTTTTTAGGTCCGTATTCGGATCCGGTGCTGATATATGAGTTTTTACCGAGCTTGTTAAACAGCGCCAAAAGTCAGAACGTATCGTTTCTGTGGATCGATTCAGCGGGTCGACTCGCAGATGTTTCCGAAGCATCGATAGATATCGTTTATGTTATAAATACCGTGAAACTAAACGTGAAACAGCCGTTATTACCCGGAGTTTGGACCGTCAAGTTAGTTCACGAGAAGACTTTTTTAGCTCAGTGTACGTTTCTTATAACGCCGTTGGAATTTTTATCGAAAAAACCGATTTCTCAAACCGAATCGGTTTTTGTGAACGGCGGTTCGACTATAACGCACGCGTTTGCGAATCGATGGGATGCGTTTTTAAAAAATAAAACCGAACGCGACGCGCTACAGACAATTTCGAAACTTAATACTAAACGGTACGGCGTTGATTTAAGAGAATGGGTCGATTCTTTAGTTAGTAAGTCATATAAGTTTGTACAAAGCTGTATAATTAATTCTGATAATGTAAATAATATTGTAAAGTCATGTGAAAGTGAGTTATCATCAGAATCTTGCCTAAATACTGTTTGGAGTTCGAAAGCGCCTGATCCAAAGAGTTATATCGGCTTGGTAAATTCTACAACGGGCCGTTTAAATCGATTTTAATCTAGGTTATGTTTGATCAACAATTGACCTTTTATTGATTTTGAATTATTTCAAAAAACGAATATGTTTTAAGTCTGATTTATTATAGTCAGTCAAAAAGTGAATTGCCGCTTTATTCGAAAGTTAAATTTATTTTTATCTATTTATTTAATATATATTTTATAATAAGTATCGCATTATTTAAACTTTTAATCCTTCAATATTTTAAGCAGTATAATTTTTAATATTTTGTGTTTTTAAAAGTGCCATAAAATTAATTGATCTGTGCAGTTTTAATTATAATTTAAGGCCACCAATTGCCAGGGTTATCTGGGTCTAATGTCGTTATCTATATACATAAATGGATGTTGGTCTATTTGAGATTAATAGACTTCAACATTGTTTGACCGATTACGATGAAACTTTGGTGAGTTGTGGGCGCACCTGCGAAGATTTCTGACCCAAAAAAATATTAAATCAATTAAAGACTGCAGTATGGTGGACCCGAAGGCTCCACTACTGTTGCTGCCGTGTTTTATCTCAGTCGCGTGCGAAGCCGCGGGTAGTGGTTAGTTTTTAATAATACACTAAAAATTCAATTGACGCTTTCACCAGTTCTCATATTAAAGCGAGTTTATAATAGGTGAACCATGGAAAAGCCATAACATGGACATGTCTATGAGCTCAGCTATTCTCAAATCCGTGAATATTGTTGTATTAAGTGAATTGCTTTGTTGTTTTTTAAACTTTATAATCATTTAGTTGTAATTTATTTGTTCAAAAAATTGCACACTCTTTACAAACTTATTCGAAGGTTCAAATCAAACTTAAAAGTCCATATGGATTCTAAAATGCTAGTCACAAATGTTTATTCTTAAGTTTGGGGCCAAAAACTTGTAGACGTTATATTGTTTGAATATCAAAGTATTTGATTGGTTCAAATGAAAAACAATTGCTTCTTTTCAATAACAGATGAACACATAATTTTTATTTAGGGACCATTGTACTTTATTCAGTTTGAACTTTAGAATAATTCCTTCACGCTACTGCAAATATGGCTGGAACATTCTATACAGAGTTTTACTGATTATTTAATCCAGTTTATTTTACCGTGTGTAGATATTCTAGAATTAACTAAAAGTAATTTATTGTGCCATTTTTAAATACCTTTTCAATGATCAAATTCAAAGCACTTTTTAGTCAGTATTAAACCTGACAATATAAATTATGCTACAGAAAGTACATTTATTGAAAGTACAGTCAGTGTAAATAAAATCTATTTTATTATATTTCAGTGAAGATAAGTAATTAACATGTGTATTTTAAATTTAAGTGAAAACACAATTTCAAATTCAAATCTATTATCTACATTTTAAGAAAAAATTGTCATTATATGAAAATTGTATTATAAAAAAATATTGTTTTTAATAAAATGTTGATGGCTGTGTTATTTTTCAAAAGAGAAGTGTCTTTTTTTTGTTTGATAATTTTTTTAGGGACAGTTTTGATGTCAAGCGTCTATAATTTACAACTCACTGTTCAGTATACATGGAATGAAGACAATTAAGTAGCATTTTCCGAAAAACTTCGTATAAAAGAAAGATTTAAAAAGACTACACAAATAACATTTATTAAAATGATTTATTTCATAATATAAAGATAAAAATAAAATCAATTCCTTAATCTTATATAATATACAATGAATAAAAATATATTGCATTCCTTTCTTACAATATTTTTTTAATTATTTTATTTAGTTTCTAATTATTAACTATATAATGAAATAAAAAGCAATATACATAATTATAAACAGAATTTGAAAAATCAACAGTTTTTAAATTGGTCTCTAATCCCAATTTTACTATTTATAATAGTAACAATAAAATTGATAATAAACAAAAGATGATAACAAAAATGCAGACTGTTAAAAATTATTGACGTACCAGTCTCTTGGCGCTCGAAGTTAAACTAGAAAAAAAAATATTTTTTTACTTAAAAAGAGTCGCTAAATTTCGTCCTCTTTTTACCAGTTCAAAATGGTAGAGACTGTTAATAATTCAATATTGAATTAACAGATTTATATATAAAAAAGGAAAAACTCATCACTCGAGCATGCTGCCATTTTTTGGGGGAGCTTTAGACCCTTGAAACCTAATCTTAATGCTAGGCAATTCCGTATAATTTTCATATAAATCGTATTTAAATTTATAATACAGTACGCAAACAAAAGATAGCCATGAACTGTCAAAACTTTTATGATAGTCATAATCTTTTGTTTATGTACTACCTTCTTTTTTTTTAATTTTTGTTCTGCGACGAACGCGGATGATTATTACTTGTAAAAGGATTGTAGTAGTTAACTTTGAACCGTAAACGTAAATCATTTATGTTACTGTTCAAAAAGTTTCGGGTCTTGTATACGAGATTACATTGCTTGTGACCTATTTGGCATCATAACAATCATTTATTATTTATCCAAAATACGCTCCACAATTGGAACACCTTCTATTCTTTAGCGCCAGACAACACAATATACCGATCGGGAAGAAGAATATGGCACAGAAAAGTCCCAAGCAAGTATAATCGTCCTCGAGAACTCCGACTCTGCATGCCGGACAAGCGCCTACAATGATGATTTCTTGAGGCATCACGATGTGAGTAGTATGGCCTGCCGTAGAACCGTACGATGGTCCGTAACTGTGAGGTAACGGACTCGTAGGACTGTATGGCTGATACCCCGGTGGAACTGTTTGAACACCTAGAAACTCGTAAAGTGTAAATAAATAATATTTTATGGGAAAATACCCCATTTCATTATCGTTAACCGTTGCGCAATCAAATTATCAGCGGTCACGGTCCACTTCAAATGTTTACGGATAATTAATATAAAACAAAAATCGGCAACACTAATTACCTGATGTCGGTTGGGCATTATACCCTGGTGGAGAATACGGCGGCGGTTTTTCGTATGGTAGAGGTGCTGATGCCGAATTATTCATTTTAACTACACAAAAATAACAAAAACACCCACAAAATTGGACACAATCTCCAAACGTCAATGATACTGCGAAGTTGGCATCGAATGAAATTAATTTTATAAATACGTATTCCCTAAATCGATATAATTACTTGAAAAACCAAACTAAAGTACAGATAAGATTTGTGTTTCGTGCATATTATTTGTTTAAAAGATTATTAAAAAGATTCATTATTTATTTTTAGTTTAAATTACGTTGCATGTAATTAGTTTTAACTGAGGAGTTAGTGTTAGTAGATAATGACCTGAAGATATCCGCAAAGGTGTTATGAAGGGTGTGCGTTGTCAAAATTGAAGTAAAGTGACAAATAAACGATTTTAGTTCGAGTATTATTCTTCATAAATGTTAAAGACTAATTGGCTTAAAAAGAGTTTTCGCAATGTTGTAGAACGATGCGAAATACATAAACAGCCTGCGTGTCGTTTTAAAGTCAAGGATTCTTGTTCATCTGGAATGTGAAAGGCCGTATCGCTTTTCCCTTATAAATAATGTTATTATTGATTTTGTTTAATTCGAACAATGCAAAGTAATTCTAAAACTAAAGAAATGTTTATCGTAAGAGCATTAGAGAAAATTTTAACGGACAAAGATATAAAAAGATCGCACCATTCTCAGTTGAAGAGGGCATGTGAGCTGGCACTAGGTAAGCAAAAATAAATGGTGTTTATTTTTGTTGCGAAATTCGCGCTGGCTCAAAAAAAATCCATTCAGATTTCATTTACAATCATCCGAATAAATAATACAGTGGTCTAAACTTTGAAACGCGTTTAGATTTGTCCGATAAAAAACGTATCCGAAATGTATAGGGACTTTTGGATCATACGTATATGCAATTTTATTTTCTTTTTGCTCCTTGTATGAAAATTAATGTTTTCTATGAATTGCAAATGCTTTTGGGCATTGTTTAGCATGATTTCTATGTGGCTATAATTACAGGATTTTTATATAATTTGCGTTAACATAACCTTATTTATAGATGACATAAAAAAGGAACTTAAAGAGAGTGGAGAAGATTCGAATGAAAATGCGACGTCAGCAGCCTTACCACAACCCAAATTCGCGGGCAATAATAATTCCACTTCAACGGAGAAGTATTTTCTTCCGTTTGAACTTGCCTGTCAAAGTAAATCGTCTCGGATAGTCGTAACGGCTCTCGATTGTCTGCAGAAACTTATAGCGTACGGACATCTGACGGGTACCGATTCGATTTTTTTTAAGATTACGCACTGACGCGGTTATCTGAGCCAATTCAGATTTTTTATTTACAGAAAGCCCCGCTTAACGCGAGAGATACATTCCAATAAGCTCCTGCGCTATACGAAACAGCGCTAAATGAGGTCATGTTAATACGTAGATAATAGGCATAAATGAAACAGAACCGAGAATAAGAAAATTTGTTAGTCTTTTTTGTTGTTTAATTTTGTAATATTTATTGTTAAATACTTTTTTATGACATTAATACAGATTTATTTATTGCTAAGATGAATTTTTGTTCATATAACATCAAATAAAAGTTTGAGTAAAAAGTTATGTTTGTGACGAGGAAGGTTCCTCATTTAACATATTTTAGTTTTTTGTGAAGAAGTCATCTAATGTCGTTTGCCTTTTTCTGTTTCGTTCAGCAAGCTGTTGTCGAAAGCAAGATATTGCATCAATGACACTTTGTCTTACCTTTGAACTTCTGTCAACATTTGAATCATTTTTTATAAACTGATCCATAATTTATGTTATAGTGGCTTTTTTTAGAAACCGCGTAATACTGAAACAGCGTTAGGCGAGGTTTTACTGTATTTTCTAATTGAAAATTCATTTGATACTTCCACCTGGGAATTGAAAGTTTGAAATACACCGTATATTGACGATTAATCTCAACCTCTAACACTATTTTTAACACGGTTTTTTAATAGACAGAAGCTAACTGTATCGTATTTGTAGGCAATGTACCTGATTCGATGGCTTCGGGCAAATTATTGATCAACAGAATCGTTGAGACAATATGTTCGTGCTTTACGGGTCCAAACACAGACGAAGGGGTGCAGCTACAGATAATAAAGGCCTTGCTTACCGTCGTGACAAGTCAGCATGTCGAAGTTCACGAGGCCACCGTATTGCTGGCGGTAATCATTCTATTTATTTTACTAATCATAATCAAGTTGAATAGGGATGTTGACTATTTTTGGGAAAGTGTTTTAAATCGTGCAGAAGTACCTAATATAGCCACAAATATTTATTATTTTTATTTAAATACAACTCAAGCCTTAAAAATCATGTATTTTAAATTCCGTTTCAAATTTCGGTCCAAAACGCCAATACTAGTCGCGTGACGTCACCTGGTCATACCAAAGGAGGCTCAAAAGTTTACACAGGAGCTACCATTTTATAGATGCGTATTCTGTGCTCATAAACGTTAGTAAACTGAGGTGATGAAAAGTTGTTTCGTAGTCGTTGCTATATTTACATGTAATTTGACGTTTTCTATAAACAAATAATAATAAATTACACACTAAATATTAACCAAACAATGAAGTTTTTTGACAGCGACTGAACATATGACGTCATGCGCTCTGATTGGTGTCTGTTGTCACGTGACTTGAGAGTGATTTTATTAGGTTTTGTTTATTAAATATTAATTAAATTCCTTAAAAATAAGGAAAAATATAGTGTTTTTTAGTATTTCTATCATAGAAACTACCACTTAACGTTAAAATTATTTTTTTATTTGAATGCAGTCATCATCCCTATTATAGTAGCCTATGGAAAAACAGATTCTCTTACAGCAATGTGCTAGAGAGAGAGAGACCTGCCTAACGAGCGCACCATGTAATATTTAAGTCATGAATTAGTCTTCTTTTGTCTGAAACAAATGATGAAATGTTGTTTTGTTTCAGGTGAGAACTTGCTACAACATATATCTAGCGAGTAAAAATTTAATAAATCAAACTACGGCAAGAGCAACTTTAACTCAAATGCTAAACGTAATATTTTGTCGCATGGAAAATCAAGCGCTCGAAAGCGGTACCGATTCCGCAGGGGAAGTGTCGTCGATAACCGTAACAGTGTCGCCGTCGACGCCGACTCAACCGTCGATCGAATCCGAAGAACCGTCGGAAAGTTCGGAACACATGATTCGCGATATTCTCGAATCCGTCGTCGACACTGCGATTGAAAATTCGGAAAATTCAAACGATAAAAGTTCTTCGGAACCGACGGATTCTCCGTCGTTACCGAACGACTCGAATAGTGAAAATCAGAACGATCAGAGCAATTCAGAGAGTAGAAAAAAGCAACCAAAAAGTCAAGAATTGCCCGGCAATGCTTTAGTGCGCGCGCATTCGCAAGAAAGTGTTGAAACGGCGAATAGCGAAACCGATGTTACGATTTGTGCGACGGCGAAATTCACGCATATTTTACAAAAAGACGCGTTTCTCGTATTTCGGGCTCTGTGTAAACTGTCAATGAAACCTTTACCCGAAGGCACACCCGATCCGAAATCCCATGAACTCCGATCGAAGATCTTATCGCTTCATTTACTTCTGTCTATATTGCAAAACGCGGGACCGGTTTTCAAATCGAACGAAATGTTCATAACGGCGATCAAACAGTATTTATGCGTCGCCCTTTCGAAGAACGGTGTTAGTTCGGTACCCGAAGTATTCGAATTATCTTTAGCTATATTTTTGGCTCTTCTGAGTAATTTCAAAATGCACTTGAAAATGCAAATCGAAGTATTTTTTAAAGAGATCTTTTTAAATATTTTGGAAACCAGTACGTCTTCGTTCGAGCATAAATGGACCGTTATTCAGGCCTTGACCCGGATTTGCGCCGATGCGCAAAGCGTTGTCGATATCTACGTGAACTACGATTGCGATTTGAGCGCGGAAAATCTGTTCGAGCGACTCGTAAACGACTTGTCTAAGATAGCTCAAGGTCAAGATCTGGGTGCGACTGCCGCGCAGGAGAAAGCGATGCGCGTGCGCGGATTGGAGTGTCTGGTATCGGTACTTAAATGTATGGTCGAATGGAGCCGAGAACTCTACATCAATCCGAATGCAGAAAGCTCGATCGGTGTCAACCGTCACCAGGCCGATACGGTCGACATCGATAGTAGTAAGTTATCGATTCATTCAAAATGTTGACTGGGTTTTGAAGACTAGACTATAAAAATTTCGTATAGATCAGTGGTTCCCAACCTGTAGAAGTTTGCGGACCGCTCAGCCTGAAATTAAATCAATACGGACCCCCCCACGTTATATCCCTTACCAGTTGTAATCAAATTCAAAAGTGTTTTATGGGCAATATATTTTTCAATGATTAGCTAATTGTAAACATAGAGCTATTATGAAAATTTAAGTAGATTGCACCTCAGGCTTTTTACAGCAAACAAATTCTGTCGTCAAAATATTTGGCATTTTGTAGTTCATGAAAGCATGTTGTTTTAAGGTAGTTGTCGTGGTTAAGGCACACCGTCAGAAAATTCTTAATTTTTGTATACTTATTAAGGACATGATAATACAATTACCCTGAAAATTAGAAGTCGATCGACCATAATAACCCGAGATAAATTCAATTAAACATTGGATAATTAACATTGATTGTATACGATCTCTGTAGATCTGAACCAGTTACTTATTTATAAAAAAAGAACTAACTGTCAGAAACTTTCCAAAAACTGACAGTCTTTCAATGCATTTGTTATGAGTTTAAAAAAAATAAGAAAACATTTTTGACCGTCTAATTATTTGTAAATAACGGTTTAAAGTTCAACAATTTATAGAAAAGTATACATATGCATATGAATGCTGTATGGGTTACGTTTCCACGGGTATAGTCTTGCGTACAAATTATGGATCACTTAGCTACAAGCTAGTATACTTTTGTGGCGCGTATAATCTATAACTTTTTGACAATATTGTACCACGACAACTACCTTAAACTCTTAATTTTATTTTAATATTACAGCACGATCGGACGCAGGTGGTACGAGCGCGAGTTTACCGTCGCACGGCGGTTCAAGCAACAGTCTCAACAGTGTGGACAGTGCAGTGGTCTCGACAAACACGGCTACCAGCTCCGGGAATCACAGTGTTCAAATTAATCGGGAAGTACTCGATTCACCGGAACAGCTCGAGGTACTCAAACAACAGAAAGAAGTCTGGCAGACGGGCATCGCTATCTTTAACAGGAAACCTCGAAAAGGGATTCAATTTCTGCAGGTACATCGTGTTGTATTTCGCATTATATTTTCTAGCATTCCAGGACGTCTTCGCCACGCATTTCAAAAACTACTGATTCGATTTGAGTTTTTTTTCACTGTTTAAAAGCCGTTTGACATACAGTAATACCCCGATTTACGCGAATTCGGAGATACGCGGTTTTTCTTGATCATGACATTGAACAAACTGATTCGTTAGACCCAGTTGAATCGGAAAATCAAATGACGATTTCAAACTTAACAGAAGGCCTCAGTTCCTACAATTGAAGAGGGGTTACAAATTTTAGAAAAAATAGAAAAGCGCGTGTCTACTACAAAACGGGAAATAAAAAAGTTACTGGCATGCTACGAGGAAATTTTACTTGAGAAGAAGAAAAACTTCACTCGTCAGGCGACATTGTTAGTACATAATATGAAGCCTTCGACATCAAAATAACTTTGATTGACGTTGTTTTATGCCTACTAATGTAAATTGTTTTAATTATCTATAACATTTTATTAAACATGTTTTCTTTAGACTCTGGTCCCGATTACACAAACTTTATATATACAAGGTTGAACCCCGACTTACGCGAATTCTACTTACACGGCTATCTCTTGGTTCCACCTATCGCGTAAGTCCGGGATATTACTGTACTCGATATCGTCGGCTATATTTATGTTTGATTTTGGAAAAAATATCGATAAAATAGAAGCGTTACATATTTTTGAAACTATTTTTGAGTTAAACATTAATGTGATTTTAGTTGTCGAGCAGTAAAAAAAGTTTGATTCATGTTTAATTTTTTTTTAATGAAAAAAAGGAAAGAGGTTTACTGGGAAATTCGGTGCAAGCTGTCGTACAATGGTTGCATACCGATGATCGGCTGGATAAGACTTTCATCGGAGATTTCCTGGGCGAAAATGATGACTTGGCCAAAGAGGTCATGTACGCTTACATCGATTATCTCAACTTTGCCAAAATGGATCTCGTCGCCGCGTTGCGTTATTTCTTGGAGGGATTTAGGTTCGAATTAATTCATTAAAGTTACATTATAAAGTATATTCTGGTATTTATTATTGAAACTTTTAGACTACCCGGTGAGGCACAGAAAATCGATAGACTAATGGAGAAATTTGCGAGTCGGTATTGCGAATGCAATCCCAATAACGGATTATTTGCAAGCGCCGATACCGCCTACGTCCTCGGATTCAGTATTATAATGTTAACGACCGATCTGCATTCTCCGCAGGTAAATGAAACCTTTCTTTCAAACTTTCATATATACCTTTTTTAACCCAACAGAATATAGTACGTGTCATGGATCTAAAAGGCTCGAAAGTTAGATGCAAATGGAGGCTTGCGTAGGTACAGTTGGTTGAAAAACTACAAACTCGCGCTATATTATTATTTTTAATTTTTCTTTAATCTCAAGGTTTAATTCCTTACATAAAGTCATCCAAAAAATTATTTTTCGTGCTTGTCTATGCAAAACTGTATTAGGCATCTTGATCAATTAACAATCAAAGAAACAACTTAACAATAGCGTACTGGACTGTACTTTATAGCAGGAAAGCGACAAGTGACAAGACAACCAGCGATAACCAATCACCGACGAGCGCACGTTCTGTGCCGGTAACTGGGAGGTGGTGGGAGTCTTCCTTTCCCACAAAACAACCAGGACGGCTCTAAAATATGCATTTGCGACGCTGTTTGTAGACTAACTTCAGAACCTTTTAGAACCGTGGCGAGTATTATACCTTATTGTTTATGTAGGTGAAAAACAAAATGACCAAGGAGCAGTACATAAAAATGAACCGCGGCATAAGCGATAACCAGGACCTCCCGGAGGAATATCTATCTCAGATTTACGACGAGATCTCAGACCATGAAATCAAGATGCGCGACGTGGCGGCCGGCAACACGCGTCCCTCCAAACAGCAAGTCAGCGAACGCAAACGACGCATCTTGTGGAACATGGAAATGGAAGTCATTTCGACTGCGGCGAAAAATCTGATGGAATCTGTGAGCCATGTCCAGGCGCCGTTTACTCAGGCAAAACATCTCGAACACGTCAGGCCTATGTTCAAGGTACTTTTAATTAAATTAATAAAGGTTACTTTTTGAAGTTATACTACTTTGGGCGCGTCTGTTATATTTTTGAGTATTAAGTTAAAAGTCACCGTAAGAAATTTAGTTCTATTAATATTTGTAAAAAAATGATTTAAAATTTCAAATATGTCATCTAAAACCATTAGAAATTATTTAACTTGATGTGGTTAACGCAAAGAAATGAAGACACTTGAAAAAATTTAAATAATATATTTTCAGATGGCGTGGACTCCGTTCCTTGCGGCATTCAGTGTCGGTTTGCAGGATTGCGACGACGGCGAAGTCGCAGGGCTATGCCTCGACGGCATCCGATGTGCCATTCGCGTCGCGTGCATCTTTCACATGACGTTGGAGCGCGACGCGTTCGTGCAAGCCCTGGCACGTTTCACGCTTCTCACCGCCAATCAACCAGTGACCGAAATGAAAGCCAAGAACATCGATACAATAAAAACACTGATTACCGTCGCGCATACTGACGGAAATTATCTCGGCTCGAGCTGGCTCGACATCGTCAAATGCATATCGCAACTCGAATTAGCTCAATTGATCGGCACTGGCGTTCGGCCTCAATATTTGCTCGAACCGGCCGCTCGAGATCATATCGGCGAAACGAGTAGTCAGAGCGTAGTCGTGGCTGTAGATCGCATTTTTACCGGCTCGACGCGACTCGACGGAGACGCAATAGTCGAGTTTGTGAGAGCTTTGTGTCATGTGTCGATCGAGGAACTACAAAATCCGCAACACCCGCGCATGTTCTCGTTACAGAAAATTGTCGAGATAGCTTATTATAACATGGGACGAATCAGGCTCCAGTGGTCGCGCATTTGGCAAGTACTCGGGGAACATTTTAATGCTGTCGGATGCAATCCGAACGAAGATATCGCTTTCTTTGCGGTCGACAGTTTGAGACAACTCTCGATGAAGTTCATTGAAAAAGGAGAGTTTGCGAATTTTAAATTTCAGAAAGATTTCTTACGCCCTTTCGAACATATTATGAAGAAGAATTCTTCGGCGACTATAAGAGACATGGTTGTTAGGTAAGTCAGTTATAGATTTTGTAATTTTGGGAATATGTGGTCGCGGTCCAAGTTTTCAAGCTTAAGGTGGACTTATCCCTAATATAGTAAAATATACTCTTTTATTACTGTTTTTAGAGTTCCGTACCTCAAAAGGAAAAAAACGGAACTCTTATAGGATCACTCGTGTGTCTGTCCGTCCTACTGTTTTAGCCAATTTGCTCCGAACTATTGGACCGATTGAGTTGAAATTTGGTACACATATGTAAGTCGGTGAGCATAAGACGGACGTGTAATGTAAATAAATGAATTTTGAACATGGGGGACATTTTTGGGGAAAAAATTGAGAAATTAAAAAAAAAAATGGCATACTGTACCGTGTGACATATCAAATGAAAGGGCTTGTCGTAAGGGTCTCAAATATATATATTTTTATAATTTTAAAATAAATAGTTTTCAAGTTATATTAGAAAATAGGTGAAAATTTACCCCCCATATCTCCTACTGGACCGATTGAGTTGAAATTTGGTACACACATGTAAATTGGTGACCCAAAAACGGACGTGTAACATAAATAAATAAAGTTTGAACATGGGGGTAATTTTTGGGGAAAAATTAGGAAATTAATTACCAATATTAAAAAAAAAAGTTCTGAAAACATATCAAATGAAAGGGCTTGTAGTAAGGGTCTCAAATATATTTTTTTTATAATTTTAAAATAAATATTTTGAAAAATGTATAATCAGATCCTTTTGATGTTAATAAATTATAAATATTTTAGAGGAATTAGGATCAAAGAAATAAAAGACAAATTATTATTTCACAACGTTTCGTATTAAATTAATACTTCATCAGGTGATCTAAAATAAAATAACAAGACAATTTAACAATCAATAATAAAACAAATAAATAAATATTAAACATACCTTAATTAATTGTCTCAATAACTAAATTTAATTCAATTATCTTGTTATATTATTTTAAAATAATATAACAAGATAATTGAATTAAATTTAGTTATTGAGACAATTAATTAAGGTATGTTTAATATTTATTTATTTGTTTTATTATTGATTGTTAAATTGTCTTGTTATTTTATTTTAGATCACCTGATGAAGTATTAATTTAATACGAAACGTTGTGAAATAATAATTTGTCTTTTATTTCTTTGATCCTAATTCCTCTAAAATATTTATAATTTATTAAAATAAATAGTTTTAAAGTTATTTAAGAAAATAGTTAAATCGACCGTTCCCCCCCCCCACTATCAACGAAACTACTGAGCCTAAAATTTTGAAAAAATAGGGAATGTCGGGTATCACCCATAGTTTACAGGAAAACCTAAACGAAAACCTTAAGTCTTAAAGTACTCACGGAAAACGGAATTATACGGAACTCTCTTCTTGCTGTGATTAAGCATTAAACATTACAAAATTTCAAGAGACATATATTTTCCCTAAAATTGAGTAAAAAAATGTGCAATACGTCAATATTTCTTGACAGCACGTCACGAGATTTCGAGTTACGGGAAGGCAAATTAACATTGTGAAGTTATTTCTTCACAGATTTATGACAAGAATACCGAGAAATTTGACTTGCGCAATAATTTTTTTCAAATTAATTTTTTTCTGTACAAAATTTTGTGTGAAACTTATCCTGATTTTCTAGTTTTTATCTGATTTTAAATCGTTTATTTAGATCAAATAAACTGTAAAAACTTGGATAGAAGTCATATGGGGACAATGGTATATATTTCTAGTTTATTTTGAAGCATTTTAGTATCAAAGCTAGAATAAGATTTTTCATACAAATTAGAGTTTTTCGAATTTACACATATCCTAAGAACTATGCGGGTGAAAAAAGGGAACATATTGAACAGCTGATACTCAGTAATCTAAACGAACGACAAACCATTGTAAAACATACCCGTGGTTAGATTTTCCCATGCATAAAAACTATTCTGTTTATTACATTGTGAAACTATGTATTAATTACTGAGCTATAGATAATTCGGATGCTATTTTTTACAGATGTATTGCCCAAATGGTAAATTCACAGGCGCACAACATTAGATCGGGGTGGAAAAATATTTTTTCGGTATTTCATCTAGCTGCCGGAGACCACGATGAAGCGATTGTTGAAATGGCGTTCCAAACGACAGGAAAAATCATAACAGAACTCTACGAAATGCATTTTCCAGCAATGATCGATTCATTTCAGGATGCAGTGAGGTATTAAAAAATAAAACCCGATAGTTCAGGAGATACCAACAGATGGCAGAGTGTACTTAATAACTGTCTTTGATTTGAACAGATGCCTGTCGGAATTTGCGTGCAACGCGCGATTCCCAGACACGAGCATGGAGGCGATCCGTCTGATGCGAAGCTGCGCTAACACGGTCGCGGCGTCCCCGCAGCTATTTCTCGAACACGCCGCCAGCGCTCCGGACGATCCGTCCACAAGCGCTGCATCGACGGTTCCGGAACACGAACGAGTTTGGGTCAGGGGCTGGTTCCCGCTTTTGTTTTCGTTATCCTGCGTCGTCAGCAGGTATGATATTCAGTGCTTCTGCTGCCATCTATATAATGTCGGTCTTATATATTTAAACGAACAATTCTTGTGTATATATATATTTATTTATATACAGTAGAACCTCAATAAGTTAAACTTCGATATGTTAAAAACGTCTGTAAGTTAAAAAATTTTTGAATTCTCTTCCCTTGAAAGCATAAAACTTCCATTACTTATTAAATCACAAAAACCTCGGTAACTTAAACAAATATTCTGAACATCGTCCTCGATAACTTAAAATAATATTTTGGTGACCTCCATAAGTATTATCAGATGATGTTAATGACAAAATTTTTTCTTGTTTACATAATATAGAAAACATAATTGATATAGAAAATCAAAATAAATATTAAGAGTACTGTGGTTGGAACAATAAAAATAAAAGAATAGTTACTTCTTACCACAACAGATTTATTCAGTGGATGTACATTTTGAGAGCTAAGCTCCCATTTCAGCAAAACACTAAACTAACTAAATACAAGCGAGATAGCTTTGAAAGTATTTACATCTGTCATTTAAATAAATTAAAAAATATTTTTTAATTTATTTAAATGACAGATATTACAAGTTACCGGTATAAACAATAATAATGTGGCAAGGCAAGAATAACTTTGATAATGTTAATATTATGTAGTTGAGCGCTTGAGGAAGCAATAAATAATTGCGAAACGTCGCGTTGAACAAAAAGTATTAACTAATTTACCCGCTCCAACAATTATCCTTTGAATTGTTTGTAATATTTAAGAACAAGGAGCTGATCTTTTCGTAAAAATAAAATTTCTTCCGAGCAAAGCTCGGGCGCCCAAATGTAATTTAATCATCGTATTTTTCAGATGCAAGCTGGACGTTCGGACCCGCGCGCTCACGGTTTTGTTTGAAGTAGTGAAGACGCATGGCGAACAGTTTAAACCTCACTGGTGGCGTGATCTCTTTAACGTTCTGTTCCGGATTTTCGACGTCATGAAACTTCCCGAGAGGCACGCGGAAAAGGCCGAATGGATGACGACCACGTGCAATCATGCGTTGTATGCGATCGTCGATGTGTTCACTCAATACTTCGATATGCTCGGACCTCTCATGCTTGAAGAGCTCTATTCACAATTGCATTGGTGAGAAATATATATTTTTGTAATTAATTTATTAGTTTAGTAAAAAGACTAGACTGTTAATTGAGCGGCTAATTAAGCTAGTTGGCTTCGAGATATGCTTCTTTCCAAAGGGTTTATGAATGAGAAAATCGAGGTAAAACAGCGACTGGATATTTTTAAGTAATTCTGAAAACAACAGTATTTAAAGCCCCTGCTACGGTTGTCTGAGCCAAGAATTAGAATTTAATTTATTGTGTTTAACTAGGTCTGTAGTTATTAGTGTATTTGCCATATGGCAACATACACTATTGGCGTCGGTCGGATGGCGGGACCTAGGGGTCGGACCAAAATTTCTCGACGCACCATTTTTAAAAATGTTTATATATATATGTATATATATATATGTGTGTGTGTGTACGCGCGATAACTTTCGAAAGAGTTAATTGATTTCAACGAAATTTGGGCCACGTATTGAAATTCATCACCGCAAGAAGCCTATTTAAAATGGGCCTAATCGGGCTATTTTAAGGGTAGTTTTTAGGGGTTGAAAACTGTTTTTGGGCCCAAAAATACCGAAAAAATTCTCCGAATCGTTTCAAAATTGAAATTTAACCCTTTGGTAGTGATTAAAAAGTGTCCCCACAATTTTAATAAAATCGGCCCGACAGGACCGGATTTACAAATTTTATGAAAACACTAGTTTGCAGATAGTGACTTATTTATTGAAGGGTGTATTTAATTCGGTGGAGACGTTAGATTGATAATAATATTACAATTAAGAAAAAAATGTTATTTTAAGGGGTGTATTAAGGGGTTAAATTTTTTATTTTGCCCAAAAACAAACTTAATTTCACATAATAAAAGTATAAAACCACACGGCCCTATAAAAGCAAATACACTATATTGTCGGCAGGGTTTTGGCACTGCGACCCGGGTTTTTAGTTTAGTAAAAAGACTAAACTGTTAATTGAAAATATTGAAAATATCATTATTGAAAAATTGAGTGACTAATTAAGCTAGTTGGCTGCGACATCTGCGTTTTACCAAAGGGTTTATGAATGAAAAGACAAAAACATCAGTGACAGGATATTTTTAACCAATTTTTGAAAACTGAACAGTATTTAAAACCCCTGCCACGGTTCTCTGAGTCTAGAATTAGAATTTAATTTATTGTGTTCAAACTAGGTGTGTTCAACAAAATAACGAACAGTTAGCTCGTTCCGGCACAAACTGTCTCGAGAATTTAGTGATTTCGAACGGATTGAAGTTCGACGAATCGACTTGGGAGAAAACGTGTCACTGTATGCTAGATATATTTGAAAGTACAATACCGACCGCTCTTCTGACATGGACGCCGCCCCAGCGACGGTCTTTGGATCTTGAAAAGTTAGCTCCTTCACCAACACCAGAAAGAGGATATGTTTCGCTCGATTATAAAAACGGACCGCAACAAACCCCGACGCAACAGCAAAGGGGCATTCTTAAACGTAGCTCTAGCACTCACACCGATTGGAGTTCTACAAGTTTCGATGGCGAAAATGCTGACGATAACATTTTTCCTGGTAAGTTGAGAACCGTTTTGTTCATAGCTAAGAAAATCGCGAACTTGAATTACATATTTGACGACTGTAAATCGATACATCGGTACATTGATGAAGGTAATTTACAATGTGTTTTTTTTAAAGGATTGTTGATCAAATGTGTCGTGCAACTGGAACTCATTCAAACGATCGATAATATCGTATTCTTCCCTGCCACGTCGCGCAAGGAAGATGCTGAAACGCTAGCTTTAGCTGCGGCCGATGCCATGGGAGGTTCAGCCGGTGCCGGTCCTGACGGTACCGATACTGGAACGCAGCGGGAAGAACAAGGTATTTGATTAATTGAGTTTTTTTCTTTTTTGTCCTTGGTAATTAATATAAAAATGATTTGTCGGGAAAAAGGACTTTTTTTAGTAAACACTTATTTGTTATTAGTAGCGACATTTCGTCCCTTTCTTGGGACTTTTTCAAGCTTTATAACTATTACATATTTTGGTCAAGCAGACATAAGAATTAACATACACATGTAAATAATGTAAATATACATTTTAGTTAACAATTGTTCATTAAAAAGTCTGTAATAATTCCGTTTTTAAAAAATATTTTTACGGTTGATGTTCAAATTATTTTACTTTATTTAAAAAGCTTGAAAAAGTCTCAAGAAAAGGACGAAACATCGCTATTAATAACAAATAAGTGTTTACTAAAAAAGTCCTTTTTCCCGACAAATCATTTTTGTATTTTAACAAAATAAAATTACTTGCAATACTGTTCAATATTTTTATTTATATAAAAGACGTTTCAACCAAGAGTTTTGGTCCTTTTCAATTTTCAAATATAAAATTAAATTACAATTGTTTAAATATTTAATAATTGTAATATTTAAATAATTGTAATTTAATTTTATATTTGAAAATTGAAAAGGACCAAAACTGTTGGTTGAAACGTCTTTTATATAAATAAAAATATTGAACAGTATTGCAAGTAATTTTATTTTGTTAACATATCTATTACTGTTGGTAGAGTCAATATTATTAATCATTTTTGTATTTGATTAATGTTTTGACATCGTCGATGTTTGTAATATGGAGGTCTTTTTAGGATTCCGTACAAAAAACAAAACCTTATACGATCACTCTTGTGTCTGTCTGTCACAGCTTATAGCTGTGTCATCTTTGGGGAGCAAATTAGGAAATTAAAAAATAAGTTTTTATACATTCAGATGTATATTATTTTTTATCAAATCGATTTAAAAGAAATGAACTACAGGGTGATATTCAATTGTTTTGCACAGGCATGTACAGGCTACTGAAGACATCCCATCTGTTACAACTTACCGAATGCCTGAGCGCTTCGCATTCGTTTGCCAAAGCGTTCAACTCAGATTCAGAGCGGAGAGACGCTCTTTGGAGAGCCGGTTTTAAAGGTCAAGCTCGACCGAGTCTCTTAAAGCAAGAAACTCAAAGTCTAGCGTGTCTGCTTCGAATTTTATTCAAAGTAAGCAAAAAAAAAACAATTTGATTGTAAGATAGAAATGTATAAAGTACAAAGATATCGTAAACTATTCGTGGAAATAAAACATTCATTATTATTATTAGATGTATGGCGACGATGCAAGAAGAGACGATTGGGAAGAAATCGAAAGACGGTTAATAACTGTGTGTCGGGGGGCGCTCGAGTATTTCCTAGCGCTCCAAAGCGAAGCGCACCGCGACGCTTGGACTTCACTACTTCTGCTCGTTTTGACGAGATTATTGAAAATGCCAGACGACAGAGTAAGTTTCCCAAAGTTGTTTACAATCGTTAAATGAATAACTATCTCTATGCATAATCTCTATTTTTTTTTTTCATTTCAGTTCGCGAGTCACGTATCGAGTTATTACCCACTCCTGTGCGAAGTGGTTTGTTTCGATTTGAAGGCCGAGCTGCGTTCGGTGCTTCGAAGGGTGTTTCTGCGGATCGGTCCCGTATTTAAAGTGACCGAACCTTGTCGACTGTGATACGTCCGAACCGCGTTACGTTGTGTGTAATTAAGCGATTGACTCGATAAAACTTCTATTATTGGGGGGCCATCTGTAAATTACGTCACACGTTAAGAAGGGGGAGGGGGTCGACGAAGTGTTACATGTCAAAATCTAAAGTACTAAAACACAAAACTTTAACCGTAAACATTTATTCAGTTCTGGGTGTAAAATTGCAAAATACGTGACGTCACACCAAGGAAGGAGAGTCCCACAAATGTAACTACGTGTTACAAGGACGGGGAAGGGGTAAAAAATAATGAATTTCGTGTAACGTAATTTATGGATGGCCTCTTGTTGATATTTTCTTTGTTCTGTTGTTATGTCGCTCGTTTGTTTCAGTTGGTCGCCGTTATCTATGCACGCAATTGTTTCATTATGCATAACCTTAAATTTTATTGTGAGTTCGCCATAATTGTTAAAACTTAACGCACGGTTAAAGTTCAATTTAATACTTAAACAAGCTCGCTTTCTTTCAGTTATTAACATTTTATAACATGCTTATCACCAAATGCCGCGCAATGAAATAAGTGTCTGTTAGAGATAGGTTACCAAGCAGGCTTTGGTGCATGACATTGGCCGTGTTGGTTGGCATTTTTTGCGTCCATTTTTATTTATTGCACATGCGCAATAAATGAAAATGGACGCAAAAATGCCAACGAACACGGCCGTTGTTTGAGACGTGCTGTATATTTTAATAGCAATCAGATTTTGATACATTAAACAAGCGAATGGTATTTTTACTTCAATTGTTTATACTGGGCGCGGAGGATAGATCTTCAAGAAAGTGGGGAAAATAAGGGTTCCTATTCCGACCTTAGGGCTTAGGCCAGGGGTGGCCAACTTTTCTGTATATAAGATCTACTTTTTATCTTAAAAGTGTGTCGGGATCGACTTGTTGTCATAGGCGTAGTCTAAAGGGGGAAGAAGGGGTGTGAAATGCATACTACGTTTATACACTGATTTTCAGTATAAGGTGCATTCCAGCGAGGTATGGGTAGATAAGTGAAATATATGTTTAAAACTATGTTTTATCTTTTAAATCACTTATTAAGTTTTCGAGATAAAGGGCCAAAAAAGTCACGCCCAGGGGATTTAAGAGAACATGGATAATTATTAACAATATTTATTAATTCAAAATAGCTACAAATCGGCCAAAATTGGCCTCGCGATCGACCGGTCGATCGCGATCGACTTGTTGGCCACCCCTGGCTTAGGCCATGGCGAAAATATTGCAGTGTGCTCATTAGGCAGATTTGTCTTTCTAAAAATCGTCCAAAGTGCAAATAATAATAATTGGGTTAACTAACAGTAAACAATACCACACAGCTGTGATTCGTTCATTGAATTATGGATACTGACTCCATGCAGAAGGGTGCAACTAATCACAAAACTCGGGACCTTGTAGCTACAGCGCCGCGCGTAAAATTTTTAGAAACCTTTACCATCATCGATTTTCAGAACACGCAGTTCACTGTTCTATGTGAGATACTGGGTTTCAGTGCGATGCTTTTGTTTGTTACGATGACGAGTTTGTCATTTATTTTTTGTTTTATTTATATTATTCTACCACATTTTATGTTCATTTGTTCACTTTTATATCATATTATTTGTATATAATATGAATTTTTAAAGGCTGTTTTAAAAGATTATGTTTTGTTCCAATTTTTAAAGTAAGAAAACGAGTCAGTGTAAATTCAGAATTTACAATAAAGACAAAACTAGTGGTCGCATAATATTTATATTTTATTGGAAGTAAAAAGCGTACTGTTTATTTTAGAAATACTTAAAAATAAAAACGCAGCGAAATATCTGCGTCTTATAATTTGTTTTAGGTACTTTAAGAATGTGCCTTTTCTATTGTATAGTTATTATAAATTAATAAATAATTTATCAGTCACTATTTTCCATTTTTTAGTAATATTTTGTTTAGTCATTTTGTAGTTTTAAGGTTCTGAACGTGCGTAATGTATAAATTATAAATAAATTATAATAAAAAATATAGTTATTGTTACTATGTATGAATAAATAGAGTTAAAAAAATTACGTAGTATGTTATTAGTGTATTTGCCATATGGCAACATACACTATTGGCATCGGTCGGATGGCGGGACCTAGGTGTCGGACCAAAATTTCTCGACGTTTCATAACCTCCTAAACTCTTTGGCACCATTTTTGAAAATGTTTATATATATATGTATATATATATATATATACGTATATATTATACGTATATATATATATGTATATATATACGTATATATATATGTGTGCAGGCAATAACTTTCGAAAGAGTTAATTGATTTTAACGAAATTTGGCCCACGTGTTGAAATCCATCACCGCAAGAAGCCTATTTAAAATGGGCGTAATCGGGTCATTTTAAAGGTAGTTTTTAGGGGTTGAAAAATGTTTTTGGGCCGCAAAATATCGAAAAAATTCTCAGTATCGTTTCAAAATTGACATTTAACCCTTTAGTAGTAATTAAAAAGTGTCCCTAAAATTTTAATAAAATCGGCCTGACAGGGCCGGACTTACAAATTTTATGAAAACACTAGTTTGCAGATAGTGAATTATTTACTGAAAGTTGTATATAAGTTGGTATAGAGGTTCGATTGATAATAATACTGCGATTAAGAAAAAAAATGTTATTTTAAGGGGTGTATTAAGGAGTCAAATTTTTTATTTTGCCCAAAAACCAACTTAAGTTCGCATAATAAAGCCACACTGCCTGTATAAGCAAATACACTATATTGTCGGCAGGGTTTTGCCACTGCGACCCGGGTTTTTTTCTAAATTCCTGTCTCTCAACTCTTACCTATTAGCGCCGCATTAAGCTTTGTTAAGGGGGTCACCCCGTGTGATGGGTTCAAAGAATCGATTTTTTTTTGTATAAATTGATTCCTTAATATGTATAGAATATGCTGGTAAAGTGATTTTTTCAAATTCGAAGTCGTAAAGATACGGCCGTTAGAACAGGCAGGCGTTCAGAGCGCTGGGTTGAGTAGTGGGGCACTAGGCCTATTGTGACGTGTCGTTTTGGCGCCTGAGACCCTTCAATACAAATATACAGTCATATACCGGGTGTTTTTTTCAAAACTTTTAATGGATTTTTTTGTTAATACACCGGTTGAATAAAAAAAGTTTTAGGCAAAAGTTGTTGGGTTTTGTGGGGGAAATAATTTACACGTAATACAAACCCACTCCCCCACCCCTCGGCAGGGGGTGGGGATAACTTTTGTTTTTTAAATGAAAACCCCCGATTTTTATAACTAAATTAAATTTTAAAGTTGTTCATTTTTACACAAAAAAAAATTTAATCATAAAAATCGAGGGTTTTCATTTAAAAAACAAAAGTTACCCCCTTCCCCTGCCGAGGGGTGGGGGGAGTGGGTTGGTATTACGTGTAAATTATTTCCCCCTCAAAACCCAACAACTTTTGCCTAAAACCTTTTTTGATTCAACCGGTGTATCAACAAAAAAATCCATTCAAAGTTTTGAAAAAACACCCGGTATACATGTATAAAAGGAGATTTCGATGATGAGTTGTTATTTCAAACCAGGCATCGCAGATTGATGGTAAGTGACGATTTTCATAGCTTAAACCGTACTTGAAACGCGTTTTTCTCAAAACTGTGTTTTTCGAGCTTATCTCCAAGATATCTCAAGAACGCTTTGACCGATTCACTTGAATTTTATAGGGAAGACTCAGCACATATAGAGCCACCGCGTGAACTAGAGTCATTAATAAATTCCAAGTATTTCTATTTTTTTCGTAACGAGATAATGAAAAAAAATCAAAAAATTTGAAACTTTTTTTAAAGTTTGTCAAAAATTCAATTTTCAAATAATTCTAGTTCATGCGGTGCATACAGGCTTACAAGTTAAAATAGCGTTGGTGTTTTTAATTTCAGATTACCCAATCAGCCGAAATCATGGAGACCATGAGTACACTTTTTTTTGAGGCGGGTGTCTTCAGACTGGTACAACTCACGATCCAGACAAGATTTTTAGCTGAAAATTTATGTGTGTACTTTCGAAATACTAATAAACAAATAGTCAATAATTGAAAGTTCTATCTTTTTATTTGTCGTCAAAAAAAATTCCTAAAAAATGCCTTAAAAACCGGGCGTCACATGGGGTGACCCCCTTAAGACAATCGAAATCTCGGGAGACCTCGTAAATAATCTACTAATAATAAATACAATTCCGGGTATTAGTGCGGTAAATAGCGGTAGGTAAAAAAAATAGTTGTTACTCAGCTAGCGTAGACATGGCGAGTATTTATAAATTATTTTTTTTTATATAAACGCGTTCAGCAACAAAGATGAAACACGCGGGTGAGAGAACAAACATATACTAATACAAATCTGATACTAAATGAATTGGAACTAAGTAGGCCGTAGGGTGAATATGTACATTAAAAAATGTGTATACATATAACCAATTCAAATTGTTGATCAGTTTGTTGATCAATGATGGAAAAAAATTAAAAAAAGATTGGTCATAGCGAATTATCAAATTGTAATAAAATAAAACGTATTTTTTTAAACTTTAGAATTTCGATTTGAATCAGCGTTGCTCGACGTCCCGGTTTTGTCGGGACGTCCCGATATAGCTACAATTATACATGGCTTGAATTCAACAAAATCAACGGACATATATGGATTAAATGTTGAAATCGTAAAACTCAATGCAACTTTACTTACTAATCCTTTAACCATAATTGTCAATGACTGTTTAAGTAATGGTATATTTCCGAACAAATTAAAATTGGCAAAAGTTGTTCCGATTTTGAAAAAAGGAAATATCAGTGAACCTGGTAACTATCAACCTGTAGCAGTGCTACCTATATTTTCTAAAATTTTTGAAAAAGTAATCTTTAATCAAATAACAACATTTTTTGAAGCAAATAATCTCTTTAATAAAACGCAATTCGGATTTCGTAGTAAACTATCAACAACTGATGCAATTTTGACTGTTGTTAAAAGCATTATAAATCTTCTTGAAGATAAGAAATCAGCCATGGGAATATTCATTGACTTAAGTAAGGCATTTGACTGTGTATCCCGCAAAATAATATTAGATAAATTAGAATTTTATGGTTGTAGGGGTGTGTCACTGGCACTTATAAAAAATTATCTAGAGGATAGACAACAACTTGTATGTGTAAATGGTAACAAGAGTGCGTTGGAACATATATCTAGAGGAGTGCCACAAGGAAGCATTCTAGGCCCCCTACTGTTCGTTATTTTCATTAACGATCTTCCTGTTAATGTGTCTTGTCCTACCGTACTGTATGCAGACGATACAACTTTTATTAAATCTATAAAAACTACCCTTGACGACGGCTACAAACGAGTTATGAAGGAAGCTGATGCTTGGTTTATTGCTAATTTGCTACAAATGAATACAGACAAAACAATGAAGCTTCAATTCTCTTACAACTAAAAGCAAAACAGTATAAAATCTCTAGGTATATATTTGGACGCATTATTGTCATGGAATGATCATGTCAGTCACATATGCAAAAAGCTCTCTAAATCTTTGTTTGCTATAAGGAAAATTAATACAACCGTTGGTACTGAAGCTGCCAAGGTAGCATATTACGCATTATTCCATAGTCACATTAGCTATGGTTTGGTGGTCTGGGGTAACTCCTCGTCGTGCTTAGATATTTTTATATTACAGAAAAAGGCTGTTAGAATCATCACAAAAGCTAGTTATAATGAGCACTGTAGGCCACTTTTTATAAAATTAAATATATTATCATTTCCATCATTAGTGGTATATAAAAATCTAGTCTATGTGAAAGAACACATTCGGGAGTATTATACTCAAAATAACTATCATTCATACAGTACACGCAATAATAATATAATTTCCATACCTAGTCATAGATTAGCAGTATCAGATAAATATCTAAGCGCGACGAGGTGGTACAACAAACTACCGGACAATATTAAAAATCTTGGTAGTGACACCTTCAAAAAGACTCTAAAAAATATCCTCATAAAAGAGTGTTTATACAACCCCAATGATTTTTTTAAAATTGATTTTAAAAAATATGTTTTATAACATTTTTATGTGTATCTTGACGCTATTTAAACTGTTGTACAGTATGTAAATAAAGAACTATATTATTATTATTATTATTTAGCCCAAAATTAAATGTCCCGCTCGGGACAAACTCATTCCCGCTTTTCGGGGATTAGTCAACTACCTGACTACAGGGTAAACCAGACAGTTATTGTTATTACTATAGTAAAGTAACGTATTTTCATTAAAATACATTTTCTATGGTTATCTATTGTCATGTAAACTTAATTTGAAACTCAAATAAATGGATAAGTATTTAAAAACTACTGATTATATACGTTTCTTAACCCCCGACGCAAAAACAGGGGTGTTATAAGTTTAACTGCTAAGTGTGTGTGTCTGTGGCACTGTAGCTCTTAAACGGGTGAACCGATTTGGATGCGGTTTTCTAGCGGTGGTTCTTAGACATGTTTTATCAAAATCGGTTCAGCCGTTTCAAGGTCATCAGCTCTTTTCGTAGCTGCGGTAGGGATTTTAGACGCATAACGGGTATTTTGTTTGTAACTAAGTTTAAAATAAAAATTAAATAAACAATTAAAAAAAACCCTAACACAAAAAAAACCTATAAAAAGTTATAAAATAAAATTTCTGGGCCTGATCTTTTAACGTTAATATTTAAATATATAAATAGTAATATTTTGCAATTCAAGTGTCGTCGAGTCGGGGGACCGCTAAATAAATAAAATAAAAAACAGAATACAAATAAGCTTGGTAATGAAATAAAAAAATATGCAATTTTAATATAAGTACTCTATCTAGGCGACGACGTTTGATTCACAAAATATTACTAATTAAATATTAAAGTTAAAGGACTAGGTCCAGAAATTTTATTTTTTAACTTTTTATGCGTTTATTTGTGTCGGGGGTTTTTTAAATTGTTAATTTAATTTTTTTAGTATGTCCGCTTTCGACAAAAGAATCCCGTTTTTTTTCTCAAAAGGTTTCAAAATCTCGCTTTGCCCGAAAGAAAATCTGGCAACCCTGATGTGAATACCCCTCGCTGTCTCCCTGTTAGTATTAAAAATATCCTGGGATTTTGAGATCCTTAACACTGATAGGTACACTAAACTAAGTTCATAGTGTCGATGAGGTCACCAGTTATTATAGCAATATTTTTGCACAGGTGAAGTTCATTTGTTTAGAAATTCACGTTTGCTATCAATCAGTATTATCAAAGCACTCAACCTTTAACTACCTGATAACAACTGATAAAAGTGATCATCCGATTGTCCAATTTTGATTTGTTTTATTAATTGTTGCGCGTGTGTTTGAATGCCAATGGCACTATTTTTATAAGATTGTTTCATTTGCAAATATTTTCAAAACAGTACATTATCTTGACACAATCAATTTCGTATGATGTGTTCTTGAACTAGTATAATAATTAATTTAGATATCTGTATCATTAAACAAAAAGAGAATCAGTTAATTTTTTTTATCTTGCAGGCGTTCTTTTTTTACACGTCATTTTTGATAGTAAATAAATGAAACAATTGCACAACAAAACTTAAAAGCTTCTATATAATTTTTAGCTTCTGTAATTAAATACTTAATTAGATTCCAGAGCACTATCGTAGAGACATTTAGAAATTTAGATTTAAGAATGTCATTTGTTTTTGGCTAAATGAAGATCTCCATTTAGTTGAAAACAATTTAACGCTGATATAAAAACTAAGTAACATATTATGATCGATGTAACCCATGATCAATTAATTCGTACCAGCAAGTCTGGTTGCCTGGCTTTAATATATTACATGATATTTCATAGAAATCTTCGGAATTTCTTGCGCCAATTTATATTTTCAATAATGTATATGCCTTACTAGCGGCCAGGTCCCAAACTTAAAGTAAAAGTTACTAGATTAGAACCCGACAGAAAGAATTGGCAGGTAAAATCGACGATATTAAATATATATCCAACTTTCTTTTTGTTCAACAACGATTTTAAAATCAATGTTTATCATTGAATTTTTCTGTCATTAAAATTGTTTTTTAAATATGCATGGATTTGCGATATAAGTACTGATAAACAAGTTAAAACACACTATTTTTTTACTAAAGGTTAATCGCCTTCAATAATAATTAATCCACCAGCAACGATAAGACCGAAACGTTTTAATAAAAAAGAGACCTTTGCACTGATTGTTATATTTTAAAGGAAACTGATTTTTGACCAAATGTTTTTATGAAAATGGTCGTACTTGCCTTTTTTGTCCCGAATTCAATTTTTTTTTTTAAAGTTTGTACTTTAGTTTAAAAAATATCTTAAGCATTTCTCAAACAATATCTGAAATGACTTTCGTATTTTTTAATAATAATTTTGTTTTGTTTTTTGTTAATAATTGTGTGCTGATTGAGTTACCTGGGAGCAAAATTTACTAAATAGGCTAAGCAGAGTCTATAGGGCACAAAAATACTGACGGTCAAAAGTGATTCCTATAAAAGACAGCGTACATCTGCACCAAAATTTGCTGGTTTGTGCCGTTTAGTGTGCGACATCGTGTAGGCTGCAGGTTTGTGCCGTGCAAGGTTTATACTTGACAAATGCGCGCGGTCTTTTGAGTTCCTTTTTTTTATTTGAGGTATGAAACTCTAAAAACAATACATTTCCCAAAAAATATACAAGCGCAGTCGTTTAAAAAAATAGAGAACGGTGGTAAATAAAATTAATACTGCCCTGATAAGTTTATTGTCTCTATATTATTAATTATTACTTTGACACTAAATTTAAGACGAATTGTTTTCAATCTGAAACTATTTTATCAAGATACATTTTAGTGATATCTTCTTATATAAAAGTGTTCATTGTTCATAGAATTTTTATCAGTTTTTTACATTGAGGACTACATTAATCATGTTTAAACTATTTTTATTAGCACTGGGTGCTGTGGCAGGTAAGTTAAACAAATTTCCAATAAAAATCAACTTTAAATTATTCCTTGATACACTTTGCAAGCTGTTTTTCATTTAATATCAAAAAGAGTATCAAAATTGTATTATTGTTTCGTATGTTTGATTTTAGATTTATAAAACAATCTAAATTAATTGTTGATATTTATTTACTAAATTACAATTATTTTTTCTAGTCCTGAGTGCCCCGACAGAAGTTGAAAACAATGCGGAAGAAATCAGATTTCAAGGCTCCAACGGAGAATGGATAACCATTCCGTTGGTCCCAATCGATGTGGATGCAGATGATGATGAAAACGAACCCAGATTTTCAGCAGAGAAGCACGTAATTCCAAGTTTATATAACAACGAAAGTCCTGACATTTCTTACGATCTAACTCCTTCAAACAGTAAAGCGGCACCACTCAACGGTAACTACCCCGTCAAGGTAAGTTATCATTGATTCTTTTCCCCAATCATTCCAACCATACTCTTAGATAGGATCCCAATAGAATTCACTCAAAGAAGTATGGAATGTATATTCTATTCTTACTTTTCTGAGTTCAATGAATCCCAGTACAGGAAAACCTCGCTTAACACTGTTTCTGTATTACGCGGTTTCTAAGAAGAAAAGTTTAGCCACTATAACATAAATTATGGTAGAAGTTCAAAGGCAAGACGAAGTGTCACTGATGCAATATCTTGCTATTGACAACAACTTGCTGAGCGAAACAAACATTAGATGACTTCTTCACAAAAAATAAAATACGTCAAATGAGGAACCTTCCTCATCACAAAACATACCTTCTTACTCGAACTTTTATTTGTTTTTCATAAATGTTTCATGAAAAAAAAACCGATATTAGCAATAAATAAATCAATAATTAATGTGATAAAAAACTATTTAAGAATAAATGTTACAAAATTAAACAAAAAAAAAAACCTAACAATTTTTTTAAATCTAGGTTGTTTCACTTATGCCTATTATTTACGTATTAAGATGGCCTCGTTTAGCGCTGTTTCGTATAGCGCAGGAACTTATTGGAACGTATCTCACGCGTTAATCGGGGTCTTACTGAAGAAATCGATAAGTCTTTCTTTTAAAATTTCAAACAAACCATGAATGAAAAAAACACGGGAAGAAATAGCAGACTGATGTAACTGTAGGGTTTATTTTTTACATTTAAAGTTTAGTTTTTACAATAATAATAATTAAATTATCGTGAGCTGCTTTCTAAGTCTCAAAGTTTCAAGCGTATGTTATTTTTTACAATAGGTGATTCTGCACGGTTGGCTCGAAAACGGTGACAAAAACTGGGTGCTCCGCATGAAAGACAAGTTTCTGATCAGTGGTAAATATAATGTGATAGCCGTCGACTGGAGTACTCATGCTCTCATGGAATACACTATATCCGCCAGAAAAACAAAGAAGGTCGGAAACTACTTGGGTGAAGTTCTTGCTTCACTGATTGAAAATCACGATATTAGTCCCAAAGACATTCACATTGCCGGACATTCGTTGGGTGCACACGCTGCTGGATTCGCTGCTAAAAAAGTTTTTGAACTGACTGGTCAGAAAATCGGTAAGAAAATATCAGAATTATCTTTATATAGTTCAGGACTATAGGCAAAGCATCGATCCTAAGTGCTTGAAGCACTTATTTAAGAGTCTAAAGCATCAAGGGATAATCGCTTATATTTTGAAAAAAGCTTAAAAGCATCGAGCACTTACTAAAGTGCTTTAAAGCCATCAAGCACTAAGGATTTCAAAGTAACTTCTTAAATCTTAACTGCCAACATTAAGCTTTGAAACAAATTTTGGACATGAATAATACTTCTAATTGATGAGGATGTTTGGACTTAAGACGAATTATGTTTTATTAAACTTTGAAAGTGCTAATTAAGTATTATAAGTGCTTAAAGCAGTATTATAAGCACTCAGAAGCTCTGAGACAGGGTATTGATTATTTCTTTAAATTTCAGGACGCATCTCAGGCCTCGACCCGGCAGGTCCTCTTTTCGAAGTTCCATTTTTGGTGAAGGAAACTAAACGCTTGCACATCGATGACGCCGATTTTGTTGATATTATCCATACTTGCGGAGGTCTGCTCGCGCTTGGATTTAAAAATTCATTAGGCGATGCTGACTTTTATCCCAATGGAGGATCGAATCAAAGAGGATGTGTTCTCACTCAGCGTAAGTCCAGTAATTTATCCGGTGCTACATTTTGCCCACGGCTTCGTTCGCGTTATTAGTGTATTTGCCATATGGCAACATACACTATTGGCGTCGGTCGGATGGCAGGACCTAGGGGTCGGACCAAAATTTCTCGACGTTTCATAACCTCCTAAACACTTTGGCACCATTTTTAAAAATGTTTATATATATATATATATATATATATATACGTATATATATATATATACGTATATATATATATATATTTATATATATATATATATATATATATATATATATGTGTGTGCGGGCAATAACTTTCGAAGGAGTTAATTGATTTCAACTAAATTTGGATCACGTGTTTAAATCCATCATCGCAAGAAGCCTATTTAAAATAGGCCCAATCTGACTATTTTAAGGGTAGTTTTTAGGGGTTGCAAAATGTTTTTGGGCCCCAAAATACCGAAAAAATTCTCCGAATCGTTTCAAAATTGAAATTTAACCCTCTGGTAGTAATTAAAAAGTGTCCCTAAAATTTTAATAAAATCGATCCTACAGGACCGGATTTAAAAATTTTAAGAAAGACTAGTTTGCAGATTGTGAATTATTTACTGAAAGGTGTATATAACTTGGTATAGAGGTTCGGTTGATAATAATATTGCAATTAAGAAAAAAAAGTGTTATTTTAAGGGGTGTATTAAGGAGTCAAATTTTTTATTTTGCTCAAAAACCGAGTTAAATTAACCAACTAAGTTCGCATAATAAAGCCACACTCGCTGTATTAGCAAATACACTATATTGTCGGCAGGGTTTCGGCACTGCGACCCGGGTTTTTATCTATTTTTACCCGATTGCCAAGTAGGGTTATGTTTTTTAAAAACACAATTAGCAGCAGATGTTTCGTTACTATATTTTATATCTATTTAGAGTTGATTTATAATTTAATCAAACGTTTTTCAGAAATCTGTGACCATGCCAGATCTTATCAATACTTTACCGAATCGATCAATTCAGACAACTTCGTTGCTAGAGCGTGTCCATCTTGGAAGAAATACAAGAAAGGCAAATGTGATGGAAACGAACAACAAATAATGGGTCTCTTCACTTCTCCCGAAGCTAAAGGAGATTATTATCTGGCAACTAACAGAAAGAGTCCGTTCGGAATTGGATATTAAACTGTATTTTTTTGTAAATCATGTACATAATTCGTAAATAAATGCATTAAGAAAATATATACTTCTTTACCAAATCATAATTTTCATACATCTTTAAAGTTCAATTCCAGATATATGTTATAATAGAAAACAGGATCACGGATAATTGAAATAATGAAAATAAATCAATTGATTGCAACGTTTCGTCTTTTCTTTAATTAAGACTTTTTCAAGCTCTCAATATGCTTAAACGATAGTTAAACTATGATATAATATACAATATGGCATTACAAAAACAATTATTAAAATTAAAAATTAAATTTTTAATAATTGTTTTTGTAATGCCAAATTGTATATTATATCATAGTTTAACTATCGTTTAAGCATATTGAGAGCTTGAAAAAGTCTTAATTAAAGAAAAGACGAAACGTTGCAATCAATGAGTGTTTAAATTGATTTATTTTCATTATTCCAATTACCCGTGATACTGTTTTCTATAATTTTCATATATACAACTTCTGGTCTTATGGACCAAATGAAATTAGATTGGAGGCTTGAGAAGAATTCATCGTGTAGCCATGCTGCTTTTCTATGGCTCCTCTATTACAAGTCCTCAATTTTCAGCGTTTAATCTCACTGCCGTAAAAGTATCAAATGTATTTTCAAGTTATTATTAAAAAATATATAGATTGAAAATAATAAAATAGAATTTATACTGAAAGAAATAAGACTATTTGAAGTTAAAATCTTAATCTCCTTAATTAGTAATATTTCAAATATCTAAATGGAAATCCACAAAAGCTCGATTAACATCCTTCACAAGGCCGTTCTAGGTCATTTGAGAGCCATAAGCTAACAACATCAGGCGCCCTGCGATTCTTGTAATGACTGAAATGATTTTATTTGTACAAAAATATTATCTTCCATTTATTAAACCGAATATATAGCTTTTTTAAAGGAATGCTTTGGAAACAGTTGTTGAGAGAAAGAGAAGCTTAAGTTACTGTTTATAACATCAGTTATCTGCCAGCGAAAATCCCTGCAAAATCGGTCCAGCCGTTTCGGAGATTAGCCGGAACAAAAAGACAGACAAAAACTTTAAAATTTGTTTTTTGATATAAGTACCGTACACAAGGGCGTCGCCAGCCTTTGAGCCAGAGGGGGGCAGAAGGATGAGAAAAAAACAAAAATTTCAGATTTTTGAGGGTTAAGATATTAAATATTAACACATTTATTGGATCCTTAAATTTGATTTTAGATTCAGAGTGATTCTGCTGAACGCTACATTTTATTACTTACTTATTCTGTAACATTAGGCAGGAAAACTTATAACTTAAAAAAAACCTCTAGGGAGGGGCAGCTGCCCCTACCTGCCCCTCCTTGGCGACGCCCTTGACCGTACATACTTTCATATGCATTTTGTAAAAAGTTGTTATTTTGACATTAGAATATTCAATTTTATTTATATGTATAGATTAGAGACGCTCAACAACTAAGGTCATCAGCGACTATTGTATGAACAGTAAATTGAAAATACAGTAAGACCCCGCTTAACGTGGGAAATACGTTCCAATAAATTCCTGCGCTATATGAAACAGTGCTAAACGAAGTCATTTTAATATGTAGATATTAGACATAAGTGAAACAGAACCTACACAAAAGTCTATATCTACTAGTATAAGCGTGTTTTTTTTTTTTGTTTTTTTTTTCAAGAAATAAGGGTTAAGAGATTTTACGATAATCTGAAATCTAGTTATCAACTTTTCATATCACTTGGACTTTAGTTTTACAGTATGGTTTTTGCGGATAACAGCATGGTTAAAGAAACAGATAGTCTTATAGACGCATTACAGTCCATTGGGTACTTTTTCACGTTTCAAACGTGTGCCGTTGATACTATCAAAATACTATGTATATTTATAAATTTGTACTTTACTGCGAATATTTTCAAAACAAAGTTATCATATTTATCATGCGTTCAGATAACGATCTATAATAAAACGTGGGATGCCTTGAACGTGAAATAAACAAAAATCATCATTAACATTCCTTTTTTTTTTGGAAAAAAGGGCATCTCTACTTATTATTAGTGTATTTGCCATATGGCAACATACAGTATTGGCATCGGTCGGATGGCGGGACCTAGGGGTCGGACCAAAATTTCTCGACGTTTCATAACCTCCTAAACACTTTGGCGCCATTTTTAAAAATGTTTATATATATATATATATATATAATATATATATATAATATATATATATATATATATATTTATATATATATATATATTTATATATATATATATTTATATATATATATATATATATATATATATATTTATATATATATATAGGTATATATGTGTACGGGCAATAACTTTCGAAAGAGTTAATTGATTTTAACGAAATTTGGCACGCATGTTGGAATCCATCACCGCACGAAGCCTATTTAAAATGGGCCCAATCGAATCATTTTAAGGGTGGTTTTTAGGGGTTGAAAAAAGTTTTTGGGCCCAAAAATACCGAAAAAATTCGCAGAATCGTTTCAAAATTGAAATTTACTCTTTTAGCAGCAATTAAAATGTGCTCCCGAAATTTGAAAAAAATCGGCCCGCCAGGACCGGATTTACAAATTTTATGAAAACACTAGTTTACTGAAAGATGTATTTAATTTGGTGTAGATGTTCGATGATAGTAATCTTGCATTTAAGACAAAAACTGTTAATTTAAGGGGTGTTACGGGGTGTATTAAGGGGTTACATTTTTTATTTTGACCAAAAAAAAACTTAAATTCATGTACTTGTATTAGCAAATACACTATATTGTCGGCAGGGTTTGGGCACTGCGACCCGGTTTTTTTTTTAAATATAACGCCTCTGGTTTGTCTGTCCGTTTATACGCTTATAACTCAAGAGCGAAAGATCCGATTTATATGATTTTTTTTAAATTCTAAATAGAGCATGATATATTATCATTATTAATAGAAAACAGTATCACGGGTAATTGGAATAATGAAAATAAATCAATTTAAACACTCATTGATTGCAACGTTTCGTCTTTTCTTTAATTAAGACTTTTTCAAGCTCTCAATATGCTTAAATGATAGTAAAACTATGATATAATATTCAATTTGGCATTACAAAAGACAATTATAAAAATTGAAAATTGTAGAAAATAAATTGTTTTCTGTTATAACATATATCTGGAATTGAACTTTAAAGATGAATTATCATTATTTTTTCGCGCGTGCTTGTTTTTGAATTTTTGGCACCACGACAATGTTCCAGTCCACACCGTCTTCGTTGTTACCCTCTATCTGGCTATGATAGGTGGTTGCAACCTTGCCACAACCACGATGTGAACCCGGCAGATTTTTTCCTATTCCCAAAGCTCGAGAGAAGCCTGAAGGGACACCGTTTCGAAGATGTTGACCGATTGACTCCAAAATCTAATCAGATCTTCTAAAAAAATCCTCTGCCGAATGCCGCAAACCCGATCTTAAACGGTTGATTCGTTTTAAAGGTATCGTACGACAAAAAATTGTTTACATACGCACATGCAGACGTCAGTTCAAAAATTGTCAGAAGTGCTTCTTAGAGGCCTCAAAATCTCGAGATCTGAAGAAAACTCGATATTCAAAAATCAGACCGAAGCCAGTAGCGAAAAGTTAAAAATAATTAAAGTGTTCAATTAATGGCATTTCAAATCTACGTCACTGGTCGATAAAATAGCGAGTGATTGAAGATTATGAATGAATTTGCAAAAATGAGAGATTTTTACAGGGAAATACCGTAGGTACCAAAAGTACCTGAAGATAAAGAATGTCACCCGATTTATTGGAACTTTGCACAGATTTACTGTGAAAGAAATTGAAAAGTACAAATCTATTTGCGTACATTCCAGGGGTCCAATGAAAAAAAATGTTATTCGTAAGTTTAAAAAAAAAATGTTGGCAAATTTTACTGATAATATTTTTTTGATAATGATTGATGTCTTCAAGTGAATTCATTGTTTGTGGGACTCTGACGTACATAAATATTGCAAATTTTAATTGTCATTTGAAACAGGGTTGTTCAATTGTTGATTCTTCGTTAAAATTTAAATATTTAAATGGACTAACTTAGGTATTTTCTGCATAATAATAATTTTTGAAAATGTAGGACGCTGCGACAGAGAAACCTAACGATTTTTAATATCGCACTAAAATTTTGATTTTGTAAATCATTTTATTTTTCCCTCTTACTGGCGCTAATTATAACAAAAAAAAAACGAAAACGTTCCGTATCGTTTGGTGGAGAAAAAAAACAGAATTTTAAGTACCTACTAACGGCTAGGCTGGAAGGTTTTCGTGTGACGAATATTTTTTTACGATGTAAATAATAAAGTTGCCCAAGAAAGTGATTACAAAAAGGTAATATAATATGATTGAATTACAGCCCTGTAAAAATAATTAATATTATGATGAAAATCAAATTTCATTGTTTTTATTTTTGGCATTATTTTATCACGATAAAAGGAAAATCTCAGATTTTTTCATTTGTATAAAAACGTAAAAATCTCGTATCGTTTTATCAGTTTACTTTTGACTAACAAATAATATTTCTCAAAACATAATTACTATTTACTAACAAGTTTAAAAAAATGATTAAACATATACTTTTATTAGCATTGTTTGCTTTAAGCGGTAAGTTTTTAGAACTTTTTTTTGTGATCAACAATTTCGCGCTTTGTTCAATGTTGTAATTTTAATTTTCAAAAATACTTTAAATTTACACATATATATTATAATTTGCACTGATTTTTCACTCGGCACGTGGTAGAACATGATTAATAATAACAAGTAATTAAAAAACACTTGCAAATTCTACAAATAATTCTTTATTCCTCGACGATCGTTTCGGACAATAAGTCCATCCTCAGGAATACAAAAACTTATACTATATAAGTTTTTGTACTCCTGAGGATGGACTTATTGTCCGAAACGATCGTCGAGAAATAAAGAATTATTTGTAGAATTTTCAAGTGTTTTTTAATTACTTGTTACATATATATTATTTTTAGCAAACGGCGCACCAACTCAAGAAGGGGACAGTGAAACCGAAATCAGGTTCCAAAACTCTGATGGTGAATGGATAACCATCCCGTTAGTTCCGATAGATGTTGACGCCGATGATGATGACTCAGAACCCAGATTCTCGGCCGAGAAACATGTCATCCCGAGTCTTTTTACCAACGAAAGTCCAAACATTTCATTTGATCTAACGCCGTCCAATAGCAAAGGAGCGCCTGTCAATCCTGATTATCCAGTTAAAGTAAGTAAAGCAGTGTCTAGTACCGAGCACAGCTGATTCCGGTTAATGAGAATTATTAAATATCGTTAAAAAAACAGTCGTGATTGATGAAACATCAACAGTCGATGACCTTGAATTAAAATATTACTTCTTGCAACAGGTAATTCTTCACGGATGGACTGAGAACGGGGACAAAAAATGGGTACTGAAAATGAAAGACGACTTTCTGAGAAGCGGTCAATACAACGTAATAGCCGTCGATTGGAGTACCCACTCTCACTTAGAATACTCCATATCTGCCAAGAAAACTAAGAAAGTTGGAAACTACGTGGGCGAAGTACTTGTTTCACTGATCGAAAATCACGAAATCGACCCCAAAGACATTCACATCGCTGGGCATTCTTTGGGAGCACACGCCGCTGGATTTGCTGCCAAGAAGATCTTAGAGCTCACTGGAAGTAAAATTGGTACGAAAACCATTCGTAAACATTTTCTATCGTGACTGTTTTAACGCTTAAGACTGTCGGAACGCTCTGAATTTAAACCAAAAATAGAGCTTCAGCTGTCAACTGATTGTAGATTTATTCGTCAACATTCTGCAAAAAATTTTCTCTATAAGGAAGATAAAGGACAAATCTAGGTCTCTAATGGACTACTTTTGTAATTTATGTACGATTTACTAGAAAAAAGTTGGCATTAATTGTGCCAAAAAAACACACGTTTGCAATGTCACACTACGACCTTATTCGTACTTATTTCACAAAACTGTTCCATCACAAACCTAAAGTGACTCTTTCTTTTTCGAAAAAGTTTTTTAAATCTTCAAAATATTTCCAAAAATTAGAGTAATCAATTGACAGCGGCACCCTTGCAATAACATTTTTTAGCCTCGTAGTTGGCACCAGACAAAAATTGAAACGTGCGGATGATTTGAGCGAGACAGAGCTAAAGAAGGTCACACCCACAATATGTCTTTTTCCTACCTCGCCTCTTACCGCTGGGTCTCAGCACAAACTGTGTGAAAGTGATCCAACACTGTTAACAGCCTCGCCCATATTTAAAGCAAAATAATAAAAAGTCAATCTGTCATGTTTAGAGTCGAATCTTGTATCTATAAGATTCATAATTATGAATTATTTTTTGTTTCAGGGCGTATCTCAGGTCTTGACCCGGCAGGTCCTCTTTTCGAAGTTCCATTTTTGGTGAAGGAAACTAAACGCTTGCACATCGATGACGCCGATTTTGTTGATATTATCCATACTTGCGGAGGTCTGCTCGCGCTTGGATTTAAAAATTCACTAGGTGATGCTGACTTTTATCCCAATGGAGGATCCGATCAAAATGGATGTATTCTTACCCAACGTAAGTTATTACATCAAATATCTTTGAAACGTTTTACTTAAGCATAGCTGTTGTTTAAATGACATTTCCGCGGTTTGTCTATCGCACATCTTCAATTTTTAGATTCTAATTTTAAAAAAATTATAAAAAAGATATATATTTGAAACCCTTACTACAAACCCTTTTATTTTATATGTAACACGGTACAATTTGCAAAACTTTTATTTTTTTTATTTCCTAATTTGCCCCCCAAACACGACCCTCATTGTCAAAATTCATTTATTTACGTTATGCGTCCGTGTTTGGGTCACATAAATTCATATATGTGTACCAATTCCAACTTAATCGGTCCAGTAGATTCGGAGCAAATTGGCTGTGACTGACGGACGGACAGACACACGAGTGATCCTATAAGGGTTCCGTTTTTTCGGACGTGCGGAACCCTAAAAACTAGTAGTTTCAATTGAATTTTCATCTAGGCGTAATTAACTGTGCTATAGCTCTAATAATTAAGTACTGATTCAGTTTTTATTTATTGATAATTAATAATCATTTTTAGAAATCTGTGATCACGCCAGGTCACACGTATACTTCTCCGAATCAATCAACTCTAAGGACTTCGTAGCAACTTCGTGTCCGTCTTGGAAGAAATACAAAAAGGGCAAATGCGCAGGAAATGAGGAGCAAATAATGGGTCTCTTCGCTTCGTCAGACGCCAGGGGTGATTATTACTTAAAAACCAATAAAAAGAATCCATTCGCTTTGGGATAAATACAATATTTTTTCAACGATCTCTTATGTGTCACGTTTTTATAAAACAAATGAATCTGTATAGTACAGCAGTAAATAAATGTGTTCTTAAAAAATATTAAAATTATAATATCATTATTTTCCGAACCTTCCCATTTTTAGATTCCTGCATTAACGCTAGTTATCACAGAAAGACGGATAGAAAGTATTTAAAGTTTATAGCAAATTTCTTCAAAATCGACCCAGCCGTTCTCGTGTGATGCTGATACAGACGCACAGATTATGTCTGTATGAGGCATATAAAATATTTTTAAAAAAGCCGCAAGAAAAGAAAATTACAGACCAATATCATTTAACTATATTATACATCTAATTGTTAACCGAGAGATGTAGCGTAGTGGTGAGAGCACTAAATTTTATTGTTATTATTTAATACTAGCTATACCCGCGGCTTCGCCCAGATGCATTTTGAACTGCCACGCAGTTATTTTTGACGCATTACAGCTAAAGAATATAATTTTCATTTTGATCAATATGTTACTTTTGTTGATCTTCAATATTTCTATCATATTATTCTCTATCTCTTATAGTTTTCTTACAAATTCTATTTTGCATCAAAACTGTGAGAAATAGAGGATAAAGCGCAGCAGCCTTTTTTTATGTAAAATTGCAAGTTCGACAAATTTCGTCTGAAACTGTTTTTCGTATCTCTTATAGTTTATGAGATAATTACGAAAAACCGATAATTCTACCAGTTTTTCAATTTCACAAAAATAAGTAACCCTATACGTACTTTTAGGATGAAATGTAGCCTAGATTTCTCCTGGCATAGCTCTTTATCTGTCTATGAAGTGCCATCCCAATAGGTTCAGCCGTTTCGAGGATTAACCCGGGCAGACAAAAATTTAAAGAACGGTTAAAAACGTTCCGATAGCATGAAAATAATCGTGTGAGCTCAAAAAGTCACAGTTATTTCGATATTTCAGTTTTATTTATATGTATAGATTTTACTGTTTTCAGTACCGAAACAAATTTTGTAAGATAGAACACAGTAATTGCTGCGCGAAAGAAAAAAAAATAATTAAAAAAAATTGAAAGTGACGTGATGACCTCGCGCGCGCATTAAGGCACGAATGGCGGCGATTGGTGGACCGGAGGAGTTCCAGTCTAATACTTCCGAAACGACAAATATCGCTATTCAACGTGTCAAATAAATCGATAAATAATAATATAAACACCTGTCTTTCCTAAAACTATATTTGACCTTAACTACATTATTTATACAGAGAGAGGCGAATATGCCGGATGTTGCGAAAAAATTATGCAAAACTATAAACCGACGCAAAAAAGGAGGGGTGAAATGAGTTTGAAACCTGTGGCATCGTAGCTCCGAAACGGATGAGCCGATTTCAATGTTTTATTTTTTATTTTTAGGGTTCCGTACCTCAAAAGGAAAAAAACGGAACCCTTATAGGATCACTCGTGTGTCTGTCCGTCCCACTGCCAAAGCCAATTTGCGCCGAACTACTGGACCGATTGAGTTGAAATTTGGTACACATATGTACGTCAGTGACCCAAAGACGGACGTGTAACGTAAATAAATAAATTTTGCACATGGGGGTAGTTTTTGGGGAAAAATAAGGAAATTAAAAAAAAAGTTTTGCAAACTGTACCGTGTGACATATCAAATGAAAGGGCTTGTGATAAGGGTCTCAAATATATTTTTTTTTATAATTTTAAAATAAATAGTTTTAAAGTTATTTAAGAAAATAGATGAACAATTGACCATTCCCCCCCCCATATCTCCGAAACTACTGCGCCTAAAATTTTGAAAAAAATAAGAAATGTCGGATCTCACCCATAGTTTACAGGAAAATTGAAACGAAAATTTTAAGTCTTAAAGTAGTCTCGGAAAATGGAATAGTACGGAACTCTCTTCTCGCGAGTTGGACTCGCACATGATCAGTTTTTTTTTGTTTTTTTTTTTGAAAGAGCATGATTGTGAGATGTTTTATAGTGAAATAAAAAATTTAAAAACCGGCCAGGCGTGTGTTGAGTACCGCTGGCTATCAAAACAGGAGTCCCCCAAGGTAGTAATTTGGGGCCATTACTCTTCATTTTATTTATAAATGACATTATAGAGAATTTAAATAATTATCCTACTCTGTTTGCTGATGACACCTCTGTGTCTACTTCCGCTGATAATTTATCTGATCTCTCATTACAGCTGAATAATTGTGTATCCAATATGGAAAAATATTGCCACAACAATGGCCTGGTGCTAAATAATTCCAAAACGGCTCTTATTCAGTTTCGCACTAAAGAACTGGACCAAAGTATACTAGTGAAAATTGATGGTAAATCAGTTAAACATTCAACGGAAGAAAAATTCTTAGGTGTGCATATTGATTCCAAACTAACTTGGCATACTCACATAACTGTTATCAGCAATAAGCTGGCCTCTTGTCGTTACGTCATTCGTCACCTCAGGAGAACAGCAAATACTAACATCTTAAAAACATATTATTTTGGCTGCGTCCAGTCTATTTTAAATTACGGTATTGTATGCTGGGGAAACTCCACCCATATAAATGAGGTATTAATAATGCAAAAGAGGATAATTAGATTGCTATCATTTGCAAACCACAGAGACTCTTGCCGGCCTTTGTTTAAAACACATAAAATATTAACTGTTATTTCATTATACATCTACAATTGTTTAATTTATATTAGAAAAAATATTAACATGTTCACCAAAGTTGGTGACAATAGGAATCATTTCCTTCGGAATCCTAATATGTTGACCGTTTGCAATCACAAATCTACTCTGTATGCTAAAAGTCCAAATGTAATGCCAGTTAAATTATATAATCATTTACCGGCCAATTTAAAAACATTCAGTACTTTGCCTCGTTTTAAACGAGCCGTCAAGAGTCTTTTATTGGAGTATTAAATCATAAATGCTGTCGTATTGTTTTTTTTTTCACTATTGTAATTTTTAATTTTGACTTATTCCACACAGTTTTGTCTACGGAACAAATAAATTATTATTATTATTATTATTATTCGTATGACGTATTTAAGAGTCGGAATCGTTGCTTGACAGATATCATACTCTTCCTAAGAAATGCGTCGTTGCAATATGTTGGTATTGTTTTGCAGCTAATTAACAGAAGTCGAGTATCCATGAATTATTATTTGCACTATTAAAATCATTTTGGAGCCTTCCATAAGTCAAATAGTCCGAATAAATACTAACACGTCCAAGTATCCCATATTGCTTGATTAAACTGATCGATGAGCCTAGAGCTCGATTTTTGTGAAAGGTCGATTGATGAAAACCGCATTTTGATATCTCTAACCGTTTCCGAGATATCGGCAAAAATTGACATTTGACCGGTTTCGAAAAAAATGTCATAACTTTTTTATTTGTGAATATTTTTGCAAACAGTAAAAACTTTCTACAAGCACTTTTCGACGTTGAATAGCATACAAAATATCGCTTGTTAATTGATTGATATCAAATTCAACTTTATTTCAAATAGAACCCATATCAAGATATATCTGATCATTTTTGCTGTCAATATAACATATTTCCGTTTAAAAATGACATTTTGGTAACATTTTGATATTAAATAACGGAAAATTGGCTATTAAGAGCATTTTGATTTTTGATGAATAACATATAAAAATGCTCACGTACAGTAAGTGTCCGATTATTTCACAATTTAATAATTCTACCGATTATCTATGGGGTTGGGGAATTTAAATAACTGGTCTTGCGCTGTACAAATATTTAAATCTTTTTACATAAAGGAAATGTGCAAATCTTATGTTACTGACCTTACTTTTGATTGTCAATTTAACTTTAAATATTATTTTTGTCTGATTACAAAATAATAAACTAAATTGATTTTTCAATTGTAACAGAATAAATAGAATGGAACTATATTATTTGAGGTAATATATTCGCGGTGTTAATGACCTTTGAAAAGAGTTTCGATTCAATTAGTGCATAGTGCAAAAGTGATATGTCACACACAAGATCGAGTAAATTATCGCCGTAAATTCAATTCTAATATTCAATGTCACGTATCTTAAAACGTTATTTTGTATATGCATGCATTTGTTTATTTATAGCTTGTTTTGTTTTGATTCTCATCTGTTTTTAGTGTATTTGCCATATGGCAACATACACTATTGGCGTCGGTCGGATGGCGGGACCTAGGGGTCGGACCAAAATTTCTCGACGTTTCATAACCTCCTAAACACATTGGCACCATTTTTAAAAATGTTTATTTATATATATATATATATATATATATATATATATATATATATATATATATATATATATATATATATATATGTGTACGCGCGATAACTTTCGAAAGAGTTAATTGATTTCAACGAAATTTGGGCCACATGTTGAAATCCATCACCGCAAGAAGCCTATTTAAAATGGGCCTAATCGGGATATTTTAAGGGTAGTTTTTAGGGGTTGAAAACTGTTTTTGGGCCCCAAAATACCGAAAAAATTCTCCGAATCGTTTCAAAATTGAAATTTAACCCTTTGGTAGTGATTAAAAAGTTTCCACACAATTTTAATAAAATCGGCCCGACAGGACCGGATTTACAAATTTTATGAAAACACTAGTTTGCAGATAGTGACTTATTTATTGAAGGGTGTATTTAATTTGGTGTAGACGTTAGATTGATAATAATATTACAATTAAGAAAAAAATGTTATTTTAAGGGGTGTATTAAGGGGTTAAATTTTTTATTTTGCCCAAAAACAAACTTAATTTCACATAATAAAAGTATAAAACCACACGGCCCTATACAAGCAAATACACTATATTGTCGGCAGGGTTTTGGCACTGCGACCCGGTTTTTTTTTTTTTTTAATAAGGAAAATATCAATAGATCAATGTAATCAGTTTAGGAAAATGAAAATCGCGAATTGCTGGCAAATCTTTTGTACAAGAAAAGAAACTTCAGTTGTTTAAATGGTTTTAAAACTTATTAAGACGTTTGATAAATACATATGATCCTTCAAAGCCAATTAACCACTTTTCCTTTTTGGTTAAATAAAAGATGTTTTTATAATATGTATTAAAGAGACTTTCCATGAAAATATTAAAATCCATAATCATAAAAGCCAAACTTAAAAAACCCGGGTCGCAGTGCCAAAACCCTGCCGACAATATAGTGTATTTGCTTATACAGGCAGTGTGGCTTTATTTTGCGAGCTTAAGTTGGTTTTTGGGCAAAATAAAAAAAATTTACTCCTTAATACCCCCCTTAAAATAACATTCTTTTTCTTAATTGCAATATTATTATAAATCGAACCTCTATACCAAATTATATACAACTTTCAGTAAATAATTCACTATTTGTAAACTAGTGTTTTTATAAAATTTGTAAGTCCGGTCCTGTCGGGCCGATTTTATTTAGATTTTAGGGACACCTTTTAATTACTACTGAAGGGTTAAATGTCAATTTTGAAACGATTCTGAAAATTTTTTCGGTATTTTGGGGCCCAAAAACATTTTTCAACCCCTAAAAACTACCCTTAAAATGCCCTGATTACGCCCATTTTAAATAGGCTTCTTGCGGTGATGGATTTCAACACGTGGACCAAATTTCGTTAAAATCAATTAACTCTTTCGAAAGTTATTGCCCGCACATATATATATATATATATATACGTATATAAATATATATATATATATATATACATATATATATAAACATTTTCAAAAATGGTGCCAAAGTGTTTAGGAGGTTATGAAACGTCGAGAAATTTTGGTCCGACCCCTATAGGTTCCGCCATCCGACCAACGCCAATAGTGTATGTTGCCATATGGCAAATACACTAATTAGCATGATTAGGCTTAATCAAGTTTTAGCTCAATAATAGAGCCACATAATATTACGATCAAATATGTTTAGTAATTAGAAAATATTATAATCAAACATATACCCTGCGCCTCCAAGAGACAGTCTCACAGTGTTTTAAACTACAACTGCGAGTTGTACCCGGGAGAGATTATACACATTTATAAAAGAAAAAATCATGCACAGTGTGGGATCGGGTTTTTTTTCGGGCCCATAGGCGCGTTCATATGCGGCAAAATGCGACGATCTCTGTTTTTAATAAACGACGTACTTAATACGAGCCTACGAATTTAAAAACTGACCTGACTTACTACATTTATACTGGATTTATGATATGATTTTCAGAATGTCATTGCTTTTTAACTAAACAGCATTAAACTACTTATATATCAAAATTTAAAAAAAAATATAGGTACTACTTACAGTAAAACATGTAGCTACATTTAAAATAAAAAAAGTAATAATTAACTTTTAAAAATGAAAAAAAAACCCGAGTCGCAGTGCCAAAACCCTGCCGACAATATAGTGTATTTGCTTGTATAGGGTCGTGTGGTTTTATACTTTTATTATGTGAAATTAAGTTTGTTTTTGGGCAAAATAAAAAATTTAACCCCTTAATACACCCCTTAAAATAACATTTTTTTTCTTAATTGTAATATTATTATCAATCTAACGTCTACACCGAATTAAATACACCCTTCAATAAATAAGTCACTATGTGCAAATTAGTGTTTTCAAAAAATTTGTAAGTCCGGTCCTGTCGGGCCGATTTTATTAAAATTTTGGGGACACTTTTTAATTACTACCAGAGGGTTAAATTTCAATTTTGAAACGATTCGGAGAATTTTTTCGGTATTTTGGGGCCCAAAAACATTTTTCAACCCCTAAAAACTACCCTTAAAATAGCCCGATTAGGCCCATTTTAAATAGGCTTCTTTCGGTGATGGATTTCAACACGTGGGCCAAATTTCGTTGAAATCAATTGACTCTTTCGAAAGTTATTGCCCGCACACATATATATATACTATATATATATATATATATATATATACGTATATAAATATATATATATATATATATATATATATATATATATATATATATATATATATACATATATATATAAACATTTTTAAAAATGGTGCCAAAGTGTTTAGGAGGTTATGAAACGTCGAGAAATTTTGGTCTGACCCCTAGGTCCCGCCATCCGACCGACGCCAATAGTGTATGTTGCCATATGGCAAATACACTAAAAAAAACATTTATTAATGAAATTTTATCGAAGCAAAAAAAATCGCGACACAATAAATAAAAATCTATAAAAAGGTCGTTGGAAAAGAGGACTGTGACTTGTCCCTCCGTTCATCTGAAAAAAAAGGCTGAAGGAGAAATTGAGAATCATAAATAGTTTGGGATGAATGAATGAATTGTAGATTATAGACGTTCAACATCTGAGGTCATCAGCGTCTATATAAATAATTTGGAAACTTGTTTTACCTATTATTTGCTGATGACTGTAAGTAGCAAAAAATTGAGGCCTATAAATATGCCACTACATCAATTTGTCAATTAGTGAAAAAAATTACTCACATTGAAATATTAGAACAAAGCCGAAATATTATTTGTAAGGTTTCTTAATAAGATAACCACTGATAAAATTTTGAATTTGAATTTAAATTGCTCCTCCAGTTGGGTCAGGCAACAATTTGTCCACCTGCCACCGTTGGAATAGCTCACAGTTTGTTCGCCATCACCGCTGGTAGTTGGGAAGAGGGCTCGAATTGTCCCTCCGCCTTTGTTGGAACCCCCCGCACTAAAGGGGTCCGTCACGGTCTCACGGTGGAATCTGTTTGCTGTAGTGTGTGTATAGTGTTCACTTTAATTAACCGAACCCTACTCGGACCACCTCCGCCCCTGGGTCAACTATGGCTGTTGCTTACATGACCCAAGGCCTCCTAAAGGACGCAAGCCAGTGATCCAACCCTAGGTCCTGTCCTAGAGATACCTACAAACCGCGCAAGGACCTTGTGCGTTCAAATAACCAGCTAAGCTAACGCGAAAGCTGCGATGGTCTCACAAGGATGGGGAGCTATGCTAACGAGACCGGATACCGAACCCTACTGACTGCTTCCCAAAACCCCTAGACGCGCCCCAGTGTATTTTTAGGTGATACTATTTCAAAGGGAACGTATCTTCAATATATATTAAAACTCAAATTGTTCGAAGATTGTTCTATGTTGAGACATAGAAATATTGGAGATATGTTCGGACGCAAAAAGATCTAATAATACATAAAATATATAAACAAATAAAACACTGCAAATTTCAACATTGAAAAACAACCGATGGTAGCTGTGAACGTGTCATGTGATTAAGAAATGTCGAAATTTGCATTGCAAAAAAATTTTACACACAAATATCTGAAAAAAAGCACGGATGGCCCTAACTGAAATTTAACCCGCCGCGAAAGATAGAAGAGGAACGATGGATCCCAATGTAATTACCATAACCAGAAAATGTAAAAGAGCTGTGTTGCCTTATTATTATTGGTTAATAATAAAGTAACTTGCTGTCTTACTCTGCAGTCTGAGTTGTTCCAGTCAATAGAAAACATATTTTCAAGTTAAGCGAAAAAGTTTTTTTTTCTATTGGCTAGAAACTCAAGATTACAGAAAAATTAAAAAAAACTCACCAAAGCGGGTACATTACCAGGAATTGCAGGCTGTTTCAATGAAGGCACAGGACTGTTCAGGGCACTGCGAGGAGAAGATCTCAGGGCGGTGAAACAATGCAGTCAGGAAATTCAAAGCCTCCCCTCAGTAACTGAAGCGATGTTCTTCCATGGCGTAGTTGAAAACTTGTCTGAAAATAAGAAAAAAAACCGTTATAGATTTTTTTATAGTAAAAAAATTGTTTACTAAAGTGCATACATGAGAATTACATTTTTTTAAATTGTTTAAATTAATAATCTCATTTTAAACAACATACGACTGCACATTAATAAACCAGAGGCCTACATTGCATAACCAAAATTTATCAGCTCAAAAAAAGAATTAAGAGCGAACAAAATAATGTTAAAATTCTTTTCAAGCACATGTTTTAAAATATGTAGTTTTATAATTTATTAATCATATATTCAATCACTTATCAAAATATATACGTAAAACTATAAAGTCTCAAAAACAATCTTACCCAAAATTGTCAAACAATATCGAATTTAAAAATAATAAGATCCCGTTTTGTACATTTTCCGAAAAGATGCTTATATGAATAATAATTTACAATAAACACCGAAAATACTGATCACAATTAATTTTGATTCTACAATTTAACCCATCATTTTACGTTTTACGACACTGCAGTATTAGACGTTTGTAAAATGTAACAACGACGCGTAAATCTATTTCGTTCGAACATAAACAAGCTAGGACAGATTTGATTCAACTTATGCATTATGCAGTCAGATTTTATTAACCCATTTTTTCCCAGTGTTTCAAAATTCGAACAAGTTTTTAAAAAATTGTAATTATGTTGATAGAAATGTTCATAAAATTTGCAACCTGCATTATTTTAAACAGAAAAATCACACTTAATTAAAAAAATGCTGTAATGAACTACTATTTATATAATATACATCTCTAAAGGATAATTGAAAAAATCGGATTTTCGCGAAAATCCTAAGAAGATTGAAAAAAACCGGGTAATTGGAATCCGGTTTTTTGCTAACGTCCTAGGTATTTCGCGAAAATCTAATTTTTTTTATTATCCTACGACATATATATATATATATAATATTTATACAAAACTTGGGAAAAAATGGGTTAAAGAACAACTAAAATTTGATATTACCTGTCTTATTTGACACGATTATGAAATGTGTTTTATTCATTTACACTTAAAAAGTGTCGCTGCGTTTTATTAAATTTAAATCTATAACATTCAAAATTGAATATGCTTTCCTTCGATTGTATGAATTTTATTTGATTCTGTCTCACTATTATACAAATCAAAAATGTTAATACATATTTCAAGATTATCATCACTATGTTAAAAATTCCAGCCAATTGGGCGACAGGACCATTCCAACAGGATATTTAAATTTGGCATATTATAATAAATAAAATTTCTGTTGATGCGTGCGGTGACACGGGTAATGACTAGTAATAAATATTAGGTATATTTGCTATTGGTTTGCATGATTACATGATATGGTTTCTCACATGTAAAAATTAACCAACGCATGCTTGGGTTAATTTGTGGGCCAAACTGTATAATTTTGCTCACTCACGAACTAGTGCGTTTGTACAGTTCGACTGTGGCCGGCTGAATTGCAAAGCTTTTCCAACTTACATCAGAGATGAGTCCCCGGACCTCTCGAATATATTTATGGACCCTAGTTTACGAAATGCCATGGTACAGAATAATAATTATTTATATTTACTTCGTAATTAATTATAAAATTTAAACTTGAAAATAAGTTTATCATCATATTTTTATCAAGCAAAACGTTAATTTGAACTCTAAAATCTGAGAAATATTGTACGATTTGTTGAAATGAAAACTTTCAATGAAATAATGTGGTCACAAACATATTTCACAGCAATTTCAAATATTTCTTAATTTTGTAAATATTTCGCTACTAATTAGAAGTTAAACTCGTTTGAGACAAAAGCAACTTGAATATCCATTTTGAAAAAATAAAAATAAATGTTTCCTACCTTCAAACTCGTCAACGTCGCGATCGAAGACACGGCATCAGAATTTGCATCATTTTCACTTCCATCTGAAATATAAAAAAATGGTATTAAAAATATGTTGCTAACTCTAGAATACTCGTGTGGGGTAGCGCTGATGGATACAAAAAAGCGTTTTCAATACATTAATATAACGAATTTTGAATTTGATAAAAGCCTTTTGTGAGTCGTATGGGAAAAATTATAAAAATATTGAAAGCTACACACACCAAATAATATTCTATTTACTAATTAACAACTGAAATAAAGGAACATCAACTTTTACTCACTTATTTCGCTAGCATAAAAATCACATGGCTGTCACTTCGATTATACAAAATTGAAAATCAATGTCACAAATATTTCGTTACTCAAATTTAAATTTATGTCGTCTTATAGCTGAGCACTAGTTTAATAAAGTTACGATAAAAGTTTTTTTCAAAATGTATTTTGAAACACTAAATTTTGAATTTATATTTCCAAAATGATAGCGTCGGTTCTTTGACCTGCATTCATATTTTGTCCACTGCTACCGTCTGTTCAAGCGATGCGCTTGTCAAGTCATGGCTTGCTTTAGTATTGTAGGTATAATTAATAGAATATTGCATCAATTACAGATTTATAGTAAAAGCAGAATTTAGCATTACGGCGGTATGAAAAGATCACGTAGGGTCGGTCTTTTTTGTAAATTATGCCAGTTGACCCATTTAACAAATCGAATGATATGAAAAAATTCTGAACCATGTTCGATACAGAAATTCTACATTTACATGTATTTTAATGTTAAACTATGGAATAGTTTAACGAGTCAGAAAGAAGTATTAAAAGTATTTTTAAATATCTATATTATCTTACTCGACTCTCAGAACAGAAAAACTTAAAAAATATATATATTAACCTCATAATATTCAATATCACGTATCTTAAAACGTTATTTTGTATACATGCATTTGTTTACTAGCGTGTTTTGTTTTGATTATCATTTGTTTGTTTTTTTTTCTTCGAGTAAATAAGGAAAATGTCAGTAGATCAATGTAATCAGTTTAGGTAAAATGAAAATCGGGAATTGCTGACAAATCTTTTGTACAATGAAACTTGAAGTTGTTTAAATGATTTTAACACTCGTTAGATAAAAAAATGATTCTTTAAAGACAACTAATCACTTTTCTTTTTTGGTTGGGGGTTAGAAAAATTATAAAGAGCTTGAGAATTGTTAGGATGCCATAAGCGCTGATGGCCTTAGTCCCCAATCTGTCTGTTTTTGGGATACCATTGCTTATATGCAAACCCCCGAATTCTAATCGGGAAAGTAGTGAAAGTAACAGAATTTCAGTTTATTATTGAAAAAAAGTTTTAAAAAATTGACTTAAATTAATACTATTCTGCACTTGTGGATCTGGAATGCTAAAAAAATATGAATTGGTACTTAATATAAGCCTAAAAGCTGGTTGGTTTTGAGAATAAATATAAACGAATATTTTTTTCAAAGAAATCTGACGAATATAAAAAAAAAATACCCTAGTGCGATTGACAGTTTTCGGGTAAACCATTAATTGTTTTAACGTTCTTTCCTTTCCGATTTCCATGAAATTAAAATATTGAACGCAGGAAGAAATTCTGCGCGTATTTTTGTTCAAAGAAATGTAATAATAACAACAAAAAATGAAGTAAGCATATGTCTTGTGGTTCGTCAGGGTTTTCCGTTAATTATTAGTTTTGTCCCGCTACAATCAAGGCATGTTAATTCACTATATATGCACAATGAATCACAACAATTAACTTCAAACAGACCATAATATATAGCTAACTACTCTTAATATTTTGTTTTGCAGTTAATCAAGTTAATTAGCTTTAATTAATATCCGACATTTAACTTGCAATTAGGAGGCCCCAAGTTCGATATTCGACAGCGGAAGGATGGCATTTTTTCCAACTATTTTTTGAGCAAACGCTCTAAGCGCCACAATAAAATAATATGATATTTTTAATACCGTTTTCTAGATGCAAGAAAAAATTCGTAGGAGGCAGTAGTTTGTATTTTGGATTTAAACTATTATGGTTTATTTTAGGCGCGACCTATAGGTGTCTCGTTTGATAACAGCATCGGCACTGTTTTATTTTATTTGGTGTAGCTTATAGACGCTCGACAACTTAGACCATTAGCGCCTTAATACATTCATTAACATCCATGAGCAAAGGCTATGCTGAGTTACAGAAAGCACTGTCAAAAAATTCGATTTGACAATGATCTTAGATATAATTACAGTTTCTATACATGCAGAAGGAGCATTCTGATGTCGTTGTGAAGCTCCCTGTTATGTATAGAATATTAGATTGTACTCACACAAAAACAAATGTTGTTTCGAAAAAAACATATCATCTGAATCGATCAATTAATTTTTTGGACAGAATCGGTTTGAAATTTTACAATGCTTTTCTATAATGGAAAAATATGTGTATGGTTACAATCTATGGTCATTTTGAACTCACATTTTTTAACAATGCTTTGTGAAACCCAATATTACTATCCATTTTAAAGTAAGAATTGCATATTATTACATCAGAGATCGAAGACAGCTTGGTCACCAAGCAACCATGGTGTAACGGTGAATCAAGCCATCGTGGGTTCGATCCCTTCTCCGCTCATGGATACTTCAATTTAATTTGATTGCTGTGATTTCATGTAATTAAAACGCCAAAACTCTCAGTTGTCGAGCATCCATAATCTGCAATAAATAATAACTCGGGTCGCAGTGCCAAAACCCTGCCGACAATATAGTGTATTTGCTAATACAGGCAGTGTGGCTTTATTATGCGAACTTAAGTTGGTTTTTGGGCAAAATAAAAAATGTGACTCCTTAATACACCCCTTAAAATAACATTTTTTTTTAATTGCAATATTATTATCAATCGACCCTCTATACCAAATTATATACCTTTCAGTCAATAATTCACTATCTGCAAAATAGTGTTTTCATAAAATTTGTAAATCCGGTCCTGTCAGGCCGATTTTATTAAAATTTTAAGGACACTTTTTAATTTTGAAACGATTCGGAGAATTTTTTCTGTGTTTTGGGGTCCAAAAACATTTTTCAACCCCTAAAAACTACCCTTAAAATGGCATGATTAGGCCCATTTTAAATTGGCATCTTGCGGTGATGGATTTCAATACGTGGGTCAAATTTAGTTGAAATCAATTAACTCTTTCGAAAGTTATTGCCCGCACGTATATATATATATAAATATATATATATATATATATATATATATATATATATATACATATATATATAAACATTTTTAAAAATGGTGCCAAAGTGTTTAGAAGGTTATGAAACGTCGAGAAATTTTGGTCCGACCCCTAGGTCCCGCCATCCGACCAACGCCAATAGTGTATGTTGCCATATGGCAAATACACTAAAAACATCGGAGCAATGCTTTGCCAAGGAGTCAAGGACATAATTTCTCGTTCCGACTGATGCAATCGCATCGCAGATAGTCCGACGGAACACAATCACTACATTCATCACCTTGATCAGTTAGAGAGAGAGAGATGCACAATGCGGCCGGCGCAAGGTTTTTGAACGCAACAAAAGGTATAATAAGACCCCCGTGTCCATTGATTCTGATCACTTGTAATTCAGTCGTGCAACAAAATAATATCAACAATTACGGTGTGACTAATTATTATAATTAAAAAAAAGTTCATATTTCTGTTGTACGAGGAATACATGTGCAAGCAACAATCAAAATATCTTCTTCAGTTACAATAAACAATCTAAACAATGCCGGCTAATGTAGAAGTGTTACCAACTCCACATGAGGAATATACAAACGATTGTATGTCGTATGCGTCGTGCAGTTCTGAAGACGACGAAACTGTGTCCCTGAAAAGAAACGGAACGATGTTCGTTCAACAATGCGTAAACGGCGATATGAAATCAACTGAAACTCGACCGGATTGGTACTCGAGCTTAGCGACTCGCGAAAATCATGAACAGTTCTTCCGGGATGCGTTCGAAATATTGCTCAACGAAGCTATTTTCAAAGGATGTTCGCGTGAAAATAAAGTAGTCGATTGGAAAAGTCCTGAGGAAATGAAAGCTACCGTCGATTTGGAATTGAAAGCTGAACCGGATGAACACACTAAATTGTTGCAGTTAATGCGCCAGGTTGGTTTTACATTTAGTTTAGTGACCTAAGATATTTGGCAATCCTGACTTCTAGATACAAGAAATTGTTACACAGTCTGGAACTCGTTCTACTCCAGAACCGCCAGAATACGATATTATATAACATATATATTTTCTTAACCAATTTCCCAGAAAACATGCAATGATGTTGTCAAGCTCTTTTCTTTCATCATGTATCTTCTACTTAGCCTTATGTATTGCACTAAACTGAATTCGGTTAGGCATGATACCAAACAATTGAAGTTTTTAGAAAACTCAACAATCATTATAATCTTATAAGCGCCTCTGAGGATTCTTTCTGGTCAAGTTAGATGATAATTGACAAACAATAAATGAGTTGGGTTGTGGTTAAAACGCTCAAATCAGAAACGGAACTAATTCATAAAACAGTAACGGAACCTTTCCGTTTACACGCAGAGCTTTCGGGTGTTTTTGTCAACGCTAAAAAGCTTTACCAGAAGTCTGTACCGGCATTACTCGAACGCGGTTTGATCGAGTTAAATGAAACTTGATTTTCTGTCAGTTGACTCCCGATTTTTACCCAACTATGCCCGGATTAAGATAGGGTTCCCATGTAAGCCGGCGAAACAAAGCCAAAACGGGCAAAAATTAGCTAAAAATATTCGATTATTCTCAATATTGTTCACGTCCATTATAATTAATAAGTTTTTTTTATTTTTTAACGGGAAATTGGACTATTCAAATTTAATATAGTTAAACTAAATTAAAAAATTGCGATTATTGTAATTATTTCATTAACTAATTTGTATTTGTAATCATTTCATCTCTGCCCGAAGAAGTTGAAATCATTTAACGAAACGTCGCAATTTTTTAATTTAGTTTAACTATATTAAATTTGAGTAGTCCAATTTCCCGTTAAAAAATAAAAAAAACTTATATTCGATTATGTTCTGCAGGTGATTGACAACTCCGTGAAGACAGGACATCCGTATTTCGTGAATCAGTTATTCTCAGCAGTCGATCCGTACGGCCTTGTCGGTCAGTGGCTGACGGATGCGCTCAATCCTAGCTTATACACTTACGAAGTTGCTCCCATGTTGACTCTGATGGAAGAGCAAGTTCTGGCCGAGATGCGCGCCATAATCGGCTTCCCAGAAGGTCGTGGTGATGGAATATTTGCCCCCGGTGGCTCTGTTTCCAACGGATATGCCATCAGTTGTGCCAGATATCAGTTCATGCCAGATATAAAAGTGAGTATTTAATTGTATTTTGTTTCAACTGACCGAGCTGGGTAGAGTAGTGGTGACAGCACTAGACTCGCATTCGGGAGGTACCGGGTTCGAATCCCGGCGGGGACAGATGTGGCTGGGACTTTTTCCTACTGCCTCTCGCCGAAAAACGGTAATTCCTGTACCGGCCATCTTGATTGAGGTTTTCCATGGTTTCCCTCAATTAATTCCGGATAAATATCGAGATGGTTCTTTATTTGAGGCCATGGCCGATTACCTATCAAACTCCTAGTTCAAAAATTACCTACTTTATCCTAATTTCCTATAATTCCTTCATTCGCCCATTGCTATTACATAAGTTGAAGTTGTAAAAAATGTAGAAAATAACGGGAAGTGGTAGATGAAAAAATAGTAATGGTGCGAATGGCGTCTGTTATGACATAAAGTCTAGAAACGGACGTTAAGCGCATTATTATTATTATTATTATTTTGTTTCAACTATGAGAAAAATTATAAAGATTCTAGAAACACTCTCAAATATTTCCTTAAAAAATATTGTAGTGTCCTTAAGGTTCACGAATTAAGAGCGATGTTTGTTTATTATAAATATAAACAAAGAAAAACGCTTTAGAGGAAAGTGTTTAATCAGATTTGGTTGAATGAATATAAGTCACGATAAAAACATAAATGAACTACGAAGTGTTTCAAAATAATAGGTACAACGCTTAGAGGTACCATATTAAAAAAGAACTTCCTATTTTCAATACTTCAATACTTTCCTGACGTAGTATCATAAACCAGTACGCTCGCGCTAAGTAGTAAGAATAATTTTTGCTCATCTTGTAAAATTCGCGCAATACATACCTAACTAGTTTTTTGCGATGTTTTTTTTTACATTCAGCCCGAAGTAACATTAAATATTACCCTCATTACAATGTGTGTAAGTAATTATTTAAATTCCGATAATTGAAGGTTTGTGGAGATTAAATTAATTACTACTTCCGTACTCATATTGCCTCAAGGTTACGATTGTGAATACCTGTATAAATACTTCTAAATAAAAAATAACCGACAGACACTAATAATTAGTAATTAAATTAACTAATTAACGATAATTGTTTCAGTTAAGCTAAGTATTAATTTTAATCAGCTGAAAGTGGATCGATTAAAAAGGGTCAAGTGCACCCTTCTTCCTACTCAATGTTTTGATTTTAAAGTGGAAATGTACACTACCAGATAATTTTTACATAGCATACTTCAAATATTATGAGTAGCCATGTAGCGATACCGTTATTTACATGACACTTTCACGGTTCCTCTGTTGCAAACCCCCAGTTTCCAGATTCTAATCCGAGACAATATAACAATAATAATTCTCAATATTGTTCACGTCCATTATAATTAATAAGTCTCAATATTGTTCACGTCCATTATAATTAATAAGTTTTTTATTTATTCACGGGAAATTGGACAATTGAATTATAAAATAGATAAACTAAATTAAAAAATTTGCGACGTTTCGTTAATATGTTTTAACTTCTTCGGGCAAAACTTTAACTAGTTAATCATAACTTCAATAAAATTTAGATATTTAACAATACATATATTTAATTCAATAAAATCAAATAGTAATATTTAAGCGAAATGAAATTATGTAATTACATAATTTCATTTCGCTTAAATATTAGGTACTATTTGATTTTATTGAATTAAATATATGTATTGTTAAATATCTAAATTTTATTGAAGTTATGATTAACTAGTTAAAGTTTTGCCCGAAGAAGTTAAAACATATTAACGAAACGTCGCAAATTTTTTAATTTAGTTTATCTATTTTATAATTCAATTGTCCAATTTCCCGTGAATAAATAAAAAAAAAATAATTAATAAGTTTTTTTTTTAAATGTCGCAAATTTTTTAATTTAGTTTACTATATTAAAATTGAATTGTCCAATTTCCTGTTAAATAACAAAAAAAAAACTTAATAATAATAATGCGTTTAACGTCCGTTTCTCGACTTTATGTCATAACAGACGTCATTCGCACCATTACTATTTTTCATCTACCACTTCCCGTTATTTTCTACATTTTTTTACAACTTCAACTTATGTAATAGCAATGGGCGAATGAAGGAATTATAGAAAATTAGTATATGAGGTAAGTGATTTTTGAACTAGGAGTTTGATAGGTAATCGGCCATGGCCTCAAATAAGGAACCATCTCGATATTTATCTGGAATTAATTGAGGGAAACCATGGAAAACCTCAATCAAGATGGCCGGTACAGGAATTACCGTTTCTCGGAGAGAGGCAGTAGGAAAAAGTCCCGGCCACATCTGCCCCCGCCGGGATTCGAACCCGGTACTTCCCGAATGCGAGCCTAGTGCTGTCACTACTACTCTACCCAGCTCGGTAATCCGAGACAATATGGCAAAAGTATCAATTAAATTTTCAATTAAGGTTGTAAAATATGCTCTCGGGAAATTTCGAACTGTGGTCGCAAAAATAATTTTATTACTGTTTTTATTAGCTGTGATTAAGCACTAAGCTTCACAAAATTTGGCTTGCTGCCCTAAAAATTGAATTAAAAAACGTGATATTCGGCAATAGTTCTTTACAGCACGTCACGAGATTACGAATTACGGAAAGGCAAATCAATATTTTGAAGTTTTTTCTTTACAAACTTATGTTAAAAAAATAAAAGTACTTCAATATCCTGAATAATTTCAGGAACGCGGCCTTCACGGTTGTCCACAATTGGTACTGTTTACTTCAGAAGACGCTCATTACTCAATAAAAAAATTGGCGTCGTTCCTTGGACTCGGAAGTGATTCCGTTCGGTCCGTTCCAACGGATAGACGTGGTCGCATGCGTATTGATGAACTTGAGCGCCTCATTCAAGCTGAAGTGGAACGTCCAGGGGCAGCGCCGTTCATGGTAAGCGCAACGTCCGGTACCACGGTGATCGGGGCATTCGACCCTCTCGAAGAAATAGCTGATTTGTGCCAGCGATACGGATTATGGTTTCACGTTGATGCTGCTTGGGGTGGTGGAGCATTGATGGTTGAAAGCCGAAGACATCTTCTCAAGGGTATTGAACGGTTAGTTATCGCATTTTTTTATACTGAGTCATTTAACGGCATTGAAAATACATAGATCATGTTTCCTTAAATGTTCTAAAACAATGAAACTATTTGATACAATTTTTTGTTTTATAATATTAAGCTCAACAAATCACTGAAAATCTTTTTTTGTTCATCAAAACATTAGTCGAAACATACTAACAGGTCTTTTTTTGCAAAATATCTAGACAGGACAACGTATTCCAGAATTTTAGTCCGAAAACGGTTGGAAATATTTTCATTTAACTTGGTACATTATTAATTGAAACGCTAAGTTAATAAAATAGACGCTTATAACTTCAGTTGTTGAGCGTCTATAATTTCTCTCTTTCTCTCTAACTTAAGTATAGAGTACGATATTGACGCAAGTGAAACTACAAATCAACTTTAATATAAAATAAAACAACACGTATTCTTTAATTCAACAAATTTAATTTGTTTGAAGCACCGCAGAGAAAAAATATTTCTATTCTTTATTGTAAATTCGCGAAAATAAAATACATTGCAGCTTAGCGTCCGCTATTTTTAATGGAAGAACAACTTGAAGATGCATTATTAAAATCGTTTTAGAAAATAATGTTTCGGTATTTTTTTAACTTGATGAATAAACGAAATCTTTATAATATGTGTTCAATTTGATTCAAGGGCCGATTCGGTGACATGGAATCCTCACAAATTGTTAACAGCGCCGCAACAATGCTCAGCGCTGCTGTTACGACACGAAGGTATTCTATCCGAAGCACATTCGGCACATGCGACATATTTATTCCAAAAAGACAAATTCTATGACACAAAATACGACACGGGCGACAAACACATCCAGTGTGGTCGCCGTGCCGACGTCCTCAAATTCTGGTTCATGTGGCGCGCCAAGGGGACCGAAGGTCTCTCAAAGCATGTCGACAGGTCATTTGAAAACGCCGAAACCTTTGTCGCGACGATACGCCAACGCGAAGGCTTTGCATTGGTTATTCCAGAACCCGAATGCACCAACATCTGTTTCTGGTGAGATTTTTTTAAAGTACAAATAGTAGACGTTTGATGGTTCTTCCCAATTCTATCAAAATGAGGTCTATTTTTTTTTTCAAAATTGTACTCATCAAAGCGCCCCCATGCCAGATGTCCCGACCGCTGAATTACACCCTAAATATTAGCTAATCTCAAAATAGTAATAAACATTCTTGCAATGTTTGACCACGAACTTTTGAACTAAAACTGCCAAACTTCTTTGAGCTCTTCAATTGATTATTTTTTATTATTAAATTGGTGATCTAATTGATATTTTTACCAGTTCTCAAATTAGAACTTAGAACTGGGATCTTGTTACGCTTGACACAACGGAATTTTAACAAGCTTAAAATTTAATAGATCAGTATTATTATCTTTGATTATAAATTGGAAACTCGATTGAATTTTTCACTAATTTCCGGATAAGACAACTACAAAATCAACTAGGATTTGGGAATATTGTCACGTCCCCATTACAATAAGATCATAATTTATGTAAGGTCGGTATCTGTCTTGATTTTTTATTATTTTGAAAAAAACATGTGTTTCGATATTTTAGGTACATTCCAAAGAGACTTCGACGCAGTGACTGCCGCGAAAGACTGACATCTATTGATGACGACGAAACTACAGCAGAATATAAGAAAGCAGTGAATGCAGTTGCTCCCAAGATCAAAGAGCGTATGATGAAAACGGGTAGCATGATGGTTACCTATCAACCACTAAAACATTACCCAAATTTCTTCCGCATCGTGTTCCAAAATTCCGGGCTTGACAAGGACGACATCAACCATTTGGTCGATGAATTTGAGAGGCTTGGCTATGATTTGTAGACGACTTTATTTACTTAGCAAATTTTATGTATTGAATAATATTTATAATTTCAAATCTATAATTTATATTTGTGTGAATGTTTATATGTACAGGTATCTTAAATACTAATTATGAATCTAAAAATTGTCTTAAGACACACTGTACAATTTGTGTGCTTAATGTACCTAATCGCATATAGGGTGTTTCAAAAACGGTAAAAATTTAGCTAGATTTCAATGGATTGTTCGATTTTCTGTTGGCCTAAGAATAACTGAAATTGAAGAAATAATCTGAGAACTGTTACATTTAAATTTAAAATACGTTGAAAATATGAATTGGTACTTTGACAGTGGTTGCTTCTGATACGAATTTTGTAACCCCCTATATACTTTATCATTGATAATAATAATTATTAGCTGTTTTGTATTTTAGAAAGTGTATAGATATTTATAAATTATGTATATAATTATGTATGTAAAATTTTACGTATTAAGCTGTAATGAAGGTCTTCATAAAAAACAAATGAATTAATAATTCGTTCCTTACCTCCTTTCACACAAATATTTTTTGATTGACAGAAAGGTAATAAATATATTGATTTCAGACCTTGTTTTAAATTCAGTAAGAAAAAAAACTGAAAGTCACTTTTTTCATAAAAGCATTGAAAAATGATTCTAGTTGATCTAAATGTTTTAAAAAAAAATTAATTTGTCTTTACAACGTGATGGGAAAAGGATTAAAAGAATTTTACGTCTTCAGGGCCACCAAGGCAAAATGAGGGTTTGTCGCAGGTGTGGAGCGAAATAATCTCAGAGAAACCGAATTACAGTTACTTGTTTATGATAAATAATACTGTGGACTATAGACGCTCGATAACTAAGTTATGACCAATGAATGATAGTTAAGACAGCTGAGATAATTAGCGTCTGTCATTGAAATTGAGAAGGCCATAGGTTTATCTGCAAAGTATATTTCAAAAAAAATTAAAATGTGACACAGTGGGCTGTGGAACATTCCGAACAGTTTTCGCCAGGCCTGCGCCTTGGGCGTCAATAAATATTCTACTTTTTATTTAAGTAAAAAGCTGTTTGTATACAAAAAATCCAGCGCAGGCCCTAGGGCAGAGCGAGACGAGCGCTCGCGCTTGGCGCCAAGTGGCAAGGGACGACAAAACGCCAAAAGTGAAAAACAAGATTTTATTATTTAGTGACTGATTGAAATTAACATCAAATATTAATTTAGTATAAGAATATGTTAATTCTGCAATGCTTCAGAACGAGCTATATAATTGTTATGAACATTCATTGTTACAATGCTAAATTAGAAAAATTTATTTTTTGTCCACTGTCACCGTTGGGACATAGGTTGGCTTTAGCCCCTATATCTGCTTTCGAATTACATATTGTACTAAGGTTGGATTAATGATTTAATAAAATAAAAACCCGGGTCGCAGTGCCAAAACCCTGCCGACAATATAGTGTATTTGCTTATACAGGCAGTGTGGCTTTATTACGCGAACTTAAATTGGTTTTTGGGCAAAATTAAAAATTTGACTCCTTAATACACCCCTTAAAATGATATTTTGTTTCTTAACTGCAATATTATTATCAATCTAACGTCTACACCGAATTAAATATACCCTTCAATAAATAAGTCACCATCTACAAATTAGTGTTTTCATAAAATTTGTAAGTCCGGCCCTATTGGGCCGATTTTATTGAAATTTTAGGGACACTTTTTAATTACTACTAAAGGGTTAAATGTCAATTTTGAAACGATTCTGATGATTTTTCCGGTATTTTGGGGCCCAAAAACATTTTTCAACCCCTAAAAACTACCCTTAAAATGGCCCGATTACGCCCATTTTAAATAGGCTTCTTGCGGTGATGGATTTAAACACGTGGACCAAATTTCGTTAAAAGCAATTAACTCTTTCGAAAGTTATTGCCCGCACACATATATATATATATATATATATATATATATATACGTATATAAATATATATATATATATAAACATTTTTAAAAATGGTGCCAAAGTGTTTAGGAGGTTATGAAACGTCGAGAAATTTTGGTCCGACCTCTAGGTCCCGCCATCCGACCGACGCCAATAGTGTATGTTGCCATATGGCAAATACACTAAAAAATGGAAATTTACTTGGTTCATTCATACTCTCGCTACTGTGATGATTCTTGTCTAGCGATACCTAGCGAAATAATCAGCTCTGGCATAAAGTGAATTTAATGTTACAATTGCTTTATTATGATGAATTAACTGTTAAGATATCGCACCGTAGAGTAATTGATTAACTCATTCCGCCGCGAAAGTCGAAAGATTCGGGTTTAAGTCCCGACGGTGACAGTGGACAAAAAATAAATTATTCTAATTTAGCATTGTAACAATGAATGTTCATAACTATTCATTTAGTTATATAGCGGTAGGCATTTTCTTAATGTTAAAAAACAGAAGTATAAAAAAATTGTGACTTATTATTTATTTAACATAAAACCGAAGTACAATTTATGTGAAGTAAAGCGTCGACCAAAGGGCGCTGAAAGACAATCTCGCTCTATCCTTTATCAAGGACCAGGGCTAGCGCTGATAAAGCTATAAATAAGTTCCTCGAGTAAGATTCGAAACACCGGGCGTCATTAACAACAGTAAAACACAGTTTTAGTGCAAGTTACCACTTTTATTATAATGAATAATAAAATATTATACAAATATTTTTATTCTCTCTTAAACAGAAAAAATGCATTTCATAGACAAATACAGGCCGCCGTATCAAAGAGTGGTGATTTCACAATGAGAACAAATGTCTACCGAATCTCATTTTTTTAAGTCCAGCCTACCTAATTTCTCATTATAGTTCTTGAAAAATACGATTATCCGAAAACATTTTACGACATATAAAATTTACATAAAACTTTTTTCTTCCGATTTTAAATTATACATTATTTCCATCCAAACAAATTAAGTACTGAAGCCTGCATTCTTATAATGTTATTGAAAACCAGACATTAACGAGTTTTACCGACAAAGCGATTTTTAAATTTTGGTGAGATTCCGATACGTGATAACAATGTCTGGGTTTCGATATACAAAAAATTAGGAATATTTAATTTAAAATATCAGAAAATATTTGGCAATAACGATAAATTTAACAAATAAAATCTTTGGTAAATCTGAACAAAAAGCGAATTATAATATATATAAAAAAAACAATATTTTATATGCAAGCACGCAAATAAAAAAACAACTGCATTAACGATAATTAAAAGTGCATGAATTATAAAAAAAAAACTTAATACTTAAGCAGGTGCATGTGACTTATCAGATCCGGAAAGTGAATCTGGATTTGACAACGGATCCAACTCAGCGAACAATTCAAACCACGCCGTTTTTTCAGCGCTCGGTTTATTTTGCAGTTTCTGTTCTTCGGTCGTCTCCGATTGTTGAAGTAAAGGCATATGGGACGACAGAAGCAACTGGGACGGCATAAATTCGCCTCCGCTCGCCATCGGTCGACTATCCTCGTCCGTATAATCCGCATTAAAAAACAAATTATCGTCTTGTTCGGCTTTCGACGGTTCCGTTTCTTCCGGTTCCTTCGTCGATTCTACTTCATCGACGGCTTTCGGAATCTCCGGCTCGGAGATCGTAGCCGGCGTTTTCAAACGTTGAATAGATTCTAACAGAGCATTGTTCGCTTTTGTTGCAAACGTCACGACGGCACTCTGATATAAAACTAAAGCGTGCGAAAACATGTTACATCTAGCGGCCGCTAGGAGGTCGACTTTTTGTAAACATGTCAGTTTCATTCGGTCGAACGTTTGCTTGGACGATCTGACGTGCGTCTGTGCTTTCCGGAAACTATCGAGGCCGTGACCGCTATCGGGGTCCAACTGTTGCGAAGCGCTTTTCATCCAACTCAGAGCGGCTCGGTATTCCGTTCGCGCTTTTTCCATAGCCGATATCGTACCTCTAGTATCCGATACGCCGCGTCCTCGGAACGTTTCCACTTCGTGATGAAGACGGACTAGCGAAGGGCGCAGTGCTAAACGTTGGTGTCCAACGTATGCTATCGCTTTACCTGCAGGTACAATCGGATCAGTCGAATTTTATTCGTACAAATATATAAATGAAATACAGTAATTTGGCAACCCTGTCGAAACGCTGACCTACCTGTGTTTGCCATGCTTTGCCCGACATGTCTATTTCTTTCGGCTTTGCCACACTCTTTCAAGTAACGGCCCAAAGCGTTCTCCTCTTGCGCAAGCAAACATAGTCTTTCTTGATATATGTCGATTATGCGCTGCAACTGAATACAGCTCTCTGACACTGAACGGAATAATTCGAGTTTCGCGTCAAGTTCAGCGTCTGAAGATATTATACACTCGTCGTCTTTTGAACCTAACTTACGAAGCACGCACTGTTTCGTCACCCAATACTGATGTTGCATGATTTTATTGTTCAATTGTCAATCGCTCTCCGCTTTTTTTTGTATTATGAGCGTAAATATCGTACGCTATTTAATTTGTTAAAATTCACTGACACCTGTTTTCCCATCTGTCAAAATTATTGACGACATGAAGCGATTTGCTAGTGCTGACATCTAGCGGGAGAGAGCGGTAGCTCTTAGACACAAAGGTTTCAACAAGTACGTTTAAATTTAAAAATAAAATGGAGGTATTTTTTGCGATCGACATTCAATAGAGGAGCCGCGAAATAGAAATATTATTATAATAATATAATTTGTTACTGATTAACCGTACTGTTTCTAATTGTATAATATGCTTTCTTTGGGTTTTTTCTTATCTAGGATTCTACAACGTTTTGAGAAAGTCCCTTTGTCAGAATCTTTCCTATCAATTTTTGTGGGAAAAGACGAATATATAATAAAATCTTTTAAAAACGTCACAGGAATGAATACTTCCAATAATAAATAGAATTGCTAAAATTTACTTACATTATGTGTAGAAAGGTGAAAATATGGTATCCATTATCAATATCCGTTCACACTAAAAATTATTTAAAACGTCCACTTAGAATTAACACATCACTTATTAAATTGATTTTACATCACAAAGTAACTGCATAATTTGGCTATCGTATTACACGCCTACAATTTGCACAAAACATTAATTAAATATAAAAACACACACATTTACCTATAAAACGTCCGCGCTAACCGAATGATTTTTTGAAAACTAACGTTCGTTCCTCCAAAACTGATAGCTTCAACAAAATACGCAAGATGGCAGCATCAAAATTCTGTGCGCGTTCAGTAGCTTAAAAATTCTTACTTAAACATGCAACCTGTTCAAAAGCTAAAAGCGCTTAAAAGTTAAAATTATTAATAAACACATCTTTGGCAAATTTCAATAGTATAAAAACATCTTAAAATACTCAATCGTCAATTTTGTATTTCTGGTAGTAGTAAAATTTGATTTTAGCAGTGATTTTAGCTATGAGTTTTAGCGTTGCTTAAGTGCATTAAGCTGAATCTAGATACCAGGTAAGCTTAACGCGTCCATTTAACTCACGTGCTGTCAAGGATATTTTGAGGTTATATTTGTTTTCATCAAAATTCAAAATTCGTTGTATTTTCTTAAAATGGCGAGTACTGATAGTGAACCAGTGAACTTTGAAGTAATAGTAGGAACTTACGAGGAGTTTTTACTCGGTTATAAATTGAAACAAAAGGATAAAAAGGTAATTGTATGAAATTAAAATGATAATATTTCAAATTACATAGTAAACTTGATCTTTGGATAAAAATTTCAGCATTATATATTCGCCCAAAGTTTTGCAACTCACGTCCATAGCGCGAGCGTACGAACACTATCCCAAGCCGGACGATATCTCGCGTCGGGTGCCGCGGATGATCGGGTGTTCGTATACAATATGGAAACTCGTAAGGAACACACCATTTTGACTCATCATAAAGGTACGGTCAACGCATTAGAATTCACATCCGATGCCACGCATTTAATATCCGTATCGGATGACGGCTCTATTGCAACTACTCGAACGGGGAACTGGCAACTCGAGAAAGTATGGAGTAAAGCTCACAACGGAATGATAGTCAGCGCTGTCGGTATACATCCGAGTAATAAATTGCTGTTAACCATCGGAGCAGACGGAACTTTGAGAACGTGGAATTTAATCAAAGGAAGACAAGCATTTGTTATACGGTTACAACCGGAAATAAAAAATGCTAATTCGATAGTTTGGAATTCGAATGGGGAACGGTTTATTTTATTTTCAAATAAAAGACTAGAAGTTTGGAACATTGAACAAGGGGGATGTGAGAAGTTTACCGACCGCGAATCGAATGTTTCGTGCGTACGGTGGCTAGACGAAAAAAATATGGTAGTGGGACACGAAGACGGAACCGTTGATATTTTTAACAGTCTTGACTTGAGCTCGGTGTTTAGTCTCAGTGCGCACGACGCTAGAATAAAAGGTATGTCGGTGGTTAAGAACTTTATCGTTACCGGTTCTAGCGCCGGCGACATAAAATTATGGAAATGGAAGAACGATAAATTGGAATTAAGAGGAAGTACGTCGATAGGATGCAGAATTACGTGTTTGACGACAGTTCCTATCGAATGTAAAAAAGTTAAAGCGGAGACTGACGATGAGACAAAAACAGACCCGAATCCGAAACCTCAAAAGAAGAGGAAAGTTTAATTGTAAAAATTATTTCGTTTTGTAATATATTTTATTAAAAAATTAATCTATAATTATTTAATGTGGTTTGTTACGATAAAGAAACGAATATTATGTCATACTTTATCACTATTTTATGTACATTAAAACAATTGAAGTACTGTTGAGTGTGTTTAATTAGTCATCGGTTGAATATATTATACGTACGATATAAATTATTACGTATGAATATATTATATTTAAACAGACTCAGCTGCACTCAGGTCATATGTGCAAATACTTTTAAAAACAAATGAAAGACGGTGTTTCACTGTGCACTGCAAAAAAATTAGATTCCCGGATATCGGCAATATGTGTTTCCGTCTAAATTGTCTATCGGAATCCACTCTTCGTTCGGAGTCACGTTGGGTTTGGCTTTGGATTCGACTTCATCGAGTACGCGTAGCATGTTACCTCCGACTAATTGTTTTACGGCGGCTGTGCCCCAGTGTCTGTCTCGCACGAGTTCTGCTAACAAAAGCGACGGATCTCCATCACCGGCGAGCCCGACGTGAGCCAAACCGGCAATAGTTCGAATACGGTTAATGTGAGCGATTACTTTCTCTGGTTTGGTTTCTTTACATTGTTCGAGCCCGATTAGAACAGCTCCGCCATTGGCGGCCAGTCGTCCGAGAATCGCATCGGAAATTGTACTCGAATCGTTACAAAGAGTTGCCGAACCGGCTCTCGAGAATATGACCGGTGCCGTTGACATTTTCAAAACGTCTAGGATCGTATCTTCCGACGAGTGAGACAAATCGATTAATATTCCGAGTCGATTCATTTCTTGAACTACGAGTTGACCGAATTCGGTTAGACCAGATCCGGCCCAAACGGTACTACATCCGTGAGTCAGAGTGACGAATTTAATTCCTAGTGAATGTAATGTTCTTAACACACCTAAACTGTCACCTAATGCGTGCCCGCCTTGAATACCTAGCATAGCTGACGACTTTCTTGCCAAATGAATTTTTCGCAGCTGATTCACATTTTGTAACGGGGCTTCGTTAATGCTTCTCTGCGCCTCGTCTACTTTCTCAAGTATCAGTTGAACAGCATCTAAATATTGGGACCCGCACGGTACGTCGATAGACAAAAGTCTCGCGGTTGCCAGTTCACTTCTGTTTCCGGTACCTTGGATGAGGGGCGTTTCTTGGAGAATGCGTTTGATTACATTTAAACGGGCCTCTAAAAGCGACGAGGCTCGTAAACGTAACGCTAGCGGCACGGCTAAGCCAGCCAAAAGTCCGATAATTAATAATATGACACCGAATGTAGCGACCCGACGTCTACGTCCTGTTCCAGAACGTTTTTCGAGTTTCGCTACTTGGTTTTGATCACGATGCACTATTGCATTGCCGTTGGCTAATTTAGTCGGCTCTTCTAGAAAACGTTCTGTTAATTCGAACAATGTATTTGGTTCAATTGTTAAACAATCGATGTGATCTGAAGATGACATTTTCGTTATCATTTTTATTATGTTTATTTATATTGATTTATTGATACAAAATTACTGATGTTGTATTATGTTGAAAACAATATATTGTTTTATAATTCAATTTTATTACTAGTCTATTTTTCATATTTGTAATAGAAAACAATTAGACGCCTTTTTGCAACTGAATATAGATTTTTTAATGCGTTTGCGCAATCCTTACATAAAATTCAATCATGGCAAATAAAGGGTTAAAATGAAGTTTAGTTTACAAGTTTTAGCGCTAGTGTAGTATGTCAAATTTCTGACAAGTGACATTTCATCATTGTTAAAAGAACCTTAGATTGTTATCGTTTGTGTAAATAACTAATAATTGTGTGATGTTTGATCAATATAAATTGACTCTCAAAGAACTAACGGCTATATCATTACGATTTTGTGTTCAAACATTTTTAATAATAAGAAACCAACAAAGTGAAAATCTTCGTAAGCCGCAAAATTAAATTAATATGGTAAGTTCTTTTATATTATGCTTTCACTTTCAAGTTTTGATTTTCTAATTAAGTACAATATTCAAAAACAAAGCTATTGGTCTGATTGTCTCATGAACAATATACAATTGCATAAATAAACTCGAAACACTATAAGTTCCCAAAGTGGACACCATGTTTGTGTTTTTAAATTTAAATGCACGTTTGGTGAACGAATTTACATTCACGAAGCTCGCATTGTAAGAAAGTCCAGCAAAGAATATGATTGACGATGCTGTCTCTTTTCATTGATGCATAAAGAACTGAATCATGAAACCAAGTGTATTTTTAAAATAAAAATTTTGACATTTACAATTTTACATTTTGGCTAAAGATAACAGTTTTCTGATCATGAGAATTTCTCCATAATCCTCAATATAAAAATAGTTTTTTAAATAATATTTATTAAAGGACATTTTTTTGATTATCTACGTTTTTCTGAAAGACATATTCGTCTTATGTCGGTGCATTTGTGTCAGATTATAAAACAATTTTTAGAATTATCAACCGGCATAAAGTACCCAATTATGTACCATCATCAAACATATTGATGTACGAATTGTAGAAATAAGAAGTTATTAAATTTAATACATCGATTTTGAAAAATAAAATGTAAATTACAAGAATGAGTGTTGTTGTCTTAACTATTTTGTCCAGCCAGTACATTCTGAAACAGAAATAATGTAAAATTATTCAGGGTACAATTACAAAGAGTTAGAGTCCATATATAACTTCCTTCGAAAGATGGCATTTTGTTTTACATGAATGTATGCTGAATTAGGAAATAGTAATCCACCAACTTCTACTTAGAAATCTATAGAAATCATTCTATTCTTCAGTTTCTGCGAACTGTTAAAAAAAATCTTATTATTCTCACCTTCTGGCGTGGATTCGCGCTTGGGGAAGGGTATCGTTGCTCTCCTTTAGCAGGTAAAGTCGACAACCTTTGACGCAATTGGTGAAGTAGTCTATGACATCGACGTCTTTGAAATAGTAACTCCAAATCGAGCGCTCGTTCTCCGGGACTATATTATCCAAATCTAACATTTTGTCATTCACAAATTTCCATTCGTTAGCTATGAAATAATTGAGCGCCATATTGGCTGTATAGATTTTTCTTTGTATTTTCAATAACCTGGAAAGAGATTTGTTTAAAGCTAGATTTCAGTCGTTCAGTTCGTAATGTAACGCCTACGCCCGATTTGCAATATAAAATAAGGGTTGCGTTACATTGGATCCAAAAGTGCATCACATTCTGTAAGAATTTTTGCGTTTCTCCTTTTTTTACTGGATCTAGTCAACAAACAGAGTGAATCTCCTTACGAGATCCAGAAGTACAGATCCAGACTATTTATGGAAAATTCACCTGGGTTTTCTGCCAGCTAATCTGAGCAAAGCATCTACAAGAACGGCCGGCATCAAATGGAACAGTAAGACCAAAATGTAATTCCACCATTTGTACTTAGTGACACCACCTCCCGGTGACCACAGTATGTCGCTCAGAGGATATTGCTCGCCGACCACTTTGGCAATCTCAATCATGTCTCCCGTGGTAATAGCTTTTACTGATCCACTGCTGCAATTGTACACCGTGACCTCGTTTGTCTTCTCCCTATAATTCGGTCTATGATGATTATAAACACTCGACAACTTAGGGTATTAGCGAGATTTTGACATGGCTCATGGATGATAGAGAAAAAGGAGGCTGGTCTCGGTAGGCCGTACTGAGAATCGTCAGTCCCGAAATTCGATATCGGTTAAGGCTGTCGGAACGCTCTGAATTTAAGCCAAAAATAGAGCTTCGGCTGTCAACTGATTGTAGATTTATTCGTCAACATTCTCCAAAAATTCTTTCTCTATAAGGAAGATAAAGGACAAATCTAGGTCTCTAATGAACTGCTTTTGTAATTTATGTACGATTTACTTGAAAAAAGTTGCCTTTAATAGGGATGTTGAATGTGCTCACATAAAAACATTATTTTTACGAAAAGTGGTAGTTTCTATGATAGAAATACTAAAAAACACTATATTTTTCCTTATTTTTAAGGAATTTAATTAATATTTAATAAATAAAACCTAATAAAATCACTCTCAAGTCACGTGACAACAGACACCAATCAGAGCGCATGACGTCATAAAGTCAGCCGCTGTCAAAAAACTTTATTGTTTGGTTAATATTTAGTGTGTAATTAATTCGAAAATTTCCTTAAAAAAAGACTGCAAGGAGTTTTAATGCCATGGAAAGTGTATTTATTAAAGCTAATAGTTCGAAAACTTAGAATTCATCTTTTATAACAAGAATTACGAAATTTTTTTTCATAACCTCATTAATTTACTAGCGTTTATGAGCACAGCCTCCTACTTTGTGACCGCATCTATAGAATGGTAGCTCCTGTGTAAACTTTTGAGACTCCTTTGGTATGACCAGGTGACGTCACGCGACTAGTATTGGCGTTTTGGACCGAAATTTGAAACGGGATTTAAAATACATGATTTTTAAGGCTTGAATTGTATTTAAATAAAAATAATAAATATTTTTAGCTATATTAGGTACTTATGCACGATTTAAAACACTTTCCCAAAAATGGTCAACATCCCTATTGTGCCAAAAAAACACACGTTTTCAATTGTCACACTACGACCGTATTCGTACTTATTTTACAAAATTGTTCCATCACAAACCTAAATTGACTCTTCCTTTTTCGGAAAAGTTTTTTAAATTTTCAAAATATTTCCAAAACTTAGAGTAATCAATTGACAGCGGCACTCTTGCAATAGCATTTTTTAGCCTCGTAGTGTGGTATCAGCAAAAAATTTAAACGTGCGTATGATTTGAGCGAGACAGAGCTAAAGAAGGTCACACCCACAATATGTCTTTTGCCTACCTCGCCTCTTACCGCTGAGTCTCAGCACAAACTGTGTGAAAATGATCCAACACTATTAAGAGCAAGAGGTTTGATATTATTATTGTTCGTGTTACAATTAATGATAATTTCGTTACTTTTTTAAAAACTTTCAAAAGTACGCGCGTATTTTCACTACCATGGAAAGTCATCCTTTCCTTTGTTTTAGCTAAATATGGCGTCTTTGTTCTAACTCTTACTATAGAGGAACTCTAGGGATCTTATAGTGCCTCTACCACCGGAAGCAGGGGCGTAGCTACCGCCGTATCAATTATACGGGGCCCCCGGGTCACGGGGGCCCCCAACGTGCGTAAGCAAAAATTAATAAAAACTTCCCATTTTTTTTTATTTCAGAAATGACAAAAGTCAAAAAAAGCAATTTATTTTTTTCCCGCGTAAAGCGTGCGTTCAAAAGTTGGCAACACCCTTCATCGGTTATCGCGGGCTGCGGGATTTCCCCGTTTAAGTCATTTACTTCAACGGGGGAAGGGTCCCCAAACAAATTTTTATACGGGACCCCGCCAAGGCACGCTACGCTTCTGACCGGAAGAGAAACCCTTATTTTCCTCATTTTTAGACAATGACGACTACAGTCAAAGCCCTCTAAGTGCACAGCTCGGAACCGAGGCCCATCCTTTAAGTGCACACTTCCCCTACGATCTTTTACATCCCCACTCTTCTAACTCCTATAGCTATCTTTATTCAATCAGATGTTATAAACAATATCTCTAAAACTCTATGAATATGATGGAAATGGAAAGTTTGAAAATAGCGCGCTTACGGTCGCACGTGATTGGTTGCAGATTATTCGAAGTGGGGGCTGGGGAACGTGCACTTAGAGGGCGAGTTCGTGTGCAGTAAGAGAGCGTGTGCATTTAGAGAGCGTGCACTTAGAGGACTTTGACTGTACGTAGAGATTAAGTCTCCTTTTCCTCTATCCTGGAAAATAAGTACATGCATTTAAGTTTGTATAAGTTTAAAACTCTTATTACGTCTCAATGGCTTTTTTCCATACGGCAACGATCATCGCTTTTATGGACACATCCACGGGCATATAATCTGATTTTATGTTGGGATTGCAGTATACTGATCGAAGAATGCCTGAAAATCGTGAAATATTTTTTTAAGACTATTTTAAGGGTTTCAGTTCGTAAGTTTCCTGAAGAGATAGCGGTATGTATTATAGTCTTTGGAGTACGATTGAATTCTTATCCAAATCAATATTAACTCGAATGAATTTGATCGGCGTTCAGACGTACATGGAATCACGGGTAAAAGCTAGTAGAAAAAATACTACCAGTCGTTATATTTACCTTTTCCGGAAGCAGCCATTAAACTGACCGGTCCGTTAAAATTATCGATCCATCCTGGCATCGGCTCGTGTAACGAAGAGATAACTGAAAAATGAAATTTTAAAATTTTAAAACTGCGTATCATAAAATTATTGTTTTATAAATAATAAAATAAAAAAAAAATAATAATCATCGTTCATTATAATTTCAAGTTCAAGCTATTGTTAAAATTTATAATTATGATAATTTTCAAGATCAAAGGTCTCATTACAATGTAACTTTAGGTGACTTATAAAAAGTTTTTGATTTTGCTCATTTAATCAACGAGATGTAGATACGGAGTGCTAGTCTGGGCTGCAATATAACAGAAAGACATAGCGATAATTATGGTAACCATTTACCAACTAGGGATTGCAATCCAGCGGCATTTTCAATCCAGCTGGATTTATGCTGGATTAAAGCAAATCCAGCTGGATCCAGCATGAATTGATTTTTCAAATAAATGTATAATTTTTTAACTCTATAAACTTTACAAACTATTTATGTACATTTACATCAAATATTCGTTTTTATGGCGTTAGTAAAGTACTCTAATAGTAACTAGAGTATCCGGAGTATTAATTATCATTATTATTAATTATCACAATACTGTCTTAAATCACCTAAATTGATATTCTAGATATCTGAAATAGTTATTCGTTTACCTATTTTACAAACTATGTAGTCTCAGTTTCTCAGTCTCAATAATTTTAGAAATAAAATTGCGTTGCCCGCTTATAAAATGTCTAGTAACAAAAGTTTAATATAAATTATATTATATAATTTGACTTGTCTTTTAAAGAATAAAATCGATCAATTATGCAGGTAATAGTTTTTTTTTTTACTTTTTTTAAAGTAAGATCTCAAAAAAGAAATGTTATTGATGGTGTTATATCCCAGCCTACTTCTTAAAGAACTGCAAAATACTCGGCTGCGGAAAGGGTTCTCTCTACCTCTACGCTGGTTGGTTTGAGAGTCATCAAATAATTACAGATTAGTTAGGTTTTCACCTCTTACTCCCTCACTTTCATAAAGTGCCATATCTTTATTCAATATCTTATCATAATCCTTCTCAGACCTAGTTAATTACTTGTTTTTAGTTGATTGCGGATCCGCACCGCTGGATCCAGTAAGACCAAAAATGGGCTGGATCCAGCAAGGCCAAAAATGCGCTGGATTCAGCTGGATTGCTGGATCCAGCATTGCAATCCCTATCACCAACATACATTAAGATGGGCAAGAAAGAGACATACATATACCGTATTTATCGCGTTCCCATTCCTGTCAATTTGTATCTACAGCTCAATGCATTTAACTCACCGATAGATGGCCGGAATATAATAGCGGGAATTTTAAATTCTTTCGCCAAATCGTTGACGACATGCTCCCCCAAGTTCTTGGTAAAAGTGTAGGTGTTCGGGAAGCGATTTGTGTAGAGGGGCGTAAGTACTTTCAAAGTTTCCTTGTCGGCATTTTCCACAATATGGATGGTTTTTTGCCAATCAGCCAGCGGTGGGTATAGTTTTTCTTCAACTACTTTTTTATCAGCATTGCAGTACGTCGTTGATACGTGCATTAGTACCTAATTAATTCATTGAACATGAATTTGATGTACGTTACCATGACAACTGAGACATTTTACTTACGACCAATTGTTTGACGTTGCTGGCCAATTTCATAACTTCCCTCGTGCCGCGAGTGTTCATCAGACACGCGTACTCCAGGGTGTCGTCGAATCGGACGGAAGCAGCCACATGGAATATTACCGATACGTTATCTTCCAAGATGCGTCTGTCTTGAGACGACAGTCCTATAATCAAACACATCGAATGCAGTTAGTAAGCATGTCGAGTAAAGCGCCTCTTCCGAAATTTACTTTTAACTGACCCAAATTTAACTCGAGAACGTCCCCGTATACCGCTACTAGTTTTTCTTCGATGGCGCGGGGCCTTTCTTCTTTTAGACGGTCGAATAACTGTAAATAATTTCGCTTAGAATCAGAATGAAGTCGTTCCACATTTCTTTTTTTTTATCTATGATATATAAATAGATTAGGAATGCTTACTGGAATGTCAGTCATTTTCCTGAGTCTAGCCTGGGCGTCGTTTCCTTTCTTCTCGCGAATCAGTAGATAAATGTGGCCAATGTCAGGGCACGATCTCAGCAATTTTTCGATGAGAACTTTACCCATGAAGCCCGTACCGCCTGTGACGAATATCGACCTTCCGGCGAAGAAGTCGGTTATCCCTATCGGGATATCGTCGTCGTTTTTTGACGTCATGGTGTCAGATGACAAGTAATTGAATAGGCCTAGAAATTATAACAGTTTGCTATAATTATTGTAGCACCGAGCTGGGTGACAGCACTAGACTCGCATTCGGGAGGTTCGGGTTCGAATCCCGGCGGGGGCAGATGTGGCTGGGACTTTTTCCTACTGCCTCTCGCCGAGAAACGTTAATTCCTGTACCGGCCATCTTGATTGAGGTTTTCCATGATTTTCCTTAATTAATTCCAGATAAATATCGAGATGGTTCTTTATTTGAGGCCATGGCCGATTACCTATCAAACTCCTAGTTCAAAAATTACCTACCTTATCCTAATTTCCTATAATTCCTTCATGCTATTACATAAGTTGAAATTAAAAAAAAACTGTAGAAAATTTCGGGAAGTGGTAAATAGAAAATAGTAATGGTGCGAATGGCGTCTGGTATGACATAAAGTGGAGAAACGGACTTTAAACGTATTACTATTATTATTATAATTATTATGGCTTATTGTTAAGGCTATTGATCCCTAAGATCGTAAAATATGCTCTCGGGAAATTTCGAACTGTGGTCGCAAAATTTAATTTTATTACTGTTTTTAGTGTATTTGCCATATGGCAACATACACTATTGGCGTCGGTCGGATAGCGGGACCTAGGGGTCGGACCAAAATTTCTCGACGTTTCTAAGCACTTTGGCATCATTTTTGGAAAATATATATATATATTGAATAAGGCTGTTGCCTTTCTGGATAAAGGTTCAAGTATTCTGCTTGAGCCCACGTGGTATTTTTGTTACGCTGAATGTATGCGCAAAAATAGCCTGTTTCTCCAAATTTGAGAATGCTTGAGCCATTTTAGAGAATAAATCAGACAAAATGAATTAGCAAAACTGTAGCGATCGCTCGACAGATTGTTAACCTGTCGATATGTATTTGTTTCAACAAATTTCGTTTTACACGGCACACTTTGATAACGCTAAAAAGCTATTTTTGTCAGTTTTGTAGCTTCTGATTGGTTTAGATATAGGATATACTATGTCAAATTATTCAGAAAAATAAGTAGAATTCGAATATCTGAAAATCAAAAATGCCGTCCATAAGAAAAACCAAAGTTCATGTCAATATCTCATTTAGTAGTCGAAAAAAAAAATTAAACCTACGCCACTGAAAAGACCTTAAAAAGTTATCAAAAAATAGTTAATGAAATTTTCAAATATCTTCATAAATAAAAAAGTTATGGCCAGTTTTCATAAATGGCAATTTTCACTATTTTCTGAATAAATTCATAGGGTGTCAAAATTCAATTGTTTTTTCGACGGGATGTTAATGAGCCCAATTTTCTGCACTACTTTGCCCATTTAACCGACTTTCTATCTCCACTAATAACAAAGTTACCCATGCTAGCCAACGTTCGGTGAGACACCCTGTATATGTGTACGGACAATAACTTTCGAAAGAGTTAATTCATTTTAACGAAATTTGGCACGCACGTTGGAATCCATCACCGCACGAAGCCTATTTAAAATGGGCCTAATCGGATCATTTTTAGGGTGGTTTTTAGGGGTTGAAAAAAGTTTTTGGGCCCAAAAACCGAAAAAATTCTCAGAATCGTTTCACAATTGAAATTTACATCAATTAAAATGTGCTCCCAAAATTTGAAAAAAATCGGCCCGCCAGGCCCGGATTTACAAATTTTATAAAAACACTAGCTTGCGGATAGTGAGTTATTTACTGAAAGGTGTATTTAATTTGGCGTAGATGTTCGATGATAGTAATGTTGCAATTAAGAAACAAACTGTTAATTTAAGAAGTGTATTAAGGGGTAAAATTTTTAATTTTGACCAAAAACAAACTTAAGTTCATGTAATAAAACCAGACTGCCTGTATTAGCAAATACACTATTGTCGGCAGGGCTTGAGCACTGCCACCCGGGTTTTTATTTTCTGCGATTAAGCATTAAGCTTCACAAAAGCTTGAGTAAAATTCATATGGAAAGAGTAGTACATATTTTTAGTTTATTTTGAAGCATTAACATCAAAGATTGAATAAGATTTCTCATAGAAAATCCAAAAATGCAAGTGGGGGCAGGTGACATTTTGGGATATATATGGGGCACCATTAACAAAACCTTTAGGTTCTCAATAGGAATAAACAACATTCTAGTTAGAATTGTTATTTTGTCGAAGGGGTTGGGGGTCCCGTGGATCGCAGGGCCGTGGATTCAAGCCTTTGCGAAAAGATGGACTTGGAAGTCAACTTAGGAGGAATGCTAATTGGATAGACTTTAGGAGCTATTTTGAAAAAATGGAAAATATTTTATAAATGTTCTTACCTTGAAGCATACAAGCGCTTTATTTTGAAATAATAAAAAAAAGTGATGAATGGCTTTTTTAAAAAAATACACAACGTCTTGCAACTATGTTTCACTATTGGATGTACATTTTGTACTGACGATTCCAATTTTTTTTAATCATTAGCATGTCAACAATACAGTGCCAGAAAGGTTAATTATTTATTTCAAGTGTATTCATTGTTTATGGTTGAAAAATTACAGGGTGATTCAGAAAACAGGAAACTTGTATTGGCCGTTTGGTCTGATTTATAACCCAGTGAGGATTGATTCACCTTTAAATACACGGTTTATCCGTAAAGTTTCTAAAATTCTTTCTACCGAAACTTACCAATTTTAAACCCGGGGAAACTTACGAGCTCTTGAAATCTATGATTAAGTCGTTTAAGTTTTAAGTCCTTCAGATTAGTCATGCGTCGGACATCTGAAAATTTAAATATTTCTAAACAATGACGCCGTGATTTTTATAATTTTATGTTAATTTGGGGACATTGAACTTCAACGAAAATAATAAGTATATTTTAAAGTCCATCACATTTATTTAAAATACTGCTTGATGTCTGATTAAATTGTTTAATAAACGTGACATTTCTTTTTTCAGGGTCCCAAAAAGAAGATATCCAAAAAGGAGAAGGCGAGGTTGGAGGCAGAAAAAGCTGAACAAATTAGACTCCAACAGGAGATGGAAAGGTTTGTGCTGTTTTATTGTTGAATTTAATCGGTTAACTGAAGATTACTGGAAACTAAGGTTGGACGTTAGCATTGTTAAAGCAGTGACCAGGCGAGACGCGAGAGAGGGCGGGAGAAGTAGGCTTGTGGAGTCTTTTTCCAAACAGTTGGGATAAACATACTTCAATAGCCAAGCATGAGCATCGGTGACGTAAGCAATCGACTCAACCAATCAAAGACGTGATCATGTTTATAGCCTCTTACGCCCAACCTTCTAGTATTCATCCAATTGTGTAGGCTCTCACGGCTGGCGTTGTTGCAAAACTTCTTGGTTTCCGGGCTTGTACGCCGTGGTTCATTGGTATTTCTACCTGACGTTTCGTCTACAACTGCGGTAGACATTATCAACTTGGACACCAGCACTGAGGCACACTAAGCTAATGAACCCAACGACCAATCAGAGAAGAGTAAACTACGACCGAGTAGAGAACGACAACCAACGGTGCATAAAAGAAGAAGGAGCAGCAGCAGTCGACTCACCCTAAGCAACGGTAGGACCAAGGTCTCGCGACCAGTTCCTCAATATATTAATTGAGCATCTAGGCTCAAGAGAAACTAATGAGTCAGTCAGTAGTCGACTCACTTGCTTGTGTGCAGCCGAGAAGGACACTTCGCCCGCTACCACATCGCCTTTGATAATGTCTACCGCAGTTGTAGACGAAACGTCAGGTAGAAATACCAATGGACCACGGCGTACAAGCCCGGAAACCAAAAGTTTTGCTTCTAGTATTCAAGTAATCTTCCAGTTAACTAGCTAACTTCGATAAGCTCACTGACGTATTTTTGAGGGCTACAAATGCCACTTCCGTATAAATAGATATTTCAATCATGGGAATTGTATCAAGGTTCGGCAGTGTAAGATTTTGATCTTTGTAGACAACGGTTAATCCAGGCTCAAAGAGACCGGATCGACAGGGAGAGGAGAGACGCTGAACTGAAAGAAATCAGGGAAACGGGAGAACAGGCACAAAGGCTCGTTCAATTAGCTGAATCTTACGGTTTAATTGATCGCATTAAACACGAAGTTCAGTTGCGCGAAATCGAAAGAAGAAACAATGAACAGGTTGCTCTAAAATAAAAAAAAATAATATCTGAAAGCCTTGTATTAGTTTTGCGATGAATTTTGTAGTGGGATTTGTATTTAAAATGTACCGGAAAACCAGATCCGTCCGTTTGTAAAGACATGAACACTTATTTACTTTTGTGGAGGCAGAATTTGGAAGAATCTGTAACCATCGACGAATGTGATTGGAGAAACGATGAGGTTCTACAGGTATTCCGTCCCGGAATTTTTAGACACAGAACTTTTGTTTTATGAATACGTTGTTCAACCAAGATAAGAAATGAAAATTTTTACAGTGAACAGTGATCGATTGTTTCAGTTTTTGCATTTACTAGAAAGTGTGATCGAGAAACCGTTGGACGCCCCCAAACATCTAGTCGACTCGTGGAAGATCGTTAGTTGATTTTTATATGTATCGATTAAATGTCCTTGCTTATGTATTTTAATTGATTACGTTGGATATTTGTTCAGATTCACAAGGACTTTCGACAGACTTTGAAGGAGAGTTTGGCGATTGCTAGCTATCAATTGTTGAGGAATATTGAGTTCAAATTTGACATGGACGGCATTAAACTGGCGACGTTTTCGAAACAGTTCAAAAATTTTACGCTCTGCATGTGGACAGAATTGAAAATGCCTGTCGGCTTGCATAACCCCAGAACGCCCGCTCCGTAAGTTTTGTCGTAATTGAATTTTAAACGATACTACCAGCAAACTTATTGATATCTTTCGAGGGAACCTAAAACACACCCTTTAAGTATAGTCTTAATTAACCACGCTGTCTTGTGTTTTTGATTTTGTAGACCTCCGTTATCGATAAATTTCGATATTTTAAAATTGTCTGTACAGTTTCCAATTACTGTCAAATCATATTCTAAGGTAATTCGTGTATTTTGGGTCAAATTTGATCATTACTCTGATCAGTGCAGTACATATTATCCACCCAAATGCCCCAAATTGTTAGATCAAGGTAACTGTTTATTATTTATACGCATTGTAATGGTAATTTGCTATTAACAAATTGCAAATACGGCTTAGAAAAAAACAGTAGACTATTTTTTATTTATTTTTTACACTTTTCTTTTGATTGTGTAACTTTATAATCACCGATTTATATTTGCTGTGTTTGTAATACTGCCAGATTTAGGCACTGGTATAAAGGTCTATTAGATCTATTGATATAAAATAAATAAATAAATTTCGATTTAATCAACACGAAGTCTAAATACGTCTGATCACAACGAGATTGAAAATTATTTTACACTTGTTTGTTTCTTAAGCGTTGCTAATAGAAACTCAAAACAAAACAAAGTTGTGGTCGACAATACAGAGTACACCTATCCCCCGACTACACGGTACTTGTTTTACACGTTTTCGCTTTTACACGGTTTTCCAAATAAGTTTTTTTTTGTTTTTATCGCACTCTACTAAATGCTACTGTGATTGAACACGTGCGCTGTGTACACATCTCACGGGGAATCCCGAGCTTATGTGCTGACTTGCTGCACACGCACACTGTGTCTGTATTTCTTCACATAAAATTAAAGTTTTATCTACGGAAAATTGTATTTGAGTGAAAGTTGCACAGTTTCAGAAAGATTTAATTTTCCATATTCGTAAATTACAAGTGAGTGCATAATTTAGATTATTATAAATTAACGGCTGTGATTAAAGTAAAGATCAGAGGGAAAAAATGCGGGAAATTTTGGAGGGAAATGATGGCAATTTACCAAATAGGTTTAATTAAAATAAAAAAATTAAAACATCTGTTAAATAGCAAAATTATGCATTTTCTGCAAGCTTTTCGATTTACACGGTTTTGACTTGAAAATTTTTAATTTTCGATTTACACGTTTTTCTCAGGAACGTATCTACCGTGTAAATCGGGGGATAGGTGTATTAATATAGTCTCATAAAGACCTAACACAGTGTCTAGTATCTAAATCCAGGACCGGTTGTGTCCGAAGAACTATGTATTGCCGACAGGGGGTTTTGGAACCAGTTCAGAACTTCGACAAACACACCTACTGTAATATTGCATGTGCATTATTGTTGTCCACGTAGTTAGAAACCTATTGCGTCACTTGTCTTAGTGTGCATCTACCTTATAAAACACAGTAACCGGATGAAATCATAACAAAAAACCAATCGAGACAGTAACCAAGCTTTGCTTTGTTTAAATTCATTTAATCGGAGCAGTGTTTGGATTATGGCAGATTTACAGTTCAAGGATTTCCTATTGTAAACAAATAATTGTGTAGATTTAAACGGATATACTTTGAGTGAATGGTCGCAAAAATTGGAAATCAAACGTGAATTCGATTTGCAAATGGAAATGAAACCGACTTCCAGAGTTAAGAGTTCGCTTTCTGCTTTGTCTGACGCATCCACAATGAGCGCTGACGGTACGAAATCGGAAGAATATTCCCTGGATGATATTATGCAAGAATTGGAATCCACCATTGTGCCGAGACCCAACGACATAATCGAGGAACGGGAAGGTCGGTTGGTTTTTATCTTTAGTAATAATTTTAAGTGATTATTACTAATGATATGTTTGATTGTAGACGAAGCGTATGCCCAAGTAAGGAGAAGTTTAAATACGCCTTGTCCAAGACACGAAATAAATCTTCGAAGATACATAATTGTCGGTGGTATAATTCATATCGGTTTGCTGCATCAGCCGCCACAACCAAAGAAATTGTACAGCGATATTTACATCACCACTCGTAAGTTATTTTGATTAGGTCTCCATTCGCTCTCTCCTCGAGGAATGGCAAAAAAAATAAATATATCTGGTATTTTGATATCGGTGTAGTGTTGTTGCCAAAGGATTTGGAACCGGCACCATTCTTTGTCAGATACGTCCCACCGCCGTCGCCTGGACCTGGTGTAAAACGACTTCCTGAAGATATTGAGGCCGAACTCAAAGCCAGAGAAGTCGAAATGGAGAAGCTGATACTCGTCAATATTGAGTAATCTTTGACACTCAAAATACTCCACTTGTAGTCTTGTAGTGCTCTTTCACTTTTTTTGAAAATATATTTTTCAAATTTTAGAATGCTTAATGCTTTTATAGAAAATAGCACATCTGATAAACACGCAAGCCTGATAGGACAATTTTTTTTGTTAGTCTTCCGGAAACTGTTTTGTGGTTCGAACCCCCCATAGTTGGAATGTGGAACGAAGAAAGCAAAACGTGGGTAACTTCCGACGTACACGATATTAAATACAACGAAGATAAATTTATAATGAACTTTCGAACTGGAAGATTGGGAGCTTTTGCTATTGCCGTTAATCGTTACTCGAATTTGCCCTATCAAACGTGGGAAATTAAGCCAGAAACTAAAGGGTAAGCTTATCGACTTCCCTAAATAATTTGTTCTTTATGAATACATAGGGGCGATCTTTGGAGGACAGGCACCAGGTTTCTCTAAATTTTTCCAGGAAATATAAATTTCGTGAGTTAATTTTACATCTTTCAGATCCGGTGTGATAGTGTCTATTACGGCCGCCATTGTTATAATAGAATTTATTGTTCGCGAGAATGAAATTTGTCTATCGGCTTTACAAAATGGCCCTACAAATGCATTGCAAGAATTTGTTGGTCAGTCCTATAAACTGAATGATTTAATTAGGGTACGTCTTAAATAATAATATACTAATTAATATTAATAGTTCAAATAGACTGGTCCATGCTGTTTTTAAAGGCAGTTCCAAATTTCGATATTGTGCTGTCTTATTCGGGCGGAATTTTTTAACAATGGACTTGTTTTGTTTTTGTGGCAGTTGCTTCGGTCGGGAGGAGTCGATGTTTTTCCATCGTTGGATGCGTTTTGTTACACAGAAGGTATTTGAAGACTTTCATAATTTTAACATTTCAAAATTTACCGACTGATATTCCTTCGATTAAATTTCTCGTTTAAATATTTCTACTTTTGTGTTTTTTCCTCCTATAAATTGTTATTTTACAAGATTTATTTCAATTGGACTTATTGCTTGTCCCGCATCTGTTACAAAGTGACTTTTTACGCCTAAAATTGGCTAGTCGTTTTTTTTTGTATTTCATTTTTATATATTTGTGCAATTAAGGTACTTGTCGTGGTATAATATTGTCAAAAAATTATAGATTATACTCGCCACAAAAGTATACTAGCTTGTAGCTAAGTGATCCATAATTTGTACGCAAGACTGTACCCGCGGAAACTTAACCCATACAGTATTCATATGCATGTATACTTTTCTATAAATTGTTGAACTTTAAACCGTTATTTATAAATAATTAGACGGTCAAAAATGTTCTCTTATTTTTTTTAACTCATAACAAATGCATTGAAAGACTGTCAGTTTTTGGAAAGTTTCTGACAGTTAGTTTTTCTTATAAATAAGAAACTGGTTCAGATCTACAGAGATCGTATACAATCAATGCTAATTATCCAATTTTTAATTGAATTTATCTCGGATTATATACGGTCGACCGACTTCAAATTTTCAGGGTAATTGTATTATCATGTCCTTAATATGTATACAAAAATTAAGAATTTTCTGACGGTGTGCCTTAACCACGACAACTACCTTAAGAGTTCAATAAATATGTTAATCAGTCAACCCTCACAAATTTGAAATTTTTGTTTTTTTCTCACCCTTCTGCCCCCCTTGGCTCAAAGGCTGGCGACGCCCTTGGTCGCTAGGGCATGTCCAGTAAAAGAAGTCTGCCAAAAGACAAACTTGATTTTAAAACGTTGCGACAATTTTTTTCTAAAAAACATCTTGAGACGTTCCTGCTTCATTTTCTCACAGGAACTTGCGAAAAGCACTGGCCTGCCGAAAAGCATGTGTACTACTGTATAGCGATCATGGCGATCGCCTATAACTTCACTTCCTCAAGATGGAATATGGTTAGCGGCCGACGGAAAATCGTTTTCCAGATGAGAACGTTCGTGGAAAAACGAAAAAAAAGTTTGGTACGTCTTGGAAAATCTTTTTGAAATGCGCTCACTTCGATAGTACTTGTTAAAACGGAAAAAAGAACTGTCATTTGAAAGAATCCGTCTTGGACGGCACTGAACGTTATATTGACTATTTTTTTCTGATTCAGGCGACTTATTCTACGGTGCTTGTTACTCCGCTGAAGGCTTTGATTGTGGATTGTACGGAGGTCAGTCAAACGTTCAATGAAGAAGGTGTAGAAGGGATGAAGGTTGGATTTAATTTATCTCAAAACTAACGGGATTGGCGATTCCTATAGGGAAATGTTGCAAAAATGACTGCTTTTATTTAAGTCAGATTGTAAAATATGCTCTCGGGAAATTTCGAACTGTGGTCGCAAAATTCGTTTTTTTTTACTGTTGTGTTTTATTACTACTACTGTTTGTGTAAAAATTATGTTAATTTCCTCGTTTTTATGTGATTTTAAATCGTTAATTTAGATCAAATAAACCGTAAAAATTTGGCTAAAAGTCATATGGGAAGAATGGTACGTGTTTCTAGTTTATTTTGAAGCATTACCATAGCTGGGCACCGTTAATCAAATACTTAACTTCGTTAATCGTTAATCCGTTACTAAAAAAGTTAACTTCGTTAATCGTTAAGCCGTTAATCTTGCAGGTTAACGATTAACGAATCGTAAATCGTTAACTCGCGATAGAAATTCTATTTTATATTTAATGTTAATACGGGCTATGGAAGTTTAGGCAGGTCATGAAATATTAGTAAAAGAAGGGTGTATCATTAGAGTTTTTAATAATAAATGTTCAACTCAAAATACAGCTAGTCTGACATAAGGTGCATATTCCCCTTCATAAACAACAATATATTGAAGTTTTCGTCGGAAAGTGAGGCTCTTTTAGGCGTTAAAATGTCTTTTCCCGTAGAAAAAAGGCGTTCGACTGCAGCACTTGACGGTATAGCGGTACTATATTTAATAAACAGATTTATTATTATCTGTTCTCCGAGGAATGCCGCATGGTTAAAAGAGTCTTTTGATTTCATGTCTAGCCACATTTTGACGAGACTTTGAGCTTTAGTTCTTAAAGATTTGTGACTTTTAGACTTTTCTTTACTTTGAGTGACCGAAATAAAAAAGTCTTCTTCATCTTCTTCGTTGTTGCTGGCGTTGCTGCTTCCACCATCGATACTTAAAGTATCTTTGTCTTTCGAAGATTCGACGGTTTCTTGTCGTCTTAATGCATCTTCCACATTTGTAGGTACTTAATTAACGATTGAACGGACTTATGGCAAGTTAACGGAAGTTAATGTGTCCGTTAACATTTTTTAAAGTTAACTGAACAGTTAAATCGTTAAGCACTTTGTTAACTTCGTTAATTAACGATTAACGGATTAACGAGTTAATGCCCACCTATGAGCATTACCATCAAATATTGAGTAAGATATTTCATAGAAATGAAAGATATCCGAAACGTACAACTACTGGTAAACAATAACCTTAATACTTTCCTCATTTATGGAGAGCGCCGGTAATTACTAGCAAATCTTCATGTTAGGCAGCTCCCACGGAATTGTCAATCCAATTAAGAAAATAAATTGATGGTTCAGAATAATTCAAATGTGTCGGTTATTTTAGTTTTATTCGGATCTGTATCATTTGATGAAGGGCACAGCAACGATCGCTTCGCGAAGGAAGATTCAAAGCGTTAGTGTCCAGTTGGTCGATACATTAGCTGAATTGCTCACAGCTACGAGAATATTGAGCTTAGCTTAAAACTAGAGCATTAGAAGTCCATTCGGTAACTACTAAAAGACATTAAAGAAAAAAAAAATGAAAATCGAACATCCCCCTCCCCATCTTCGAAACTACTGAACCTAAAATTTTGAAAAAAATACAGAATAGAGGGTCTCATCTATAGTTTACAGGAAAACGAACAAAAATCCTAAGTCGTAAAGTTCTCACGGAAAACGGAATGGTACCATTGTGCGACTTCCATTCTACAATTTCATATAAACATAAAATCAATGATAAATTAAATATTTGTGTACTTAAAATTGGTTCAAATAAATTGAAATCTAGTCAAGCATCTATGTTGTTGAGTTGATTCATTTTTGATTTTTTTTTTGACCATCTGCAGAAGTTTTTTCGCAGTTAAAATAACAATGTAAGACATGCTTTTTATGAGACTTCAGTTTTAATTAATTACGTGAACGCCTAGCTTAAGGGTTATCGGTCAAGGTGACCTTCTCAAAGATAGAAATCGTCTGAGGGAGTGTAAGAAATGCTTACTGTCTCTTTTCAATACACGATTGCATATTACAATATTGATTTGTTGTCTTTGTTTCGCTTCCAAAGAAGAGTCTGTGAAAAGTTTATCAGCATCTTGTCGAATCAGTATCAAAATTTAGAATTGTGAGATTAATTTTTTTTGAATGAATGACGTAGAACGAAATATAAATTAAGCGCGTGTAAAAATAATACTTATCAATGAAGTTCCTTTGTACAAAAATATACATTAATGCGTATGTGATCAATGTTTCTCTTGTGAGTTTTTAAAAAAAGTTTTAATTAGGGAAACATAAATTAAGGTACAGTATAAAAAAAATTCTTTACATGTGTTAAAACAATTGATTAAATTGAGGTTACGTTAAATATAAAAGTTAATAATATTAGATAACCGATTCAAACATAAAACGTTTTTGGTAAATGTGTTAAAAATAGACATTTTTCAAGGCTAATGTCGTTTTAAAAATAGATTTATGGTTCACAAATATAAAATATTGACACCTTTTGCCAGAAATTCATCATTTGTTTTGCAACTTACACAACTTATTTTCTAGTATCTAACAAACACAGCAAAATTAACAAACGACTAGAGTACTATTATATATATATTTATTTTTTAACTAGTAAGTCGACTATTTAATTCATTTTAGAGTAATTAATTAGCTATTGAATAGCATACTAGCCATTTTCATTTACGTTGCTGGTGTTGCACTCCGTTGGAAAGGTTTTGATGTTCTTTAAACAAATTAAATTGCTATATATTTAAAAACATATTTATTTAATTTGGTACAGAACTAATATTAGATTAAAAACAAATTTGGGTATTTAAATATGAAATTAGATGTTCTAAAACTGACGTCTCATAGTTATGAAACGAGAGTCTCTCCCTAGCAGAAAACTGGAATCTCAGCGAAATTATATCTAAACAAACGGTTACGAAACAAATGAAGGTCGTTATGTAACAGAAAATAGTTGAAACTCGGCGAGATAATTTTGGCAAGCTGGATTTAATTTTCATTAGTATTTTAGAAACAACATTCTTTTTGCAAAATGTCTCGAGAACGCGCTTCAAGACGATTTTATCGCGTGGATTCGATGCCGGATCTGTTCGACCGAGGTGAAGCTGCACAGTACGAAAACCGATGGACTTTCGAAGTAGCGTGGGAAGCCGCTAATAAAGGTTTGGAATATTTGTTTGTTGGTTTTTATTAAAACTGAAAAAAATTGAAAAAAAGTTGCGATTTGTGAACAGTTGGGGGCATCTATACTGTGATTAGATCGAAAGCATACGTATCGACCGAGGAACTGGGTGATCAGTACTGCCTTATAGGACCTTACAAAGAGCAATGTGCTCGAACCGAAGTAGAGGAGGCCGACTTTCCGTCATCGGGTCCTTTACAGTTGGCCGTCGATTCCATGAGAAATTTAGGATTCAAGGTCTGTCGTCCCGTACCTGTTTTTGATTGTTACTCGTCGATCACAAGCCCCTGATTTTCTTTAAGTAGCGAATTATTTTAGGTCCATACAGGGACGTGGCTCGTAGACGGAAATCCGCAAATAATTCTATTCGATATCGGGTCGGGAGCATGGAAGTTGGACGAGTATAAACTGGAGTTGTGGAACAGTTGTCATTTAGGAATACCGCACTTGGATGTCGAAGCCAACGATGCCGTCATCTTGGGATATATGGTAGCCCAGTTCATACAGGAGGTGAAACTTGATTCATATATTAATTTTATAAAAATAAAAGAATAGTTACTTCTTACCACAACAGATTTATTCAGTGGATGTACATTTCGAGAGCTAAGCTCCCATCTTCAGCAAAACACTAAACTAAATGTACATCCGCTGAATAAGTCTGTTGTGGTAAGAAGTAACTATTCTTTTATTTTTATTGTTCCAGCCACAGTGCTCTTAATATTTATATTAATATGGCTGTTCGGCCAAATGAGCTTAATTTATTTTGTAAATATAATCTTAGAATTAAATTTTTACAGGCTGATATTAAATTTTTAATCAAATGTAAAAAAGCTAATATTGTCCCTAATTTCATTACCGATTTTAAAAATAATATTACTAACGAACGTGTTAAAAAATCTAAGGAAGCGGCTAAAACAAAATGGCTTAGTTTAGAAATTCAATATTTGCATATCAAAATTAGAAATAATATTGTATCAGTTGAGTTTAGTGTTTTGCTGAAGATGAGAGCTTAGCTCTCGAAATGTACATCCACTGAATAAATCTGTTGTGGTAAGAAGTAACTATTCTTTTTTTTTATTGTTCCAACCACAGTGCTCTTAATTTTTATATTAATTTTATGTAATGATTGCGATTAATTCACGATTATTGCAATTGTACAATTAATCGTAATCTATGATTATTGTCAATGGTAGAACAGAATCAAAGATTAAATAAGATTTTTCGTGAGTAAGTGAATTTTACATGCACGCAGCACACACGTGTTTAAAAGATAAAGCTGTGCGGTGAAAAACTGTGCATATTGAACAGCTGGTATTCAGTAACCTTAAATATTTTTCTTATTTAGTTTTTGAATGCTGCCGAATCGGTATGTTCTGTCCAACCGAGAGTCGTGACCCATTTCCACGAATGGCAGGCGGGCGTCGGGTTGATAGCTTTGCGGACAAGACACGTCAAAGTGGCAACAGTGTTCACCACTCATGCGACACTACTAGGAAGGTACCTGTGTGCCGGCAATACTGATTTCTACAATAACTTGGATAAAGTAAGACGCTTTTTGTATTTTGTATGAGTTCCTTGAACAGCACCGGTTCTAGTCCGTGATCAGGGTAGAGCGAGATTGTCTTTTAGCGCTCTTTGGTTGACGCTTTCACTTCACGTTAATTGTACTTCGGTTTTATGTTAAATAAATAAGTCCCAAATTTCCAAATATCAACTTTTATTGCAAACAACACTCGTTGAATTTAAATTAAATTAAGGGGTTACACTACCTAGGCGCGTCGAAAAAATAAGCTTTTTTTTGTGTATTTTTTTCTCGAGTTCTAGGTGGTGGATAAAAAAAAATTAGGGCTTTATTACACAAATGTCGAACTTTTTTTTTTTTTTGAGAATATCGGCGGACACCGTATCTCATTCAATTTTTGTCGGATTGACTTGAAATTTTAACTGCAACTTCTCAGATAGTTTTTCCGTAGAAGTACACGCGATTTTAAATTTTGTTTGAAAACTCACAAATTTGTATGAGTTTAAACTTTTTTTTTCATTTTTTAGCAAAGACTCGAGCTTAAATTGTTAACTGCAATTGTAATAATTGTTCAATCATAAAAATCGTGTGTACTTTTATGGAAAAACTATCTAAGAAGTTGCAGTTAAAATTTCAAGTCAATCAGACAAAAATTGAACAAGATATGGTGTCCGCCGATTTTCTCCGATAAAAATTTTTTTTTTGTTTTTTATACTACCACGACGCCATTTTGTTATATTTATATAAATAAAAAATATTTTTGAAAAGTTTGATATATGTGTAATAAAGCCCTAATTATTTTTTTTGATTCACCACCTAGAACTCGAGAAAAAAATTCACAAAAAAAAGCTTATTTTTTCGACGCGCCAAGGTAGTGTAAGCCTTTAACTAGCTATAATTATTATTTTCGTATATGGTGGTGTTGATCCAATATAATAAGCTGGTCAAATGGTGGTAAATTTACCACCATTGGACCAGCTTAAGACCTTGATGATGAAAATAAAATTTTCGAAACGTTGGCCATCAGCAAAACTTTGGTAAAGCTTATTTATTTATTGATCCTCAACCAAATCTTCCTTTACTGTTAATTATTATTCTTCTGCTTCTTTAACATTAAGAAAGTCTTCGCATTTGGCTTCTTTCGTCTAATTTTAATACTGTGTATTTTTAGTTCAGTGTCGATGAAGAAGCTGGAAAAAGACAGATTTATCATAGGTACTGTATGGAGAGGGCGGCTTCTCATTTATCACACACATTTACGACAGTCTCGGAAATAACAGGTAAACTACGAGAGTTCATTTTTTTGGAAGCTCTTAAAATATTCAAAGTATCGTTTCAGGGTACGAAGCTGAACATTTATTGAAAAGAAAGCCGGATATAATAACCCCGAACGGTCTTAATGTTAAAAAATTCTCAGCTCTGCACGAATTTCAAAATTTACACGCCGTTTCTAAAGAAAAAATACATGAGTTTGTCCGGGGACACTTTTATGGGTAAGTGTTTGAATATAAAACAATACGGGTTTAAAAACATCCGACCTTTATTCGAGCTTAATCGACGCATGACCCAATACTCAGCTGGTGGGTCTAATTCTAAACACTAATCGGTACATTTTAAATCTATTTGTGATAATTTGTGACCGGTTCTTTTTCTTTTTTTTAAGACACTTCGATTTCAATCTGGACAAAACGCTATATTTTTTTATCGCTGGTCGTTATGAATTCGGAAATAAAGGTGCTGATATATTTATCGAAGCATTAGCACGGTTAAATCATTATTTAAAAGTGAGTGTTCTATTAGATTTTTTTACTTTTCCTTTGTGTAATTTGCAGCGATGCAACGATTATGATTAATTCACGATTATTGCAGTTGTACGATTATTGTTAAAGGTCCAACAGACATGTGTTTTCATGCGACTACAGCTGATAGATACGTGTGTTTGTGAATAGGTACTAGTATGTTACTTATTAGGACTTGTTTAGTTGTTAGTGTATTTGCCATCACCGCAAGAAACCTATTTAAAATTGGCCCAATCGGACCATTTTAAGGGTAGTTTTTAGGGGTTGAAAACAGTTTTTGGGCCAAAAAATACAAAAAAAATTATCAGAATCGTTTCAAAATTGAAATTTAACCTTTTAGTAAAGATGTAAATATGCTGTTAAACTTTTAAAAAAATCGGCCCAACAGGACCTGATTTACAAATTTTATAAAAACACTAGTTTGCAGATAGTGAGTTATTTACTGAAATGTGTATTTGATTTGGTACAGAGGTTCGATTGATAATAATTGCAATTAAGAAAAAAAAAAGTTCTTTTAAGGGTTGTATTAAAGAGTTATTTTGCCCAAAAACCAACTCCAGTTCGTATAATAAAGCCACACTGCCTGTATTAGCAAATACACTGTATTGTCGGCAGGGCTTTGGCACTGCGACCTGGGTTTTTAAAGTTTAACGTTGATTTGTTACAAGTGCGGTTCGTGCGTTTTCATTTTTTAATTCTTTGATGAATTAGCGTTTTTTCGGGAAAATGTCTCATATGGGAAGGAGAAAGATTAGTGATATTTAGAATTATTTTACGAAGATATAAACCAATAAAGATTATTTTACATTATATCTTTAATTCATGTATAATCGTAATTGTACGATTGTTGGTTTGTTAATCGTAATCGTAATTGTAAAAACAGAAATCGTTGCATCACTAGTAATTTGCCTTAAATTTATAAAAACAATGTCGATTATTTTATAAATTAAAACTCTACTGCAATCAACATATCGTGACTTTAACATGAATATTTTTATTTTTTAGTCGGCTAATTCCGATGTGACTGTCGTAGCATTTTTAATTTTTCCTGCGAAGACGAATAATTTTAATGTAGAAAGTTTAAGAGGGCATGCCGTTACGAAAAGTTTAAGGGACACACTGGTTGAAATTCAACAGAAAATGGGAAAAAAGATGTATGATATTTGTTTAAGGTATGTCTTAAAAAAACCCTTTGTACTTCAGTTCAGAAATTGTAGGCAGTAACTGGTAATTAGTTACCACCCGCAGTTCCCGAACAATAAGTCTCTAACGTCGGTATTAACAGTACTAAAATAGGCGCTGATGACCTTAGATGTTGAGCATCTATAATCTACAATCTAACAGTCTAAAATTCTTCTACAGTTAATAATAATTCAGCTCTATTCATACGTTTTTGAAATTGAACTTTTTTAGCGACGTATCTATTTAAATAAAGTAAGAAATCGAGGGGAAGTAGAACTGGCAAATAAAGGGGGAGTTAGTTTGTCTCCTAAATTACATGAAACTGACAAGGATAGAAGTTTATAGTGTGTAAATATTATTAATTAGTTTAACAAAAAAAAAAATAAACTTGGGAATAATTGGTGTGAAATCCGTGGCACAGGATCAATAAAACAGCAATACTGAAGTTAAAATTGCATTTTCACTAACGTTTCGGTACGCTTTGCACCATTTTCAGAGTTCAGAAGATGGTGCAAAGCGTACCGAAACATTAGTGAAAATGCAATTTTAACTTCAGTATTGTGTTTTATTGATCCTGTGCCACGGATTTTATCCAAACTTATCCAACAATCATCAAGGATCACAACAACTCTAATTAACTTCTTTTAATTAGAGTCAATCTTGGGAATAAAGAAGTCTTATGTGAACTTATGAGGGTGAGGCTCATTATAACTTTTTATTTGATCGTAGTGGCCGTTTGCCAGATCCGAATGAGTTGCTCGAAAAACAAGATACTGTTAAGATCAAGCGTTGTTTGTACTCGCTGCAGCGCGACGGTTTGCCTCCGGTCACAACGCACAACGTTGTCGATGATTGGAACGATCCTGTTTTGAATTCAGTTCGCCGTTGTAAATTGTTTAATACAGTAAATGAAAGAGTGAAGGTACGTCGCTTATTTATTAATACCTGATTGCACTATATTCTTCCATAGGCCTGATTATCTACAATATCTAAAACAATCGATAGTTTAGTTGTAGATAGTATTTTATTTTAGATAGTATTTCATCCGGAGTTTCTAAGTTCGACAAATCCGCTTTTCGGTCTCGATTATGAAGAATTCGTACGTGGTTGTCATTTGGGCGTCTTTCCGAGCTACTACGAACCTTGGGGCTACACCCCGGCCGAATGTACTGTAATGGGAATTCCTAGTATTACAACAAATTTATCAGGTACCTAGTATAATACTCGCCACGGTTCTAAAAGGTTCTGAAGTTAGTCACAAACAGCGTCGCAGATACATATTTTAGAGCCGTCCTGGTTGTTTGGTGGGACAGGATAAAGGAAGACTCCCACCACCTCCCAGTTACCAGCACAGAACGTGCGCTCGTCAGTGATTGGTTATCGATGGTTGCCGTGTCACTTGTCGCTTTCCTGCTATAAAGTACAGTCTAGTACGCAATTGTTAAGTTGTTTCTTTGATTGTTAATTGATCAAGATGCCTAACGTAGTTTTGCATAGACAAGCACGAAAAATAATTTTTTGGATGACTTTATGCAAGGAATTAGACCTTTAGATTAAAGAAAAATTAAAAATAATAATATAGCGCGAGTTTGTAGTTTTTCAACCGACTGTACCTGCGCAAGCCTCCATTTACATCTAACTTCAAAACCTTTTAGAACCGTGGGGCGTATTATATAGGAAGTGACAGATACATATAGTTTCACAGTGCAATATAAGCGGCATAATTTCTCCCAGTTCTCGACTTTTATGATCTGTTTGATTTCAGGTTTTGGCTGTTTTATGCAGGAACACATAGCCGACCCGATGTCGTACGGTATTTATATAGTGGATAGACGATACATTTCATTAGAGGGCAGCGTTCAACAGTTAGCGCACTACATGTACGATTTCTCGAGACTCAATAGGCGACAACGTATCATACAACGCAACAGAACTGAACGACTCAGCGACTTACTCGATTGGAGGAATTTAGGAATCGTAAGCGTTTTATTATTATTATTCACTTATAGAAGTTTGCGATCAATTCTCTGGTGTAGTTACTTATTTGTTATAAATCTTACTGTTTTTTTTAAATTTTAATTTAATAATTAAATTATTACAGGACATGATCGATAATCCGTTGCTCGTTAATCCAACATGTCCAGTAATCCATTGTTTTTAAGTATGTAGAGGTCTAGAAAAGTCGCTCTATAATCCGACATTTTTACGATATTGCGCTCTGTAATCCGACACACATGTTTACTTGACGTTTCGTGGAGTCGTTCACTTTAGTCTGACAATAGACATTGGCAGATATTAAGCCTGATGTATGGCGGTTTTTTCTTTGCAAAAAAATGTTTTCAATTTAAAATTCGATGATGATCAAAATAAATAGTTGAATAGAAGTTAATATTTCAGTCGATTAATTCTATATTTTCGTTTGTCATTGTTTTCAGTATTACAGGGAAGCACGTAGACAAGCCCTTTTCGCCGTTTATCCGGAATTATCAGTGTATGAGAAATCAGAAACTTCGGGAGGGTCTCCCGGATTTAAGTATCCGCGTCCAATCTCAGAGCCCCCGAGTCCAAGTTCAACACCCGCTGCATCTGAATTAGGCAGCGATTCCGAAGAAGACGAAAGGGAACTTGAAGAGCTCGGAATCAAATAATTTTAAAATTTACATATTTTAGTTTGTTTAGCATTTTTTTTTTTCACAACAGAAAATTATGATAATTTTGTTCTTTTTTCGCAACAATTTATGCCCAGGACTAAAGTATGAAAGGTTTGACATTAAAAGAGGTATTGAAAATATTTTGTATATAATTTACGTTCCGTTCCAGGACAACAAAATGGTAATCCCGAATTTTTGCAGAAATTACATTGTAATTTGATAATAAATGAAATGTAAAACAGAAAGCATATTAAAAATGTTGTTGAAAAGTGTTTTGAAATGAAGTTAAATAATTAATATATCATTTTTACAACCGTACTTGCTTGGGTTGTTGATTTCATTCATAACTGTTTGACCTACTAACCTTAGTTATATTATAACAAAACGTACAGACAATCTACATCAGTGCTGGATTAAGCCAGCGCGGGGCCTGTAGCAAATTCTGTCAAGGGGCCCTTGGTTTGCTTTAAGTTCTCAAGTTTAGGGTATTAAATAAAACAAAACTGTTACAAATAAACTTTTCTGGATTTAATATGGGCAAATTTAGAGATAACACTTTCAATATCAACTTCTTTAAGAAAATCATGCACTATATTCAACAAAGTGAGATGATTAAGACGATATGATAATCGATTCTAAAAAAGGTCAGCTATATTCACTCATAAAATGAATCTATATTTTATAATAAATCAACCAACCACAGTAGATTGGATCGTGACTGAGTTAATAAAATTTAAATAGTTCGCCTGTTTTCTCGAAATACTTATAATCGATATTATATTAAAATCGATTAAAAAAGTACAATCTCGGCTACGTAAACTCGCAAAATACATGTATACCTATATAAAAAAAAAAAATCTGGCCGCTTGAAGGGTAGAAATGTATAGATGCTAGTCTAAATATATCGATTATAATTAAACATTAGAACATTAACGTTAAAAAGTTTGTAAAATACCTACTTATTTTTACGATTTAACGTGATGAAATCGAGTTTTAGATTTTCAAGTGGAAGTGAGGCATAGCCTAAGCGCTTCGAGTTTAAAGCATGCAAGATATTTTACGCTCCTATCTAAATTAATATTTTTTTATTACAGTCAGACAGGCGTTGGAGCGCGGGGCCCCCAAATTCGCGGGGCACGTAGCATTTGTTACTCTTGCTACGTGGCTAATCCGGCATTCATACATAATTTCCTAATGTGTGTCTGAATGTCCCGATGTCTGTCTTTCCAGATCCTCCAGAAGGTCCCAGTAAACTTAGGAAGTTGAAATTTGGCACACTTGTAGTACGAGACACTGCACAGAACCTAAGGTAGCCGGATTTTTTATTTCCTCCCCGGTGATCGAAATAAGAGGGTTTTTAGAAAAAATCTTCATAGAACATAACAGGCCATGAATGGGTAGCTGAGTGCCTTGGTTACGAACAACAAACTCTGAAACATTCTGATATATCAGGCCCATTTTAAATAGGCTTCATGCGCTAGCGGATTCCAGCGTGTGTACCAAATTTGAAATTCTGGGCTCGTTGAATTCAGCGTGTCATTTTCTATAAGTATACCAAATTTAAAAAGTATCTGTAGATATTCCAGGGATTCCAGAAAATCAGTTCGAAGGGCTTTAACTTCGTAACGGTGGGTGATACAGCGCAGCAGATGGGCTCGCTGAATTCAGCGTGTCATTTTCTATAAGTATACCAAACTTAAAAAGTATTCGACAGATATTCCAGGGATTCCAGAAAATCAGTTCGAAGGGTTTTAACTTCGTAACGGTGGGTGATACAGCGCAATGGATGGACTCACTGAATTCAGCGTGTCATTTTCTATAAGTATACCAAATTTAAAAAGTATCCGATAGATATTCCAGGGATTCCAGAAAATCAGTTCGAAGAGCTTTAACTTCGTAACGGTAAGTGATAGAGCGCAACGGATGGGCTCGTTGAATTCAGCGTGTCATTTTCTGCAAGCATACCGACTTTGAAAATTTCAGCCGACGACTGCCAGCAGCAATTTTATGATGCTAAATGATCTGCAAGTATGCCAAGTAATCGCCTAATCCTTCTTTGTACTTTATCAGGGCCGCAATCAAACGCGTAGTTCATGTGTTAAAATAGGGATGTCGCTAGTAAATTCCCCTAACCGCCAACACAATAGGTGTGAATCATAAGCGACATCATACGGAATCTTTTTAAAGTTTTTAGTTCCGCTATTTGATAATTAACACTTCCGTGCTGAATTAAAACAGGAACAATAATTAATAACAAAATAAATTTTAATAATTTAATCGAATGAAGTTTTATTTTCAGGATTTTACAATTTGTATTGTTTTAACACTTTGAAGAGCTATTCTAATATACATCAATATTATTATTTTACTATTAACACGTTTTCAATTACTTTATTATCCATTCTGATGGCGTGTCTTCTGAAACTGACGGTATCGGTGTCGTTACTGTTCAAAAAACTATCGTAACAGCATCAATACAGTCGCAAAGTTATGTCACTGTCCTTTCAGAAGACAGGCATACTAGAAAACCGTGTGTCAAGTACAAAGTTGTTTAATGATGCGAATCTTGTGGAGCAAGTTCTGGGTGCTTCTCCCAATATTCCGGTTGTTCTTCATTATTGTGAGGCCAGAAGGTTGGTCGGTTTATTGGATCTAAAGCTACATCAGGATAAGAATCACGGAAATCTTCCAATGTCATTTGGCCAAATGGAAGAAGTGATTTGATCTCTTCGATTTCTTTTTGAAATCTAAAAATAATAAAAAAAAAGTTTTAAACAATGTATCCTTTTTCTGTGAGTCAGTGCTAAAAAAATAATTAATTTGTGTAAATCATAGTCAACTTTTTTTTGTATAAAATCGTTCCTCGGAACTGACTTTCCTTTCTTGCAAATTGCAATGTACTCTTTTCAATTAAGACATATTGCAAATCAGTCTAACATAACAAAGCAAACTGTGACACTCAAAGTTTCGTGGCGTCTTTCTTATAAGGAGAATTTTAAACGTAAAACTACTCAAACCACATTGTTAATAAATTATGTATTTTGCCTGGCAATCTGACCACACGAGAAAATTGGTCTTAGAATAAGGTTTTTTGAGAAAGACTCGAGTTACCATCACTAATTCCCACACGACTCGAAACGTTACATACCCGACAATTCTTTCGTTAGATGCTTTCACGAACTGATCGATTTCAGCCTTGGACTGCTTTTCTTGACCGTCGATTTGTTGTGACACTTTATCTTCCGGGAATGGTACTTTCAGAGCCTCGTATTGTTTCTGGAAATTTTCAACCATTCCGGCAACAGGGACAATTTGTTTATACAAAGCCCAATCGATTTTCGGTGGAGCTTCCGGATTGGCCATCATTCTGTAACATAGATTATTCGATTCGATGAGTTAATTATATTTATTATAAAATAACTGTAGTGTATACGTAGGGTTAAGTAGCGAAGTGTGATGAGGATTAAATTTATTGATCTAAACTTTTCGATACTTATTTATTTAGCAAATTTGATAAATAAGTTGACTGGGCCAACATGCAAAAGTATAAATTTTCATCAATAAATCATAATTACTTAAGTTGCAATAATTTAAACTGCGCTTTGCTAATGACCTTAATTGTCAGCGTCAATCTTAGAGGTTCTCGTTTTACTGTGTTTAATAAAATATGAATTTTTATTCATATCTTTACATTTGCCTGTGTATATTAGTTTTCTAAGCATAAAAATAGTATCCAGTGTATAAATTTTAAGCAGGGTTTCCCTTAAACATTCTATATAAAATGGCAAATTGCATAATTTGCCAGAAAACTTGCCTTCGTACATATCCATCAGATTTCAGTTTAAACGCAGCGAAATTCGACTTTTGAGTCGGTGGGACACGTTCCGAAATTGCGGCCCAATTAATTGTACTTTGTGTAACTCTACGTGCAGCCATTTTACTAAAGTTTTCACAATTTTCAATAGAAAATCGGAAAAGTAAAAATTATATACACTGCCCTAAATTTATCTTTACGTTATGTAATTGGACTGTCATCGGTGTACAGCTAAAGCCAGAATTAGCGCTACAGTTGCTGTGTATCAAAGTCGAATTGTTTTAAGTACTACTCAGTACACCCAAAATCCTAGATCACTTACCATCGACTAGATGAACGCGTAAAAGAAATAATAAACTTTATTTAGACACAGAAATGCAATAAAAAAAACGTAGAAATTTGCGTTTATTAAAAAAAAATCTAACAAGAGATAAAAATAATGTATAAATAAAAATATTATCAAATACAAAAATACATAAATAAAAATGTGACGCTGTGTAGAACATAATATATATAAATAAAAATATGTATAAATATATCTATAGTAAATTGTTAAGAATCTTACATTTTGTTTTAAAGGTTCTTAAAATTATAACATAAAACTTAATTTCTAAATCTCAAAAATTATATTTATCTACTTAATCACATTATCCGAAGACATTTTTTTTATATTATAACACATTGTGACGGTTTACGTAGATTAACGTAAGGCGTGTACGTGACGTAACGTACAGTCATATTATCCATTTTGGCTCATAATTTGGCTATGTAAATTAGTCAAATGTGTACATCTTGATTCACAGGAAAAGGAGAAAAATGTTTTTAATTTACTAATCCCTTTAAATTCCTTAAGATTTATTTCTTTTTTAATGTCGGCTTAGAATGTGTTAAGATTCTGGGATTTTTCTTTTTATCACAAACAGGGCATCATCCAAATAATAGTAAGCTTGATTTAAATCGCCTTCGCATAAATATGGAACCTTACTCCATTTTATAAGCTCAAAGCCAATTTTCCTGAGGACATTATTATTAAAACTTACGACTTGCTGTTCAAATGATTCACCTTCAATATTCAATTCTTCGGCAGGTTTATGATCTGCTGAACCAGTTTCGACGTATGGTTTAAATGGCAACACCAAAGCTATAAGCGCTTTCCCATTTGGAGTTAGCGAGTCTCGTATCTGCAATAGCATTTCTAATGGTCTGTCACAGCGATCCAATACGTTAAGACACGTAATGAAGTTGTATTTATTAGGTTGAGACCAACTGTCGATTTCCAAGACTCTATAATAAAGATACATAGTGATGTAAAAAAAATAAATAACCGGTAAAATATCCGATTAAATAACCGTAGGAATTTATTTTAAAATACCGTGGCTATTTATTATTGTTATGCAAGGCTGCGCAGCAAGCTTTGCGCATGTTTGTAATTTCCGGTCGAAAATTTAATTTTATATAATAGGGACCAGAAAAATGTAGGCAACCCCACTTTTGTGCATGCCTTGCCCGGGCGCCAGACAGAGACAAATATTTGAACAAAGACTTTGTTCACATATTTGAACACATGTTTGCTGCACCAGCCAGACATGCTTTGCAGACACTTGTAGCAAACGTGTCTGCAAAGTATTCAAATTAACAAACAAGATGGACGACGATTTTCTTTTTTAATTCCTCGATAGAGCAAGGCACTGACAATTTATTATTTATTCTGGTCAAGGCATCATTGACCAAATTTCTATTTTTATGATTTTTATTTATTGGGTTCTTCTTCAAGTAACTCAATAAATTCAAGGACACTTTCGTTGCTCCAGTCCATCTTGCGACTGAACAAAGTGACCGTTCTACTCAGTGATTTACGAGTAACTGAACTTTGCGCAAGTGTAGCAGCTACGCAAAGATTTGAACTTTGAACGCTTTGATAAGCGCTCGAAAAACCGACACCGAATGACAAAGTACAAATGTGTGATCAAACTTTGAACAAATACCCAAATACCCGTGCCTCACAAGTGTTAAAACAAGTGTTCAAATATTGTTGCTGTGTTTGGCGCCGACTTTATGCTTTATAATTTCGATTTACATTTTTGTTGTTTTGAGATAGAAACATTTATAATTTATATAGATAGCCGGTTAATTAACCTGTAAATTATCCGATCAAAATGGTTACTATCATAAATAACCGCTCATTATACATCACTGTGCTACAATCAAAGCATATCTCTGGAGTAATGGAACCTTTGGTAGTTTGGCATGAAAACACTACATACTGAAAAGTTAAACGATTTCAATTATCTCCTGATTATGCTAATAAAGTTAGCGAAACGTGCGTAGAAAAAAACTGTCAGCGTGTTGTTACTTTTAGTTTTTTACTGTTTAGAAAAATTTAGCTGACGCATTCATTAAAACAGAGCACTACGATTATCGACACAAACATTAAATACCAAACGCCATCTTGACAGTCATCTTCTGAACTATTACTATGCATGCGAACCAATGTAGTAATTCAAGTGGTGGTTTCTCAAACACTGCAAATTTATAAGCACTGTTTGACTGCGCCAAATTTTAAAGCTATGCACATGAATTTGCGCTGCATACGAAAAATTTTGCTGACTATTTCATCGGCAATGTTATATACAGAACATGAATAGAGAATGGAGGTGTTTTTTAACAGATTTATTTTATTAAAAATAAAAAAAAGCAAATGATTTGAATATAATGAAAAATTGTTTACACGTTGTGTTTATTTTAAAATTAAACATATTAAACGCAAATTAAAATCAACAGAATTTATTTACAAAATATAATATGTATGAAAAAATGTTACTTATTTGAGTTATCCAGTTATTTACTCAAGTAAATTGCCCGTTTATTACTTCGCATAAGATTCAGTAATGGATAATGGATAGGTATTTTACATCGATCAAGTAAAACTTAGAATCCAATAAAAATGTCATCAAGATAAACCATTAAAACTAGAGTAATTAAATATATTACGTACACAAACTTGATTCATCGAAACTTTTAAAAGTGGTTATTTTTATTTATTTTCCGGTTCAATAAAGAATGTTTATTAACTCTTATTCTTTAAGCCCTAGAGCAAAAAGAAGTCAAATTAATTGCATAGATTTAGAATAAAAATCAAAATACAACGTGTGTTTTGTAAAATGGACTCAATTACACGAAACCAAGGATCTCAGTAAATAAAAATCGACCGATAATCCAGTGAATTTAAACATTTTTAGTACAACATTTTGCGCGTCGGTGTCTTAAAGAACACATTGGAAACATCGGATTCTTTGATTAAATCGATCGACCAATTATTCTGATTAGTTTTCTTGATGACGCGAATTTTGTAATACATTAACGTCAATAGAATATAACATTAAATTAAACAGTAAACTCGTGTGCGCAGTGCATGCATTTATTTAATTAATTTTCTACAATATTTATATAGGTATTTGTTATCAGCCGTTACCCGCGTTGTCTCTCGCTTTGGATAACAAACACGTCGAAAAGTTCTAGAACTAATTGATTTGTATTCGTTTTGGAGTATCATTCGATCGCCAGGGGCATAAAGTATAAAGTCTATGCCCCTGGCGATCAAATGATACTTCAAAGTGAGTACAAATCAATTTGTTCTAGAACTAACATGTCGGAAAACGCTGGCCGCCATAAATCATTTAATCGGTTACCAAGTTAGATTAAACTCAGTGTAGCCGCTTTCGAGAGACACAAATTAATAATCGGTTTTCTACTCACTTGAATCCTTGCTTATTCAAAGCATTTTTCATTTGATAAGACACTTCAGTAACGTAGACTTGTTTAAAAATTGGCGCGAATTTGGCAGTGATAGCTCCGTTGCCGGCTCCCAAATCGAGAAGAGAATCACCTGTCCACGATTCGGGCACGTCCAAAAGAACTCTAAATTGATCCGAAGATATGACAAACATCGATCCGCGACCCAAAAAACTGTAACATAAAATTTTGACGTCAGTGAATTTGAACTGAAATTCGTTCTTACAATTTCTGTGCGTAGACAAATTAACGCCTCTTTCTCGTTCGAAATTAACGCTAATTTGTCTTCTCACACTCGACATGCACGATACTTTTGAGAACATGTAAACGGCTGTGCGTAAAAAGTGACAATCGTGTAAAAAAAATTAAACAGACGAGAAACCTGTGAGCAAAAAAGGCTTTTTATACGGCTCGTAATGCGAGTGTTAACTCACAGCCCATAACCATGCCAAAAAACATCATTTTGCATATTCATGGTATAAAAATAATTTATTATCATTTTTTTGGTTGGGTTAAGTGGTCAACGAACTATTTTTAAAAACAATAAAATAATTTAATTAGATAGCTAAGCTATATTCAAAGTTATTATTTACAGATTAAAAAAAACACACATATATCGCACATGGCGTGCTGAAAATACATCTCTCTAATCGAAGTCATCACGTAACGGCAAAATAAAAGGCTTCAAAAATTATGTTTACAATATAACAAAAAAGTTAAGGACATTTTAATTTTTTTTTAAAGAAAGGTGATCATAATTAATGTTATTAACTCAACGTAAAATTTCAATATTAGTCTCAGGGTCGACCTTTGAATGGTAAATATCAAACTTATTTGAAAGTTCAGAGCGTCAAAAAAAGTCGCAAAAACAGGGAAAAACTACACAAAATTGGAATTTTTTGAAAAGCGTCACAGATATACTTTAAATTGCTTGAAAACTTAGTGCTTGTAATAATGCTTTGAGCACTTATAATGCTTAAAGCACTTTGCTTAAAGCATTTTATAAAACAGATGCTCGATGTTTGATGCATAGAGAACATAGACTTGTATTTATTAAACATTATAAATTGCTGAATAAGCATTTAACAAGATTATTAAGCATTAGGGATGCTTAATAAGCCCTAATGCTTAATAAGCATTTTAATTGTTTAATAAACACTTTAAATGCTTGATAAGCATTTCCAAAGTTTAATAAAATATATTTCGTTTCTCTTTTATAATTCTCATTTCATTTGATTTCCGAGACCAATTTTTTGTTTGTTTAAATTTAAATTTCTTCATCAATTAGAAATATTGTCCATGTCCAAAATTTACATCATAACTTAATGTTGGAAGTTAAGATTTAAGTAGTTACTTTAAAATGCTTAAGTATTGATACTTTAAAACACTTTAGTAAGAGATCGATGCTTTAAAGCATTTTTCAAAATGAAATTGTTTGTTGCTTTAAGAACTTTAGTAAGTGCTCGATGCTTTAAAGCTTGTCGCTTGATGTCTTAAGCAGTTGAGTAAGTGCTCGATGCTTCAAGTACTTAGAGGTTGACACATAATAATCTTTCACAGAACTAAAATGTTGTAAAAAGTCTAAAACTCAGTTTTAGGCAGTTTTGTTTCGATTTTGCGAGTTTCATGATAGTTTCCTAAACTTTTTCTCGGTGTATGCCTTTTCATCATAAAGCGCAAGCTGGCATTCGATATACACAGCTAGCCATAACGAACAATGACGACGCCGCCACAACACACCGCCGTGAAATACCGGATCGGTCGACTGCCCTTGACGATACACGTGTTTGAATCACCGCAGACATCGTTAATTACCAACCACCTGGTGGCTTTATATGAGCTAAATTATTGATCCTTTGCATGATATCTGTTTTATAAGGTCGCAAATATATTACAGATTAAGAGCGTTGATTTCATTAATTCAATTATTTATTGATGATCGATATACCCGGCGCGCAAAAGAATTGTGTACAGGCTGTGACAAAATTATACAGTATATCAGTGTTTCCCAAACTTTTTTTTACCGCGGTCTGGAACGCAATTAATTTTTCGCGATTCACCTTATGAAAAAAACACACTTATTTACAAAACAAATTTTATTTTCAAATAGAAATCAAGTTATTTGTTTGCATTTCATACACAAAAAATTGCAATTTTTTTCGCGATAATATAAATAGTATGTCGAGGAATAAAAATTAATACCCGTTGGCTAAACTATAAAAAATATAGTAAAGTGATATATGAAAAATGTGTTGTTCTTGATTATTTCGTCGCCAAATCAAAATTCTACCGGTCCAAGCTCAGCCGGAAAACTATAGTTTATTAATATTTTAACTGCTGAAGAAAAATAAGAAACGAAAGTAAAATTACGAATAAATTATTAATAAAAAAAACTGTTAGTGCTTTAAAATGAAAAAATAATGTATAAATGAAACGAATTGTATGATAATTGTACTCTTTATTAAAAAACACACATTTAAATAAATTAGTACCAGTTCAAAAGACTTGAATGAGACACGAATAGGTTTACGCTCTCTCTCTCTATACGTAGTACCTGCATAAAGGTATTTGATTTCTGGAATTATAAAAGTGATCGAAAATTAACTACATATTCATCTTTAAAGTTCAATTCTAGATATATGTTATAATAGAAAACAGTATCACGGGTAATTGGAATAAAAATAAATCAATTTAAACACTCATTGATTGCAACGTTTCGTCTTTTATTTAATTAAGACTTTTTCAATATAATAATAATAATGTTTAATATTTTTATTATATGAATGTTAATTTTTGTAAAAAAAATTTTTCAGAGCCTGAAAAAGTCTTAATTAAATAAAAGACGAAACGTTGCAATCAATGAGTGTTTAAATTGATTTATTTTTATTCCAATTACCCGTGATACTGTTTTCTATTAACTACATATTATATTCAGTTTGGACTAAAAGTCTAAGTGTCAAAAATTGTAAGAATTTTGTAAAAGATAATACTTGGAGATTAATTTAAAGAGTAAATAAATGTACTAGTTAGTAAGTCCGCAATCGGGACACCTGGCGCCGAGAAGTTCTAAAAGATATAAAAAAAACTAATGACTTGTAAACTAATGGTCGCTTTTCCAATTAAATTTTTAGTTTGAAAAGCGATCATTTTCTAATGTAAGCATTTGTTTTTGTGTGAGTACAATCTAATGGTCTACATGACAGCGAGTTTCACAATGATATTAGTAATTAGACTGCTCCTGATTGAATAAAAACTGTAATTATACGACCGCATCTAAGGTCATTGTCAAATTATATTTTGTGACAATGCTTTCTGCAACCCCGTGTAAGTCAGTTAGATTTTCAAGATTTGAATCAAAGGGTTGCGACTTAATTTAATATAAACTTGATTTTCTGGATGGGTTCAGAAGACTCAATCAGTCTTGGATCTATGCAAGCTAGTGCAAGGAACGAGGATATTGGATCGAATTACATAAGTGATGTACAATTAAGGCTGTCGGAACGCTCTGATAGCTGATTGTAGACTTATTCGTCAACATTTTGCAAAAATTCTTTCTCTATAAGGAATATAAAAGACAAATCTAGGTCTCTGATGGACTACTTTTGTAATTTATGTACGATTTACTACAAAGAAGTTGGCATTAATTAAATTCTTATTAGCAACGAAATAAGTGTTTATTAAGGCTGTCGGAACGCTCTGAATTTAAGCCCAAAATAGAGCTTCGGCTGTCAACTGATTATAGACTTATTCGTCAACATTCTGCAAAAATTCTTTCTCTATAAGGAAGGTAAAGGACAAATTTAGGTCTCTAATGGATTACTTTTGTTATTTATGTACGATTTACTAGAAAAAAGTTGGCATTAATTGTGCCAAAAAAACACACGTTTTCAATGTCACACTACGACCTTATTCATACTTATTTCACAAAATTGTTCCGTCCCAAACCTAAAGTAACTCTTCCTTTTTCGGAAAAGTTTTCTAAATCTTCAAAATATTTCCAAAATTTAGAATAATCAACTGACAGCGGCACCCCTGCATCAACATTTTTTAGCCTCGTAGTAGTGTGGCTTAAATTCAGAGCGTTCCGACAGCCTTAAGTCCTAGACGCTGCAGTGATCCCGGCGATAGGACGACTTCTAAAAGAAAAAAAAACTTGATTTTCTAGATTTAAATTAAGAGTCTTAAAAACTTTCCACAAACCCTGTATTAGTTAATGCTGTATACATAAAAAGAAGAAAAAATATTTCCTTTTAAAATCACAATTAATAAGCTCTTTATAAAATGGAAGCTTTATAAGAAAAATTGAAGAATATGAAAAGAAGCAAAGGACTTCCATTAGAATGTGAACGTTTTTAACGTCGAAGTTCATAATTTGTACAGTACAACCAAATTAAAGTCTAAACAAAGATATATATCGTCGCTGTTAATGCAAAAAGTCGTATGTAAAATTTTGCATTTTTTTTTTATAGTTGCAAATAGTTTCTTTCAAAGGCTTTGAACTTGTGTAAAAATGTCGTATGTCTACAGCTGCTTGAATGTAGGGAATAATCAGATGTTAAAAAGTCTTATGTTTTACAGTGTGTTACGTGTTACTGCAAAACGTCGTATGTCGTTATAAAGTACCTATTGACACACGTGTAATGAGTCAATGACGTTTGTGTGATTACGTTTGTTTAATAATATTATCTGATATACTAGGTTATTATTGTTTTTCAGTGCATTTTTTGTGTTACATTATAAAATACTGTCGCGTATTATTCAGGTGCTATTTTCTATTATCATGAGAAAATAATTCAAAAATAACCAGGTAATTTTTTTGAGGTTATGTATTTTTTCATTGTTTAGACTAACTTTAAACTTATTCTTGTAATCATTAATTTGGTTTATGTTGTCAGGAAAATGTTATCTCGAGGGAAACAAATGGTAAAAATGGTACTTGTTGAGGAACAGACTAAAGTTCAATCTGTTCCGCTGCCAAAATCTCCTGCCCTCCAGTCTAAAAATGAAGGTGAAGATAATTTACTTGTACTAAATACTACTAAAAGGCCTAATCGAGTCAAAAAACAAGAAGCTCGTGAACTCATTAAGGAAGTCCTAAATACTCCCAGTGATACTGTGTTGAATGATCCTTTGTTTGACTGGGATGGCTGCGAATCAGAAAACTATGAACCAGGTACCAGTTCTTCTTCTGATGAGGAAATTATTGTCCCTCGCAGGGATCCTAAACTTGCAAGACTGACACCGTCAGAGAAAAGCAATAATTTATCACACAGAGTGACTGAAAATGAAAAGGAGCATACCACAGGGACGGGTAATGACACTGGTAAGACAAAAAGGAAAAAAGGTCAAGACGTGAAAGAATGTGAATGGGCAAGAAACTATAATGCACAAAAACGTCAAAAAGGTGAGAAATACCTCGGACTAAAGAAACAGGATAACGGAAAGTTTAAACTTTGTAATGAAAGGGAAGAGAAGAAAATAAAACCTAGATGCCAATGTAAAGGTACACAAAAAGACAATTGCTGTGAGAAAATTACCGAACCTGACAGAGAGAGACTGTTCAATAATTTCTGGAAAGGTGTACAGGGTTGGGAGGCTAAAAAAGCTACAGTTGTATCTTTAGTTGAAAAATCAGTCCCTTCCTTTCGACGAGGGTCAACTGAATCTGTGTCAGCTCGTAAGAATGTTTCTTTCAAGTACTACCTCAAGAAAGGAGACGAAAGAGTGAGAGTTTGTAAAACTATGTTTCTGAATACCTTCTCTTTGGGTGAAAAATCAGTAAGAAATTGGGTCCTAAAGTCTCCTCTTGATAAACAGTTACAAGAAGCACAAAATGAGATATTAAACAACAACGATGGACTGAAAGGTAGTGTTAAGAGATTTTTGGAGTCACTTCCTAAAATGGAATCACATTACTGTAGAGCTACCTCAACCCTGCAGTACTTGGAGCCCATTTGGGAAAGTAAGAGGCAGCTCTACCGTGAATATCAAAACAGTTATTGCAAAATCAATGGTGAACCAATTAGTGCATCATGGTCACTGTTCTATCAAGTACTTAAGACTTCGAACATTGGTTTTTTCTTACCCAAGAAAGATCAGTGCGAGGTATGCATTAAGCATAAACTTGGAAAAGTGAACGATGTAGAATACAAACGACATCAAGATAGGAAGGCGGCTTCCAGACAAGAAAAACAAAAAGACAAAGAAAGAGCCATCAAGAATAATGAAATTGCTGCGTACGTAGTTGATGTACAGAAAGTTCTCACCTGCCCAGATATAAAGGCCTCCACAGCATACTATAAAACAAAACTGAAGGTATAATCCTGATCTCTGTTTATAATTTTTTATATTATTATTATTTGTATTATCTTGAAATGGACCACTGTAAAAAGCCTGTCGTAACTTATATTATTCTATAAATATTTATTTAAGGTACACAATTGGTCGGTGTATAATTTAGCAACAGCTGATGCATCTTGCTACGTCTGGCATGAGGGGAATGGCTCTTTGGATAGCAATGTCTTTAGTTCCATAATTACAAGATTTTTGTTCAAAGAAATAAATGAAAATCCAGAGCTTAAAGAGATCATCATTTGGAGTGATGGATGCATTTACCAAAATAGGTAACACTAATGTTTTTCATTTTATACATTATCAGTATACGTTATAATATTATTTTATAATTTTATTTCAGGTGTGAAAATGTATCTAATGCTCTCCTCTACTTTGCAATCCAAACTGGAGTTACTGTGTATCAAAAATATTTAGAAGTAGGCCATACTCAAATGGAGGTGGATAGCGTCCATAGTGTAATCGAACGCAAATTAAAAAAACAGGAACATTACGTACCTGGAGACTTCATAAGGGCTATGAGAGAGGCAAGAATAAAACCTAGGCCATACTTTGTAGAGAGTCTGCAATACAAAGATTTTATGAATTACTCCAATGGGTATTATTCCAGCATTCGTCCAGGTACAAAGGCAGGAGAAGCTTGTGTTACTGATTTGCGATCACTACAATATCTGCCAGATGGGCATATTCGGTACAAGTTGAATTTATCAGATGACTACATGGAGCTGCCGCGCAGGCCAAAATTGACCGGAGTCTACAATACTATAGAACCTCTATACACCCAAAGTCTTGCAATACAAGAAAGAAAGTTTAAGGACCTGCAAGAGCTGAAGATATGTCTGGAGCAAGATTATCACACATTTTATGATAGTTTGCGACATGGAAAATGTGAAAATACTCAAAATGAGTGTCCACACGTGATAAGATAGATAACATTAAAATTTTAAGAATTACTCCTTTTATAAATCGAAAATAAAAATAATTATGTATGTAAAACTTGACATTGTTAATCTAAGCGAATTTTGTTTGATTTGTTAAATCATTGAAGTATTATTTTTGTGAGATTAAGCATTATTTTTTGTAGAGTATCAGTAATTTAATTATAGAAATGTGATAACAAAATGTCTTATGTCTATTTATTTCCTTCACATTATTTTGCAAAAAATTGTATGTTGTAATAAATCTGTTAATCACCGTGATAACCCTTTGGTCGATGTTTTTTGTGATATCAAACACCCTTTTAAACGTAAAATAAAAATTTGAAGTCAATACACCTAGTCCAAATGAAATAACACAGTTTTTCCTTTCTCCTGAAAAGTTGGGTTTTTCGACATATGACTTTTTGCATTAACAGCGACGATATGTATTTCAGTGACCGACTATTCCAAGCGAGCAATATCTTAGCAACTATTGGATCGATTTTGTTCTAATTTTTTGATTTCCCGCTATTAAAGGAAAGTTATTGGTTTCGATCTGATTTTCGAAAATCGAGTTTTCATTAGATCTCGACGCTAAATTTTGTCGTACGACATCTTTAGAGCGAATCGACCGATTGAAATCGGGTTTGCGGCATTCGGCAGGGTTTATTTGAGACTTAGGTCTGATTAGATTTTGGAGTCGATCGGTCAAGTAGCTATTAAAAAAAAAAAAAACATTTTTTTGACGTGACTGTCGCATAACTCTTAATTTCCTTGTTTGTACGGTGACCAGAAACTTAAAAAACCCGGGTCGCAGTGCCAAAACCCTGCCGACAATATAGTGTATTTGCTTATACAGGCAGTGTGGCTTTATTACGCGAACTTAAGTTGGTTTTTGGGCAAAATAAAAAATTTTACTCCTTAATACACCCCTTAAAATAACATTTTTTTTCTTAATTGCAATATTATTATCAATCCAACCTCTATACCAAATTATATACACACTTCAGTAAATAATTAACTATCTGCAAACTAGTGTTTTCATAAAATTTGTAAGTCCGGTCCTGTCGTGCCGATTTTATTAAAACTTTTGGGACAGTTTTTAATTACTACCAAAGGGTTAAATTTCATTTTTGAAACGATTCGGAGAATTTTTTCGGTATTTTGAGGCCCAAAAACATTTTTCAACCCCTAAAAACTACCCTTAAAATGGTTCGATTAGGCCCACTTTAAATAGGTTTCTTGCGGTGACGGATTTCAACACGTGGGCCAAATTTAGTTGAAATCAATTAACTCTTTTGAAAGTTATTGCCACATTTTTGAAAATGGTGCCAAAGTGTTTAGGAGGTTATGAAACGTCGAGAAATTTTGGTCCGACTCCTAGGTCCCGCCATCCGACCGATGCCAATAGTGTATGTTGCCATATGGCAAATACACTAAAAATGTTGATTCTTTTTTATGATCTTCTTTAATGTATAACAAACACAATAGTATCAATTTATTGAAACGTACTAAATATATAGAGCGAAGTTTTAGGGTTGACCCCTAGTACCTATAACGTATAGGGATAGGAGAGTGCTATGTCTGCTAGTATGAATTCTACATTTCAATTTTTAGGGGACATCTCACGATGGTAAAAGTGTACAAAGCGATAGCACCTAGCAGCAGTCTAAGAACGTTTGTTTGAGGCACCGCCCTTAATCATTTTCAATATGAAATTTTTATGTATTGATCGGGGAGGTTTTTTATATACGTGCACTGCCACTCGCGGAGAGCTCAGGGGAGGGGGTGGATTTCCAACGCTCTGGCTCTCGGTATTAAACGACAGCGCTTTTTAACTTTTTCTCTAATACAGACGTGCAACTAATGACATTACAATTTATATTTGTCTAAAAAAATTATTGCACAAAATAAATACCACGATTAATTCATCAAATGAACTCTTTTCTTGTCTGACGACCTAAACGAAATGAAACGCATTGTTGAATTTTTTTCTAAAGCGAGGTCAAAGAACTGTTGTTACAGGAATTATTTTTTTTCTGTTACACTGTAAACACAAAAAGATGGTTGGTACTTTAAAATGATTAAACTGATTTTAAAATTAAAACAGAACTAACGAAAGTTTAATTTTTCTTGTTATTTTTTTTGTTCCTCAAAATGAGTTTTACATCTCCGTCTGATATGAACGTTCCTTGTCAGAATAATAATAGTTAAAAGCAGTTACCCTTTTAAAGCATTTATTAGTGTATTTGCCATATGGCAACATACACTATTGGCGTTGGTCGGATGGCGGGACCTAGGGATCGGACCAAAATTTCTCGACGTTTCATAACCTCCTAAACACTTTGGCACCATTTTTGAAAATGTTTATATATATATACATATATATATATTTATATACGTATATATATATATGTGCGGGCAATAACTTTCGAAAGAGTTAATTGATTTTAACGAAATTTGGTCCACGTGTTGAAATCCATCACCGCAAGAAGCCTATTTAAAATGGGCGTAATCGGGGCATTTTAAGGGTAGTTTTTAGGGGTTGAAAAATGTTTTTGGGCCCCAAAATATCGAAAAAATTCTCATAATCGTTTCAAAATTGACATTTAACCCTTTAGTAGTAATTAAAAAGTGTACCTAAAATTTAAATAAAATCGGCCTGACAGGACCGGACTTACAAATTTTATGAAAACACTAGTTTGCAGATAGTGAATTATTTACTGAAAGTTGTATATAATTTGGTATAGAAGTTCGATTGATAATAATATTGCAATTAAGAAAAAAAATGTTATTTTAAGGGGTGTATTAAGGAGTAAAATTTTTTATTTTGCTCAAAAACCAACTTAAATTCGCATAATAAAGCCACACTGTCTGTATAAGCAAATACACTATATTGTCGGCAGGGTTTTGGCACTGCGACCCGAGTTTTTTATTTTACAGTTGTGTGTGATTGTTTATAGTGCATTTATTTTATTTTTTAACACGTTTTTCTATAGTTTTGCTGGTAATTTTTATGGATTAATTTAATCTAATCTATTTTGAAGTGATTCGAAATGTAACCCGTTAAGTAAACTGTAAAAATTCGGTTACAAGTCATATGGAAAGAGTTGTATAGATTTCTTGCATTAACATCAAATACTGAATAATATTTCTCATAGGCATTAGAGATTTCCAATTGGGATGTTGACAGTATTCAAATAAAAACATAATTTTATCGTTAAATGGTAGTTTCTATGGTAGAAATACCGAAAAAAACAATATTTTTCTATATTTTTAAAGAATTTAATTAATATTTAATAAATAAAACCTATTTAAATCACTCTCAAGTCACTTGACAACGAAAACCAATCAGAGCGCATGACGTCAGAGAGTCGTAAACAGCATCAGACGCTGTAAAAAGGCTTCATTGTTTGGTTAATATTTAGTGTGTAATTTATTATTGTTTGTTTATAGGAAACGTCAAATTACATGCAACTATAGCGACAACTACGAAACAACCTTTCATCACCTCATCAGTTTACCAGCGTTTATGAGCAGAGCCTCCTACTTTGTGACATTCTGATGTCACGGCGTTTTGGACCGAAATTTGAAACAGAATTTAAAATATATGATTTTTAAAGCGTGAGTCATATTTAAATAAAAAAAAACCCGGGTCGCAGTGCCAAAACCCTACCGACAATATATAGTGTATTTGCTAATAGAGGCAGTGTGGCTTTCTTATGCGAATTTAACTTTGTTTTTGGGCAAAATAAAAAATTTGACTCCTTAATACACCCCTTAAAATAATATTTTTTTTCTTAATTGCAATGTTATTATCAATTGAACCTCTATACCAAGTTATATACACATTTCAGTAAATATTTCACTATCTGCAAACTAGTCTTTCTTAAAATTTTTAAATCCGGTCCTGTAGGCACGATTTTATTAAAATTTTAGGGACACTTTTTAGTTACTACCAGTGGGTTATATTTCAATTTTGAAACGATTCGGAGAATTTTTTCGGTATTTTGGGGCCCAAAAACATTTTGCAATCCCTAAAAAGTACCCTTAAAATTACCAGATTGGGCACATTTTAAATAGTCTTCTTGCGGTGATGGATTTCAACACGTGGATCAAATTTAGTTGAAATCAATTAACTCCTTCGAAAGTTATTGCCCGCACACATACATACATATATATACATATATACGCATATATATAAATATATATATATATATAAACATTTTTAAAAATGGTGCCAAAGTGTTTAGGAGGTTATGAAACGTCGAAAAATTTTGGTCCGACCCCTAGGTCCCGCCATCCGACCGACGCCAATACTGTATGTTGCCTTATGGCAAATATACTAACAATAATATTTGTGGCTATATTAGGTACTTATGCACGATTTAAAACACTTTCCCAAAAATAGTCAACATCCCTATTGCTCGTAAGATAGATGTATATGCGGGTGAAAAAGGAAGCATAGTGAACAGCTGGTACTCAGTACCCTTAATGTGAGAGAGTAAGAGGTAGAAAGTAGATCGAGCAATGACGACGATGATCAACGTTTCGTTACCTGCGACCACCGGTGCACGGTCGCGCCGTGTGTCGTCGCCGATGGGGGGATGGGGAGTAAATTGTCACATTTCCACCCACGGCAGCGTTGCTACTCTATATACATTGCCAGTGGAGCAAGTAAAAAGAAAATATTGGAAAGAAAATGATGATGAAGTGAAACTCTATAACACGAGTGTGTACTCTTCATATTTTTCATCACCAAGTGTATTAATAAAGGTCACTGATAGATTGCACCACTAAAGCCTATCCAAGGTTACCTCGTTCCATCTGATCAATTGGCGTGAGCTTGGGAATGACGTCAGTTGGTGGACCGTTCATGTTTTTATTAGTGACGAAACGAGTACCCGATTCACCGATTATTAGTGTATTTGCCATATGGCAACATACACTATTGGCGTTGGTCGGATGGCGGGACCTAGGGGTCGGACCAAAATTTCTCGACGTTTCATAACCTCTTAAACACTTTGGCACCATTTTTAAAAATGTTTATATATATATATATATGTATATATATATATATATATATATATATATATATATATATATATATATATATATATATATATATATATATATATATACGTATATATATATATATATATTTATATGTGCGGGCAATAACTTTCGAAGGAGGTAATTCATTTTAACGAAATTTGGCATACGTGTTGGAATCCATCACCGCACGAAGCCTATTTAAAATGGGCCCAATCGGGTCATTTTAAGGGTAGTTTTTAGGGGTTGAAAAAAGTTTTTGGGCCCAAAAATACCGAAAAAATTCTCAGACTCGTTTCAAAATTGAAATTTAACCCTTTAGTAGCAATTAAAAAGTGCTCCTAAAATTATAAGCAAATCGGCCCGACAGGACCGGACTTACAAATTTTATGAAAACACTAGTTTGCGTATACGAATTTACTTACTGAAGGTCGTATTTAATTTGGTGCAGATGTTGGATTGATAACAATATTTCAACTAATAAAATTATTATTGTAAGGGGTGTATTAAGGAGTTCAATTTTTTTTTATTTTGTCCAAAAACAAACTTAATTTCATTTAATAAAGCCACAATACCTGTATTAGCAAATACACTATATTGTCGGCAGGGTTTTGGCACTGCGACCCGGGTTTTTTTACGATTATTGTCAACGGCATTAACAGCTGGTAATTATCATATAAAATAATACGTTAAGGTTAAGATGTTTGCCTCCCTTTTTCGAAAAAACAACACAATTGCTCCACATAAATTTTTTATCATTTTATAGATAATTGCTTGCTCTACCGACATCAACAACTAAAAAATTTATTATTGCTTTTGTTTTTGTAAATTTATTAATTATTAAAATTATATATATAGATATACATTAAGACACAATATTGCAATGCTGCCATCTGACGGCTTTGATTTTGAAACAACGTCAATATGTTTGACGGTTGGTAACTCTTTTGTTCAATTTCAAATCAAATACTTTTCATATAGTGGCGCCTCTATGTGACAATTTCAGTAAAAATATTTTAATTTGATGTAACGGTTAGCATGCTGACCTTGGAATCAAACTGTCGTGGGTTCAAACCCTAATGCCACTCTTGTTTAGTGATGTCGTTTAATTAAATATGATGCATTGCTAATGATTTTAGCTGTCAAGCGTCTATAATCTACAATTCTAGCCTAACCTTAATATTTATTGAACATTTTAGCATCAACATGGAATAAGACGGGTTTAGGCATAATTATTACCTCAAGAGTAAATCTGGTACAATTCTAATTCAATGAGAAGGTATTTTGTTTTGAACGTACGTCTTTTGTTTCGAATGTCTACTGTTTATATTAGCGTTCTATGGAATATAGGGTGTTAAGAATGCTACAAAAGCGTGGATCCAAAACAATCAAAAAACAAATTGTTGCCGCTACAAAGCGTATCAGATTCACAGAATTCAAATCACGGTCGCCCGGCGAACACAGGTGGTCAGTGGCTACCTGTTTCGAAGCAGTGGCGTAGTTCGCGGGCCTCGATTCGAATATGTATCAGTTCCTTTTGCGGAATCCAATCCTGGGGCATAGTTCTTTACCTGTCTGTGAAGTGACATCACAACCGGTTCAGCCATTTCAAAGATTAGCTCGGACAAATAGACGGACGTCATTTTAATTTTATTTAATTGTATATGTATATTTTATAGATTAGCTTTTCGTTTCCGCGGTTACATACTTGTACAGATTTTTCTCAGAAACAATAGCGTTCTTCCTATTTACATGTTTAACATCCTCTCAAAATTTGGTTTCGATCCACCCAGTCGTTTGACCAGCGTCAAACACACTTTTTTCCAAAAATACGTTTTTTGGACTTCGAGGACCTCAAAACGAAAACATAGTGTGCAATTTTGAAAAGTGAAATGTCATCGTTTTCCTAAATAAATTAGTGAAGAGGAGGGTTTTTAATTTTGCTACAGATTTCAGGGAGCAAACCTCCAGGTTCCAGATGCTAATTTCGGGATTGGCGACAATATCAAATGGATAAAAAAATAATAGTGCAATAAATTCAGTTGATACTAGGCCCAGATACATTGAAGTTGTTACGACAGATTGTAAAAGCTTTTATAACAAATAATTTCCATTATGAAACATTTGAGATATATAATTAATGGGTAGCAAGTTCTGCTTTAGATTTTTCTTTATTCAATTGTTTTATGAAAGCGACGCTCTTTTGTCGCTATCATTCAATTGTTTAATCTACAGTAGCGATCTTCGATTCGTATCTGTTTTATATAAATTGGCGAAGTGCATTTATTCACACATAATGATCACACACAAAGTCGGCTTTGGTTTTACGCGACATTCATTTGCCTAATGGCCATTCTATTGTTTTAAGACAGAAGAGCATCGGCTTTGAAGGAGAGAAAGAGGAGAGGCATAGCTCTAAACTCTCTCGAAAGATTTATGTTCACCATCGAATGTTCCAAACAATAAATTCAATACACTATTTCTAGCATGCGCTTTCACAGGAACCTAACGGTTGACATAGATCTAGAAAATCCTGTAACCGAACTAGACCAGTCTTTAAATAGTCAATATCTTATTAGGGAACGAAACATAGACTTTTTAAAAGTATAATTACTAAATGTAATTTAAAAAAAAATCGCATAATATACTTTGATATTATACATTTAATAAACATTATTAGTGTATTTGCCATAAGGCAACATACACTATTGGCGTTGGTCGGATGGCGGGACCTAGGGGTCGGACCAAAATTTCTCGACGTTTCATAACCTCCTAAACACTTTGGCACCATTTTTAAAAATGTTTATATATATATGTATATATATATATATATATATTTATATATATATATATGTGTACGCGCGATAACTTTCGAAAGAGTTAATTGATTTCAACGAAATTTGGGCCACGTGTTGAAATCCACCACCGCAAGAAGCCTATTTAAAATGGGCCTAATCGGGCTATTTTAAGGGTAGTTTTTAGGGGTTGAAAACTGTTTTTGGGCCCCAACATACCGAAAAAATTCTCCGAATCGTTTCAAAATTGAAATTTAACCCTCTGGTAGTAATTAAAAAGTGTCCCCACAATTTTAATAAAATCGGCCCGACAGGACCGGATTTACAAATTTTATGAAAACACTAGTTTGCAGATAGTGACTTATTTATTGAAGGGTGTATTTAATTCGGTGTAGACGTTAGATTGATAATAATATTACAATTAAGAAAAAAATGTTACTTTAAGGGGTGTATTAAGGGGTTAAAAGTATAAAACCACACGGCCCTATACAAGCAAATACACTATATTGTCGGCAGGGTTTTGGCACTGCAACCCGGGTTTTTTTTGTTATAACAGTGATATTTTTGAAAATATGATATCCCACATCTATCAAAGAATGAAACAAAAAAACGGTATCACTAATTCCTCTTCGTCAAGACCTGTTTCTCAGGAACGGCTAGAGCAGCGTTGCCGGATGTCCCGATTTTGGCGGGACGTCCCGATTTTTAAATCAAAATTAAATGTCCCGCGCGGGACAGGCTCAGTCCCGCTTTTCGGGGATAACTCGACCGTACGTAAATAATTATTCTCTTATTGTAAGTTGCAATTTGTAACACTCACTCCTCAGACTATTGTTTGAAACGTCATATTTTTCTAACGAATAAAACTTTTTTGATTTTGATTTCTGTTTTTTTTTTTTTTTTTTACTCAGAAGACGAATAAGACTCAACTACTTAACGATAGAGTAAATCTGATTTAAAATATCATATTTTTATTAAAATACATTTTCTATGGCTATTTTTGCTATCTATTGTCACGTAAACGTAATTTGAACTCAAATAAAAAGATAAATATTTAAAAACTTCTGATTATATACGTATTTTTTACTATGTCCCGCTTTCGACGAAAGAATCCCGCTTTTTTCACTCAAAAAGTTCCAAAATCCCGACTTGGCAAAAAAAAAATCTGGCAACGCTGGGCTAGAGGTAGCAAGTTCTACAACTCCACATTCCTGTAAAAAATAAAACGATACGGCCTTTCAAAAATCATATATTATATAACAGTCACTCAACAAAATTTGTCGAATTCATTCTGTTCACCTAGAAACTTGAAATTTGGCACGAAGGAAGGTTTCAAAGCAAAAGGAAAGGAAAAAAAACCCGGGTCGCAGTGCCAAAACCCTGCCGACAATATAGTGTATTTGCTTGTATAGGGCCGTGTGGTTTTATACTTTTATTATGTGAAATTAAGTTTGTTTTTGGGCAAAATAAAAAATTTAACCCCTTAATACACCCCTTAAAATAACATTTTTTTCTTAATTGTAATATTATTATCAATCTAACGTCTACACCAAATTAAATACACCCTTCAATAAATAAGTCACTATCTGCAAACTAGTGTTTTCATAAAATTTGTAAATCCGGTCCTGTCGGGCCGATTTTATTAAAATTGTGGGGAAACTTTTTAATCACTACCAGAGGGTTAAATTTCAATTTTGAAACGATTCGGAGAATTTTTTCGGTATTTTGGGGCCTAAAAACAGTTTTCAACCCCTAAAAATTACCCTTAAAATAGCCCGATTAGGCCCATTTTAAATAGGCTTCTTGCGGTGATGGATTTCAACATGTGGCCCAAATTTCGTTGAAATCAATTAACTCTTTCGAAAGTTATTGCGCGTACACACATATATATATATATATATATATATATATATACATATATATATATACATATATATATATATAAACATTTTTAAAAATGGTGCCAAAGTGTTTAGGAGGTTATGAAACGTCGAGAAATTTTGGTGCGACCCCTAGGTCCCGCCATCCGACCGACGCCAATAGTGTATCTTGCCATATGGCAAATACACTAATAAAAAAAATCAGTAATATTAATTCTGTGTGGAATTAGTACGTAACAAACTTAATCACATTGACGATTGTCATCAACATAGAGTTACAGTTCTCATATATTTGAGAGCAGTTGTGAAACTCCCTGTCATCTAGAACATTAGAGGAAGTTTTTTTTTTATACACAAATCGTTAATATTACGCCATCGTATTACAGTCTGCACCCCCGATGGGTAGTTATTTTAGAGAAGCTATATAATATAAAAATTTCTGAAGAAAAGGTACGCCATAAAACAAATATGAATTAGATATTCAGTATGCGACTTATAATTTATTCATGCAGAATTTAGATTGATGCTGGCACTCAAACGGTGGTATCAGGTGTTTGCTGTGTTCCGCCATGACAAATTCATTACTTAATGGACACCTATATGTAGATACTATATACGTATATTCGGGCCATGTTTATATGCGAGGGTCGAAGAATAAGCAGATGCGATTGATTTGTCGGTTTTAAAAGAATTTCAAAAGTAGTTTTTTTTATTTCATAAATAGTTAGAAAGCAAAAAAAAAACCCGGAAAAGTGCGAAGGTTTCGCAACAACAAAACTGTCGGTAAAAGAGAAAATTGCTTCTGTTATAAGTTTTATTCAAATGTAAGTAATGATTTTGAGTCACCAAGTAGAAATGAAAAACACTATAAAAATTCGATAAAAATTTGTTATAGTTTGATTTATATAAAATCAAGCATGCATTTCTAGGTACAGATATGGAGGTACCAGCATGAAAAAAAATAAAATAAAATCGGTATTTAAAACACTTTGTGTACATATAAAGGAATTATTGGTGGTCTGTACGCGATTCTGAAAAGAATTACTCGACGGTAAAAAATATGATAAATATTTCAAATCGATTTAAAATACAAACGCTAACAAACCAACAATGTTCAATTACTTTTTATTGAGTACCGCATAAGTCATAAACACCTTTATGAGTTTCGTCAGCACTTAACGTCGTGCAATTGTTTTAAACATGACAAACGCGACACGATTTTAACAAGTGACAATCAATGTTGCGAGAAACAAAAGAACGACGAAATCCTTTCTCAAAATGAACGTTTAGACCAAACTATGCAGACAAAAACGTGTAAGTATTAATCTATTATCGTTTAGAATTACAATAACAATACAATTCAATAAGTAAAGCGGTGTAAGACTGTAACTAATAAACCGAAAAAAAGGAGAAATAATCACTTTTCTTGATCGCGGTGTGCTCAGACAACAAACACAAAAACAGAAGAACGCGACGATTATATGTACAAGGTTGATATGGTTTCATTATAAACGGTTCATCACGTGACGAATTTAACATCATGACAACTCAATTCACACAATATGGCCGCCTTATTCTAACCTTTTAATGTCCAATACTGATAAATTCCAAAACAGTAAAAGCATCGGTGTGAAATTTCACATTTCAGTTTAAGCCTTCGAGCTTCCATTAATTATAACACTATGATCAAATCTAGTTCGAAATAGGGATGTTGACTGTATTCAAATAAAAACATAATTTTAACGAAAGGTAGTAGTTTCTATGATAGAAATACTAAAAAACACTATATTGTTCCTTATTTTTAAGGAATTTAATTAGTATTTAATAAATAAAACCTAATAAAATCACTCTCAAGTCACGTGACAACAGACGCCAATCAGAGCGCATGACGTCATATGTTCACCCGATGTCAAAAAACTTCATTGTTTGGTTAATATTTAGTGTGTAATTTATTATTATTTGTTTATAGGAAACGTCAAATTACTTGTAACTATAGCAACGACTACGAAACAACTTTTCATCACCTCAGTTTCCTAACGTTTATGAGCACAGAATACGCATCTATAGGATGGTAGCTCCCGTGTAAACTTTTGAGCCTCCTTTGGTATGAACAGGCGATTAATTTGAAGTTTAAACGTGGGTTTCCATTGGTTGAGCAGCGTAGGAGATACTTTGCGTGAGAAGTAAGCACTAAAAACTTGGAAGTACGAGAGTAAAATCAGTTGAAAATACATGAGACCAAGGTCATTAGCGTTTAAGTACATCAAGTGCATTTTAACGACACCACAATATGAGCGGAGATAGGAATCAACCCTACGACAGCTTGATCTAAGGTCAGCACGTGCTTTAAGATGCATAGATTGATTGTAGATTATAGACGCTCGTCAGCTCGGGTCATTGGCGTTTGTGTTATTGGTGGAAGAGTGACTTTAGGTAAACGGAGAATAGAAATTTATTAATTCGGCTAGTAATGGGTGAAATTCAGTTGTAAAATAGACGCTTTTGTTGAGGAGCGTCATGGTCGATTACAGACAATTCTGTTTAGAAGTATATATATAATTTTCTACCAGTTCTTATTTTATTTGTACTTTTATTCTCGAAATCAATAAAATAAGTATTAGATACACTTTTCATTTTTGTTATGACATAATTAAACTTATTCTACAATGCATTAGCACTAACAGGTTATTGATTAAAGATAATACACAACTTTCTTATAAAAAGTAAGGTTAAGTTCAACTACAATAGTTGAAAATTCTAACCTAAGTTTTTATTTCAATTAATGATTGTTCTTTTCTAACATACGATGAAAAAGAACTCTGGAATGATGCTCTGAAATAATAGCACCGCTATCTCAACGTTGATAACTCTTAATTTTTTGGCGTTGGTATTAAACAGATTGTTTATTATTTTTTTAATGGGACGAAGCGTTCATCATTAATGTTTGTGACCATTAAAACCAATTATTTTATATATAACAAGTGAACAGCGATAGATCATGGTTACGGGACGGAATGTGCCACGTCATCTTCGACTGTCTATTGTCATCAATTATTGTCGCTCTTCTAATGTTCAATACATTCAGGTGAGTTAATATAGCACGTGGAAAACGCCGAAGACATATTGATAACAAGGGCTGAGCAAACTCAGAAACTTGATACTTCCACCAGTTCTCAGCACCTGCATAAATGCAATACAAATGTCTGTGATTTAGCCCTGCTTGAAACACCTGAAGATGTTAACCAAGATTAAATTAATTCATTTGTCTGGTTATTATCGACCGGTGTAGAGTAGTGGTGAGAGCACTAGGCTCGCATTCAGAACGTACTGGGCTCGAATCCCGGCGGGAGCAGACGTGGCTGGAACTTTATCCTGCTGCCTCCTTGTTGAGGTTTTCCATGGTTTCTCTCAATTAATTCCAGATAAATATCGAGGCGGTTCTTTATTCGAGCCCATTGCCAATTATCTGCCAAACTCCTATAATTCCTTCATTCGCCGATTGCTATATGAATTAAGTTGAAGTTTAAAAACTTTGTAAAATAACAGAAAGTGTGATGAAAATAGTAATGATGCGAATGGCGTTTGTTACTCTGTCGACATTACATTACAAGGCATTACTAGCGGTACCTGTGCGAATAATTCGCACCAAAATTCGTTTCTAATTTCTCACACTCTTTATAACTTTCTTCTTTTTGTTGTATTATATTACGAAGCTCAGTGACGGTTCAAGAAAATATGTTTCTAAAACTGTCATATAGAGGCGCAAGTATCGAAAACGTTGAGCTGAAGCGCCACTACAGTCAAAGCCCTCTAAGTGCACAGCTCGGAACCGAGCCCATCCTTTAAGTGCACACTTCCCCTACGATCTTTTTCATCCCCACTCTTCTAACTCCTATAGCTATCTTTATTCAATCAGATGCTATAAACAATATCTCTAAAACTCTATGAATATGATGGAAATGGAAAGTTTGAAAATAGCGCGCTTACGGTCGCACGTGATTGGTCGTAGATTATTCGAAGTGGGGGCTGGGGAACGTGCACTTAGAGGGCGAGTTCGTGTGCAGTAAGAGAGCGTGTGCATTTAGAGAGCGTGCACTTAGAGGGCTTTGACTGTATATGAAAAGTATTGATACATACGTGAGTTGATTTGAAATTGAACAAAAGAGTTACCGATCGTCAATCATATTGACGTTGTTTCAAAATCAAAGCCGTCAGATGGCAGCATTGCTGTATTGTGTCTTAATGTATATCTATATATATAATTTTAATAATTAATAAATTTACAAAAACAAAAGCAGTAATAAATTTTTTAGTTGTCGATGTCGGTAGAGCAAGCAATTATCTATAAAATGATATAAAATTTATGTGGAGCAATTGTGTGGTTTTTTCGAAAAAGGGAGGCAAACATCTTAACCTTAACGTATTAATATATATGATTATTATTTTGGTAATTTCTGGAACCCATCCTTGAAATTTTACACAATGTAAAAAAGACGAAAACAGAGCAAGCAAATGTGGAGAAGATTGAAGTGAACCGCGGCGGTATATAGTGTTGTTATTGTTGTTGTTGTTTGTTGCACTCTCAAGTTTATTGTTATCAACACAACACAACAACAATACATACAAGGGTATTGTTGTACACTTTAAATTGTCCGCCAGTCGATTCTTGTTGCTGTTGAATAATGAATACGCATATTATAATAGATGCCTAACCATCCACCTAGTTATGTTCATTCTCATTACGCATTTTTTTATAGAGAATTTCCTAAAAATTTACTTTTTATATCACAATACGTGAGCCATTATCGTGCGCGAATACTAAAGCTGTATTGTCACGATTTATGTTGCCAAAGTAGTTTTCAAATGCGACCGGCAAACAGAATATTGTACCAAAATCAGTCACTTTGTAAATGGCTTAAATGTCGCATCACCCTCCACTGAAATTATTTTGAAAAATTATTTCAGAACCTATTTCTATAATCTTTAAGTGGATATTAGAATACGAAGCAGGAATTATTAAAATAAAAAAATTGATTCAAAGAAATAATTAATACCGAAACGGTTTACAGTTTTAAATCTAAAAACCCGGGTCGCAGTGCCAAAACCCTGCCGACAATATAGTGTATTTGCTTATACAGCCAGTGTGGCTTTATTATGCGAACTTAGTTGGTTTTTGGGCAAAATAAAAAATTTTACTCCTTAATACACCCCTTAAAATAACATTTTTTTTTTCTTAATTGCAATATTATTATCAATCGAACCTCTATACCAAGTTATATACACCTTTCAGTAAATAATTTACTATCTGCAAACTAGTCTTTCTTAAAATTTTTAAATCCGGTCCTGTAAGGTCGATTTTATTTAAATTTTAGGGACACATTTTAATTACTGCCAGAGGGTTAAATTTCAATTTTGAAACGATTCGGAGAATTTTTTCGGTATTTTAGGGCCCAAAAACATTTTTCAACCCCTAAAAACTACCCTTAAAATGGCCCGATTCGGCCCATTTTTAATAGGCTTCTTGCGGCGATGGATTTCAACACGTGGGCCCAATTTAGTTGAAATCAATTAACTCTTTCGAAAGTTATTGCCCGCACACACACATATATATATATATACGTATTTATATATATATATATATTTTTTTTTTTTTTTTTTTTGGTCCGACCCCAAGGTCCCACCATCCGACCGATGCCAATAGTGTTTGTTGCCATATGGCAAATACACTAATAAAAGCAAAGATATTTGAATTTATAAAATACAATTCACAAAAATAAAAATCAGTAACTAAAACGTTCAAGAAGAACGATATTCCTGGGTAAAGCGTCGTCCTTATTTGTATAAAGATAAAACTAAATATATAAAGAAGAGAGAAAGAAAGTAAATATAAGTTAAAAAGATAGTAGATATATATGTATATTACACAGTGGTTGTAAGAAAGAGACAAGGAGAGAATCTTATTAAATTGTCCGGGCGTCATATCAACCAGGGCGCTAAGGTAAAGAGTGTGGAGGTTCGTTGTCATGCCAACCAGCGAAAAGCTTCCTTCTTTGTCTAGCATATATCAGAGGTTCATCAGCGCTTTCTACGCAGTACGACAAAACTTGAAAGCGAATGCTTAATTAAGGTCTAAGGACATTCAAAGGTCTAAAAACATGCATTCCTATCCACAGATGGCGATACGTTTGCAGACTGACTCAATTGATGTCTTGACTTAAGAATGCCTACAGTTACTAGAATACTAGAAGGTTGGGCGCAAGAGGCTATAAACATGGTCACGTCTGTGATTGGTTGACTCGATTGCTTACGACACCGATGCGCATGGGGCTTGGTATTTCAGTTGGGAACAAACTGCCATATACCAGGTTAAAGATTGCAATCTAGGGGTGTTTCACAAAGCTAAAATTTGAACAGAGTAGAGAACTTTGGCTGATTCTGCAATCTTTGGTAATAGCGGGTTGCACTCTTTACAGAATCGACCAAAGTACTCTACTCTCTTTAAATTTCAGCTTTGTAAAAATGTTGTGAAATTTTGCACTTTGTCTCATTTTTAGTCAGAGCGACCTTCCCTTCTTTGGGGAGATCTAACTAACATTTTTGCATATTTCCAGCTGTGTAAAAATGGGTATGTTGTCGAGACTATATACTAGTTCTTGGACTATAAAGCACCCCGACGCCACAGGTCCCGACGATCATTGAGACTGGATTTTTTATTTACTAGCTAATCTTGCGAATATTGATCACGCGGCCCTTCGACTTCGTTATTAACCTTTTCGCGCCGAAGACCGTATATTCCCGTGATAAAAAAATGTGACAAATAATCGAAAACCGTATTTATCCGATTGCATTATATTTACACGACGAATTCCGGACGCTTCCGTTTTATGTGTTAGATATGTTTATTTGTGTTTATAGGCAAGTTAACCTAGTCTATTATTTTATTTGTCATGTATGAATCTGGCAGTAGTATAGTTCTTATTTCATAGTGGGCACACGAACCACTGAAATAACAGAAACGAATCCGGAATTAGGAAAATCAGGACAAATAGTTTTAACGCTTATGAACAATTATCTTCATAAGGGTCATTGTTTGTAAGTGGACAATTGGTATAGTAGTCCGCTATTGTTTAGATATTTGCATCAAAATGAAGTTAATGCTTGTGCGGTACTGTCAAGAAAAACAGAAAACACATGCCTGATTTTTCACACAAATTGCGACAAGGTGATGTAATTTTTAATTCTTCTGGACCAATCCTTGCAATTAAATGGTTCGATAAAAGAGAAGCTTACATTTTAACAACTATGCGTGAAATGTCAATGACTGTTACAGAAAAAGTTAATAAAACAACAAAAGAACATATTCAGAAACCTACTGCAGTGCTCGAGTATAATCAAAATATGGGTGCTGTGGATAAATCTGATATGATGCTAAGTGCAATATTCCTGTAGAGACGCCGATTACCGTACTTTTCCGGTAAATGTTTGCTATAACGACGAAGACCATACGACTCCGCAAACCTCGAAAACTGCCCGTCTTATGGGCATACTTAATAGGTAAATACAGTCAAAGCCCTCTAAGTGCACGCTCTCTAAATGCACACGCTCTCTTACTGCACACGAACTCGCCCTCTAAGTGCACGTTCCCCAGCCCCCACTTCGAATAATCTGCGACCAATCACGTGCGACCGTAAGCGCGCTATTTTCAAACTTTCCATTTCCATCATATTCATAGAGTTTTAGAGATATTGTTTATAGCATCTGATTGAATAAAGATAGCTATAGGAGTTAGAAGAGTGGGGATGAAAAAGATCGTAGGGGAAGTGTGCACTTAAAGGATGGGCCTCGGTTCCGAGCTGTGCACTTAGAGGGCTTTGACTGTAGCACGGCGCGAAAAGGTTAAAAGTTCTCAAATCTTTACCAACTAGAACGCTCGCTTTGGCTCATCTTGTAGACAAGTATATGTACATACATGTGTATATTGTTGTCTCGCTCTAGCGACACTTTGAAAGTCTAATGTATACATTTTTCGTTTGCAGCACAGCTCCCACCCCTCCCTCTTTTCCCGCTGCACTCCTAGTATGTCTACTTACGTTTTCAGTTTCTTCTATATAAGTTGCTAGGGAAAGATGCCATTCCTCGAATGTCCAACTCAATATAGATTTAAGGGTTGCAGAAAGCATTGTCGAGTATTATTCTCTAAGTGCGTTTCGGAGACGAGTTGGTTAGAACGCCAACATTGAAAGCAGAGGGTAGCTAGTTTGATCCCGGACAACAACAGTATCGTTTTAGCCTTTTTATACAATTATTTCACATTCCACTTGATAAAATATATAATATATTTAATTGATTTCATTTCAATATTTTTTTATTAATATGCGTTAGCGTGTCGGAAGTTTACTCGTGAATATATCTGTTTTCAGTCCGAGAACAATTTTCTTATTAGCAACGAAATGAGTGTTTATAAGGCTGTCGGAACGCTCTGAATTTAGAAATAGAGCTTCGGCTGTCAACTGATTATAGACTTATTCGTCAACATTCTGCAAAAATTCTTTCTCTATAAGGAAGGTAAAGGACAAATTTAGGTCTCTAATGGATTACTTTTGTTATTTATGTACGATTTACTAGAAAAAAGTTGGCATTAATTGTGCCAAAAAAACACACGTTTTCAATGTCACACTACGACCTTATTCGTACTTATTTCACAAAATTGTTCCGTCCCAAACCTAAAGTGACTCTTCCTTTTTCGGAAAAGTTTTCTAAATCTTCAAAATATTTCCAAAATTTAGAATAATCAACTGACAGCGGCACCCCTGCATCAACATTTTTTAGCCTCGTAGTTGGCACCAGCCAAAAATTGAGACGTGCGGATGATTTGAGCGAGACAGAGCTAAAGAAGGTCACACCCACAATATATCTTTTGCCTACCTCGCCCCTTACCACAAACAAAATTCTGAGCATTCCAACAGCCTTAAGGCTGTCGGAACGCTCTGAATTTTGTTTGTGCTACGACCCAGCGGTAAGGAGCGAGGTAGGCAAAAGACATATTATGGGTGTGACCTTCTTTAGGTATGTCTCACCCAAATCATCCGCACGTTTCAATTTTTGGCTGGTGCCAACTACGAGGCTAAAAAATCTTATTGCAAAGGTGCCGCTGTCAATTGATTACTCTAATTTTTGGAAATATTTTGAAGATTTAAAAAACTTTTCCGAAAAAGGAAGAGTCACTTTAGGTTTGTGATGGAACAGTTTTGTGAAATAAGTACGAATAAGGTCATAGTGTGACATTGAAAACGTGTGCTTTTTTAGCACAATTAATGAGAACTTGTTTCTAGTAAATGGTACATAAATTACAAAAGTAGCCCATTAGAGACCTAGATTTGTCCTTTATTTTCCTTATAGAGAAAGAATTTTTGCAGAATGTTGACGAATAAGTCTATAATCAGTTGACAGCCGAAGCTCTATTTTTGGCTTAAATTCAGAGCCTTAAGAGTATCGACTATTTTTTCTGGGTATAGGTTTTTAAGTTTTGAGTAGGCTACTTTCCCTTGTTTTACCTCTATACGTATATGTGTACCGGAGTGTTGCGCTCTAGCCGGAGTCTGGAATGAGAAGTCCGGACATTGCTAGTACTACTTGGAGAGTACCCGGATTTTACGTTTTGTTTAGATTGCTATAAAATAAAGGCTTTATCACTTGTAACCAAGCAATATCATTTAACCTATTAAAAACATAACAGTTGATTTATACTTCAATTTTTATTTTGCTTATTTTTGTTTATTGCAGATTATAAACGATCTCACAAAACATTGAGCGAAGGTGAGATTCGAACCCATGAAGTCTGATCCAAAGTCCAGCATACTAATCGATTTAAAATTGCAATTATAAATTAAACATTTAATTAAATCAAGTTTATACTCCTGAGTAGTACGGAATGGTATTTCAAAAGGCACGTTTAGTATACAATTACATTGGTTATAAAACTTGTCTAAGTATCTGTATTATTAAAAATCATGCTCTACAAAGTACCAAGCGAAGAACCATGGCTCCGTTTCAACAAATGCTTAGACATTTTACTTAACATTCCATGATGTATTTGATTTCATAGCATTTGCATGACATTTCATTTAACCAGTCCAATGGCGGCGATATGTCTTTGAATAAAAGATTATTTTGGAAGAAAAATTTTTTTTTTTTATTTTTTCACTTCCAAACGTCAGGTTCCATAATCGCTTCTCAAACCACAAAATGGCCGGTTACTGTGAAATGGGAACGTTCGCACGGAGTAGAATAATCGACAGATTTTTTTGCATTGCTTAAATCAGTGTCTTAAAAAAAACAGGCCATGAATATTCTTTGAAAGTTTACTGAATTGAATAAGTTACTGGGTATAAAAAGCATGAAAATTTTCGTTATTATACGATAACGTCAGCTGTTTAGCGTCTATAACGTAGAATCTCTCTCTTTTCATTAAATAAATTAATATTCTTGTGGAATATCAGGGTGCTCTAGTAATAATTCTGGGCACAAGTAGACGTTGTTGGCGGGTGCTTGGAGCGTCCGGCGTATGTGTTCAATATAATGTCCACCCCCATCCTATTTTTTTCTCTACACTTCTTAGATAAGGGATGAAAATGGCCCTGTATGCTATATGCTGGAATTATACAAGGGTGTGGTGGTATTTTACTCTTTTCTTTTTTAGTTTTTCCTCTTTTAACGTTAAAGAATATATAGCAAGATAAGGGAAGATACATATTCAAAAGAATTCCTAATAGGTTTTTAACGCAACCAATATTTCTGCTGTTTTACACATTTTCTTTTTTAAATGTCACATCGAAATCTTATAAATTTCGATTAATAAACCGAATAGGGATGTTGACTATTTTTGGGAAAGTGTTTTAAATCGTGCATAAGTACCTAATATTGCCACAAATATTTATTATTTTTATTTAAATACAACTCAAGCCTTAAAAATCATGTATTTTAAATTCCGTTTTAAATTTCGGTCCAAAACGCCAATACTAGTCGCGTGACGTCACCTGTTCATACCAAAAGAGGCTCAAAAGTTTACACGGGAGCTACCATCCTATAGATGCGTATTCTGTGCTCATAAACGCTAGTAAACTGAGGTGATGAAAAGTTGTTTCGTGGTCGTTGCTATAGTTACATGTAATTTGACGTTTCCTATAAACAAATTATAATAAATTACACACTAAATATTAACCAAACAATGAAGTTTTTTGACATCGGGTGAACATATGACGTCACGCGCTCTGATTGGTGTCTGTTGTCACGTGACTTGAGAGTGATTTTATTAGGTTTTATTTATTAAATATTAATTAAATTCCTTAAAAATTAGGAAAAATATAGTGTTTTTTAGTATTTCTATCATAGAAACTACTACTTTTCGTTAAAATTATGTTTTTATTTGAATACAGTCAACATCCCTATTGTAAAATGTTTTACAGTAGAACTCATGTATTTTCAATCTGTCATGATTAACCGACTCAAATATTTTCAACTTTTCCTTCGTCCTCACGTCGTGGCAGTCATTGAGCAATAAAAAAAAAAATACTAATTTGAGGTTAAACTTCGCCAAACGTTTTCATTGGCTGAGCAGCGTAGGGAGGAGACACTTTCTGTGAGAAGTAAGAAATAAAAAATTGCACGTGAGTAAAATCTGTCGAAAAACTGTTGAAAATACATGAGTTTGAGCTGTATTTTATAAATAAACTTTTACCCGCGTAAACCGTAACAATTTTTAAAAGCCTTGTTAAGAAAATGCGTGAATTTTATTGAAAAAAATAACTTATGAACGCTGAAAAAAGGCAACTTTATTTTTAAGATTGAACTGGAAGATTAGTATTAGTTAATTGGAACTATTAAGTGATTTAAAATTAAATTTAATTGACTATAGATTCGAGCAACTAACAATAAAATATACCACTAAGGTAACGACAAGTATTTACGTATAGTTAAATATAATAGCGATAGATAAATAATTAATCAGTTAATCAAATCTGAAAGTACAACAGTAAACCGTAATTCCGTTTTTATTAAAAATGGGTAGCAATAAACAAGTTCAACTTTAAAAAGCTGCCTGTTTCACTGACTTGCTTGAATGAATACAGCAAAATTATATTTACAATATTATAACAATTTTAAAGTTTAAAACATCAGTTGTGTATTTCAGCCAATAGGGATGTTGACTGTATTCAAATAAAAACATAATTTTAACGAAAAGTAGTAGTTTCTATGATAGAAATACTAAAAAACACTATTTTTAAGGAATTTAATTAATATTTAATAAATAAAATCTAATAAAATCACTCTCAAGTCACGTGACAACAGACACCAATCAGACCGCATGACGTCATATGTTCAGCCACTGTCAAAAAACTTTATTGTTAGGTTAATATTTAGTGTGTAATATATTATTATTTGTTTATAGGAAACGTCAAATTACATGTAACTATAGCTACGACTACGAAACAACTTTTCATCACCTCAGTTTACTAACGTTTATGAGCACAGAATACGCATCTATAGGATGGTAGCTCCCGTGTAAATTTTTGAGCCTTCTTTGGTATAAACAGGTGACGTCACGCGACTAGTATTGGCGTTTTGGACCGAAATTTGAAACGGGATTTAAAATACATGATTTTTAAGGTTTGAGCTGTATTTAAATAAAAATAATAAATATTTGTGGCAATATTAGGCACTTATGCACGATTTAAAACACTTTCCCAAAAATAGTCAACATCCCTATTGTGTGCGGTCTTAGGCTACTCCTGCATTGGATTTGTGCTTCTCCCGATTCGAAGTCGGACGACATCGGAAGAAAAGCAATCGCCAAGATTATAATGTAGATGCCTACATTGCAAAGAGAAGCCTAATTTCCCTATATTATAAATCTTCGCGTTTGCTTTACTTCCGATCTCGGCCGACATTGGATCGGGAGAAATACGGATCCAATGTAGATGCAGTTTTAAGCTGTTAGTAGCTGCATTTGACGATCTACAAGCGACTTAGTCGTACAATCGTAATACAAGAAGTAGCACAGAAAGTCACTTGTTAATAACACTTTCAAATAGAGTTGGGTAACTCAGATCTGAACCGGTTCAAAGAGCATCTCTGACAGAAGATCCGTGAGAGCTGACTCACTTTTTTTTGAGTCGACGGATCAACGGATCCGCATAACTCAGTGAAACACTTAACATACAGATGCACATTTTACACTTACGTATCAGTTCTTGCTTTGATTCATCTGTCAGCTCAAATGACTCATGCATCACATGTTTGGCTATGCATTCTTGATCCTATACAGGTCGTGATATGATTGACTGAACTAGGTAACTCAGTGGCAGATTGCAGTAACATATTCAGAACTCGGCTCTTTTTGAACCGGTTCAGTGAGCCGGCTCACATACGGGATCCAGATGCAAAGATGCAGATTACTAAAAAGACCCGTTTTTCGTATCTCTACTTTTAAATTGATCTGGCCGTGTTTTCAATGTATTATTTCACATGAGACTTTTGGCAAATTCAACTGATTTCTTCCTTTTTTCTAATTATTTTGAAACCAATTTAGGTTCATTATAGAGATAATCAGTCATATTCTATTATTTGTGTTCTTACGACACTGATTACAAAATTTCTAAACGCTATTAGTAATCACTAATATAAAATTTATTTGTTGGGAAAAAGGACTTCTTTAAGCGAACACTTATTTGTTATATATTGCGACGTTTCGTCCCTTTATTGGGACTTTTTCAAACTTATAACTGTAATTTAAATATAATTAAATTACAGTTATAAGCTTGAAAAAAAAGTCCCAATAAAGGGACGAAACGTCGCAATATATAACAAATAAGTGTTCACTTAAAGAAGTCCTTTTTCCCAACAAATAAATTTTATATTAATTACCAAGGACAAAAAAGAAAAAAGTCAGCAATCACTAATGTTTAAAATGTTATTTAGGTAGCCTCTGTGCTTAGTAGAATAAAAAACAAACAAAATTGGTTGCCTAGAATACTTATTTTGCTAAGCACTTGGTAATAGGCCTGATTATTTAAAAGCGTTTATCACTTGCAGAATGCAAGCATGTACAATAAGTACCAGTCTGAAATAAATAAACTATACGTGTGCCTGCTTACAAAATCCTACAACTTTCAGTTTCTAGATATAAAATTCTATTTTATTGACAACATATATCGTACTCCAGTAGTTCACAAACTTTTTACGGTTAAACGTATTGCCCGTATAATACGACCCATGATTTTACTCAATAAAAATAAAAACAGCATGTAACCGCAAAAGTGACACTGATTTTCGTTAAATTTTCAGTATTTTTTATACCTATATTTTTTATAATTTTTTTTATAACTACACTCTATCGCATTAACGTCTGATTTGGTCTGATTCAGTTATTTTTGACGCATCTTGATAATTTATATTTATACGTCTTTTCGTAATTTTCACTCATTTTGCAAAAATTTATGAATGGATACTCAGCGCCTATAACCGAAAAAAACGATCAAATGCGAGTGAAATTTTCCGGTATAAGCTTGTAAGGCGTCATATTTATAAGTATATCTTGTTTTTTTTTTGTAATTTTAGGTTTCGAAAATAAAGAGGGGGGATGCTTTATTTCCGCACATTTTTCAGAATACCTTTTCAAGTATGTATAAATTAGAATTATGAAAAAAATATTTTTTTCAGTGATACTCCATGATGTATAAAATAAAATAAAAATATTTGGTGTACTTAAGGTAGTTGTCGTGGTACAATATTGTCAAAAAGTCATAGATTATACGCGCCACAAAAGTATACTAGCTTGTAGCTAAGTGATCCATAATTTGTACGCAAGACTGTACCCGTGGAAACGTAACCCATACAGTATTCATATGCATGTATACTTTTCTATAAATTGTTAAACTTTAAACCGTTATTTATAAATAATTAGACGGTCAAAAATTTGTTCTTATTTTTTTTAAACTCATAACAAATGCATTGAATGACTGTCAGTTTTTGGAAAGTTTCTGACAGTTAGTTCTTTTTTTATAAATAAGAAACTGGTTCAGAACTACAAAGATTGTATACAATCAATGTTAATTATCCAATTTTTAATTGAATTTATTTTGGATTATATACGGTCGATCGACTTCAAATTTTCAGGGTAATTGTATTATGATGTCCTTAATAAGTATACAAAAATTAAGAATTTTCTGACGGCGTCTCTTAACCACGACAACTACCTTAATTAGCCTCCACTTTAATTCTTATTTGAATATTTTAAAGTGTTAACTAATGCAAAATTTGTACTACTACACCCAAGTTTCTAAGTCGGATGGTTTCTGAGAAAATCGGCTGTGACAGACAGACATGTAAGTAATCTTACTAGGGTTCCATTTTTCCATTTGAGGTACAGAACCAAAGAAAGTTGCGTATTCTAGAACCTACCATTTTTTTTATTTAAACAAGTACCTACAGCTATATTCACACGATTAAAAAAAATTATGATGCTTCGGCTTTTGTATCTTGTCTATCCGATCATCCATATCTCTGTGCAGATTAAACAGGTATTCACGATACTGGTCTTAAGTTCCACTTTAAGTATGCTGCGGAAGCTGCGATCTATTCGCGTTCTTGGTCACACATTCTGTGCTCCCGTTTATGTAAGTGTCGCATTCCTATTCTAGATGTAAGTGCAGTGCAGGTCAATTTAATTTCATCAACAGTGTTAAACAGTCGTCTCATATTTCACCACGTTCTATTACCGATGCGCTTCCGTTGATGTAAATCTTGAATTCGTAGACGCGAATGACATTTAAATGGCATTCAGATCACTGATTTATTTTCGTAAGAATATTGCGTCGAACAGAGATATTACTGATGTGCTCCCGTTCAAGTACCGAGCGATTGTATGAGTTATGGTCGCGTATTAACGTACAGCTTGTATGCGAAAATTCTCAGTGTCAAGTCACATATGGTAAATGTGTAGTACAGACACAGCGGTGTAACGTTAATGCTAGCCTATAAATATATCAGAGCTAGTCACTAATAACCCGATCATTAAAAAGGCTGAAATGCCAGCCGTAATATAATAATGTATTATATCAACATCCAGATTTGGATAAATAAATGTGAATGCGTTTTCTAGCTGTTTTGTACAATCAACGACATGACTTCACTGTGGTCATGTTTTACCAACGTTTTATCCTTTCATACATTTTGAAAAATATGGTCTCGGGAAATTTCGAATTGTAATTTTATTACTGTTTTTATTAGCTTTGATTACGCATTAAGCTTTACAAAATTTAATTTGCTGTTTAAAAATTTCGACAAACATATATTTTTGTTGAATAAAAAAAATGATAAACGCGCCTAGAGAAGTTTTAGTGCAAAAATCTCGTCAGTGTTCGAACACCAAAGTCGACACTGACGACTTGAGTATAGATTGCGAGGAAAACTCTTTGGCTAGTAACGGGTTAAAGTATTGACGCGTTAGTAACGTAAGTCTTTAAACTCTTTTATAAATAAGTAAAAGATTTATCTTGGATATATACATAGACATTCTGTAAACCTGATTGGCTGAAAACAGATGCAATGGGAGTGTCCCAACTGTCCACAACACATACTATACATACACTTTCATATGTTTTGTTTTTATTTTTCTATTTATTCATTTGTTATTTTGTTGTGTATGGCGCGCGATTCGTTTTTGTCTTTTCCTGATTTTGAATACAGTTTCAAATGGTTTATTAATAAACCAGTGTCCTGTCGTTGTATTGTCTGCTGTGTTGATCTGCAATGCATGAATCGGCCCCACGGTTTGAGATATCCGATTTATTTGGCATTTCGTTGTCCAATTTGAATTAAATTTTAACACGGGCATTCTCTGAACCTAAATCGAGCGACGTTATGTTTCATTCAGTTAGTGAGCGATCTAGTTACGTCGCCTCGAGCAAAAAGATAAATTGCCGCCCCTTAAAAATATACATATATTTTTTAAATAAAGGTACAGAAATTTATTATTTTCAATAAAAAAAATCATTTTATTTAAATTTTAACAAAAGCATATATTTAGAAAGAAACACGTAATATAACTATTTTAGCCGGATAATTAGCCGGTTAATTAACCGGATCTCTATAAAACAACATGATAGTTTCAGGTTTCTGTTTCTCAGAATAACAAAAAACAAAACAGTTTCCAGCTGTAGAATCGAAAGAATTAATTAAATAAGGTATTATATTAATGTAGATATTGGTTATAAAATTAAAATTTCGACCGGAATTTATAATCATGCGCAAAACTTTCTGCGCAGCCTTGTACAATAAAGATAAAGCTGATGCTTAGAATCGCGAACGAAAAAATTTATACCTATGTGAAATTTTCTATTAATTGGGTATTTAACACAACAAATATTTTTCTCACTTACAGCCAAAATGCCGCCCCCAAACTTTGGCGTCCCGGATAAATATCCGGGTTGCCCGCCCCTAGAGTGGACGCTGCTACATCATCGATGGTCTTATTCCATAAGTAGCTATCTACAAAATCTTGATTTTTCAGGAAACTAAATTCAAACTTTGGAAGATTGTATCAAATTGGAATTGAAAAATTATATTTGTATTAATTAGGATTACGTTGAGCTACATTATTATAAAATGTCAAATAATGCTTAAAACTACATTTGGAACCAAAAGAAAACAATAATTATAGTGACACTGCGTAGAAAGCTCAAAATTGCTGTTAGCCACATTTGGAACCAAACCATCGGCATCGATCTGATAGTTTTATAAATAGAAACATCCACCAATTTGAACAATGTTTCAGAGTGTAACTGAATGATGCAAAAAACCATCTGACGAGTTAATTGGTAAGATAAAGATGCAAGAATAACTAATTAATTTATACGCGTCTTGCCAGTAATTTATTAGACAAACAGACACGCAGAATGCATTGTATAGACGGTCGACAGCTGAGGTTAATTTATTTTACTCTTACGATTATTACCTACTATAATAAGTTACTTCAAATATGATGTTTACTACATAACAATTTTAATTGAAAGAGTTTAAAGTTTTCAACAAAAAAAGATTAAAATAAATAAATGTTTCTACGAAGAACAAGGTATTCAAAAAGGGTCAAAGATTAAAAGCCGTGCGTAGAATTCAAATGTCAAACAAAAACGTAACGTTTTAATTTATTTACATGTACCTACTTTATTTTATTACAATTGCTTCGGATATTACAGTGGCTTCGAAAAGATGTTGAATTAAAGTTTAAGATCTTTGTTATAAAATAAAAAAACCCGGGTCGCAGTGCCAAAACCCTGCCGACAATATAGTGTATTTGCTTATACAGGCAGTGTGGCTTCATTATGCGAACTTAAGTTGGTTTTTGGGCAAAATAAAAAATTTGACTCCTTAATACACCCCTTAAAATAACATTTTTTTTCTTAATTGCAATATTATTATCAATCGAACCTCTATATCAAATTATACACAATTTTCAGTAAATAATTCACTATCTGCAAACTAGTGTTTTCATAAAATTTGTAAGTCCGGTCCTGTCGGGCCGATTTTATTAAAATTTTAAGGACACTTTTTAATTACTACTAAAGGGTTAAATGTCAATTTTGAAACGATTCTGAGAATTTTTTCGGTATTTTGGGGCCCAAAAACATTTTTCAACCCCTAAAAACTACCCTTAAAATGGCCCGATTACGCCCATTTTAAATAGGTTTCTTGCGGTGACGGATTCTTTCGAAAGTTATTGCCCGCAAACACACACATATATATATATATATATATATATATATATATATATATATATATATACGCATATATATATATATACATATATATATAAACATTTTTAAAAATGGTGCCAAAGTGTTTAGGAGGTTATGAAACGTCGAGAAATTTTGGTCCGACCCCTAGGTCTCGCCATCCGACCGATGCCAATAGTGTATGTTGCCATATGGCCAATACACTAACTAGGCGCGAACCCGGCTTCGCTCAGGTCAAAGTCGTGTCAGGAATAACCATATAAATAGTGCTGGTCCTGCGAGGTTGATAGCCGACACGAAATCAAGCAGGATATTTTCATCGGTCTTCCAGACATCAAGTACTACAAATGCAGTGTATTGTCGCTTCTACAAAGCAATTATGTCTATTTATCGAAATGATGAAAACAATTTTTTGCAGTGGCGTAATTATACCATTTAAGGCCCGTGGCAAATTCATCAGATGGGGTCCTCCGTCAATGTCAAGAAGCCCAACCAACGTTATATATTTTTTTTACAAATGCGTTCAAATATTGATATATTTTTTTGTTTAATTTGTGTATGTACTTTAGTAGGTAACTTAAATTAATTGAATACAAAACTAATAAATTTTACTAAATGTTGTAATAAATGCTACGATCATCCTGTGCTCACGACCCACTCCGATCGGGGGTTCGTGGCATTTTGCCTGTCCTGCCACCCTATTGTTACGCCACTGTTTGCAGGATAACAATAAACCTAAATAATTACTGACAAAAAAAATAGTAGCTTGTGATAGATTTCAGTCAAGTTTACTAAAGTATCTAGATTTGACAAAATACCGCTTTTTTTGTTCTAAAGATTTGTCAAAAAGAAATTTGGTAGCTGACAAGCATGCTTTATTAGTGTATTTGCCATATGGCAACATACACTATTGGCGTCGGTCGGATGGCGGGACCTAGGGGTCGGACCAAAATTTCTCGACGTTTCATAACCTCCTAAACACTTTGGCACCATTTTTAAAAATGTTTATATATATATGTATATATATATATATATATATATATATATTTATATATATATATATATATATATATATATATATATATATAGGTATATATATATGTGTGCGGGCTATAACTTTCGAAGGACTTAATTAATTTTGACGAAATTTGGCACACATGTTGGAATCCATTACCGCACAAAGCCTATTTAAAATGGGCCCAATCGGATCACATTAAGGGTGAATTTTAGGGGTTGAAAAAAGTTTTTGGGCCCCAAAATACCGAAAAAAATCTCAGAATCGTTTCAAAATTGAAATTTAACCCTTTAATAGCAATTAAAAAGTGCCCCTAAAATTTTAATAAAATCGGCCCAACAGGACCGGACTTACAAATTTTTTGAAAACACTAATTTGCAGATAGTGACATTTATTTTATTGAAGGGTGTATTTAATTCGGTGTAGACGTTAGATTGATAATAATATTATAATTAAGAAAAAAAATGTTATTTTAAGGGGTGTATTAAGGGGTTACATTTTTTATTATGCCCAAAAACAAACTTAATTTCACATAATAACAGTATAAAACCACACGGCCCTATACAAGCAAATACACTATATTGTCGGCAGGGTTTTGGCACTGCGACCCGGGTTTTTAATTTTTATATTATGTAAAACCATATTATGTAACCATGCAAACGAATAGTAAATTTCATAATGTTTATTACTAGTCGTTACCCGCGTCACCGCACGCGTTAAAAAGAATTTTATTTTTTTTATTGTCAAATGGTAATATTTTTTTAAGTTGGAATGATGATGTTATCTAATTGGCTGGAATGTTTTTATACATTTCAATCAAGTGTACGGCACCCCTCGACGAAATTATTAATATAGATAACATAAAACGTTGTTTTATTTAATTTAAACTGTTTTTAATTAATTATATTGACTCTAACAACAGTAATAGAATATTAACAAAATAAAATTGCTTGCAATACTGTTCAATATTTTTATTTATATAAAAGACGTTTCGACCAACAGTTTTGGTCCTTTTCAATTTTCAAATATAAAATTAAATTACAATTGTTTAAATAAAATTAAAAACAAAATATTAAAAACGGTTAATAAATTACCATAGATTATATAATTTTTATAAAAATTTAGTAACCGTTTTTAATATTTTTTTTAAATTTTATTTAAACAAATGTAATTTAATTTTATATTTGAAAATTGAAAAGGACCAAAACTGTTGGTCGAAACGTCTTTTATATAAATAAAAATATTGAACAGTATTGCAAGTATTGGCGTCGGTCGGATGGCGGGACCTAGGGGTCGGACCAAAATTTCTCGACGTTTCATAACCTCCTAAACACATTGTCACCATTTTTAAAAATGTTTATGTATATATATTGTAACGTTGTATAAAAAAACCATATTTTTTATACTTGTACAATTTTTTTTCAGTTTTCATGTACTGTATTTTTTTTCTTATCATTTAATTTATGTTAATTTCGACTATTATACAACCTCTTTATTTCATTTGTCATTGCAGTTGCATAATCAATTTATTTCTTAAAATATTTCTCATAGAAATATTTCACTTGATCTTTGGTAGAGCTAAAATTAATATCTATAATTTAAAAGAATATTAATAAACTTGTAGTTTCAAATTGGAATAAAACTCTAAATATTATTATTGAGCCAATTTAATAAAAAACTTCTTAAGTCGAAATTAATATAAATTTAAATAAAACATTTAATTTCTTATCTTGTAATTTCTAAACAACAGTCGTGAACTAAATATATTTTAATAAAATTTTGTAAAATAATTGATTTATATACTTTCTTTAATTGATAAAATCTAATGAATTAAAATTAAAAGTATCCGAGACAATAAAAAAATATAAAAGTAATTATATAAAAGGGTGTCTACGGTACAAATGGTAGCAGAGCGTTAGTTTTGAACGCGATTATATAATTTTACTATAAATTCTGCTAAATAAAACACGTGTTCAAGACAATAAAATTACTTGATTCATTTAATTTATCAATTATGGATCGCACACCACCAAGACGACCAGCAACAAGAGCTCATCCAAATCAATCGACAAATTATTCGGAAGAATCACCACAGTGCAGCAATCCAACAATTCCAACGGCACCGCCTCTACCCAACTTCGATAATAACGCTTCAAGTATAAGAACGACAGTTAGCCCGCAACAATACAGTACGCTGATGCAGGCCGCAATAGTCAACACGAACTTGCTAACTCAAATTCACGATCGTTTACAACCACTACAGATCCAAGGAGAGGCAACATATCCGAAAGAAGAAGCGAACCCAAGAAACCAACCAGAGAGGAATTTGTTTCCCGAGTTTCGACCCAACATTTACGAATTAATAAAACAGATCCCTGTAACTGATGGTTCAGATCCCAATCAGTTATTACATTTTTTAACGGAAGTCGAGAAAATTATGAACTTAAATATTATTGCGTCATCTTCCTTAATGGAGGGTTTGATAACTCATGTCAATGGAAGCTTGCGTGAATGGTTGGCGATGGCGTCTTCGGAATATAAAAATAATTGGATTGAATTCAAGCGAAAATTGTTGGAAGAGTTTCTATCAAAACAGCAGGTCAGCAGACTTATACGCACGCATATTTATAGATTGCAACGTAGAAATGAAACATTAACTACTTACGCTGAAGATTTACGTCTATGTTCACTTGCTTTAAACTACACTAACCGGGACGAAGAAATTTTGACTCATATATGGGACTCAGTAACCGAGAGATACCTCATTCGTATCGAAACGTTACCTGTACCTAACAGTTTTAAAGAATTAAAGAAAATCGCTAGAAATTTCGACGAATCAACACGAAGACAAGAAGAAGCTCGTCAGAGAGAATCTGAAGAACAGAAAATGTTAGCCAATTCTAACCTTCCTGCTCCAAAGAGATCCTGACAAAAGCCTTTTTGTGAACGAAATTTCACTCCTTTTCCAAAATTATTTACTTCATTAACATCTAAATATTCACATTATCAACAATTACCCTTTATTAACCTGAAAATTGACACAGTGGAATATCCTGCCCTAATTGATACCGGTGCTACTTCTAATTTCATGAATATCGAAGTTTTAAACAAAATTCAACATCACAATCATCTTAAAATTATTAAAAATCAGACATATATTATGTTTGCTAACGGATCGAAAGTAATGGTCAAGAGAAAAGTTGAAACAGTCATTAAAATTGAAACATTAACATGGAAAATTCAATTTTTCTTAGTCAATCGACTTTCAGTACCTATCATAATTGGAAGTGATAGTTTACAACGTATGCAAGCATTGGTGGACTATTCACAACGACATATGCGTTTTGCTTTTACTAACGTATCGACTCCGATTAACTTTAACGTTGTCGATTCATCGATTCCAGTAAATTATATGGTAGAACAGCCGATTGAACTAAATCCGCAACAAAAGAAGAAACTTGAAGATGTTTTAAATAAGTACAGCGATGTATTAACCGAGAAAATAGGACATGCCAAAGGTTACGAAATGAAAATTAATCTCCGTGATAACATTCCAGTCTATCGACCACCTTTTCCATTGTCACCGCCTAAAGCAAAACGGATGCAAGAATATTTAAATCAACTTGAAAAACAAGGAGTTATTGAAAAATGCATATCTAAATATGCTTCACCAGCCTTTTTATTAACAAAAAAGGATGGAGCGCCACGACTTTGTGTAGACTATCGTTTGGTCAATAAACACATTATATTTGATCCATATCCAAGTCCAAGACTAGAAGAATTATTTCAATGTCTACATGGTTCGACAGTATTTTCAATAATTGATCTGACTTCAGCATTCTTTCAAGTACCTTTGAATGAACAATCAAAGAATGTCACTGCGTTTGTAGTACCATGGGGTCAATATAGATTTACTCATGCACCTCAAGGACTCTCAATTTCACCGCAAGGTCTTAACCGAATAATGATAGACATCTTTGGCGATCTTAAATACAAATTTTGTCTACCATATCTCGACGATTTACTCGTTCATAGTGCCAACCTTAATGAACACATGAAACATTTGGAAGAAATCTTTACTAGACTTCGAAAAGCTGGACTAACTGCTAATCCGGTAAAATCAAAATTCTGCATGCTTCGCCTGAAGTACTTAGGCCATATTATTTCCAAAGATGGCCTACAAATGGATCCAGGACGCGTTCAAGCTATAAATGATCTGACACCACCGAAGAATCTCAAACAATTGAGATCATTCATTGGTTTAGCTTCCTTTTTTGGAAAGTTTATACCACGTTTTTCTGAAATAAGCGCCCCGTTGAACCGTTTGAAGAAAAAAGGCGTAAAATTTAAATTTACAAAAATTGAACTTGATGCATTTAACAGCATCAAAGAAAAACTTGTATCTGCTCCCGTATTGCGTTTTCCGAACTTCGAAAAGGAATTTATTCTACGATGTGATAGCAGTGACGTTGCACTAGGCGCTGTTCTGTTGCAACAGTACGATAAAGATTTATTACCCGTAGCCTACGCTTCTAGAAAATTAGACGAACGTCAACAGAAGGCTATCATTTATGAAAAAGAATGCTTCGCCTTGTATTGGTCTGTTCAAAAATTTAAAGACTATCTTTTACACAAGAAATTTAGAGTTGAAACAGACAATTCCGCCTTAAAGTGGCTTTATAACACACCGAAGAAATTTGGAAAAACGGCAAGATGGATGCTTGAATTATCTAACTTTGAATTTGATGTAATACATATCGGCGGTACAATTAATAATGTTGCTGACGCACTTACTAGATTGTACTCCGATGATATTTCAAATAACAACACCGATGACGACAACAACACAATTACGACTGACGAAAACTGTGTACCGCTAAATTTTCTAAATGAAATACCGGAAGCTTTTCCATCATTGAGGAAGCACCAAAAAGACGATCCGTACTGCCAAGGCGTTATCCAGCAGTTAAGTGCAGGCAATGACGTAAAAGACTTTGTAATACGCGATCATCTTCTGTGCAAACTCGTGGGAAAATTCCACAAGCGACGTATATTTATCCCTGAAAAATTGCGGGAAATGTTAAAATACTATTTTCATGATATGGAGCTTAGCGCGCACAGCGGTGTGACAAGAACCTACAGAGCCATTTCAAAACGCTTTTATTGGCCGCAATTATATGACGACATTCGAAAGTATGTAATTAGTTGTCCAGTTTGCCAACGTACTAAAGCTGCTACGCATCACGCAGGAGCACCGATGTCATCTAAGAATCCTCGATTTACTTGGCAAACCGTGCATATTGATTATCTTGGGCCTATGGCGTTAAGCCGTAATAAAAATCGCTACTGTTTGGTGCTGATTGACTCGTATAGCAAATTTATACAGGTCATGCCTACCAATAGATGTACTGCGGCTGTTACAATCAAAAAGCTTGAAGATATTTGGTATCAATTCGGTCCACCTGTAAATATTGTTTCCGACAATGCAAAAAATTTTACTGCAAGAGAATTTAAAGATATGTGCCTTCGATGGGGTTGTAAACACATATTGACAAGTCCTTACAATCCTAAAGCCAATCAGTCCGAACGAACCAACAGAACTTTAATCGGTGGATTGTCGAGTCTATTAAAAGGATATGCTTTAAAGCATAATACATGGGATCGCTTCACCAGATCCGTTGTTTATGCTTATAATAATTCATTTCAAGAGACTACAAAACAAACACCTGCATCAATATTTTTGAAAAGAGAACTCTCGATGCCCCTCGATAACTTCTGGAACATCCGTAAAATTATAACCGGGACTAAAGTTCCTTCGAAGCGAGTTATCGATAACTTTATCGAAGAAGCTCATCGGAAGCGACAACACTACTATAATCAACGAAAGCCAAATCAACATCCGTTTCAAGCTAATCAGCAAGTACTACAAAGGGTTCTGCAGCGTACCGTACCCGGTGTCAAATCCAAAAAGTTCACACCTCGTTGGTCGGAGCCTAGAAGAATCTTAAAATTTACAAGTCCTGTAAGTGTGGTTCTACGTGATGACAACACCGGAAAGATTTACAAATCTCACGTAGATCATCTCAAGCCTTTCCACTTACGTCGCAGAGGAAGACCTCCTGAAAATTTCACTTGAAGAGGCTAAACCTGTAACGTTGTATAAAAAAACCATATTTTTTATACTTGTACAATTTTTTTTCAGTTTTCATGTACTGTATTTTTTTTCTTATCATTTAATTTATGTTAATTTCGACTATTATACAACCTCTTTATTTCATTTGTCATTGCAGTTGCATAATCAATTTATTTCTTAAAATATTTCTCATAGAAATATTTCACTTGATCTTTGGTAGAGCTAAAATTAATATCTATAATTTAAAAGAATATTAATAAACTTGTAGTTTCAAATTGGAATAAAACTCTAAATATTATTATTGAGCCAATTTAATAAAAAACTTCTTAAGTCGAAATTAATATAAATTTAAATAAAACATTTAATTTCTTATCTTGTAATTTCTAAACAACAGTCGTGAACTAAATATATTTTAATAAAATTTTGTAAAATAATTGATTTATATACTTTCTTTAATTGATAAAATCTAATGAATTAAAATTAAAAGTATCCGAGACAATAAAAAAATATAAAAGTAATTATATAAAAGGGTGTCTACGGTACAATATATATATATATATATATATGTGTGTGTGTGTGTGTGTGAGTGTACGGGCAATAACTTTCGAAAGAGTTAATTGATTTTAACGAAATTTGGCCCACGTGTTGAAATCCACCACCGCAAGAAGCCTATTTAAAATGGGCGTGATCGGGCTATTTTAAGGGTAGTTTTTAGGGGTTGAAAAATGTTTTTGGGCCCCAAAATACCGAAAAAATTCTCAGAATTGTTTCAAAATTGATATTTAACCCGTTAGTAGCAATTAAAAAGTGCTCCCAAAATTTTAATAAAATCGGCTCAACAGGACCGGACTTACAAATTTTTTGAAAACACTAATTTGCAGATAGTGACTTATTTATTGAAGGGTGTATTTAATTCGGTGTAGACGTTAGATTGATAATAATATTACAATAAAGAAAAAAATGTTATTTTAAGGGGTGTATTAAGGGGTTAAATTTTTTATTTTGCCCAAAAACAAACTTAATTTCACATAATAAAAGTATAAAACCACACGGCCCTATACAAGCAAATACACTATATTGTCGGCAGGGTTTTGGCACTGCGACCCGGGTTTTATTTTATTTTGTTAATGTTTTTAATTAACTTACGTCAAGCAACTGTCGAATTTAGTATGTATGTTAAACGTTTTGTACTCCAAACACGAAAGCTGGTCGGGTGTTTGGTCTGACAAGATAGAAAAAAACGAACGATACTGTAATAAAAAGTGTCAGAAATTACAACGAGGTGTAAAGTGTATATAATAATGAATATAGTTCCAACTCACATAACTTAACCATTTTATGGCCCACTTAGATGCAAAACTGGACCTTAAAGCGCATGCGCATAATGTCCTCCTTTCCAGACAATAACATTATACGCATGTCTGGTCGTAAACTTGGCCGTAATTTGTATTAAACATATTAAAAGTGAAAATATACAAAAGCAACGTTCAAATTGACAATCATCTTGAGAATTTCGATGGCACTAAGCATTTCGATAACGGTTTGTTTATCTATGGCCGATACGACTTTCAAAATAGAGACCTTTAAAACAATTAAAAAACAGGTTATTCGGTTTCGAAATCAAACGTATCACAAAAGTCACGAGCAGCGTTTAAAGTTTTTCGGAAAGTTGTCTTCAAAATGGACGACGTTTATTATTATTATTTTGCACCGACTAGTTACCTTAAAAATGTGCTTTTGTTTAGTTAATAAGGTATTTCAAGAGTTTTCATATCTAGACTCGTATATTTAAAAAAAAAAATAGTTATGGTGTATGGTCATGTTTGCCCGGCATTGTTCGAGAATGACAGTTGGATGTATGTTTGTATGCAAGAGCACTTACGTTTCGAAAATCTCTAATTTCTATATATGAAAAATCTTATTCAATCTTTTATGTTAAATACTTATAAAATAAACTAGAAATATGTAGCATTCCTCCCATATGACTTTAAGCCAAGTTTTTATGCCTCAGCCACACACTCGACGAGTGGCATGGGAAGTAGCGAGGAAAGGAGGCAGAGACGTTGTGTGGCCGCGTTACTCGTCATGCCGCACGTCATACTTCTCGCCATGCCCAGTGCTCCCTCGATTGTCGGTTTTTTGTGCGCGAGTCAAAGGACCAGCAATAAGAGCACGAGTAAGCCGGCCACATACTCCCGCGCCACTCAGTACGAGTCAAGCGGTCTAAGTGTAAAGGCATAGTGCGCACGCTGCCACAGTACCGACCTCCATTGCCGAAAGGCGAAAGCCGAGTGCGGAGCGTCGCGAGTACAGCAGTGTCTGGCCGCTTCAGGCAACATCGCGACAGCGCGATGAGCAGAACGAGGAGCAGTGCGAGGAGCATAGTCTGGCAGTAGGGTTACGGTTTATTTGCTCTAAATCAGTAGTTCCCAACCAGTGGTCCGCGAAAGTGGTCCGCGGAAGGGTCCGGCAGTACATATAAAAACGATGCCATTAAATGGGAATTTTAAAAGCGATATGCGTTGAACGACATCGGGAGAATATATCCGTGCTGATCATAACAAAAAATGTGTTTTAAAAAACTATTTTACTACTTAAACTCCTTTGAATTTGATTACAACTGATTTAATTTCAGGTTGAGTGGTTCGCAAACTTCTACAGCTTGGGAACCACTGCTCTAAATAAATGATTTAAAATAAAATGCTCTGATATATTTGATATAATCATATATATATTAATACGTTAAGGTTAACATGTTTGCCTCCCTTTTTCGAAAAAACCACACAATTGCTCCACATAAATTTTATATCATTTTATAGATAATTGCTTGCTCTACCGACATTAACAACTGAAAAATTGATTATTGCTTTTGTTTTTGTAAATTTATCAATTATTAAAATTATATATATAGATATATTAAGACACATTACAGCAATGCTGCCATCTGACGGCTTTGATTTTGAAACAACGTCAATATGTTTGACGGTCGGTAACTCTTTTGTTCAATTTCAAATCAAATACTTTTCATATAGTGACGCTTTAGCTCAACGTTTTTGATACTTGCGCCTCAATGTGACAATTTCAGTAAAATATATTTTTTCGATCTGTCATCTGAGCTCCATAATGTAATACAATAAAAAGAAGAACGTTATAAACAGTGTGCAAAATTACAAAACAATTGAATACCTGCAATAAATTTTGATTGTTTAAATTGTATTGAATGATTTAATTTACATAATCCATTTTTCGAAAAAACCTCACAATTTCTCCACATAAATTTTGTATAATTTTATAGATAATTACTTGCTCTATGTGCATCAATAATTAAAAAATCTATTACTGCTTTTGTTTCTGCAAAATAATTAATTATAACAATTATATACATAGATATACATTTACTCAGTATGCAGCAATGCTGCCATCTGACGGTTCTACGTTTGAAACAACGTCAACATGATTGACGGTCGGTAAATTTTTTTTGTTTAACTTTTAATCAAAATTCACGTATAAATACTTTTCGTATGGCGGCGCTTCAGCTCAACGTTTTCGATACTTGCGCATCTATATGACAGTTTTAGAAAAATATTTTCTTCGTAAATCGTAAGGTAATACAACAAAAAGAAGAAAGTTATAAAAAGTATGAGAAATTAGAAACCAATTTTGGTGCGAATTATTCGCCCGGGTACCGCTAGTAATCAATAATTATATAAAGCCTTACGGTTGAATGACACGTCTATATTCTTATATACAAAGAAAAAAATATTTATAGTCAGTTAGAAATTAGTATCTGACGGCAGTATAATGAGCTAAACGACACACTGTGTAGTTATATTGCACACATTAAGACAAAAAGTTATTACATTGGCATTTATGAATGCTATACTTCATATAGTAAAATTTTATTATATAGAGAAAGACTATCCTTTAAGTTTTTAAGCTTACATAAAAAAACCCGGGTCGCAGTGCCAAAACCCTGCCGACAATATAGTGTATTTGCTTGTATAGGGTCGTGTGGTTTTTTACATTTATTATGTGAAATTAAGTTTGTTTTTGGGCAAAATAAAAAATTTAACCCCTTAATACTCCCCTTAAAATAACATTTTTTTCTTAATTGTAATATTATTATCAATCTAACGTCTACACCGAATTAAATACACCCTTCAATAAATAAGTCACTATCTGCAAACTAGTGTTTTCATAAAATTTGTAAATCCGGTCCTGTCGGGCCGATTTTATTAAAATTGTGGGGGCACTTTTTAATCACTAACAAAGGGTTAAATTTCAATTTTGAAACGATTCGGAGAATTTTTTCGGTATTTTGAGGCCCAAAAACAGTTTTCAACCCCTAAAAACTACCCTTAAAAAGGCCCGATTGGGCCCATTTTAAATAGGGTTCTTGCGGTGGTGGATTCCAACATGCGGACAAAATTTCGTTAAAATCAATTAACTCTTTCGAAAGTTATTGCCCGCATATATATATATATATATATATATATATATATATATATATATATATATATATATACATATATATATATAAACATTTTTAAAAATGGTGCCAAAGTGTTTAGAAGGTTATGAAACGTCGAGAAATTTTGGTCCGGCCCCTAGGTCCCGCCATCCGACCGACGCCAATAGTGTATGTTGCCATATGGCAAATACACTAAAGAGTTGACAGCATTGGGTTATTAATCTTGTTATTATGGGCCAAGCGTAGTGCTTTACGTAGTTATGTATATATTATGTAATGTTTGATTGATAATACCCAGGAAAAAGTGTGTTCGTCTCATATCATGTGTCAACGAAAAAAAAAAACAGTTATGACCCAAAAAATACAAAATAATATATTAAATCCGAGTGTAAATTCAGTTCAAGTAACGTTCATTTCAATTTTATCAGCCGGTTGATAGACTGACATTTTAAGAATTATTAATTTTGCGTAAATAGATTCAATTTCAATTCAGATGCATACATTAATTCTTATCATCATATATATTAATACGTTAAGGTTAAGATGTTTGCCTCCCTTTTTCAAAAAAACGACACAGTTGCTCCACATAAATTTTATATCATTTTATAGATAATTGCTTGCTCTACCGACATCAACAACTAAAAAAGTTATTATTGCTTTTGTTTTTGTAAATTTATTAATTATTAAAATTATATATTATATAGATATACATTAAGACACAATACAGTAATGCTGCCATCTGACGGCTTTGATTTTGAAACAACGTCAATATGATTGACGGTCGGTAACTCTTTTGTTCAATTTCAAATCAACTCACGTATGTATCAATAATTTTCATATAGTGTCGCTTCAGCTCAACGTTTTCGATACTTGCGCCTCTATAGGGGCCGTTCAAGTATTACGTGAGCAGATTTCTTACCATTTTTTACCCCCCCGCCCCCCTTGTCATCAAAAGTAAGCAAAGCACTTACCCCCTCCCCCTATGCTTACGTAAACATTTTTAGTAATAAATGTTTTTTTATATTGTTATTTTTAAAATAGGAAAATTCATGAAAATATTAGGTTTAACTGATACACATAGAGTAAATGACAAAAAAATATAATCAGAAATAAAGAACATAACTAACATAAAGAATATTTTCGGAACACATTAACAGTCTTCAGTCCATGAAACCTGAATCCATGATTCTAAGTTATCGATGACATTGGATTGCTGCTCAGTGTTGTGAGTCTGCTCACTTTCATCCGATTTTGGAATGTCTACGTCACTCTCATCGAGCCATTCAACATCTTGGTGCTCTAAATTTTGAATAATGCACATCAGTTCATTAGCACGACGAGCAGCGACTCTTACAGGTCTAACTTTTCCCTCTGTGGGCGGGTTTACTTTTTTATGGATCTTCTCGATGTGACGATTTAATGATTTGACGGAAGCATGATAAAGACCACACGTTTTGCATGTTCGGCTTGAGAGCCTCAATTTTACCGTCGGACAAAAATAATCGTAGGGCATTTGCAAAAAATCTTTGAGGGTAGTACTCAAGCGTAGAGCTAAATTGACTGGAAGATCAAGAAATTGTCCTCCTTCATCCAAAACCAAGTCATCAACTGTTTGTTTTACTTTTGCAGGTGGTGGAAGAAACCTGTTGTCTAGTAATCTGAATAGGCCACTTCTTGGACGACAGCATTCTGTATTTTTACATTTTACAATTTGAAGCAAGTATTGGCTTTCACGCACATGTTCTGAGTACCATTTAATGTCTGGAAATTCAGGAACATCTTGTTCATCAGCCTCAACATATTTTGCAGTAACATTATAGCCATCAATTTCCATTGAACTCCATACTTCAGCTAATACATTTCCTGCAAATTCGAAATTATATCTTTCTAATAGTTCATCAATTGTAATGCCACGTTCATCCAAATGAGACCCAAAATGGTCATGAGGCAGTATTAAACCAGCCAGTTCCCGACTCAGAGGAGCCATTCTTCGCTCTACTCTGTTATACGCACTCCTTCCAGGAGCATTGGTAGCTATAAACAATGCATCGAGATCATGTCGTTTAAAATGTTGTATAGCAAACCCTATGACTTTTTGATAACGCGGATTTTCATCTGGCCCTCCATCAACCGTCATAATTACTACTGGTTTTACTAGTCCATGGTCAGTTTTTGCTAATGGTCGAAACTCTTCAAGTTCGAGAAGCGTCTCGAAATCCTGAGCATGAGTATTAGCAGTAGATGAACTATGCTTTCCACTTCGAATAGCGATGAATGTTGGCCCAGAATATCCGACGGCTTGCGGTTGTCCTAGCATATTGGAAGTAACTTTGATACCAGCATAAACAGATGGTATTAATTTATGACGCTCAGCGATTACCCAATCGTGGTCAGGTAATTTGATTCTATATTCCATATGCATTAAAAGAGGTGCTTGCTTATTTGCCGCAGTGACGCCAATAGGGACTCGAGCTTTGTCATCTTGAGATAAGAAAAATACTTGATCTGGTCCAAGTATGGATGCTATGTTCTCTAAATAATGGATTGATGTTTCAGCGAACTTGCTATCTGAGTGGCTCTTGTGGTGATCAGTTTGAGCACGAATGAGCCTAACAGGGACTGTCGATACATGTCTTCGTCCCTCTGTAGAATTCGATTTTCTGGGAATCAAACGAAGATATGTCGCACTGCGACTAATGTCAAATCCTAGTTTACGCAGTTCTTGTGTGAGTTCGTCAAGAGTTTTTACGCTGCGAATAGATTCCGTTCGTCTCCTGTCATCACATGCACTCCCAAATAAAGCTATATCCGCAATTGTTTTCAATAGTAATGGTTGATCGTTTTCAAGTTTAGGATGTCCTACTGAATCCCTCAGAGATAGTCTTCTTTTTATTTCAGGATTTTCCTGACAAATATCTTCTAACTTTCTTTTCATACCATCCCTGTGTTTCTTCTGGGCAACTGCGTTTTGAATCTTCCTGTTTAAAGTATTTTTTGCTGTTTTTAGTTCCTCGCGCAACTTAATGATCTGTTTATCAACTTCAGCGCAATTTGGCATAGTATCTCTGGCAGAATACAAAGCGTTCAGATTTTTTTCGAGTAGAGTAATCTTATTTTTCAAAGCTTCTTGAGAAGGTTTTGCTCTTTGTTTATCTGCATTATTATTATTTTCGCATTGCTCTTGTGATTCATTGCCGGTTTTAATTTTATCTTCTTTCTGTTTTTCAATGTTAGAAAATGGCTGTATAATTTGTGTTTTTTCTGCAGGTTTACTGGTAGAAGACGTTGCCTAAAAATGAAAAATTTCTAAGAGTTCTGCTGGATATTCTCTTATTAAGCTACATAAATTCACCGTATTTAATAAAACCAGCGTTTAAATATTATTGAAAGCTTTTCCCCACAGAAACCCTTCACATACAGATATTGAAAACACCGTGTATTTTGTGACCAATTGCCGGAGTCGATCTTAAGAAATAAAATATCAATCATTTACCTTTTTACTTTGAGATAGGCCATCATATTTTTTACTCATAAATCGTTTTAATTGTTACAGAACGTAAAGAGAAACTTTGTACTTATATTTACTCACCTTGGAAAAAAAATGAAGCAGATTGGATTTATTTTTAGTCGCCGCTTGCAATTCTTCTTCAATTCTCTTAGATACAATAATATCTAGTTCCTTATCTGACTTTGCTTGTAATTTATAATTTCGCCAAACTTCGTTAACTAACTTTTGTACATTTTGCACTTTCGTCCCAGTATGAGATTTTTTAAAACTTTCGAACAGTTTTTGGTATAACTTGGATTTGTCTATATGATATGACATTCTAATAAGATATTTAAATTTAAATAATTAAAACGTTAAACTTTGGCTAATTGCATCAACATAAACACAAATGATAACTTTCAATGCTTACAATACGTTTAGAATCCAAACAAAACAATACTGATAGATATGCGCACTTGCAGCCGGCCGGCACGAGAGTGAATTATTAGACAAGTGAATAGCGCACGGTAATTTCCCTAATGCGCGGTAATTTCCCTAATCAGTTCTCAAAGCGAGTGCCTACGCATATGTATTATTTGCGGGAATCCCCGAAAAAACTTAAATAACTAACGATGACGTAATCATCATCTAGACCCCCCCACCCCCCATGTCATCCAAAATAAGCAAAACAGAGACCCCCCCACCCCCCTTGGTGCTTACGTAATACTTGAACGGCCCCATATGACAGTTTTAAAAAAATATTTTCTTGAACCGTCACTGAGCTTCGTAATGTAATACAACAAAAAGAAGAAAGTTATAAAGAGTGTGAGAAATTAGCAACGAATTTTAGTGCGAATTATTCGCATAGGTACCGCTAGTATACATTAATACGCTAAGGTTAAGATGTTTGCCTCCCTTTTTCGAAAAAACCTCACAATTACTCCACATAAATTTTGTATCATTTTATAGATAATCACTTGCTCTATGTGTAACAACAATTAAAAAATATATTATTGCTTTTATTTTTGCAAAATAATTAATTATAACAATTATACATTTATTCAGTATATGCAGCAATGCTGCCATCTGACGGTTTTAGCTTTGAAACAACGTCAACATGATTCACAGTCGGTAATTTTTTTTTGTTTAATTTTTAATCAAAATTCACGTATAAATACTTTTCGTATGGCGGTGCTTCAGCTCAACGTTTTCGATACTTGCGCCTCTATATGACAGTGTAGAAAAATAGTTTCTTGAACCGTCACTGAGCTTCCTAATGTAATACAACAAAAAGAAGAAAATTATAAAGAGTGTGAGAAATTAGAAACGAATTTTAGTGCGAATTATTCGCACAGGTACCGCTAGTTTAATATTATTATGATATAATCAAAATAGAAACATGTTATGTATAGTCTAATTTCTGATTTAATTTTGGTCTTGAAATTTTGAATATTTTATTAACAATTGATGATTAACTTATTGAGTACTTGATAAAGTCCTGAAATAAGGACGAAACGTTCTATGAAAATAAGCAAAAATCATTAAGTAAGAAGTATATATTTTATACAATTTAAACATCTGTGAAGTCTGCCTGCTATTAAGATGATTCGGACATTAAGGGGGTCGTCTGGTGTGAGGGGTAAAAAAAAATCGAAAATTTTTTTTTGCTTAAATCGCCTTTTTAGGATCTCCAGATTATGTTTGTGAAGGATTTTTTCGAAATTCGAAGTCGTTGGAAAGTTACAGAGGTAGATCGTGAGTCAAGTGCTTTTTTCTGTTACGCATACTTGATTTTTCAAACGCGTTTTTCTCGAAACTGTATTTTTTAAAATGGTTGCCACGATATCTCAAAAACTAATGATCCGATTGCGTTGAAATTTTTATGGTATCTTCAGTACATCTATAGTTCTAGCCCGAACCAAAATCGTTGTGATAACTGTAATAGTTTTTTTATTCTTCACGCTGGAATAGTATAAAAAACGATGAAAATCGTAAATTTTTTTTCAAATCTTCGCCAAACATCAATTTTTCAATATCTCGACTTAATTCTGGTACCGGCTGTAGTCACAGGCCTACCAATTAAAACGCAATTTGATTTGTTGATTTTAAATAAGCAGAACAGTATGTATCGTGGCAACCGTCAGCCGACTTTTTTTTACATGGGCGTCATCCCGGAGATCTACAGTCGATTCAACTGTACATTTCAACGTGAAAAAATTTGGAAAGGTTGGTGAAATGTCAATAAATACATGATGAAAATATTAAGGTAGTATACATTCATTGTTCGCCACAAAAAATTCCCAAAAAAGCGTGAAAAAAACAGTTGTCACATAAGACGACCCCCTTAAGATGCAAACATTAATAATTGTTATTTAATATTATTATGATATAATCAAAATAGAAACATGTTATGTATAGTTTAATTTCTGATTTAATTTTGGTCTTGAAATTTTGAATATTTTATTAACAATTGATGATTAACTTATTGAGTACTTGATAAAGTCCTGAAATAAGGACGAAACGTTCCATGAAAATAAACAAAAACTATTAAGTAAGAAGTATATATTTTATACAATTTAAACATCTGTGAAGTCTGCCTGCTATTAAGGTGATTCGGACATTAAAGCACTTTTAAAGATTAAATGCTAATTTTTTAATATGTCGCATACGTCTAAAATAATTTTTTGAAGCAGATCTGACGAAGGGTTTTCGTGTAATTAATTATTAAATAATTGAAATTTAACATGTAGTCTATAGGGAATGTAAGCAAAACGCACACATATCGAGTTATGTAGCCACTCCTGGAAAAGATAAAAAAACAAAAAACTACTATATTTATCAGTTAACTTCCGTAGAATATGTTTAAAATAAAATTGAAATTTTCTAACGAAGGTTTTTAAAAATATTTTAACAAGAAAGACCGAAAATTCACGAAAATGTCAGTTCGCCATCAGTCCAATACAGAATCACCAATCAACAGAAGACTACTTTAGTCAAAAGTCATTTATTTATTATTTTTGGTACTTAAATTATTAACTCAATTTAATTATAAATTATCATAGATCACCTCTACATTATAATAATGAAATTATGCATACAAGTTTTTAATTTTAATTTAATTTTATTAAAAAAAAAATTTAGATTCTATTATGATCACGAAATAATGTTCGAACCACCTTAATTATTATTAGTATCCTAAATAATAGGTATTATTTACCATTGTTTGGAAATTATTCTTCTTATTTAAAAAAATTGATAATCTAAAAATTGGGGAAAAATTGTAAGTATATAAATATCTAAAAAAAAAAATCGTAATCAGAAATGATAAACAAAATTCGGACAAGTGTACGTTGACTCGCGCGCCGAGAGTTCCACACCATCAACCATATTATTTGTCTTTGAATTTTGAAAACTCTTGCAAAGTGAATGTATGCCTCTAATACTAGTTAGCTGTACTACTTTTAGATATAAAGGGACTTGTTTTCGAGACGTGTTTACAAGAAAACTATGTAACATAACATTCTAAAAAAATAGTTTTGAGATCTTTAAGAAAAACCCTTTCAAATGATAGTCCACTGACCGAATAAAAAAAATGTTTTTTTATCAAACTAAATTTATGAGAAAATATTCTTTAAAGTTCTGACTATTGGCGTGTATACAGGTTCGTAAGTTTCATGACTCTGCCAAATATCTGCTTGCTAAAAATGAGACTTTTAGATAAAATAAATTTAAAAAAAGCATTTTTTGACTGTCACCATGTATGATAATTGTACGAATGACAATCACCTTTATTATTATTATTATACTTGAGAAATTAGACTATGAAGGACGAACGAACAATTCCCTAAGCATTCTGTTTTTTTTTTCTTTTTAAGTACGTAAAAATGTCAATTTTATAGGGGTTTAGAAATATCCGTAGTAGTAGTAAGTCACTTGGCCTTAATGCCACACATAATTTCCAAATTTTTTTTAGCACAAATGAAAATTTGATCATGTAGGCGTGGTTTCAGAGAGTTGAGTCGTCGCACTGCATCCACTAATCAACGCGCGAATCCGAAAAGCTTAATTAACGCTTCTAATTAAAACAACGAAACATAGGCGTGGTTAATCGGACGCCTGTGCTGTAGGGCGACTAATGAACGACGCCGTAATTAACGGCGTCTGCGGAAACTGGGACGTCGTCTGGAACACAAACAGAGAGAGAGAGAAAACAGGAAAGGGTTGCGCGTCCTTCTTTTATTCTAGCGCAATAGGTACTGTGTATATAGTCGTGTCATCTCTATTAGAAATGAGTATAACGGTTAACACGAGCTGTCCTTTGAATCAGCCTATCGTGGGTTCGAGCCCCATTTCCGCCCGTCGATGTTTTGTTATGTCGTTTAATTTAATTCGAAGACGCTAATGACTATAATACCTTGAATCTATTTAGAAATGTATTTTCACATAATTTATTTCGGAACAATATTTATATAATTGAGATCACAAAGACCGAGGTGAAAGCACTAGACTCGCATTCGGGAGGTACCGGGTTCGAATCCCGGCGAGGGCAGATGTGACTGGGGCTTTTTCCTATTGCCTCTCGCCGAAAAACGGTAATCCCTTAACCGGCCATCTTGATTGAGGTTTTCCATGGTTTCCCTCAATTAATTCCAGATAAATATCGAGATGGTTCCTTATTTGAGGCCATGGCTGATTACCTATCCAACTCCTAGTTCAAAAATTACCTACCTTATCCTAATTTCCTATAATTCCTTCATTCGCCCATTGCTATTACATAAGTTGAAGTTGTAAAAAATGTAGAAAATAACGGGAAGTGGTAGATGAAAAATAGTAATGGTGCGAAGGGCGTCTGTTATGACATAAAGTCGAGAAACGGACGTTAAACGCATTATTATTATTATTATTAATTGAGATCACAAAGATAGAATTGCATAATTAGGTTATAGAGGCTCGACAACTGAGAGCTTTAACGGATAATTAGAATTATGTGTTAATCTCATATGCCAATTCATTATTATTTTATTTATTTTATTGCTTGTATTTCGCAGATAACACATTTTTTTCGAAAAGTTAGTATAATAAATGCAATTTTTACAACAGAATATTAGCAGCCCGAATTTGTAAGTTGCCTATTAAAGATAGACAAAATTAAACTGTCGCGGAATTTTTTTATGGAATATAGCCGTACTATTTCGGCGTTGTCCGGGACTAACAGCGTCCTGTAATTAGTGCACAATGACCCAGGTGGGTAGAGTAGCACTAGACTCGCATTCGGGAGGTTCGGGTTCGAATCCCGGCGGGGGCAGATGTGGCTGGGACTTTTTCCTACTGCCTCTCGCCGAGAAACGGTAATCCCTTAACCGGCCATCTTGATTGAGGTTTTCCATGGTTTCCCTCAATTAATTTCAGATAAATATCGAGATGGTTCCTTACTCAAGACCATGGCCGATTACCTATCAAACTCCCAGTTCAAAAATTACCTATCCTATCCTAATTTCCTATAATTCCTTCATTCGCCCATTGCTATTACATAAGTTGAAGTTGTAAAAAATGTAGAAAATAACGGGAAGTGGTAGATGAAAAATAGTAATGGTGCGAAGGGCGTCTGTTATGACATAAAGTCGAGAAACGGACGTTAAACGCATTATTATTATTATTATTAATTGAGATCACAAAGATAGAATTGCATAATTAGGTTATAGAGGCTCGACAACTGAGAGCTTTAACGGATAATTAGAATTATGTGTTAATCTCATATGCCAATTCATTATTATTTTATTTATTTTATTGCTTGTATTTCGCAGATAACACATTTTTTTCGAAAAGTTAGTATAATAAATGCAATTTTTACAACAGAATATTAGCAGCCCGAATTTGTAAGTTGCCTATTAAAGATAGACAAAATTAAACTGTCGCGGAATTTTTTTATGGAATATAGCCGTACTATTTCGGCGTTGTCCGGGACTAACAGCGTCCTGTAATTAGTGCACAATGACCCAGGTGGGTAGAGTAGCACTAGACTCGCATTCGGGAGGTTCGGGTTCGAATCCCGGCGGGGGCAGATGTGGCTGGGACTTTTTCCTACTGCCTCTCGCCGAGAAACGGTAATCCCTTAACCGGCCATCTTGATTGAGGTTTTCCATGGTTTCCCTCAATTAATTTCAGATAAATATCGAGATGGTTCCTTACTCAAGACCATGGCCGATTACCTATCAAACTCCCAGTTCAAAAATTACCTATCCTATCCTAATTTCCTATAATTCCTTCATTCGCCCATTGCTATTAGTTAAGTTGAAGTTTCAGAAATGTAGAAAATAACGGGAAGGGGTAAAATGGAAAATAGTAATGGTGCGAATGGCGTCTGTTATGACATAAAAGTCGACAAACGGACGTTAAATGCATTATTATTATTTTTATTATTATTATTAGTGCACAATGAGTCTACAATCATCCCAAATATCATAATATAAGAGCTTCGGATCGGGAAATAACTTTTTTGAATCTTAAAACAACCAATTTTTATCTAATATTTCTCATGTGCGTCTTGAAAAATCGCTAGAAACAAAGGAACAGCTACGAACGTCCATTTTTCTTTTGGAACAATCTAAAAACAAGGCGTACTAATTAAAACAATAGAAAGAGAGTGAAAAGCGTGTAATATAAGGGCGTGGTTCAATCGAGACGCTTGCGACGCTCTGCAGCAATGTGCGTCGTCGCGTCGAGGCGACTAATGAACGTCGGTCTAATTAACAGCGTCCACAGGAACTGGTCGACGCCCGGGATAAAAGCAACCCGGAATAGAGTGAAGAAAAGAGTGAGCCAAGAGAAATAGGAAAGACGAAGAGAGAAAAGGGTTGGTCTGCATCAATGTTGGCTTAATATCGAGAGTATTTCTAGACGGCGCATGTGCGCAAGTAAGCAGATGAGAAAAAGCGTCGCGCTAAAAGCTTATACATCGGAGCTTATATATGTGCCGAGCTTTTGGTGGCTATTCCAAACTGAGTACACGTACGTTTCACGGGGACGTAGTCGAAACATATTATACACCCGTTCCCTCCAATAGATCTGATACACATGAGGAGTATTTTTAGTAACAGGTATTTTGGAATTGTTCCGAGATCTGGAAACTATACTTGCTACTGAAGTCACAGGATAATTAAGAATGTAATACGTCACGTGTAACGAAATAATCATATATATTAATACGCTAAGGTTAAGATGTTTGCCTCCCTTTTTTGAAAAAACCACACAATTGCTTCACATAAATTTTATATCATTTTATACATAATTGCTTGCTCTACCGATATCAACAACTAAAAAATCTATTATTGCTTTTGTTTTTGCAAAATAATTAATTATAACAATTATACATTTATTCAGTATATATAGCAATGCTGCCATCTGACGGTTCTAACTTTAAAACGTCAACATGATTGATGGTCGGTAAATTTTTTTTGTTTAATTTTTAATCAAAATTCACGTATAAATACTTTTCGTATGGCGGCGCTTCAGCTTAACGATTTCGATACTTGCGCCTCTATATGACAGTTTTAGAAAAATATTTTCTTGAACCGTCACTGAGCTTTGTAATGTAATACAACAAAAAGAAGAAGTGTGCGAAATTAGAAACGAATTTTAGTGCAAATTATTCGCACAGGTACCGCTAGTATTCTAAAATATAGGTAACAAAAATTTTAATTTAAACGATTTTATCAAAAAATATGTGAACCTCATCTACATAAGCTTGCAAGGGAAATACAACTTCCTCAGTCGGAAAACGGTTTAAGAATCCCTCCACCTCGTCTACATAACATAAAAGAAAAGTAATTTTTGGACAGAACGATTTAAGAGTTCCTTCTCTAATTTTTAACACAACAATTTAAGAAAATCTCTGAAAATAACTGAAAATCTCTGAAAATAACAGTTATTCGAAACTAGTATTTTTGTGGAGCTGGGACATATTGTTACTGTTACGTAATAAACTTTTTTAAAATAAAAATATCAACCTCCTTCAAAAAAGTCACTAAAAAGATGAAAATAATAATGAAATTTTGAGGTCGGTGCCAATTTTATTACTGAAACATAAAATTAATAGGCATCTACTTTTATTAAATTGGAACCGACCTCGAAATTTCATTATTATTTTCATCTTTTTAGTGACTTTTTTGAAGGAGGTTGATATTTTTATTTTAAAAAAGTTTATTTTATTTTTTTCTTTTTAATGGATTTTATTTCGCACATTTTTAAAAACTACTGAACCGATTTAAGTAAAATTTATGTGGGATCACCCTGAAGATGTGCCCTATTAAATAAGAAAAGAATCATCATAATCGCTTTACAAATGTTGGAGATATGAGGTAGCATACATTAAAAAATATGTTTTTTTGACGTCATTTAAAAACGGATGAACCGATTTTAATAAAAACTATATGGGACCACCTGGGATGTATACCCTTTCAAACAAAAAAATAATTTTCCAAATCGGTTCAGGCGTCTTCGAGTAATCGGGGAACATACATAAAAAATAAAAGATTTCAACGAACTGAGAACCTCCTCCTTTTTTTGAAGTCGGTCTGTCCCCTCCTTCAAGTAAGATTATGCAGAAATGTTGACCAGGCGTATAGATTTTCTTGCATATAGAAAACTATTTTCACTAGAGTATTTTTTCACACGTTTCAGTCATAAATACGGCCCTGCATCATCAATATATAGATCTGTGACGGTGTGGCTATTCCAGACCTTGTTTAATGCTAACATCCGACGCTATCCTATGTATATGTTTGTGTATGTGTGTGTGGGTGGCCACAGCAAGCCAATCTAACACACAGGATTAATTAAAAGGGGCCGTGGCTTGAGATGAACTTGTAAGAGAATTTTGTACATGGCCTATGTACAATTTTATATATAACTTGGTATCTCATGTATTCTTGTACATAATAACCTCCGTGAAGATGTATTGTATTTTTATGTAAAAAAACTTTCGCGGCATGAAACTACTTAAATATATTATTTAACTCAATGAGAACATTAATTAACTACACAGATATGCAAAAACCGCGTACCTACGCACCAAATTATTTTTGTATAAAGTTCTTTTAATAAATGAAATTGGAGATTTAGTTGGTAGAAATTTAAAAAAATAAAGAATTTTTACATTATATAAGAGTTCTTTGACTGTCGGCATTTAGAAAATTATATGGGGGAAGGTACTTTAAAATGGGATACTTAGGTAAAATGGGATACCCTAATTATTTTTAAATATACCCAATGCCGTTTTTTGTAAAATTCACGAAATACACCTCACTTGATAAGCATTCATCTGTAGCACTTTCAGTACGATAGTGTTACAAGTGCCAAATTTAAGCAAGTTTATAAGTTTTCAACAGTTTTGTTATAAGAATACTGGTATGATAAGGTAAGCATTTTGCCTAATTGAGTAATGAGATTATGACGGCGATATTTTTACCAGTTTTAGTGTCAAAATGTGTCACTTTGTATATAAAATTTCCGCGCCAATTTTGTAGGTTATAATAGTGCATGCTGTTTTTGACATAGTGTAGATACGTTGATAAAATGGGATATGGAGTATATTGCTAAAACGGGATGTATCCCATTTTAGAAATATCAAATTTAATTTTGTTTCCTCTAGGAAATCAAAAGCTGTCGGCAATTAAAAATGGACCAATTTTTCCGATAAATATTTTTGAGTAGAAAATATTTATTACGTACACTAAACGCAATTCCATTTTAGCGACATAATGAATCCCGTTTTAAACACACAGTGTTGCTAAAATGGGAAATAACCATGTGACAAAGAAAAACATTTTTTTTTTAATTTGTAGTCTTCATATCATTTTTGTATTTTTTTTTAATAAAGTTATGTCAAAACTGTTACGTATTAAATTTGCAGTAATTAACTGTCTGTAATTATTTTTTCACAACTTGTAATACCTTAAGTATCCCATTTTAGAGTACCTTCCCCTATGCAGATTATGAAACACCTGTATCATAACACTTTCAAAAACGTCTTTACTAATCGTGTTCAATATTTAAGTGTATTTGTTCGAACCTCTCTCTATCAGCCATGCATGTACATATGGTGGTGGTAACGGGTATATAAAAATAACCTCAAAATGATATAAAACATAATTCAGTGTAATAAAGTGTGCCGAACATATGCACTGAATACACTAGACTGCACTGGATGATGTAATTCAGTAGAAATAAACACGAAGAAAACGCTAAATTTAATACAAAATGGAATATTCTACAGAAATGTGGTGGAAGCAAAGATTGAGCTATGCCTACGAATATGGTAGTGGTGACGAATATATAAAAATAGTCTCAAAATGACATAAAACATAATTCAGTGCATTAAAGTGTGCAGAACATATGCACTGAATTACACTAGACTGCACTGGATGTAATTCAGTAGAAATAAACACGAAGAAAATGTTAAATTTAATACAAAATAGAATATTGTAAAGAAATGTGGTGGAAGCAAAGGTAACGTAACTACGATATTAATGTTACGATTTTTAAGAATCTCAAATTTTATACCCGGTTACTTTGAGAATCATAATTTAATTATTAAAAGCTGCAACAGAAATTAAAAAAACCCGGGTCGCAGTGCCAAAACCCTGCCGACAATATAGTGTATTTGCTTGTGTAGGGCCGTGTGGTTTTATACTTTTATTATGTGAAATTAAGTTTGTTTTTGGGCAAAATAAAAAATTTAACCCCTTAATACACCCCCTAAAATAACATTTTTTTCTTAATTGTAATATTATTATCAATCTAACGTCTACACCGAATTAAATACACCCTTCAATAAATAAGTCACTATCTGCAAACTAGTGTTTTCATAAAATTTGTAAATCCGGTCCTGTCGGGCCGATTTTGTTAAAATTGTGGGGACACTTTTTAATCACTACCAGAGGGTTAAATTTCAGTTTTGAAACGATTCGGAGAATTTTTTCGGTATTTTGGGGCCCAAAAACAGTTTTCAACCCCTAAAAACTACCCTTAAAATAGCCCGAGTAGGCCCATTTTAAATAGGCTTCTTGCGGTGATGGGTTTCAACACGTGGCCCAAATTTCGTTGAAATCAATTAACTCTTTCGAAAGTTATCGCGCGGACACACATATATATATATATATATATATATATATATATATATATACATATATATAAACATTTTTAAAAATGGTGCCAACGTGTTTAGGAGGTTATGAAACGTCGAGAAATTTTGGTCCGACCCCTAGGTCCCGCCATCCGACCGACGCCAATAGTGTATGTTGCCTTATGGCAAATACACTAATAAATTTCATTACTAGGAATGAGCGAAAATTCGATTAGCAGACGAGACAGACAAAACAAGTATAACGACGTTTTCTCGTGATGTCCTTCAAAATAGCGTAACTTCGAGAATTAATAGGCAGCTGATGGCATAAATGGCGATTTATTAGCATGCTAACAAAGGTTAAAAGTTAAAGGTTCATCTAATTTAAAAAAAAAAAATTAAATATGAACATTTGTCCTATTTCACTTATTTAAGTTAATGTTAACCATTTTTTTTAATTAGATGAGCTCCCATCTGTCAGTGAGCTAACAAATCAGCCTGTATATCAGTATTTTTAAACGTTATGTATAAAAATGAGTAAATGGCACATCTGAATTCGAGGCACAAATCCCAAACACTCGTACATTGCTTACAACGTTCCCACCTTATGTACAGTTTATATAGCAAGCAGTGTTTAATTTTAATTAGAACGCTGTTCATTAGCCGGCGTCGGGACGTCTATTGCGCATGCTAATTACAATTAACTAACATGAACCAATGAGGACACGTCTATTGTTTTACTGGCTAATTAAGTCGACCTGTCTTGTTACAGTGAGTGGAGGCTGCGAGCTTTCAATTGCTGTTTAGTTTATACAGGGTAACCAAGAAAGTTTACAAAATATTTTTTTAATTTACACTGTAAATCGTTAATAGATTCAATTCAAAACTAATTTTAATAACAGATTGAATGTCTATTTGCGTAATGCTATATATTACGACGAGGTGGATATTTGGATATTTTAAATATTTGCCATTGAAATTATAGACGATCGACAAAACGATTTTCATTATTTGTACATTAGTTTAATATTACATTAAAAAAATGTAAATAAAATATTAAGCAATAAAACCAATAACCAATCGAATAAGTTCGCCTTTTTGAATCGCAGGTATAAAAGTGTTAATAATTCTTTTATGTTCTTTGGTTATTAAAAACGACTTAAGTGTTGACTATAGAATTACATGCCTGTATCAAGTGTTCGGAAACGTATGGCTCACAACTTTTAATCACAATGTTTACTAATGATTTGGATAATCTTTCAATGTAAAAAAATTCAAACGCTATGTTAAATGTCATTTATAAAATGCATAACTTTAATTTAGTAACAACCGAATATATTATATTATTATTAGATGTATCTTCAAATATTAAAATGACTCACCAACATATCTGGTTAGACAAAAATGTTCACTCACCTGAAAAAATACAAAAATAAATTAATAAATGATAGACCATGCGATAAGAAAATATTTAATAAAAAATATTTTATGTGATGTTTCAGCTTGTTTGTAAAACACACAGAACACATGAAAACATCGTCAGAATTGAAAAATTAAAATTAGTTTAGGTTTGAGAATAGTCGAGCATGTAGTAATTTATGTAAAGTTTCCATGGCTACTCTATTACAAGCCTCCAGTTCCCAGGTTCTATTCTAAGAGCTAGAACAAGTATTACTTGAATTCTCAGTTGTGAGAGAGATAGAGGGATATTTTTTATTTTCGAGATTAGACAGAAATGACCAATTCCGCACATACATAGATAGTGAGAGGGAGAAAGGTGGAGGAATAGAGGGAGGGTGAAAGAGAGGGGGAGTGTGAGAAATCTGTTCAAAAATAGTTTAAAAATTTGTTAAAAATTTTGATTTCGATTTTCGGATCCCATTACAATAACTTCCCAATGTAGTACCTACCGGGAAGTTAAAAATGAAAGTCCACAGCTAATGCATGTTTGTGAGCCAAAAAAGATAGTAATGACACCTCGTACACGTTAATTGAAACAGTTATATTTTGGAACAGCTTGTACTCACTTATATTGTTTGTTATGCATGCATTTTGTTAAATTTTAAAAATTAAACAGCGGAATGGTATGTATTTTTTATTATATTTAGTCTATGGTACGATCAGCTCTTTAAAAAAAATAATAGGTTGGCCAATGGCCACATTGACTCACAGTGGCGTTACAAATCGTTTAAAATTTATACAATCATTTTCTGTGAAGATAATTACACTGGGTTGCAGAAAGTATTGTCAGAAAATCTGATTTCACAGTGACCTTCGATTGCGAGCAAACATGTTTCTGCACAAAAAACGCATTGTAGAATTTCAAATCGATTCTGATCGAAAAAAATGTGTGAGCCTCATCCACATAAGCTCTCGAGGGAAGTGAAACTTCTTTAGTCGTAGATGTTATTTATATAAAAATAAAAGAACGAATAGTTACTTCTTACCACAACAGATTTATTCAGTGGATGTACATTTCGAGAGCAAAGCTCCCATCTTCAGCAAAACACTAAACTAAATCTGTTGTGGTAAGAAGTAACTATTCTTTCTTTTATTTTTATTGTTCCAACTAGTCTTGGGCGATTATGAATGATATAATCGAAATATTTCGATTATGGCCAAATAATCGATCATTCGATTATGTTAACCGAGATATCATTCGTTTGAAACAATTATTGTTAGCGAGATATCATTCGCTTCAATCGATTGTGAGATATGAAATGTATGTGAATTAATCCCGATTCCCGATATATATCATATTATATCATTCGGTTTCTGCATTTGCGTGCACTGAAGAGTGGGGGTACTTTCGTTTGTACTGTTTTGGCATTCCAGTCTCCCAGACTCCAGTAGACCAGTCATTAACTGCATTACTTAAAGTTAGAGCGGCGGCGTATCTTTTGAGATTACGTGTATACGGTACATACATTTCTCATAGTGACCGGTTATTAACTTATTACTTATTATTCACTGTCACTATATTACTACAAAAGCCGTTGCAATCATAAAACAATATTTGTCAATGCCCGATATATCTCGCTCTTCCAATCCCCTTATTTTTTGATCAGAAAACAAAAATTTGTTTCCTGAATTATACGAGCTTCATAAAAAATCTCTCTGTGCGCCAGCTACCTCCGTGCCTTCCGAAAGGATATTTTCAAAAACTGGTGTCATTACTAATGCAAGGAGGAACAGACTCTCACCCAAAAATTTAGATTATATTGTTTTTTTAAATACAAATCTATGAGTTATAATTAATTTATAATAATAAAGAATTCGTTTTATTTTTGTATTGAATCATACCAGCGATTCCATTATTAATGTGTTTTGTATTAACTATTAATCCCGACACAGTACTATGTCGATTATGAATTATCATACATCATTCGATTATGGCAACCGAGATATCATCATATCATTCGATTATGCTTAGCGAGATATCATTCACATGATTCGATTATGCTTAGCGAGATATCATTCGCTTGATTCGATTATGCTTAGCGAGATATCATTCACTTGAACCGATTATGGTTAGCGAGATATGAAATGTATGTATGTCGATTGTCGATTATGAATGATATATCATTCGGTTCTGCATCTGCACACATTGGGAAGTCTGTTGCACTGGAGGTGGGGGTGCTTTCGTTTGTTTAAACCAGGGGCTCCCAAAGTTTTTCGTAGGCGGGCCAATTTGATATTCCCGATTTTTTTGGAAGGGCCAAAAAAAAAGAACGTAATAAAATCAAAACCAATGCGTAATAACTAGACTAGACATACTACAATAATTTTTTAAATATAAAGTAAACAATATTTTATTCATACAAACGCGTATGGTTAAAGTTCTGTAAGAATTTTTTAAAAATATTAAAATATTTTATTGTATCTTATTTGTAATATGTATTATTTATTTTACTATTTACTTATTTATTTTTTAATAAAAATATAATATATCTTATCGATATCGCGGGCCGAATTCACAGGTTTTGCGGGCCGCATTCATAATCGATAATTCAAATCATTCATAATCGATAATTCGAATGATCATTCGATTATAAAAACCGATTATTTCGATTCATTCGATTATTGAAATGTATCGATTATGCCCAACACTAGTTCCAACCACAGTGTTCTTAATATTTTTGTTATTTATATACTTAATTCTCGAACTTCACTATAATATTCTTTGTAACGAGGTTGACTCTAATTAAAAGAAGTTAATTAGAGTGGTTGTGATCCTTGATGATTGTTGGATAAGTTTGGATAAAATCCGTGGCACAGGATCAATAAAACACAATACTGAAGTTAAAATTGCATTCTCACTAGCGTTTCGGTGTGCTTTACACCATCTTCAGAGTTCTAAAAATTATTTGTATATAAATGATGTTAGTGTTATAAATATAAACAGGTTACAATATGTAAAAAAACTTACCGAATGCTGTCAATTCGTATCAGTATTTAGTCGAAAGATTGAAAACATGGTGATTGGTTTCACAATATATATATAAAAGGTAAGATGGTTGTTTGTAATAAAATATTTTAGTTAAAATTGTTTATAACAATGATTAAAATTGTCATTAAATAAAATAGATGGCAACCACTCAAAAAGAATTTTTTTATAAGACTGAAAGGTAATAATGATACGAATTGATGACTTTTGATAATGATGTTTATGTAACAGGTTATATTTTATCAATTAATTTACTATATATATTGTAACTTTCTCGACTTAATGTCAGAACAGACGCCATTCGCACCATTACTATTTTCCATCTACCACACTTCCTGTTATTTTTGTATGTTTTTAAAACTTCAACTTAAGTAATAGCAATGGGCAAATGAAGGAATTATAGGAAATTAGGATAAGGTAGGCAATTTTTGAACTAAGAGTTTGATACGCAATATAAGGAATGCAACTTGATATTTATCTGGAATTGAGGGGAGCCATGGAAAACCTCAACAGGATGGCCGGTACAGGAATTATCGTTTCTCGACGAGAGGCAGTAGGAAAAAGTTTCAGTTACATCTGCCTCCGCCGGAATTCAAACTCGGTACCTCCTGAATATGAGTCTAGTGCTCTCACCACTACTCTATCCCGCTCGGTTAAATGGTGTATATGTCGTAGGATAATTATTAAAAAAATCGGATTTTTATCGAAAATTCTAGGATTCCAATTACCCGGTTTTTTGCAGCGTTCTAGGATTTTCGCGAAAATTCGAATATTTCAATTATCGTAACATATACACATAGTCACTTTTTTTCTTTTTTGTCTTTGGTAATTAATATAAAATTGATTTGTCGGGAAAAAGGACTTTTTAAGTAAACACTTATTTGTTAATTATAGCGACGTTTCGTTCCTTGCTTGGAACTTTTTCAAGCTTTATAACTATTAAATGTTTAGATCAAGTAGATATAAAAGATACACATGTAAATATAAATTTGAGTTAAACAATTGTTCATTAAAAGTTTATAATAATTCCGTTTTTTTTAAAAATTACGGTTGATCAAAAAAAAAAACGGAATTATAATAAACTTTTAATGAACAATTGTTTAACTCAAATTTATATTTACATGTGTATCTTTTATAGCTACTTGATCTAAACATTTAATAGTTATAAAGCTTGAAAAAGTTCCAAACAAGGAACGAAACGTTGCTATAATTAACAAATAAGTGTTTACTTAAAAAGTCCTTTTTCAATCAATTTTATATACACATAGTGTTTTTGTACGATTTTCACTTAGAAACAATATAATAATAATGCGTTTAACGTCCGTTTCTCGACTTTATGTCATAACAGACGCCATTCGCACCATTACTATTTTTCATTTTACCACTTCCCGTTTTTTCTACATTTCTTAAACTTCAACTTATATAATAGCAATGGGCGAATGAAGGAATTACATGAAATTAGGATAAGGTAGGTAATTTTTGAACTAGGAGTTTGATAGGTAATCGGCCATGGCCTCAAATAAGGAACCATCTCGATATTTATCTGGAATTAATTGAGGGAAACCATGGAAAACCTCAATCAAGATGGCCGGTACAGGAATTACCGATTTCTCGGCGAAAGACAGTAGGAAAAAGTCCCAGCCACATCTGCCCCCGCCGGGAATCGAACCCGGACCTCCTGAATGCGAGTCTAGTGCTGTACCACTACTCTACCCACAGCTCGGTACTTAGAAACAATATATTTCTACACTTTTTTGATCACCTTAATCTATACCTGTATATTTGTATTGATGGGGGTCAAGTGACAAGTTCTTTAAATATCTGCACAGCGCCGTGCTCGTTTGTTTTGGCAGATTATATCACGTGGTTTGCAGACGGCTGCATTCAAGTGTAATTAAAAAAAATCAAATTTACACCACGTCGCCCCACTGACGGATGTAGCACGGGTCGTTATGAGACTGCAGATTGTTTTTTTTGTTCGTTTGTTTTAACGTATTTGCCTGTACACAAGTATATAGACAAATACACTATTGATTTATTTTTCAAGGTTCACCAACACGAAGCACCCATTCATATTTTCATTTTCTTTAAATTGACGATATATTTTTTTTGGCGCGTTGTGGAAAATAATGAATGCATTTTTACGATGTAACAACAAAATGAACGTTGCATGAAGGATGCATTACAACATATTTCTAATTCGTAAACAAATTTGAATTTACATAGCATTGTTATAAAAACCAATAATTCAATCACTTCTTAGTTCTTAATCAAAAACAAGTTTATTATTTCGCGCCAGAAAAACTAAGCAATAATTTCAAATTACACGGAACTATTCTACAATGAAAATACACTATTCCGTCGGCAAGGTTTTGTACTGCGACCAGTTTTTTTTTTAAACTGCGCGGGTATTTCAAAATTTTATTATACTGGCTGCGCGGTAGTTGGACATGTGCACGAATTTAAACGAGATTAATATACGAGGAAAGTTGGCAATAATTAATTTCGTGAAATTTATTAACGAATTGTGTATACAGCTCAACATAATACTCATAAAATAGTAATAAAATATTATTTTGTGTAAGGTGATTGTATTGTATTGGTTGGTCAGCGGTTCTCAATCAGCGTTTTAAACGAATTAGCTAAATTAGCTGAACCATCATGAAATAGAAATACTGTTGTATATTGACTTTAAACATTGAACAAATTAGGTAAGCGATATTTTTAAGTTATTAGATAATAGAATAATTTAAGCATTCCTTTGTCTACACGTATATTATAAAGAGGAAAGATTTGTATTTTTGTATGTTTGTAATGAATAAACTCAAAAACTACTGTGCCGATTTAAAAAATTCCTTCACCATTAGAAAGCTACATTCACCCTGAGTAACGTAGGCTATATTTATTGCTAGAAAATATTAGGGATCCTTACTAAAACTTTAGTAACGTAACCCAAGGTGTAAAAAAATGCCATAAAACATCTTTCGTCGCATGCGCTGTGGAAACTATTGATGATAGAACAAAAGTATGTTCTACAATATTAAACAACATATCAATAACTACAAAAAACTTCGCGATACTATATGTCCAACTATTATCGTTATGTCACAATAACCACTTTAGATTTTAATAATCTATATAGATAAAAGACGATGTATATGTAATCTATGGACTCCAAACGGGTAGACCATTTTTGATGACATTTTCAGACAATCTTTAGATTAGCCCAGCGGGTGATCTTCTGAAGTTTGGTAGCGATCGAATCAACAGAATTTTTTAAATTTCTTTTTGGGAAATAAGATTTTTCTTCGATTTTTGAACATTCACAAATACAAGCGATTCAATTCGCGCAAATTCAATACACGTTGAGAAATTAATGATAATGATTCTCATCTTTTATATCCTATATATTACATTTACACCCGGGCGAAGCCGGACTGGGCCGCTAGTAAAAGATATTTTGCTAAATTCTGAATTGCGTATTATTAATTCAATTCAATATTAACCAACATAACAAATACCAAACCATAGTTTTAATATAATATTGTCACAAAAAACATTTTTTATTTAGCGCGTGGGCGAATTGCTAATTATCTCTGTAAGGAAATTTCTTGACTCAACTGGTTTAAGACTGCATACGAAATGCACTAAAAATGTTTACGATTTTTAATTTTCTTTAAATTAAAGCACAAAAGGTTTGGGTATATAACTAGAAATCAATGTACCCGATGTCAAAAGAAGTAAAGGAGTTTTAAATTCCAAAATAACAACACGGCGAATCGAGCGTAAAAGTTTAATATTTAAATCGTTGTTTATTTGCTCTTAAATGAGTTCTTTTGCCTTAGATATATTTTTTACTTTTTAGAAAATATTTTCATATTCAACGAGTGGTACATTGCCCTTATAATGAAAAATGCCTTAAGTAACAATGTATGACGTCAAAGGTCATAAAATACACCTACTGTCTGGAAATTATTTGTTCAATTTTTTTGAAAAACATTTTAGAAATCAGATTTTTAAAGCCCTATTTTCAATTTATATTTTTTTAATAATACATTGAAAACTCAGTTGATACTTTCACCAGTTCTCGGATTAGAACCTGTGGGCTTGTAATAGAGGAGCCTAGCTACACGCTCGACAATTCTCAAGATCATCAGTCCTAATAGTTCGGTACTTGAAACAAAAGTACATCAAGACAATCGACACTCGGTATAAAATATGGTCAGGTAGTTAAACATAACCTTACTAATTCGTATTGCCATACGGTACATTTGCAGTGTGACTTTATTTTCAAAATTAAACCTGGCGAGAAGTTCGCCATATACATAAATAGTTTGTTCACCTTTTCACCGGATTAAGTCTTTTATTAATACTTTTTTGTTATTATTTTTAAGTCGTGTAACCCTTTCGAACGTCAATAGTTTTAAATCCTATTCAAACATACCTGGTTAAAATTAGACTGCAGTTTTTTTATTGCGCGCAGTTTTCGACCATTTAATCCATGACTTTGCATATTTATGTGAGATTTATTTATACCTACTAGATTAATTAGACTAAAAGACAGTCGTGAATAACAAAAAAATGTTTGTTAATTATTGATAAAAAATATTGTTCGATTCATTCAATCAAAACTCTCCAATATTTCGTCAAATTAAAAAATGACCAGCGGTACCTGTGCGAATAATTCGCACAAAAATTCGTTTCTAATTTCTCACACTCTTTATAACTTTCTTCTTTTTGTTGTATTACATTACGAAGCTCAGTGACGATTCAAGAACATATTTTTCTAAAACTGTCATATAGATGCGCAAGTATCAAAAACGTTGAGCTAAAGCGCCACTATATGAAAAGTATTGATACATACGTGAGTTGATTTGAAATTGAACAAAAGAGTTACCGACCGTCAATCATATTGACGTTGTTTCAAAGCCGTCAGATGGCAGCATTGCTGTATTGTGTCTTAATGTATATCTATATATATAATTTTAAAAATTAATAAATTTACAAAAACAAAAGCAATAATCAATTTTTCAGTTGTTGATGTCGGTAGAGCAAGCAATTATCTATAAAATGATATAAAATTTATGTGGAGCAATTGTGTGGTTTTTTCGAAAAAGGGAGGCAAACATCTTAACCTTAGCGTATTAATATATATGATGATGAAAAGCACAGATTACTAATCGTAAAACGATACCAATTACCCAGTTGTCGAGCGTCTATAATTTAGAATACTTATACAGATATCAATTTCAGTTTTCTTGGTAGTCAATTGTCTTAAGTAACGTAAAACAAAACACTAACATAGTGGGAATTTCTATATAGAAAAAGCGTTGAGGTTTCATTTGATTTTCCACAAACACGTCTTTATAAATCAACAATATAATAAACCTTTCACACTTGTTTTATTTGTTTCGTTTGCAAATTATTATCACCTCTGGGTGTCAACAGAGCTGGACTAGCCCAATAATAAAACACAATAGAAGTTTTACACGAAATTTTTCAACATAGTTATCCTAAATATGGTAAACTGTATATCTGGTTGCCTAGTTGGGTTTATTACGATGAAGTTTTAAGTGACACGAGTCGCAATATTATTACGTACGAGATACATATGGTATTTTTTGCACGTACCTATATTTGTAACATTTTTTACAGATTTTCAAAAAGTTAAGAGCGTCAACCCTTGAGTATTTCTAAGGGTAGATAAGACTGAAATATTTAATATTAGATATAATTTATTTCTACAAAGCTGCAGAACAGTTATATAATTGTAACAATAATTTATTGCTACAATGCTAAATTAGAAAAATTAATTTTTTTCCACTGTCACTATTATTATGATGAATTAATTGTTTAGATATCGCAACGTAGAGTAATTGATAACTCATTCCGCCGCGAAAGTGGAAAGATTCGGCTTTGAGTCCCGACGGTGACAGTGGATAAAAAATATTTTTTTCTAATTTAGCATTGTAACAATGCATGATTATAACAGAAATCTTTAGCTATTTAGCAACAATAACACTGAGTCAGTGAATTTTGAATTATCGCGCGTTGAAAAGCAAGCGCAATGCGAACCTGCGGTTGTATGAGTAACTAGTGTATGGGTTCAGTCTATTGTTTCACGCATTGTTTTAAGTAGTTTTCAATTGTTATAATAACATGTCAAAGCATCAACTTCAACACTATAAGAACGTGTATTGCATAGGGTGAGATAATAATATGCCATGTCTATATATGTAAAAACGAGTTAGCAAGTAGCCTAGAAGACCAGGTTGGCCATAATGGGCTACCTACTATTGTTTATTTCTCATTATTTTGAAAACAATGTTAAATTATAGCGATCCACGTTAAAGTCCTCATATATGGAGCTTAGAAAAATAGGTTGTAGAAAGGTTTCATTTCTACACCGGCAGATATCCTATGGGCAAAAATTTTGTAGGGGCTTATATGCGTAGAAATTTTTCAATTTTTTTTTTTTTAAATTCGGAATATTGAAAAAAATTGTAGAGATGCATTATGAAGTTTGTTCATTAGGAAAAGTCATGGAAAAATCAGGGAAGCTCAAAGTGGTTAAACATTCCAGGACGTAACCTGGATAAGTCAAGGAAATTCTATGAACTTTTCAATATAAACGTATCTGTTAGCAATGTTTTGCAACGTTAAAGGGGAAATGATTTATCTTAGATGTAAATAAAAAAAATATAATGTTAGTAAATTCGTGTCCATATTTTAATGAAGTTGGAATCGTAGGGAATTGGACAGTTTATGAAAAGAATTAACTTTGATTAAGTTGAACGTTTCGTTGCTAATTGCAACTTCCTCAGCAACTATATTTAAAAACAAACAACAAAATACAAAAATAGCAAATATCACAATGACAGTTTTATATAGGTTATAAAAATGTTTCTTAAAAAATTATGTCATACCTTATTCCTATAATTCTATTGTTAATTTTGTTGATATTATTATCATCTTGTGGTAAGTAAGTAAATTAGCAACGAAACGTTCAACTTAATCAAAGTTAATTCTTTCGTAAACTGTCCAATTCCCTACGATTCCAACTTTAAAAAAAATATAGTTTCAATCGATCAATTATTTTTCAACTACCTATGTCGATTTCAAATTCCGCAATGCTTTTCTTAGGTAAAAATATTATATATGTGTTACAATCTAAGGTCATTGTCAAACTAGATTGTTTACTGCAACTCAAGGTCATTAGATACAGAGATCACCTCGTTCTGTTGGAAAGTAGTGGGGAGATGACGTCATTCAGTTGACTGTCAATTGCTATTGCGTATGGTTGATAAAAATATCGAACGGCCTCCCAGATGTCATCATTCATTAACAAAGTGACCTGTGTATCTAATAATCTTGACTGCAACTAGGGTTGCCAACCGTCCCGCTATACGCGGGACGTCCCGTTTCTGATACCCTTAACGAGACGTCCCGCTCACGGTGTGCGGGACGCTAAATATCCCGCTTTTCGGAGGACGCTAATTACATTGCATCTATTCCGTGTTCTAATGCAGCAGCAGAGAGAATCTTCTCATTAGTGTATTTGCCATATGGCAACATACACTATTGGCGTCGGTCGGATGGCGGGACCTAGGGGTCGGACCAAAATTTCTCGACGTTTCATATCCTCCTAAACACTTTGGCACCATTTTTAAAAATGTTTATATATATATATTTATATACGTATATATATATATATTTATATGTGCGGGCAATAACTTTCGAAGGAGTTAATTAATTTTAACGAAATTTGGCACACTTGTTGGAATCCATCACCGCACGAAGCCTATTTAAAATGGGCCCAATCGGGTCATTTTAAGGGTGGTTTTTAGGGGTTGAAAAACGTTTTTGGGCCCAAAAATACCGAAAAAATTCTCAGAATCGTTTCAAAATTGAAATTTAACCCTTTAGTAGCAATTAAAAAGTGCTCCTAAAATTATGAGCAAATCGGCCCGACAGGACCGGACTTACAAATTTTATGAAAACACTAGTTTGCGTATACGAATTTACTTACTGAAGGTCGTATTTAATTTGGTGCAGATGTTGGATTGATAACAATATTTCAACTAATAAAATTATTATTGTAAGGGGTGTATTAAGGGGTTCAATTTTTTTTTTATTTTGTCCAAAAACAAACTTAAGTTCATTTAATAAAGCCACAATACCTGTATTAGCAAATACACTATATTGTCGGCAGGGTTTTGGCACTGCGACCCGGGTTTTTTTTGTAATAATGCCTGGACCGACGCGCGAAATCGTCTTTATGTGGATTCTGTAAAGTCAGAGCTACAAGTTAAAGTAAATTTTTCTTATCCATGCAAAGATTTTTAGAATTTTCTACTTAAAAACAAAAAAATCCTTAAAAGTGCCAAATGTCAAGAAAAATACTCATTTAAAAAGTAATTTCTAGTTTTCATAATAAAGTCTAAATTACACTATAACTGTTTTTTAGTAAATATTGATTATCTAACAAGGTGTTTTATTTTACTTCTCATCCTGATTTGTAAAGAAAATTTCACGTTTTTTTGTATTCTAAATAAAATTAGTTGGATCCCGCTTTTTAAACCCTTGTCCCGCATTTGAAATCATTATTTCCCGCAAATTTGTATTTTAAAGTTGGCAAGCCTAACTGCAACCCAGCATGATTCTATAGCGTTGTGTTTCTCTATGGTAACATATAACAAATACTATGCATTTAATATGAACAGAAGTGGTACCGCGGTTACCGCTGTGGTGGGATATAATATGCGCTGATAACTAGCTCTAGCTCCGAACTTCCACTTTACATGCATAAATGCAAACGTTGCACATACCTATTATACAAGGTGTACAAACATTAAAACACGCGGACCGACAACAAATTGGATATTAGCTGTCAAGACCCAGACAACACTAAAAGATCTAATTTGCACTGATTTTTCACTCGGCACGTGGTAGAACATGATTAATAATAACAAGTAATTAAAAAACACTTGAAAATTCAACAAATAATTCTTTATTTCTCGACGATCGTTTCGGACAATAAGTTCATCTTCAGGAGTATAGTTAGTATAAGTTTTTGTACTCCTGAGGATGGACTTATTGTCCGAAACGATCGTCGAGAAATAAAGAATTATTTGTAGAATTTTCAAGTGTTTTTTAATTACTTGTTATTACTGAAAGATCTTGCGAATAAAGACTATACAAGAAACAATTAATCATCAAACTCAGTAGTCAAGGAGGGATTCAACACTAATTAATATGCTACTACTAGTAGAACTTTCAAAGTAGTTTTGATTTATGTAGTTTTCAGAGTTAAAAGTAGTTTTAGGCGTTGAAAGCCGTACTAAAAACCGAGCATAAGTTCCATAAGGGGCCATTCATAAAATACGTTCGCATACAAGGGGGAGGGAGGGGTCTTGCTGAGTGTGACAAGATGTGACAAGGGGGGACGGGGGGTCTACGGCAACGTGACGTTCGCTGTTCATTAAAATATTTTAAATTAATATTTTTTCAATAAATACTTTTTTCTCAATTTTCGTTATAAAAGATATTTATTAATTTATTCAAATTTTATTATAAAAACTAAATAAATATTTTTAATTTTCAAAATTTGTGTACTATCCATTGAAATTTATTATATTCAGGGGGGGTCTTAGTTTTTGTGACGAAATATTTACAGGGAGGGGAGAAAGTGTGACACAGCGTGACAATAGGGGGGGAGGGGGTCAAAAAAAGTTGATTGTAGCGTGACGTATTTTATGAACGGCCCTAAGTACGTGGTAACTAGGGATTACAATCAAGCGGCATTTTCAATCCAGCTGGATTAAAGCAAATCCAGCTGGATCCAGCATTAATCGATTTTTCAAATAAATGTTCCAATTTTTTAGCTCTTTAATTACTTTAATAACTATTTATCTACATTTACGTCAAATACTCGTTTTTTTGGCGTTAGTAAAGTACTCTAATAGTAAGTAATAGTCACGAGTATCCGGAGTATAATTATACATATACATATAATACAGTCTTAAATCATCTAAACTGATATTCTAGATATCTGAAATAGTTATTCGTTTACCAATTTTACTAACTATGTAGTCTCAGTTTCAATAATTTTAGAAATAAAATTGCGTTTCCCGCTTATAAAATGTTTAGTTAACTCTTATTAGAAACAAAACTTTAATATATAAATTATTTTATATAATTTAAGACTTAATTATGTAGGTAATAGTTTTTTTTTACTTTTTTTAAAGTAAAATCTGAAAAAAGAAATGTTATTGATGGTGTTATCTCCTAGCCTATTTCTTAAAGAAGTGCAAATATACCCGAATGCGGAAAGGGCTCTCTCCACCTCTACGCTGGTTGGTTTAAGAGTCATCAAATAATCATAAAGTAAGGTTTTCACCTCTTACACCCTCACTTTCATAAAGTGCCATTCCTTTGTTCAATATCTTATTATAATCCTTCTCATTGTCAGACCCAGTTAATTACTTGTTTTTGGCTGATTGCGGATCCGCACTGCTGGATCCAGCAAGGCCATAAATGTGCTGGATTCAGCTGGATTGCTGGATTCAGCATTGCAATCCCTAGTGGTAACCAATTGGTTCATGGAACAAACTTCTAGCGTAAGCCCTCTTAAAGGCTTTCACTGAAAAGCATTTAAGGAAAATAAGACAAGAAGCTAATTAGGCTTAGCCAGAACAATTTAGTTATAAGATCAATCTATCTCCATTTTAGTGTTTTTTATCTAAACTATAGAAAACCCGGTTGATTAATGTTGGATGCGATTTTCACTCAAATCATAAAGACAAATTCTCTTAAGTATAAAACCATCTTACTTGTCAAGCACCTATAATTAGTGTATTTGCCATATGGCAACATACACTATTGGCGTCGGTCGGATGGCGGGACCAAGGGGTCGGACCAAAATTTCTCGACGTTTCATAACCTCCTATAAACACTTTGGCACCATTTTTAAAAATGTTTATATATATATGTATATATATATATATATATATATATATATATATATATATATATATATATATATATATATATATATATATATATATGTGTACGCGCGATAACTTTCGAAAGAGTTAATTGATTTCAACGAAATTTGGTCCACGTGTTGAAATCCATCACCGCAAGAAGCCTATTTAAAATGGGCCTAATCGGGCTATTTTAAGGGTAGTTTTTAGGGGTTGAAAACTGTTTTTGGGCCCCAAAATACCGAAAAAATTCTCCGAATCGTTTCAAAATTGAAATTTAACCCTATGGTAGTGATTAAAAAGTGTCCCCACAATTTTAATAAAATCGGTCCGACAGGACCGGATTTACAAATTTTATGAAAACACTAGTTTGCAGATAGTAACTTATTTATTGAAGGGTGTATTTAATTCGGTGTAGACGTTAGATTGATAATAATATTACAATTAAGAAAAAAATGTTATTTTAAGGGGTGTATTAAGGGGTTAAATTTTTTATTTTGCCCAAAAACAAACTTAATTTCACATAATAAAAGTATAAAACCACACGGCCCTATACAAGCAAATACACTATATTGTCGGCAGGGTTTTGGCACTGCGACCCGGGTTTTTTTTACACTTACGGACATGCAAAAGTCTGTATAAGTCGTTTCGAGATTAAAATTGATTAGTTTTAGCTATACAAAGAGTGCTTGCATCATTTCCCTTGTGGCTATTGATGGGAAAAAAGTAGTCCAGATATGAAGCAAAAATGTATTTATTGTAGATTCTCGACGCCGGACAACTTAAATCAAGACTATCTTAATTAATAAATTACATCAAATTAAAAACACCGCAAAACATTTATAAGCGGAATTGGGATTCGAACCCATAACAGCCTGATCCAAAGACCAGAATGAGAAGTGATGAAACTATTTAGATAAATAGTACGCGTTTTCACCGACATTCTGTATATTACACAAACCGGTAGGTGAATAGAATTCGTCGAATCCTTTATATAGAGCGAAACGAGCGGTATCTTCTTTACCGACTATCTGTCTGACTGTCTGTCGTATCGCGCGCATTTGAATTTCAGTAAAACAGCTAACTTTACAATGCAGTGACTGGACTTAATTTTTTTAAATCTTGTTTCTTTAAGCATTTTTTTAAAAACGTGTAGATTTCACTAAAATTATTTTTGAAAATTTCTACAATATGAGTTCATTTTCATTAATGATTTCTGTGGATTTTCCAAAAATTTTCTTTCATGCAAACCTTGTCAACAATTACGAACGCAACAAAAAAAGATAAGATAAATCGGTCGAGCCGTTCTCAAGTGACGATCTGTCTTACATGCGGCAATTGATTTTTTTTATATTCGCTCAATAATAATATGGCTCTTGCATGTAGTGAATTTAGTGTTGTAAAATCGCTATATTATGAAGGATTAAAATGTTGAATTGTGTGCACCGTAGAGTAATTGATAACTCATTCCGCCGCGAAAGTGGAAAGATTCGGGTTTAAGTCCCGTCGGTGACGTGTTTGAAAAATAAATTTTTCTAATATAGCACTACAACAATGAATGTTTCTTAACAATTATAGCAGACAATAGCTATATTACTAAATAAATTTATTATTATTAGGTAACTATGTATGTTGACAAATTCTCCTGCCTTTTGGCATGTTTCATAAGAATGATAAATTATTATTATTATTAAATAAATTGACTATACCAACAGTAATAGATATATTTCAATAAATACATTTGAACAGTACAGCAAGTAGCTTAATTTCTTAAATATTATTATTATTTGCATATTTTTATTTGTGTCCATAGATTAATGATAATTTTAGTTAATAACTATTTTAAAATAGTTATTAACTAAAATTGAACAGAATATTCTTTCTATAACATGTACTGTATATTAATTTTCTTATGTTTTGACATTTGATGTACCTGACTAAGTACTTGAAAAAGTCACAATTTGGCGACGAAACGTTGTACGTAAGTTAATGTAACATCAAAAAATATACTGTCCAAATACCTACTAACATCTCTTATTATTATTATCATTATATAGGCACGAAACGCAGCTATTTTATAGAGGACGTGGAAAAGAAGCGCTATTTAAAAACTGGCAATTCGAAAATCGCAGACATTTTATTTTTCTGTATTGAACGCTGATTTTTCACTGATCTCTTGTAGATATGCTGACGTTCGATCAGCCGTCACCCACCGAACATCGTTGCAGAGATCTGTCAGTCAAAGTCAATCACGTCGGTTGCATTCCTGCCAGTCTACCAAGTAGTACCAACACAACCAGAAAACCATACGTCTGATGCGCCTTGATCTTCGCAATGAAACGAAAGTGCAACAAACGCATATCTTCGACGCAAAGACGCGAGGTTTACATAAATGCATATTATATTGTCGTCATTGTTGCTGCTATATGATGTTATAGTCCGAGAGCTGTTAGACATTTTTGGGTATGTATTTGAGGTAGTGATGAGCAAAACAAGACCAAGACCAAGACAGGATCAGTCTTGGTCTTGTTCTTGCTTATTCGGTTTGATCTTGGTCTTGCTCAAATACTTCTAGTCTTGGTCTTGCTTATATAGTCTTGGTCTTGGTCTTGCATATACAGTGTAAACTCTTTATAACATTATTGTTTATAACGATAAACTCTCTATAACACAGAAAAGATCACAATTTGGTTGGTTTACATTAAAACCCATACATTTTTACACTCTTTATAGCGCAGCAGCCATTCTCTATTACGAAGAAATGTGTTCATATTTAGACACAGAAAATCGTCATTGTCGGTGTTATTGTTTATGTTATCTTATCAGGTTACAAAAGACGCCGACTAAACCTTTAGAAAAATTTTTATTGTTTAATCAAGAAGTTTCCACCACATATCAAGAGATGGATAGAATACATAAGAAAATACAAAACAAGTACTGGCAAAGCAAAAAACGTCAGGCAAAGTTAACTGACTATATGTATTAATTTTATCAAAAACATACATATTAAAGATTATTGTTAATTTGGTTGTTTTTCTTTCTTCACTCCATATAACGGTAACTCTCTATAACGATAAAAAAAGCTCGATCCCTTGAGTTTCGTTATAAAGAGTTTACACCGCTCATGTCAAATCACACTAAAACTTATGTATTTTCAACCAAATCAACTCACGTATTAACTTCTCCTTACATCCACGAAGTATAAATCTAACAATATCAATTATTAAGAGATAAAAGTGCAATCTACCTCTATACGATATAAGCAGTAATTGTTTTATATTGAAGTTTTCAAGCTTAAATGATGATGAATTGTGCTCGCTAACCTCGGCTTGATGTCACAAAACATAAAACTATGGTGCAGGTTGACGTTTTTATAGTCAACGATCTCCTTAAATTTATATTATTAATTAGTATCATAGATTTGGTTATAAATAATAAATATGCGGTAATTAAAATCTCAGTTACCCATCAGACATGTTTAACAAAAAAAAAATACGAATCAAGTTCAAGGTAGGTCAAAAATAATATCGCGTATATATGGTATAGAAGACAGACGAAAAACAAGCAAGAAGAGAAAAAAACATTACCATTTTGTTAAGAAAACAAAAAAAAAACTATTGAAGCGAAACTCGAATCCTAAAAAAATAATTTGAATATATCCAATCACGACGGAATGTAATTAAACCTTTGTTAATTACAAACGATAAATTAAAATTTAAGTGCGATTTTAACACACTCTTAAATGTCACACCAAACTGAAATGCACCATTGCAATAAACAAACCGTATATACAGGCTGTTTTACAATTCACCAATTATATAAACTGTCGAATGTATCTTGTAATTAATTTTGTGCTGTAATAGGAAATTTAGATGCCAATAATCTTAGTTGCCGAGTGTCTATAATATACAAGAATCTAAAACAAGTAGCTATGTAAGTTCGGATGTCAGTCGTAAGTGTATAAATTTCATTAAAATCGGTTTACGTTCTCAAAAAATCGCGGTAAAAATCAGTGACAGACCAAAATACTGAAAATTCGATTCCTCCGTTTATCATATAAAAAAACCGCAAAATCTGTATAAGAAAACGAAATTTGATTTTTTTTTTAAGACCACCAACACGCGCGATTATTTGAGCCTAGTACTAATTCATAGATTCAATTTATTATTTCTTAATAATTAACGGAATATTAAATTCATTTTTTATACCAGTTCTCAGATTAGAATCCGGAACTGGGGGCTTGTAATAAATAACGACATTGGGTTTTAAGTCTAGAAAATGAGAAACCAAAGATTCAGTAACTATATTGTTACTCGATTACTAAAAAGAAATGCTTATTTTATGACTGATATTCAGCTTGCAGGAAAAACGCCTGAATGTCAAAAACTTAACACGAAAGTTAAAAAACCTGGTTAGCAATATGTAGTGAGTATTTTTCATCGCTCACCCAGCTGCATGACTAACAATACTTTTTATTTTACGAGGTGCTGCAAATATCTGTACAAGAAAAAAATAAATAAAAATATGAAAAAAAAACACTAACAACAACACCAAAACCGATTTTTTTTTACTCGAAAACTCATAAATGTCATTTTGCGACTTGATTTAATGTTATGTTAAAAGCAATACGTTGCACGAAAAAAATAATGTATTGAAAAAAGATAAAACATGTATATATGAGTCGATGATTATGCTATAAATGTAGTAATAATAATTTAAATTTAACCACGTTATATTATGATTGTTATACAGAGCGTGGTTCGCGTGAGGTTAGACTGTGATCGAACCGTGCTGTAACCGCGTCGACTATGTGCAGTCTGACAGAAAGAATTAGTTAAATGTGGGTGTTAAATAAATCATTTTGCACACCTTAAAGTTTAATAGTCGACGAGTACGAGATGTTAAAAGTCTGGTCTGCAGTGATGAAGACAGGGCTGCACAAATCGACCGAAAGACAGGTAAGATCGAAACACTTACTGGCTTAAACCTCAGAGATAATAATTGTTGGTCCCACGTTGGGCGCCAATTACAACAACTGTTGTCTGGGTAAGTTTTAGTCTATTGTAAATTTTGTGAAACAGGTTGACAAAATAACAGACCAAGTAAAGACTTTCTTGACATAGATGCTTAACAGTGTTGCATCACTTTCACACAGTTTGTGTTGAGACCCAGCGGTAAGAGGTGAGGTAGGCAAAAAACATATTGTGGGTGTGACCTTATTTAGCTCTGTCTCGCTCTAATCATCCGCACGTTTCAATTTTTGGCTGGTGTCCACTACGAAGCTAAAAGATGCTAATGCAAGGGTGCCGCTGTCAATTGATTATTCTAATTTTTGGAAATATTTTCAAGATTTAAAAAACTTTTCCGAAAAAGAAAGAGTCACTTTAGGTTTGTGATGGAACAATTTTGTGAAATAAGTACGCATAAGGTCGTAGTGTGACATTGAAAACGTGTGTTTTTTGGCCCAATTAATGCCAACTTTTTTCTATAGTAAATCATACATAAATTACAAATGAAGTCCATTAGAGGTCTAGATTTGTCCTTTATCTTCCTTATAGAGAAAGAATTTTTGCAGAATGTTGACGAATAAGTCTACAATCAGTTGACAGCCGAAGCTCTATTTTTGGCTTAAATTCAGAGCGTTCCGACAGCCTTAAACCGCGAGGGATATAAGAACTAATGCAATGTGTGGAAGATTTGATGGCCATAATATATTTTACATTGTTTTCGGTGACTTTAGAGGTATTTATAGAAAAAAGTTAGTACGCTAATTTCGATGAGCACAATCAAACGTCTTACGTCTTATGAAAGCCACAGATTTTGTTTGTGAATTTTGGGCAACTTCAAATGAGTACAACTTCCAGATCAATTGAAATATGGAAGTGCACGTGTGCCCAATGGAATCAGCGAGTCTTTTTCTATAAGCATAGCGAGTTTGATATAGTTGACAGATTTCGTTTTTTGTCAAAAATCGCATTTTTTCTAAAGTTCTGTTTCGAAAGTATAACTTTTATCGAGTTTTATAGATGGAATATATTGATTTTCTCAACCCTGTCGCAGACAGCGCAAAGCATTTAAGGTAAGCGATTTATTTGAGAATATTTTTGTATTTTAACGGACGCTGATGGAAAATACACAGACGAAAATATATCGGGTCTACAGTACGAAACGTAAAACGTAACTCATCGGTAAAATGTAAAAATGAGGCATTCACAATGTACTTAACGAGAAATGATTTCAATTCAATTTCGTACAGGTTAAAATTTTTAACCTGTATAATTGACTCGTGTATTTTCAAATTTTCCATCATCCTCACTGCGTAGCAGACATAGACCGATCAAAAAAAAAAACTTTAATAATTAAACCGCTATCCAAAGTATTTTTTCATTGGCTAGGCACCGTAAGAGGAAAGAGTGTGACTAAGAAGTAGGGACTAAAAATTTGAAAATACGTGGGTATACAATCACTTGAAAATACATTAGACCGACAGTAACGAAAAATTTCGTTGAAGATCGATTCAATTTGTTGACAAAATTCCTTATTCGTGGGAGCCGTTTTAGTGTAACGTTAGAAGTCTATGTAATAAAAAATTTTCCGGATAAATTGGATCGAAGTTTCCAAATGTTATCCAAGAATTAAAAACTAATCACTTATTTATTAAAACCGGCCCGTTTAGGTTATTTATTTTCATAAAAAAGCAAATAAATCAGTACACCGACATTTAATATGATGTATATCTTCACAGAGGTAGGTACATGTAATATTTTGTCACATAAATATGCCCAACGGATGATTTCATCATTTATAATTTATTCTATGAAATTCACAAATTCTTTATACAGAACCGGTCCGTGTTCAAATAATTCATAATAATTTTATGTCGAATTGTATAACCTCTTTTTTGAAGTCGGTTAAAAATAATCGTCTAGGTTAACTAACAAAATGCCAGGTTACTTTGGATTCGTTCGTAGAATCAGGGAAACTAGCTCCGTGCAGAAGGGGCAACAATGCACGAGACCCCGGATTTTTTGCCGCGCGTAAAGTTTTTACGAACTCTTACCGCATTGTGGCTTGCAGAGATCAGTTTCATTTTTCTCTATTCTCCAAGACACTGATACCCTAAGGATGTCGGAAGTGCCAAAAAGTATCGATATATATCGTATCGATGTTTTTTTCAAGTGTCGATATCGGTACCTATATATTTTTTAAAAAATATCGATATATCGGTCCAATTTGAAAGAGAACATCGGCACTCGAAGAAATTTAGTATACATATTGGCTAGCTTAATATAATCTGAAATAGTAATTAACGGACATTATTTCTAATAAATCAAGTAATAAATAATTATCTGAAATCAAAAACAACGATAAGATTTTTTTTTGTTTATTAATCAAACGTCTAATATATTTAGGAGCACATAATTTTAGAGATTAATCGAACAATCATGGCATGCGTGCTAGAGGTGACATTCGACAGAAAATTGTTGGCACAGCATGAATTGAGGTGTAAATCGAAATAATTAAAAATATTTTAGATGTTGTAGAAATGAAATGAAATATTGTATGAATAGCTATTTTGAATGTTTATTGTTCGGAAAAAATCGAAAAATCCGGTGAAAAAGAAACGTGTTTTATATGTACTTTATTCACTGTTGTTGTTTTTGAAACGCACTTAAAAGTATGTTCCAAAAACATATGTAAAAACACATATTTCTTTTTCAGTGGAGTTTTCGATATTTTCGGAATAATTAAACGGCCATAGTCAGTCGCGGTAGTACATACAAGTGTTATTACTGGAAAAAAATATCGGTTTTCGATACTCGGAATTTTATATCGATATATCGAAATATTAAATATCGCCCAAAAATTTCGATATATCAAATAAAAAATATCGATATATCGATATTTTTTCGACATCCCTATGATGCCCTCTCCTGTCGAGCGTCTGTAACCTACGATCTCTGTCTCTATCCTCCATGGTACAGGTTTTGATGAAGTTATTTTCAAAAAATCGAGATATATGCCTGGTGCGTCCTGTCTATGGGGCATATCAACTGTAGGGCGGGCGTGCAGTGTTAATTTTCGCCAGTCCGGGCCTGTTCTAAACATGGTGCGGCGATGAGAAATGAGCAAACATAGACTCGAGTGTGTAATATGCAGATTAAAAGTCTAACAGTGTACAAATCATTCCGACTAATTTCAAGACACTAAACACGTAAATTTATAATATGTATCAAGTTAACACGTTTACAGATTTCTGTATAGTGCCAGAGATCTATGAACGTGGCCTATCAAATTACTTACAACATTTTTATAACGCCATATTACAACGTTATAAAAAAACCCGGGTCGCAGTGCCAAAACCCTGCCGACAATATAGTGTATTTGCTTGTATAGGGCCGTGTGGTTTTATACTTTTATTATGTGAAATTAAGTTTGTTTTTGGGCAAAATAAAAAATTTAACCCCTTAATACACCCCTTAAAATAACATTTTTTTCTTAATTGTAATATTATTATCAATCTAACGTCTACACCGAATTAAATACACCCATCAATAAATAAATCACTATCTGCAAACTAGTGTTTTCATAAAATTTGTAAATCCGGTCCTGTCGGGCCGATTTTATTAAAATTGTGGGGACACTTTTTAATCACTACCAGAGGGTTAAATTTCAATTTTGAAACGATTCGGAGAATTTTTTCGGTAATTTGGGGCCCAAAAACAGTTTTCAACCCCTAAAAACTACCCTTAAAATAGCCCGATTAGGCCCATTTTAAATAGGCTTCTTGCGGTGATGGGTTTCAACACGGGACCCAAATTTCGTTGAAATCAATTAACTCTTTCGAAAGGTATCGCGCGTACACACACACATATATATATATATATATATATATATATATATATATATATATATACATATATATATATAAACATTTTTAAAAATGATGCCAAAGTGTTTAGGAGGTTATGAAACGTCGAGAAATTTTGGTCCGACCCCTAGGTCCCGCCATCCGACCGACGCCAATAGTGTATGTTGCCATATGGCAAATACACTAAAAACTAATTCTGCGATATTGAGATATCAAAACGTCTCCAATTTGGAGATATGCTATCGTAAGTTCAAAAGCTCGTGATAAAAAATTGTAAGAATTTTGCAAAGGCTGGAATTTAAGGTTTAAATTAGTGTTGTAAAATTACCGGCTATTTTTTATTGTAATCATTTTGGTCGGATAATTTACCGGTTATTTAAAAACTCGTAACTAATAACTGTATTTACGTACGAGAAACTATTATTTTTTCGTAAAATCTCAATCAAGCCACAAATTATTTAGATCTTTTAAAGTCGATAGATAGATTGTAGATTATAGACGCTCAACATCTGAGGTCATCAGCGCCTATTATTCATTCAAAAGTAATTATTTATCCATTATTGACAAGATCTACATTAAACTGAATTCGTAGACAAGCGTTCGAGTAAAAAAAAATTGACGTCTCAATAATTCAATATGAATAAATTGTTTTGAAAACAAGAGAGTTCATTTTGGAACGGTCGTGTAATTCAAACAAGTCGAACGAGAGTGTATGTAACGATTATGTTAGAACACGGGTTCAGACGTCCGAGCAGCGTTCGCGAAATACTGTCCGGTCTTAGTTCCTACCAGTAAAGTTATGACGTAGAAGTCCAACAGCTGTCTCACGGTTTGCATTTTGGTCTAGGCCGATGACTTTGAAAATTTCAAAAAAAAAATCTTATAAAATAATGTTGTTAATCTATGTCGAGCCAAATTTATAAAATTTGGAAAAATACACTTTTTTTTTATTTTGTAGTTAAAAACATTTTTTCATAAAACATTCCATTCTTTAATGATTTATAATAATTTATATTCGCAATTTTTAATTTTTTCTGTCTGTCTGTTTGTTTGTCCGGGCTAATCTCCGAAATGGCTGAACCGATTTTGATGACACTTTCATTTACAGGTAGAGGAGTTTTCAAAGATTATTTTAGATTACTATCCCGGAATTATTTACTGAGAAAAAATTGAAAAAATGTAAAAATTGTCTGTTTGTCCGGGTTAATCTCCGAATTAACGACTGAACCGATTATGATGGCACTTCACAGATAGGTAACGGCTATGCCGGGAGTGATAAGTTACGTTTTATCCCAAAAATAAACCTTAAGAGGTTGAAAGGGGGATACGCTGTATTTCTGAAATTACTTAAGCTAAAAACGTGAGACTTGGAAAAAAATTATTTTCTTATAGAAAATAAAGGAATGCATGTTCGACTGTTTTTTGAACACATCCACCCGAATGGGGTGGGGCTGGATTTTATATAAGAGAATTTATACCATGTGGACGAAGTCCCGGGTATAATACGCGCCACGGTTCGAAAAGGTTCTGAAGTTAGATGCAAATGGAGGCTTGCGCAGGTACAGTCGGTTGAAAAACTACAAACTCGCGCTATATTATTAGTTTTAATTTTTCTTTAATCTAAAGTTCTAATTCCTTGCATAAAGTCATCCAAAAAATTATTTTTTGTGCTTGTATTAGGCATCTTGATCAATTTACAATCAAAGAAACAACTTAACAATAGCGTACTGGACTGTACTTTATAGCAGGAAAGCGACAAGTGACACGACAACCAGCGATAACCTGCAATTACCGACGAGCGCACGTTCTGTGCCGGTAACTGGGAGGTGGTGGGAGTCTTCCTTGCCCACAAAACAACCAGGACGGCTCTAAAATATGCAGTTGCGACGCTGTTTGTGACTAACTTCAGAACCTTTTAGAACCGTGGGGAGTATTATAAACCGCTCGTCTACAATAAATTCGATAAATCTAAAAAAAACTTAATAATATTGACTCTACCAACAGTAATAGAATATTAACAAAATAAAATTACTTGCAATACTGTTCAATATTTTTATTTATATAAAAGACATTTCGACCAACAGTTTTGGTCCTTTTCAATTTTCAAATATAAAACTAAATTACAATTGTTTAAATAAACTTAAAAACAAAATATTAAAAACGGTTACTAAATTTTTATAAAAGTTATATAATCTATGGTAATGAAATAATTATTCCTTGTTTTAGATTTTTTGTGTCACTCACTGTTTTAACATTTCATTACCATAAATTATATAATTTTTATAAAAATTTAGTAACCGTTTTTTATATTTTGTTTTTAAGTTTATTTAAACAATTGTAATTTAATTGAAAAGGACCAAAACTATTGGTCGAAACGTCTTTTATATAAATAAAAATATTGAACAGTATTGCAAGTAATTTTATTTTGTTAATACTAAAAAAAAACTGTCCGGAATGGACTTGGATACGCAGGCAAATGTGAATGTATGCGTATAGTTTCAAAAAAATGTTGTTTTATAGTGTCAGGTATAAACATATGTTTAACAAAAACGTGACTATCATCAATTAATTGAGAGACTGAAAAAAAAAACGTAAATTAGTCGACGAGGTTTGACCAAACAAAACATTGTAATATTTTTCTGCCCATTGACATTTTTCAGCGAATTTCTCTCTAGTTTTACTAAATAGTAATATTTATTTATTTATAACAGATAAATAAAAACACTTGAAAATTCTACAAAAATTTTTTTTAAATTATTTCTGGACGATCGTTTCGGACAATAAATCTATCCTCAGAAATGTATGTTTTATATTCCTCATGAGGGACTTATTGTCCGAAACGATCGTCGAAAAATAATTTAATAATAAATTTTGTAGAATTATCAAGTGTTCTTATTTATTTGTTATTATTAACCATGTTCTACCGAGTGCCGAGTGAAAAATTAGTGCACATTATAAAAAAAGGCAATATCTTAAAAAAACTAAATATCTCTCAGTCAAAATCTGTTATAACGACATCGAAGGTTCTACTCATATTTGGTCGTAAAAACCGATAGTCGTAACAACCGGTGATGTTTTCGAGGTAAAAGTAATTTTTTATTAAGTATGTAGTATTATTGAATGTGTAGGTACATATAAATCCATAGATATTAATAGGAATAATATTCACATTATCAATTTTCTGTATTCATAAAATCTATAATTTTTTTCTTCTGTGAGTACGAATTTTGTTTACAATACAGCTGGTCGTTCTAACAGATATAATTCTCCGAAGATATGAAGATATTACATTAAATGTAGTCGCTTAATGCAGTATGTCGTAATAAGCAATGTCGTATAGCCTTCAGCCGGAACCTACGATTTTGGTCAATATAACCGGTCTGTTGTTCTAAACGATGTCGTCGTAAACGGTTTTGACTGTATACAATTAGTAGATATAGAAAAAGTAAGCAGAAACAAAGAAGTACAGTTGCAGGTCGGTGTGTCTTTTAGTTTAGACATTACGACCTTGTTAAGTTTCTCAAAAACAAAAGACCCAAAAAGGATTTCATCTCCTAAATGCACGTATAATAATAATAAGCTATTTATTTCAATTGATGAGAGAAGATACACTCATATAGGAAACGTCAAATACAATTACAAATTGCATATTAAATATAATTCGGACAATTATGAAATGTGTTCTCCATAATTTAAATTTTCAACAAACGAGAGAAATATTAACAATACTACATAACATTGTTAAAATTAATATTATAAAATTTACTTAAACGGTATATTACCTTATTAAGGAGTAGGTTTTTGATAATAGATTTTAATTTCACAACCCTTAAGGCTGTCGGAACGCTCTGAATTTAAGCCAAAAATAGAGCTTCGGCTGTCAACTGATTGTAGACTTATTCGTCAACATTCTGCAAAAATTCTTTCTCTAGAAGGAAGATAAAGGACAAATCTAGGTCTCTAATGGACTACTTTTGCAATTTATGTACGATTTACTAGAAAAACGATGGCGTTAATTGTGCCAAAAAAACACACATTTTCAATGTCACACTACGAACTTATTCGTACTTATTTCACAAACCTAAAGTGACTCTTCCCTTTTCGGAAAAGTTTTTTAAATCTTCCAAATATTTCCAAAAATTAGAGTAATCAATTGACAGCGGCACCTTTGCAATAGCATCTTTTAGCCTTGTAGTGTGGCACCAGCCAAAAATTGAAACGTGCGGATGATTTGAGCGAGACAGAGCTAAAGAAGGTCACACCCACAATATGTCTTTTGCCTAGCTCGCCCCTTACCGCTGGGTCTCAGCACAAACAAAATTCAGAGCGTTCCGACAGCTTTAAGCCTTTAGTCGTTGGATTTTGTCAAATACGTTGTTTGGCTAAAAACAGCTTTTTAGTCATTCCGGTGACTTTTTGAGCCGGTTTCGTATATTAATTATCGCTGTAGGCTAATTAAACAAAATCAACTCGATGGTCGAGTCAAAGGAGATCCGGCGTATCAAAAGAAATGAATTGATATAATTATTAAAAAACTCACTCGGCATCGCTTCGACTAGCTGATCATTAATTAATACCTTGCTTTGTAGTCACAAATTCTGTCGGTACAGTGTGTGCGATAATTCTTCATCCGCTTAAAGTAGGGATGTCGGAAGTGCCAAAATGTATCGATATATATCGTATCGGTATTTTTGTCAAGTATCGATATCGGTACCGATATATTTTTTTAAAAATATCGATATATCGGTACAATTTTAAAGAGAACATTGGCACTCGAAGAAATTTAGTATTAATTTGGCTAGCTTAATATAATTTCAGATAGCAATTAACGGACAATATTTCTAATAAATCAAGTAATAAATAATTATCGGAAATCAAAAACAACGATAAGAATTTTTTTTGTTTAATTAAACGTCTAATACATTTAGGAGCAGATAATTTTAGAGATTAATTGAACAATTAATAAAGCCAGGGATGGCGAATCTATGGCATGCGTGCAAGAGACAGAAAACTGTTGGGACAGCATGAATTGACGTGTAAACCGAAATAATTAAAAATATTCTAGATGTAGAAATGAAATGAAATATTGCATGAATAGCTACTTTAATTATTTATTATTCAAAATATCAAAAAATCCGGGGAAAAAGAAACATGTTTTTTCATGTGCTTTATTCACTGTTGTTGTTTTTGTAACGCACTTAAAAGTATGTTCCAAAAACATATGCAAAAACACATGTTTCGTTTTCATTGGAGTTTTCGATATTTTCGGAATAATTAAACGGCCGTAGTCAGTCGCGGTAGTACATACAAGTGTTGCTACTGGAAAAAAAATCGGTTTTCGATACTCGGAATTTTATATCGATATATCGAAATATGAAATATTGCCCATAAATATCGATATATCAAATAAAAAATATCGATATATCGATATTTTTTCGACATCCCTAGCTTAAAGCCGCGAACGACTCATTCAATTAAAATTAGAGTTTAAAAAACAAAAATAAGTTTTTATGAACTAAAAAATGCAAAATTATTTGACAAGAAAATTCGCTTTACCTACTGTAAAAAGCATGGAGTGCTATCTACTTAAATTTTTATAATAGTTCTACGTTTACAATTAGCTAGTAAATGAAAAATTTATTACCGATATTACGCACTCCACGCTTTTTACAGTAAAGCTTGTTGTCAAATTATTCTGCATTTTGAAGTTTAACTTCTTTAGCGACGTATCTATTTGAAAAAAGTAAAAAATCGAGGGGAAGTAGAACTACCAATAAAGGGGAAGTTAGTTTGTCTCCTAAATTACATAACTCTGACAAGGGCAGAAGTTTGTAGTGTGTTGCTAAGTATGTATAAATATTATTAATTAGTTTAACATAAAAAAAATAAACTTGAGAATAATATTAAAAACTAAAGAAGTTAAACTTCTTATGTGAGCTTATGAGGGCGAGGCTCATAATTTTTTTAGTGCTGTTTTAGTTTTTTAAACTCTATTGCTTATTTATTGATGTCATTATTTTATTTCTTACATAAATAACGTTAAAATTTACTAGGTACGTTTATTTGGAAACCAGACGGAAGAAGCCAACATTAACCTAACAAAATTATATATTCATCAATCAATTTTTGATCAACCCTGTATTACTAAAAATGATAAAACAAAAAACACTAAAAAACTATTATTATTAAGATTTTGTTATTCTTTTATGAAATTTTGTATCTCAGTGACGCAAAAAGGAAATTATAGTTCTAAAAATATTAACGAGGCCTTTATGCAAATTATAACCTAATAGGTATATATTAATAACATTTTTAATTAATAATTATAATGGATAATTAAATATATCCGCTATAAAATACAACAATAATTAAAAATTGACGAATTGTAGGTATCTTGTTATAGATTCTTTAATTATAAATTTTAATATAATAAAGCCTATCCGACTTTTTGTAATAAAATTTACAACAAAAAAAATCTCACTTCCATAACCGAAATCAGTCATAAATTTTTAAGTACAGCTCGTTCTTGAAAACGCCATCGCTACATGCTCGGCTATTCGCAAATCCAATAAACGATGTACGTGTACATATCGAGAGTAATTTATGTGTAATATCACAGAGTTGTGTGTCAATTCTTTCTAACACATAGTAAATTTCCAGATATATGTGTGTGTATTAATTGGTCGGCAAAGAGCGGTAGAGAGTAATTAAGAAGCCCGGTGGAATGCACCGTCCCACCCCACGTCATCATCTCCCTTCTCCCCCTCCTCGCCAACTTCGTGAGCACGGATTGTTAATTAACAGAGTTACAACAATGTAACATCACAGCGTTGTAACATGCCCAAACCACACCTTAGACAACCGGATACCGGCCAAGGGTTGGGTAGAATTAAGCGACCAGCACTGATCCGGTAAGGTACGGAACAATCAGCAGTTTTTTATAGAACACAAAAAAAAATATAAGTATAAACGAACGGCTGTGCTTTTCATTGGATTTGTTAGCCACTGGAGAGCCATGATACGGTGGTGAGCTTTCGTGTATTTTTAACCAACTTCAAAAAAAGAGGTTCTTAATACGACATGTATAATGTATATATCATCATCATATATATTAATACGCTAAGGTTAAGATGCTTGCCTCCCTTTTTCGAAAAAACCACACAATTGCTCCACATAAATTTTATATCATTTTATAGATAATTGCTTGCTCTACCGACATCAACAACTAAAAAATTTATTATTGCTTTTGTTTTTGTAAAATTATTAATTATTAAAATTATATATATAGATATACATTAAAACACAATACAGCAATGCTGCCATCTGACGGCTTTGATTTTGAAACAACATCAATATGATTGACGGTCGGTAACTCTTTTGTTCAATTTCAAATCAACTCACGTATGTATCAATACTTTTCATATAGTGGCGCTTTAGCTCAACGTTTTTGATACTTGCGCCTCTATGTGACAATTTCAGTAAAATATATTTTTTCGATCTGTCATCTGTGCTCCATAATGTAATACAATAAAAAGAAGAACGTTATAAACAGTGTGCAAAATTACAAAACAACTGACTACCTGCAATAAATTTTTATTCATTTAAATTGAATTGAATGATCTAATTTACATAATCCATTTTTTGAAAAAACCTCACAATTACTCCACATAAATTTTATATCATTTTATGGATAATTACTTGCTCTATGTGCATCAATAATTAAAAAATCTATTACTGCTTTTGTTTTTGCAAAATAATTAATTATAACAATTATATATATATAAATATACATTTACTCAGTATGCAGCAATGCTGCCATCTGACGGTTCTAAGTTTGAAACAACGTCAGCATGATAGACGGTCGGTAAATTTTTTTTGTTTAACTTTTAATCAAAATTCACGTATAAATACTTTTCGTATGGCGGCGCTTCAGCTCAACGTTTTCGATACTTGCGCCTCTATATGACAGTTTTAGAAAAATATTTTCTTGAACTGTCACTGAGCTTCGTAAATCGTAATGTAATACAACAAAAAGAAGAAAGTTATAAAGAGTGTGAGAAATTACAAACGAATTTTAGTGCGAATTATTCGCACGGGTACCGCTAGTTTTTTATGTTTGTTCAACCATAACTTTCCGAGGCGTTAACCGATTTTAAAAATTTCGACACTATTTTGTTTAGACTGTTCACGGATTGATTCCATATAGCTTTTTTTAATCGGTCAAGTCGTTTTTAACCGATTTCTAAATTCCGGGCTAATTCAGTGCACGTTCTTCGAAAACAAAAAATACGCGCAGTATTTCGGTTTGAATCGACATAAAATTGACCCGAATGGAGGTCTACTTATGTATATCTAGGAAAAAATTATTTACAACAAATTATTCAATAAAAAAAATCGAAATACAGTTTGATTTTTTTAAAGACAAATTACGTAATGTCTATAAAATCAAGGAGCGTTAGAATATAAGATTGTTTTAAATTATTTCCAACCCTAAGATTCATATCTTAACAACACCATATTATTTTTATAATGCCAACATAACGTATTCATATAAAATCTATTAATCAAAATGCTACTGTTTTTGTATTACAAAACACAGGGACGCAGTTTGAAATATTTAAAAACAATTTTGAAATTAAAATTTTTAAAGAACGGTACGTAGGAATGAGTCTGAACACAGTCCGGAAAAAGCGAGATAAAAATAATGGTGGGGGTAAACCGCGTTACTAGTTTATTGAAATAGTTGCGAAGAAAATAAAAATTTGAAAAAACCCGACAGCCTAAAAAAAAATAAAAAAAATAAGAAAACCTCGACACACAGCAGGTGGGGATGTAATTTGTCTCTTTCTATTGTTTTTTAATGGGTCTCCAGTTCCAACTGCCGTATATTGAGGTTTTGCGACTTTTTTTGTTCCTTTAAGTTTAGTCTCTTTTTTGTGCAGTTTTACTAATTATTTTTTTAGTATGTGTGAACGGGAGAGAACGTAAAAGTATGTCGGTCAGTGAGTTAAAGAGTTTCACTTCTAAAATATAGTCTCTAACATATTCGTTTTTTTAAAATTTAGTCAGTATTTTTTTTAAACAAAAAAATGTTAAATAATTTTTAAGACTCTTTAATAAAAATACAACACTGAACACAGGAGTTTTTTTATGGAGTACCAATATTTCAAACCGTTCATAAAATTAATTTTTCTTAGAAACAAAACACTACCGTCTGATAGAAATCGATTTAATTTTTTTTTAATTCGATTCAAGGAAACAGGCAGAAGGTACGCGTACAATTAACAATATCACATATCTCATTTTTTTAAACATTAAATTATTGAAAATGATGAACAGTTACGATTTTATTTATTTAACTTTAAAATGTTAATTTGCCTTCCCGTAATTCGAAATCCCGTGGCATTGCTGTTTTTAATTAGTAACGTACAAATCCGGACGAATCCGGATCGGTATGCTAGTGAAAGAATAAGAGAATTCGCAGTTACAGAGTAGAAAGTAAAATCTTCTTTTGACGGTAGCCAAAGTGTTAAAATAATTGACAATCTGATACGTGATCGCACATGGTAATGTAATTATTAATACAGTCGCTAGACAAAGGATTAAAAAAACAGTATATGGTAATACATTTTGATATTATAAATTGATCGTTTGAAAAAGATGGTCGACACATTCTGTGTGTAGTTAAAGCATAGATATCGAAAATATGTCAAACAAAAAAATCAATTAATTAAAAAATTCCCCCGAGTTACACAAGTGTTTAATGAGAGGCTGTCTCACTCTTACCCGTTAGTCATCACCATCTTAGATATATTCAATTAATTTACACAGCATGTGTTTGTTTTCTGTATAGTTAGTTCGTTTTAAAAAAGGGTCACATTGCAAACTATACATCCGATAATACACGTTTGACAACTAAAATCTTAATTACATCACAAAACATTCACGTAAAAAACGCATTCGTTCGACCGTTTTTACGTCGACTTAATTTGCAAAATTGGTTTCCACGAAAAGTGCCCTTATTTTAACCCGTTGTGTGCCAGACCTAAAAGTCTGACAGTGTGCTAGTGGTACTTAAACGTACCGTTATTTTCCAGACGAATTTCTCTAACACAGCTCACTAAATCGTTGATTTCGTATTACTGGTACTTTAAAGCTGTATTACAGATCCTGTACGTATATTATGTTAGGTTGGTGTCACTATTGTTTGAAGTTTTATTAGTTAGAATTAGTTGGAATTATATGACGAAAATATGTTTGTGGGAATACAAAGGCTCAAAAAAGCGGTACTTTTGAGTACCACTAGCACACAATGGGTTAACGCGATAATATATATAGCCTATATCCATACTGAAGGTCCATTCTATATATTCGTGAAAATTTTCTTTAAATCGGATGTGTAGTTTAGATTATCTCCTACATCCAAACTCTGTCTCCTTATAATATTACTAGCCTTCCAATTTTAAGGAATAAAAACCTCCTTAATCTATAGTTTTAAATATAGATTAAAGTTTAATTTTAAAAATGTACATTTCCACAATTTAATTTGTTTATCTAGCTTGTAGTATTCATCTTAAGCCAGCGCCAGATACAGCAACAATATTTGAACACTTGTTTTGACACTTGAAGCACGGGTATTTGGGTATTTGTTCAAAGTTTGATCACACATTTATATTTTGCCATTCGGTGTCGGTTTTTCGAGCGCACATCAAAGTGTTCCAAGTTCAAATGTTTGCGTAGCTGCTACAATTGCGCAAAGTTCAGTTACTCGTAAATCACTAAGTAGAACGGTCACTTTGTTCAGTCGCAAGATGGACTGGAGCAACGAAAGTGTCCTTGAATTTATTGAGTTACTTGAAGAAGAACCATGTATATGGAACCCAAAAAATAAAAATCATAAAAATAGAAATTTGTTCAATGATGCCTGGATCAGAATAAATAATAAATTGTCAGTGCCTTGCTCTATCGAGGAATTAAAAAAGAAAATCGTCGTTCATCTTGTTTGTTATCTATTTGAATACTTTGCAGACACGTTTGCTACAAGTGTCTGCAAAGCATGTCTGGCTGGTGCAGCAAACATGAGTTCAAATGTGTGAGCAAAGTCTTTGTTCAAATATTTGTCTGTGTCTGGTGCCCGGGTTTTTTTTAAATTAAATATTATGTAAAGAATATTGAGAGAACAATTTAGTTGCATTATGGAATGTTTGTAGTCCTTGCATTTGTAACTTATGTAAAACAATTTTCAAAATTAATAACCTGTACAAATATACTTCATCCATCACAAAATGGCAGCCACACCTTTGATCTTACAAAACCTACGACACAAAAAATATAGTATACACCAGAAGCTGATGGGCTATGGCAAGGTGAAAAAAAAGAACGGCGTGATGATCTTCATATTTTTTTCGTCGACTCACGAATAATTGGAATACGAGTTTTGAAATGCCACGGCCCACTAATACATCAACATATGCATTGATCGAATTTTAAACTATAGAAAGAAGCTATTTTTTTCCAAATCCTAATTTGATTCAAATATTTATTATTTATCGCGTCCATAAACCACGTAGCTCTATCCAGAGGAAGGGAGGATAAGTTCGAAAGCGACGCTGAGCTGTTTGAGGGGAAGGGAGAGGTGGACTCAAGCTACGTAATTTTTTCATGTATTTTATTTGACACAATGCTAATAATTTGCAGAATAAGTTGAATATTTATTTTCAAACATTGGGTACTTTTATATCTTAATATCTACAAATAACAAATATCAGTTTTGTTCATTTTAAACCAAATTTTTGTAATAGTTACCAGAAAACACAGAATGACTTCTGAATTTGATAATAAAAAACTATGTTCCATCTGCGGTGGGGGGGGGGTAGGCTAAATGAAATGAGGGAGGGGTTCCAGAGAGACTGAAATAGGGCCACGTGGTTTATGGACGCTCCCTTATCAAAAACACATCAATTATTTACAGATGGATCAAAAACCGAAGAAGGATCAGGATGTGCATTCTATGATCCTTTAAATGGTGCATGTGGATTAATTAAATTAAGACAGTATGCCTCAGTGTATACAGCTGAACTCGTAGCCATAAAAGAATGTTTAGATTATTGCTTCGAATTAAATTCACAGGACATTTCAATATTTACCGACTCGAAAAGTAGTGTTATGAGCATCCAAAATTTCCGCAACTCAGACTGTCCTATTGTTCTGGACATAATACAGCAAATAGCAGAACTAAATTGCAAAGGGAAAACAATAAAAGTATTTTTGATTAAAGGACATTGTGGTATTGAAGGCAACATGGCCGATAGTCTTGCTAGACAATCCATTCAAAACGGAGATAAAAAAGGCAGCTAATATCGAATGGCAAAGATTCTGGACAGAGAGCAGTAAGGAAAAAGGAAAATGGTTATTTAATATACAACCAGTCGTCAAAAGTCAACCATGGTTTAAACATTATTACAAGTCAAGAAAAAACATCACCCAGATAATTCGCATGAGACTTAACCATGGTTGTTTTCAGTCCCATTTATTTAGAATAGGCGTCGTAAAGTCCCCAATCTGTAGCTGTGATAACTCATCTGTGGCAGACTTAAATCATATATTTCTATCTTGCCAAAATTATGCTTCAGACCAATTATGGAAACATTTACAAGAAAAAGAATTCTCCTTCCCCCTTAGCATAAGTCACATCTTAAGTACGGCTAATCCTAATCACTTTGTGTCTGGCACATGGGAATAATCCTTGAAGCCAAGGGGGGTTTATTAAAAAAAAAAAAAAAAAGTACGGCTAACTTTGAAATATATGAAATATTTAATGATTATTGTGCCAGACAAAGTATAACTATATGAGTCCTCCACTTATTAACAGTAGTCATTTTTTATGTTTTTCCAAAGTCTGAGTCCTGTGTTTGTTTTGGGATCCTAATGCTGCGTGGGTCTGTGGCGAGAAAAGGTGTTGGCTGCTTTAATCCTTGTTTGTTGTTAAATCCTCATCACTTTGTGTCTGGCACATGGGAATAATCCTTGAAGCCAAGGGGGGTTTTAAAAAAAAACTTACCAATATCAAAGTCTTCTACATAAGGCTGTTTCCAACATAAACTTTTTCATATAAAGTCGCGTTTACAAGATACGATACACAATTAAGTTTTATACGAGACCGGTGTTTTTTTATTTTATTTCTATATCGCGTCATATTCCACGATTTTCCTACCTTCAGCGCTCTTAGATATTATTATTAAGACAGAAACACGATTTTATAATAGGTACGGTATAACAACAATAAGCTGCCCATACACTAGATAAACCAGTAGCACATACCAAAGCAATGTTTTATTCTCCATCTTTGTTTTTATGTAGCCTTCTCACTCACACATTATGTCTCATTGATGGATTGCTGTGCTCAAAACGTCTTGTATTAATTAATATACAAGAAAATAATATAACTTGGAATTATTAATTAGCATGGCCGGGTTGGCGACCGATTGAAAATTTTTTAATTAATAAAACTCACTTTTAAAATCGGATACCTTAAAAGGACAAACTATAAACTGACGAAATCGGAGTAACTTGTGGATAACAATAGATGTTTATATAATCTCGTTCAACAAACTAAATCACTTTCATTAGTGAATTACAATTTTCAGACAACAATGTATTCATTAACGTGAGGATCCAAGAGCTTGTGGTCAAAAATTGAAAGAATTTCGTAAAAAAATAGTTACAGTTCGTACTTAGAGTAAATGAATATACAATACAGTCAACAAGTCAGTGGTTTAAGGTGACTGCTTATCAGCTGTTTGATATGTCTTCTTTTTCACCCACATAACGTCAATGAGCAATTGGATGTGTATGTGGTAAAATGCACTTACGTTTCTCGAATTTATCTCGAACTAGCGGCCCAGTCCGGCTTCGCCCGGGTATAAAGGTAATATATATAGGATATAAAATATGAGAATCATTATCATTAAATTCTCAACGTGTATTGAATTTGCGCGAATTCAATCGCTAAAAATCTTATTTCCCAAAAAGAAATTTAAAAAATTCTGTTGATCCGATCGCTACCAAACTTCAGAAGATCACCCGCTGGGCTAATCTAAAGATTGTCTGAAAATTTCATCAAAAATGGTCTACCCGTTTGGAGTCCATAGATTACATATACATCGTCTTTTATCTATATAGATTATTAAAATGTAAAAAGTGGTTATTGTGACATAATGATAATAGTTGGATATATAGTTTTATCATCAATAGTTTCCGCAGCGCATGCGACGAAAGATGTTTTATGGCATTTTTTTACACCTTGGGTTACGTTACTAAAGTTTTAGTAAGGATCCCTAATATTTTATAGCAATAAATATAGTCTATGTTACTCAGGGTGAATGTAGCTTTCTAATGGTGAAAGAATTTTTTAAATCGGCACAGTAGTTTTTGAGTTTATTCATTACAAACATACAAAAATACAAAATCTTTCCTCTTTATAATATTAGTGTAGATATCTATGACAAATCTTATTCAATCTTTGATGTTAATGCTTTAAAATAAACTAGAAATGTGTACAATTGTTTTAAATTGTTTATTTAGATCAAATTAACAGTAAAAACTTGGCTAGAAGTAATATTTTTTAGAATGGTACATATTTCTAGTTTATTTTGAAGCATTTACATCAGAGACTAAATAAAATTTTTCACAGAAATCACAGATTTCCGAAATGCACGTAAGCACATAAGTTACATGTACACTGTTCGTAAGATATTGAACAGCTGGTAATCAGTAGCCTTAAAAGCAGCTGCAGGGTGTTGTATGAAGGATATTCAAAGAGTGTTAAGTTATGAAGCATATAACTAAATGCTATTTTTACAGACACACTGTATATAAGTGGCGGTTAATACTTAAACAGTGATTTGTAATGGAAACGCCTCGTTACGCCTTCAAATCCACACTTTGAGTTAAAGAAACAACTGCAATACAGAGTTATTTATTAAATAACAGAAAATAACAACTTATTTTAAACACCTGGGGTGTGTTGAAGACCGACATTGATGAATATTTTAGTCACAAATCAAAATTGCCCAACTTTTAAATCATTCATAAAATATAAATCTAGAAATGCGCACAACAAATGCATTTTCAAACTTGTGGCAATACTTTTTTTATGTAAACATCAAATTAAGGGGGTATTCTTATTCATATTTCAATAGTAAAACCTATCGAAAATATGCTGTGAAAAATAGAGACCGACATTCCTAGTTTTAAATAAATTACAACTCATATAGTGGCCGACGCGCAAGCGACTTGTTGGCTCTTGAAACTTTAAACGCATTTTTCTGGAAACATTTTCTAAAACTGTCATGATCCTAAAAAAAAAGTATTCAACCGATTGCTTTGAAATTTATATATGTTCTTCTACTCATTAATGGTTATCGTCCGTACCAAAATTGCTTATTTTCGAAAATATTTTCTTATTTTTTTAAAACCATTTTTAACAAAAAAATTAACAAAAAACACAAACTTTTTTTCTACAGTCCGCCATTTTTTTTTTTAATGAAATTGATTAATTTTAGTAGGGACGATAGCGACATCCCTACTGAACAATGATCCATTCGATTTTTTATTTCAGACAACATGAACAGCCGCTATTACCATGACCAGTGACCTGCTTTTTTTTAGTGTCTAATTTAATTTTAAAAAAATATAAAAAATGTAAAATAAGAGAAAAAATATATATATAAATACAGTTTAAAATACAAACAAAAACATAAAAAAATTAAAATGATTGAATGTTATTGTCGTCTAAAAAAAAATTCCCTAAAAAGAGGTAAAATTTATGCGTTCACATAAGAATACCCCCTTAAGTCTATAAACAATAATTTCGTTTGCATTCGGACAGAACATTTAGACAATGGATTTCACAGTGGGCGCTGGAAATGCCTATGGGGATTTTTAAATTTTTAATAGTTATAAATAAACAGACAAATTCGGTACAGATAATATGCAAAATTATATTAATATTTCAAATAAAATTAATTATTGTGAACTATGGGGACATTGGGATTTTTATTTCTGATGGGGGTGATGGCCAAAACAGGTTGGTAGCCTGTGATCTAGACATTCATTTAATAACTACAATGCAAATAAAACTTATAATATTGTAACCAAATTGGGACTCTATAGTTTGTGACATATTTTGTTTAAATTAAAAACGAAATCAGATTCACAGAACGATAAATACCAACAAGATTTCTCTTGTAATTCAAGATTAATTCTATCTTTTATACAAAAATACAAGCAATTTAACAAAAGATTCGTGCTATGCAATATAAGAGTGTTTAATTTAAAATATGCTAAGCCGTGACCGAAGACTGCATTCTTGCCGAAGCAAGAATCTGGAGCAAGCTAATTTACAAATTTAATTACATTTTTAATTAGTTTTAAGACGTTGAGATATGATTCAAACTATTCAACATAATTCTATTGTACCGCTCGACCTGTCATTTTACAAACCGAACGCGTATAAAAAAATCAATTTTTTAAACTCTATAATTATACACTTAGTAGAGCCCTCTTCATCCCGCCTAAAATTGTATTATAAACTCCCGTTCGTATTTTTGTTTTGAACACAGATTTCTTTCTACCAAAATAAAATCGATGGTTCTTTCGTAACGCTGTACAAACGAAATTTTAAAATCGTGGGTCCTAGCGAAAGTTTATTAATTAATTTAAACTCATTTATGATGCAATTTTTCTAAAATGAATTGATTACATTACCGAATAGAATCCAACCCAATGCTTCATCTGTTTTGTCGCTTATTTTAGTTGTTTTTTTGGGTATTATATATAGTTTTAAAATGGCGTAATTATAAAAAACAAACACAATAAAAGTTGTAAGAACAAGTCAATTCGACAATGTACAGGTATCTCTAAAAGGCGGACGCGAGCATTTCGGAAGGCGTTTGGGGTCATTATAGTCAGCGACCGTTGCTTAAAAACAAAACAGTAGCGCTACAACACGGAGGATGTACGCTTATTAAAGAATTAAAGAATTATCAACGCATACTTGATACTTTTAGTTTACCCTTATACACTGATGTTTTAGCCTGTTACAGGTTTATAATAAGGTAGCACATTAAAAAATTAATTAAAATAGTTTAGATGTTGAAAAAAGGAAACAGGAGCACTTTCATGAAGGTCGTCAACCACTAAGATTATATGGGGCTGGTGGTAAGAAAATGGGTACACGTTCGGTATCAAAATTATTGAAAATAATCTAAGCAATTGCGTAAGTTAGGTGCCAAGGGTCACAAAATAAAATGGGCCCCCTAACCAATAGTATCTTTATCAAAATACAAAATTTACCTAAAAGAGTTAGGGGAAAGATTATCGTTAGACTCTATGCGGATTGGAAAACTTCACCCAACGGTCTAGCGGAAAATCGAAAATAATTATATTGGTTAGCTCATCTAATTTCAAAATTTTGACATCATTGGAAAGGAACTTCTTTGTTCAAAAAATAATCTTTATTGGAATACTAAATAACAAATACGTAAAAAACATATTTTCCGTATTTTGTAAACGAAGCTTTATACGATAAATCCATTGCTAAAAAGAACTTCAATTAAATGCTTTAATTTTGCTTTATTTTTGGCTGGTTGAGTTATAATTACTTAATATATTTTATCGTTAAAATGTATAAAAGTAGCTCAAAATAATTAAATAGGCTATAGTTATTATATTTTACCATTAAGGAAATTTAATGTCAGGAACTGCAAACTATTGATAAAAAAATTATTATAGAATTAATGAATCGCGCGGTCAAAGCGTTTATTTGCACACAGTACGTAAGAATGCGACTATTCAACGTCGTAATCGCGCGATTGCAGAGCGATAAACTTGTACAGTTGAAAACAACGTTAAAACCACACGATTGACGTCAATTACATCGGTTGTCGAGCGTCTATAATGTAATCTTCGCGCACGACCAAATTCGAAATCAGCAATGTTGCACAGCTGACACGAGTGGTCCAGTTTCACGGACGCTGGTAGGCATTGAGAATCGATTGCCTGTGGCCTGTTATGATAGAGTTTTGATATCATCAATATAATTTATGTATATACACAAACCCAGACGTAACATACATGGCCGACAAATACTGGCCGCGTAACACCAGTAGCTCTTACATCCAGCGCCCAACACATTCAAAGAAAACACGGCGGGTCTCTTTGCGTCCGATCTAGAACTATCGTCGTATACAATTTTTGAAGTGAAAACATTTTTTTCCGGTCGGTGTCTGATCCGTCAGGCTTCGAAGTGAAACGCCCATTCGGGTAAATTCGGAGGGGTTATTGTATTGTGTTATTAGGCTATTTGATTCTTATTTTTAAATTGTCTTAAAATGTTTATATCGTATTAGTTCACAGGAATTTTTATTTCGTTTAAATGTAATCATTTTATATTAGAATAACCCTTAAAATGTTAAATATATAAGTTGGCGAGAAAACACGAGTCGCCACGTTTGCGTACTGTGACGTCATTTTTGTAGTACACAAACAAGTGCAAAGAACGCTCGGTATTGTTTACACGAGACTTGTTTAGTATTTGCACACGTGTGTATGTCATGTGTTTACTACAAGTCTGACGTCACACTTCAAACCATCATGGCGGGGAACTTTTTTGACATGTCAAAACATCCTGTTTTTGTGAATACAAACCGATAATTTCTAAAATCTTTTTCGATAAATTATTTGTATTCGCACAATTTAATAATTTTATAATGTCAAAGACTCTATGTCAAAAACCAAAATTATTTATTACCTAAACTGGTGCAACATTAACAAACAATGAATAGTGCAGGTCACTTACTCGTATTATGCAAACTAAATATTTTATAATAATTGATAAAATTCAATTGCATTCTGTTTAAGGCTGTCGGAACGCTCTGAATTTAAGCCAAAAATAGAGCTTCGGCTGTCAACTGATTGTAGACTTATTCGTCAATATTCCGCAAAAATTCTTTTTCTATAAGGAAGATAAAGGACAAATCTAGGTCTCTAATGGGCTACTTTAGTAATTTATGTACGATTTACTAAAAAAAATTGCCATTAATTGTGCTAAAAAAACACAGGTTTTCAGTGTCACACTACCACCTTATTCGTACTTATTTCACAAAACTGTTCCATCACAAACGTAAAGTGACTCTTCCTTTTTTAAATCTTCAAAATATTTCCAAAAATTAGAGTAATCAATTGACAGCGGCACCCTTGCAATAACATCTTTTATCCTCGTAGTTGGCACCAGCCAAAAATTGAAACGTGTGTATGCTTTGAGCGAGACAGAGCTAAAAAAGGTCACACCCACAATATGTTTTTGCCTACCTCGCCCCTTACCGCTGGGTCTCAGCACAAACAAAATTCAGAGCGTTCCGACCGCCTTAAGAAAATTAAATATACGAAGTAGTAAGTTAAAATAAGCACAATATACAAAAACGTTTAAAAATAATTAACAAAAATATTTTCCAAGACACATATATAATTACAAAAAACGATTAAGTATGGGTAAAAAAATCGAGCGTTTTTTGAAAGTTTCAATAGTTATTTTAATAATACAGAGTTGCCACTCACTGCTTATAATTATTAATTAATTCTGTAGCACTGTACGCTTGTAGGTACAGAACGTTAACGTTTTGTTAGTTATTAATAAAATAACGCGTTGAATACGTGTAAACGTGTAGGCTTCATACCATGGAGCTGTTAAGTTCGAGAGGAGTTACAAATAAAAACTACAGAAGTAAAACGGGTATAATTATAAAACCAAAAAAAAAACAAAAAATGACGATTGAACCAGTCGCCGGGATAGAACAAACTTACCAACTTAGATTACACCGCCAACTTAGCTTAAGGTTCTACAGTCGGTTTTTATCAAGAATACTAGAAACTAACGTTGGGTGTTAGCATTGTTGAAGGTGTGACTAAGGGAGACGTAAGAAAGGGCGGGGGAAGTAGGCTTTTTCAAACAGTTAGGATAAACATACAGTGTAAACTCTTTATAACATTATTCTTTATAACGATAAACTCTCTATAACATAGAAAAGATCACAATTTGGTTGGTTTACCTTAAAACCGATACATTGACACACTCTTTATAGCGCAGCAGCCATTCTCTATTAAGAAGAAATGTGTTCATATTTAGACACAGAAAATCGTCACTGTCGGTGTTCTTATTTATGTTATCTTATCAGGTTACAAAAGACGCCGACTAAACCTTTAGAAAAATTTTTATTGTTTAATCAAGAAGATTCCACCACATATCAAGAGAGGGATAGAATACATAAGAAAATACAAAACAAGTACTGGCAAAGCAAAAAACGTCGGGCAAAGTTAACTGACTGTATGTATTAATTTTATCAAAAACATACATATTAAAGATTATTGTTAATTTGGTTGTTTTTCTTTCTTCACTCCATATAACGGTAACTCTCTATAACGATAAAAAATGCTCGGTCCCTTGAGTTTCATTATAAAGAGTTTACACTGTACTTGAATAACCATGACATGGGCATCGGTGACGTAAGCAATCGACTCAACCAATCACAGACCATGTTTATAGCCTCTTACGCCAAACCTTCTAGCATTCTAGTAATCTTGGGTTTTTATAGCATATCGGTATTACATTGCATCACATTTTCAATTTTAAGAATCAATTTTATTCTACTGTATCAAAAGAAGTTTTAATTTAATAAAAAACTCCTAGTTTTTTAAATATACAGGCAACGGTTCAATCGATTAGTTTTATTTTTTTGACAAAATCGATTGAAAATTCTGCAATAATGGAATGTCATAATTCAAACGAACTCTCAAGTATTAGTATATTATCTCCATGGTAATCTAAACTCCAGTTTCAACACCTCCATGACTATGACAGGTGTTTCCACGTAGGCTGTAGATACCTATTGTATCGACTATCGGAATAATTAATAATTTACCACAGTTTTTGTTCTTTACAGGTAATTAATATTTACATTAAACGTATTTGCATACAGAACTGGAAAATTCGCATTTACCATGTCGCGCATTTTACGTACATAATAAAACAAAAATAAAAACAATTGCTAATTACAATAGAACAAAAGAAAGGCGCAATACATTGACAAATGACAAGCTACATAATATAACAAATGACACCTTGTGCATTAATTTTTCTACTACGCCAGATGACAAACTGTTAGAAGGGGCGTTACAAATAAATTACCAATAATTACGTCCTGAAATGAGGAAATGCCGACCTTAATTTTGGACGTGTTTTATGAACCAGCGTTACCCAAACTTTTTCGCCTACGGAGCCCTCAGAGATCATTAAAATTCTCGCAGACTCAGATCAATATAAAACACAGTAATTTATTTATATAATTTTTTTTAAATGTAGAAATCAATTTATAAAGTTAAGATATAAATTTTGCGTAAGTTTCACTTCTGTATGTGTAGTGTAAACAACAATATTGCGGGCTATTTACAGCTTGCTAGTTTATAAATTTATTTCCCGATTGCTGAGTTGGATACATACAGTTCGACCGTCGTCGGATAGAACTGCATAACTTTACCCACTTACACAAGAGAAGAGACCGTGGACTATTTCGGATATATTTACGGATCCCTAAACGGGTCCGTGGACCAGAGCTTAGGAAACGCTGGTATAAGTGGTTCGGACACCGAACACGGAATGGATATTATGGCTTCTATAATATCAATTAAAAGTAAATTAAAGTTTTGAAAAAGAAATATTTATAATAAGAAGCGAGCATGACAAAAACGTTACACATATAATTCTAGAATGAAATAGTCATTTGTTTCAGGCCGCCATGACACTTTGTGTAATTATATGTTTTAAAGTTGGTCGCCATTAAAAAAAATCACAGCCAGTACTCCTTGAAGTTAAGACTAATTTTTTATTCGTATCTACTAGTATCTACTAGTAACTTGGTAAGATAAAATTTGGGAGAAACAGATGTCCCATTGGGCGAAGTTTAAGCACATATTTTTAACACATACAAGGGGAACATCGTTCCCAATCACACAAACGTGTTTTTAGGGAGTGAGTACTGTAAACCCGAAGACTGCATCAGGACTCTGATACAGAAGAAAATATACGCGCTAGACAACTCAGGGCATTATCGCTTATATTCACTAGAATAGAAGAATGGATTTTTTTAACATTTCTGTCAATTTTTCTACACTACAGCAGTGTAACCACCTCCCAGAAAATCTGTAAGCGTCTGGAAATTTTACTGGTCAGAGAAAAGTTAGGGAAATGGAACCTCTGGAACGAAGACAATGAATAATTAAAAAAGTTTCCATGAAATATTTTTTCTCTCTCGAGACACGTTTCGTTAAGTAAGTTAGCATCATCAGGACACAATAAAAACTTGAGAGAAAGTAGTGGGCCGTGTTTTTTTTTCATTCAATGTGTTGAAGAAATGATACAAATTGTCAAAAAATAATCAAAACGCCTCTGCTGTATGGAAGAGAAACTTGCCAACTGTCGCCTGCTGTATACCAACTCACACAATAGATATGGTAAATTATAGACGCTCGACAACAGAGTCCAGACAATAGGAGGTGTGAATGCAGCAATAATAATAATAATGTCGAGTCACAATTCAAAAACCACGTTAAAACATATGTCTAAAGTGGTAATTAGAGGCGACATGTGATGGATCTGGCCACGTGTACGACTGAGACAACTCGACACGGTCATTTCGAACGATAGACAGAGTCAGAATTCGTGTGAATGAGAAGACATGGCCGATTTAATTTCAGGTTAGGACTTCGTAAGAGTAGATATAGTAAAATATTACAGAGAAGGTGAAATGAGATAGACTTTGGCCTCCACACGATAATTTATTTTTTGGACATTAATAGCGCTGATATTCGAGAGTAATTTTAGTCCCTAGAATTGACAGAGCACCGCATAATATTGAGGCAAACGATTCAATTAAAATATATAACAGTTTTCGTAACTAATGAAAAATAATAACGAGTTCAAAAATAAATATTGATGACACATAATCATTTTCATATTCAAAAATACGAAAATTACCCAAATTATACAATAGCATGCGTCTTGAAGTTGTAGTCAGATATTTCCATTTGGAATACGAATATATGCAAATGGTTTGGTCGCAACTTTATAGCAAAATACCGCACAAGGATTTAAATAAAGTCGTTCTAATTCTAGTATGAAAAGATAAAAAAATTATATGTGGACAGATAATAGCTATCGTTCGCTATAATTGTTAAGAAACATCCATTGTTGCAATGCTATATTAGAAAAATTTACTCTCAAACAATCGTCACCGTTGGGACTCAAACCCGAATCTCTTCACTTTCGCGGCGGAATAAGTTATCAATTACTCTACGGTGCACACAATTTAACATTTTAATTATTCATAATAAATAATTTTTTCTAATATAGCATTGCAACAATGAATGTTTCTTAATAATTATAGCGAACGATAGCTATTATCTGTTTATTAATTTAAGTCTTGCGAAACTATACCGTGATAACCTTTACTAATATTATATGTGGAGTTTTATAGCAAAAAATACAAGAAATAAGATCAATTTCTTTTGATTTCTTGGATCAATTTCTGTTCTGGTCCTTTCGTATATTGAATTGAAAGGGTTAACTACTTCAAAACTTGAAGAAATCTGATACCAAATTTGAGTTCTCCGAAGGATTAATCGTTTTGTTAGCGTTTTGTTGGATTTCAACTTCAAAATTTCCGAAATGATAAAGATACAATCCTGTTCATCCAATGGGAATGTCCATTTGTCGGAATGAAATAGAGAGAGTCGCCAGGTGAATGGACGAGTGAGACAGTGGATATTACAATGAAGTGAGAGAGAAATACATAATATGGTTTAATGAGAATATGATTATACCCTTATAGTATAAATATATCTATATATAAACATCCATACATAAAAACCAATGGATGTATTTGTTGCACAAATACACATTCTGTCTTTCCTGTTTATAAATTGTCATTCTTCACAATGATCTCTGGTTGTATTTGTGGACAGGGAAAAGTTGCCCCTGACATGGCTCAGTACAAGATTTTTTAGGTCGCCACGGACGTAGATGGCAGCAGGTACATAACGACCTAAGTTATGATTCGTTTTCAGTATGGAGTATAGTAAAAAACCGAATCTACGTGTTCCTTCTTAAATTGCGTAATTTAAAAAAGGAATAATTCAAAGTAAATCTATATTATTTAAATAAATTTGCTATTTTTTGTAATTTCTCCTTCTATGGCAAAATCTGCTTCAATAAAATGCGCTTCGCAAGCTATAGTCCTAGCATATACAGTAAAAGAAATTTCCTTTTGATAGCCCACCACTAATTTTTAAATTGCAGATTCTTTGTAAACACAAAAAGTTTGAGGTCGGAGCTAATTTCATTACAAAAACTTTTAATTACATATCTACTTTTATTAGGCGCCGACCTCAAAATTTCATTATTTTCATCTTTTTAGTGATTTTTTTGTAATGAAATTAGCTCCGACCTCAAAATTTCATTATTTTCATCTTTTTAGTGATTTTTTTGAAGGAGGGTAATATTTTTTTTAAAAAAGTTTTTTTATTTTTTACTTTTTAGTGGTGGATTTGATTTCGCACATTTTTGAAGATTTCCCTCGATTTCTCTAGGGTTCCATCATCAGATCCTGACCTGATGACCATGGGACCACCTGGGATGTATACCCTTTCAAACAAAAAAAGAATTTTCCAAATCGGTTCAGGCGTTTTCGAGTAATCGGGGAACATACACAAAAAAAAAAAGATTCCGACGAATTGAGAACCTCCTCCTTTTTTTGAAGTCAGTTAAACACTGTATAATTTGAAAATTGGTAAACACAGCACATCGGCACTGTCAATGATTATTATTTGAAATAAACTTATTTTGCATACACCGCTACGAACTTTTCTCAGACAGAGGTCGTTATATAGCTGGCGCCCCTAGCGGTAAAGTTTGGCAATTCACACCCTTCAATGTAAAGTCGAGGAACATTCATCCAAAACCATAGATTGGACTCCTGCCTAGATAATAGGACAACTTTCCTCGAGATACTAATGTTTATCGTATTAGTATTTGTGTATTAATGTTTGGGCTGTTGAACTGTACAATTATGACATTTCTTTATTGCGGGACGGACACTTCAACAGAAATTAATGGCAAGAAATGGATGACGAATTAATGCCATCAGTGATGAACATCTATCTGTCTGTCTGTCCAATGTGCGAATGTACTAAAAGTGTAAACTATGCTTTATAATTTTCGTTTTCCATTTGCACCTGAGCAACTCTTTATGTTGAATATATGTTGATTGGATTGGAGTAATTTTTTGGGAAAAATTTCAGAGTTAGCATGCGTTTGTGTCAAAATGTGTTGCGATTAAAATCTCGCAAAAATAATTGCCGACTGATTTTAATACTTTTCGATCATAGTAAAGGTATCAGAGATGATAATCAGTTCGAATTATTTTTTCAGGATTTTAATATAAGATCTTCACGTTTTGTTACCCTAGAAATTGTTTAAGACCATTTTCTGATTGAAGTCTTGTGGGGGTCAAACGGATGAACGGATTGAAACCAAATTTTGGGAGGATGTTTGGCATGTAAATATGAGGGGCCCTATTTTTTTTGGAGAAAATCGGCGCATGCACAGAAGAGACACGTGATATAACGTTGTTTTTTTATATAATAGGATTTGAGGTTATTAATTACTTTCAAGACAAATATTTATTAACTAAGTAAATAATAAGTTAAAAATAAATTGTTAAAAAATGATTGAATAAATAAATAATAATAATTAAATAGCTGAATAAATGATTATGTAAATTTACTGAAAAAATAAATTAATACTCAAAAATAATTAATCAATAAACAAAAATAAATTATTAACCAAAATAAATAAATAATTCGTATTTTACAGAAATCGGTAAAACAAATCCCTAGCACACTTCCGTTTGGTTTCAGTCATCCGTTAATCTATGTCTCACGTACTAACAGCCTCGATAGTTCCTAAATATATAATGGGGAATATGCATGTATTTTTTTTTATATTTTTAATTCACTTTTTACATCGTTATAAAATAGTAAAAAATATAAACACTGTTGGAAATGCTCGAATAATTTTTTTAAATAATATTTACAACATCGCTTAAATTTGATCTGTTTGAACGCCGCCATTTTTCGCGGGCCTTGAGTGACGTCAAAAGCCACGACCAGTGTTTGTTGACTAAGTTTGACAGATACTTTTGGTTCTTTTATAGAAATTTTCGGTTTTAAAAGCTATTATATATTATATTATATTCAGACACCATAGAAACAGCGACGCCTATAAATCCGATAACGTGGTATTTGACGTCACGTTTCGGTTCGACCAATGGTGATGCGTTTCGCAAATTCGAATTTCCCTTGCATATTTTGCATTTTTTAATTAATATTTTATGCAATTAAAAACAAACTAAATAAGGAAATAATGGTTCAGATATAATTTCAGGACAATATGGATTCAGGGAAAAAAAATCAATTCAATTTAATCCAAATGCATATTCCCTATTATCGTTATAAACAGAATCTCCGTTCGAAGTTCGTGAATCATAGACGATCGACAACTGGGGTCATTAGCCTGTAGTGGACAGTTTCATAAAAGCAAGTTTGAGTCCCTTTTATTGAAAAATAAATACATTGTGGAAGGTTACAGAAACGCCTTTAGTTCATTTATAAAATCTGTTTTGTTTCATATACGATATAACAGGAGTTGCGGTAAGAATCGGTAAAGACAAGCACAGACAGACGCGGTAGTGATTAATGCCCGAAATTAATTCAGCTCGCCCCGAAAACAATCACTTCGAGACAGAGATAGCGCTACGAATTTCAAAGTATAGTATAATCTGTACTCTATAGGTATAGCGACCCTGTATCGCGATTATTCTATACTGCAGCCGCCATTTCTGTTAAATTATTTCTTTACCTTGTTCGCACTAAAAAATACAATTTCTGTTTTTTAAAGTACATGGTTGATGTTACGCAATAAATAATTACGCCGGTGTTACAAAAACCTTTATTTAAATAAACGTTCCGTTTTGCACAAGACGAATTAATCGGTTCAGTCGGTGATTCGAGAACATCACTACATATATCCATCTTCGTCTTCTATATGGTTCTATACCATTCAATCGATTACTACGAAATAGGGACGTTGACTGTATTCAAATAAAAACATAATTTTAACGAAAAGTAGTAGTTTCTATGATAGAAATACTAAAAAACACTATATTTTTCCTTATTTTTAAGGAATTTAATTAATATTTAATAAATAAAACCTAATAAAATCACTCTCAAGTCACGTGACAACAGACACCAATCAGAGCGCATGACGTCATAGGCTACGCCGCTGTCAAAAAACTTCATTGATTGGTTAATATTTAGTGTGTAATTTATTATTATTTGTTTATAGGAAACGTCAAATTACATGTAACTATAGCAACGACTACGAAACAACTTTTCATCACCTCAGTTTACTAACGTTTATGAGCACAGAATACGCATCAATAGGATGGTAGCTCCTGTGTAAACTTTTGAGCCTCCTTTGGTAGGAACAGGTGACGTCACGCGACTAGTATTGGCGTTTTGGACCGAAATTTGAAACGGGATTTAAAATACATGATTTTTAAGGCTTGAGTTGTATTTAAATAAAATAATAAATATTAGGTACTTATGCACGATTTAAAACACTTTCCCAAAAATAGTCAACATCTCTATTGAAATGTTATACGCGCGCCTGCAAGATTTCTATCGCCACCCCAATATTATTATTATTAAATTAATGTTTGTTTGCTCCACCACTGTTGTCGCTGCCGAGCGGGCTATAAAACACTATTTCATCTCAGTCGCGTGCGGAACAGCAGGTAGCAGCGTGTTATAAAACAAAGCGGGAAGTTAATAAAACGAAGTTCCCGGTCGTGTCTGTTGTTCTGTGTGTTAGCTAAAAACACAAGACATACTGAACGGATTTGAATTCGGTTTTTACCATTCGATAGTTTAGTTATTGAAGAAGATTTATATCTACAATAACTGCCTAGCTCGGCATCGTCTGAGTGAAAATCGGATTGAATTCGCTATTCTGAACACCTTTTTGACCATTTGATATAGCTATTTATAAGTTTTTTTTATTATTTAACAGGAAATTGGACAATTCAATTTTAATATAGTAAACTAAATTAAAAAATTTGCGACGTTTCGTTAATTCGTTTTAACTTCTTCGGGCAAAACTGAAATGATTAAAAATACAAATTAGTTAATGAAATAATTACAATTTTTTTTAAATAGAATTGAAATAATACCTTTAATTAAAAAAAAAAAAATAAAAAAAAAAAAAATTGCAATTATTTCATTAACTAATTTGTATTTTTAATCATATCAGTTTTGCCCGCAGAAGTTAAAACGAATTAACGAAACGTCGCAAATTTTTTAATTTAGTTTACTATATTAAAACTGAATTGTCCAGTTTCCTGTTAAATAGTAAAAAAAACTTATTAATTATAATGGACGCGAACAATATTGAGAATAGCTATTTATTTCTTGCGGAAGGTTTAGGTCTATAGATCCGGCTACGTCCGAGTACAAATTGACGAATCAAAAAAACCAAATAAAAATCCGAGATTGTTTCAAATTAACAAAAACGGTTGAATGTAAACGGGGTAAAAGGATAGCTTTTATTTTAGATCGAATCTAAGTTCGGACAAAAATAATAAAAAACCATCGAAACACTTTGCGTGATTTCAGCTGGTTAATTTTCGGTTTTACTTGTCACCAGATTGTCTTTTGTTCATTGCGCGCGCAGCACACGCTTTTTAAGTGATCTTTTGTTGTGTCATTTATTTTAAAACAGTACACAATCGCGACTATACGTTTAAAAAACTGGTTTCATTATTAGTAACTTTTCACTTTTAAAATCGACAGACAATCGACAATCGGCGAAATAAAATTTATTTACCAGAGAAAAAGGTATCGACTTTGGTGGCACTTTGAACGCACGTGAAATGAAAAAAATAAAATATACAAATACGCAAACACTTGGAAAAATTCTACAAAAACAATACTTTCGGAATTTAATCATTTGCCGAAGAGGCATAATGGACAATTGTAGACCTCATTGTAACGAAAAAAATTTCCTACTCCCAATTAATTATCTATTAAAAATTGATTAAAAATATTTTTTATAAATTAATTTGATCCTTAATTTTTCCATCGTCTTTATGAATCTTTCAAAATACAAAATCGTCGAGCAAAATAAATTCTGATCACCGTGTTTTATTTATGCAAATAATAAATCAGTCTCCGAGTTTTTTTATTATTATTCAAAAATATAAAAACATTCATTATTTTTAGGAAAAAAACATATATATATATCGACGTCTCCCTCGATCATTCGCATCGACTGCATTTTGTTATCTCAGTCGTATAAAATTAATTCACAGTCAACTGTTTTATAAAACAGAGACCTGTCGCGAAGACAGTTGAATGTGATGTATAGTCAAAGTTTTCTAGACGAAGGTCACATATTTTTATACACGTTAATTTTGCCATCTTCGTATATTCAGGGATGCTACTGAATATTTTAAATCTGAGTTCTGTGAATAGTAGCCGTCGCTGCCTGCATGTTTTTTTAAGTTAAATAATTTTGACGTTACGGAATTTCGTACCAAGATGTCACACAAAGTAGCGACGCAATTTTGACACATCAATAATGCAGGGTTGCAGAAAGCAATGTCACAAAATGATTACATATTCGTTCATAAGAAAAGCATTGCAAAAACTGTAAACCAATACAATAATTGATCGACTGAAAAGACATTTTTCATTTCTGTACAATTTTCTTTTTCAAATTTTCTAGACAAAATTTAGTTAGTGTACATTTTGACAAAGACATTAGACTGGACCCGCATATACATAAAAACTGTAATTGTATGATCATAATCTAATGTCATGTCAAGCCAGATTTTCCGACAATCTAGAGAGATTGTAGACTATAGACGCTCAACATCTGAGGTCATCAGCGTCTGCAAGTCAGAATGAAATAGGTTTGGTTATCCCTGAAAACAACTTATTAGCATAAACTACATTGTTTAATGATAAGTTTTTTTCAAAACTTCAACCGGTCGTCTGTTCTTTTGTTATTCGCTGTGATTGGTCAGAATTTTAGTTATATATATTATAAAACATTAGATGAACATATATTTTGAATTGTTAATTCAATCATACATCATTCAATTGTTTTATAAAATAAAAGAATGGCGAAACAAATACAACAGTCAAACATATGCACATCAAGTGTATTTGCTTGCTGTCAATTTTTTTTAAATTTTAGTGTACTAAGTGGGAGTGAGAGAGTTTTGTGTGTGGTCTTGTAAGCACTTGCGTTTTTTTTCTCTCTCCATAAATCAATTATTTACTGTAACTTTTAAAAATATCGTTTCAAAAGATGTTAAACACTCTACTATAAAATTAGAATAAAGAATACATTATTTATTTATCTCGCTTAGTTTACTTTAAAATAATTCGAAATGATAAAAAAACTATAGCAATCATAGAAATACTGTTTGCTCAGCCAATAAAAAAAACTATTTAAAAATATAATAATAGGAAAACAGCGTTGAATAGATGTAAGATATAAGTATATATATTATTTATATTACGGTACGCGGAAAGACAGGCCTATTCTGTCACTTTGGCCATAACTAATTATATAATTATAAGTTTTTTTGTCCAGCTTTCTGACAATCATTAGTGGGGTTCTGCCCTCTAATATTATCGTCATTTATCAGATTTGGAACAATTCTAAGTCTGAAATGAATGAAACACATTGTCCATTTTATCGACTTACCAGCATGATACCACAAACTGTCATCCCGTATTTGTCACATATTTTTTAAATGTAGAAGTTTCGCATTAAACTTTTTGGCAACTTAGTCTTTATACATTTTTAAACCGTTGTATTAAAACTCATGACATTTTTTCAGCCGATATTTTTTCTTAAACACCTATAGAATTCATTTTTAAAATTGAGTTTTCTCCTTTCAGTGAATTTGTCATAAATACATTTCTTGGAATAAACGTTCTTTGCCTAAATATTTTTTCAGGGTTATTGAACCAAAATTTGAATAAAATCGCAAAACAAAGGTACTATTCATTGATCACAAATAGCTACGCTCAAAAAATGCGCCTGGCAAATTTTGTTGCACCAAGCTGAAAAATACTTATCTAACTCTTTCACTAAAAGAAATGCATCGTGCCTATGAAAAAATCAATGATTATTAAGCCAGCGCCAGACACAGCAACAATATTTGAACACTTGTTTTAACACTTGTGAGGAACGGATATTCGGGTATTTGTTCAAAGTTTGATCACACATTTGCACTTTGCCATTCGGTGTCAGTTTTTCGAGCGCACATCAAAGCGTTCAAAGTTTAAATGTGTGCGTAGCCTGCTGCACTTGCGCATTGTTCAGTTACTCGTAAATCACTGAGTAGAACGGTCGCTTTGTTCAGTCGCAAGATGGACTGGAGCAACGAAAGTGTTCTTGAATTTATTGAGTTACTTGAAGAAGAACCCAAAAAATAAAAATCATAAAAATAGAAATTTGGTCAATGATGCCTGGATCAGAATAAATAATAAATTGTCAGTGCCTTGCTCTATCGAGGAATTAAAAAAGAAAATCGTCGTCCATCTTGTTTGTTAATTTGAATACTTTGCAGACACGTTTGCTACAAGTGTCTGCAAAGCATGTCTGGCTGGTGCAGCAAACATGAGTTCAAATGTGTGAGCAAAGTCTTTGTTCAAATATTTGTCTGTGTCTGGCGCCCGGGTATGCAAAAATCAATGGTTGAAGTATAAACAAATGTTTGACCCATAATATTTAACCCGTTGTGTGCCAGACCTAAAAGTCTGACAGTGTGCTAGTGGTACTTAAACGTAGCGTTATTTTCCAGACGAATTTCTCTAACACAGCTCACTAAATCGTTGATTTCGTATTACTGGTACTTTAAAGCTGTATTACAGATCCTGTACGTAGATTATGTTAGGTTGGTGTCACTATTGTTTGAAGTTTTATTACTTAGAATTAGTTGGAATTATATGACGAAAATATGTTTGTGGGAATACAAAGGCTCAAAAAAGCGGTACTTTTGAGTACCACTAGCACACAATGGGTTAAACGAATGTTATTCAGTATTGTTCAATGAATTGTGTAATGGTTTATGTTATGTAAGTTGCGTGCATTGGCATTGCAAAGATTGTAAGCGGATGCAGTAGATTCTGTGTTGAGACAGGATGGAGTTCATATTGATTGTATTGCTGACTTGAATACTTTATTAGTGTATTTGCCATATGGCAACATACACTATTGGCGTCGGTCGGATGGCGGGACCTAGGGGTCGGACCAAAATTTCTCGACGTTTCATAACCTCCTAAACACTTTGGCACCATTTTTAAAAATGTTTATATATATATGTATATATATATATATATATATATATATATATATATATATATATATATATATATTTATATATATATAGGTATATATGTGTGCGGGCTATAACTTTCGAAGGAGTTAATTCATTTTAACGAAATTTGGCACACATGTTGGGATCCATGACCGCACGAAGCCTATTTAAAATGGGCCTAATCGGATCAATTTAAGGGTGGCTTTTAGGGGTTGAAAAAAGTTTTTGGGCCCCAAAATACCGAAAAATATCTCGGAATCGTTTCAAAATTGAAATTTAACCCTTTAATAGCAATTAAAAAGTGCCTCTAAAATTTTAGTAAAATCGGCCCAACAGGACCGGACTTACAAATTTTATGAAAACACTAGTTTGCAGATAGTGAATTATTTACTGAAAGTTGTATATAATTTGGTATAGTGGTTTGATTGATAATAATATTGAAATTAAGAAAAAAAATATTGTTTTAAGGGGTGCATTAAGGAGTCAAATTTTTTATTTTGCCCAAAAACCAACTTAAGTTCGCATAATAAAGCCACACTGCTTGTATAAGCAAATACACTATATTGTCGGCAGGGTTTTGGCTCTGCGACCCGGGTTTTTTAATAATTGAATTATTATTGGTTTCATTATTTTATTTCCGACACAAGCAAATTTCTTTGTACAAAAATAGTTACTGGTTTAAAAACGTATAAATGTCGTAGGATAATTGAAAAAATCGGATCTTTGCGAAAATCCTAGAAAGATTGCAAAGAACCGGATAATTGGAATCCGGTTTTTTGCAAACATTCTAGAATTTTCGCGAAAAACTGATTTTTTTAATTATCCTACGACATATATAAACATTTTCATTCTGCCACAATGCATATTCTTGGTCCACTGCAGACAGACTTACAAACAAACATAACTAAATGTCAAACGGTCGAAACGCAATGAAACTTGTGCTTTGATTTGGACGCAAAACGTTGCTGAGTCAAGCCAACGCTATATGGAACTGTATGTACTCTAAGCGTGTGTGTGTTTGTGTCTGAAAGCTGACGAAAAAACTAATTACACGTTAATTATAACACAGCTCTCTGATTATGTGTAGGTACCTGTGTAAGGTAAGAATGGGACAGAACGTCATTTTGTACAGTCAAACCGCTACAAGATCAGTCGCCGTAATCTATGCATATAGAAATATTATCCGACCAATCAAAGAAAGTCGAGCAAAAGAATATTCATAGGATCTCTTATTTGTGTGATTTTACGTAAAAATAAATCGCAAATGTTAATAAATATCTATCAATAATAAAATACTACAGTGGTACCTCGACATACGAGTGCCCCAACATACGAGTTTTTCGAGATACGAGCCGGCGAGCGAGTGATTTTTTGCTTTGAGTTACGAGCGAAATTCGAGATACGAGTTCGGTTTAGCAGGAAAAAGTTGCAACAGGTCGTGCATCTGATCTTTTTAATGACACTTGCCTAACTCATTTCCGGAACATTCTGAGAGGGAGGAAGAAACAAACCTCCTTGGACATGTTTTTTTCTAAACGGCCTACAAGTGAAAGCGAGAAAACTGTAGCGAAAAAGGCAACGACCAGTGAGGACATCTAATTTATTTCTTTACATTCCCTTTTTTGTTTTTGTACAATAAATATTTGTCATTTATAAATACGTTTTTATTATTCAAAACCACGGAACAAAAATAACTGGGGTGACATTTTGGGGGTTGGAACGGATTAATGGTAGTTCAATTGTTTTGTATGGGGAAATTTGCTTCGATATACGAGTAATTCAAGATACGGGCAAGGTTGCGGAACGAATTAAACTCGTATGTCGAGGTACCACTGTATTTGCAACAAGAGTTTTCCCTTGTCCATCGGCTATTTTATATGGGAAATACACTCAAAATATGTAGCATGTTTCTCGAACGTGACATAATGTCACAACTGGTACATAATACAATGCATTACGTTCTAGATACATAAACTAATATTATAAAAGTATTCTGTTCTTAAATTGTTTTAGCTGTATTGACAAAAATATAAAAATACTAGTCTGTAATAATGTATGCTTTTGTGTAAAAGAAATTTGTGTTCTAATAACGAATTTTATCTAGAATATAATGATTAAACATTTGGAGAAAATAAAAACTATGTTTGACTTTAAACAGGGGTGTCAAAATGATGTTTTTATATTATTGTGTGGGTCTGTCATCTGTTAACACGCCTTGTTATTAACTGACTATCGTATCAAAAATCAGAACTAGTGCATTCAACTTAACTAGAACAAAAAATTAATAAGCTGTTTCAACTAATGCACATTATAATTTGGTAATGTTAAAACAAAATATACAGTAGAAACTCTATCATTCAAACCTCGTTAAGTCGAAATACTCTTTAAATCGGAAGCTAGTAATCCTTAGCACTGAAACCCAACAGAGTCAACTCGAATTATTTAAACTCTAACTAAATAATATTTCTTACACTGTGAAATAAATCGAAGTTCCAGTCTCGCGAACTGTATATATACTTTTTACAGCCTCTGTAAGTTTATCAGACTCGAAGTAATAAAATTCTCAATAAATCGAAAACTCAATTTTTGTTAAAATTATGCACGTTTAATTTATCCCCGAATTTTGTTAAGTGTAATGTTTGTGCCTTTAGTTATTTCAGAGAAGTGATCTCTTAATAAATGTAGAAAATTTATTACTTTCATTCTAGTTTAAAATAATTACCGTCAAAAAAACTAAAAACAAATACCCGATAATTTTAACAAAATAAAATTACTTGGAATACTGTTCAATATTTTTATTTATATAAAGACGTTTCGACCAACAGTTTTGGTCCTTTTCAATTTTTCAATTATTAACCCGATAATTTTATTGTCGTTTTTATTTTAGAAATGGTTACAAAAACTATTGACTGCCTGAATAAAATTTTCAATGCTCTAAGCTAGAGGTTCCCAACCTTTTCTTAACTACCGCTAAAAGAAAAAAAATGCCAAGGTCCATACTAGTTAATTTTACATGAAATATTAAAATATTGATGTATATTATTGGAGCCGAATTTATCTATGGGGGGCGGTACCACCCCCGTTGGAAATCTTATACTCTAAGCCATTTTACATTTTGTTAAAAATAATGCACATTTAATTTGTTCGCATTTTTTTAAATGAAGAAATTTTTGACACAAAAAAAACAAGTGTATATTTAATCCATCCCTAGGATGGTGGCCATTTTCAAACAGTCGACGCACACATATTATATTGAAGCATTAATAATGGAGACAGGTAGCACCTCACTTGAGTACAATAAACTTAAGATCATTAAGGAATTTGATTTGGTGTTTTGGTGTTTTATTTTCGTGTTGTTCATTTTTTAGTTTAGTTCATGTTGAAAGAATTCTGTCAATTAAAAAAATTAGTTACGGTTATATATTTTATTTCAAATACGATTTGTAATTAAAGTCTGCTAATGCAGCATGATTATAATAAAATTATTATTACTGTGCTACTGTTGAAAAAAAAAACAAAAAAAAAACCAGCAGTTCAGCAAATAAGCATTGGGTTCAACGTTTGAGAAAAGTCAACTTTGTTTATAAGGATGCATGCCGTGGCGTTACCACGGTTCATCGATAGAAACACTCAATTATCGAGCGTCTATAATATGAAGAAGCCACTGTGTTGTGCGAAACATTTGTTATAAAATTAATTTCCGGTCTGTAGATAAATTAAAACGCTGTATTTAATTTAATTTAAAATGCAAAACTGAACAACATATTGCGAACCTCAGATAATATAAAACATCAAAAAGACTTGACGTTTCGCAGAACTGAATTCTGATGCGCTGTGTCTAATTAAGTTATAGATTACTAAATTACTATTTCTTTACAATTAATATATCAGTTTTAAATTAATATTTTATTTTCTATTAATTGCAAATGACTTCAATTGTATTTGTAAACCTGAAGGACGTTGATTCAAGCTCAGCGAGAGAAAGTTGAATAGTAAAATACAGCGTTGCCAACTTATTTTTCACTAGAGATGGGAGAAACGGGTCTTTTTAGTGATCTGCATCTTTGTATCTGGATCCCGTATGTGAGCCGGCTCACTGAACCGGTTCAAAAAGAGTCGAGTTCTGAATATGTTACTGCAGTCTGCCACTGAGTTACCTAGTTCAGTCAATCATATCACGACTTATATAGAATCAAGGATGTATAGCCAACATGTGATGCATGAGTCATTTGAGCTGACAGATGCATCAAAGCAAGAACTGATACGTAAGTGTAAAATGTGCTTCTGTGTGTTAAGTGTTTCACTGAGTTAAAACCAATTCAGACTAGCCGTTCTCGGTTACGATTCACCGGTCCGATTGGGAGCTCGACCAATCAGGGCGTAGTCGTTCCCGATTGCGGTTCGGTTCGAGCGTTTAGGTTCAGCTCTAATTTCAACCGGACCGTTCGCAACCGTAGCCAATGAGAACGCTTGCTGGAGTCACGTGACTAGCCAGCTTGTTTTTGTTGACGTTTAACTACACATCAAACGTCAAATCATATTTCGAAATTGCGCATGCGCACCGAGAATAATCGTAGAACCGAATCGGGATAGTGTGAGCAGCCTAGATTAATCAAAAACCGAACCGGACCGGTGAATCGTAACCGAGAACGGCTAGTCTGAATTGGCTTTTATGCGGATCCGTTGATCCGTCGGCTCAAAAAAAAGTGAGTCGGCTCTCACGGATCTTCTGTCGGAGTCGGCTCTTTGAATCGGTTCAGGTCTGAGTTACTCAACTCTATTTTTCACATCTATGAAAAATCTTATTCAATCTTCGATGTTAATGCTTCAAAATAAACTAAAAACATGTACCATTCTTCCCATATGAGTTTTTGCCAAGTTTTTTCAGTTTATTTGATCTAAATAAACGTTTTTAAAATCAGATAAAAACGAGAAAATTAAAAGTTTTACACCATGTCTCTACAAAAAATTTTAAATTTGAAAAAAATTATTAAGCAAGCCAAATTTGACAGTACCCATTTTTAACATAAGTTTGTAAAGAAAAATCTTTTATATGTTAATTTGTCTTCCCGTTATTTGTAATATCGTGATTTGATTGAATGTTAGGGCAAAAATATACATTTTTGAAATTTTTAAAGCAGCAAGCCAAATTTTGTGAAGCTTAATACCTAATCACAGCTAATAAAAACAGTAATAAAATGAATTTTGCAACCACAGTTCGATATTTCTCGAAAACATATTTTACAACCGTAAGTAAAAAAAAAAACCCGGGTCGCAATGCCAAAACCCTGCCGACAATATAGTGTATTTGCTTATACAGGCAATGTGGCTTTATTATGCGAACTTTAGTTGGTTTCTGGGCAAAATAAAAAAATAGACTCCTTAATACACCCCTTAAATAACATTTTTTTTTCTTAATTGCAATATTATTACCAATCGAACGTCTATACTAAATTATATACACCTTTCAGTAAATCTACATATATAATTTCCAATTGTGTGTCCGGATGTCCGGATGTCCAGATGTCCGTCTGTCTTTCCAGACCCTCCAGAAGGCCCCAGCAGACTTAGGAAGTTAAAATTTGGCACACTTATAGTACGAAACACGGGACAGATCCTTACGTAGCCGGATTTTCGATTTTCTCCCCGGGGGTCAACATAGGGGGTTTTTTAGAAAAAAACTTCATAGAACACAATAGGCCATGGATGGATATTTGATTGCCTTGGTTACCAATAACAAACTCAGAAACATTCTGATATCAAATGTCAAATAAGTTTGCAAATAATTACAATATTTTTAATTAAGCTAATAGTCAGTTGAAAAAAGTGTAGAATAATTCTGTGCGCAATGAGTTATTAGTTTACAGATTATTTTTCGTCTTATAGTAGTAAAAAATGTGAATTAAAGGAAACATTGAAAGTGTGAATATTACAATTTAGTGCAAGCGTCATACTTCTGTATTCAAAATATGAACACCGCATTTTGCCCAGCGTGGGACTTCAACTCAGGGCGCTGCAGATTTGAATTTGACTCATACATTTAGACTTCCTAGGTCAACGGGACATAACTTAAGGGGATCTTCTAAAATATATGTAAAAGAAAAATGGCATTTTGAATATTTGAGCTTCAATTGCGCCTGACGGAGACAGGCTTAACCCACTAGTAATTCATAATCTCCAAACTAGTTTTTTCATAAAATTTGTAAATCCGGTCCTCTCGGGCCGATTTTATCAAAATTTTAGGGACAGTTTTTAATTACTACCAGAAGGTTAAATTTCAATTTTGAAACGATTCGAAGAATTTTTTCGGTATTTTGGGGCCCAAAAACATTTTTCAACCCCTAAAAACTACCCTTAAAATAGCCCGATTAGGCCCATTTTAAATAGGCTTCTTGCGGTGATGGATTTCAACACGTGGGCCAAATTTAGTTGAAATCAATTAACTCTTTCGAAAGTTATTGCCCGCACACATATATATATACGTATATATATATATATATATATATATACGTATATATATATATATATATAAATATATATATACATATATATAAACATTTTTAAAAATGGTTCCAAAGTGTTTAGGAGGTTATGAAACGTCGAGAAATTTTGGTTCGACCCCTAGGTCCCGCCATCCGACCGACGCCAATAGTGTATGTTGCCATATGGCAAGTACACTAATAATGAGTGTGTCAAAACGTATTGTTTTCATTGATAAAAAATAGTTGCACAAAACGAAACATAAATTATTTTAAAATACTGTATTGTAAAAACATGTATTTAAAGTATTATATTCTGTGATAACATTTGCAATTAATGTGATTAAAATATACAAATTAAAAATAATTGCTAAGTACCTTATGCTGCAATTTAAAAATAAAATAACAAGACTTTACTAATTTGTAATATAATTATCAATTATGTATAATTTTTTTCAGAATACATGTAATTAATTTGAATACAGATGTCTGATTATTTGCAATTATGTATTTTTAAAAACGCGTTCAAATTATTTCTATTATTTTTTACTATTATTTGTTATTCTAAATTAGGCAGAATCACGCGAACGTTTTTAAAGGCCAGCAGTAAATTAATCACATTTAATATTCATGGTTTGAAATTCGTCAACAATTAAATTTTTTAAGTGACCGACCGATTGGTTTCGTGGCGAGATTACTAGAAGGTACTCGGGTTCGAATCCCAAGCGGGGAAGATTTGTCTAGAACTTTTTACAAACATGAAACGGCAATTCCTCTACCGGTTATTTTGTTAAAGTTTTCCGTGTTAATAATGTCATGTAAAAATCAGGAAGGTTTCGTCTGCATGGTCATGATTAGTGATTCTCAAGATTACTAGAAACTAAGGTTGGGCGTTAGCATTGTTGAAGCCGTGACAACGCGAGACGCGAAAGAGGACGGGGGAAGAAGGCTTATGATGTCTTTCTCCAAACAGTTGGGATAAACATACTTGAATAACCAAGCCATGGGCATCGATGACATAAGGAATCGACTCGACCAATCACGGAACCTTGCAGATAGCAGTATCGAATGTATGAACTCACCCATTGATTGATGTCTGGGTCATGAAGATCCCTAGGAAGAGTTTAGCGAAGGCGTGCCATAGCTGCGTGAAAATCCAGTCCGACTGTTGTTCCGAATGGTCAAGAAACTTGAGCGTGTCTTCGTCGGCGTGCAGCCGATGGAACAGCTGCACCAGGTCATTTGGCATTGACGACAGCTTACAAGCATACCACTGAAATTAAACAAATGAAACTATTAAAACTCGATTTCCGTTACCGTTTCGACAATTTTTCATGACAGCATGATAAACGAATCCACGATTACTATCCAAACTCTGCGGACGCCATTGCATCTAGCGGCGTTGCTACCGTAGAGCAGCTTTAAAACCAGCTAAAACTAGTTACAACTTACATAGCAAGTTTCTAGTTTTGAAACAAAATGCTACAATATTATTTTGATAAAGATTAGGGGGTCCAGATTTTTTTTCAGGGATTCTTGACCAACTTCCTACGCCACTGATTATGGTTATTTATGCATGCATAGATGGTTATGGCGAGACTGTTCATTTATCTTTAAGAACACGACTAATTTATTTAAGTATTCGATTTTTAATGTTGGTTTTCTAGTTTATTACGCATTCCAATTGGTTTTTAAACAACAATAGTAAAGCATTGCTATCTACATTTACATAGACAAACTGCGCTTACATCTGACAGTCAGGCCAAGAACTATAGTCGGTATTTTATTGTCGGTTCACCACACCAAAATCAAACGCTAAGAAATCTCAAAAAACTCAAATCTTTTAACCTAAACTAGGGTTTTCAATCCCCCATTCCGCATTACCGCATTACAGCGGTTTCCCGCATGCCAAGAGACCTGCGGAATTCCCGCATGTGTGCTGTAAATCCCGCGCGGGAAATTTTTTGAACTTTTTTGCCTTTTTCAGGTACATACAGAAAATTCAATCTAATATTTTTGTCTACAATCCTGCGATTTTTCTTAATATTATAATAAGTAACTTTTATTTTCATGATTTGTGATTTTTTGTTTGGTTTTTTTAACACGAAGTTATATTTTAATTCTGATTTGTTAGATGTTTATTTATACGTACAACTTTAAAATTTAAATACACGATAAGTGCGTTAGTCGTTACGTATTTATAGTTGACTAAATAAATATTTAGTATAATAGCTTAAGTCTGCTATAATTGTTAAGAAACATTCATTGTTGTTACAACAATGAATGTTTCTTAACAATTATAGCAGACTTAAGCTATTATACTAAATGAATTGAGCTGGTACGTAGCTACAAGCGTATGTTAAAAATCTACTAATAAATAAATATTACCAATTAATAATTGTCGGTTGATCGATCTCTTTGACTTCTAGTGTCAACAATTTTTTTTTTATTTCTTTAGAAGTTTATAAATTTACTAATCAGCAAGAAGTACGTTAGGTAAATAGAGACAATAATATCTATGGATAAGTAACAAAAGTCATATCATATGTTATTGATATGCTAATTTCTGTTGATTCTTAGATAATAGTTAATAAACATAGTTTTTAATGTGTATAGGTATATAATGCTTACCTGTTTGATTTCTAAATACCAAGAATTATTTATATTTTTTTTGATTAAATATAAACATTCCACAATAATAGCATTATTTTCATATATAAATATATTTTTAAATCTCTCGCGGGAATTACAGCGGGATCCCGCTGTAAAGGCAAATTTACCGCAAATTTACAGCTGGAAAAAAAAGACTGCGGGATTGCAAACCCTAACCTGAACTGAATATACGCCTCTCGAATTATTACATATATATGTATATACGACGGCATGATTTACATAAGCCTGCATGTAAAAATTGTGAAAAATTAAAATCAATATAACTTTTTGTTTACCTAGTGAATCGATTTGAAAATATTTTTTTTACACCTTGGATTACGTTACTAAAGTTTTAGTAAGGATTCCTAATATTTTCTAGGAATAAATATAGCCTATGTTAGTCAGGGTGAATGTAGCTTTCTAATGGTGAAAGAATTTTTTAAATCGGCACAGTAGTTTTTGAGTTTATTCATTACAAACATACACACAAAAATACAAATATTTCCTCTTTATAATATTAGTGTAGATTTATAGGCACGACGACCCTATTTAGCTCACGTAACGGACAAATCTATTACATATTTTCATTTTTTGTTCGATAATTTCGAAAACGAACTCACACTAAACAGCGCAGAGGTTGTTTAAAACGCTAAGTATTTCATTCACGCGTTACTTATTATATAAATCTATAAACATTAATAGAAGCAGCCGGCACACGTGTAAACAAGTCAAACACATTTATACCGGTGTGTCCTGTAAGCGCATTAAATACTGGATGTTTCCGAAATACGGTCAAAATTTACAGTCGAAACATTAACCCAAAACCATACCTATACGCTTTAACAATGAAGTGATGGTTAGATCCTTTATTGGTGCTAATACCAAGTTTACACAAGTCAGGTACAGTTAACCGAGCTGGGTAGAGTAGTGGTGACAGCACTAGACTCGCATTCGGGAAGTTTCCCTCAATTAGTTCCAGATAAATGTCGAGATGGTTCCTTATTTGAGGCCATGGCCGATTACCTATCAAACTCCTAGTTCAAAAATTGCCTACCTTATTCTAATTTCCTATAATTCCTTCATTCGCCCATTGCTATTACATAAGTTGAAGTTGAAGAAATGCAGAAAAATAACGGGAAGTGTGGTAGATGGAATATAGTAATGGTGCGAATGGCGTCTGTTATGACATAAAGTCGAGAAACGGACGTTAAACGCATTATTATTATTATTACAAGTCAGGTACAGTTTAAAATTTAGAATGTAATAGCAAAGAATTAGTTTATCGAATAGAGACTATTCTTAATAAGATGATTTCTTACACATATTTGGAATTTTTTTTCTGTAAATCTTTTTACAGATTGTGGAAGAAAACTGACTAATTTAGGGCCATAATAGTTTGTTCCTGTTTTAATTTTATGAATACGGTGAAAATTTATATGTATGTCTATATTGAACCTTGTATTATGATAATTAAAGTTACTATTATTATTAAATTCAGTTAAATTTATTTTAACGTACATAATACACAGACAAATATTTGAACAAAGACTTTGCTCACACATTTGAACACATGTTTGCTGCACCAGCCAGACATGCTTTGCAGACACTTTTAGTAAACATGTCTGCAAAGTATTCAAATAGATAACAACAAGATGGACGACGACACGGTATACATGTATTATTTAAGTGTATGTAATTATTTATTTCATGTGAAAAAAAATAAACTAAAAAGTCCAAGAAGAAGGCGCGAGTACGAGTAACTGAACTTTGCGCAAGTGTAGCAGGCTACGCAAACATTTGAACTTTGAACGCTTTGATGTGCGCTCGAAAAACCGACACCAAATGGCAAAGTGCAAATGTGTGATCAAACTTTGAACAAATACCCAAATACCCGTTCCTCACAAGCGTTAAAACAAGTGTTGAAATATGACGGCTTTAGGCAGAGAAGAATGAAAATGGATGACACAGTCAAAATTTTAGAGATTGCATAATATTCTTTACAGTCCTGTCTATAAGCTAATGAATGAATTATACTTTAGCCAACAAACGTGCGATGAATCTGGTTTTTAATAACAATTCAGTTTCCCTTTTCTCAATGAACTGTTCGTAACCACAATGTATTTTTTTCTTAATGAAGATTTTTTACTTCAGGGCAGACTAGACTACTAATTTTTAGCTGCGTTTTTACACGTATGATTTCGTTCCTATTTCACTCATGTATGTCGATTTTGACATTAACCACGTAAAAAGTGTATGATCAAAATCGGTCCAGCCATTTTCACAAACATTGCTTCGCAAAAAAAATACAGATATAGGCTTCCTTACTATGTGTATAAAAAGACATGTGTCGCGGCATACACGGCCCGAAGTAAAATTTCTATGTTGGTAATTATTCTAGAAAAATAATTTTGTAACAGTCTGTATAATTGTGTTCGGATCGCGCGATCGTATCTCAGACTGAGATCTAGGAAATCGCGGCGCGGACCGAATTCCAGCTGTTTTAATTACTCATGTATACGGTCATTAAAAAGAATCTCAGTTTCGCTTTCGGTTCGTCTCTTTTGGTCTTAGTTAAGGAATTAACCAGTTAATGTCCTTGACAGTGACGTAGTAACATCGAAAATCAACTCTGTTCGTTTTAGGGGGACGTTTCGATTTTTTTATTCTTAGTTTCATCGTAAACGGATAAATGGCATAGAAGACATAAATCTACACTAATATTATAAAGAGGAAAGATTTGTATTTTTGTGTGTGTGTATGTTTGTAATGAATAAACTCAAAAACTACTGTGCCAATTTAAAAAATTCTTTCACCATTAGAAAGCTACATTCACCCTGAGTAACATAGGCTATATTTATTGCTTGAAAATATTAGGGATCCTTACTAAAACTTTAGTAACGTAATCCAAGGTGTAAAAAAAATGCCATAAAACATCTTTCGTCGCATGCGCTGCGGATACTATTGATGATAGAACAAAAGTATGTTCTACAATATTAAAGAACATATCAATAACTACAAAAAACTTCGCGGTACTATATGTCCAACTATCGTTATGTCACAATAACCACTTTTTACATTTTAATAATCTATATAGATAAAAGACGATGTATATGTAATCTATGGACTCCAAACGGGTAGACCATTTTTGATGAAATTTTCAGACAATCTTTAGATTAGCGATCGGATCAACAGAATTTTTTAATTTCTTTTTGGGAAATAAGATTTTTCTTCGATTTTTGAACATTCACAAATAAAAGCGATTGAATTCGCGCAAATTCAATACACGTTGAGAATTTAATGATAATGATTCTCATCTTTTATATCCTATATATTACATTTACACCCGGGCAAAGCCGGACTGGGCCGCTAGTTTTTAATATAAGGATAAAAATTAACGTTTGCTACAACAGTTCAAAACTATTTAACAAAAAAAAAAAACATAAAAACATGTGATTTGAAATTTAAAAAATCCACACGAAGAATCCTCTTCGACTGTATTATATATGTATTTTTTTAAGATCAACTGCTTAAAAGACGGCTCACACTTATCAAGAATGGAACAACACGACCAGCACAGCACAAACCTCCAACCTGCACACTAAACCAGCAAATTTTGGTGCTGGTTTCGTCACGTGCAGTTTTCAAGTAGTTTTATTATTGCAAATTGATTAACACACAAGTTAGGTCCAGCACGGCTAGACAAAATTGTCGTACTTGACAGATGGCATTCAAATCGTACATTTCTCGGTTAGTTTATCATAAAACTGAAATTATTATTTTTCCTAAATTTTGAAATAGACTTTCTCACGGTATTGTTGAGATAAAAGTTTTACGTGCGCCACTGGTAATTAAAAATTATAATAAAACACACAGAAAAACAACACTTCAACACGAGTTTAGGACTAAAATGTACAGGCGAATCGCGGCTCTGGGAGAAACCAGGCGGTGTGAGCGGGGAATTATCCGATATTATATGTGTATACCTGTACTTTATAGTCAAGGCATCTTTACGATCAACGGGTGCCATGAATCAGACAACTAGATATCGTATCTCAAATAGATGACTGTCGGCATAGCCGTTGCTTACAAACTGCGTTGGGAAAAGTTGCCCAAAAGAAAAACACCAACATTAAAATTACTATTAGTAGATATTTTAACATACGCTTGTAGCTACGTACCAGCTGAATTAATTTAGTATAATAGCTTATGTCTGCTATAATTGTTAAGAAACATTCATTGTTGTAGCACCATATTAGAAAAATTTATTATTCCAACACGTCACCGTCTGGATTTAAACCAGAATCTTTCCACTTTCGCGGCGGAATGAGTTAATCAGTTACTCTACGGTGCACACAATTCAACATTTTAATCCTTCATAATATAGTGATATACAACACTCAAATTCACTACATGCGAGAGCCAATTATTTTTAGCTATAGCTAGACATTAACTCTCACAGTAGCGAGGGCTCTAGAATGAATCAAAGATGAACTTTCCATTATTAATTATGAATGTTTCTTAACAATTATAGCAGACATAAGCTATTATACTAAATTAAAATTACTATATATTATAAAAACTAAATTAAGCACTTACATTAAACAAATGGAAACTTCAAAATTGAATTATAAATAATTCGTAATGAATTGTTTTCTCAAAAATGTAATCATCAGATTAAATTTTTTATAATGTTATTAATAACAATTTTCAATTTTCCTCTTAGCTACGGAAAACAATTTAGATTTTAGACAATATTACATTATAGAGAGAGGAGGTTATTGTAACAAAGCTTGTTACAATACAAACAAAATAGCTATAGTTTGCTATTTTAAGACATTCACTGTTGACGTTATAATGTAATATTAGAAAAATTTATCAGTCAAACAATGTCATTGTAGCAATTCAAATCTTCCACTATCGCGGCGACTGAATTATCATTAAGTTGCAGTGACACATCTGAACAATCAACTTTCCCATAATCTATATAAAATATATAAAAATACATATTGGTCTGTTTGAAATTAACAGACTTCGAGACCACAATTGCTAATTTTTATACTATGCATCGTTAAATATGAACCATCACTCAACCGAGAGCTACTTCTACGAGTGAATGAAAGGTGAAATTTTTATAGTATTATTAATGTTTGTGTAAGTCAAAGAAGTTTATCTATTTCGTTACACTTGTCAAAATCGAATATTTCCTAAATACCTAAATATCATAAATAATTTGTTGATTTAAGGACTGGTAGATATTTTAATGATAATATTGCACTCTCGATCTGGATTCCTTGTACTTGGGTGATGTATCAGTCCTCTATAAATAAATATAAAATAATTTGTTTGATACGTATTGGGCAACTTTCCTCTATATATAGACGTCGACAAAAATTAACAACTCACATAAAATGTTAGAAATTCGATAATTTCTGTGTTTTCTTAAACATTAAAAAGTAATTGTTAATTTATGCACGACCAGTCAAATAATAATTATAATCTATCTAAATTTTTAATGTAAACATATATAAAAAATCATATATCTTCTTTCTCAAGAATTCTTTACTATTCAGGAAATTATTTTTCTATTGTTGATCGCGTAGTTTATGTGTCTAGGTTTTTGTTCAGTAAACTTATAAAGGTCTACGGTTACCAAACTCAGTTTTAAATCATGATTAACGCGCATGTTTCTTGAGAGAAATCAGTAAAATAAAATTGTCGCCTTAATCGATTGCAAATGATTGCACAATAGTCGCATCGTCAACTGGTTTGAAACTCAGGTTGCAAAACAATCGACCCGTGTGTGGACGGACTCAGTCGGGCTCGTATGAGGACACAGAACATTAATTGATTGCAAACCGATTGCACAATAGTTGCATCGTCAACTGGTTTGAAACTCAGGTTGCAAAACAATCGACCCGTATGTGGACGGACTCACTCGGGCTCGTATGAGGACACAGAACATTAATTGATTGCAATCCGATTGCACAATAGTTGCATCGTCAACTGGTTTGAAACTCAGGTTGCAAAACAACCGACCCGTGTGTGAACGGATTCTGTCAGTCGGGCTCGTATGAGGACATAGAACATTAATTGATTGCAAACCGAGTGCACAATAGTTGTATCGTCAACTGGTTTGAAACTCAGGTTGCAAAACAACCGACCCGTGTGTGGACGGACTCAGTCGGGCTCGTATGATGACACAGAACATTAATTGATTGCAAACCGATTGCACAATAGTTGCTTCGACAACTGGTTTGAAACTCAGGTTGCAAAACAACCGACCCGTGTGTGGACGGACTCAGTCGGACTAGTATGAGGACATAGAACATTAATTGATTGCAAACCAAATGCACAATAGTTGCATCGTTAACTGGTTTGAAACTCAGGTTGCAAAACATTCGACCCGTATGTGGACGGACTCACTCGGGCTCGTATGAGGACACGGAACATTAATTGATTGCAAATCGATTGCACAATAGTTGCATCGTCAACTGGTTTGAAACTCAGGTTGCAAAACAACCGACCCGTGTGTGGACGGACTCAGTCGGGCACGTATGAGGATATAGAACATTAATTGATTGCAAACCGAGTGCACAATAGTTGCATCATCAACTGATTTGAAACTCAGGTTGCAAAACAATCGACCCGTGTGTGAACGGATTCTGTCAGTCGGGCTCGTATGAGGACATAGAACATTAATTGATTGCAAACCGAGTGCACAATAGTTGTATCGTCAACTGGTTTGAAACTCAGGTTGCAAAACAACCGACCCGTGTGTGGACGGACTCAGTCGGGCTCGTATGAGGACACAGAACATTAATTGATTGCAAACCGATTGCACAATAGTTGCATCGTCAACTGGTTTGAAACTCAGGTTGCAAAACAATCGACCCGTGTGTGGACGGACTCAGTCGGGCTCGTATGAGGACATAGAACATTAATTGATTGCAAACCGATTGCACAAAAGTTGCATCGTCAACTGGTTTGAAACTCAGGTTGCAAAACAATCGACCCGTGTGTGAACGGATTCTGTCAGTCGGGCTCATATGAGGATATAGAACATTAATTGATTGCAAACCGAGTGCACAATAGTTGCATCGTCAACTAGTTTGAAACTCAGGTTGCGAAACAGTCGACCCGTGTGCGGAAGGCCTAATTTAAAACGGGAGTTTTGAGATGACAAAATTTAGTCTCTATATGGGCGAAACCGGGCCGCGACGCTAGTTCTATATCAAATGCACGGTGGGTTGGTAAGCGTGTCGATATAGTGTAACAAGAGAGCAGCGCCCATTTCCGCGCGCTAAGTACAAATATATGTATCGGCAACGCGATCTCAATCGCAAATATATTTGACACTTACACATTCACACACAAAAAATAAACAGGATGTTACAATTGTATCTGTTTTCGCCAACTAGTGTTGGGTTGCAGAAAACATTGTCAGAAAATCTAGTTTAACAACGACCTTAAATCGTGACCACACACATATTTCTCGACAAGAAAAGCATATGAAATCGAAAAACAATTGATCGATTAAAACAATATTTCTTTCTGGGTGACGATAGTTTCCACTTCGAGACAACAGTTTTTTCTACGCATTTTGATCATTTAGCTTGAAAAGCGATCTTTTTCTACGTGGATCAGTAATTGGTTTTTGTATGAGAACAATTTAATGTACTACATGACAGGTTTGACAACGATACTGGACTCTTCGTTTACACTTTTGGTAAACCTAACGTAGGCTGTTCACTGTTCAGTGTAAATTTCACTGAGTTATCACACTGAAAAAAATTATTGAGCAAGCCTTTGTCAGTATTTTTAACATAAGTTTCTAAAGAATAAACATCAAAACGTTGTCTTCCCATAATTCGACATCTCGTAACGTGTTGTAAAGAAATATTTACGAATTTTTTGTTACAATATTTAGGACAAAAATATATGTTGTTTGAAATTTTTAAGCAGCAAGCCAAATTTTGTGTAGCTTAATGCTTAATCACAGCTAATAAAAACAGCATTAAAATGAATTTTGCGACCACAGTTCGAAATTTCCCGAGAGCATATTTTACAATCTGAAGGAATAGTATAAATTATTTTCTCATAGAGCGGTACAACAACTATCTAATTAGTGTATTTGCCATATGGCAACATACACTATTGGCGTCGGTCGGATGGCGGGACCTAGGGGCCGGACCAAAATGTGCGGGCAATAACTTTCGAAAGAGTTAATTGATTTTAACGAAATTTGGCCCACGTATTAAAATCCATCACCGCAAGAAGCCTATTTAAAATGGGCGTAATCGGGCCATTTTAAGGGTAGTTTTTAGGGGTTGAAAAATGTTTTTGGGCCCCAAAATACCGAAAAAATTTTCAGAATCGTTTCAAAATTGACATTTAACCCGTCAGTAGCAATCAAAAAGTTCCCCTAAAATTTTTATAAAATCGGCTCAACAGGACCGGACTTACAAATTTTTTGAAAACACTAATTTGCAGATAGTGACTTATTTATTGAAAGGTGTATTTAATTCGGTGTAGACGTTAGATTGATAATAATATTACAATTACGAAAAAAAATGTTACTTTAAGGGGTGTATTAAGGGGTTAATTTTTTTATTTTGCCCAAAAACAAACTTAATTTCACATAATAAAAGTATAAAACCACACGACCCTATACAAGCAAATACACTATATTGTCGGCAGGGTTTTGGCACTGCGACCTGGGTTTTTTTTTATTTATTGTAGATTATAAACGCTCGACAACTTAGGTCATGAGCGCCTTAATTACATCAAATCACATAATCATTTTAAAACTAAATAACATCACAAAACAATCATGAGCTAAAGCAGGATTCGAACCTACGACAGTCCGGTCAAAAAACCAACACGCTAACCACTGGATTACATTGTCCTCAATAAATATCTAAACAAAATCCCGTAAAAGATTTAGAATCACCTGTGTTTCTATAAGTTCAACATATATGTTAAGCACGTGAAATTCAAAACTCGGTAACGCTGGCTCACGATTTTTTACTTAAACATCTTTCTCTTCACACCTAAAGAATATATTATACACGAAAAAGTTGATATGAGTGGAAAACAGTATTGGTTCTCGATTTTATAAAACGCGTAAAAAACACGTCGGAATTCAATAGCATGAATATAGCTGCAACTTGATTGTATCAAGACAGTAATCGCACAGACGCTAATGTACTCACTTGTCGCGCGTCTTAAATTTATATGCATTGTCACCGTGAAAAAATTTCAAAGCTTTAGCTTAATTAGATCTAGGCGAAATTTTTATTGCAATGATTTGACCTAAGCTTACTAACATAATTACTTAACAGATGCAGCTAAATAAAAGCTTGTAAAAAATAGGAAAAGAATTTTAGAGTTCAAGACACATTATTATTAACAACCATGGAATTTTTCACGATTCCGGACTAAAGAGCCAACTTGATCATGCTATAATATTAAAAACTTGAATAATTTATCAAAAGGCTTAAGAAATGTTTTTTTTAATGTTTAAGTGTTTTTTCTGTTCATTTAAGCCAAACTTGATTTTTTTATTCTCTTTCCTGAGGTCATCTATTCGTAATTACAGTGTTATGCTAAAAGTTTTCTTGTAACTGTACAAATATGGCAAGTAATGAAGGGACGAGATAACTCGTAGAAGGCGTCCTGGGCAAGTAAACAACCTACGAGATATCTCGTAGTTGCGGCAATCAAAGTGTTAAGTACCTATATTAATTGTAAGGAACAATCAATTCAAACAATGAACATGCAAACGAAATACTGAATTATTTTTTTATAAACGCTCGACAATATATGTTATGAAAGTCTTGAACAACGACAATAATATTAATTATGATAAGTTACTGTACGTTTGTGTCAAATATAAAATTTATATTTTTCATTGTAAAAAAAGTAAAAACGTATATTGAAACTCCTGCAGGTAAGAAAATATAGTAGATATATATGTATAACTTTAAAACTCTCAAAACTATTTTCTTTTAAATATATGTGTGAAATTTGCCACTCGTCAACGCGGAAAGTATCTTTAAAGCCTCCGGGATGCAAAATAGATATGGAAAAACGCTACGAAAAATTGGAAAATCCAGTATTTTCTCACACAATTTTCAACCGCTATTTTTTACATATTTACATTTTTAAATTATATTCTTTTTTCAGAATAATACTTTTATCCTTTGGGAACATTTAACATAACAACTGGAAAAAGGCGACTCTTTTTTAAAATGAAGGAAATTTAAATATCAAAGTTCGGTACCTATAGACGCATTTTGCTCAATATTATATTCTGATTGTGAGCTTTCAGCGGGTGTTCAATTTCACTTCTGGAAACAATAAAGCTTTTCGTCATTCCTATATTGAAATCTACACCTCTTATTGGATAAATTTTCGTAAAAAGACTTCCACAGTGAATACATGTAAAATACATACAGACAAAACTGTTGTAGATTTTTTTACAACTAAGGCGTCAAAGCTGTGAGTTTACACATTGTCAGACTGTACATTGAGAGACGGACAACGAAGTGATCCTATAAGGGTTCCTTTTTAGGGTTCCGTACACAAAGGGTAAAACGGGACCCTATTACTAAGACTCCGCTGTCCGTCCGTCTGTCACCAGGCTATATCTCATGAACCGTGATAGACAGTTGACATTTTCACAGATGATGTATTTCTGTTGCCGCTATAACAACGAATACGTACTAAAACAGTATAAAATAAATATTTAAATGGGGCTCCCATACAACAGACATGATTTTTTGCCGTTTTTATAGTTAATGGTACGGAACTCTTCGTGCGCGAGTCCTGTTTTTTTCTTTTGAAGACGAAATCCTAAAAATTAGCTAGCAAAACTGTAAGCGACTAAATAATAATAATAATAATTTTATTTATCCAGTAGTACATACGAGATGTGGACAAGTCAGGGAAAATACATAATTAAACAAAATATGGACATTTTTCCAAAAGATAGTTTTTCAGCTCAATGTTGAAATTTTTGTTGCCAAACTTGGCCTTGATATGGTCTGGCAAGCCATTATAAATGTTCACGACAGAGCAACGCAGGCTTTGCTTGTACTTTGAGAGGCGATGCACCGGGACTTCAAGATCTTTTCGTCTAGTACTATACGAGTGTGTGAAATTATTTGAAAAAAAAAACCCGGGTCGCAGTGCCAAAACCCTGCCGACAATATAGTGTATTTGCTGATACAGGCAGTGTGGCGTTATTATGCGAACTTAAGTTGGTTTTTGGGCAAAATAAAAAATTTTACTGCTTAATACAGCCCTTAAAATAACATTTTTTTTCTTAATTGCAATATTATTATCAATGGAACCTCTATACCAAATTATAAGCAACTTTCTGTAAATAATTCACTATCTGCAAACTAGTGTTTTATAAAACTTGTAAGCCCGGTCCTGTCGGGCCGATTTTATTAAAATTTTAGGGACACTTTTTAATTACTACCAGAGGGTCAAATTTCAATTTTGAAACGATTCGGAGAATTTTTTCGGTATTTTGGGGCCCAAAAACATTTTTCAACTCCTAAAAACTACCCTTAAAATAGCCCGATTAGGCCCATTTTAAATAGGCTTCGTGCGGTGATGGATTCCAGCATGTGTGCCAAATTTCGTTAAAATAAATTAACTTCTTCGAAAGTTATAGCCCACACACATATATACCTCTATATATATATATATATATATATATATATATATATATATATATATATATATATATATATATATATATAAATATATATATATATATACATATATATATACATATATATATATAAACATTTTCAAAAATGGTGCCAATGTGTTTAGGAGGTTATGAAACGTCGAGAAGTTTTGGGCCGACCCCTAGGTCCCGCCATCCGACCGATGCCAATAGTGTATGTTGCCATATGGCAAATACACTAATAAGTTCGGGTTATTTTTTAAGAACATTATACTTTTGTATATATAAAGTGCTGGCACTGTTAGTAATCTATTTGTTTGAAATGTGTCTTGACAAGATTCTCGGTACTTTAGATGAAAAATGATTCTAATAATTTTTTTTTCTGTAAATCCAGGTGGATTGCCCCCAAAACACAATACTATAAGATAATGTCGAATAAACATAGCCATAATAGGCAGCTAAGCATATTGATCTGTCACAAATGGTACGAAGTCTGTAGAATAGGTAAACCATTTTTGATAATTTACTACATATATCGTCAATATGACCATCCCACATTAAAGATGAATCCACATTTAGACCCAGAAAATTAAAATTTGAAATGATGTCTATTGCTTTATCGTCAACATTCAAAGTAGGTGCCAGACCAATAGAAGTTTTCTTTAAGCTAAAATTCATAATCTTAGTTTTTTCAATATTTAATTTTAGACCATTCTCACTACAATACTGTGAAAGTGTGGAGGCAGCTATCTTGGTTTTTTTTATAGTTTCAGAGAGTTCATTATCTCTTACGCATACTGTGGTGTCATCTGCATAAAGAATCACAGAGTCAACATTCTGCATGTAGTCTGGCATGTTATTAATAAAAATCAAAAAAAGATATGGACCTAAAGATGACCCTTGCGGTACACCACAATTTATAAATCCAGAATTAGAAACCGCTTTAATGGCATCATTACTGAAATGAACTTTCTGTGTCCTATCTGACAAAAAGGATTCTATCCATGATAAGCAAACACCACGAACACCATATAGATAATGTAATTTTTCTAATAGTAATGAATGGTTTATTGAGTCAAACGCCTTGGACAGGTCATAAAAACTTACTAGAATTTTCTCTGCTTTATCTAAAGCTTCATAAACAGTATCTGTTAAAGTAAACATAGCTGTCTCCGTACTTCTTTTTTTCATGTATCCATGTTGGTTAAAATATAATAAATTAAATTTGTTAATGTAATTGACAAATCTATTTAAATAAGCTAATTCAAAAATTTTTGAGAAACCTGATAATACAGGTATGGGGCGGTAATTATTATAGTCATCACTATTCCCTTTTTTAAATGTTGGTCTAACTTTTGCTTCTTTTAATTGAAAGTGGGTATCATTTGACCCCATCGTGGCGTCTGAGGATGATTTTTGGAGTGTGATGTTTATGGGTTAAGTATTTTTACCGCACTTTCGTCGCTCGTTTGACTACAAATAGGCGCTCACCTTTAGAATTCACGCGCTGGGCTTGCAGTGCGCATTATATATGTATATTCTCTGGAAAAGAGGAGAGAAAAACAAGAAATTGATTTTAAGCATGATTGAAGTTTAACAGTGGAAGGAGGGTCGAGGCAGGGGGGGGGCGTAAAAAGACGACGTCGGAGCCTTTATGCGCCCTGAGACAGATACGTCAATTATGCAACGACTTCAGCGCGCTTTTATAAGGATGAACATATTTTTCGTGCAAATCTGGAGATTCCTGGGTTCATCCCAGCGATGACATAAAATTAAAAGATGAAATCCTCAAAAAGATTTATGCCTGAGGTGCAGAAAGCTTTGCCAGAAAATTTGATTTGACAATGACCTTAGATTATGATTGTTGTTTCGAAGTGAAAAATGTAGAAAAAAATTCCAGCCAATTGGGTGATAGGACCATTCCAACTTCAAAAATACTGACAGTTGATATACCTAATACAATAAATTAAAAAAAAAATGTCTGTTAAAGCGTGCGGTGGTGCGGGTAACAACTAGTAATAAATATTATGAATTTTGCTATTCGTTTGCATGGTTACATAATACACAATATTATGTAAAAATTAACCAAAGCATGCTTGCCAGTTACCTACCTAATTTATTTTTTAAGAACTTTTCAGAACAAAAGAACATCTGATTTTTTTTATTAGATTTACATATTACACAGATTTAAATCGGCTCATCCGTTTGTAGTATTTTTTATTGTTCCATGGCCGATAATGTTTTTTTTCATTGTTAACCCAGCCTCGTTCAACAAAATTTTATCTACACCATTTTTCTCGAATAAATTTAAAATATATACCTACGTAATATTCTTCAGCTCTTTCACAATTTTACTTTATATTTTCACAGATTCTTTTATTTACATTATTTTTCTATAGAAGTTGTCTCATTTGGTTTGCATCATTTAATATTTTTGCGAATCATTATTTTTTCGAACTTAATATAATAACTCTTTCTGAAATCAATTTGTTTAAAAAATATAGCTATAAGCTGGTTACTTGAGTCTAACCAATGTTACATTCAAATAAAAGTACAAATAACCTTAACAAACGTTTGCAAGAATAAAAGATAATGTTTCAGAGGAATATTCAGTTATATAAAGTAAAAATAGCCAAGAATATGAGAAATTAAGACATCCAAAGAAAACTGACTTCATAAAGTTGTTCTTTGAAGTAAACCTTTAGCAAGCTTTTTATAAGACGACTGCGAAATTAACTTCCGAAATTAAATTGTGTGTGTTTAAAGAAAAAAAATAAAGTTTCAATTTTATATTATACTTGCATTCGCTTTGTCCATCTACCCCCATGATCCAGTTAGAAACAGACAAAAATTCTAGGAACACGTTTTCTGGTCTACATGTCATACAAAATATGCGAAAATGAAATTACACCTTCATCAAGAAATAAACTCTTGAATAGTAAATATCGCATTCAAATCAATTCAGTAGTTCTTGAGATCAGCCCTCTCCTCGCGACTTGCTTTAAATTTATACTACACAGTGGCTTCGTTAAACAAAAAAACCTGACTGACGAAACTACTGTTTTGTGAAAGAATTGTTATGAAATAAAAGTTCTTAAGCGTAAATAAAACAAAACGCTGTATTTATTTTAAAATTGCTAATAAATCTACACCCTGTATGCAGCTATATTCATAGCATAAAGCATTCGTATCCACATTTTTATAAAACTAAATTTCTTCAGAGTTAGCCAAGGCGCACACAGTGAATATATTAAATAGAGAAAAAGGATAAAAGTTCTTTGCCTATACACTTCTTTTACATAAAATCTAGTTAAATGATTTTGCCTCGATACATTTTTCCTTTTAAGAATTAAAATATGTAGGTGCACTATTTTTAGAAAGCGTTTTGAAATTTGCTTTTCATATATGTAGGTACATTGTACCTAGTAAGAGAAAATATACAGAATGTCTAAGGAAGAATCTGCCAAATTTCAGCATGATATGAAATTCGGTTTAAACCTCAAAGACTGCAAAATGCGACAAACTTCGTATTTAATCGAACTCAAAGGTGTGTTGAAGCTATGGGGTTTCAGTTTCAGGATTTCAAGTAGGATATTTATGTCATTACTCCTTTAAAAAAAAAATCTTCAACAATTCATAGCTCGCGAACCTCTCTGAATCGAACCTACCCTGATACAATTTCTTTTGCTTAAAAATTACCTAAGGAAACACCCCTAAGTTTGGCAGATTCCTTCCAGGACATCCGTATTTTACTACACACTCCATCCTAAAATAGTGAAGTCTTTGACAGATTCCAGTAGTAATAATACCATAGATATCTAGAATACTTTTAAATCATACCCAAATTCAGGTAAAAACTTACTAACCAACAAACTTTAAGCCATGGTTCTGAATGCTGTCTAATCTAATTTATAGAACAATATATTATTAAATATAACAACCAGAACAGCTTTAAAGTTTATTGGTTATTAAATCTTTATTGAAATTGCGAATGATTTAAAAGAAGGCTGGGTACCTACTCTTCATTGTGTCACTGGAATCTGGCAAAAACTTAACTGACTTAAGCTGCAGGCCCAACTAAAATAATATAATTACCTGAACTAAATTAAAACCATGTATTGGAATGCTGCTTTATAGAAATAAGGACCGAACATTTTTTCTCTTTGAAGTTTTATACTCGTTATAGGTGCGTTGATGGCAGTTTTACAATACTTTGCAAGGCGTCCCTTAAAACTATAAATTAGTAGACCATTGACTGTTTTTAGGCTGCAACTTTTGCTCTGTTTATTTTAGAATTGCATTTACTTTAACCATTTTTATTCAGCAACTTTATGCATTGTCGTTCAAACTTCACGTATGCTAAATTTCAAAGTTTTTCTTAGGCGGACCAAAAAAAAAACGAAATAAAATCAAAACAATAACCACGATTTTTTGTATTGCTCAGGGCAACTTGGTAGGCAGGACAAGGTCTGGTGGTACAGATGTAGTGTGCGGCACAGCGCACATCATTGAAAAAAACGATAAACTCGTTACTGACTCCTTGAAATTGTGTGTTGCATTAGATGCGCCAGAAATGATTAACAGTTCTTTATCTATTTGAGACTACTCTATTATATTTATGTACAAATGTGTAATAACTAGACTAGACATACTACAATATTTTTTTAAATATAAACTAAACAATATTTTAAATAAAACGAAACTACTTGCGATTACTGTTCAAAACATTTTTTTATTCACAAAACGTTTCAACCAAATTTTGGTCCTTTTCAATTTATTAAAATATATTGAAAAGGACCAAAATTTGGTCGAAACGTTTTGTGAATAAAAAAATGTTTTGAACAGTAATCGCAAGTAGTTTCGTTTTATTTAATATTCTATTACTGTTGGTAGAGTCAATATTATTAAACAATATTTTATTAATACAAACGCTTATGGTTAAAGTTCTGTAAGAATTTTTTAAAAATATTAATATATTTTATAGTTTTTCTGCATCTTATTATAGTATACTCTCAAATTTTATCCAGGATTATAATAATATTATTTTTTAGCTTTTAACTGATAAATTTTAGTAAAATAATTTTAATAATTACTACATTTTTATTTCGTGATGTTAGATTTTCACTTTATTTTATTTCATATTTTCACAATAGTACTGAACAATTAGACAGCACTGACTCTCTGAAGATGGCAAAAAGATTTCCGAAACGTTAGAATAAATGCAATTCACATATCTCAGTATTTGCTTTTTTCGATCCTGTGCCACCTAGGTTCTTCGTAAGAAATTTCTCACTTATTTGTAATATTTATTATTTATTTTACTATTTACTTATTTATTTTTTAATAAAAATATAATATAATCGTATCGATATCGTGGGTCGAAATCACAGGCTTTGCAGGCCGCATTTGGCCCGCGGGCCGCACTTTAGGAGCCCCTGCTCTAGAGCTTAAATCTAGTCTAAATTTTGATTGCAAATTTTGATCCAAACTGGCAGACTGACAGTGCAGTGGCAGGTTAAATAAAATCTTTTAAAAACCAAGATAACTATTTTAAATTAATTAGCCATGATTGTACTCTGTCTTTGTTGCGCTACTCATCTTTTTTCCTTGTTGCACTAATTAGTTTTCGATATACCAGGTATTGCCGAGCTGCAGACGAAGATATAGAATCAGGATGGGTACACAATAAATATAAGGGCTTGGGGTAACAAATAGGGGTAGGTCGACTCTGTACGTCGATAATGATGCTTTACTATGGTAATCCGTGCATAAGTTCTTCTTCTTCTTCTTCTACACAAACCGTTTTCTCCCCCTCAACGCCCCGACCAGCCGCGAGGTTCGCGAATCAATAAAGAATATCTACATGGGACGGTTGTAGAAATCAATGGAAGAAATTATCAGTAATTTCGCGTAGGAATTTATTATTATTGAATGATAATTTTTGTGTGTCGATTTTTTGCGTACACGGATTTTCGATTTACTCCCCGGAAACCGAAATATGTTAACTTCTACACTAAATGTAAAAAAAAAATTATCTTGCATTCTTGGACTTTGGTAGTGTGCCGTGGCCACTAAGCACTAGTTTAACCCATTTTTTCCCAGTGTTCCAAAATTAGAACTCTGTACGTTTGTCCCAGTGTTGCAAAATTGGAACAAGCGTTTAAAAAAATTGTAATTATGTTGATGGAAATGTTCATAAAGTTTGCCAACCTACGTTATTTTAAACAGAAAAATCACAATTAAAAAATTGCTGTTATGAAATACTATTTATACAAAACTCGGGAAAAAAAATATTAACCTCCTTCAAAAAAATCACTAAAAAGATGAAAATAATGAAATTTTGAGGTCGAAGCTAATTTCATTACAAAAAAAATCACATGAAATTTTGAGTTTTTGTAATGAAATTAGCTCCGACCTCAAAATTTCATTATTTTCATCTTTTTAGTGATTTTTTTGAAGGAGGTTAATATATTTTTTTAAAGTTTTTTTATTTTTTAGTGGTGGACTTGATTTCGCACATTTTTAAAAACTACTGACCCGATTTAAGTAAAATTTATGTGGGATCACCCTGAAGATGTGCCCTATTAAATAAGAAAAGAATCATCATAATCGCTTTACAAATGTTGGAGATATGAGATAGCATACATTAAAAAATATGTTTTTTTGACGTCATTTAAAAACGGATGAACCGATAGTAATAAAAACTACATGGGACCACCTGGGATGTATACCCTTTCAAACAAATCGGTTCAGGCGTCTTCGAGTAATCGGGGAACATATAAAAAATAAAAGATTCCGACGAATTGAGAACCTTCTTTTTTTTGAAATCGGTTAAAAATGAGTTAATATAAATACATATTTACATAGGGTCTGACAGACCCTGATTGAAAATAAGGCAGTGCAAACAGCGACCAGCAAATACTTTTAATGCATTTTATCTGATCCATTAAGCAAAGAACTCATTAGTATTTTTATTACGGCCGTATATACTGCATCCATCAGCTTTTTAAGTAAGTAAAGCAGTGGTTACTTTATATAAGAAATGACACTTAGGCAAGTATAAGATGTCCCTGGGGAAACGTCGTATGTCTGCATAAGTACCTACGCCCTTCAGAGCTTCATACTGTACTGTTTCACTTAGCTTTTAAAACCGCCCTCTACTAAAACCACCCTATATTACATACCTACTATGTTAGTACCTATACGCAACTTACGGAATCATCGTAGATGCTCAAATAAGACATTTTTTTACACAAAAAAGTACATTTTAGAATTTTTTGAAAAATTTTTCTCGGGTCTAATTTGTTAAATTTAACGTTTAATATAGACAATGCCGGATTTAGAGGTCTGGAGGCCTCGGGGCAATAAAGGAGTGGAGGCCCCCTGGCCCCAAATTATTTTCCAAATAAAATGGACAATTTTTTTCAGTCGAGTTTTCCAATAAATAATTTATTGTGAAACCAAGTATAGATTCTTTTATTATTTAAGGGGGTATTCTTATGTGACCATTTCAAAAAATCGATTTTTTTTTCATATTTCAATAGTAAAACCTATCGAAAATATGCTGTGAAAAATAGAGACCGAAATTCCTAGTTTTAAATAAATTACAACTCATAGTCGCCGACGAGCTGTATAAGCGACTTGTTGGCTCTTGAAACTTTAAACGCATTTATCTGGAAACATTATTTTCTAAAACTGTCATGGTCCTAAAAAAAAAGTATTCAACCGATTGCTTTGAAATTTATATATGTTCTTCTACACATTAATGGTTATCGTCCGTACTAAAATTGCTTATTTTCGAAAATATTTTCTTATTTTTTTAAACGATTTTTAACAAAAAAATTAACAAAAAACACAAACTTTTTTTCTACAATCCGCCATTTTTTGGTAGGGACGATAGCGACATTCCTACTGAACAATGAGCCATTCGATTTTTTTACTTCAGACAACATGAACAGCCGCTATTACCATGACCAGTGACTTGCTTTTTTTTTTAGTGTCTAATTTAATTAAAAAATATATAGATATAAAAAATGTAAAATAAGAGAAAAAAATTTTTTTTTATACAGTTAAAGATACAAACAAAAACATATAAAAAAATTAAAATGATTGAATGTTATTGTCGTCTAAAAAAAAATTCCCTAAAAAGAGGTAAAATTTATGCGTTCACATAAGAATACCCCCTTAATTTGAAATTTTGATATTTTACTGATTGTCTGATTGGAGTGAACAAATATAGATCGATGATTTCTGTTAATATCATAAATATTAATTCGCTAAGGTTAAGATGTTTGCCTCCCTTTTTCGAAAAAACCACACAATTGCTCCACATAAATTTTATATCATTTTATAGATAATTGCTTACTCTACCGACATCAACAACTAAAAAATCTTTTATTGCTTTTGTTTTTGCAAAATAATTAATTATAACAATTATACATTTATTCAGTATATGCAGCAATGCTGCCATCTGACGGTTCTAACTTTGAAACAACGTCAACATGATTGACGGTCGGTAAATTTTTTTTGTTTAATTTTTAATCAAAATTCACGTATAAATTACTTTTCGTATGGCGGCGCTTCAGCTCAACGTTTTCGATACTTGCGCCTCTATATGACAGTTTTAGAAAAATATTTTCTTGAAGCGTCACTGAGCATTGTAATGTAATACAACAAAAAGAAGAAAGTTATAAAGAGTGTGTGAAATTAGAAACGAATTTTAGTGCGAATTATTCGCACAGGTACCACTAGTTTAATATAATCATGTTACTACAAAGTACTGTAGGTAAAGGTAAAACGCGAAAAAAATATCAAAGGAAAAGTTATTTACTAGTGTTTACTAGTCTGAATTTGAATTTTTTTCCGAAGTCTCTATTGTGGAAGCCTCTCTTTTGTGGAGGCCCCGGTTGTCCTCCCCTAAATACGGCCCTGAATATAGATCATACTGAGAAGTTGGTCATATGGATCTCAAGGGTTGCACTTGTAGAGTCCCAATAAATGACCCCCTTCACAGCTTGTTTAGAGGGAGTTTTGAGAAAACAAAATCAAATCTACATGAGCGAAACCACCTGACAGCTGAGTGCAATTTTAAAATGAATACAAAAACAACACATGGAGTATTTTGCAAATTGTTTGAGTATAAGTCCGTTTAAATATGAATTTCAAACAAATTACTGAACGTCTGAGGGATGCTTTATAAACAGTAGGTGCAGCCCTCGCTGACTAAACACTGAACAGTTGAAAATCGTAACAATGTTACACATGCGACATGTCGCATTTACCTATACAGTACACAGAATAACGACTTTGGAATAAGTACGGTCGGGAAGAACGTCGAAAACGTAGTGCATTAAAACTAACTGCTACTTCACAAAACATTTCCATATCTGCAGAGATTCACGGAACTTTAAGTACCTTTCTACTGTAAAAACATTGAAAAATACTAATATACAAAAATCTCTGTCTATATAATTTATTTTTCTTTTGTGTTTAATTCGAATACTAGTCTTTCCCACCAACAGTTGCAACAGCACATGCTTTGGTTGTCCTGATGGGTTGAGTTTCAAGCGACCAATCAGCTGATTGTAAGTATAAAAATCATTGGATTTATTTTGAATAAGCTCTCGAGATATCTAGAAATATTTTAATAATCGAATCGTTCGATTATTTTTACTCGAAATATCCCACCACTATTAAAAAAATGTCCGACTAAAAATTGCCTGTCTATCAAGTCTTCTTTTTGTGCGGAGAGGATACAGACGCTACGCCTGTAAATTTTTGTCCTCGCAATAACTTGTCAGATTTTAATTTAAACCGACACATCGTATATATTAATAGTAATCATACTGTATATAAGTGTAATTTATAATAGACAGTCATATGGAGTTCGTTCGGCCGACAATCATTAATAATTATTCAATAATAAATCAGTATTTACTCGATGCATAATTTATAAGAAGCTTGTTAGTGGAGTGTACATTGCACTTTCAAAGTGTGGCTTAACAAGCGAGAATCGACCAGGCCTTCGTTATTTTATTTGTTTGATAGTTACTATTATTACAAAAAAAAGACTAGTGCCTACGTTATTAATACAGTTCTTAAAAATCAATAATCTCACAAAGTGTATATAATAATATAGAAAATGTTTATTACTCAGTTTACATTTTTTACACAGCAGGACAACTGAATGTCTTCTCAAAAGGGCTCAGAAAGCTGTTTTAAAGCAAGTGGTTCGTTGTACAGATGGGAAAAACGGGTCTTTTTAGTGATCTGCATCTTTGCATCTGGATCCCGTATGTGAGCCGGCTCACTGAACCGGTTCAAAAAGAGCCGAGTTCTGAATATGTTACTGCAGTCTACCACTGAGTTACCTAGTTCAGTCAATCATATCACGACCTGTATAGAATCAAGAATGCATAGCCAAACATGTGATGCATGAGTCATTTGAGCTGACAGATGCATCAAAGCAAGAACTGATACGTAAGTGTAAAATGTGCTTCTGTGTGTTAAGTGTTTGACTGAGTTATGCGGATCCGTTGATCCGTCGACTCAAAAAAAAGTGAGTCGGCTCTCACGGATCTTCTGTCGAAGTCGGCTCTTTGAACCGGTTCAGATCTGAGTTACCCAACTCTAGTTCATTGCACTTTAGGACATATTATAGGGTTCCTTTAACAGATATTTGGGTTATCAACAAGAATAAATAATGTGACAGTATAGCGGAGTACGGTTTTTTTAAACTTTTCCGTACATTTCAAATAAAAATATGGTAACACATATAAGCAAATATACAAAAACAAACTTAACATTAAACTTGTTGCACTGGGTAAATAGTAGGAACCAGAATCAAACTATTGTAACACTTTTGTAACATTTTATAATTATAACAACAAATTTTATCTTTATCTTTAATGTGACAGTGTAATTTTTCTGTGTTTACAATAACCTTTGCAAAAATGAACCGAATTGAATTATTCTGTAAACGTTTTATAATTTTTTTTTATTTTTTAACGGGAAATTGGACAATTCAATTTTAATATAGTTAAACTAAATTAAAATATTTAACGAAACGTCGCAAATTTTTTAATTTAGTTTAACTATATTAAAATTGAATTGTCCAATTTCCCGTTAAAAAATAAAAAAAAACTTATTAATTACTTATAATGGACGTGAACAATATTGAGTTTTATAAAATTTTTGTCTCAGCTGATTTGGAAAATGTTAGTAATTTGGATCTATAATAATATTGTCTCTCTAGCAAATTTCAAAAAAAATTTTCATATAAAAAATATTTTCTGAGATGGATTATGTATGATTCTCCATACTGATTTTTTATAAAAGGATTTTATTTTCATATGAGGTTTGAATTTTAAAAGTATATTCTTTATTTTCCATTAGCTGCAATTTAAAAATGCCCAGCTTTTATACTTTTACATAATTTTTAACCAATCAATTGACGATGCCTTTGTTGTATTTTTGTTGATTAAAAATACTGTAATAAATTGACTTTATTTCTTTTTTGTCCTTGGTAATTAATATAAAAATAGTTATTAAAGCTTGATAAAGTTCCAAACAAGGAACGAAACGTCGCTGAAAATAAAATATTAAGTGTTTTACTTATAAATAAAGTCCTTTTTCCCGAAAAATCATTTTTATACTGTAATAAAATTTCGATTTTCAAACCGTTATTATAAAAATTGTTCTTTCATAAAAAGTACAGCGAATTTTTCATTTTCAACTCTAAATACATTTTTTTAAATATACGAAATAAAAACGAAGCAGTAAACGAAACAAACATTTTTGAAATCAAGGCTCCTTCTGAGAAACAGACGTTTTTAGGTCATCGCAGTGTATCGATTTCAAACAAGTCATTTTTCATATCGATTTATTTTAGTTTTGTGTTCTTCGGGTACAAAATATCAGTGCCATGTTATCGAAAGATAATTAATTTAAAAATTATATAGGCTTTACCTGATTTTTATCAAACTCACTAAGTCTTCTATCAGATAATTGTTTATAATATAAGGCTCTTGCCAGTGCTCCACGTGGCCTATATAATCCTGTCCACACTTTTTCTTCACCAAATGAAGGCGAACTTGTCACTTCACAATATTGATTATCAATGTTTACATCACAGCTGTGCTTTCGAAACGTCGGATTATTAAGAACAACGTCCCTGTTTTCCATTTAAACTAACACTGGTGTCAATTCACTAAGCTTTCGTTTCGAAATAACTTTAAAATTGGTGAACAAAAGATGAGGTTATACAACGATAAATTTATATTTTAGCGTTTTTTGTATTAAAAACTACTGTCACAGTTCAATAAAAGTATTATAATTATCACTTGTATAATTGTTTTACAATAATTTACGTCGAAATGCCACAAAAAATGATTTCTTTCGAGAAATGACAGCACACCGTGTATATGACAGCTGCTTGTTCGGGCTTGGTATTACAGAACACTGTTTGTGTCGGTAAGCAGCGCGCTTGCATTTGAAAGTTATGTTCAAGCACACAATCGTTTAAAACGTCTTTAAAATTAAAATATTAATATGATTTCGTTGTAAAAACTGTATTAGAAAATATTTAAGATGTTGTAGTATATGTTTATTTTAATGTAGCACTTTTTTCAGCAACTAAAAATTTATAATATCCATGAAAACAATATTTGGATATATTCAAGTTGTTATCGTCCATGATATTATATTTTCTTTTATTTATGTCCAATTATCCACTATCAATATAAACAAAAAATATTTAGATATTTTATTCTTGCAGATTAGTTTTAAATTATGAAAATGGAACGAAGTACGAATAGCTTCGTCTGATTTCTAAACTGAGTTCAATAATAATTTACGTCTGTAAACTGAATATTAGGTAATATTGTCTTGACTGGTAATAAAACAAAAAATGTTGATTTTTGTATAGTCTATATAAAAATATAATAATTTATATAAAAATTGGTAATTCTTATTATATTAGGGAAATGAATTCTACAGCAAACTTCACTGACCTATCTATAATTAATTCATCTTTAAAGTTCAATTCCAAAATATGTAATAATAGAAATTAGTTTCACGGGTAATTGGAATAAAAAATCAATTTAAACACTTATTGATTGCAACGCTTCGTCTTTATTAAATTAAATTATTAAATTATTATAATTTAAACGTGCTGAGAGCTTGAAAAAGTCTTGATTTAATAAAGACGAAACGTTGCAATCAATAAGTGTTTAAATTGATTTTTTATTCCAATTACCCGTGAAACTATTTTCTATAATTAATAATCTATCTTTCTCTATAATAAAAATAAGTTTGTTTTCAGGGTTTCGTACCAAAATGGTAAAAAATTGAAGTACTTCGTTGTCTGTAGGTCTTGTTAGTCGATTTCAACGCAGAAACTACGAGTACATATGTTATCGATTTGAAATTAGGCATATTTTTTAAAAACTCTGTATTTATTATGTATTTCCTTTTTAGAGGTCATAGATTTTGAGATATTAGTTGTCCGCTGGGAGTTTCGTGCATCATTGGTTGCAGCTTTTTGTAATCGTTATTGATCTCTTTACAAGCCTGATTTTTTTTCAAAATTTTTGACATTAAACTTTTATATGTGTGCTGTACTTTTCTCCTCTCCTTATCTCCTAAAGCAGGGCTTCTTAAACTTTTTTCATTCACGACCCCATTTATGATTGCGAGTTCCTGGCGACCCCATATAAATATAAAAGAAAGAAAAATAAATAGTTTTTGATGATTGATTTATTAGGTAACAATATACATATACATATGAAAATATATAGTTTTAGAATTCGTTTAGAAACATACAAAAATCTAAAATTAAAAATTGCACAGAAGTTGTAAAATTGTATTTATTATAGCTACAAAAATTATATGCCCTATTTTTCATCAAAATTGCATTTTTTGCAAAAACAAATAAAAGGGAATTCTGACCGTCTTAGTTCGCTCCAATATATTCGAACGCAGTCGTTTGACATTAAAATCTCTCGCGACCCCAGAATTTTGCTACGCGACCCCATTTGGGGTCGCGACCCATAGTTTAAGAAGGCCTGTCCTAAAGTAATATGTCTAAAATTTTGGAAAAAATAAGTCATATAAAGAGGCCAGTAAAGACTACAGAAAAATGATAAAGAAGGTCATATTTTTATTAGTTTCTGAGAATGGAAGACCGAGAGACATACTTATTTTCACAAAAATTAGACATATAAAAAGAACTACTGATAAATATTACAGGAAAAGTATATATTCAGCACTAGAACAATTAATACAAAGTACAGACTAGATTACACATCTTTGACCACTGTCAACAAAAGTCCTGTTAATTCAATGCTGAAAAAGTGTAACAAGTTGCCCGAAGAGATGAAAAACCTTCCAGACATAAAATTTAAACAACATTTAAAAGCAATGCTGATTCAGAAAAATTTTTACTCGGTCGAGGAATATTTTAATCATAAGTTTTAATTGTATACTTTTATAATTGACGCATTCTATACTGTTTTATACAGTATAAACAGAATAACGTATCTATCTATCTATCTTGGAACACTCCGCGCATGATATACGTTCATATTTGACCGTTTTTTCAACACAACAAAGCGACAGATAATATGAATTAATTTTAAAAGAAAACCTGCTCCCTTAAAAATGATCGCAATATACAAATTTCTCGCTTATGCACATTCATCATTAGGATGTTTTTTCTCTCTGTCTGTTTGTACTGCGTTTACGTATAAACAGACAAAGAGGATGTTTAAATTGGAAATGACCGAGTTAGCTCTGCAATCCGAGCGTCGTGTTTCCAATTAAAAAAACTCATTTAATTCGTTGGCGCAGAATTACATTCTCTGGTAATTTAAAAAGATTTCCAGAGCACCCTCTGCCGGTAACGCGCAGACTGAAGAAAACAGATGACTGTGATCCTTAAGGACATCATACATAAGGACTAGAAAGTGCGCTGGAGAGAGATAGAGATAGAAAATAGAATTTAATCTGAATCTAATATATAAAGTATCATCTCGCACGAATAATTTTTATGTGATTTGAAGATTTCCTACTTTTTCGTTCGTTAATTTTCTTGTACGTTTTCTTTTTTCTCTCTTTTTAGATGTCTAGATTTCATTTCGGTTTTAATGTGAATATAGACGATGTTGACTAAATTTGGTGCATAAAAATGTCTGCATTAGTTATAGTCAATACTTCAAGTTATCCAGAATGTTCTACTTTATAAGTGCTAATCACTTTCAGAAAATTTTCACGGCACCTATTTTAGAAATTTAAAAAATTTAAAGGCAATTGCTTACAGTGGGCGCCGTCAACGTGTTCAAAGAAAAACCAATGAACAGAATTTTCCCAAAAATATGTTTTTTGGGTTCAGGGGACCTCAAAACTAAAAATATTGTAAAATTTTGAAAACTGAATTTTGATCTAAATTAGTACCATTCGTCACTAGTGGGCTGGAATGGTAAAAGGATGTTTATAGGTTCAATGTATGCTCTACAATTTTTAATCTAAAAAACCCGGGTTGCAGTGCCAAAATCCTGCCGACAATATAGTGTATTTGCTAATATAGGCAGTGTGGCTTTATTATGCGAACTTAAGTTGGTTTTTAGGCAAAATAAAAAATTTTACTCCTTAATACACCCCTTAAAAGAACATTTTTTTTCTCAATTGCAATATTATTATCAATCGAACCTCTATACCAAATTATATACACCTTAAAGTAAATAATTCACTATCTGCAAACTAGCTTTTTCATAAAATTTGTAAATCCGGTCCTGTTGGGCGGATTTTATTAAAAGTTTAGGAACACTTTTTAATTACTACCAGAGGATTAAATTTCAATTTTGAAACGATTCGAAGAATTTTTTCGGTATTTTGGGGCCCAAAAACATTTTCAGCCCCTAAAAACTACCCTTAAAATAGCCCCATTAGGCCCATTTTAAATAGGCTTCTTGCGGTGATGGATTTCAACACGTGGGCCAAATTTCGTTGAAATCAATTAACTCTTTCGAAAGTTATTGCCCGCACACACACACACACACACACATATATATATATATATATATAAACATTTTTAAAAATGGTGTCAAAGTGTTTAGGAGCCTATGAAACGTCGAGAAATTTTGATCTGACCCCTAGGTCCCGCCATCCGACCGACGCCAATAGTGTATGTTGCCATATGGCAAATACACTAATAAAATGCATTGCAAGTTCTGTTCGCTTTTAAGAACTAAAGTAACGTCGCAATGTCTGTATCAGAGTTTTTCACCACCAAGTGGCTTTCCAGTTTTAATTGGCATTTCCTTAATGGGGTACATGTTTAGATTACATTTATCCGTGCACTTTGCACTTGAAAATGCAAATTGAAATCCTGACAAGAATTTTTTTCTCTCAAGACACTGTTTCTTATAACGGTTTCGTTCTTTTGTTTGAAGATGTTCTCTTCTTTTTTATGGTTATGTTGGCACGTTGTAAGTACATGCATTAATTTGTTTTTAATACAGATTAAATTAAACCGAGATTTCTTTGTCGTTTTATAAATACCTTACCTAATTGGAAAAAAAAAAATTCAAGCTTGCTACATGCGCCGAGGGTTCCATACATCATTCGCTATGGTTCTCTTGTAATCTTTACCAACCTCTTTATATTCTTAAAATTTTTCTAAATATTACTACTATTATAAAGACATATTTTTTTGAGGTTAACTCCAAAAGTCCAAATATCGTTTTTTTTTAAATTCAGGCAGCGAAAATGATTAATATAAAAAAACTCGGGTCGCAGTGCCCAAACCCTGCCGACAATATAGTGTATTTGCTAATACAGGCAGTGTGGCTTTATTATGCGAACTTTAGTTGGTTTTTGGACTAAATAAAAAATTTGACTCCTTAATACACCCCTTAAAAGAACATTTTTTTTCTTAACTCCAATATTATTATCAATGTAACGTCTACACCGAATTAAATACACCCTTCAATAAATAAGTCACTATCTACAAATTAGCGTTTTCAAAAAATTTGTAAGTCCGGTCCTGTCGGGCCGATTTTATTGAAATTTTAGGGACACTTTTTAATTACTACCAGAGGGTTAAATTTCAATTTTGAAACAATTCGGAGAATTTTTTCGGTATTTTGGGGCCCAAAAACATTTTTCAATCCCTAAAAACTACCCTTAAAATGGTCCGATTAGGCCCATTTTAAATAGGGTTCTTGCGGTGGTGGATCACAACATGTGGACAAAATTTCGTTAAAATCAATTAACTCTTTCGAAAGTTATAGCGCACACACATATATATGTATATATATATATATATAAATATATATATATACATATATATATAAACATTTTTAAAAATGGTGCCAAAGTGTTTAGGAGGTTATGAAACGTCGAGAAATTTTGGTCCGGCTCCTAGGTCCCGCCATCCGACCGACGCCAATAGTGTATGTTGCCATATGGCAAATACACTAAAAAGTACATTTTTTCCAAAAAAGTGTAAAATTCTACGCAGTTCTTTGAGAACTTTTGCCCACCCTTCCAGTTTGCCGACCTCAGTTCTATTTTAGTACGATGTTAGATACATATTTGTGGGTGTATCTCCAAAGCACAAGTATATTCTTTTTCATAATAATGACAATCTTTCTGTTGAAGAAAGACGGATTCTCCTCTCAAATTGGCCGATAACGATAGCTGTAAAAAGCACAAAAAGATACGACGAATTGAAAAAGATAGGTGCATCATAGACTTACTATGTTTACACGACATTTCAAAAATCGCTCTTAGCTCCTGCTCAAAAACGTTTTTAATAATAAATGAACCTTTAGTTCCCGCAAAATTTAATATATTTTAAAATTAATAATATAAAGGACTTATTAGTGTATTTGCCATATGGCAACATACACTATATGCAATAACTTTCGAAGGAGTTAATCAATTTTAACGAAATTTGGCATACTTGTTGGAATCCATCACCGCACGAAGCCTATTTAAAATGGGCCCAATCGGGTCATTTTAAGGGTGGTTTTTAGGGGTTGAAAAAAGTTTTTGGGCCCAAAAATACCGAAAAAATTCTCAGAATCGTTTCAAAATTGAAATTTAACCCTTCAGTAGCAATTAAAAAGTGCTCCTGAAATTATAAGCGAATCGGCCCGACAGGACCGGACTTACAAATTTTATGAAAACACTAGTTTGCGTATACGAATTTACTTGCTGAAGGTCGTATTTAATTTGGTGCAGATGTTGGATAAATAACAATATTTCAACTAATAAAATTATTATTGTAAGGGGTGTATTAAGGGGTACAATTTTTTTTATTTTGTCCAAAAACAAACTTAATTTCATTTAATAAAGCCACAATACCTGTATTAGCAAATACACTATATTGTCGGCAGGGTTTTGGCACTGCGACCCGGGTTTTTTACACTTTAATATTGTTTCATATAACACTGTGGATTAGTTAGACATCAGACAAAGATCATTAACTGATTTGACAATGACTTTAGACTGTGATAATTTAATTACAGTTTTTACATATGTCAGATAAATTTATTTCCGTTGTTGAATTATTTGTTAGGTAGAACATTAGATTATACTCACAGAAAAAAAATTGATCTTCACAGAAAAGCATAGCTTTTCAAGATACATTTTTATCAGAATGCACAAAAACTGCTGTCTAAGAAGTAAAACAACGTTTCAATTGATCAATTATTTTTCGAGCAGGATCGATTTCAAAGTCTACAATGTTTTTTCTTCTGAAGAAGAGTATATTTTCTGACAATTCTTTTAAAACTTCTTGATTTACGGGTGTTTAGGCGGTAAAACAGGTGAGTGTAAAGCACCAAGGGTGAAAAGACACTTCGTCCGACACCACACCACCATCGATAATGTCTACCACAGTTGTAGACGCAACATCAGGTAGAAATATCAATAGATCACGGCCTGCAAGCCCGAAAATCAAGAAGATATGGAACAACGCCAACTGCGAAAGCGTACACAACTTGGACAAAGCTTTCCATAACTAACATAAGTATTAATGTTTGCTTCTTGTTAGTGTATTTGCCATAAGGCAACATACACTATTGGCGTTGGTCGGATGGCGGGACCTAGGGGTCGGACCAAAATTTCTCGACGTTTCATAACCTCCTAAACACTTTGGCACCATTTTTGAAAATGTTTATATATATATGTATATATATATATATATATTTATATACGTATATATATATATATATATATATATACGTATATATATATATATATATATATATATATATATATATATATATATGTGTGCGGGCAATAACTTTCGAAAGAGTTAATTGATTTTAACGAAATTTGGCCCACGTGTTGAAATCCATCACCGCAAGAAGCCTATTTAAAATGGGCGTAATCGGGGCATTTTAAGGGTACTTTTTAGGGGTTGAAAAAAGTTTTTGGGCCCCAAAATACCGAAAAAATTCTCAGAATCGTTTCAAAATTGACATTTAACCCTTTAGTAGTAATTAAAAGGTGTCCCTAAAATTTAAATAAAATCGATCCGACAGGACCGGACTTAGAAATTTTATGAAAACACTAGTTTACAAATAGTGAATTATTTACTGAAAGTTGTATATAATTTGGTATAGAGGTTCGATTTATAATAATATTGCAATTAAGAAAAAAAATGTTATTTTAAGGGATGTATTAAGGAACAAAATTTTTTATTTTGCCCAAAAACCAACTTAAGCTCGCAAAATAAAGCCACACTGCCTGTATAAGCAAATACACTATATTGTCGGCAGGGTTTTGGCACTGCGACCCGGGTTTTTAAAATCTTCGCTCGTTATTTATATGATAATACAATTGTTCGGAGCATAATTCCAAATCCCATAAGTGAGTGAGTGACATCAAGGAATAGATATCGAAACATTATAGCAATAAAGAAGAGGCAATAGGCGAAACAGGAGAAAGAAAAATGGGGAAGGGGAAAAGAGAGATGTTCTGGAATCGTCTCATCATCATCTAGTCTGTTCTTCGGCGGAGCGTACATTTTGACACACGACAATGTGTCTCAGCCAAGTTCAGCAAACATACTGCGTGTGCATTTACGTGAACCATTTTGTTCAACTTTCAATCTCCCTATAACTCAAAATCTAATTTAATTCATCTATTAAGGTCCCCCAATTACCCAGGTTCATATAGCTACGACGCTAGTTAACCGATTGAGTTAAAATTTTGCACACATGTGTCATTCCGATTCGTTTTTAGTCTAAAAAACTAAACATAAAAGTAGAGTTTAAAAAAAGTTAAAACAACACGCTTTTATAAACTAAAAGATACAAAATAATTTGACAAAAAAGTTTTTAGTTCATAAAAGCGTGTTGTTTTAGCTTTATTTAGCTCTAATTTTATTTATTATACAGGGTGTCCCATAAGTCGACGTCCAAACGAAGTGAGGTGATGGGGGAGGTCATTTCCTATCAAAATAGCCATAAATGTGGTTATCCAATTGTTTACGGTTCGAAAGTTATTTCAATTTTTGTATTTTTCTCTGAAATCGTGTAGTGCTTATACTAAAAAATTAATTTAAAAAAATCTAAGAGTTGTTTGGTTGATTTTTTTTTAATAGGATCCTGAAGGGTCTGCCTTTCCAAAAAAAATAATTTGCATGAGCTCTGTTATCATCTGTCAAATAAAAAAAATGGTTTTGTAAACACTTTTCGGTGGCAAGAAAAATATATTTGATTTTAAATTCACGTTGACAGAAAAAAAGTGTTATAAAAAAAATTGTCCTGAATAACGGGTTGCATTATACCGCGTTAGAATCTCTATTAAATGGACAAGTTTTTCTGATAATTGATCAATTTTTTTTATAACACTTTTTTTCTGTCAACGTGAATTTAAAATCAAATATATTTTTCTTGCCACCGAAAAGTGTTTACAAAACCATTTTTTTTATTTGACAGATGATAACAGAGCTCATGCAAATTATTTTTTTTGGAAAGGCAGACCCTTCAGGATCCTATTAAAAAAAAAATCAACCAAACAACTCTTAGATTTTTTTAAATTAATTTTTTAGTATAAGCACTACACGATTTCAGAGAAAAATACAAAAATTGAGATAACTTTCGAACCGTAAACAATTGGATAACCACATTTATAGTTATTTTGATAGGAAATGACCTCCCCCATCACCTCACTTCGTTTGGACGTCGACTTATGGGACACCCTGTATAAAAAATGTCTCCCGTTTGAAAACTAGCCATGTGAAAACTTGGTGACCTGTTAAATCTTAAATCTTTTCGTACAAAACTTGGTCACTTTTTTCACATATATGTTTTTGGTGGGTTTTCAATTTATTTCAAGACACACGGGGATGGTGTGTTATTGTGTGCAATGTTCACTAGGAAATCGTGTTAGAGCAAAATCAGTAGCTCTCATCCATTTTTTTTTGTGCAAATATCTTAGCTCTCGCCTCACGGTACGAGCTATTAAATGTGAATTTGACAGTCAGACATACGATGCGCTAGATGTATCAAAATTTTAATTTCCTTATTCATAAACAAATAAAGTAAATCAACCCTCTCCGCATGGGTATCAAAGGAAAAGGTATGACAAGTAGATTACGGTAAGTTGTGGGGCGTCATTCTAAATCCAATATGGTAGCCGCCCCAAGATGGCGGATTATCTTTTCAGTATGAGAAATGCTTACGTTAAAGTTGAAAATCATAAATTGGAAAAAAAAACTTTTCAAAAACAAGCTTTTATTGCAGTGTACTAAAAAGAATAAAACTATTTTTTTTAATAATTTAGGTTACAACCCATGCTTCTATAATTATGAACCTAAATTATTAAATATTAGTAGATTTAACATACGCTTGTAGCTTACGTACCAGCTGAATTATTTAGTATAATAGCCTATGTCTGCTATAATTGTTAAGAAACATTCATTGTTGTAACACTATATTAGAAAAATTTATTATTCCAACACGTCACCGTCGGGATGTAAACCCGAATCTTTCCACTTTCGCGGCGGAATGAGTTAGTCAATTACTCTACGGTGCACACAAATCAACATTTTAATCCTTCATAATATAGCGATTTACAACACTCAAATTCACTACATGCGAGAGCCAATTATTTTTTAGCTGTAGCTAGACATTAACTCTCACAGTAGCGAGGGCTCTTGAATGAATCAAAGATGAACTTTCCATTTTTAATGCGGCCCTAAGTCACAGAATATTTCTGTTTCGTTAGGAATGTTTAAATGCGGAAAACAACAGTTTAAAAATTATTTATATCCTACAATAAAAGCTTGTCTATAAAAAAATCTTTTCTAATATTTTTTAACGAAATGAGAGCTGCACTGTTGGTTATCTGAGATAATTTTCTTCGTGCGCTACTGGATTGTAGCGTCACTGAGCACCTATAGGTACAACAAATACACACATTACACATACGTTTCGTCGCCATTAAATTCAGATTGCGCAGGCAGCTTTTCTTTTCTGCTTCTGATTTTGTCTGATGTGTTTTTGCACACGTCTTTTTGTATAAAACAAAATATAAATAACAACACAGAATTTACATCTCACTTGTTTATGATATAAAGCGCGAATTTTAAAAATGTATTTATTTGCAGTGTCGTTCTTGGCACGACGAAGAACTTTTTGTACAATAAAAACGACTCTAATTAGAAATTTATATTAAAAACACGCCTTTTTGCACGAAGCAAAAATATTTTCATCTCCATGATGTATTCTTTAGAGCGCGAATTTTAAAAACGTATTCATTTGTGCTGCCGTTCAGGGTACGATGAAGAATTTTTAGTGTATTTGCCATATGGCAACATACACTATTGGCGTCGGTCGGATGGCGGGACCTAGGGGTCGGACCAAAATTTCTCGACGTTTCATAGCCTCCTAAAAACTTTGGCACCATTTTTAAAAATGTTTATATATATATATATGTATATATATATATATATATATATATATATATATATATATATATATATATATATATATATATATGTGTGTGTGTGCGCGCAATAACTTTCGAAAGACTTAATTGATTTCAACGAAATTTGGACCACGTGTTGAAATCCATCACCGCAAGAAGCCTATTTAAAATGGGCCTAATCGGGCTATTTTAAGGGTAGTTTTTAGGGGTTGAAAAATGTTTTTGGGCCCCAAAATACCGAAAAAATTCTCCGAATCGTTTCAAAATTGAAATTTAACCCTTTGGTAGTAATTAAAAAGTGTCCCCAAAATTTTAATAAAATCGGCCCGACAGGACCGGATTTACAAATTTTATGAAAACACTAGTTCGCAGATAGTGACTTATTTATTGAAGGGTGTATTTAATTCAATGTAGACGTTAGATTGATAATAATATTACAATTAAGAAAAAAAATGTTATTTTAAGGGGTGTATTAAGGGGTTAAATTTTTTATTTTGCCCAAAAACAAACTTAATTTCACATAATAAAAGTATAAAACCACACGGCCCTATACAAGCAAATACACTATATTTGTCGGCAGGGTTTTGGCACTGCGACCCGGGTTTTTTTTTTGTATAGTAAATATGGCTGTCTAATTACAATTTTATATTTAATAATTCGTTTGCATTTTCTATCCAGCTGCTGTTAAAAATAAACATTCATTCATTGTAAATTGTATTTTTAAACACAGAGGAAAATTGCCGTTTGAATTGGATAAAATACAATTTTCAAAGCTTAATTTAAAGTCGGATAAAATACCAGTTTCAAATTTAATGTGATACTAATATACGGTAAAACCCCTACAGAATAAAGGTCAGGTGCCAAACTTATCGAAATAGTATACATACCTGAAAAGATTAAAAACGGAATCCTCAGAGGATCACTAGTTTGTCTGTCCGTACGTCTGTCACATTCGAAAAATGGAAACGACAAAACAACTAAATAAAACAGTTAATACATAAAAAATAATTTATGATAAATAAATTGTTAAGATTTGTTGTTTTTGTAAAAAATATTTGTACTTATACGAGGGGCAAGTAAAAAATAAGGTTCCCAAATTTATTTCAGGTGTAAGGCATTTTTTATTGCAATAAATAAGTATACCATCTGAAAGCTTGTACTTTAAACTATTTTTCTACATAGTCGCCAGATTTTTCTACGCATTTTTCCGGACGAGTTATCCACTTCTGAACACCCGCTTCAAAGAACTCCGCCGCTAGGCTTCTGAAAACATGTGCGGGACCCACCGCGCACATACCTTGCGATAACCAAGCTTTTCGGACAAAATGTTGTCGATGGATTTTTCACAAACCTCAGGAACCTGGTCAGCCAGTTCCCGAAGCGTTACTCTCCGATCTTCGAGGAGAATGCGCTCAATCTTCGCCACGACTTCGTCGGACACCAATGGCCTCCCTCTCCTTTGCTCGTCGTGGATGTCTGTGCGTCCTTCGGAGAACTCCCTGCACCATTTGCGGACGGTGATGCAAGCTTTACCATAAACTTCTTCCAACTGTCTATGAATTTCAATAGGTTTAAGCTTCTTGGCGTTTAAAAATCGTATCACTGAACGGATTTCACACCTGGCGGTGACGGCGATAACGGACTCCATCGCGGATGGCTGTTAAAGCCAATTCAGACTAGCCGTTCTCGGTTACGATTCACCGGTCCGGTTGGGAGCTGATTGCGCCCTGATTGGTCGAGCTCCCAACCGGACCGGTGAATCGTAACCGAGAACGGCTAGTCTGAATTGGCTTTTAGACCGGCACTGAGCGTCGCAGCGATCGCACCCGGTAGTGGGAATGGAGTGGGGGGACCAACAATCAAGGCGGTGTTGCTGGATTTTGCCTAGCATCTCGCGCGGCGAGTTTACTTATTTTTTACTTGCCCCTCGTATGTATTGTTTCCAGACCTGATGAAAGAATAAATAAATTTTGAAACTTCGTGATAAAAATAAAAATTTAGTATTGACTTAAAAAATTGATCCTAAGTCCTCAGACAATTTTTCATCTATTTAATTAGTCAGGATCGGAACAATCTTTGAAAAATTCGAATTTTCCTGGACTAAATAAAGGTATCAAGCTGAAATTTGTCATAAAACTTACAAACCCGCGTAAATATTCCAAAAGTCTTTACTACAGCTACAATTCCGAAAAAAGTAGTGGTCCTAGAGGTATTACGACGTTATCGAAATTCAAAGATAAATAATATCGTACGGAACCGTCGACGCGCGAGTTTAACTCGCACTTGTTCTCCTTTTTTCAGTTGGTTTAACTTAAAACTGATCTTTGTGAACTCAGGTTGACTTGGGCAACGTTACCTTACTCATGTTATGTATATATTATGAGAATGGACCTGCAGATTACAGCTAATATAAAAACCAGTAGCTGCTGGAGTTAATTTAAAAATGATTTTCTTTTTTGTCGTATTACAAACACACACACAAACACACCGCCACAATGTATGGATAATCCTTACATTCATATACCGGGTGTTTGCGTATTCAGTAGGAGGCATTACTGCCTCCAAACAACAATAGCTAAGCTACCAGGTGTGGTCGTATTATTTATTGTAAAACTATTAATTTTAGCGAAATTCGATATAATATCAATGTTTGCTGTAAAATTTATTTTTGAAACTGCGTCTAGTCAAAACCTATGTGAAGTTTTAAAATTCATTGGGTGGGAGCAGCGCCGCCCCTGGGGTACAGCGACAGGAGCGGTCGCTCTAGGCGTCAGGTGGCAAGATGCACCCCAAAAAGCCAAATGCGAAAACTTTCTTAATGTTAAAGAAGCAAAAGTATAATAATTAAAGCTACTTAATTTAATTTAAATGCAACAAGTGTTGATGTTTGCAATAAAAGTTGATTTTTGAAAATTTGGTACTTATTATTTATTTAACATCAAAAAGGAGTATAATTAACGTGAAGTGAAAGCGTCGACTAAAGGGCACTGAAAAGTAATCTCGCTCTGCCCTGATCAAGGGCTAAGGCCGGCGCTGGGTAGGGGTTTGGAAAAGGAATTATTATTTGCTGAAAGTCACTGAGCGTAGATTAAATATTAAGTTAGCTGGCTTATGCATTGACTGTGCCGTCGTAAAAGACATACAGTATATTTATTTATTTTATAATAACGAGTAACAATCTCAACTGACTAATATTATAACAAAATAGACCAAGTTATTATTTAAAATAAAACACGTTCGTCAGTCGTTACAGCAGTCGATGGTCGATTGTTTTGACAGGTACGCCATCCTGTGTAGCGTGAAATTACGCTCTAACAATGTGCTTAACAATTGGAAACAATAGACGATTGGTATTTAAAAGTTTGATTTTTTTTTTGTAATTCAGTTTTTGTTTTATTATAACCTTGGTAATGCGATATCCAGCGCCTAATAAGGAAAAGGAAATAGGTTTTAATTAAAATTAATTTGTTTGGAAAATTAAATAAAACAATCAGCGATCGTTCGAAATTTCAGATTTCGTGATCCAAAAAGAAACGAAATTAATATAGAAAAAAGTTTATGCAGGGATTTTATTAAACACATCACTTGTCTGTTTTAGATATTGTAAATTGTACACGCTCGAAAAGAGAGATCATAAGTATCTATTCTTGTCTTCTTCGTTAGTTTTTTTATTACTCATTAAAATAACTGTGACCTGTTCATTTTATTCGCAATCATAATTTATTTACAATATCAACAAGTTATTTCAACGTAACACAATATAGAATATCTCTCAACCTGCAATGCTTTTATATTTAAGGTGAACTTTCGACAGTAAAGCAATCCAACATAAAACCATATTTTTATCTGATCAAATATTTCTATAAAAAATATTCTCAAAAAAACACCGTATTTTTCGAGTTTTTGATAAAGTTTTTAAAATTAGAAGAAATTTCTATAATTTAGAATATCACGACAAGAATCTACTGTGACATATTCAGCCTCTCAATAATTGTTATACAGGGTGTCTCAACCGACGTTGGTTAACATGGGTAACTATAGGTATTTAAGTTCCTAAAAGTTATTTAATAAGGTTGTCGCCTTTCTGGATAAAGTTTCAAGTATTCTGCTTGAGCCCACGTAGTATTTTTGTTACGCTGAATGTATGCGCAAAAGTAGCCTGTTTCTCCAAATTTGAAAATGCTGGAGCCATCTTAGAGAGTAAATCAAACAAAATGAATTAGCAAAACTGTAGCGATCGCTCGACAGATTGTTAACCTGTCGGTATGTATTTGTTTCAACAAATTTTGTTTTACACGGCACACTCTGATCGGTATGGATAACGTCAAAAAGCTATTTTGGTCAGTTTTGTAGCTTCTGATACGTTTAGATATAGGATATGTTATGTAAAATTATTCAGAAAAATAAGCAGAATTCGAATATCTGAAAATCCAAAATGTCGTCCATAAGAAAAACCAAAGTTCATGTCAATATCTCTTTATGTATAGTGGAAATAAAAAAATTAAACCTACGCCACTGAAAAGACCTTAAGAAGTCATCAAAAAATGGTTAAAATTTTCAGATATCTTCATAAATAAAAAAGTTATGGCCAGTTTTCATAAATGGCAATTTTCACTATTTCCTGAATAAATTCATAGGGTGTCAAAATTCAATTGTTTTTTCGACAGGGCGTTAATGAGCACACTTTTCTGCACTACTTTGCCCATTTAACGGACTTTCTATCTTCACTAATAACAAAGTTACCCATGTTAGCCAACGTCGGTTGAGACACCCTGCATAAAAAAAATATTTCTTTCAGTGCAGGGTCGTTGCTTTATTTCTTTCAGGGGAAACAATTGAATTGCAAACAAGATTGTTTTTTTCAGTAGAGATTCCTAGTGTCCACAAATATTTGCTATTAACTGAAATATGATGAAAAGGAGAACAAATTAAACCTAAAACTGTATGATTTTTGTCCGATAAATTAGTATGACTATAGACTCCGAGCAAAAACTTTTTTTAGCCAAAGTAAAAATTCGGCTTTTTTCATGTTCGGCTGGAGGATGCCCCGTAATTGCAGTGAACTTGAGAAGGATTTTTCATTTCGATTTTTTTTAAATACACACTAACACAGACGGAAAGAAGCGAGTGTGTAGTGTGTTGACAGGGAAGCGTTCACTATAGGTACGAGTCGACGAGACACGAGGTTGATCGAACGGAACTTCGAGTCTTGCAATCTTTGCGTCTTGCAATCTGAATGAATTCACTTCCATCCAAGCGCGCCATTAGATGTTGCACATTAAAAACAAGAAATGAAAATAATACTTCGCAGCTTTTGATTGGATCGTTTACTTATTTAGATAGAACTCTAAAGCTGGACTTAAGGTGGTTGTCGTGGTACAATATTGTCAAAAAGTTATAGATTATACGCGCCACAAAAGTATACTAGCTTGTAGCTAAGTGATTCATAATTTGTACGCAAGACTGTACCCGTGGAAACGTAACCCATACAGTATTCATATGCATGTATACTTTTCTATAAATTGTTGAACTTTAAACCGTTATTTATAAATAATTAGACGGTCAAAAATTTGTTCCTATTTTTTTTAAACTCACAACGAATGCATTGAAAGACTGTCAGTTTTTGGAAAGTTTCTGACAATTAGTTCTTTTTTTATAAATAAGAAACTGGTTCAGAACTATAGAGATCGTACACAATTAATGTTAATTATCCAATTTTTAATTGAATTTATCTCGGATTATATACGGTCGATCGACTTCAAATTTTCAGGGTAATTGTATTATCATGTCCTTAATAAGTATACAAGAATTAGGAATTTTCTGACGGTGTGCCTTAACCACGACAACTACCTTAAATATAGATTTAAGGCTATAAGTTGTACAAGAAGAACCTAACATTATAGTAGGTATGTGATGGAAAATCAAATAGTGGATGATGGGATGTCTCGGGCCCCACTGAGATGCTAACGCGGTCTTGAAACATTGTGCTTCATTTGTGTTGGATTGTGTTATAAAACCGCCTTAAAAAGATAGGCATGGATAGGTTACATTCGTGTGTATATATTTATATAATAATTTGTGTACCTGCTTGCGCTGCAGTCAGTCAATCAACCAGCAAGGCGCTTTGTTGTTTGTTTCACCGTTGTTGTTTTTTATATTACAAATTCAAAACCATTTAGTGTAATTATAGACAGATGAACTCTCTCAGTCACAGAACGGGTTGCCACAGATACGAATTAGCGAATGTCCATCTTGAGACGGGACAGTAATTATGACTAGCGATGGACAAAATTACAGGAGAACTGTCGAGACTAATCGACTATGACTTTTCAACATTTGTTTCATCCTCTCTTCGTGGCAGTCATAGATCAATCAGAAAAAAACCTTTATTAATTTAGTGTTAAACGTTATCATAGTAGTTTTCCATTGGTTGAGCAGCGTAGGAAGTAGGGATTAAAAACTTGAAAATATGTGAGTAAATCAGTTGACAATAAAAGGTGTTTAAGGGGGTCGTCTGGTGTGAGGGGTCAAAAAAACCGAAACATTTTTTTTTTGCTTAAATCGCCTTTTTAGGATCTCCAGATTATGTTTGTGAAAGAGTTTTTCGAAATTCGAAGTCGTTGGAAAGGTACAGAGGTAGATCGTGAGTCAAGTGCTTTTTTCTGTTACGCATACTTGATTTTTCAAACGCGTTTTTCTCGAAACTGTATTTTTTAAAATGATTGCCACGATATCTCAAAAACTAATGATCCGATTGCGTTGAAATGGTATCTTCAGTACATCTATAGTTCTAGCCCGAACCAAAATCGTTGTGATAACTGTAATAGTTTTTTTATTCTTCAAGCTGGAATAGTAAAAAAAACGATGAAAATCGTACTTTTTTTTCAAATCTTCGCCAAACATGAAGTTTTCAATATTTCGAACTAATTCTGGTACCGGCTGTAGTCACAGGCCTACCAATTAAAACGCAATTTGATTTGTTGATTTTACATAAGCAGAACAATATGTATCGTGGCAACCGTCAGCCGACTTTTTTTTTACATGGGCGTCATCCCGGAGATCTACAGTCGGTTCAACTGTACATTTCAACGTGAAAAAATTTGGAAAGATTGGTGAAATGCCAATAAATACATGATGAAAAATATTAAGGTAATATACGTTCATTGTTCGCCACGAAAAATTCCCAAAAAAGCGTGAAAAAAACAGTTATCACACCAGACGACCCCCTTAAAATACATGAGTATATGTATTTCAATAACCGTATTTTTAGCTAGATTTTGCAGAAAAACGCCTCAGGCTACCGTTACAATGTGTTACTAAAATCTCAGAATATGACACAAGAGTTTTGTATAACCAATTAACAGATATTAGCTACAAATCGTTGGTTTGTTTTCACGCCACTTTCCCTAAATTAGAGATCTTATGCACGACGTTCAACATTAGAGCGACTTTTTCCACGTTGGACAATACGTCGGCTTTTGGCCGACTTATTGGAATATTCGTATTGTCATTATATCTTAGGACACTCAAAAGGTCAAGACTTTTCTTGCGGTTCCTTATTTGTTCAAATCGGTTCATCCGTTTCAACTCTATGATATCCGGACTTATGCAGAATACTATGTTGAAAATTTAAATAATTAAACAGATTTGACAATAATTTGAATTAGAGGTGCAAATCGTACATGAAATTTTCCGTGACACTGAGTGTCACGACGTGCCACGCCGTGAGTGTGACTGTTTCAAAAAAATCGTGAGTGAGTGTGAATAAATAAAATATACGGATATGCGAGCATGCGGAGTGGAAAAAACTTTTCGTGAGCGTGAGTTGGCGTGAGTAAAAAATTATTCCTGTATGCGGACTGTTAAACCTGGTATGTATTTACTATTCAAAGGTTTTTTTTTTGTTTATTTTATTTGTGATCTGTAAACTGTAACGTATATTACATAACCTTACAATTGTTTAGTACTTTATAGTTGACAAACACCATAGGCCATATTATTGTATCATGTTTTGGCAGCCTAAGAAATGTTATAATATGAACTATAAAGTTACGTGAGTTTCGTGAGTGTGATTGAACGTTATCGTGCGTTATCGTGCGTGAGTGAGTGTTGAAATCTAGCCGTGAACGTGCGTGAGTGTGGTTAAAAAATAGTAGCAGTGCGTGAACGGGCGTGAGTTGAAAATGATTTTCGTGAGCGTGAGTGATCGTGACCAAATACCACTTACGATTGCACTTCTAAATTTTGGATACAGTTAAAAATCAAAATATTTTGTGTCAAATTGAATCCAAACAATTACTCATTTGTTTCGAGTGACGCCGCTCGGATGTTTTACTCGACACAAAATGGACGCTCTGTACGCAGACCAATGGCAAGATTAACAATCACACTGGCGATCTGTCTGTCTGTCTGTGTATATGTAATTATTACCTATCGATATGGCTTCGCACTGCACGGATCGGTTTTTGTTATTATTATTTTCTGTCCTTGTCTGTTCGTTTATTGATTCCAAACCAGTGATGGACATATGTATGGTACGTTCGGGTGATTGATCTACGGCCATCAATAAAAAAATTATATCTCATTCGAATGCCAATAGATCACGATTCGTACAACAGGATGATTCGAAAACGGAATATTCAAATATGATTTATTTTTTTCTGCGCAAATAAAGCCTTGGAAAAATTCATAGCAATATTTATATTGATGCTATTTTTTGACCGTTAGCTAACCGTTAAGTAACTGATCCCTCAGATTGGAAAAAAATGCCTTCAAGAAATTTCGAGAATTCATTTTATTACAGATTTTATTAGCTGTCATTGAGCATTAAGCTTCCTTAAAAATTTTAAAAGACAAATATTATTGCCCTAAAAATGGAATCAAAAAACGTGATATTTGTCAACATTTCTTTGAAGCACGTCACAAGATTTCGAATTACGTGAAGGCAAATTAACTTTTTGAAGCTTTTTTTTTACAAACTTATGTTAAAAATACTGATAAATTTGGCTTGCTTATTTTTTTTTTTTTTTATTTAATTTTTTCTCTACAAACAGTTGTGTAAAACTTATGTTAATTTTCTCGTTTTTTAGTGTATTTGCCATATGGCAACATACACTATTGGCGTTGGTCGGATGGCGGGACCTAGGGGTCGGACCAAAATTTCTCGACGTTTCATAACCTTCTAAACACTTTGGCACCATTTTTAAAAATGTTTATATATATATGTATATATATATATATATTTATATATATATATTTATATATATATATATATATATATATATATATATATATATGTATATATATATATATTTATATATATATATATATATATATATATATATATATATATATATATATATATATATATATATGTGTGTGCGCTATAACTTTCGAAAGAGTTAATTGATTTTTACGAAATTTTGCCCACATGTTGGAAACCATCACCGCAAGAACCCTATTTAAAATGGGCCCAATCGGACCATTTTAAGGGTAGTTTTTAAGGGTTGAAAAAAGTTTTTGGGCCCAAAAATACCTAAAAAATTCTCAGAATCGTTTCAAAATTGAAATTTAACCCTTTAATAGCAATTAAAAAGTGCTCCTAAAATTTTAATAAAATCGGCCCGACAGGACCGGATTTACAAATTTTATGAAAACACTAGTTTGCAGATAGTGAATTATTTGCTGAATGGTGTATATAATTTAGTATAGAGGCTCGACTGATAATAATATTGCAACTGAGAAAAAAATGTTCTTTTAAGGGGTGTATTAAGGAGTCAAATTTTTTATTTTGCCCAAAAAACCAACTTAAGTTCGCATAATAAAGCCACACTGCCTATGTTAGCAAATACACTATATTGTCGGCAGGGTTTTGGCACTGCGACCCGGGTTTTTTTTTTCTGATTTATAATCGTTTATTTACGTTAAATAAACTGTAAAAATTTGGCGAAAGAGCGGTACGTATTTATAGTTTATTCTGTAAGCTTTATATAGAATAACCTATGTGAATAATTCTCGTTGACCTGGAATCTTAAAATTTTGCACGAAGGAAGGTCCATAATAAAATGAAGGAAAAAATCCGAAAATCAATAATTTCAATGTGGAATTATCACAAACATGGTTTCGCCAAGACCCTTTTTCTCAGGAACGGTTAAAGGTATCGATTTGAAATTAATATTAAATACTAAAGTCTACAGCCCCTAAACTCTTATAAAAAATTCAAGCTTCTAACTCAATGAAATAAAAAGATACGTCCGTTCAAAAACCACGTATTTTGATACTGATTCATTTCACTTATCAAAATCTATGGGGTTGTACTATGTTGATGAATCGGTTAAATTGTATTTGTTAAAGGTTTGATTTATTAACCATTCTATATATTTTATTAGAGCAGTAATTTAACACCATGCATAAAATAGATTGTACCTATATTTAAGCGTCATAAAAATCATGCAATATAGAATTATGGAGTCATCTGGTATCGTAGATCCGCAACAAAATATCTACATCTATGAATATCTATAATCATCTATCCTAAGATTTTGTAGAGACTTAAATTTCGATTAAAAATATTATGATGTATAATTTTACTTTTCTTATTTCCTTTACATTTAAATATATTACCTTTAAATGTACTTGTACAAAAAGTTCACCACAAAATCACTCAAATTAAAGGGAAACTGTCTAATGTTAAAGTCATTGCTCCTAAATGAGCGAGGCAACTTTTCTCTATGAACACGTTTTAAGAGTCATTCAAATCACTTATTATAACGGCACCAGAAATTGTCTACACAAAAACAACAATTTTTATTGATACTATAATTGTATATTTTTCTTTTATAGTTTACTATTTCTAGTTTATGAAATAGATGTTGAATGAAATAAAATGGTTTCCAAAAAATTGACAAAAGAAGTGAACTAATAATAATAATACTTTCAAAGTCCATTTCTCGAGATTGTGTCGCACCAAAACCATTTTTCAATTTGAAACTAAATTTTGACATTTTATTTATTTATTTATTCATTTTTATACGATTATGATATTTTTTAACGAAGGAAAAAAATCAGTTCACACGTCAATACATCCATTTTTTTCATTTATATATGCATTAAAACAAATCCCGTTTATCGTAGGCATAGCGGACACGCTTTTCGCTTAAAGGTTTGTCGCCTGTCTGATCATTGAAGTCTCCGTATGTATAGATCGATGATTTACAAGTGAAGTGTTTCATTTTGAGTTCACTCGAACAAAATGTCGTTTTCACGCAAATATTTAATAAAAATATTGCTTATTTTGTCTCTTTATCTACACTAATATTATAAAGAGGAAAGATTTGTATTTTTGTATGTTTGTAATGAATAAACTCAAAAACTACTGTGCCGATTTAAAAAATTTTTTCCCCATTAGAAAGCTATATTCACCCTGAGTAACATAGGCTACATTTATTGCTAGAAAATATTAGGGATCCTTACTAAAACTTTAGTAACGTAACCCAAGGTGTAAAAAAAATGCCATAAAACATCTTTCGTCGCATGCGCTGCGGAAACTATTGATGATAGAACAAAAGTATGTTCTACAATATTAAAGAACATATCAATAACTACAAAAAACTTCGCGACACTATATGTCCAACTATTATCGTTATGTCACAATAACCACTTTTTACATTTTAATAATCTATATAGATAAAAGACGATGTATATGTAATCTATGGACTTCAAACGGGTAGACCATTTTTGATGAAATTTTCAGACAATCTTTAGATTAGCACAGCGGGCGATCTTCTGATGTTTGGTAGCGATCGGATCAACAGAATTTTTTAAATTTCTTTTTGGAAAATAAGATTTTTAGCGATTGAATTCGCGCAAATTCAATACACGTTGGGAATTTAATGATAATGATTCTCATCTTTTATATTCTCAATATTACATTTACACCCGGGCGAAGCCGGACTGGGCCGCTAGTAGTTAATAAAAACATACACATAATATTAAACGTACCAGAGAGCGCTGATAATGTAAAAAAAAAAGTAAATTAGCAACATTGCGATATATGGAAAAATATAAAAATATTTCAAAAATCATTAGTGAACAATTTTATCAACTTAAATTAAGCAACTTCCCAAAAAACTCGTGAGCAGAGGTTGGATTCGAACTCACGTCAGTTGATCTAAAGACCAGCACGCTAACCATTATACCAAACTGTCCTCAATGCGTTTTCAAATACATAAAGCGTTACTTAATGCCGGTTTGAAAAAATAACGAAACAAAAAAAATGCTATGAAGAGAATAAATAAATACGCAAAATGCGTCGTTTTGTTGTATTTAAATCCGTCGTTAAACGAAAAAGCTTTAACGGCGCACGAAGAGTGCTGATGTAGGGTTGAAAAAGAAGGGTGAGGAGGGTGGAAAACGGTTGGTAAAAAGTACACGGCGATAGAAAACGAAGGGAAGCTTACCGTCATATATGTGAGGGATGGCCAATATATGTATATATGTGTTTTTCTTAGGGGAAAGCTGACCGTTCGACATTAAACTTTCATCACAACATTAAAAAAAAAAATAAAAGTTTGAAAAGTCAAAACCCTGTTACGGTAAAGTATGAGAAAACTAGCTGACAACATTAAAAATAGTCGGGTAAAACTAAAACTAACATTTTTTACCTGACTATTTCACACAATAGTGCTTGTTTTCTACATTTTCGTGATTGATTTTTATTTAAATTTTGAACTTTCTACAGTTCTAAAGTCTAAACAAGACAGACTCTCATTCGGGAACAAACGAATACTCATAGTGTGGTCGTTGTTGAATTTCGAAAACCATATTTTTGCCCTAAAAAGTGAATCAAAAAACGTGTAATTCGATAATAGTTCTTTATAGCACGTTACGAGATTTTGAATTACTGGAAGGCAAATTGACATTTTGAAGTTTTTTCTTTACAAACTTATGTTAAAAATACTGACAAATTTGGCTTGCTCAGTAATTTTTTTCAAATTAATTTTTTTCGGCACAAACATTTATGTAAAACTTAAGCTATTTTTAATAATATTGACTCTACCAACAGTAATAGAATATTAAACAAAATGAAATTACTTGCAATTACTGTTCAAATTATTTTTTATTTATAAGACGTTTCGACCAACCATTTTGGTCCTTTTCAATATTTAAAAAATTGAAAAGGACCAAAATGGTTGGTCGAAACGTCTTATAAATAAAAAATAATTTGAACAGTAATTGCAAGTAATTTCATTTTGTTTAATTAAGCTATTTTTCTGGTTTTTATCTGATTTTAAATCGTTTATTTAGATCAAATAAACTTATCTAAAAGTCAAATGGAAAGAATGGTACATATTTCTAGTTTATTTTGAAGCATTAACATTAAATTTTTAATAAGATTATCCACAGAAATTAGAGATTTCCGAAACGTAAGTGCATTTTACATGCACACACACCAGGGCCGCATTTAGAATTTGTCGGCCCTGGGGCATTCATTTGGTGGAGGCCCCTATAGTTTCTCTGGGTAAAATCGTGTATTCTTGAATAAAACAACATGCTTACGCACGACATATTAAAAACTTTACTCTTGTAAAGTGTGTTGCTCACTGACAGTTTTGCGATTTTAAGTAAAAAAAGCTTTGCGCGATTTCTGATTTGCGTAAGTTTTGACAATATCATCAAAGTCCATCTCGCGAAGTATGTCACTTTCCGAACTAAGAAGGATGAGATTCGACAAGCGATCTTGAAACATTGTTGTCCGCAATCTGTTCTTAATTATCCTTAGTTTCGAGAAAGATCTTTCCCCACTGCAATTCGTCACCATCATCGATAAGTACATACGAAGTGCTACTTCTGCGTTGCAGAAAGTAGATTGTTTTGCAAAATTATCCGATAGAAAAAAATGTCATTCGTTTCACCCGTTTTCTTTTCGTACTGTTTTGCGGAAGTGGCGAAATGAGTTAATTCGTTAGTCACATTCAATTCCAAATCTTCAGGATAAGAATGTACTAGATTTTTAGCCTTCAGTTCCAACTGAGAAGGTCATTTCAGCCAAGAAACCAAATCGTTCATCAATGACTGCCAAAATAACTACATCGAATTTTTTTTCTTCATCTCATTAGAATCGGGACTAATTTTAAAAAGAAACTCATAGTTTTTCAAATTTTTGCCGCATTGGTGGGGGCCCTGGGGCCATGGCCCCGTCCTAAATGCGGCCCTGACACGCACATATCCAACTGCTCATAAGATAGATATATGCGAGTGAAAAAGAGAACATACTGAACATCTGGCGCTCAGTAACCTGAAGGCGATTCTGTAGAAGCGACTTTCCTCAGTAAATGTATGAGATGTGTTGGGAGCGGAGAAAGGGGTTCAAATGACGGTAAAATACGGTACGTGTGTGCGACAAGAAAACTGTCGCGCATCCTAAGAAAAAGAGTAAGAAAGACGGAATGATTGGAGTGGGGAGGAAATACACACATATCTTTTAAAATACAGTAAGAGGGGTTGTTATATAAAAATTGGGAAGGGGAGGAGGTAGAACATCGCACAGTGTAAATGACATCATTATAACTGCAAAGTGGCTCTGCCTTAAGATCTAAAGCTGACCTCACATCTACAATTCCCAATTCTAAATTATATAGACGATATGTGATTAGCTAGCACGTTGATAATATTGGTATAGGTAAATGAATAAAGAGTCCTATTTTTCTGTAAGTTAATATTTTGTTGCACGACCCCCTATAAAACAACCATTTCGAACTAGTGCGTAAAGTAAAACAGAAAAATGCGAAACGTAGTACTACTACTATCGTATTTTCGTAGTTAAAGCCCACAATTGGAGTTGGCTTGCTCAAAATTGATCTAACAATGTCTTTTTAAATTATGTGAAAATGAGCTATTTTAAAGGGGGTACGCGCAAAAAATATTGTCATTCGTGCGTGATGTTTTTATGGTCTATTAAAAGTCGGTGTTCTCGTTTTTAACCTAATGCCATATTCGTCACAGTCCATAATAATAATAATAATATAATATATTTATTTTGCTTACATAGTAAACACGTCATACAATTAATATAATATAAATATTTCATCATATATGTCATCACGCATTAGAAACATAACCTACTATTATTTAAAATTAAAAATTATGTTTAAAATTATCAGGAAATTGGACAAAATTAAATTTTTTAATCAATTGAGCAACGTTTCGGTTTGTTTATTAAATCTTCATCAGGCTTCTTGATTTATGTATTCTAATAGTAATAACTTATACATTCCTTATAAAACTTATTAAAATTTCCAAAATTCTTTCTTTCTTTATTTTTTTTAAATTAAATTAAAAATTAAATGACAGAAATTTTTTTTTGTTAAGTTATTCAAATAGTAAAAAAATGAACGAATTTTTTACTATTTGAATAACTTAACAAAAAAATGTTTCTGTCATTTAATTTTTAATTTAATTTAATAAAAATAAAGAAAGAAAGAATTTTGGAAATTTTAATGAGTTTTATAAGGAATGTATAATAAGTTATTACTATTAGAATACATAAATCAAGAAGCCTGATGAAGGTTTAATAAACAAACCGAAACGTTGCTCAATTGATTAAAAAATTTAATTTTGTCCAATTTCCTGATAATTTTAAACTTAAAAAATTATGGATGATAACATTAATAATATTAAAAATTATATTTTGTTCATGACAAACTTTCGATATTTTTTCCAATTCAATTTTTACATCTCCTTCTTCTTTGTCTTCCAACGTTCTCTTTTCGTTCAGACCTTACATTTTCATTTTCATACCTCGAATATTTCCAGTTCATCTTGTTTTCAATTTAATTTTTGTAGTTCCTTTTATATCAAGTTTCACATGCTTTCTTCCAGCTGTCACATTTTTCTCGCCATTTCTTTTCTTTCCAGTCTCACATTAAATAAATTCTTCGTATGACTGAATATGCACATCAGCCAACGCTGATTCATGACCTTTCATTTAGCTTTAGGTCTCGCGCCATTCTGATGCTTCGGTTATGTGCACTGGCCTCAAGATGAGCGAAAAACACACACACACACACACACGTCAATCGCGGTTTCCATGACAACGTTCGAGCTAAAACTCCAGCCGTTGTCGCGGCATCGTGTGAATCTTTACGTGTGTGTGTGTAGTTAGGCGCCGTCACCCGTTCCATCGACTTATTTCAAGTTTCAACAGCCGCCTCACAACACAACGCCACCTCGCCACCCTCTGCACGTTTGTTGCTCCTCTCTGGCATCAAAACGCCGTTACTTCGGCTGCGACACTTGCTTCAAGTCAAATATTATTTGCTGACGGGTTTAGAGTCTAATTATTATTGGATCTAATGTTCTGATAAAATATATCGTATAGGTCTGATGCCGGAATAAAAATTTATAAATAAGGTACGAATGGAAGAATACTTGGGTTATGAATGAAGAAGGATGAATGAAGAATGCTTGACTTTTAAATTTTACTCAGAAAAAAAAACTTATGAACAATAGTTTCGAATACAGTTGTGGCTAATTGCGCTAATAAGCGCAGAAGCCAAAAATCACGGATATAAAAAAAACGTTTAAGGCTGTCGGAACGCTCCAAATTTTGTTTGTGCTGAGACCCAGCGTTAAGGGGCGAGGTAGGCAAAAGACATATTGTGGGTGTGGCCTTCTTTAGCTCTGTCTCGCTCAAATCATCCGCACGTTTCAATTTTTGGCTGGTGCCAACTACGAGGCTAAAAAATTTTATTGCAAGTGTGCCGCTGTCAACTGATTACTCTAATTTTTGGAAATATTTTGAAGATTTAAAAAACTTTTCCGAAAAAGGAAGAGTCACTTTAGGTTTGTGATGGAACAGTTTTGTGAAATAAGTACGAATAAGGTCATAGTGTGACATTGAAAACGTGTGTTTTTTTAGCACAATTAATGCCAACTTTTTTCTAGTAAATCGTACATAAATTACAAAAGTAGTCCATTAGAGACCTAGATTTGTCGTTTATCTTCCTTATAGAGAAAGAATTTTTGCAGAATGTTAACGAATAAGTCTACAATCAGTTGACAGCCGAAGCTCTATTTTTGGCTTAAATTCAAAGCGTTCCGACAGCCTTAACGGTGCCTTTACACGAGCAATTTTTTGAGCAATAATTGCCCAGCAACACAATGGAGCAATTAATGGATCAATCTGGAGCAATTTCAAAAAATTGCGGCAATAGTTTCGGCAATATTGCTTCTAATTGCTCCATATGTTCCTATTGCCTAAAGTGGTCGACATGAATTGCCGAATATCCACACGGTTTGGAAATTTTAGTCTATTTTCCTTGGTTTCACTTTCGTGTGGTGACAGGGATGAGATGCACCGCTGTCATTTCATTTTCTTTGCTTCTATTGTACAGTGCAGTACAGCTGTGCGTGGATTAATAAAAATGGCGTGGAATAATGAAAAAATAATAAAGTTTTTGAATAAATAATTGTCCATATCATCACACAATAAAGATGGCTTTCGTCTTGCTAGATACGTTCGCACCCAAATCTGTCTATTCCTTTTCTTTTTTTTTTTCGTTTTAAACTTATTATAATAAAAGCGCTACACGCCGCTGCCAGTAAAACCTCGTCCATAACCAGTGACAGTTCTACTGAATTGCTATAGTGTATGAATGATTGCCTTGTATTGCCTAATTGCTCAAAGTTGCTCCATATTGCGTGATATGGTGTGGCGGTATCTTTGGCAATAATTGCTCCATGTTGCCATTGCCGTGAATTGCTGATGTACATAGTTGATCAATATTGCCCGGAATTGAGCAATTGTAGTTGCCCGTGTAAGCGCACCTTAAGCAAAATTAAATATAACTACTATAGGATGTAGATAAGTCAGGAAAATGAGGCATTAGATAACAATTTATTATTTGCTCTCTTTAATGATCAATGTTTCGGCACATTTTGTGTCTTCTTGAGGATCTTAAAATAGCAAAAACCGTTAAGTTATAAAATATATTCATTGTATACACAATTTCGTACTATAGGATATTCGGAACTGATCTGGATTGAACGGATAAAATTAGAGTTACGATTAAGGTTATTGAGCACCAGCTATTCAATATACTACCTTTTCCATTCAAATAGCTCTATCTTACGAGTAATTGGATGTGCGTGTAAAATTGACTTATTCTCGTTTCGGAAATTTCTAATTTCTATGGAAAACTTTACATAATTTTTTATGTTAATGCTTCAAAACCAACTATAAATATGTACCATTCTTCTCATATGACTTTTAGCCAAGCTTTTACAGTGTATTTGATCTAAAGATCTAAATAAACGATTTAAGGTAGTTGTCGTGGTTAAGGCACACCTTCAGAAAATTCTTAATTTTTGTATACTTATTAAGGACACGATAATACAATTACCCTGAAAATTTGAAGTCGATCAACCGTATATAATCCGAGATAAATTCAATGAAAAATTGGATAATTAACATTGATTGTATACGATCTCTGTAGTTCTGAACCAGTTTCTTATTTATAAAAAAAGAACTAACTGTCAGAAACTTTCCAAAAACTGACAGTCTTTCAATGCATTTGTTATGAGTTTAAAAAAAATAAGAAAATTTTTTTGACCGTCTAATTATTTATAAATAACGGTTTAAAATTCAACAATTTATAGAAAAGTATACATGCATATGAATACTGTAGGGGTTACGTTTCCACGGGTACAGTCTTGCGTACAAATTATGGATCACTTAGCTACAAGCTAGTATACTTTTGTGGCGCGTATAATCTATAACTTTTTGACAATATTGTACCACGACAACTAGTCATTGAGAACGCAGATGATGCAATGGTAGCGTTCGATGTAATCCTCTACAACTGTGAATATATAGAGACTCTTTCTTACCATAAAGCCGTTGGCACTAATGGCATACATGACACCCCCTCGTCTCTCAGCTATAACTACCCTCCTTTTAACACTACACACATATATATGCTCCCTACGGCACCTATAGCGTCTTCGTCTCCTTCTTCTCTTCCCCACCTTATCCCGCGACGTCCCACAGGAGCATGTAGACGTTTTTCGGAGTATGTGCATCGATTTTTTAAAATTTACTAGAAGAATACATAAACTGTATGGATGTGTCATTATGTACATTGCAACTTACTATATATATATAGAGATGTCTCTAGTCAGAATAAAAATGGAGCGATTCAATTTTGCCGCAGCTAGTGAATGATTTACAACCGAAACTTTAAACTTTTGATTTACAACTTTAAGATTCATACATTGTGAACAAATATATTTTCAATATAAAATGTATGAAATGTTTTTCAGTTATTGTTTTATTTCTCAAAGATTCTATTGCTTCAAAAGATAATATAAAAATGGTTTAAGTTTAAAAAATTCAGTATCAGTTTAAAACATAGTGCACAAAACCATTTTTATAGACTTAAATTAATTTTATATATAATCATTTTAACTAAATTGTCGACCCGCACAGTGTATTTAGGATTAGTAGAATTTACCACCTTTCAACTAGCCCGAGACCCTTATGATGAAAGTACATTTTTCGAAACGTTGTCGACAAGCAAAACATCGGTAAAGCTTCTTTCTTAAATTTATTGTTTCTCAACCAAATTTCCTCTCAACGATTTATGAATTCACATAGGGAAAAATATGCTTTACGTTTAATTTACACGAAGTGAATTTTTAATGATATTTTGGTCTTAATTAACAAAAAATATTTTCCTCTAGTTTTTCTTGCGTCGGGAATCCGAAATCGGGCGCTTATTGCGATGACTCATGTGATCAAAACTGGAAGCCAGTTTGTGAGTAGTATTTATTTGAAATATAAATACAAATACTTTTATTAAAAAGTATTTAAAATACAAATACTAGAAAAGTATTTGTATTTGTATTTTGAAATACTTTTACTCAAATACTTTACAACTCTGCTCGTTATTAATATAAATATTTTGATCAGAGGTTGTTTAAGATTTCAAAAAAATAACAAACGGTCAAACTAACACATTTGTGTTGTGGCAGGCCTACTTAATAATAGGGTAGACTAATTTGTCAGAGTTAATTGGTGAGTGGCAGCACTGGGCGGGAAACGGAACACGGATCGACAAGAGAACAGACGCCGCGCGCCAACTGCGTTAGTCTTTTCTTTTCGCTTCCAGCTTGTTTTAATTGTTAGCCTACCTGTCTGTTTTAATTGACTGGCCGTACGAAAGGTTAAATATATAAACAGGCATATGATCGTACCGCTTCGCGTATCTTCGACTATTTTTTTCAAGTACGAAATTAGTGAGCAAAAAAAGTTTTTTTTATTACAATTTTTATAAAAACTCAACTTCTATAAAAGGTTATGTAGCTCGCAAGCGTTTGCTCCAATTTTTTTTTGTCGCGAATTAGAAATTTTAAAAAGAAATACTTAACACAAGTACTTACATTTTAAGCGACTTAAGTAATGAGGTTTCAAAATTACAAAGAAAAAAAACAAAAATATAAGGCAAATGTTTGTCATGTTATGCATTATTAGAGAAATGTGACTTCCATTAATGCTTCTGTAACTATTTCAATGAATAAAAATTAAAGAATATCTTAAAAAAAACAATTAACAAATTACGAAAATATCCGACTTAATCTGATCTTTAACAGTCGTACCAACCAGATAACTGTCAACACCCCGTATCACGCCTATGGCAATTTGAAAATATATTAAACGAAATAAATAAAATAAAGACAGATTTAAAACTTCTGTCTCTTTCTTTCACACGTTGTTGCAAGAGTGGAGAGCAATTAGTTTATAAACAAATAAAGAACGTTATCCATAAATAAAAACAAGTAAATGTGCGATAGCCTTTTTTCATTTTAACAACTACACACTATAGTACTGTAAACATAATATATATGCATACAGTCATTTGTTTTATAACAAAACATCATCGGCAACAACGCATAAGTATAGTATGCTGTAATTTTAATTAAACAACTTGTTAATTAACTCTAAGATTTGTGTTCTTCGAAAACAACGATATACAAGGTGTATAGTATTTTTGAAAACTTCAAATCATCCGACTTACATCAAAGCGGTATCACTCAAATTTATATCAGGACTTAAATGGAGCTGTAAAAAATAAAAATAATAATTTGTTTTCAATTAGAAATTATTGCCACAAACACAGTGACGTTTCTTTCATTTATACATTTTTTTTTGTAATTTTTAACATCAGCGCCAATCAAGTAACCATGATCGCCTATTTCCTATGTACACTAATTTCGCGCGCTCAGGTTGAGATATATAATGTATTAAATAAACGGGTTGTAGTTAGTGGGCCGTGATGTTTGGCGCAAATGACGTTAGTCTCTTGTAAAAAAATATTTATTTAATTCAAATAGTATGCTAAGGTTAACGAAGCGGTAAATCAAAGAACCGATGTATAAAATCTATGCCGTGGTTATATTATTACGTTGTAAAATATAAGTGTATCACTTCTAAAATTTTGAATTTATGTTATAGACTGACAAAATTGTAAGCTGCACCATGTCATTGTTGAGTAGAACATTCCGTATAAAAAAAACATTTTTCAGTTTGTTTCTATTTTTCATTTTGAATAATTATAATTTATGATTTTAGTCGTTAATTGTTGTTTAAAGTACGCTGGTGTAATGGGCGTTAAGTTTGTGTTAATAGCTTAAAAGTTATAGTTCATCCATAAAATCAACGAACCGCTACGAATTTAAAAATTTCACGCGCGTTTCGCTGGCTTAGATTATGACCTCAAGAAATATACGCATTGTTGTTTGTTTTAACTTGTTTTAGTCAAATTATTATATTATTATTATTATTATTTATGAGTTATTTTCTTCAAGAGGGATGTAATCTTTGGTGTGAAGATATTAAATAATAAAAAACCCGGGTCGCAATGCCAAAACCCTGCCGACAATATAGTGTATTTGCTAATACAGGCAGTGTGGCTTTATTATGCGAACTTTAGTTGGTTCTTAAGCAAAATAAAAAACTTGACTCCTTAATACACCCCTTAAAATAACGGTTTTTTTCTTAATTGCAATATTATTATCAATCAAACCTCTATACCAAGCTATATACACCTTTCAGTAAATAATTCACCATCTGTAAACTAATGTTTTCATAAAATTTATAAATCCGGTCCTGTCGGGCAGATTTTATTAAAATTTTAGGTACATTTTTTAATTACTACCAGAGGGTTAAATTTCAATTTTGAAACGATTCGGAGAATTTTTTCGGTATTTTGGGGCCCAAAAACATTTTTCAACCCCTAACAACTACCCTTAAAATGCCCCGATTACGCCCATTTTAAATAGGCTTCTTGCGGTGATGGATTTCAACACGTGGGCCAAATTTCGTTAAAATCAATTAACTCTTTCGAAAGTTATTGCCCGCACACACACACACACACATATATATATATATATATATATATATATATATATATATATATATATATACATATATATACATATATATAAACATTTTCAAAAATGGTGCCAAAGTGTTTAGGAGGTTATGAAACGTCGAGAAATTTTGGTCCGACCCCTAGGTCCCGCCATCCGACCGACGCCAATAGTGTATGTTGCCATATGGCAAATACACTAAAAAATCGGCCAAGTGCGAGTTTGACTTGCATGCAATGAGTTTCGTATATCATTATTATTCCAAACACTCTCTTCTTTTTTTCGAAACGGATGCAAATATTATCAATATGCAGACAAAATATTCGAATATATCAAATGATAAGTTTGTTACGTTGATTTCTATAGGAATCCATAAGACCTAGCATTTTCGTTATTATTGCTCAAACTTGGTAAAGGAATGCCAAACAACATTGCAACAACTTGCAAATGGTAGAAACAAGGTTAGCCTTATTTGGGTACCTGGACACAGCAATATTCCGGGAAATGAATCAGCTGATTCATTAGCTAAGGAAGGATCCAATAATGAGTCGATAGCACCCGAACCCGTGTTTGGAATAGCTAAGGCAACAGCCAAGCTAGCGGTAGCTAACTGGCTCTTAGAACAACACAAACAGTACTGGACAAAAATTCCAGCACAGACACACTCTAAGGCATTCATCGAAGAACCTTTGAGGAAAAGCACTCAAACTCAGTAGGCACAATTTAAGAACGGTGACCGGGTTACTAACAGGACATTGCCATCTTAATAAACACCTACATAAGCTAGGTGGTTCCAACGATGTACTCTGCCGCAAGTGCAATGAAGCAGAGGAAACCGCTGTCCACATACTTTGTAAGTGTGAAGCTGTAACGCAAACAAGGTACCAGCACTCTGGATCAACATCTATGCAGCCAAAGGATTACAAAGACATCAGTCTAGGCAGGATACTAGAATATATCAATAAACTGGGAATCCTAAAAAGATGATGGAGCATTAGGGGAGCACAATAGACCTTAGAGGTCGCAGTGCCTACCGGTTTGGCCCCTATTTATTAATTCTAAATCCTGCAAATTTTAAGTAAGGCGTTATAATTCCTGATTTTTTTTTTAATTTTACGTCCAGTGTTGCTTCGGAAATAAGAAGCGGAATGCTCTATTTTCGTATATTTTTCAGATCATCTTTTTAAATATGGTATTTAAAATTATGATAATAAAACAATATTAAAACGCTAACACTTTTCTCGCCGTGTAATTTTGGATAGTCTATAATTGATCTGTACAATTTTTAGTTTAATGAACCAAACGCAGTCATTGATGATTTGTTAACATTGTTAAAAAAAAAAAAAAAAAACAACAACAAACGAGGCGTGGATGGGTGAGCATTTGTTTTTAATATTTAGCCGGTGGAAATGATGTGATGATTTACAGTTTTGACATTTCAACTGTTAATAGGGCAGCGATTAGTTCAGTGCGTGGAAGGTTGAAATATTTGGAAGAATATATCTTAAGAGGAAACCTTAATTTTTATTTGTCGTATTCGAAACATCTAAGAGCCCACCGCTACATTTTGTATCGAAAATGCACGATTTAGAACGAGTACTTAGCGACTCGAAATTTCTCGGAAATTTCAACGAAGAGTGTGCCGCCTTAAAGCCAATTCAGACTAGCAGTTCTCGGTCACGATTCACCGGTCCGGTTCGGTTGTCGATTAATCTAGGCTGCTCACACTATCCCGATTCAGTTCTACGATTATTCTCGGTGCGCATGCGCAAATTCGAAATATGATTTAACGTTCGATGTGTAGTTAAACGTCAACAAAAACAGCTGGCCAGTCACGTGACTCCAGCAAGCATTCTCATTGGCTACGGTTGCGAACGGTCCGGTTGAAATTAGAGCTGAATCTAAAGGCTCGAACCGAACCGCAATCGGGAACGACTACGCCCTGATTGGTCGAGCTCCCAACCGGACCGGTGTATCGTAACCGAGAACGGCTAGTCTGAATTGGCTTTTACGGTAGTTACATTTGACATCTCGAATTTCGAACTAGTGTTTTTATTACCGTGATTAAGCATTAAGCTTCACAAAATTTGGCTTCCTGCTTAAAAATCTAAAAAAAACGCATTTTACTGCTTGTAAGATAGAGTTATTCGGGTGAAAAAGGGAGCATACTGAACAGCTGATATTCAGTAACTTTAATCGGAAAATCAGGTGATAAAAAGTAGCACGTGTGCGCTGGGTTTAAAGTCTTCATTCAAGGATTAAAAGCACAGATAACTTTTGAAGAAATATTTAAAATTACACAGTAATATTAATTAATTAAATTTATACGATTTCCTGTATAATTTGTCAATAAAATTGTTTTACAAATTTGTTTAAAAAGAAGAAGAGAAAGTAAAATTGAATGAAAAAAAATAGTGTCTATAAATTTGGTAAAAACCTACGTAATTTATGTTATAGACATTGTCTAGAAATTTATAAGTATTTTAATTTGCTAATTTATGCAAATTATCAATGTTCGAGTAAAACATTAGTCATTTTAAATAAATGATGATATATTAACTAGTTGAGAAAGTGTACATAAATTTATACTGTTTGACATAATGTTTCTGTAAAATAATGTATTTAATTGAACACTAATTTATCATTTACAATTTTAATAGCAATTTAAGTAACGTAACGTTACATAAATATGCAGGGGTCATTAAAAGCCTTCATTTGGAAAATTACTGACCATTTATACACAACAATTTACAATAAGTACTTGATTTTTTACTTTTGTGTTTTACCTAAAAACGGTCTGTTGATTGGCACCAAAGTTAATACGCCTAGTATTAACTTTGGTGCCAATCGAATTAGTGGCTTTATAAATATAAACAATTTTGTATTTATAACAATATTCTTGGAGTATAAAGAATTTCCTAGGAAACTCCACTGAAGTTTCATATATTAAATTTAAAAAAAGGCATGCGTCGCGGCACACATGACCGAAGTGAAACTTCTTATGTATGAATAATATAAACTTACTTTTGCGATTCATTTTTTTTCTTTTTTTCGTATATGTTGCGTTTCTACTGTTTCCCCGTCACTCATTTGTGTCAGTGTTTTTCGTTTCATTCATTTCTTCCTCCAAATCGGCGAGAGTCGCATAAGAAGTTTGATTTCAAAAAAATTATTTTAGAACATAAGCGTCGCGTATCGATTTTTATAAAAATGCATTCAAAAAAAAAGTAGTAATTTTCCATGGACGCTTATCCGAGTACATCCTGTATACAACGACGAGCAGTAATACAATACGTGGTGAGACGGTTACACAGGTATGATAATAGACGAGGTTTTTTTTTATAATTACGAAAAGTAAATTATAAGATGAAGAAATTCTTGAGTATAATTTCTTGTGGTGAGATGTACGGATATTAAAATGGGATTAGAGTGTTATTGACTGTAAATGAACAACTTCATAGAAACACAGTCAGTTCTTCACAACGTCCGAAATATACATTTTGATCGTATGTCTTATTTGAGGTTATGATTATCACAATTTTCTAGCCGTATTCTAAAGAAACCGTGTTGTAGAAATATTGTGTTATTATACTAATATTATAAAGAGGAAAGATTTGTATGTTTGTAATGAATGAACTCAAAAACTACTGTGCCGATTTAAAAAATTCTTTCACCATTAGAAAGCTACATTCACCTTGAGTAACATAGGCTATATTTATCGCTAGAAAATAGTAGGGATCCTTACTAAAACTTTAGTAACGTAACCCAAGGTGTAAAAATAAGGCTATAAAACATCTTTCGTCGCATGAACTGCGGAAACTATTGATGATAGAACAAAAGTATGTTCTACAATATTAAAGAACATATCAACAACTACAAAAAACTTATATATACTATATGTCCAACTATTAATTATCGTTATGTCACAATAACCATTTTTTACATTTTAATAATCTATACTTATAGATAAAAGACGATGTATATGTAATCTATGGACTCCAAACGGGGAGACCATTTTTGATGAAATTTTCAGACAATCTTTAGATTAGCCCAGCGGGTGATCTTCTGAAGTTTGGTAGCGATCGGATCAACAGAATTTTTTAAATTTCTTTTTGGGACATAAGATTTTTCTTCGATTTTTGAACATTCACAAATAAAAGCGATTGAATTCGCGCAAATTCAATACACGCTGAGAATTTAATGATAATGATTCTCATCTTTTATATCATATATATTACATTTATACCCGGGCGAAGCCGGACTGGGCCGCTAGTATCGTATATTGAAAATATTGGACGGTACGTTAATTTTGTCCAGGAATAAATTAGTGTCGGACCAAAGATTCGGTTTCAATTTCTTGTAGTCTAGATGTGCGCAAAATTTTTAAAAATACACTTAGGTTTCAGTATACAATATGTAACATTTACCTCGAATCTCCTAGAAATTCGATTTCCAAATATATGTATTGATAATTGATAACAATAAATATTTTATTTTAGCTGCGAGTTGATTTGGTGACCTACCTCCAGCAACTATTTTTTTATCATTTTATCTATTCTTATTATGTAACTTATTATAATAATGTTATGTAAGCCAGCACAGTCACAGAGTTCGCTTTCGGTTTTTTTGTTTTAAGACCAGTTTAGATAGACATAAAATTAATTCCGAAAATATAAAAAAAACCTAAAAAAAAAAATATTAACCTCCTTCAAAAAAATCACTAAAAAGATGCTAATTTCATTACAAAAACTTTTAATTACATATCTACTTTTATTAAATAGGCGCCGACCTCAAAATTTCATTATTTTCATCTTTTTAGTGATTTTTTGAAGGAGGTTAATATATTTTTTTTTAAACTTTTTTTATTTTTTACTTTTTAGTGGTGGATTTGATTTCGCACATTTTTGAAGATTTCCCTCGATTTCTCCAGGGTTCCATCATCAGATCCTGACCTGATGACCATGGGACCACCTGGATGTATACCCTTTCAAACAAAAAAAGAATTTTCCAAATCGGTTCAGGTGTCTTCGGGTAATCGGGGAACATACATAAAAAATAAAAAAAAAGATTCCAACGAATTGGAACCTCCTCCTTTTTTTTGAAGTCGGTTAAAAAGAATTTTGTGTCTGCGGTTGTTTTAAACTAATCATTTTCACTCTAATTTTTTTATACTAAAATGCTATTAAATTGTACTTAAAAATTTTCTATAAAATATTTTCTTAATTTGGTTAATATAATTCTTAATTCACGCCAATATATAGTGTTCTTTTTTTAAATGTTAAAGAGTTCGTTCACAAAGGCGGATATACTGAGCCCATCCTCAGAGAAACGCTTCCTCAATCTTACATCTATATCCGCAAATCAAATATCATATGTTTTTTTTCCTATTTTTCCCACCTCGCTGAATACACCTCGTTACAAATAGAAAAAAACCCGGGTCGCAGTGCCAAAACCCTGCCGACAATATAGTGTATTTGCTTATACAGGCAGTGTGGCTTTATTATGCGAATTTTAGTTGGTTTCTGGGCAAAATAAAAAATTAGACTCCTTAATACACCCCTTAAATAACATATTTTTTTCTTAGTTGCAATATTATTATCAATCGAACCTCTATACTAAATTATATACACCTTTCAGTAAATAATTCATAATCTGCAAACTAGTTTTTTCATAAAATTTGTAAATCCGGTCCTGTCGGGCCGATTTTATCAAAATTTTAGGGACACTTTTACCAGAGGGTTAAATTTCAATTTTGAAACGATTCGGAGAATTTTTTCGGTATTTTGGGGCCCAAAAACATTTTTCCACCCCTAAAAACTACCCTTAAAATAGCCCGATTAGGCCCATTTTAAATAGGCTTCTTGCGGTGATGGATTTCAACACGTGGGCCAAATTTCGTTAAAATCAATTAACTCCTTCGAAAGTTATTATTATTATCGGTCGAAACTGAGACTGAGGCCGAAGATTCGATTTAGGTTAAAAATTCTGTTACGGTCGGACACTAGAATATATCTTACGACAGCCCAAAGTATCCAGGAATCAGACTTTAAATACCAATCAGTCATATTAAAGGTGTGATTGGATTAAAGCAACATCATTCAAAGAGCAATGATCATTGAGTGAAAAATCGATTACTACTATATTACTATTTCGTCAGTAATCATTGTGTTCCGAGTAATGAATAATCGGTGGATACTATAATAACAAATACTGATGAAACATTATTACGTTACGAGCTCACAGATAAACAATTTCTGTTTGTAATTTTAGAATAAGTAGAAACTGGTAATTATTGAGATTGAATTATCTTTATTTATAGCGAAGTATATCTGATCGTGTGAATTGATTTTAATTCATTCAAAATGGACGATTGCAAAATGGTGACCTTCACGGTTATTACTCTCAGATTCATATATACAGGAGGACCTTAAGATTATTCTTAACGTCGCCTATTTATTACAATTTATAACAATATCTTTACATATACGAGTATACATAATAAATAAAAAAGTGTCTGTAATATCGACATAACTGTCACTTTTGAGCTCACGCGGTTATTTTCATGCTATCAGAACGTAAGCGATCGTTTTTCTTTTAATTTTGTCTGTCCAGGCTAATCTTCGAAACGGCTGAACTGATTAAGATGGCACTGCACACACAGGTAAAGGCCTACACCAGGAGAGATTTAGATTATTTTTTTGAAATTGAAAAACTGGTAAAATTATCGATTTTTATAATTATTTCATAAACTATAAGAGACACGAAAAAAAGTTTCAAACGAAATTTACCAAGCTTATAATTTTACACAAAAACGGTCCCTATGCTTTGTCCCCTATCTCTTGTAGTTTCGACGCAAAATTGATTTTTAACGTTTTTTTACTTTGAACTAATTGTCATAGTGATTGCACGAAAACATACGTGGACTGATTTTTGAAAAACAGAAGATTGTTATAAATTATAAGTAGAGCTTTTTTCAAAATTTCACGCGGACGATATCGCGGGTAAAAGCTGGTATTAAATATAATTAGAACAATCTTAAACTTTATTGGTTATTAAGTCCTTACTTGAATTTGGAAACTTATTCTATGATACCCCAGGAATCTGTCAAAAACAATGATTTATTACTCTACATCATTTCAAAGATGATATTTCTTAGAGCCTCGGAAAAGTCCAAATGAAGGACGAAACGCTGGCAAATAAGTCGTTGGTACTTCACTACAATAACCAACCTTCAGTCACTGAACACGGACGTGAACTTTCAAATTAATTTGTGTTAAGTTTTAATAGTAGGTATATGGGGTTAAAAAAGGTTATTAAATTTAATTTTTTTTTTTTGAACCGTACAGTTCACATCCAGTCAACTGTTAGTTCGAGGCGCTTTGTATGGCGGAGCTGCTGTAGCCGTGGCATATATGAAATCGTGACGGGGCCCCGAGACACAAATTAATGAAATTATAAATTATGAAAATGATTACCGACATTTATAGTCAGTGTACAATATAGTGGAGTGTACACTCTCTGCAACAAAGAACACAATAAACGCTAATCTAATAACGCCTTTAACTTCGTTTATTGTACTTTGTACACGCTCGACAACTAAGGTCATTAGTGTCTTAGTTATAACAAATTAAACTACGCGACACCACAAAGCATCCATGAGCACGATATTTTGATCCAAACGCTAGAACGTTAACCGTTACACTAAGCTTCAAAATTGTGATAATAGTTTAGTACAAATGGTGAAAATGAGCGTATTTTTAGAAATAAATAAAAAGAAAATATTTCGAGAGCTATCATGTAAAAAATAATTTCCAGTGTAGTGTTATAAGCACGTGACCTCAGATTTTTATAATTCACATAACGTTTCGTCTTATACTATGCACCGAAAAAGTACGTCTCTTGCTTCTCTGAAAGTATTAGATTTAAAATTTTGAAAAAATCAGACAGATAAAAAACCAGTAAAGAATAAAGGAAAACTATAGCGAATGATGTACAGAACCCTCGGCACATAAAGTACGTCCAAGCTTGACCGTTTTTTTTTCTTGAAAATATACGGTAATTAAAATGTTATTAGTAGGTACACAAAAAACCCCCTATAAAATCACTGTTTTATATGCATGTGAAGTGACCCATTACACACTTGTGCTATAAAATAAAACAAAACTAGCCGCGCTATGTCAATTTCTTGTAAAGCATTGGTTATCTGTCAAGTTGTTTTTTTATAACAGCTACTACCTGACGTTTGCTCGGAAGTGGACTGTCAAAAATTTTGAAAATAAAGTAAAAACCAGTTATTTCATAGATGATTCCGTATTATATAACCCGTGCGTAATGGTATTACTACTCGTCATTAATACAGCTCATTACTACCTAGGATATGCAATCTGTTGTTCTATTGTTCAGATTGAAGTATGTCGAAGAAATATTTTACAGTGTAGATAGTTTACGAGGGCTTTGAATATATAATTTTAAACGCAAGTGTCTAATTGGCGCTAATCAGTGGTTAAGTTTATAAACATCGTTCCGCAAGAGCACGGGATCTCTCGCATTCCTCAACGCGTGCGAGAGAGAAAGCAATAACTATTGCTTTAGAATTGTAGAGCTACGAAGGTATGGCACGATTCCGGCCCCATATACGTACGGGTTCGTCGCGGCGACAGACATTCGTACCGATTAAGAATCGTTCAATCACAAGTTACGAAATCGTACACGTTTATTTCAAGAAAAAATCAATAATCAAATCTCCCGGTTACCGACTCTACTTGGGATCTTATAGTTTCAACATCTCTGCCGTCTGAATAGGAACCGTTATTTTCCTCATTTTTGAAATTTAACTTCTTTAGCGACGTATCTATTTGAAAACAGTGAGAAATCGAGGGGAAGTAGACCTGGCAAATAAAGGGGAAGTTAGTTTGTCTCCTAAATTACATGAAACTGACAAGAACAGAAGTTTATAGTGTGTTGCTATAAGTATGTGTAAATATTATTAATTAGTCTTCAAAGTTCAGTTCCAGATATATGTTATAATAGAAAACAGGATCACGGGTAATTGGAACAACATAGTTAAATCAATTTAAACACTCATTGATTTGCAACGTTTCGTTTTTATTATTAAGACTTTATCAAGCTCTCAATATGTTTTAACAATAGTTAAATTATGATAATACGTACAATCTGGCATTACCGTTAAATACAAAAACAATTAATTATAATTGTTTTTGTATTTAACGGTAATGCCAGACTGTACATATCTATATCATAATTTAACTATCGTTCAAACATATTGAGAGATTGATAAAGTCTTAATAATAAAGACGAAACGTTGCAAACCAATGAGTGTTTAAATTGATTTAAGGTAGTTGTCGTGGTTAAGGCACACCGTCAGAAAATTCTTAATTTTTGTATACTTATCAAGGACATGATAATACAATTACCCTGAAAATTTGAAGTCGATCGACCGTATATAATCCGAGATAAATTCAATTAAAAATTAGATAATTAATATTGATTGTATACGATGTCTGTAGTTCTGAACGAGTTTCTTATTTATAAAAAAAGAACTAACTATCAGAAACTTTCCAAAAACTGACAGTCTTTCAATACATTTGTTATGAGTTTAAAAAAAATAAGAAAAAATTTTTGACCGTCTAATTATTTATAAATAACGGTTTAAAGTTCAACAATTTATAGAAAAGTATACATGCATATGAATACTGTATGGGTTACGTTTCCACGGGTACAGTCTTGCATACAAATTATAGATCACTTAGAAAGAAGCTAGTATACTTTTGTGGCGCGTATAATCTATAACTTTTTGACAATATTGTACCACGACAACTACCTTAACTATATTATTCCAATTACCCGTGGTCCTGTTTTCTATTATTAATTAGTTTGAGATAACAAAAAATTAAACTTGGGAATAATATTAAAAACTAAAAACGTTAAACTTCTTATGTGAGCTTATGAGCGGACGAATTGAGATTAGTTTCTCTCGATGGACTAAAGTCTTACAATAGGTTTGCCGGACACCATATTCTGTTGATATTAAATACAAAGCTGGTCGATCTTACGTGAGCAATAGCTAATACATAAATCAGTTACGATTGTGAATTAGTGTGGAAACAAAAGTTTCCCGTATGGAAGATATAAATTACCAACTATGCGCAGACAAAATACTCTGTTTGAATATGGCTAGTGGCTAAATATTATACTGAAACACAATCAGTTCAATTTGTTGTTGTTGTTGATAATCGCGTAAGAACAACGCTAATCTCCGACCAGATTCCATAATTGTTGCGAGCTGTTGTGGAGGAGACAAGGAGATGCAGAGATTTTATTCAACGCTCTTCAAAAGTCACAACTTTAGAGGAAACGCAAACCTTCTTAGAGAAGATACAACCGACAATTACCTATATCTAAAAAATTATCACGATACGAAAAGAATGATTATATTCTGTTGCATTGGAAATTGTTGCGTCCATATTTTTTTTCAAACATACACAATTAAGTTAGCAAGAAAGTGGACAAATTGATGTAAATCGATAAACCAATTATTAATTTAGCGACGTTTCGGTCATTTATTTGATCTTCATCAGGCATCTATAAAGTACAGCACATGTTAAAATTAAGTACACAACCAAATATACAAATGTTTATAAACACAGCATATTTACCTTAATACACGGTATATAATAAACATCATATAAATAGCAACATGGATCTTATTTTTATTATATGATATATATTATATATATATCATATATATATATATCATATATATATATATCATATATTATATATATTATATGATATATTATATGATATATACCGTGTATTAAGGTAAATATGCTGTGTTTGTAAACATTTGTATATTTGGTTGTGGACTTAATTTTAACATGTGCTGTACTTTATGGATGCCTGATGAAGATCAAATAAATGACCGAAACGTCGCTAAATTAATAATTGGTTTATTGACTTACATCAATTTGTCCACTTTCCTGCTAACTTAATTGTGTATTATATTCTGTATTTGATATTTTTGGCAATTTTGAAAGAACTGCAATTTTAGAATTTGAATTTTGAAATGGACGTTAATCGCATTATTATTATGCTCTAGAATAAACAAAATTAGAATTTATTAATGAACAGCAGTGGCGTAGGCTACGGAGGGGTCCAGGTACTATGACTATTGATTGTCAAAATGATCGGACCCCCCCTCCCCTTCAGAATAAAAACCTATGTGCCACTGATGGAGAATAATTGGCTAATTGTATTGATGTCATTTTTTTCGATTATCAAGATATACCGTTTCTAGATCGTTGTATCTACTCCTTTTATTCCATAATTATTATAAACAACGTACAAATTAATACTTTGTCCATAGTAACTTCACCTACATAGCTATTTATGTACGAATTACATCGATTGAAACGCTTTGAGCAATTCAGAGCTCTTTCTTCCTCTATAAACTCAGCCATATCACTTATAATAACTAACTACAAAAACGTTATACAAAATTATATGTATAATTAATTTTTATTATATTCATTTTTAATGACGTTTTTATTATCATGACCTGACGCGGAAAAATATTGCGTTGAGGGTAAAGTTGGATAAAAAAAAATAAGACATCACATAGCAAAGGAGATAATAAAAATATATAGGCATATAAATTTGTATGGAACATCGGCGTGAAGTTAGCTCCGTTATAAAGAAAAATATGAAAATCGAAACAAAAGCGTGTGAAAGCCACAGGTGTATTTAAAACATAACCTCAAATTTAATCGTTTTCTTCACGACGACAAGTTAATTTAAACCACGTCATGTAGTTAAACCGTCATGTTGGCAGATACGAAATTCACTAGATATTATATTTAATACGACACGACATATCCCACGCAATGCGCGCGCAATAAGACAACTGAACTCTTGTTTTAATTATAAAACAAAACAATAGGGTTATTTTCATATAAACATAACAACGAAATAATACCCCGCCTGATATTGTTTGATAAATTGTCACGAAATTAGGTAATTTATTTTATCAATTTGTTTTAAAGTCCGCAACTATCAAAGTTGCCCGGGCGCAGTACCGATTTATTTATAATAACTCTGCGATAAAATTTTATTACAGAAAAGAACGGTTTTCAGTTAAGATCAATGTTTAATTGAAGTAATTTTTAATATTGATACTATAAAACGTTTCCATTGCAATGTTTTATTATAATAAATTGAAAATTTAGCTTATACTTTCATTAGTTAACAAATCAGAACCTGTAGGGTATTTTGGATAATTAGACGAGCTTTGGAATCGTCATATAAATAATCGCATCCCTACAATCTCGACTATTGTTAGTCCTAGATCTGATATAAAATCTTTCTGTACGTTTTCCAGGAATGTTCTTATATTATTAAATACTATTTTACCAGTAACTAAGATGTTTCTTGGAGATTTTGGAGCGTTTTTGGCACACTTGTGGCTCCTTTTATCAATTAAAAAAATAATAATAAATAAATAAAAAACCCGGGTCGCAGTGCCAAAACCCTGCCGACAATATAGTGTATTTGCTTGTATAGGGCCGTGTGGTTTTATACTGTTATTATGTGAAATTAAGTTTGTTTTTGGGCATAATAAAAAATGTAACCCCTTAATACACCCCTTAAAATAACATTTTTTTTCTTAATTGTAATATTATTATCAATCTAACGTCTACACCGAATTAAATACACCCTTCAATAAAATAAATGTCACTATCTGCAAATTAGTGTTTTCAAAAAATTTGTAAGTCCGGTCCTGTAAGGCCGATTTTATTAAAATTTTAGGGGCACTTTTTAATTGCTATTAAAGGGTTAAATTTCAATTTTGAAACGATTCTGAGATTTTTTTCGGTATTTTGGGGCCCAAAAACTTTTTTCAACCCCTAAAATTCACCCTTAATGTGATCCGATTGGGCCCATTTTAAATAGGCTTCGTGCGGTAATGGATTCCAACATGTGTGCCAAATTTCGTCAAAATTAATTAAGTCCTTCGAAAGTTATAGCCCGCACACATATATACCTATATATATAAATATATATATATATATATATATATATATATATATATATATATATATATATATATATATATATATATACATATATATATAAACATTTTTAAAAATGGTGCCAAAGTGTTTAGGAGGTTATGAAACGTCGAGAAATTTTGGTCCGACCCCTAGGTCCCGCCATCCGACCGACGCCAATAGTGTATGTTGCCATATGGCAAATACACTAATAAACAAATGACTCAATGCAAACTAAAAGCAAGCGTAGGAATTTTACTGCGCTTTTTAATGAATTACACCCGCATAGCTTTTACGAGAACTCTTCTTTCTACGAAAAATCTTGTTCAATCTTTGACATTAATGCTTCAAAATAAACTCGAAATATGTAACATTCTTCTCATATGATTTTTAGTCAAGTTTCTACGGTTTTTTTAATCTAAATCAACGATTTAAAATCAGATAAAAACCTAGCCTAAGTTTGAAAAAAAAGTATTGAGAAAGCTAAATTTGTCGATATCAAAAATGTTAATTTGCCTTCCCGCAATTAGAAATCACGTGATTTGCTGTAAAGAAATATGGACGAATATCATGTTTTTTTATTCAATTTTCAGGGCAAAAAAATATTTTTTTGAAATTTTTAAGCAGCAAGCCAAATGTTGTGACACTTAAAAAAAATTTAAATGTTTTAAGTTTGATTAAAATATAGAAAAGAACGACGTATTGTCAACTAAAAGTAAATGAGGCATACAGCTCTGCAATCCAATATAATATATACATTATACACTTATATGTTAATTTAAAATAGAATTAAATGACATTCCAAGAATTTAAATTAAACATTTTGTCGTCATTTTAAACTGCAAGGACGTGACAACATGTCACGCTCGAAATGAAATAACTATTTTGCTTTTCGTGTCTGTAAACGAGATTCAACTTTTAATTTACTTAATAAACTACTGTACCTATACAAAAAACAATCGTAATTCATTCGTTTTTATGCTATTTTGTTTTCAGACGTTGCGATTTTGTTTTAAGTTATTGTCAAATAAAATTATTATATGCATAGCAAGTAAAATATCCAAAGTATGCCTTGAGTGCCTATTATTATTTTCACTTAATTAATTAATTATTAAATTTAAAATTGAAATGAAGTTTATCATCGCATTTGAACATTGAACTCTAAAATCTGAGAAACATTGTACAATTCATTGAAACGTAAACTTTAAATGTAATAATGTGGTCACAAACATATTTTACAGCAATTTTAAATATTTCATAATTTTGTAAATATTTCGCTACTAATTCGAAGTTAAACTCGTTTGAGACAAAAACAACTTGAATATCAATTTTGAAAAGATAAAAATAAATGTTTCCTACCTTAAAACTCGTCAAAGCAACAGCGCGATTGAACACCCTGGCGCGGCATCAGAATTTGCATCACTTTCACTTCCATCTGAAATTAAAAAAAAAATGACATTAAAAATATGTTATTAATTCTAGAATACTTGAGTGGGGTAGCACCGATGTATGCAAATGCGTTGCCCTGTCTCAAGAATTTCCCATATAGATTAAAATGGATCATTCTGTATAAAGCATGGTTATACGATACATTCTCGACAACAAATATAAAAAAATAATTTTGAATATATTTTAACGTAAAATAACAAGAAAACTTTTTCTCGACAAGGCATATCACAGCACATATAATTTTAACCTTTAATACATAACAGAATTTTCAATTTGATTAAGGCCTTTTGTGAGTAGTACAGGATAAATTATAAAAATATTGAAAAACACACACACCAAATAATATTCTATTTACTAATTAACAACTGAAATAAAGAAACATCAACTACTCACTTATTTTGCTACCATAAAGTTCACATAGCTGTCACTTTATTATACAAAATTGAAAATAAATTTTTGTCACAGATATTTCGTTATTCAAATTTAAATATGTATCATGTTGTAGCTGAGCGCTAATTTAATAGAGTTATGATAAAAGTTTTCTTCAAAATGTATTTTGAAACACTAAATTTTGCATTTATTTTTCCAAAATTAGAGCATGAGTTCTGTCACGCATTCTTTTGTTCATTAGCTGCATTCACTTACGAGTAATTTAGTCACAGCGCTACGCTGATCCAGTCATGGCCTGCTACGCTGTTGTATAATATAGCTACAATACACATTTAATAGTAAGAGCAGATTTTAGCATTACGGCGGTATGGAAAGGTCACGTGGGGTCGTTCTTTTTTGTGAGTTATACCTGCAGTTGACCCGTTTAACAAACAGAATAATACGAAAAATTGACATGTTCGGTACAGAAATTCTACAATAGGTGTTATTTTACATGTAGTTTAATATTCAACTATTAAATAAAAATATGTTTTTTGAATTCGGAGGACCTCAAAACGAAAGAACATAAAAAATAATAAAATAATGTTGAAAAATTATTATTATTCAAAATAAATTTATAAAATGCAATTAATTATCTTTTAAGAGAACTTAGAAATTATTTTAGGCAATGTTAATAATTATTCTTAGCTTTTATAATTATAAAATCTTGTAAACATTTTCGTCCACCTTATTTAAACACTGCCGCTTCTGGACCTGTAACCAAAAAATATAAACAATTTTTAAAAATGACTTTATTTGAATTGAAATAGTTTATATTTATTTTACAAAAACATAAACAGTATAAAAATGTTATAAACGCATTATTTCGACAAAAAAAAAATGGAAATGTCAAGAAGTGTTGAGGAAGTATTCTTTTACATATTTTATGGTTTTTCAATATGTCATCCTGTTCGCAATTTGTAGAAAGATTTTCCATGCAACAACAGAAAAGGAAATGTAAGGCAAGAAAAAAAATCCTAGCGCATTTTTCACCGCGAATGCGTGATAGCAGAGAAATAAGATGCGGTATTTTATTGTGTTCTTCCATCAAAAATTCGCGCTATTCCTATACAAGACGAATCTCAGACAGCTGTGGAACTATAGTTAGTAACACAGATGCTTGGGAAATTTATATCACAACTATCTATATTAATATTTCGAAATACTACGTCCAAATATATTATGTAGGTACATTAATCTTTGTTAAATATTTAACATCTTTGCTTATCAAACTAAGCACGCGACCTTAAGACCAACAAAATATCGACAATTAAAATGTATAAACATAAAAGACTGTAGATTACAGATAATTGACGACTGATGTCCCACAGCATTGGAGAAATTTAATATCATACATAATATTATTTACAGTCGAATTGTTACAACTTACAAAATATATTTTAAGAGCGCATATTTTCGAAATATTTTTTATTAAGTGACTAAAACGAAAATAATTTGAATATTGGACAGTTGGAAACACTTGCAAAACCTACTATAAATTTAAAAGAATAAACTAAAAAAAGTAAAGACACCAACATACAATATGGTCTACAGAGACAATCATTCAATAAATTATTTGTTATCTTGCGGTGAAACTTTCATTTATTATCTTTCTATATAATAATTAATTAATTCTTTACTGCTACGTTTTCTGATTCATTTTATCTGCGAGTGTGTTTAATTTTGAAAAGCACTGATGATTTTCGTATAATCAAGGGGTGTCAAAATTAGTTTATTCTCATATTTTGGATTGTTCAAATTTAAAATGAAGATGAACTCTCTAGACACAGACATTTGAGTCGTTTTTTTCATTTTTATAAGATTGGAATCTACATTATATAAATCAATTTTTTTCAGAATTATACGGAAGCTTTTTCCACAATAAAAAAAAATCCAAAAATGACGAGACATTCAAACAGCCTGTGATTTGCTAACAGATCTATGCTGGGCTGCAGAAACCATTGTCAAACAAATTGATTTGACAATGATCTTAGATTGTGATAATATTAACAGTCTTTAGCCATGCAGGAGCAATCTAACATCGTTGTGAAACTCCCTACTGTACTCACACAAAAACAAATGACTATATTACGCCAAGTTTTGATCAATTAGTGTTGGGTAACTCAGATCTGAACCGGTTCAAAGAGCCGACTCCGACAGAAGATCCGTGAGAGCCGACTCACTTTTTTTGAGCCGACGGATCAACGGATCCGCATAACTCAGTGAAACACTTAACACACAGAAGCACATTTTACACTTACGTATCAGTTCTTGCTTTGATGCATCTGTCAGCTCAAATGACTCATGCATCACATGTTTGGCTATGCATTCTTGATTCTATACAGGTCGTGATATTATTGACTGAACTAGGTAACTTAGTGGCAGACTGCAGTAACATATTCAGAACTCGGCTCTTTTTGAACCGGTTCAGTGAGCCGGCTCATATACAGGATCCAGATGCAAAGATGCAGATCACTAAAAAGACCCGTTTTTCCCATCTCTATGATCAATATGCGTAGAAGAATGTTGTTTCGAAGTGGATAATTCTGCAGAAAACGATGTTAAATATTCGTAAACACTGCAGTTTATCGCTTCAGTCGGTCAAATATTTTTCGGGCAAGATCGATTTAAAAGTCTACAATGCTATAATAATAATAATAATAATAATAATATACACTTTATTCCATCCGTATTAGAAATACATAGAATATGTCCAGATTCTTATGTGTGATCACAATTTAAGGTCGTTGTCAAATCAAATTTTCTGGAAATGTCGCGCCTACCTATGTGTCAAATTTTGAACCTAACTTTGAACCAAATTCTTTAGAAAAATGGGGACTGTCCTTTGAAACGTACACCTTGTATAAAAAAGCAGCAACACGCGTATGCGACACAAGGCTGGCAAGTCCTCCAACTCCTTGCTCCAATACCGGTGCTTCTACTGCTGCTTGAAGCGATCGAAAAGAGAATGAGGGACGAGGAGTAGATCGGTCGGGGGTATAGCTTGGAGCCGGGGTGCGGTCTTGCACAAATGAGATGCTGATCAGAAACGGATCTATACGGAATACTAAACAACCACCCCCTTTTTGCCACCCCTTTCTTCTTCTTATACTTCCTCTACACACACATGTACAATCACCCATTTCTCTCGGCTTGCTGTTTCCACTGACGTACCAGAAGCCCTCTAAGTCAAAGTCGATTTTTTAACTTTCCATCAAACAGTGCTGCCCGGACTTCTTGCGACCCCTCTGTGATTTTCCTGGTAGCTTCTGACAGTTCAGTTCGAAAATTGTGAGCAGTGACTATTACTTAAAGTTTTATAATGCAAACCTGGACATAGCAATATTCCGAGAAACTTTTGTACAAAAAAAATTAATTCGAAAAAAAATATTGAGCAAGCCAAATTTGTCAGTATTTTTAACATAAGTTTGTAAAGAAAAAATTCCAAAATGTTAATTTGCCTTGAAAAATAAATGATATAATTTTATGGGGACGCTTATGACCTCTGTCTCCGAGCGTCTATAATTTACAGTATCTATCTATCTACATACTAATATTATAAAGAGGAAAGATTTGTATTTTTGTGTGTGTGTATGTTTGTAATGAATAAACTCAAAAACTACTGTGCCGATTTAAAAAATTTTTTCACCATTAGAAAGCTACATTCACCCTGAATAACATAGGCTATATTTATTGCTAGAAAATATTAGGGAACCCTTACTAAAACTTTAGTAACGTAACCAAAGGTGTAAAAAAAATGCCATAAAACATCTTTCGTCGCATGCGTTGCGAAAACTATTGATGATAGAACAAAAGTATGTTCTACAATATTAAAGAACATATCAATAACTACAAAAAACTTCGCGATACTATATGTCCAACTATTATCGTTATGTCACAATAACCACTTTTTACATTTTAATAATCTATATAGATAAAAGATGATGTATATGTAATCTATGGACTCCAAACGGGTAGACCATTTTTTATGAAATTTTCAGACAATCTTTAGATTAGCCCAGCGGGTGATCTTCTGAAGTTTGGTAGCGATCGGATCAACAGAATTTTTTTAATTTCTTTTTGGGAAATAAGATTTTTCTTCGATATTTGAACATTCACAAATAAAAGCGATTTAATTCGCGCAAATTCAATACACGTTGAGAATTTAATGATAATGATTCCCATATCCTATATATTACATTTACACCCGGGCGAAGCCGGACTTGACCGCTAGTCATTTACTAAAATTGTATCGTAGTTAAGGAACAACTTATATTAGACCTCCTGTCCGCAAAACAGAGGTCTTTACTTTTCAAATAGATGTTAAAACCAGTCTTTGCATTCGTTCAAACGATTACAGATAGATAGATTGTAGATTATAGACGCTCAACATCTGAGGTCATCAGCGTTTCGAACGATTACTTTACATATATAGATGATAGGATTTAGGATTGAGTGACGTCTAGAAAATTGCTCAATCAAAAGGGATGTCCAGTCTTAGGAGGTACCAGTTAATGAGATATGTCTTTTTGTGATGATATGCAAATAAGGCTCTTAAAAATTCTATATGTTTAGTAACCGCCACCACTGCGCCATACATGCATACGTATGGATATCGTTCCTGACAGCACGAAGCGAATCCAATTGGAATTGGGACTTTTTAAGGGTGACACACGCACACATACATACATACGTCCGTGCCCCAGCCCCCAACCACCCTCACATTCGTCAATAGCGGATATATCATTTGCCCGGCTCGTAACTATCCCACAGCAATTTTAAAACGAACTGTTAAAATTGAATCGATTTTTAATTTTTTTATCTTACTTGCGATTTTAATCGCAAAAACGTCGCTTGTCTTCGAAGAATTGATTGCGATGTCGCTTATTTTAGCCCGAACGTATATCACATTTTAATCGGTTCAGGAATTTTCGACAGATGGCGGTAAAACAAATAAAAATTCTATGCACACGAGTCATAAAATAACGTAAAAAACTGCAAATTAAACAAGTTCTGATACACTTTCATTACGTGTGTATTTGTAAATTTGTTTTGTTTTTATCTAAATAGTCGCTTCTTAGCTCTGTTTTCGATCGTTTATAACCTGCAATATCTATTTAAATCTATTTGGAAACTTCTATATTGAAAAGGACAGGTTGGCGTAACGTACTGGCCTTTGTATCCAACTATCGTGTGTTTGAATCCCAAATCCGCTCGTGGATGTTTTGTGATTTAACAGTGTTGGACCACTTTCACACAGTTTGTGCTGAGACCCAGCGGTAAGAAGCGAGGTAGGCAAAAGACATATTGTGGGTGTGACCTTCTTTAGTTCTGTCTCGCTCAAATCATCCGCACGTTTCAATTTTTGGCTGGTGCCAACTACGAGGCTAAAAGATACTATTGCAAGGGTGGCGCTGTCAATTGATTACTCTATTTTTGGAAATATTTTGAAGATTTAAAAAACTTTTCCGAAAAAGGAAGTGGCACTTTAGGTTTGTGATGGAACAATTTTGTGAAATAAGTACGAATAAGGTAGTAGTGTGACATTGAAAACGTGTGTTTTTTTGGCACAATTAGTGCCAACTTTTTTCTAGTAAATCGTACATAAATTACAAAAGTAGTCCATTAGAGACCTAGATTTGTTCTTTATCTTCCTTATAGAGAAAGAATTTTTGCAGAATATTGACGAATAAGTCTACAATCAGTTGACAGCCGAAGCTCTATTATTGGCTTTAAATTCAGAGCGTTCCGACAGCCTTAATATGATGTAATTAAAACCGCATGACCTGAGTTGTCGGACATCTATAGCTTACAATAAATAAACGTGTACTGAAATGTGCAAGGAAAAATTCGATTAAAGCAATTAATTACATTTTTGTAACAAAGTTTCGATCAAAAGAAATACGTATTATTTGAATCTTTTAATGCACTCAGAATAAATAAATAAAACGAATTAAATTGCTTTTAAAATCTATCGTTTTTCATAATTCAGTTTCAGGATAATTCAGTGACAAGTCGTCCATATGTGGTAGAGTAGAGCCTTAGGGGAGTTAAAGAGGAATGGGTGGTACAGATATATGTGTCTGTGTGAGTATAACTATATAGAAATCGACACAGCGAGCGCCGTAGCCAGGATAGACTATGTGTAGTCCTTTTAAATGAACAGGAAAGTGAACCGGGAAGTAAAGGAATAAAGAGAAGGAGAAAAAAAATCACTCACGAATTTGTATTTGCAACTGAACCTCCCCTTCGCCTAATATCGTCACGAATCGAGATATCCATTTGGTGGTACAGGTGATTCTGATGACGATTCTATTTTTTATTAGTGTATTTGCCATATGGCGACATACACTATTGGCGTCGGTCGGATGGCGGGACCTAGGGGTCGGACCAAAATTTCTCGACGTTTCATAACCTCCTAAACACTTTGCCACCATTTTTAAAAATGTTTATATATATATGTATATATATATTATATATATATATATATATATATATATATATATATATATATATATATATATATATATATATATATATATATATATATATATAGGTATATATGTGTGCGGGCTATAACTTTCGAAGAAGTTAATTTATTTTAACGAAATTTGACACACTTGTTGGAATCCATCACCGCACGAAGCCTATTTAAAATGGGCCCAATCGGGCCATTTTAAGGGTAGTTTTTAGGGGTTGAAAAATGTTTTTGGGGCCCAAAATACCAAAAAAATTCTCCGAATCGTTTCAAAATTGAAATTTAACCCTCCGGTAGTTATTAAAAAGTGTCCCTAAAATTTTAATAAAATCGGCCCGACAGGACCGGACTTACAAATTTTATGAAAACACTAGTTTGCAGATAGTCAATTATTTACTGAAAGTTGCATATAATTTGGTATAGAGGTTCGATTGATAATAATATTGCAATTAAGAAAAAAAATGTTATTTTAAGGGCTGTATTAAGGAGTAAAATTTTTTTTTACCCAAAAACCAACTTAAGTTCGCATAATAAAGCCACACTGCCTGTATCAGCAAATACACTATATTGTCGGCAGGGTTTTGGCACTGCGACCCGGGTTTTTTTTTTTTTTTTCATTAGCTAAAAAAAAGAAGAACAGAAAAGTTGAACATGTAGATTCCACACCTTAGTCTATAACTCTAACACCTCTTACTTCTAGAAGAATTTATATTGATATGAAATAATTATAATTTTTATTGAGGGAAAAAATTTGAAAAAAAAACCCTCTATTGTCAATGTGATTTTAATATAATTTATACTGGGTGTAGATTTTTATTTGGTTATCAGTTTTATTCTTTTATGTTACGATTCTATTAATCAAATGCTCGGGTATCAAGTTGTCTATGATAATTTGTATTTTACTTGACCTTATATTATTATAAATAAACATAATAATATGATGCAAAATGATCTCCATAAAAAATCACAGTAAAACCATAACCAATAGTTTTTTTCCACTTCAAAATTAAATTCTGCTTTGACTTTTATCAAACGTTATACATATGAGTAAATTGGTCTGACTATTGACATTCAAAAAAACCCGGGTCGCAGTGCCCAACCCTGCCGACAATATAGTGTATGTGCTAATACAGGCAGTGCGGTTTTATTAAGTGAACCTAAGTTTGTTTTTGGGAAAAATAAAAAATTGAACCCCTTAATACACCCCTTCAAACATTTTTGTTTTTAATTGCAATATTATTATTAATCGAACATCTACACCAAATTAAATACACCTTTCAGTAAATAAATCACTATCTGCAAATTAGTATTTTCAAAAAATGTGTAAGTCCGGTCCTGTTGGGCCGATTTTATTAAAATTTTAGGAGCACTTTTTAATTGCCACTGAAAGGTTAAATTTCAATTTTGAAACGATTCTGATAATTTTTTCGGTATTTTTGGGCCCAAAAACATTTTTCAACCCCTAAAAACTACCCTTAAAATAGCCCAATTAGGTCCATTTTAAATAAGCTTTATGCGGTGATGGATTCCAACTTGTGTGCCAAATTTCGTTAAAATAAAATAACTCCTTCGAAAGTTATAGCCCGCACACACACACACACACACATATATATATATATATATATATATATATATATATATATATATATATATATATATATATATATATATATATATACATATAATATATATATATAATATATATATATATAATATATATAAACATTTTCAAAAATGGTGGCAAGTTGTTTAGAATGATATGAAACGTCGAGAAATTTTGGTCCGACCCCTAGGTCCCGTCATCCGTGACCGATGCCAATAGTGTATGTTGCCATATTAAGGCAAATACACTAAAAACAGCGGCATCTATGGGTTTGAGATGTCAAAAATGGGCTATTATTTTTCTCTTTATCTAATGTAATATTAATTTTCTATACACCTGAAAATTGAAAAAAAAAATAAATCTGTTGATTATATTATATTATTGTTTCTTTGCTGCCAATTTTAAGTCAGAGATGTATGAATTATAACTTCTGTATTTGCTTTTATAAAGAAGTGTGACTGTATATGGAATCGAAAACTGTTACCACGAAATTGTTTTTACTCGGATAATGAATTTTAAAATTAAATATTTCCACTGCGACGGTTTTATTATATTTTTATCTCAAAAATATTCCAAAACATCGAAACACTGTATTTGATGTAAGCAAGACTTTTTTAAATCTAAAGTCTTCAAAGTTGCTGACCCATTATTTCAGTGTAGTCTTTCTCAACATATCGATATAACATAGTTAATGTATATAATAATTTACTATTTGTTTGGTCAACTGGAATCAAAATGAAATTATGAGAGTCAGTGTTGGTCAACATGGGAGATTGGGGTGGAGGTAAGATGCAACAGTTCCTTCACATACACGCACACACATTATAGTAAAGATACATACCGCTAGGAGTTGGGGACTTAACAAGAGATGGATGCTGGTAACACAGTTTCCTGCTGTACCTACGTATCCTGCGAGCATCGTACGAAATTAAAAACGTGCTTTCGTACGCTGAAGGTATTACAAATGTGTTTACAGAATAACCGCATTAGCAGATATTAGCAGATGGGGATACTCGATTATTTGCTTTTATCATTGAAGTAGATGATAATTTAGTGTTGTTCACGTTGCAAATTTATAGGTGTAAATTATTTTCTAATTTACAGACAAACTCTTGTTGACTTGCAACGAGACAGAAAATCTGTGTTGACAATAATTTTATATTATATTTAGGCAGAAACAGTCTGGATTTGCGTCAAGTTTTTAACCCTTTAAAAAAAGAGAGATGTTATAGGTTTGAACTTTTGTCTGTCCATCGGTTCAAAACGGATGATCAATGTATTTTTAATTTTTTGGCGAAAACTAATTTTTAATATGCATGTAAATAAATTAAATTAAATAAAACGAAACTACTTGCGTTTACTGTTCAAAATTTCGTTTTATTTAATAGTATATTACTGTTGGTAGAGTCAATATTATTAATGCATGAAAATAATTTATTGAAATAAGATTTTCCAAAAGTTTAAGAAATTATAAACCTCAAATATTTGAAAACACGTTCTTAATTTTATTTATAATCAATTCATTGAGCAATCAAAAATATCTAATATATAAAATTCTCGTGTCACGGTGTTTGTTCCCAAACTTCTCCGAAACGGCTGAACCGATTTTGATAAAATTTTGTGTGCTTATCGGGTAGGTCTGAGAATCGGCCAACATATCTTTTTCATACCCCTAAATGTTAAGGGTGGTCCACCCCAAAATTTTTTATTTTATTTTTTGGACAAAATTGTTTGTTTTTATTCTTTCATGATTCAGCATTGAAAAATACATTTAATTCTAAATTTTCACCCTTATACGACCAACCCCTGATTTTTAATCGCGATTTTTATATTATTCTGTTCCATCCACAGAATAATTGTAGTACGAAGCCGGCTTCCTTTCTCTCACTCACTATACAGATTTCGTCCATTTTTTTTTTTTGGTTTTATTTGTGTCTCGATCGTAGCAGTGACTGTTATACGTATCATTTTAATTTTTCAGTGCAAAACTCAAGTTAATTTTATTCTCATAGTGAATTTATCATTATTTCTCAGTGCTATTATTATTTATTTACATTTTATAAATAATTAATAAAGACAGTTTTCACTTCTAATTGATTAAGAAATCAGATATAAATTAACACGTATTGTGAGCTCCCGACAACAACTGTACCGGTATATATCATATAAATAATTATAAATTCGAGCGAACGAACGAAGTGAGTGAGTAAGTAATGAAACAAATAATTATAAATTCGAGCGAACGAACGGAGTGAGTGAGTGAGTAATGAAACAAATAATTATAAATTCGAGCGAACGAACGGAGTGAGTGAGTGAGTAATGAAACAAATAATTATAAATTCGAGCGAACGAACGGAGTTAGTGAGTGAGTAATGAAATAAATAATTATAAATTCGAACGAACGAACGGAGTGAGTGAGTGAGTAATGAAACAAATAATTATAAATTCGAGCGAACGAACGGAGTGAGTGAGTGAGTAATGAAACAAATAATTATAAATTCGAGCGAACGAACGGAGTGAGTAATGAAACAAATAATTATAAATTCGAGCGAACGAACGGAGTTAGTGAGTGAGTAATGAAATAAATAATTATAAATTCGAACGAACGAACGGAGTGAGTGAGTAAGTAATGAAACAAATAATTATAAATTCGAGCAAACGAACAGAGTGAGTGAGCGAGTATTGAAACAAATAATTATAAACTCGGGCGAACGAACGCAGTGAGTGAGTAATGAAAGAATCCTAACTATTAAAATCCTAATAAAAAATTGAACTTAATAAGGCGGAACAAAGTTCGCCGGGTCAGCTAGTGATATTATAAAATCCTCTGGACGACACTTAAAACGACTACTTGTAATCAAATGTTATAGTGGTTCAGTATATTATAAAGTTCCCAGATGACAAAAAGTGAATTGATCTCGCCCATCTGCCAACTTCATACTGTCGAATTTTCATTAGCTATGCGCGCCCAACTTCCATTGCCTGCTAAAATTTTACCCTCAAAGCGCCAAAAAAAGTATAACTTAAATAATTAATATCTAATAGGATATACGGTTTAAGTACTGAGTATTTTTTCGTTTGTATAAAATATTTAATTCATAAGTGCGCCAGGAACCACTGTAAAATAGCAAAAATGCTCAGCGATCCTCGACGAATTTATGAATTAAATATTTCAACCAAACGTCAGGTCAGATGCGGTAGAAATTTCAATTCTTATTTTTTTATTTTTATTTCAATTATTTCAAAAATTAATATGCGGTCCTCAAAAACTGCAGCATCTTTTGCATGTATGTAATGGCTGTTAAAAAATATGTCTTATAAATAATAAGATTATTAATAAAACAATGTTTCATAGCGAAATAAAATAAGATTTGCTAAACTAGAAAAAATCACTGCACACAAAAAAAAACAAGAGAAAAAAACCTTTGACCACAAAGCATGGTCAAACTATACGCAACATAATATGTGTATAATATATACCTACATATTTCATCTTAAAGCCCGGATAGTAATTTTCATTATTTCTAATTGTCTCAGAGAGTACGTGCTAACGTCTTCTTGCAGCGGTTCAACCGGATGTTCGTCTTGTAGCGTACGCTAATACGGGCAAGCTTCAGCATGGTCCACAATTCACATGTGCATCTATACTCTTACAGGGTAGTATATTACTATTAAGGGATGGTAGACCAAACAAATACACACACATATATATGTACAAGGGTTGGATAAATATCGTTTTATCAGCCAAAACTGAACTATGATCCGAGGAATCAATTTCTGAATCACTTAACCAGTGTTGGATCACTTTCACACAGTTTGTGCTGAGACCCAGCGGTAAGAGGTGAGGTAGGCAAAAGACATATTGTGGATGTGACCTTCTTTACCTCTGTCTCGCTCAAATCATCCGCACGTTTCAATTTTTGGCTGGTGCCACACTACGAGACTAAAAGATGCTATTGCAAGGGTGCCGCTGTCAACTGATAACTCTAATTTTTGGAAATATTTTAAAGATTTAAAAAACTTTTCCGAAAAAGAAAAAGTCACTTTAGGTTTGTGAAATAAGTATGAATAAGGTCGTAGTGTAACATTGAAAACGTGTGTTTTTTTGGCACAATTAATGCCAACTTTTTTCTAGTAAATTGTACATAAATTACAAAAGTAGTCCATTAGAGACCTAGATTTGTCCTTTATCTTCCTTACAAGAACTTTCGCAGAAAGTTGACGAATAAGTCTACAATTAGTTGACAGCCGAAGCTCTATTTCAGAGCGTTCCGACAGCCTTAAGATTAATTTTTAATACGAAAATACGAAAGTCTGACTTTATATTTTTGAAGTAAAACTTCTTTGGCACGGTTTTGCAAAATCGATTCATGAAATAAATTGTAACGAATCGTTGCAATATACGTGTAGTATAAAAATCGGTTGTAGGTAGCAGCGAGGTGACCGCCTCGAAATCTCACCGTTGTAGGTTCGATTTCGGTGATCGATGTCATAATTTTTGTTTTTTGTTTTTGTTTTTTTCATAATAATACCACTTTTACTTCTGTAGTGTGTATTGTAAAAATTTTGTATTCCTTGGGATTCTAGCAATATGTTAATAATAATAGTTTCAAAAATAATTTGCAAATACAAAAGGAAACAAAATTACAGGTAAAAATGGATCGTGAGTCAGTCTTTGGGAATATTTTGTTTACACAGAGAAAAATCTGATCTTAAAATATTATGACGGATATGGCGCTATTTATTCAAAAACCTATCCTTCTATAATATACATGCTGTGTTAAATTTCACAATAAAATTTACATAATGACCATTCTTCAAGCGTAGGATGGTTCAAAGATTTTTTTTAGAAAAAATATGAAACAGCTGTTAAGTAAAAAAATTTTATAAACATCGGAAATCGTATATCGATCACTTAATTAGGGTTAAAAAAACATATGGATACCGAGATACTGTTTAAATTAATTATATTTAATAAACAAAAGATTATATCCTTTCTTCGAAAGAAGCAATACATTGTTAAATAATCAGCAATAATTATTTTTATAAAATACATTATCTATAAAAAAATATAGATACAATATCTAAATTTATAAAAAAGGACAATGTGATTTTACATTTCGGTTGAAGTCACCTGGAAAAGATTTTTTATTACATTTTTTTGGTAATATCAACAACGGTCTAGTCTATCCTGAAATATTGTAGACTGTAGTAAATCATTTTGGTTTGAGGTTTTTGACAAATTACAAAGCGTCATAGCATCATTTTATATCATTCCCAAATTTAAAGATTTAATAAACAGTAAATTTTCTTAAACTGAATTTGGGTATGCTTTAAACGAAGGCAAGGTACCTTCTCTATTGGACCAGTGGAATGTGTCAAAAACTTTAAACCAAAAGGATTGATAAAACTCTACACTATTTCAGGATGGACTATAAAAGTATCTTTATCTTTGAATGTGGTGGTTATTACGCTTTGGAAACAAAAAGGGTAAAAGATTTTTCGATTCGAAATTTTGTAACGATTGTGCCTTCAAAACCACCGACGTAACTTTTGGGACATTCTGTACACAAAACAAAGAAAGGTTATAAAATATTGACTCGTTAATTGATTTGCACGAAAATTGTTGATAGATGTGCAAAACAAAAGAAAGTATAATAATTTTAAAAAGTATGTTATTCAGAGTGATTATTGTTAATGTGAAAAAATTAGTTTGAAGAATAGATAAAAATTGCCGTGGAATTTTGAAAGTCCGTAATTTTAATCTTGTAATAAATCTTAACTAATTATTTGCCTTAAGACATCATAATATATTAAATTCTGATCTCTGAAAATTTAACACTAATCTACATATTATAATAAGCACGTAGAAGAAAATTGTACTCGTTTTTTTAACAGTAATGGCCACAAGTGTTAAATTATCTCAGTAAAGTGCAAAGATTTTATCAAAATTTTAATGTTTTTTCAACAGTTTAGCTCTGGATGTTGAAAAGAAATTATATTGTTATCAGTCGTCTATTCAGATAACTGGCAAAATTAGCTGGAGTTTCAGATTATTTAAAATAATTATCGATTGTCGGGTCCAGACTGAATATCAAATTTTAATATAATTAAAATGAAAAAAATATAATAATAATAATAATATTTATTGTTACTCCAATTTTACATGTGACTATACACGTTGTTTGGTTACAAACGTCCAAAGAGAAGAAAACAGATTACATATTTAAATTTAATTACATTAAGTCATTTTTATATCGCACAGTTTCCACCAGAAATTTTTTAGGCCATTTTTGAAACCATTTATATTTTTTATTTCTTTTAAATGATGAGGCAATTTCTCATAAAGTTTATTTCCTTTATAGATAGGGCATTTTTCATAAAAAGATGTTCTATGTTTCATCGCCAATTTGTTGTGTCTTGTATTATAATTTTTTGTATTTATATTGTTTAAAGATAATAAGTTCGATGCAAAGAGAAAAGTTAAAAGTTCATAAATGTAAATTCCCCAAAAAGTTAATATTTTTTCTTTTGCGAATATTTCTTTGCAGCTTTCTCTTAGTTTGATGTTAAAAATTAATCTTAATATTCTTTTCTAAGCTATAAAAACTCTGGAGCTATTTTTGCTACTAGCCCAAAAAATAATACCGTATTTTACTGTAATAAAAGTGCGCATACATAGTTTCGGTGATGTTTGTTAAAAAATTAATGTGTGGGTATATAAAATGTATCTTTTCAGAGCAACAGACCGATACTGAAATGTATGCATGACTGGGTAAATATTTGTATACGAAGCGGGGAATACCCGCGTCCCACCGATATGTCTTCCTATAGCTACAGCACCATTAGTATATTAAAATCTCTGTGAAAGGCTTCAATCATAAAACTAATACACTAAAAATATTATGAATCCGAAGTACCCAAGGTTCAACGAGACAGAAGAACGTGGAAGTCGCGTTTTTCAAGATTTTTCTACTCAAGTAAATGTCTGGTTTTTCGACACAATTTTTTAAAATAATCATTATTATTGTCAAAATATTTTGCACGTCACTGGATGAGACAAATTGCTTTTAAAATCACCTAACCAATATTAAAACTCTTTCGCTTTACATTTTATCTACTTTGTGTTCATATAGTCCGCACTGAGAGAAATGATTTTTCTACATGCTAGCTCCACGTATGTATTTTGTACACATATTATGCACTTTGAGATCAGGGCCGTTTTATTAGTGTATTTGCCATATGGCAACATACACTATTGGCGTCGGTCGGATGGCGGGACCTAGGGGTCGGACCAAAATTTCTCGACGTTTCATAACCTCCTAAACACTTTGCCACCATTTTTAAAAATGTTTATATATATATGTATATATATATATATATATATTTATATATATATATATAGGTATATATGTGTGCGGGCTATAACTTTCGAAGAAGTTAATTTATTTTAACGAAATTTGGCACACATGTTGGAATCCATCACCGCACGAAGCCTATTTAAAATGGGCCCAATCGGGCCATTTTAAGGGTAGTTTTTAGGGGTTGAAAAATGTTTTTGGGGCCCAAAATACAGAAAAAATTCTCCGAATCGTTTCAAAATTGAAATTTAACCCTCTGGTAGTAATTAAAAAGTGTGCCTAAAATTTTAATAAAATCGGCCCGACAGGACCGGACTTACAAATTTTATGAAAACACTAGTTTACAAATAGTGAATTATGTACTGAAAGTTCTATATAATTTGGTATAGAGGTTCGATTTATAATAATATTGCAATTAAGAAAAAAAATGATATCTTAAGGGCTGTATTAAGGAGTAAATTTTTTTTTTTACCCAAAAACCAACTTAAGTTCGCATAATAAAGCCACACTACCTGTATCAGCAAATACACTATATTGTCGGCAGGGTTTTGGCACTGCGACCCGGGTTTTTATTTATTTACTAGCCGTTACCCGCGACTCTACACGAGATTGAGTTGAAACAAAACAGCGACAGCAGTAGTCGAGCCTTCGGTTCCACTTGGCAACATCTCGTGGCGAGTTACAACAAAGTGGATAGCAAAAAACCTCCATAAAAAATACAAAACAGATTTTTTTATTTTATATCAGTAGTCGGTAATTCGAATGTCGACATTTTTTCTTCAACTCCTAAATACTTTCTCAATTGCTGATAAAAAATAAAAATACTGTCTTCCGTTTTGATTTGGCTATTTTGTTCTTTTACGTAGTGAGGTTTTAGTTTTTTTCTTCCTTCATCAGTCAGAAGCATCGATAAGTTATTTAACCCTTCAATTCCCAGTGTCACTTGTAGGTGACAGAAGTTTAATATTTTTTTTCTACCACACGGAGATTTTATTATTTAATTCCACTGACCACTACCATTGTTGCAAAGTCAATAAGTAAAACTATTAATATTTTTTTTCTAACAACACTAGCCAAACGTCATCTGTCAAATATAATCAGATGTTTCGCGCGAAATTCGAGCAGTCTGTGTTTGTGTAATCTCTTGCGATAAAAAGTGAAATAAAATGCCTAAACCGTAACTATTGTTATTTTTTCTTATTGCGTGTAATAAATGAATAAATAAGCTATTGCACAAATTTTTTTATTGGTAAAAATAACTTTGAACACGTTTTTTACGACGTTGGAAATATGCCGTGTCACCTACGGGTGACACTGGGCATTATAATACCCGTTTACGCCGTAACAGAAGCTCTCAAAAGGAATAATTTTTCCCGTTTTTGCAACATTTTTCATTGATGCTCCGTTCCTACTGGTCGTAGCTTGATATTATGTAGCCTATAGCCTTCCTCGATAAATGGACTATCCAACAAAAAAATAATTTTTCAATTCAAACCAACATTTCCTGAGATTACCGCGCTCAAACAACCAAACAAAGAAACAAACTCTTCAGCTTTATGATAGAATAGATAAGTGTTTTATTTCTTTCAGTTTTTTTATTTTTTATTATAAAGAAACTGATATATCTAAATATAAATGAATATCATTATATTTATTCTAACCGTAACAATAAGAAACAATCTGCGTCTGCTTCAAAGTCTTAATTTCACAACGCCCAGTGTCACCTGCAGGTGACATCCCCATAAAGAAAATTGGGGTAGTTTATTTTTTATTTATATTTTTTCTTGTCATAACCAAATGTATATAAGGTATTTTATTTAAAAATAAACCAGAAATTTTTATTAACTTGGACATGGGAATTGAAGAGTTAAGAGTTTTTATTTAATACGGTTCTGTACGTGAAACGTACCATATTACTTATCCAATGCCGTAATACCTTATGAAGGTATTATCTAATGTACATTTTTGCTAGTCTATGAAAATGCACTTTCGTACAGATTTTGAATATTAACTTTGAAATGCATTGCACCACAAATAATAAAATGAAAGCTGAATGTTTGTACGTCTAAAAATTATATTAATATTTATAATAGCTAGAATAAAGCGCATATTATAAGGAACGTATTATGCATTTTTATTGTTAAATAAGTACGGTATCATCACGCTAATCAGACATCTCCCGTTCCGGGGAGACGCTAAATTTAAGAAGAAAAAAAGATGGCCAATTGCAATTATTTTTAAAAATATTTTTTCTGACTACATTCTATCGCAGTATTAAACTGGTTTTATTTTGCATTTCCTTAGAATCTGCTTTATATTTTTTAGTTTTCTTTATAAAAATGAAACTACTACAAAATATAACCAATATTTTTAAAAATAGTTTCCAACACCAATAGGGATGTTGACTATTTTTGGGAAAGTACCTAATATTGCCACAAACATTTATTATTTTTATTTAAATACAACTCAAACCTTAAAAATCATGTATTTTAAATCCAGTTTCAAATTTTGGTCCAAAACGCCAATACTAGTCGCGTGACGTCACCTGTTCATACTAAAGGAGGCTCAAAAGTTTACACGGGAGCTACCATTCTATAGATGCGTATTCTGTGCTCATAAAGTTTAGTAAACTGAGGTGATGAAAAGTTGTTTCGTAGTCGTTGCTTATATATATGTAATTTGACGTTTCCTATGAACAAATAATAATAAATTACACGCTAAATATTAATCAAACAATGAAGTTTTTTGACAGCGGCTGAACATATGACGTCATGCGCTCTTTTTGGTGTCTGTTGTCACGTGACTTGAGAGTGATTTTATTAGGTTTTATTTATTAAATATTAATTAAATTCCTTAAAAATAAGGAAAAATATAGTGTTTTTTAGTATTTCTATCATAGAATCTACTACTTTTCGTTAAAATTATGTTTTTATTTGAATACAGTCAACATCCCTATTACAAAAAGGTGTTCATAACTTTAAATTTCTATGTTCGAAGAATTAGAACAACTTCAGTCTAATGTTATGACAAAACAACAGCGAAAACAAAGGCGGTATGAAACAATTAAGAAAAAAAAACAATGGATGTACATGTTATAATAACAAAAAAAACAAAAGAGAGGAGTACGGGCACGCTTTGATCGTACGGTAATTGTATGCCGTGACAGTGTCGGGTGGCAGGGGGCGGGGGGGAGACGGTATAAAAGAGAACGCGGTGGAGGAGCACCGCCGCCCTAATCTCAAACTAATAATCTTAATGATGACCGGATAAATGTGTGTATACATAATTGCACGCTTATAATATTCCTTAAGTATGCTTACGGCCAAAAACTCATATCACCTTAGCATGTTTAAGACAATCGTCCAAACCGAATCATTAATGCGCTATGAAAAATTTAGTCAGGACCGGTGCAAGTTTAAAAAAACTTAAAAAATTAACCTCCTTAAAAACAAAATCACTGAAAACCAGAAAATACTAAAGTTGTCCGGTCGGCTTCAGTTTAAATAGGGAGGTACTATAACTTTTTATATGTTAATACAATACGTATTTATAATATACTAGCGGCCCAGTCCGGCTTCGCCCGGGTGTAAATGTAATATATAGGATATAAAAGATGAGAATCATTATCGTGAAATTCTCAACGTGTATTGAATTTGTACGAATTCAATCGCTTTTATTTGTGAATGTTCAAAAATCGAAGAAAAATCTTATTTCCCAAAAAGAAATTTAAAAAATTCTGTTGATCCGATCGCTATCAAACTTCAGAAGATCACCCGCTGGGCTAATCTAAAGATTGTCTGAAAATTTCATCAAAAATGGTCTACCCGTTTGGAGTCCATAGATTACATATACATCGTCTTTTATCTATATAGATTATTAAAATGTAAAAAGTGGTTATTGTGACATAACGATAATAGTTGGACATATAGTATCGCGAGGTTTTTTGTAGTTATTGATATGTTCTTTAATATTGTAGAACATACTTTTGTTCTATCATCAATAGTTTCCGCAGCGCATGCGACGAAAGATGTTTTATGGCGTTTTTTTACACCTTGGGTTACGTTACTAAAGTTTTAGTAAGGATCCCTAATATTTTCTAGCAATAAATATAGCCTATGTTACTCAGGGTGAATGTAGCTTTCTAATGGTGAAAGAATTTTTTAAATCGGCACAGTAGTTTTTGAGTTTAATCATTACAAACATACACACAAAAATACAAATCTTTCCTCTTTATAATATTAGTGTAGATTGACATAGACGCTGATAACCTCAGTTGTTGAGCGTCTATAATCTACAATCTATGAATAAAATGCCGCCGACCTCAACACATTATTATACGTATAGTTAGCACATTAATAATCGATTTCTTTCTTGATATTTGATTACTGAACTAAGAAAAAACTGCAAAATTTCTACTTCGAAAAACTCTTCTTTTTTGAAGTCAGAGTTTAGCGCACCAATGTTCCAACTCCGCACACCGACATGCGAGCGAAGCCGCGGGTGCTGGCTAGTATTATATTATTAAAACAAACTCATGCATCACCTTAAAATCAATCACGTTCAATACTGAAATTGTCTTACTTTAAACCTTACCATTGTGTGGTTTTGAACACAACTTTCCAAACAAACAATCCATGTGAAGTGAACAAGAAAACATGGCCACTATTTTAGTTGACTCGCCATAGTTACAAAGTTAAAGCTATAATTATAATCTCAGAGACTCTCTATAATACGCTCCCCGCTCGCCCCTATGCACTCGATGTTATAATTATTATTCCTTTACAATGATTTTACTTCTTGAAGCAGTTTTTGGTTTTTTTTAATATGATCGATTCACAATCGAACGTAAGTTTAAGAACGGAACGGACATATTTAACGTTATCAACTAATTACGATTTTTAACACTGAATATCAACATTAATCTTTTTGGTAAAAGTTCGAAAAAGCTTCAAACTGAAAGAGATACGCGTGTCTTTACATTACCTAGAATCCCTCTTTAAAAAAATCGAAAAGTTCAGTTTATTAGTGTATTTGCCATATGGCAACATACACTATTGGCGTCGGTCGGATGGCGGGACCTAGGGGTCGGACCAAAATTTCTCGACGTTTCATAACCTCCTAAACACTTTGGCACCATTTTTAAAAATGTTTATATATATATGTATATATATATATATATATATATTTATATATATATATATATATATATATATATATATATATATATATATATATATATATATATATATATATAGGTATATATGTGTACGGGCAATAACTTTCGAAGGAGTTAATTTATTTTAAAGAAATTTGGCACACATGTTGGAATTCATCACCGCACGAAGCCTATTTAAAATGGGCCCAATCGGGTCATTTTAAGGGTGGTTTTTAGGGGATGAAAAAAGTTTTTGGGCCCAAAAATACCTAAAAAATTCTCAGAATCGTTTCAAAATTGAAATTTAACCCTTTAATAGCAATTAAAAAGTGTTCCTAAAATTTCAATAAAATCGGCCCGACAGGACCGGATTTAAAAATTTTCTGAAAACACTAGTTTGCAGATAGTGAGTTATTTCCTGAAAGGTGTTTTTAATTTTGGTGTAGACGTTTGATCGACAATAATGAAGTAGTTAAAAAAAGTGTAATTTAAAGGGGTGTATTAAGGAGTTAATTTTTTTATTTTGCCCAATAATCACCTTAAGTTCACATAATAAAGCCACAAGGCCTGATGTATTAGCAAATACACTATATTGTCGGCAGGGTTTTGGCACTGCGACCCGGGTTTTTTTTTAATTGTCCATCTAACAAACAATAGTGCTTGTGAAAAGTTTTCTTGAGATTATTATATGTCTATTGTCTTTTCCGGTAAGTAGGTACCTACATGAACAGTTCGAAATAATAATAATAATAATAATAATAATAATGCGTTTAACGTCTGTTTCTCGACTTTATGTCATAACAGACGCCATTCGCACCATTACTATTTTCCATTTACCACACTTCTCGTTATTTTTCTACATTTTTAAAACTTCAACTTATGTAATAGCAATGGGCGAATGAAGGAATTATAGGAAATTAGGATAAGGTAGGCAATTTTTGAACTAGGAGTTTGATAGGTATTCGGCCATGGCCTCAAATAAGGAACCGTCTGGATATTTATCTGGAATTAATTGAAGGAAACCATGGAAAACCTCAATCAAGATGGCCGGTACAGGAATTACTGCGAGAGGCAGTAGGAAAAAGTCCCAGCCACATCTGCCCCCGCCGGGATTCGAACCCGGACCTCCCGAATGCGAGTCTAGTGCTGTCACCACAACTCTACTCAGCTCGGTAACAGTTCGAAATATAAAGATACGCAGAACATAATAACAATATCTCATTATAGTCTTTTCCACCAACCGATATAGTTATCACATTAACAGTGCGTCGTGGTCTGTTGAAGTTCAGATTAATTGTTCTGCTGTGTTGAGTTTCAAGCAACCAATCAGATGCTGATTTCGCAGTTCTATTGCTATATCGATTAATGGGATTCAATTTTGTGAAACTGGTTAGTCTCTAGTTCAATTTAACTAAAGTTATAGTGCAATAAGATGTTAAAGTTACGTTAATTTGTGACTCGTAAGTCAATCACATCACAAAAGCCTTTAAATCAGTGATGCCTCTCCTAAAAAGAGAAGAAGATTCTCTTAGAAAGAGAAAGCAGAGAATATACATAATTTCCTGCAATTATGGAGACGATGGACTCGTACTTATCTATAACATACAACCAGTGGTCCGTAACAAGTGGTCTTTCGACTGTAACACATTTATTTCTCAAGTTATTAAAATATTATTATCTGTGTATTGAATAATCACAAAAGAAACATCTGTCATGGAAGATAATATTTATTTTAATTGTGAAAAAGTTTCCCTAGAAGGACCAGTTACCAAAAATACATAAATGAATTTATAGTCTGTTCTTACATAGAAACTAAGCTAAATAATGCACGGTTAATATTTATTTTTGTATGTAAAACTTATGCTAATTTACTGGTTTATATCTGATTTTAAATCGTTTATTTAGATCAAATAAAGTGTAAAACTATGACTAAAACACATATGGGAAGAATCGTACGTTTTGCTAATATATTTTGAAGCAAAAAGGGGGTACATTGAATAGCTGGTAAACAGTAGGGATTGCAATGCTGGATCCAGCTATCCAGCTGGATCCAGCACATTTTTGGCCTATCTGGATCCAGCATCTGTCGCTAGATCCAGCGGTGCGGATCCGCAAACAGCTAAAAATAAGTAATTAACTGGGTCTGAGAAGGATTATGATAAGATATTGAAGAAAGAAATGGCACTTTAAGAAAGTGAGGGAGTAAGAGGTGAAAACCTAACTTTAATCTATGATTATTTGATGACTCTCAAACAAATCAGCGTAGAGGTAGAGAGAGCCTTTTCCGCAGCCGAGTATTTTGCAGTTCTTTAAGAAGTATGCTGGGAGATAACACCACCAATAACATTTCTTTTTTGAGATCTTACTTTAAAAAAAGTAAAAAAAAACTGTTACCTACATAATTGATTGGCTTTATTCTTTAAAAAACAAGTCAAGTCTTAAACTATATAATATAATTTATATTAAAGTTTTGTTTCTAATAAGAGTTAACTAAACATTTTATAAGCGAGAAACGACATTTTATTTCTAAAATTATTGAGACAGAAAATGAGACTACATAGTTTGTAAAATAGGTAAACGAATAACTATTTCAGATATCTAAAAAATCAATTTAGGTGATTTTAAGCTGTATTATGATAATTCATAATTATGCTCCGGATACTCCAAAGTATTACTTACTATTAGAGTACTTTATTAACGCCAAAAAACGAGTATTTGATGTAAATGTAGATAAATAGTTACTAAAGTTTCTAAAGTTAAAAAAAACTTGAAAAATCAATTAAGGTTGGATCCGCGCTGGATTTGCTTCAATCCAGTATAAATCCAGCTGGATTGCAATCCCTAGTAAACAGTAACCTTAATATATTTCTTCAGCTATAGGGGACGAAAATGAGTGCAAAATAATCATTCTATTAATGATAGAAGAAACTGTTCAAGTCAATTGTAGATTAAATAATTGGTTGTAGAATTCCGCGGGTGATTTGTGTGTTGGAGGTGTACAGAGGAGATGGTGCAAACGCACTCGACGTGTCAAAGACACTTTATGGTGTGTCGAAGAACCTCTGACGTTGCGAGTAGCCAGCGGTGAGCCGTTGAACATGGCGGTGTGGTGGTGGTGGTATCCGAGGAGTTCCATCCTCACGACCATGGTCAATTATGCCACATCAATGTTCATAATGTGTGCTTTTGTTTGTATGGAAATGTTATCTTATATAGCAAGGGACAGTTGTCACAAAACGTATTCATCGACACTACCAAGTACCAACGACACTCAAAAGTATTGCGAATGGAAGATGGACACTGCCAAACTTTACCGCCAGGGGCGCCAGCTATATATGACCTCAGTATGTTATTAGTTCATAGCAGTGTGTGTAAGAGAAGCTTATTTCAAATAATAGATGATTGACAATGCAGATATTTAAGGGGGTATTCTTATGTGACCACTTCGAAAAATCGATTTTTTTTTCATATTTCAATAGTAAAACCTATCGAAAATATGCTGTGAAAAATAGAGACCGAAATTCCTAGTTTTAAATAAATAGTGGCCGACGCGCCGTAAGCGACTTGTTGGCTCTTGAAACTTTAAACGCATTTTTCTGGAAACATTATTTTCTAAAACTGTCATGGTCCTAAAAAAAAAGTATTCAACCGATTGCTTTGAAATTTATATATGTTCTTCTACTCATTAATGGTTATCGTCCGTACTAAAATTGCTTATTTTCGAAAATATTTTCTTATTTTTTTTAAATGATTTTTAACAAAAAAATTAACAAAAAACACAAACTTTTTTTCTACAGTCCTCCATTTTTTTTTTTTTAATGAAATTGATTAATTTTAGTAGGGACGATAGCGACATCCCTACTGAACAATGATCCATTCGATTTTTTTATTTCAGACAACATGAACAGCCGCTATTACCATGACCAGTGACCTGCTTTTTTTTAGTGTCTAATTTAATTAAAAAAAATATATATATAAAAAATGTAAAATAAGAGAAAAAAATTTTTTTTTATACAGTTTAAGATACAAACGAAAACATATAAAAAAATTAAAATGATTTAAAGTTATTGTCGTCTAAAAAAAAATTCCCTAAAAAGAGGTAAAATTTATGCGTTCACATAAGAATACCCCCTTAAATTATAGACGTTTTATAGTTCCCAATAATCCGGAAGTGAAAAATATATGGTTGTATGCTATCAGAAGGGAAAACGTGTTTACTGTAAATACTGTTTTCAGATTTTTTAAGCAGATATTTGCTCTATACAATGCAGTCTTGAATGCATCGAAAAATAGATAGTCATTTCAACAGCTATAACAATTGGACAAGGATAGAGGATCTATGCTTATCCAAGAATGTAGCTAATATTATATCTACAGTAATGAAGAATTTGACGTCGGCCTGAGACAATTCTCTAATTATAAAAATTAAAACTATTAATATTTAAGATTTTCTAACGCTCAAGAATGTACATTTTTCTCTTTGAAATTCGATGACATAACAATAGCCCAATCTTCCCCTATCTATATTACAATCGAGATCTTAGCCTGTTGTATAAATGCATTCGTGGGTGTATAATAGCTTCAAGCATAACGACTGACATCTTCACACTTTCTCTCACCCATGCACACGCAGTATCGTCGTTCTGTTTCACAGTGACGTTTGTCGATTCTTAATGGAATGCCATATAGCACTCGATATTATAATAGAGGAATATTAGCATATACTTTGATATAAACGACCAAATGATTTAAGGATACGATTAAATGTGATTCATGCTGAAAGATTCATTTGAGTTGGCATACTAAGTGACCATATTATTTAATAATTATTTTGATAAATCAAAAGATCAAATAATATATTCTAAAATGACGCGAGATCTTTCCTTTATTATAATTAAGAGGAAATTGTACTCAGGGCCGAAAAAAGAATGCGAAATAAATTCCAAATAATAAAAACCCGGGTCGCAGTGCCAAAACCCTGCCGACAATATAGTGTATTTGCTTGTGTAGGGCCGTGTGGTTTTATACTTTTATTATGTGAAATTAAGTTTGTTTTTGGGCAAAATAAAAAATTTAACCCCTAATACACCCCCTAAAATAACATTTTTTTCTTAATTGTAATATTATTATCAATCTAACGTCTACACCGAATTAAATACACCCTTCAATAAATAAGTCACTATCTGCAAACTAGTGTTTTCATAAAATTTGTAAATCCGGTCCTGTCGGGCCGATTTTATTAAAATTGTGGGGACACTTTTTAATCACTACCAGAGGGTTAAATTTCAATTTTGAAACGTTTCGGAGAATTTTTTCGGTATTTTGGGGCCCAAAAACATTTTTCAACCCCTAAAAACTACCCTTAAAATAGCCCGATTAGGCCCATTTTAAATAGGCTTCTTGCGGTGATGGGTTTCAACACGTGGCCCAAATTTCGTTGAAATCAATTAACTCTTTCGAAAGTTATCGCGCGTACACATATATATATATATACATATATATATAAACATTTTTAAAAATGGTGCCAAAGTATTTAGGAGGTTCTGAAACGTCGAGAAATTTTGGTCCGACCCCTAGGTCCCGCCATCCGACCGATGCCAATAGTGTATGTTGCCATACGGCAAATACACTAATAAAAATACTGCAATTATGAAATATGTAGTTTACTTTGACATGTTACCGGGTGAATTTTTTTTGTTCTCAATTTTCAAGTCCCCAAAAAATAGACAAAAAATATTTTTGTCATTCTAACAGCATGCACAGGCGTTTGCAGAATTCTTTTGAAGTAGTGACACCTGACGGTTTGTACGTTTTCCTCTTAAGAAATCACGACGAGATCTCTTTCATTCGAGTGCTACGAGTCCACAACAATTAACCTTATGGGTCACGTCTCAGTGTAAATTGTAATGTATTATCATAAGGCAATACATACACAACCTAAGTAAAGTCTTTCTGTCTCATGGTGTTTTAAATATATACATTACTGGCCAAAAACTCGTAAATTGAGAACCAAAGATTTTCTGATTAAAGATATCTGGGTTCTATATTTAAAACAGCAGCCTGTGATTGGCCCGCTCTGTAAACAAAGGACAGCAGCGTTATAAGTTTTGAGTTTGTTCACAGAAATTATAGTTGTGTTTTGAATCATTTACCGGCAATATGGAACTTTTAGGATACTGCTGTGTATTTGTTGGTCAAAGCGAACTGTTCGGGCTGTTAGAATGTGGATCTTAGTAGTTCTAGACTTAGAAGCAGTTCATGGTATTGTTAGAACCAAGTTAAAATAGTCCGATGAGTCCAAGAAATTGATCAATAGCCACGCAGTTATAATGTATAATAAAAAAATTATTTTTGAGTGGTTGCCATCTATTTTATTTAATGACAATTTTAATCATTGGCATAAGCAATTTTAACTAAAATATTTTATTACAAACAACCATCTTAACTTTTATATATATTAATAATAATAATAATAATAATAATGCGTTTAACGTCCGTTTCTCGACTTTATGTCATAACAGACGCCATTCGCACCATTACTATTTTTCATTTTACCACTTCCCGTTTTTTTCTACATTTCTTAAACTTCAACTTATATAATAGCAATGGGCGAATGAAGGAATTACAGGAAATTAGGATAAGGTAGGTAATTTTTGAACTTGGAGTTTGATAGGTAATCGGCCATGGCCTCAAATAAGGAACCACCTCGATATTTATCTGGAATTAATTGAGGGAAACCATGGAAAAACTCAATCAAGATGGCCGGTACAGGAATTACCGTTTCTCGGCGAAAGGCAGTAGGAAAAAGTCCCAGCCACATCTGCCCCCGCCGGGAATCGAACCCGGACCTCCCGAATGCGAGTCTAGTGCTGTACCACTACTCTACCCAGCTCGGTTAACTTTTATATATATTGTGAAACCAATCACCATGTTTTCAATCTTTCGACGAAGTACTGATACGAATTGACAGCATTCGAACTCTGAAGATGGTGTAAAGCACACCGAAACGTTAGTAAGAATGCAATTTTAATTTCAGTATTGTGTTTTATTGATCCTGTGCCACGGATTTTATCCAAACTTATCCAACTATAATGTATAATGCTGACATACGTTTTACCAGTTCAAAACCTACAAAAAAAAACATCTTATTATCTTAACCAGATCAAAGCCAGATAAAAACGCCCATGCCAATTAATCAGTTTGGATACGATTTGATGGAGTATTCAGTTTAAGTAAAATCAGTTCAGCTGTTATTGAGTGATATACGGAAAACCTGCTCCTACATCATTCTAAAATCTCGAAAGAAATCGAGGAATATTTTGACATTTTTGTTTATTTAGAGAAAGTAAATGTGAATTGAACCAACCGTTGTCCAAGCAAATAAAGAATCGTCATTTCAATTTGAACGGTAGTGTACACGGTATTGTGGCACAGGTATTTTTATAGATTGGTTAAGGTAGAGTATTGTTCGGTTTCGGATATTTCACGCACTGTAATGAATATTCCATATCAGAACGCGCGGTTATTGTCTCTAAGAATGTGCCTAATTATGTCGGTATGTCTGCCTGTCCGTTCTTACAACCATCGACATAGAGTAGTGGACAGTGCACGCCACATTAAAAGTGGTCGACAAAAGAGAGATGGAACATGTGACGGCCAGTTTATATCTTTTGCCGCTATAATATAGAAACTGACCGTCACATATTTTATTTTTGGTGGCCACTTTTAATATATTGTTAACATTATTTAAATTAAAAAAATTTAATACTTACATCATTACATTGTCATCGGAACTACACAGGTGGGCCAAATTTCAATTCGATTGGATAACGGGAAGTAGTTGAAAAATCGACAGACAGAAAACTGAGCTAATAAAAACGTGGTAAAATACGGAGAACGCTGTCCAGTTTTTTATATGTCTATGTTCTGAGGTGAAGAAAACTATAATTATTATCATAGCGAAACGATAATGATTATTTAGATGAATGCTGATCGAAAAATTAAGGCGAAGTCTTGTGAATTCAATTATAAAATTGACATTTAAATACATCTACATCGTCAGAAAGAAAGTTGGAATTGTGAAATTATGAACATAAATGTTGGGTTTCTGAATCAACTTTAAATCTAGATTTAAAACTGAGCCGCCCGCTATTATTAACAATTTTCAACAGTATTGATTTTTTTTAAACTTATGAAGAAAAAAATATTAAACTACAAACAAAACTAGGTTCCAATCCAATTCTTTAGTGTCCTGTAATTTTGAACAGCTTATTAAAGAAAATTTTTGTGAAACGTATGTAAATATCAAAATGCAGTACTGAGGATATTGTTTCAAAAATTAAATTTTTGCACGACCCCGTATAAAATAGCTGCTTTTCATGCCTGTATAGCGGTATTAAAATGACTCTTTTTTACACTAATGCGTAAATTAAAACTAATTTAATGCGATTTTACCAATCAAATACTAATATTTCTGTCAGTTAGCATTTGAATCCACATGAGCAATAGAGACAAGCACAGTAGACATATCTGGTATGATATGACTGTCAAATTCGCCAGTTGCTCGCTTTAACATAATGTCATTACTTCGTATAATACCACCGTATACGAACGAGATACACAAACTACTACTAATAATAATAATAATAATAGTAATAATAATAATGCGTTTAACGTCCGTTTCTCGACTTTATGTCATACCAGACGCCATTCGTACCATTACTATTTTTTCATCTACCACTTCCCGTTATTTTCTACATTTTTTACAACTTCAACTTATGCAATAGCAATGGGCGAATGAAGGAATTATAGGAAATTAGGATAAGGTAGGTAATTTTTGAGTTAGGAGTTCGATGGGTAATCGGCCATGGCCTCAAATAAGGAACCATCTCGATATTTATCTGGAATTAATTGAGGGACACCATGTAAAACCTCAATCAAGATGGCCGGTACAGGAATTACTGCGAGAGGCAGTAGGAAAAAGTCCCAGCCACATCTGCCCCCGCCGGGATTCGAACCCGGTACCTCCCGAATGCGAGTCTAGTGCTGTCACCACTACTCTACCCAGCTCGGTTACACAAACTACTATTTGATATTTAATTAAAATTACAAAAGAAATGTAAATTTTAGGAAAACTATGTATTTTGTGACAGGGCTTCTCCTCGGCTTGTGAGTTGTGACTACAATTCGAGGTCCTGGTCTCCTCCTCCCTCTGTCGCCGTCTCTGAACATAATAGCCATTAATTGCAATTATCAGTGTTAATTCAGCAACTTTTTAGCCGGTCTCTGAGACAATAGTCAACCGGGAACCCATCTATATAATTATCGACACTGAGTTGAAAGTTTTGGCGGTCAGACAATGTGGTCAAAAAGACGCCATACGAATTGCCATAATTACACCCGACTTTAAGTTTAATTATGCCTTCAATTAACCATCATGCAGGTAAAAATAACATACGCTTAGTGGTTACAAGCTACCTTTAGATTCTGTGCGGTATTGAACTATTTAAAATTCAATTTTAATTTGTTTACATATTTCAAACCTGACAAAGGCAAAGTGTCGTACAAAAAAAGCGTTGTAAAATTTTGTTCTGAACTGTAAATAATAATAATAATAATATAATAATAATAATGCGTTTAACGTCCGTTTCTCGACTTTATGTCATAACAGACGCCATTCGCACCATTACTATTTTCCATTTACCACCTCCCGTTATTTTCTACATTTTTTAAAACTTCTACTTATATAATAGCAATGGGCGAATGAAGGAATTATAAGAAATTAGGATAAGGTAGATAATTTTTGAACTAAGAGTTTGATGGTAATCGGCCATGGCGTCAAATAAGGAACCATCTCGATATTTATCTGGAATTAATTGAGGGAAACCATGGAAAACCTCAATCAAGATGGCCGATACAGGAATTACCGTTTCTCGGCGAGAGGCAGTAGGAAAAAGTCCCAGCCACATCTGCCCCTGCCGGGAATCGAACCCGTACCTCCCGAATGCGAGTCTAGTGCTGTACCACTACTCTACCCAGCTCGGTTCTGAAGTGTAAATAAATAAAACGTTACGTTTTATTGAAAATGATCGAAATCTGCAGCCCTTTAGCCAGAACTGGATTTACATAAGGGTACTTGGGGCTCCCATAACCTATTGCCAAATTCAATTTCTGAAAAAAAAAATAATAAAAAATATGTATGTATCGATATTCTTAATGAATTTTCAAAAAAATTTGCAATCAATTTTTCACTTTAACAAATTGCGCAATTTATCCAATTTTAATCTCCTTACATACAGTCTTTGTGCCTATGCACTACCTTCAGCTATGAACTTCCTCTGTAAGTCGAACAATTCGACATCAAATCTTTAGTCTCATATTGAAAACGAAACAGTTATTTTATAAACAAATTTTTGTTGTAAAACACATGTATAACTGAACCTAAATTCATTTGTTTCATTCTTCGGTTGTTTCTTGTTATTCTGACTCTCTTAACGTTCATTTTCCCCACGCATGCGCGTTTAAATGCTATTCCTGTGTACACATTTATACTAGGTAAAAAGTATAGCATGGCTTCATCTGCCGATTGCAATGAATAAAACATCAGAGTTCGTATAGGAAAATATTGAAAATTGAAAAGCTCTTTCTCCCACACGTCACGCTTGTACTGTGCGCTAAATATACCGTGGCACGGGAATTTTCACTCAATAGGAATTTTCATGTCAAAATTTTTTAAACGCCGATATTCATTATGAATAAATGCATCTAACTTTTACAGAAGTGAATAACAACACTTGGAGAATTTCTATAATTAAATTAGTTCTTCAAGTTTATATATATATATATACTAGCTGACCCGGCGAACTTTGTTCCGCCTTATTAAGTTCAATTTTATATTAGGATTTTAATAGTTAGGATTCTTTCATTACTCACTCACTCCGTTCGTTCGCCCGAGTTTATAATTATTTGTTTCAATACTCGCTCACTCACTCTGTTCGTTCGCTCGAATTTATAATTATTTGTTTCATTACTCACTCACTAACTCCGTTCGTTCGCTCGAATTTATAATTATTTGTTTCATTACTCACTCCGTTCGTTCGCTCGAATTTATAATTATTGTTTCATTACTTACTCACTCACTTCATTCGTTCGCTCGAATTTATAATTATTTGTATGATATATACCGGTAAAGTTGTTGTCGGGAGCTCACAACACTTGTTGATTTATATATGATTTCTTAATCAATTAGAAGTGAAAACTGTCTGTATTAATTATTTATAAAATGTAAATAAATAATAATAGCACTGAGAAATAATGATAAATTCACTATGAGAATAAAATTAACTTGAGAGTTGCACTGAAAAATTAAAATGATACGTATAACAGTCACTGCTACGATCGAGACACAAATAAAACAAAAAAAAAATGGACGAAAACTGTATAGTGAGTGAGAGAAAGGAAGCCGGCTTCGTTCTCACCCTTACTCCATGATGTTTGCTGGTTAAAAAGTGACAACGGGAGACACCTGGCGCAGATAACTGATTGGTTGATAGTATACATGAGGCGTTGAGAATTATAGTGGCCTAACCCACAAAATTTCAATATTATCTTATGTCTATAAAGTAATCGGTTATTATCGAAAGTTTCGGTAGAAGAACGACCTAACCGCAGTTTAAGAGCCGTTTCGTAGATTAAACTGCGGTTAGGTCGTTCTTCTACCGAAACTTTCGATAATAACCGATTACTTTATGGACATAAGATAATATTGAAATTTTGTGGGTTAGGCCACTATAATTCTCAACGCCTCACATGAAAATTATAGTATACTACAAGTATTATATTCGATTGCCATCTTGTGGATCTAGTGAGTGAGAGAAAGGAAGCCGGCTTCGTTCTCACCCCTACTCCATAATGTTTGCTGGTTGAAAAGTGACAACGGGAGACACCTGGCGCGGATAACTGATTGGTTGATAGAACTATACATGAAAATTATAGTATACTACCATGGTTATATTCGATTGCCATCTTGTGGATCTGTGGATGGAACAGAATAATATAAAAATCGCGATTAAAAATCAGGGGTTGATCGTATAAGGGTGAAAATTTAGAATTAAATGTATTTTTCAATGCTGAATCATGAAAGAATAAAAACAAATAATTTTGTCCAAAAAATAAAAAAAAAAATTTTGGGGTGGACCACCCTTAACATTTAGGGGTATGAAAAAGAGATGTTGGCCGATTCTCAGACCTACCCGATAAGCACACAAAATTTTATCAAAATCGGTTCAGCCGTTTCGGAGGAGTTTAGGAACAAACACCGTGACACGAGAATTTTATATATTAGATATTAATATTAGACAAGCTTCTATTGAAATGTACTAAAAAGGAAAAGATAGTTTTTAATAATTTAGATTTGTGATTATAGCAGACGTGGGTTATGACCAATAAACTATCATAGAGTTTACAACCCACGCTTTTATAATTTTGAATCTATTAAAAAATATTTTTTTCCTTTTTAAGCACAGTTACAACTATTTCAATGTTAACTATTACTACAAAGCTTGTCCCTGAACACTTTTTTTTTTCTAACAATTTATTTAATATGCCAAGCTCTAAACTCAGCACATTTGGAACGCGAGTTTAGCTATATCGGAAATTGCAGAGTCCGAACTAATTTTAGAACGTTTTGAGCCAATCGATAGATTGATGGGGTGAAATATCCAAGAGTACGTTCATTCCGCTAGGGACTCCCACACTCTGTTAGGTGGAATTCTGTTCCACCCTAAATACACCCCTTTCATCTCCTTAGCCCGATACTGTATTCCATCTCAGTTTATTCCATATACGTTCAGCTTTATTGTAAAATACGGTGATATGTGTACTTAAACTATTTACATACAACTCATATAGCTCTGAGCTTGTGGAGTTTTAAAAAATATGGACTAGTTTTCGCACCAGAAGAGTGACCTCTTGTTCTCATCATTAATAATAATGGAAAGTTCATCTTTGATTCATTCCAGAGCCCTCGCTACTGTGAGAGTTAATGTCTAGCTATAGCTAAAAATCATTGGCTCTCGCATGTAGTGAATTTGAGTGTTGTAAATCGCTATATTATGAAGGATTAAACTATTTACATACAACTCATATAGCTCAGAGCTTGTGGAGTTTTAAAAAATATGGACTAGTTTTCGCACCAGAAGAGTGACCTCTTGTTCTCATCATTAATAATAATGGAAAGTTCATCTTTGATTCATTCAAGAGCCCTCGCTACTGTGAGAGTTAATGTCTAGCTATAGCTAAAAATCATTGGCTCTCGCATGTAGTGAATTTGAGTGTTGTAAATCGCTATATTATGAAGGATTAAAATGTTGAATTGTGTGCACCGTAGAGTAATTGATTAACTCATTCCGCCGCGAATATAAATTTGTAGAAAGTAACTCAGAAAGTGATGGCGATATTCCGAGTGAAAATGGATCTACCGAAGGCGAAACAAAAAGTAACGGTTGTTTTTGTTTTTGCAAGCCAATTTCTGGTATGTTTTTTAAAGATAAAAGAAATTTTTTGACATGACAATTGACAACAAAAGTGCACCTGTTTTTATGAATTTTATTTATAATTCAATAAATATATATATATATTACGATTGTATTGTATATTTGGCGTAATAGATCGAATCCCGACGGTGACGTATTGGAATAATAATTTTTTCTAATATAGTGCTACAACAATGAATGCTTCTTAACAATTATAGCAGACGGAAGCTATTATACTAAATTAATAATAATGTTGGATAATATATTATTTTAACAATAACTTTAGACTATATAATTTTCGTTTGAAAAGCAATCAAAGGTTCCTTTCTTGAAAAAATAAATAGAATATTAAGCAATTATGAAAAGTATACAATTATTACAGAAGAAAACAACTTTATAGCTATATCTCTTCTACAATAAGGCTCTTGATATTTACATCCAAAGAAAGCCAAATTTGCCAGTATCTTTAACGTAGAAAAAACTTCAAAATATTAATTTGTCTTCCCGTGACGTGATGTAAAAAACTATTGATGAATATCACGTTTTTAGGGTTCCGTACCTCAAAAGAAAAAAACGGAACCCTTATAGGATCACTCGTGTGTCTGTCCGTCCCACTGTCAAAGCCAATTTGCGCCGAACTACTGGACCGATTGAGTTGAAATTTGGTACATATATGTAAGTCGGTGACCGTAAGACGGACATGTAATGTAAATAAATAAATTTTGAACATGGGGGTCATTTTTGGGGGATAAATTAGAAAATTAAAAAAAAAAGTTTGGCAAACTACCGTCTGACATATCAAATGAAAGGGTCTCAAATGTATTTTTTTTATAATTTTAAAATAAATAGTTTTAAAGTTATTTAAGAAACTAGAAGAACAATTGACCATCCCCCCCCCCTTATCTTCGAAACTATTGGGCCTAAAATTATATAAAAAATAGGGAATATTGGGTCTCACCCATAGTTTAGAGGAAAATTGAAACGAAAATCTTAAAGTACTCACGGAAAACGTAATAGTACGGAACCCTCTTCTCGCGAGTTTGACTCGCACTTGACCGGTTTGTTTTATTCAATTTTTGGCGCAAAAAAACATGTCTTTAGAAATTTCTAAGCAGCAAGCCAAATTTTGTGAAAATTAATCGCAGCTATAATAAAACCAGTAATAAAATGATTTTTGCGAACACAGTTCGAAATTTCTCGTGAACTGAGGAATCAGTCTCCTTAAAGCATAATTGAAGAATTTTTCCATCTGTCACAAGTTTCACTGTATGCGATTTTCCGCCGTGAAAATAATAAAGAGACGGTAGAAGCCATTAAAACCGTCAACATTTGCTACTTGCTACAGCCGGATACTAATAACCGTATAACTCTAAATATAATTTCCGCACATAGGAAACTCACATTTATTTGAGAAAGTACATTTTGAAAAGTCACTTACAATAAAATAAAATAATAAAAATTTCCCTCAAGTCAAACTGTAAATTCTATAACGTATAGGGAAGAAATAAGTAATGAATATATTATGTATAGCAAATTGTATTGCTTTAAAAATATATCAAAGATTCGGCCGTTACTTGATGTAAATTGTTGGGAGAATTAAAAAGTGGTTGTAGAATAGTTTGTGATATTTCAATAATTATTTATATGCATATAAATAAAAATTGAAATGTCTGTCTGTCCGGGCTAATCTTCGAAACGGCTGAACCGATTGTGATAGCATTTTACATCCCAATGATGATCTAGACACGCGGTAGCGTGTCAAGCCAAGTTCACCAAGCTAACAGAACTGGCGAGCAGCACCGTGTGTAATATTACACGAACCATTTGGAGCTACTTTTGACCCCCTCATAACTCAAAAACTATTTCACATAAACATGTCAAATTTGGCTCATATATTGAGACTTGCGAGATACATATGTGCTCTAAATTTCATAAACACACTTCAAACGGTTATTTAGATATTAACGTCCAAAAATCGTTATTTTTATCACTGACCTATAAATCAAAACTCTAACCCACTTCCAGAAGACTTAGAAAGTTCAAATTTGGCATCCAGATAGGTAGTTGGGTGAATACAAAGGAATAAATCCGACACTAGTACATTTTTATCATTTTATTATAATTTTTCAATTAATTGATTCTATTAGGAACACGTACTTATAGTGCCCGTAATGCAAGAGTCAGCAATCAAAATTGATGACAGTCGGTCTTTCTGTGGATATTAAGGTCTTCAGGTGAATATGTAACGAGTGGAATACCACCCTTAATTTTTGTTAGTCCATACATATCAGTTTTAGTACTTATAACTACTTATAACTAAGAGTATAGTCGACTTTCATATTTATTACGTTATTAACTGGGATTTAGTATTAATTATTATTTCAATATTTATAGCGCACATTAGTGTAAGATCATTACTTATAAATTAAATTTCTGTACAAAAAGTAATGATATCTCATCAAAAACATAAATGTGAAATGAGAGCCAAGTTCAATATTAGGATACATGCCTTGGTTGTTGACTTCAACGACAAAAGAAGTGAGGTCTAAATGGGTGCCAAGTTCAATGGTCAGTCCTAAAATTTATTTATAACAACATAAAATATGTTATAACAACTTAAAATATCATTTCTTCTTATAACTTAGTATAATATATAGAAGCCTAAGGTCTGACTTGGCTATTTTCATATACGAATTATTATTAAGTACCTAAAAGTACAGTTTCTACCAGCACGCCAAATTTTCGGAAGATAAAATAAGAACTTACAGCTTTAGAACTTGCGAAGGCTATAATATAATTCGTATATGAAAATAGCCAAGTCAGACCTTAGGCTTCTATATATTATACTAAGTTATAAGAAGAAATGATATTTTAAGTTGTTATAACATATTTTATGTTGTTATAAATAAATTTTAGGACTGACCATTGAATTTGGCACCCATTTAGATTTCACTTCTTTTGTCGTTGAAGTCAACAACCAAGGCATATATCATAATATTGAACTTGGCTCTCATTTCACATTTATGTTTTTGATGGGATCTAGGCTACATTTTATCAGAAAAATAGCTCTTAAGGGGGTTAAAAACCTAAATAAAGGCTATGCTGTGTATATGTTATTACAGTTTTTCAAAAAGAAAAATCTTGAATAATGTCGAACATTGCAGAAGTGAACACGTCGTATCAAACTGCAATTTTCCGGAAATATAACCGTCGGAATTGCAGGCTAGAAAAACGTACGGAAAACCTGTATGGTATATGAATGATAAAACACATGCATATGCATTTTCCACGAGTGTAGAGGAAGGAAAAACCTTCTCTTATCATATCCAGGAGAGAATTTAAAGGTTTTACTTGCTATAAGGGAGAAAGAAAATCAGGAATCCATAGTTAGTATGTAGTTACACTCGATGTGTAAAAACTAAAAACAGTTTCGACCGTTACTTGATGTAATAATAATGTTATCATATATATTAATACGCTAAGGTTAAGATGTTTGCCTCCCTTTTTCGAAAAAACCACACAATTGCTCCACATACATTTTATATCATTTTATAGATAATTGCTTGCTCTACCGACATCAACAACTAAAAAATCTATTATTGCTTTTGTTTTTGCAAAATAATTAATTATAACAATAATACATTTATTCAATATATGCAGCAATGCTGCCATCTGACGGTTCTAACTTTGAAACAGCGTCAACATGATTGACGATCGGTAAATTTTTTTTGTTTAATTTTTAATCAAAATTCACGTATAAATACTTTTCGTATGGCAGCGCTTCAGCTCAACGTTTTCGATACTTGCGCCTCTATATGACAGTTTTAGAAACTGAGCTTCGTAATGTAATACAACAAAAAGAAGAAAGTTATAAAGAGTGTGAGAAATTAGAAACGAATTTTAGTGCGAATTATTCGCACAGGTACCGCTAGTACATTTTAAATCTAATAAAAAAACAACGGGTCCTTCGCACACGGAGCGACCATTTTGCAATTTGAGTTTCAAACCGGTTCAAGATGCAATCGTTCTGGGACCTTTCGTACGTCAAAGAATGGGGAGTCTTACACGATCGACAGAACCACGACTGGTTTGAAATTTGTTTCGAACTGGTCGTCTGCAACTGTGTTTGCCGATCAAGAAGCAGTTTCAGTTTCATGGTTGCGTGTTGTTGCGAAATTGTTTTTCTGTAAGGTAGGAGCAACCATCTTTACCAGTTCAAATTATGGACGTTCGACAACCGAGTTCATAAGCGATAGTTTGAACACATCTGGATGCATGTATAACAAGGAATCACCCTCACGACTGAAAATCTTTGCATCCATCGCAGCATCCCTTAGCTTTAAGGGTGTGTTTATTTTTCATCAGAAAGATTTTTAACCCCGTGTACATACCAATCGACCAGCTAGAACACTGTGTGTGGCGACAGGTGTTGACATAAGTCACTGTTTGTTCTGGGCCAATGGATATATTTGATCCCATCTAACGTACAGTATTTGGTCTCCGATTATACATACATACACGCACTACATTAGATCTGTAACATCATTCATGAAAAGCGGACAAGTTTGTGTTAAAACTGCTCGAGAGAATAGTCGAGCGCTCAACGATGGCGTTTCCATGGCCACTCGACTACAAGCCCCCAATTCTCAAGTTCCAAGAGCTGGGAAAAGTACCAATATAATTTGGAATTTATTATTAACTAGCAGCCCAGTCCGGCTTCGCCCGGGTGTAAATGTAATATATAGGATATAAAAGATGAGAATCATTATCACTAAATTCTCAACGTGTATTAAATTTGCGCGAATTCAATCGCTTTTGTTTGTGAATGTTCAAAAATCGAAGAAAAATCTTATTTTCCAAAAAGAAATTTAAAAAATTCTGTTGATCCGATCGCTACCAAACTTCAGAAGATCACCCGCTAGGCTAATCTAAAGATTGTCTGAAAATAGAAATTACATATTTTGGAATTGAACTTTAAAGATGAATTGTCTGAAAATTTCATCAAAAATGGTCTACCCGTTTGGAGTCCATAGATTACATATACATCGTCTTTTATCTATATAGATTATTAATATGTAAAAAGTGGTTATTGTGACATAACGATAATAGTTGGACATATAGTATCGCGAAGTTTTTTGTAGTTATTGATATGTTCTTTAATATTGTAGAACATACTTTTGTTCTATCATCAATAGTTTCCGCAGCGCAAGCGACGAAAGATGTTTTATGGCATTTTTTTACACCTTGGGTTACGTCACTAAAGTTTCAATAAGGATCCCTAATATTTTCTAGCAATAAATATAACCTATGTTACTCAGGATGAATGTAGCTTTCTAATGTTGAAAGAATTTTTTAAATCGGCACAGTAGTTTTTGAGTTTATTCATTACAAACATACACACAAAAATACAAAACTTTCCTCTTTATAATATTAGTGTAGATATGAATTGTTACTAGGCTCAAATGGTCACAGTTTGGTGTTCTTAAAAAAATTTTAGCTTCGCAAATATTTTAGTTTTTCAAACTGCCAGGGTTCAAGTTATTATTTTTGTATAATTAGAAAAAACGTTAAAAAAATTTAACCTCCTTGAAAACAAGCCACTAAAAAGGGTAAAATAACGAAGTTAATTACAATTGTTGACTAAATTAGTCGTAAGGAATACAATAACTATCGTTTCATTATTCAACTAGCTGCAGTTATGCAATTAAGTTTTTCGATTCTAAAATTGTGAATTTGATTTTGTGTATTATGGCGTTATTATAAAATTATCTGAATACATATTATTTTTCCAAATACTTATTTTTCTTTTTAACTGTAGGTATAATTGCAACAATAACGTTTTATGTACCTTATACGTACTTCTATTAAATTGACGCCAACCACAAAACTTTATTATTTCACGCTTTTTAGTGACCGTTTTTGAAGGCTCAATTTTTTTATTTTTTACTTTTAAGTGACTTTCCTCCTTTCTTCCTTAATATCTTAATACTAAACTTAAAAAAAAAAAACACTGAACCGATTTAAGAAAAAAATATGTGAGACTAATCTGATGGTATACTCTATTAAATATAGAAAAAGAATAGTCAAACTCGTTTTACAAATGCTGGATATATGGCGTAACATATATTAAAAAACAATTGTTTTTAGAAGTTGACTTTTATTTGTTGTAGATTATAAATGCTCGACAACTGAAGTCATTAGCATAACATTACCAAATAAATATTGATAACTTAATTGGGAACTTGTATATAAATAAACTGATGCTAAATTTTCAAAATTTGCAACGTTTCGTTGGTTTATTTTCAACTTCTTCAGGCAAGTTTTGAGGTTATAATTAATAATTCTGTTATTAATTTTTATTATTCATGTAAAAATAACTAAATTTGAAAGTTTACCAATCTTTTTGAACATTATTTAATTAATTTTAAATACAATGTGTGTTCAATATTATAAATTTTAAACATAAATCATTTGATTGATTATTTCATTTATTAGTTATGAGCCTGACGAAGACTAAATAAAGTAGTCGAAACGTAGCAAGATTAACAATAACACGATTGTTTTGTATTATTAATCCAAATACCTAAGATTTATTATTGAATTATTACCAAATAACATTAAATCAAACGATAGTCAGATCCAAAGACTAGCGCGCGAACCAATACACCAAACTGTATTCGCGTTGATTTATGTACGGATGGAGTGTATGCCGCTTGTGTAAAATCATATATCGAACTAAATATAGGAAAAGCTTGTGAGGATAAAGTTTAGAATAAGAAAAGTGAGTGTGTGTGAATAGGGACAAGTATAAGGAAAAGCCGATGAAAATTCCTAGTGCAAATGGAAAAATCAAAATACAACACGTCTCAATGTTTTTTGTACATAATGTACTCTGTGTTTCTTCTGCCAGGTGCCTCTTTAATTTAGTCATTCGTTGATTTCAAAACTGGCACTACGGCTAACTGAACATTTCTTTACCGTTTATCATTTCGTTCTGTTTGTTTATTTAACAGTTACGAGCAAATGCGTTGGTTAATTTTAATAAAATTTGGCAGCTGAACATTCCTTTAATTTGGAGCGATTGACGTAAATCAAAATAATGCGTTGTTCATATAATAATTTAAAAAAAACCCGGGTCGCAGTGCCAAAACCCTGCCGACAATATAGTGTATTTGCTTGTATAGAGCCGTGTGCTTTTATACTTTTATTATGTGATATTAAGTTTATTTTTGGGCAAAATAAAAAATTTAACCCCTTAATACATCCCTTAAAATAACATTTTTTTTCTTAATTGTAATATTATTATCAATCTAACGTCTACACCGAATTAAATACACCCTTCAATAAATAAGTCACTATCTGCAAACTAGTGTTGTCATAAAATTTGTAACTCCGATCCTGTCGGGCCGATTTTATTAAAATTTTGGGGACACTTTTTTATTACTACCAGAGGGTTAAATTTCAATTTTGAAACGATTCGGAGAATTTTTTCGGTATTTTGGGGCCCAAAAACATTTTTCAACCTCTAAAAACTACCCTTAAAATGGCCCGACTAGGTCCATTTTAAATAGGCTTCTTGCGGTGATGGATTTCAACACGTGGGCCAAATTTCGTTGAAATCAATTAACTCTTTCGAAAGTTATTGCCCGCACACACACACACACACATATATATATATATATATATATATATATATATATATATATATATATATATATATATAAAATATATATATATATATATATATATATATAAAATATATATATATATATACATATATATATATATATATATATAAACATTTTTAAAAATGGTGCCAAAGTGTTTAGGAGGTTATGAAACGTCGAGAAATTTTGGTCCGACCCCTAGGTCCCGCCATCCGATCGACGCCAATAGTGTATGTTGCCATATGGCAAATACACTAAAAAAATGTAATATAGTGAAACGGTTGTCTTTTCAATACAGTTCCAGTGGACAAAAAAGTAGAATTTTTTTAAACGAAAGATCTTTATGACATTGGGACCTGAAGCCGCAAAAACTGCGTATTTTGCTATTTTCCATAGCTTGATTATTTATGGCATCGTAGCCTGGGGAACAGCACCATCAGCATCTGATGTGTTCATACAACGAAAAAAGGTCATACGAATTTTAACGAGCTCTGGCTTCACGGACCATTGTAGACTGTTATTCAAAAAAATTAAAAATTATGTCAAAAAGAACATAAACAACCACCATTTTTTAAACAGTTTTCATACCTACAACACCAGAAGCACCAATATTATCAGCATTCCATCTCACAGATTAATAGTGTCAAATAGACAGTTCAAAAGTTTGCAATGGTTCAACTCGCTGCCACCAAGTATAACAGATTTAAATTATAAAAAATTCTGAACAAAAATTAAAAATATTTTAATAAATGTATGCCTTTATGATACTAGACTTCGTAAAAATAACTTTTTAAAATGTTTGTATATTACGTGTGACAATCAGCTATAGGTACATTGTATTATTATTATTAGCTGTAATAAATTATTATTATTATTATTATACTGGGGGTCAGAAGCGTAGCGTGCCTTGGCGGGGCCCCGTATAAAAATTTGTTTGGGGGCCCTTAGGAAGGGTAAAGATTTCTCACAAAAGAAAAAAAATGTTTGTATAAAATTAAAAGAAATATTCATTCATCATAATTATCTGTCACTTTTTCCAAAATTTTACAAACAATTCAAATTGAATATACACTCTCCTTGCCATTTTTTCGGCAAACTGATTTATTAAATCATTTATAGCTGATGAGAGCTAGCTATCTATAGGGGAAATCCGCGATAACCGATGTAGGGTGTTGCCAACTTTTGAACGCACGCTTTACGCGGGAAAAAAAGAAATTGCTTTTTCTGACTTTTGTCATTTCTGAAATAAAAAAAAAATTGGGAATTTTTTATTAATTTTTGCTTACGCACGTTGGGGGCCCTCGTGGCCCGGGGGCCCCGTATAACTGATACGGCATATACGGCGGTAGCTACGCCCCTGCTGGGGGTTCAACGAACTTCGCCGAAAATGTGCAAAAATTGATGTTTATTTTGCTATAATATTTGATGTAAGACTCGAAGTTTTTAATTATGTTAGTTATTACTTTTACCACAGATTTATCATCTTTTATGTAGCATTTAGGTATTTTGTAATGATGAAATGACGAATAAATACTTTTAGATTTTTTAGGGTTTCGTAGAAAAAAAACGAACCCTTATAGAAATACTTTCGGGTCTGTCTGTCACAGCTTATTTTCTTAAAAAAAACGAATTATAATTTTGGGGGGCAAATTAAAATCAAATGAAAGTGTTCCTTATGAGAAATACAAATATATTTTTTATAATTTTAAAATGCATAGCGAGTTCAACTCGGACTTTACCGGTCTTATTTGTACCATTTTTAAAAAACTAAAATGTCTATACCCACCAGCGTTGCCAGACGTCCCGATTTTTAAATCAAAATTATATGTCCCGCGCGGGACAGGCTCAGTCCCGCTTTTCAGGGATAACTCGACCGTGCGTAAATAATTATTCTCTTATTGTAAGTTGCAATTTGTAACACTCACTCCTCAGAATATTGTTTGAAACGCCATATTTTTCTAATGAATAAAACTTTTTTGATTTTGATTTCTGTTTTTTTTTATTCAGAAGACGAATAAGACTCAACTATTTAACGATAGGGTAAATCAAATTTAAAATATCATATTTTTATTAAAATACATTTTCTATGTCTATTTTTGCTATTTATTGTCACGTAAACGTAATTTGAACTCAAATAAAAAGATAAATATTTAAAAACTTCTGATTATATACGTTTTTTTACTATGTCCCGCTTTCGACGAAAGAATCCCGCTTTTTTCACTCAAAAAGTTCCAAAATCCCGACTTGGCAAAAAAGAAATCTGGCAACGCTGATACCCACTCACTTACAAGACTGCTTTAAACATAACTCTCTGGCTTTGACGTAGTCGGGTAAAATTTGCAATCTGTTTTAAGGTTGAAGCTGCCACAAAATGTCAAAATGACTGAATAAAGATTGTATTAGTATTAAATATAATGTACTTAAATAATGACTTGGTAGACACAGGACGACTGTAGAAGTATGTAGTATGATCTCATTAAGGTAGTTGTCGTGGTACAATATTGGCAAAAAGTTATAGATTATACGCGCCACAAACGTATAATAGCTTGTAGCTAAGTGATCCATAATTTATACGCAAACCTGTACCCGTGGAAACGTAACCCATACATTATTCATATGCATGTATACTTTTCTATAAATTGTTGAACTTTAAACCGCTATTTATAAATAATTAGACGGTCAAAATTTTTTTCTTATTAGTGTATTTGCCATATGACAACATACACTATTGGCATCGGTCGGATGGCGGGACCTAGGGGTCGGACCAAAATTTCTCGACGTTTCATAACCTCCTAAACACTTTGCCCCCATTTTTGAAAATGTTTATATATATATATATATACGTATATATATATATATATATGTGTGTGCGGGCAATAACTTTCGAAGGAGTTAATTGATTTTAACGAAATTTGGCCCACGTGTTGAAATCCATCACCGCAAGAAGCCTATTTAAAATGGGCCTAATCGGGCTATTTTAAGGGTAGTTTTTAGGGGTTGAAAAATGTTTTTGGGCCCCAAAATACCTAAAAAATTCTCCGAATCGTTTCAAAATTGAAATTTAACCCTCTGGTAGTAATTAAAAAGTGTCCCTAAAATTTTGATAAAATCGGCCCGACAGGACCGGATTTACAAATTTTATGAAAAAACTAGTTTGCAGATTAAATTATTTACTGAAAGGTGTATATAATTTAGTATAGAGATTCGATTGATAATAATATTGCAATTAAGAAAAAAAAATTGTTATTTAAGGGGTGTATTAAGGAGTCTAATTTTTTATTTTGCCCAGAAACCAATTAAAGTTCGCATAATGAAGACACACTGCCTGTATAAGCAAATACACTATATTGTCGGCAGGGTTTTGGCACTGCGACCCGGGTTTTTTTTTTAAACTCATAACAAATGCATTGAAAGACTGTTAGTTTTTGGAAAGTTTCTGACAGTTAGTTCTTTTTTTATAAATAAGAAACTGGTTCAGAACTACAGAGATTGTATTCAATCAATGCTAATTATCCAATTTTTAATTGAATTTATCTCGGATTATATACGGTCGATCGACTTCAAATTTTCAGGGTAATTGTATTATTATGTCCTTAATAAGTATACAAAAATAAAAATTTTCTGACGGTGTACCTTAACCATGACAACTACCTTAAAGCAACAAAAAAGTATTGTAAAAACCAAAAGTTGTACTCACATTTCAATACTTGTCCAGCTATGAAGCGTTGATTTCCAAGTCACGAAACAATTCCAAAATTAATGTTCGTAATGTTTTTGAGAGCACTTATCACTTGTCAATCATGGACCTGCACAGTGATGTGCGGTAGACATTTTGCAATGTACATCGATGTATTAAACACTCGATCGATGCATCGTATTGAACCGATTAATTGACGTACTGATTAAACAAAGTGAAAATTTAAGATAAATATTAGTTACTGACTAATTTGTATTATCACTGATCGCACGAATGTATCTGAAATAATCTATTTTTCATTAGTAATTAATGTTAACACTTTTCTGTACATTTTTATATATTAAAATTAAATCCAGTACTGACTAGATATCAATTTATATTTTATACTATATTAACCCAAACTGCAGTGCAATAAAAATCTTGTTAGTGTATTTGCCATATGGCAACATACACTATTGGCGTCGGTCGGATGGCGGGACCTAGGGGTCGGACCAAAATTTCTCGACGTTTCATAACCTCCTAAACACTTTGGCACCATTTTTAAAAATGTTTATATATATATATATGTGTGCGGGCAATAACTTTCGAAGGAGTTAATTGATTTCAACTAAATTTAGACCACGTGTTGATATCCATCATCGCAAGAAGCCTATTTAAAATAGGCACAATCTGACTATTTTAAGGGTAGTTTTTAGGGGTTGCAAAATGTTTTTGGGCCCCAAAATACCGAAAAAATTCTCCGAATCGTTTCAAAATTGAAATTTAACCCTCTGGTAGTAATTAAAAAGTGTCCCTAAAATTTTAATAAAATCGATCCTACAGGACCGGATTTAAAAATTTTAAGAAAGACTAGTTTGCAGATTGTGAATTATTTACTGAAAGGTGTATATAACTTGGTATAGAGGTTCGGTTGATAATAATATTGCAATTAAGAAAAAAAAGTGTTATTTTAAGGGGTGTATTAAGGAGTCAAATTTTTTATTTTGCTCAAAAACCGAGTTAAATTAACCAACTAAGTTCGCATAATAAAGCCACACTCGCTGTATTAGCAAATACACTATATTGTCGGCAGGGTTTCGGCACTGCGACCCGGGTTTTTTGAAATTGTCGTCGTTGCGTCATGTTTTCGAATAAATAATATTATAATACAATACACGTTGATTTTATTTAAAAAATACACGTAAAATTATCAAATTGTTTTCTTTCTGCAGAAAACACTATCCGAATTTGAATACCAATTTATTTTTAATTAAAACACATTTTATTTATCACAAAACTCACGCGATTTAACTGCAGACGCTATGAACGCGTCCACTCTTTACAAATCTCTTACGCAACTTAAATGAGAATATTTTGGAATGTCATTGAAATTGAAGCTGTATTATTAAGCCGGCCATACATGTTTAGTTTAATCATTGGTGACTAATCACGTCAAAATTTTGGATTTATTTTTTCATATTATAACATATTTTTTATCATTTTGACATAAAGACAAAAATAGTAGTGAAGCAAAGCATACCCGTGAAATTCAGCTTACAAATAGTCACTGCCTAGAATAAGCTAACTGTACTATAAATAATGCCACTGTATGTGAGGACGCTAACGAAATAACAATTTGATTATTCACGCGGTTGCAAAATTAAAAAGATGTTAATAGCTTGAGTTATTGGATTGAACTTAAGTTATAACGAATTTATCGTTGTTTAATAACAGAATACAACGGTTTTTGACACAATCGAAAAGTAGTTTCCATTAAATTAAATTTTGTGATTATTAGCATATGCCAAATAATTTTGGATCCATGTATCTTCACTATAATTTAGACAATTTACAATCAAAATATTAATGGCGTGATTATGATGCAATGAGACAAATTTGTAGAGCTATTTTGTAAGGGTTGTCCTGGACAAAACAAATGTTTTACTGTAAATTCAACGCCGAGCTGATTTAATAATAATAGTTGAGAAATAATTTTGTACAAAATTAGAATATTAAAAATTAAATAAATAAAACGTATATGTCCTTACCTTAATTAGTTTAGTCGCAGCAACACAGGTTCGTCTTTTCGGAGATATTCTCGTAGTTTTTTTTTTTAATATCAATGGGGTTTGAGTCAGTGGCAGTTTGCGACTGGTTTTAAAGAAATCACTCTTGTTTTTTCTTTTATTCGGTCCATTTTGACGCACTGCCACTGCCTTCAATTTCGTGACCAGGATTTTAATAAAAAGGATACTTGTACAGGATTTATAAAGTAAGCGTCAATTTGTAGTAAAAATCGAACAATCAAATTATTTTTGCCTTTATAATCGACTCTCTACAAAGATTCTAAACTTTTACTTCTGAGCCAAAAAGTGGTCCGTATTTCTTCTGAGTAATACTAACTTGTTTTTGGCTGTGGTTATACAGAGAAAATGTTTTTGGTGATCAATTGAAATGAGAAATAACGTATAAAAATTTCAATATTGACGCTTTCTTTGTTTTAACGGGGTGTGAAAAATAAAACGACCTTTTAATTATTTATGATAAACTATGACGAGTTTATATTTGACTTTCATTTAAAACATTCACATTGTTTTTGAGAGAATGCAGTGGCCTTTTTTACCGGCCTACCGACACAGTAGTAAATAGTATGTATTTATAGGATACAAACATTTATCTATTTTATTTATTATTATTAGTATTCATTATTTAATTTATTTCAAATCAATTGTTGCAATTTGTTGCAAGTTCAGCTGATTAATAAAACAATCAAAATACAACTTCAATCACTCACAAAAGCTACACTTGAAAAACAAAATGTAAGCGTTTTTCCTGTAAAAAACAATAATTTGTAGTATTTAAGAATTAATGCGCTCTTCTCTTTTTTTTAAACAAAATAAATGCCAGATTAATTATTGTTGACTGATTATAATAATAATTCTTAGAAGTGTCGCTTTTGTGAAATATTTTGAAGGGCTATGCAATCAAGTATACAGAAAAGCAAGAAATTATTTTGTAAAATATTACACCTAGTTAGCTTTTAAATTCGAATTTCCTAAATTCTGCTAAAAATAAAACATGATTGGATATGTACTCAAATAAGTTATTTCTTTTCATTTTTTGGTATGGTTTTACAGTCAGTCATTTTTATAAAGGTGGTAACCAAATTAGTGTAATATTTTACAAATTGAACGGAAAAAATTCTCTCAAAAAAAAAAAAAGACTTCAAACACAACGTTTCTTAACGATTACCAATTGTTTTACAAAAAGCTAACAGATTGTCAATTGTTTGACGATGTTAGTTTTTTAATATAAAATACGACTTTATGTGAAACAATTGGTTTAAGAAAATAAAAAAAAAAATAATCTAAACTTAATATTTACATCACAAATTAATAATTGATCTTAATTTAATTAAAATAAAATATGATAAAATAAATTAATTACATTCTGTATATTCAAAATTAATGAGAAATGGATTTTTACGTAAAAAAATATTAAGATCACTTGATGAAGACGCAACGTAAGAAATAACAACATAACGTAACAAATCATCCCTCTTTTTGTTGCAAGTTGTTCAGAATTTACAGTCTTTTGGTTTTCAGTTAAATAAGACATTATTAAAAATTGAGCCATACTTAAATAACGAATCACTGTAAGTGACCTGACATTTTTGCACTTCAAATTAATAGATAAATAAATTTAACTAAAATCCGAAAAAACTGTTTTCTTTTTCGTCTTAATACATAAAAATATTTCTTAAATAAAAAATGAAGCCGCTGATTTTCTAATTTACACTTATGAAATAATTGTGAGATAATGCCTCTTTCTTTGTTATCAAAAAAATTAAATATAAAATAAAATATTTTCTATATACAAGGCCGTGTTTTCATTAACTATATAATACAAGGGGGGACAATCATAATAATAAAATGTTCAAAACGAATTCGGTATAAACGTGTCCTGCACAACATGTGCGTAACGTGAAACGGGGGCACTCATAAAAATAAATATATAAAAAATAAATATAATGGTGGTTTACTATTACATTAAAGAAGTGGCAATTAACACAAAAAAATGTAACAAAAATAACACGTCGAAAAATATTCGATTATAGCACAGCTGGACAAAATAATAAAAATATTGTGTAGATATAAAAAAGTCCAAAAATAACGACGAACACAACACGAAAAATAAATTGGGAAGGTACACACACGAACATAAAAAAATCAACCAGTAAATACAAATATTGTAGAAATTAAAAATATAAGAATAAGAAACCAGAGAGAGACAGAAAAACACATGCACAAATAAGCCCAGACAATTAGTGTTAGTAATAATAATAATTATAATAAAGACACATAAATTAAACTGAAAATAAAAATTGTATTATACAGATTTTGAAAGCAGACCTTATTTAATTTTTGGAGTTAATGAAACACAAAATGTAATTTTTTTTAACGGAACTGAAAATTTTTAAACGTATTTAAAATTCTTTTGAAAACAATCAATACATTTCTTTTTTTTTTGAAACAGACAAAAATATTTCAATAAAAAACATTAATAAGCTGTTTGTATATCATTCAATTGATATGAAATCTAATAGGAACCTCATATTTTAAAACTACTTCGTAAAAAAAGCAGTTCTTTGTTTATTTTTTTTAATTATTTCATTCAAAAACTTCAAAAAATAACTGGCATATTATATCGAATTTCGATAATAAAAAAAAAAAAAACTGACAAAATATAATAGATGAACGTATTATTTCCAAGAACAGATAAATGTTAATATTTATGAATAATAATAATAATGGTGTAGTAGTTAATTACGTCACAGAGTGCTAACGCGCACGCGCCACATGACATACTTAGCATCGCTAGCTGTTCCGCTTACCGTCAGATAGCGCCACTGTACAGATATTAGTTTTAATGAGGGCGCCAAATTCAAATCATTTTTACTGTCCAATATACACCAATACACCATACAACATTCTTTTCTTTTGTGAATATTATTAAAAAAGAACGGAAAACAATTCTACATGATTACTATAAAAATTTTGGAATTTAAAAAAGAACAAAAGAACAACAGAGCTATCTGGCGATTAAAATAAAAACAGAACACTTTTGTTTTTTTTTTTATTAACAATCACACTTATGTTCCAAAACTCACTTTTAAAATGCGAGGCAGGTTTCATACTTTTTTTCTTAGCAAGAAAAAAAAGTACTACACCCAAATTTCGAGTTCGTTTTGGAGAGACTAAATCTAACTTTATTTTTTTAAGAATATATATTTAAAATTATTTTTCTTTTAAATATATTAATGATCATCCTGTTTAAATTATGTGTTTTTTTGTTTAAATCTAACCACTTACATTTTAATATACGTACAGTAGAATTTCTTCCGAATGTTTGCATTTGAAAAACATTCACCCGGTAGATTTTTTTATTATAATTAAAAACAATGCTTTAATTAGTATTAATAATAATCTATTAGATTATTATTTTCATTATTAGTAAAGTTATTAGGAACCAATTTTTCATTTTTGCTGGTATGAAACTACCAGTAATTTAATAATGGCGACTGCATCCACAGTTTCAAAAATACCCGCGAAATTATAATATACATTTTCGGATACATATTTCAAAAAATATGTAAAGTAAAAATGATCAAAAAAATTATCAACAGACATTTCGTAAACTTTGGACACAGACTTAAATTGTGAGTTTAAATTGTGAGTTACAGTTTTGTTGTAAAAAAAAAAGTAAAAAGATGTCGAACCAAACATTAAATGAAAAAAATATGGCGTTATTAAAAATAATTAAAGCTCGTACCGAAAATTAAATAAATCAAAAAAATAATTATATTATTATTATTAAACCAGCCACCACTAAGAGAATCATACTCGGCTTCAATAAAAAGACAGGAATACTGAATCATTTTTTTTTGCTGAAGGTATCTATAAGTATTTGACATGCGTTTATTTCTTTTTAATATGAAAAGCATTATTGTTGATTTCAAATACATATCTAAAGTATGATATCTTAGTAGAAGAGTTAATCAAAAGCGAATGCAAAAGAAAAAGCAAAAAAATACCAAGTAAAAAGAAGTGATAGTCAGTGCTTATGTTAGTTCAGTTATTAGTCTCTAGATGGCAAGTTTTAGTTTTGGGAAAATGGCTGCCAAACAACAGCTGATCGCTCAGTTTTAATTTGGTATGTTGTTTGGAACAATTTCCGACCACCGAAAAATGTCACACATGTATCATGTAAAACCCACAATAAAAAACAAAATTCACACACACCAAAACTTAATAATTAGTAGTAGTATTTTTAGTAATTCAACTATTTACTAAAATTTTATTATGTACTGAGAGTGATATACATTTTACATTTAATATATGATAAATAGTACAGTATAATAATAATCGTTTAATAATGTGTTCAATAATAATAGCAATAATAAAAGTTTTTTTGTTTTAATAATTAATAAAAAAATTCGACACGCGAACCACCCATTTTATTTTAAAAAACGTAGGTTTCACACACACCATTTTGCGAGTTTTAATGTTTTTTTTTTAATAATGTCTGTATAATAGTTTAATTATTATTAATTAATATTGTATATATATATTATATATAATTAATTTATATATAAGAGGAACTGTCAACTGATGTTGGAAACCACACGGATATATAATAATATATAATATAGATGGCAGAACGCGTGTCTAGATAGGAACTTGTAGTTTACTGGGAGACATTTGTGTTTGTCTTTTGTTTATTTTTAAACACGTCGATGTTGTTTTGTTTTCTTATTTCGTACCCGTCATGTGTGTACCCGAAATGTGTTATAGCGCGAGCGAGATTTGTTTTCTTTTTAATAATAATAATTATTAATTCGGATAATGACACACTAAAGGGCTGTGTTTTTTTCGAAATAAATATTATTTTTACGCCCATCGTCCCAGCCCGAGGTGCGTTTTGATTTTTTAGTTTTTTTTTAATATCACGAATTACGCCCGTCAAATAAGCGTAACACTGCAGAAGTCAATTTCGTCCACCTTACGTTCGAAAAGCGCGTCCACAGAACGCAATATTCCAACGCTTTATCTTAAATATCGTTATTTTTGGACCCCTAGCTGAATTGTTTTTTTGTATGATTTAAATATTATTCTGTGGGTCGGAAATTCGATCAGAAATTTTTGAGATTTTTTTAAATTGAGATTTCACTTTTTCAACGAACTTTTGCCGGAGATTCGATTTGTTTTTCTTTTAATATTTACAAAAAAAAAATGAATCTGCTAGGTATTTTCTTTTTTACCTCATACCACCATAAAAAATTATTTGACATTTTGATATAATCTTCTTTTAAATTTTTCATATAATAAATATAATTATTACACAATAAAAAATTCTTGCTTGCTATGTTTTTTCATATTTTTTAATAATTAGGAACATTGTTGCGCATCGTAATAGTAATGTAATAATAATAATAATGATATGACCGTTAAAACATTTCAACGGCCGATAAGTTAGGAATCGTCATATACTTTAAATATATCAGGAACTCTCGCATTTAACCTAGATTATTATTTACAAAATATCTAGTCAATAATATACACATATTCAGCACACGAAAAAAAACTAATTATATCATATCATTTGTTTAGGCGGACGAAAAAATAAATGAACGACATTTTTTGCGAAGTTCAATTATTCTCGATCAACGCGTCAATTGTTTTAGCTCAACATTTATTTTAGTAGTAACTATTTGTTGCAATGTAGGACCGAGTTTTTTTTGCATATCAATGCATTTTTAGGAATTTTAAATCGTTTCTATAATTAAAACGGTTTATTTCTTTTTGATCTACCTCTAAGCATTTCTATACATCACTATAAGACATAACAACAAAGGCTGCAAAATATCAATTATATTAATTCAATTTTATGTATTCAAATTAAATCATTGCTTACATATTGATTTGTTTAATCCAAATTTTTAATAAATTCAAACCTGAATTCAAGTTCAATTACTTTTTCAGCACAGAGTTCCTATATTTGTTCAAATTTACAGTATTTCAAATTTCATTGTACAAAAAAATAAAGAATATTATTATCATAAAAAAATATTCTTTACTTTCATGTCCTGAGCATTATAATATAAAAATTTGAAATATTGTATATACAAAAATTTCGTCCCATTCGAGATCATTTTAATGGCCAGCACTAGTTAAAGGTTGAGTGATATCTTGTGGATTAAGAAACCGTCGTTTAGGTTCAGTCGGTTGACAAAATGTATTCGAATTCGAATCAACAACACCCGTAGCACCACTCGTGCCTACAATATTTCTTTGTGATTGTTCCGGGTTTGTTTCCTGCGCAGCCCGTGCAGCTAAAAGCGTGATCTGATTGACAACGTCCTCCATTTCGTGACTCAACGGCGACTCGGATGGAGGAGGCAACTGAATACCGCCGTTTTTTAAACATTTCAAATGTTGTTCAGATTCGATATGTTTTTTGAATTCGCTAATATTTTTATACTTTTCGTTCGGACATATTTTGCACTCCAAGCCGCTCTGAACTATTCTGAACGACCCGCGATCGTCCATATTGCCGTTAAAACACTGTCTTTGATGTGTGAGCAGGTTAGATTCACTTGTGAACGCGACTTTACATTTCTTACACACAAAGCATACCTCTAAATCGACTTCGCGACAAATCGTTGCAACTTCCGGCGGTCGAGGCGTCGTCACGTTGTTGGCGGTGCCCTCCGGGATTCGGACCGTTGTTACTCCGGGTTCTTGTGGACTATTAGTTACCTGTTCGACTACTTGCGGCGGCATTGGCAGCAGTGTTGTCAGGCCGGGCGCTACGCCCGTGTCTAATAGCAGTCCCCCGGTTCCGACTGAAACAAACAGAGAAAACCATTAATTTTTCTATTTACAAATTTTGGTTGAGTTATAATATCAAATCAAAATCTATCTGTCGAACTCTTAATGTTAACAGTTATTTCCACCATATTGTATTCACATGGAATTTTTTCATAAAAAAACATTTCCATGCAAAAAATGTTTATATTGAAATTGTTATTGACATAATATTCAGGTAAATGACTATAATAGAATTTGAAGTGCATCGTTAAATAAATTAAACTACAATCAAAATGATTCTTTATTATTAAAACAGTTATCTTTTTAAACAACCGATTGCTTATTTGCTTTTTACAGTGACAGAGAACGAAGAACCATTATTTGATAACGTTTATCTTTGAAATCATTGTTTCGTAACGTTCACACAAATCTATATAGATAGGTTTACTACACTAGCGAGTGATGAATATAGACGCTCGACAACTAAGGAGTCCGTCACTAGGCTAGCAGAAGTCAATAATTAGTAACAACGTCTAGTTATTTATTTCGTAATAAGAAACTGTTACTACCAATAAGCAAACGTATTTTAAAACTTAATGACAAAAATGATCAAACAAAAAAAATTATAGACAAAAAATATATATTTTAATGAATCTTATTCTGGGACTAGGGGCAAAAATCAAATTCAACGAAAATCGACTGTGACAAACACAGACCACGAAGTCGTATCACAAGGATTTCGTTTTTACTATTTTGGTACTGAGCCCTATTGATTAAAATAGTCGAGATCAACAATTACAAACCCTAATTCACAAGTTTTGCTTCGAGAGCTGATTTAAGTATCAATTAGATTTCCGATATAATAAAAAAAAAGTAATTAAAAACTTATTAAAAACACTTGAAAGTTCTACAAATAATTCTTTATTTCTCGACGATCGTTTCGGACAATAAGTCCATCCTCAGGAGTACAAAAACTTATACTTATTATTAGTTATTATTACTAGTATAAGTTTTTGTACTCCTGAGGACTTATTGTCCGAAACGATCGTCGAGAAATAAAGAATTAATTGTAGAATTTTCAAGTGTTTTTAATTACTTGTTATTATCATAATCATGTTCTACCACGTGCCGAGTGAAAAATCAGTGCAAAAAACTTATTCTCAAACAACTTTGAAATTGAACTGAAAATGTACCCTGATACCAGATTCACATAATTTGAATGCTTCGTATAAAATATAAAACCCCCAGAAGAAAATACAGGTTACGCCAATGAGTTTCCTCTTCAGATTATGCAAATGACACGTTTAATGCTGAGGTGTCATAAGAATCATTGGCACTTCATAGTCGTGTCATGATGTTGGCATTTTACTACTCCAAACAGGTATACCTCTTTCTACAGAGTGATTCAGACTACGCAGACAAATTTAAAAAAAAAAACCAAGTCGCGAAACATTACTGTATTTTCGACACCATCTATTTTTAACTGTATTTACTAATGTATTTTCAATTTTTAGTCACTACTTCTCATCTCCTACGCTGCTCAGTTAGTGGAAAAATACGTGTGACTACGTTTAACCTCGACGTAATAAAGATTTTGTTCTGGTTGATCTATGACCATCACCAAATGAGGATGACGGAGGAGTTGGAAATACATGTGTAGATTAGTCCCGAGAGGTTGAAAATATATTAGTTCTACTCGTGTGCAGTTCAAAGAAGTAATATTTAGAGTTCGAGTAAAAATCAAATTTTCGGTCAAACATTTGACTTTGAATTTACTGAATTGTGTATTAGTTTGTACAATTATGCAAGCAAAGGATATTTAAAATGAACAAGAAATCAAAAAATATCTCTAAACTAGTTTCTAGTATTTTCTTTCGCTTTTTTTGTTAGCATTATACAAAACATACCATCGACTTTGGCCGAAAGTGAGCAAAGAAAAACTGGTCCTCAGTCGGATTATTACTTGATTGATAATTTGGAAGTAACTCGAATCACCTGTATCGTACAGATATATGGAAGATATTCCAATTATAAAATTCAATAAGTTACAATCAATTCGTAGACATCGAATAACTGTTGTACGTTACAATATCACAATATCCGTATCTGTTTGGAAGTGACAGATTTAAGTCTGTATCAGTCTCCAAGGATTGATCATCTATATAGATTAGACTTTTCCAAACACGGAACGAACATGGAAGTATTCTTTGTTTAGCGGACATGTTTGTGAGGAAGTATTTTACGTCACTCTTTCTCTGGCACATCTGCGCTAAAGAAAAAACATTCGCGGAGTGCAGACCTATTTCGTTCCACAATTGTAAAATCTTAACGGACGGCAGCTTTCGTCCTAAACGAGTATTCATTTAAAAAAAAAATCGAAATGCAAGTATGCGGAATCTTTAAATATTTTTTTTCATAAAAGTAAACTATATTCTGATAAAATGGAAGTACTGGTCAAGTTTTCGCATCCTTAGTCGACAACATATCAAACTACCTCATTAAAAACGTACTACACATCACATCTAACCATCTCTTTTTATTTCATTTCAAATAAATAAAGCACAATATTATAATATACCGATTGTTTTCAAATAACACCTTCAAACGCGTCTCAGGCGCTAGTAGTATTTAAAACGCGCATTCATTAATTTTCTCTGGCGCGTGAAAAATTTACACGTGCGCTAGTGTCGTGTATGAAACACTACGTGCAGTAAGTTAACGTTACCGAGACTCCACCGTATTTGGATTGAAACGCGCGTCAGATTTTGCTCACAGTACTCTAGAATTGAAAGTGTATTTAGTGTACCTTTGACCAGTCGTAAAGTAGTATCGTTTTATAAAGATAGTGGAGAGAGATTATGAATGGAGTGGTTATAATCTACAATGTCTCTTCGCCACTACCTTTATAAAACGATCCTACTCTACACGAATTTTGTCATCATGAGATACTACAAATATCCCTCTGAGTGCTTGAAGCAGTCTAGTTTTTCGGACAAACCATTTTTATTTTTATTTTTTTTTTAAATAATTTTCCCTACTGAACACCCGGTATAATGAATATATACATACATTTATATTATAGAATCAACGTCCCATACCGTTTCTTTAGCCATTAGAATTGTATACAACAAATAAAATACATGTCAATACATTAAACTTAGCATTCTATACAGTCGACCAGTGTACTTGTCGACAATAGTTGCCAAGTGTTTTTTGTCGATGAGTTGATTGGTCCAATGAACACTAGCTGAATACAATCTAAGTTCGCCTTGTATAAATTTGTATCGAAGATACGTCGATAGATCGATATACGATTAAAATATTGTCGGACAGCTAAATATTCGTTGTCGCATTTCTCTTGTTTTATTCATTTCATATAACGAATGTGCCGTAGAAATTATTTTTATCGAGCTATTTAATAACATGAAAAACATTTCTAATATTTAAAATGTATTACGCAAAAATGAAACAGCATTATTTTGGAACATAAAAACTATTATGGACTCGCGCGAATTTGGGAGTAGAGTTGAGTAACTCAGATATGAACCGGTTCAAAGAGCCGACTCCGACAGAAGATCCGTGAGAGCCGACTCACTTTTTTTTGAGCCGACGGATCAACGGATCTGCATAACTCAGTGAAACACTTAACACACAGAAGCACATTTTACACTTACGTATCAGTTCTTGCTTTGATGCATCTGTGAGCTCAAATGACTCATGCATCACATGTTTGGTTATGCTTTCTTGATTCTATACAGGTCGTGATATGATTGACTGAACTAGGTAACTCAATGGCAGTGTAAGTATACAAATGTGTTGGGAGGGAAATCTTTTTGCACGATCCCCTGCTGCTTTTCATGTATATATGGCGGTTGTAAAATCCCCACTTTTCGCACTAGTGCGTGAAGTAAAACAATAGTAAATCGACTTTATTATCCAATAGTAAGATCTCTGTGAGTTGCCATAGAAATTTATATGAGCGATAGAGACACCCTGGACAATCCCCACATAGATTTATGGCCAAACGTTAACTGCCAAAAATACTACAAAAAATGTAGTATGTATTTTGATTTTAATGTTTTTGAAATTTGTGTTAAATTTCGCTAATCGCACGTTTTAGCAAGGTCACATCTAGTACATAAATAATGCAATACAATCTTGATACATAAACGTACTATATTATAAATGAAGAGATTGGAATTAAAAACATGTTTGAAACTGATTTAATCAGTTTTGATTACAAAAGATGAAATATCTAAACTATGTACACAAAAGCTTTTTGGTTAATCTATGAAGCGTAAATGTTTTAATTTTATCTAAAAAAGCATAAAAGAGAAAAGTTTAAAGCAATAGCTATGCATCCTCTGACTATCAAATGAAACTACCCTCATCATCCAATCATCCCTCTTTGACGTGCTACCAAGTATTACATATACGATGAGGGGTGAAAAAAATCCATAATTCTCCACAACCACACACAAACGCGCGCGAATTCACCAACCACCCCCTCTTACACCCACCTCAGGAATATCCCTCAATTTTTATTGTATACAAAAAAAACCCTCTTTGCTCATATAGCAATGCAAAAAGAAACGCAAGAATAAATTTTTAAGAAACCGGTGCAGTTAGTCGCTGTGATCAAAAAACGTCACTCCCTAACCCCAATTCGCAGTTATCTTCGTTACAAAGTGTGGAAATTTCGTTTTATAACAGTGCTTCGCAATTTCTTCGTTCATATTTCTGGATATTATTTCAAGAACGTTTAGTTTCGAGTGCTAAACTGCGTAAATATTTCTAGATGGCCGGTTTCTATTCTACATAAAAGTCAATACTAATTATAATTACCCGACTACGAGAAATGAAAATGATTTTAGCAGTTTATGATAGTTAATTTGTTACCAAGTCAATCATAGTATGGGTCAATTTAATTTTAAAATCAGTAATTCAGGCTACATTACATTAAACAAATCGGTTTAAAAATCATCTTTTTCCTATATCATTAAATATATTAGGTTAAAGACAGCAGTTGTCGAGCGTCTATAGTCTACTCTGTTTCGTAAAAACACAAAATAACTTATAGAAAAAATGTTAGCGACCACTGGCTACCTTACTATAATAGAAAGTTTGCGCACGGGGTTCCTCCTCTATTTTTCTTTAACAATCTTTAAAATCGCGAAGGGAGAAAAATTGGTTAGTCGCAAAGAACAGACGAAAGATGAATGAATAAGGGATGTAGGAGGGTTCGAATATTTAACAGAAAAAAACAGTGAACCGTTTTAAATATTTCATTCAAGCAGAACAAAAAAGTTGTGTGAATGATGGGTATAAATCTTGAATAGAACGGTTCGAAGGCTCGTTTGACTAACTGTTATTTTTATAACTTGTGTGGAATATATTATTTAGGTGTTTTCAAAAGCCGATTCATAACTGTGCATAGTTTTTTTCCTTAAACTATTCAATGAAAACTGATATGTTTGCAGTTTATTAATTAACAGCTCAATTTCTCAATGAATATATTAATTTCTTCTCAGAATAAACTGTATTTTTTATGTGCCATGTCACTTCGCCCAGGTGTTCGAGCGTTGAATAAAGAAAACTAATTAAGTGTATATTTTAAGTATTTTAAAATCAAAGTTGTTACTGCAGCCAGTGAAAGCAATATTTTTTATTTAATACCATCAATTGGCATAATTATTTGGGCCTAATATAGACTCATTTTTTAATACTAAATTTAAAATCTAGTGGTAGTTTCAAGGTTACAACTTTCGAACGGGGGGTTTCTAATCGACGAGCCAAGAAAAGAATCGTTATAATCTTGTGAGCCCATTCTAGCCAATTTATAAAAAAACAAAGCTACACAGGCTTATTAAGTTTTTTTTTTTTTTTTTTGTAAAAATATGAACAATGTATTTTCCAAAATCACCGACAATTCAACAAATTTAAAAATGTATAAAATCTCAAGATGTACTTTGATGCTACAGGGTAAAACTGAGCGATTCTAGAATCTAGTTCAGGTTGTTTACATTGAAAAATTTACCAAGTGGTTTTAAAAAAGACAAAACAGCCCCAATTAACGAAACTAACTTTTCTCATTGAAAAAAGAAATGCAGTTTAATCGTAAAGTACAAATAACTTTTCTTTTATATTTTTTAAACGAAATTTCATATAATTATTCTTTTTAAAATAGGCCACCGGTATTAAAAAAACCATAATTTATTCTCCTTTATATTTCAAGGGTAATTGATGCATGCAAGAAATTTTCAAGGGAAGCTACGAGGGTAGTATTTATAAGACGGGGGTTGATTTCTCATTTCATAATGAAAGTAAAACCACCCTCTATTTTTATTCTCTACTTTAATCAGAATGGAAAATGAGGGAGTTTTCCTTCTAATTAAAAACGATATAACAAGTCTTATGAAACTGCATGTTTTAATTCGAATCAGGAAAACCGCATTATTCGCAATTTCTACTTCAGTTTTTCCCTCTTTTAAATATTTTTTGTCAATAAAACCATGTTTAACGATAATATCATTTCCTGTTGCAATCGAGACGTTTCTTTTTATTACAGTCGACAAGAAATAATTATTTAATTCTGGCTTTAGGAGACAGTTTTAATTAAATCTTTTATCAGAAACGATCTTTTGAAACGGAAATACATCTTTACTTAGATTTAATTCGATTGAAAAATGAAAGATAAATTAATGTAATTAAAAGTTATAATTAAAGATCGTGATAATATTTAAATTTCAACTCCGTATAAATTGACTTATAAAGGAAAATATTTTTAAAACAACATTAGACATTGAAAAAAAAAGGAAGGCGGAGAGATTGTACACGATCGACAAGTCACCGGCGTCTATAAAAGTAGGAAGTAAATTTGAGTTTATCTAAGATGACAGCTCGTCTATGATGAACGTATTAATTGTTTTTTTTTAATTAATAAATCGTAAAGTGTCAGACAGTAATTTGTAGCAAATTGTACATTTTGGTCAAAAATTGCTATTAATTATAATTACAGACTTGACGAGTAACAATCCTAACACGTTCGTCTTTTCAAAGGCTAAACTTCACGTTGGTGCATAGTTTTATGAATGATACGTCACCCAGTTACACACCATGGACCTTTCAGAAAACGGGAAATAAATTTTTCGTACGATAATAAAATCAGTCACAAAAAAAACCATAAACGGTTCTATCGTAAAATTCAAACTGTTATAAAATAAACTCAACATTGCAGTTTATCAATTTGCAGTGTGTATTTTAATTACCAGTTATGAGCGGCACTTAATAACGTTCATTTTACCCCTTTCACTGACTTCATCACTTTCACTCAACCCTTTTTCCCAACACTTGTTGAATCAAAATATCCCACTATGTAACTGAGGAATGGCTTACGTATTCAAAGGGTTATGGCAGTCAAAGAGCTATTTGCTACGTGAATGCAGTGAAGGGCTTGTTGCAGAACGTGTCATGGATGGACTAAAGTGACTGTAAGTATGGTTACCACTTTTTCACCACAAGTTTTTGAGATGAAAAAAATGAACAGTAATTGACATCCTGCAGAAATATTTTTATTTTTTTTTTCTTAACCGTTTTATAACATTACTTATTAATTTAAGTGTATAGGGTTTCACGGCCGGCTTAGTTTCAAATTTTCTGGGATTACGGGCTTGTAAGTTGCGATCCATTGGTATTTCTACCTGACGTTTCTTTTAAAATAACGGTAGACATTATCAAAGGTGATTTGGCAGCGGTCGAAGTATCCTCATTGACCTTTGATAATGTCTACCGTAGTTATAGACGAAATGTCAGGTAGAAATATCAATGAACCCAGAAGATATGGAACGACCTGCAGAATTCTTTTTTTAGTTTTTTTTTCAGACGTACCTACGTCTTAATCAGTTGATTAAATCATTAATTCTAACAGACGAAATAAAAGCAATGATGATATTATTATGAATAATTAATTATTACATGACTAAGTTCAATTAGTAATGAACTGTCCATCCCTAAATTAAGAGTGCGAAGACAATTGTTAAATGTGTGATGGTATTTAAAGGGTTATGTCTCGAGGGGTTGTTGAAAGGATTAAACCCTTTTGGCAGTTACTGTATTATCACATCCAGCCCCTTTAAAGTGGCATAATAAAAGACAATAACCTCGACTAATTGTTACATTATCATGTTCTTAAGGGATGAAAATGTTGTGTCTTAACTCTTAAGGGATGCTCAACAGATTTGTGGTGACAGCAGCAGCTGTTGCTGATGACAGAAACGGGGGCGTTTAACCCTTTTGATTCACAGGAATTAATTTTCGTTTTATTATTCATATAACTATTAAATTCTAAAGGAGTGTTTTAGAAATGTTGACAATTAATATATAAAAATAAGATAACATCATAAACGAAAGCTCATGTGGAAATTCACCATTTGAAATGGTTTTCATTTATGAAAACTTCTCACCAATTTAAAAACACGCATTTTTCAGTGTAATTTAACTTCAAAGAAGCGAAGAATGTTATTTGTATATCTCTTTTAATCAAGATAAGTAATTTCTTGCAATAAAAACTTAAAGTAGTGGAACAAAAGGTTTTCTTCTAATATCATGTTGGAACGTAACAATTAAATGAATAACAATTACTGAAGAGACAAGGTAATAATTATACGTGGCATGAAACATAACATTAACAATAACAACAATGCCTACGTTTAATAACAATTATAATAGATAAGGACATCCATTTCCGGACTGCTATCATCATCTTCGCGTGACCTGATTAAAAGCATTTAAAACTATATGCACACAATTGTTATTAAATCAAATAATCGTTTGCAACATCAAGTTAAGACTTGAGTACCTAAGTAACTAAAAGGCCACCTTCAATATTTCATAAAATTATTTTTAAAGCTACCAACTGGTGTTATTTGAGCTGAAAATATAGTTGATGATTTACTAATTTCCAGATTAAAACTTGGTAACTGCCAATTCATATTTTCAATATAATATTTTTTGTAGGAACTGAAAATGTACGTAATTGCCAATTTTATCAGTTCTCAGATGAAAACCTGGAACCTGGGGATTTCGTTCAGAATAGCGTCTAGTTAAGGTTCTGAACTCTCAGTGATATGCAATTAGTGTAGCAGAGCGTTTGACACACAAATTATGACGCCTACAATACAAGCACGGAATTTATGCACGTTAAACATACATCCAAACACCAATTATGTTGGGCTTAAAACAAATTGTTGTATAATTATCTCTAAACTAGTATATCCCTATTAGAGAAGCAAGCACTAATTATTATTACAAACTATGCCATATACATACATTATTATGTATGTGGAAAGTCGGACGCACAATAGGGGAGACTTTATTAACTCTTCAATTCCCATGTCCAAGTTAATAAAGATTTTTGGTTTTATTTTAAATAAAATACTTTATATACATTTGGTTATGACAAGAAAAAATATAAATAAAAAATAAACTACCCCAATTTTCTTTTATGGGGGTGTCACCTGCAGGTGACACTGGGCGTTGTGAAATTAAGACTTTGAAGCAGACACAGATTGTTTCTTATTGTTACGGTAAGAATAAAACGTTAGAATTTATAATGATATTCATTTATATTTAGATATATCAGTTTCTTTATAATAAAAATAGTTTATCTGAAAGAGACAAAACACTTATCTATTCTAATATCATAAAGCTGAAGAGTTTGTTTGTTTGGTTGGTTGTTTGAGCGCAGTAATCTCAGGAAATACTGGTTTGAATTGAAAAATTATTTTTTTGTTGGATAGTCCATTTATCGAGGAAGGCTATAGGCTACATAATATCAAGCTACGATCAGTAGGAACGGAGCATCAATGAAAAATGTTGCAAAACCGGGAAAAATTATTCCTTTTGAGAGCTTCTGTTGCGGCGCAAACAGTTATTATAATGCCCAGTGTCATCCGTAGGTGACACGGCATATTTCCAACGTCGTAAAAAACGTGTTCAAAGTTATTTTTATCAATAAAAAAATTTGTGCAATAGCTTATTTATTCATTTATTACACGCAATAAGAAAAAATAACAATAGTTACGGTTTAGGCATTTTTATTTCACTTTTTATCGCAAGAGATTACACAAACACAGACTGCTCGAATTTCGCGCGAAACATCTGATATATTTGACAGATGATATTTGGCTAGTGTTGTTAGAAAAAAAATATTAATAGTTTTACTTATTGGCTTTGCAACAATGGTAGTGGAATTAAATAATAAAATCTCCGTGTGGTAGAAAAAAAAATATTAAACTTCTGTCACCTACAGGTGACACTGGGAATTGAAGAGTTAAATTATAGACGCCAGACAACTAAGCGAACACTCGAAACTGTTGAAAGAAGAAGTGTATGACTCTGGGAGTAAGAAAAGTCCACGATTCTTTTTGTTGCCGAGTATCAATTCATATTTTTAATTTAAAACTGAAACTACGCTTGATACTTTAAGCAATTCACGGACATTAGTTTTTCTATCTGTAATTTCTCCTTTTGTGGCAAAATCTTCTTTAGTAAAGTGGGCTTCACAAACTATGGTCCTAGCATTTAGAGTAAAAAAAATCTTCTGATAGCCCACCACTTATTTTTAAGTTCCAGATCCTTTAAAATACAAAACCACTATATAATTTGAACATTGGTAACATCAGCATTGTCAATAGTTTATTATTTGAAATACGTAATTCACATACTGAGGGCCTTATTTAGCTGTAACTCCTAGCGATAAAGGTTGGCAGTGGGCATCTCTATTGAGACTTTGTATCCCGACGGCTTGGTCTGCCGTCTAATCCTAAAGGATACTTATTTTCAACACGATCGAGAGTTCTAGTTGCTTAATTGTGTAACCGACCATATAAAAACATCGTTTTGTTCACACTGCAATTAGTACAACTGTCAGTCAGAAGTAGTGATCATCACAGAACATCACCCGTGTGACGTCACGTCCGTAATCGGTCGATCTTTGTCTGTCGAACGGACGCCACGCATAGTTGTGTCTTTGTCACGCGTGTAGCGCTAATACCTTATATCCGGTTACAATTATCTAATAATAAAGAAGGTCTGCGCGCTCGCTTGATGATTGTGATTTTTAGTTAGTTAAGTTGAAGAGCGTAGGTGCGAGCGAAGCACTTAAATGCAATTAAAACATTTTGTTGTTTTAATTGACATTAATGTGACATTCATAGTTGTTGTTGTTGTGTTATTATTATTATTGTCTTGATTTCCTTTTAGAATAATTCTTTGTGTTGTTTGTTGCATGAGGTCAGCGGTACTGAAATGATGATTAACGCGGTTTCATTAATTGTCGCTTCGAAAATTTTTGGGTAGGATAAACTTCGGTTTATGTCCAATGTTTTCCTTGGAGTAGGTTCTCGAAGGACCAAAGGAAGAACAACTTTGAGTTATAAGTTTGTACTACGGGGTATACATTTTGTTGGGGTGGATTCTTCGAGAACCAAAGGGTAGATAACCCTGAGATATTCGTCGAGGTGTATTCTTAAAGTTTGTTGGATCAAAGGGAGACTAAATCTGAAGAGAATAGATTCTTGTCAAAGACATGTACTTTAAATTTGTAGGAGTGGGTTCTCTAAGTACCAAAGGATGAGGATAACCTTGAACTTTGAGAGACGAGATTCCGTTTTTAACACCGTACGGGAATTATTGTCCTTGATAACGCACTATAATTGTTTGTATTTTTTCAAAGGTCATCCACTGCCAAGGTTATCTAGGTCTAATGCCATTTCGTTTTTTATTATTCTTTTTAATAATAAATCATTGCTTATCTCTTGCTATGTCTAGTCTACTACATAACCTCAAGTTCTTCAGCTAAAAGGATCAATCAGCTGTTCAGAATATATAAAACTACGCCCAAATAAAAAAGAATGAAAAATCAATGGCTACATACACTAATCTTGGTATTTAAAAAAATATACAATAATGGTTTAAAATATCAAATTTCAAAGTAAATCTTAGGGAACGTTTTAAAGAGTTTATGGTTTTGTAGCAAATTATTTTATTAGTATTTCATTTTACTTTTTTTTAAATATGTGAGGGAAAGTTTATCGCCAATCAGAAACCTAAGTAATTAACAAATGAAGATAAATAAAAGCTTGAAAAAAATACATTACAATATTCCGTTCGTATATTGACAGATATGTCAAAATAGAAGAATTTAAAATATACCAATTATATTGATAAATGAAAAAAGAAAACAAACAATATTTTAAAATCTTCAATGTGCACGAAAATAAAATAATAGAAGAAATCATGTAAATCTAAACGGCAAATATAATAATATCTACGTATTTCGTGAATTCATCTGTAATAAATTTTGTTCGAAGTTTGCGACTAGACATCTCTAAAATAAAATACAGAATTATTACGAAAGGAAAAGAGACAGAGAATATAGTCTGTCACGCGATTCTTTCTACGACTGGCAAATAAGACCTTAAACTATATCATTGTTTAAATCTTGTAATTTATGAATAAATGCAACGCTGATGATCTCAGTCGTCGAGCGTCTACAATCTTAACATTATTTTGTAGCTCGACAGCTCAGATCGTTAACGCATTCATATTGAAATTCAATAGACTCCATCACAAATAAGTAAATCTCTGTATTTTTATGACAACTTTCGCAAAAAACGAATTTCACGTCTCAACGGATTCTTGGTATCTTTACTAGGAGACGTTCAACTTTGTTTAGTAACTTTAATGTCTTGTTTACTGTGGAAGAGTGGTGGCAACCCTTATTGAAGTCAAAATTTTAGTTCATGGTAGCGGCGCTGCAATCAGGAAGGTAAATGTAAGGGAGATAAAAAAACATATAATGAAACTAAAAGAACAACTTTTAAATTTCTCACTCTTTGGTTAACACCTTTTTTTTGATCTTTTATCTCTTTTCAATAAAACAATTTCTTTGTTTTATTTTGCCTCTCGGACTTTAGCGTCGCTATCATGAACTAAAATTTTGACTGAAGTAAGTGATCTAGTCCCATCATTGCTAACCATATTACAATGAGTAGACCAAAAAACATATATTTTCTATTTAATTGGATATGATTGATCCCTATATTACCTACTATAACATAGTAAATGAGAGAGATAGAAATGGAGAAAGAGAAATTGTCAATATATTATCTACGTAATCTAGTGTCAAGAAGAAGCAGGATGGCTTTAAATTACACATTTGTTTTGTCAGATTTACATATGCGCAGAAATGAAAATTTATTTATAACTACAGAATATTGATAATGCTTACAGAATGAAATAATAAACGAGCACCACAGACAAACATATTGTATAATTTTACCAATACACTAAATCTTAACGGAACCTCCCTCTTGCAATTTTGTTACGGGTTTTTCAAATTCATTCTATTTTTTTGGTACACAAACAAACATATTTATCACTTTAATTAATTATTTATCACTGTTAATTCAGAAGCTATGGATGGTAGATTCCTGTAATTTTTAAACAATATATTTTCTAAATCGACGTTTCTCAAAGTGGGGTACGCGAACAAAGTTACGTAATGGCGACTGCCTAGCTGAATCTAAATTAAGATTGAAATTGAGCAAAATTGCTCCTAGAATTGACTCAATTTTCAGCAAAAAACAAGCCTACCCATTACATTGATTAATAACACTAGCCAGTTTTTAAGGGGTTCGCCGTTGTCTTGGAAATCTAATAAGGGTACGAGAATTATCAGTTTGAGAAGTTTATTCCAAATAGAGAGTTTCTTCAATGGAAATAGTGTATATTTTTACGTATTAAGTTTGCAAGAGATTTAAGAGTTTTCGAATTTTGTCAAAATGTTTGCAATTGATTTCTGATTTAAATTTACCTATATTTTATGAGTTTTTTTTTCAACATAAGCTTCCGTAATAATATATTCTTAAGATCTGTAAGCTTTACTCGTTATTCTGTGTTAACCAATACATTCTGCAGATGTCTTTTACATAAGAAGCCGTCTCTTTTCATTAGACTGCGCGATGTATGGATCTTCAATACCTACACTGCAACAGTGTAATTGGCAACGACTGAATAACCTACAAAGCGCATCATAACACTCGATTCTACGCGAAATTAATCCCACAACAAAACGAAATTACAGATATCTACAGTTTATAGTATATTCAACCTCAAGGGCAGAAAGTTGAAATTCCTGCACTGCGCATCACACGATGTCCGAGGCGAAGTCAAGAACATCATGTGTCGCGCAGTGCAGGCATTTCAATTTTCTGGCCGTGTATTCTAGGAATTCTAGGATTAATCTGGTTGTCGTGCATAACGGGTCGAAGCTAAGTATTTAGCATGGGGTCAATGTTTATTGAGTAGGTATGTTATACATTTCATTAGTGATCGTATCGTACGTTGATTATTATAATTATCACTAATCGTCGATGAAAAGCTTGGTTGAGGAACAATTTAAAAAAGAAATTTTCCCTTAACGATTAATATTTTTTTGGAACAAAACTAAATGCGGACATTATAATTACTACTAAATATTATTGATATTATACGATTTTAGTGACTCTACGTTTTGGGCTAGCCTGTATAATTAGTGTATAAAGAATGACGCGACGGGAATAAGTGAAGAATAAATCTAATTAGCATAACAGACACATGTGACAATTAATGTACTACGTCAATGCGCAATCTACATAAAGTACTTATTACATCGAATTAACCAACTACTTTAGAATATTCATCCGCCTCTTCTTTGACGCAGTCAGTCCTAATTGCCAAAGTGATTTAAAAAACATGCAAATACGGATCATATTTTTTTCGATGAGAATCGCCGAAAGTTGTTGAGATCTTAGAATTTGTACAGCTTGTAGATCTTTAGGCAAAGGTTACTCAATACCAGCTGTCCAATATACTGCCTTTTTCACCCCACATAGTTTACGAGCACTTATAAATCTTATTCAATCTTTACTGTTAATGTTTCAAAATAAACAAGAAACCATGTACCATTCTTCTCATCGGACTTTTTAACCAAGTTTTTACAGTTTATTTGATCTAAATAGACGATTTAAAATCAGATAAAAACGAGAACATCGGCATAAATAATATGGCTTTTGAAATTTTTAAGCAGCAAGCAAATTTTCGTGTAGCTTAATGTTTAATCACAGCTAATAGAAACAGTACCTAACAAAATGAATTTTGCGATTACAGTTCGAAATTTCCCGAGAGCATATTTTACAATCTGAAAGATGTCACCATAAGAACTTTCGCACAACGGTGACGATCAGAGCGTTGTCGAAATTGTTATAATTATAATACTGCGGTTTAATTTAAAATGGATATTATTTGAACCCATCTTTATACAAACTCGGTCTGATTGATATATTGCAGTGGTAGTCGAAGTCCTATAAGGTTTCTTAATAAGGGCTTTTCTATACAATGCTTTTGCAGCTAATAATCTATGCACTTAAATTATGCAATGTCTTGCGCTAATTAGTTTAATGACATTTATTTTCCTTTCTTAGTTCTCACTTGACGCTTCTATAATTGCATTTAAAATCTTGCTGATGTATTTAAACAGTTATAACGCACAAAAGGCATTCCAAATGTTGCTTTCAATTGCATGTGTGAATATAATTATTATTTGAATTTATAGCTTGTAAATAATATTTAATTGATTGATGAATTTATCAATTAAAAACCGCTTATATTCATTAGCAGCTTGAATGAATAACAGTTTAGCACAGATCGATAATTTATAAATATATAGTTAATTTTATTGCAGATTTTTAACAAATTAATAACTCCTGACTTTTCTGCAGTGTGAAAAAAGCTTGTTGGGATATCGTGTAAATTTTACTAATCACTAAAAACAATTTTCGCTTGAAATTCAAAATGTTACATTGTGAATGAGGTATTAAAAGTGTCACAACTTTGTTTTTTTATTATTTTATCTAAAAATGAGTGAATTTCTTTTATAACTGAATTCAATAAGCGCAAACAAAACGTCTAGAGTTTCTTCTGGGCTAGAAGTTTTATCATTTAAAGTTTCCCAAAATTCCAATATTGTGGTGTTCTTTGAACACTACATTTTTTGATTTTCGATTATATACACTTATTTGCAGTTTTTATATGAAAATTCTGAATACGGCTCTACAGTGTAATAAAAAAATCAAATCATCCCTTCCAGTATAACATTTAATATTTTCATATAAACTGCTATAAGTTCTGATAAGATTTTTCTACATAATCCATGCAAAGGAAAATCCATTTAAGATTAAAATATTCCTTAATAAATTCACTGCAGTGTTACGACGTATTTTTTTAAAAAGTCGCATCTATTATATGGAAGCTTGGAACTACACTATTATAGAACCCCTCGGGTTTAATGCAATAATAAGGGATGAAAAAAAATGACTCACGGTAAGGAAATGTATGTATGGAGAGGAACGAATATGGCACCCGCGAGAAATAGTTAGTTACGACCCTCGTTAAAAAAATAGCCACCCTAACCACCCACCCTCCGAAGCCCATTAAAAAGCATCTCATGCAGGCGTCTTCTTCACAAGATATTGATTGCGATTTATGTGGAGGAATAATACTCCTAGTTATATCAGTTACATAAATTTGTATCACAGAAGTAACAAAACTTTCCACTCATGCGTTCGAGTTGAATTTTAACTCGACTGTTTGGAATTTCGTTGTTAAGACCAAAATATGTGTTTGATTTTTATGGAATACCAGTTTAGGAATGAAAAATGCCTTTACGTTAAGATTCTTTACTCTTGGAGGAAACGAGGTCTCCTGTTTACAGAATTAAAATTTAGAATTATATAAAAAAGTGTTGGCTTTCGAACGGTGTTTGTAAATCAGATGAAATTGAAAATAAATAAAAAGAGTGTTTAATTAAATGTAAAAACATTATATATTTTATGGATGTAGGTGATAGAAGCATGCTAGAAGAATGTCGTATGGACTTGTTTAGAAGTTAAAGAATTGGTTCCTTTCATCTGTCAATTTATGTAAGCACTAATGATTTACATAATTCGCATTTTTGAAAATTTATACTATAACAGCAAAACGCAAGTTATAATAAATAAGGTAAAAGGTTATCTCAATAGAAATATATATATATACAAAAAATGTTAAAATTAAATAAAAATCTAGCATAAAGCCAGATTAAAAATAACATTTCGTCGTTAATACCTTGACTTAGATGACATGATTATAAAAATATAAAAGTTGGAAAACATACAGAAATTTAAATTATTGTATATATAGTGTGTTCCTAAATGAGAAAAGAATTATTTTAGATTAATAAAATAAACAGTGGATCAAAAATGACAAGAGATCTCGTCAGGATACGATTTAGTGCGTTTTTCAAATTTCAGAGACAAGTCCAAACCGATAAAATTAATTTGTAATTTAAAATGGTAGCAGAATAAAATGACAATAGTCTTTGGTGTTCGTGTTAGTGCAAGAAATTAAAACGCGAGGAAAACAGAACAAAACTGATCGCGCGGCCAATTTCTTTTAGATTTAATGTTAGTTTGCATTTTGTTTCTTGCGTATAGTCGTTTATGCTGAATAGAATAAAAAAATAATTTAACTAATCTTTGTGTGAATCAAACTATTTAGATTAATTGGTACCAGAATAAGTAAAAAATTTGTATTTTGTTCTTTGATTAAATTCATGCTAATGCAAAGAAGTAATTTGAGCGCTACTTTGATTGGTTATTTCGTGTTAATTCAAAAGACTACAAGAAGTCAAATTTGTCAAATCCCGTCAAACGAAGACTGTTTTTCTAATACTGAAACGCCTAACAACTACACCGTATTTTAAATATTTAACATTCTGTGTAAAGCCATTACAGTTTAATATACATAAACACGATTTTAGATTATAATTTACATATGTTTTGACACAAGGTGATAATGGGAATTATATGTTTTTATCAGATATACTACGCGTGTTGTTTTAACACCGATGTTCTCAATATTTATCTTTAATTTAAGCCATATACAGTGAAAACTCTCCTTGCGTACAGCTTTACTAAGTGGACGTCTCCCTATAAAGGACAAAATTTGCGAAATCAACTTTTCTCCTGTTGATTTAGGTATACAGGCTTTCCAATAAGCGGACCCTTTGACACATTCTTGTTTGGTGTCAGGTATAAAGGATTTAAGTCGTTAATACTAAACGAAAAACACATAGTTGTTTGGTATCAGGTAGGACTTAAGTCGTTAATATACTAAACGAAATAGAATACAATTTAGACTTAAATTAATTAAAAAAGAAAATTGAATTGTGTTTGATTTAAATCTTTTATACCTGACACCAGAGAATTAATGTATGTTAAAAATACTGAGAAAATTTGACGAGAATCCGTTTCGACCTTTCTTATAACTTTTTGTGATATGTCATCGAAAATAAGCGGCCATTTTCCATCTCAAAAAACTTAAGTCTACAACTTTTCACGCTGTGCATTATAAAGTGTAAAATAAAAAATAGAAAAGAATCAGTCGTCTACGTGTTTGCGAGCAATGGAATGGTTTGGTTGGAAGGTTGATTCCACCCCCGCTTGTTTCATCCCTTGAGAACGGGGCAGATGCGTAATATTGCCGTATCTATTAAATATTTAGATAGAAAAAATAACAACTCACTGTTTCCAGTAAGGGAGTGCGAGTGTATGTGTGTGTAAAGCGGCTTTTACACTGAACAAACTTGTAAATGAGTTTAAAGTTACAATATGACAAGTCAGAAAAGTATAGTTACTTAATTTCTAATAAGCGAACGATCTGATTAAATAGTAGCTGACGCTCACCAATAAGGGTTAGGAACACGAATTTACTGGACATTGTAGATGATAGACGCTCGTCAATAGATGCCATAAGCGTCTTTTTGGTATGTTACTTAATTAATTTTGAGTTCAGTACAACATTTTGTAAGTCGTATTTTATAACACGTAAAAATGAAGCATTAAAAATGAAATCAACAAAACTACAACAAAAAATAATTCTTAAGAAATACGTTATCCAAAAAATACAACCAAAATTACGTACGCTAAAAACAGAAAAAATAAAAATATACATAAATATAGGACAGAAACTAAAAAAAACTACAAAAATGTGCTTAAAATAAATAATTGTGCGAAGTGTGACCCCTGATTCAAAAATTAAAATTAGGCATTTAATTTTTTACTGACCTTTTGTATAAATGATCCAATGTCGTAATGGGCAGAATCGTACACTGAAATTTGAAAATAAAATTCAATGAGAATTTTTCGCTTTTTTACAGAAAAGATAAAAGCATTTCTTTAAATTGAAAATTGAAGCATTTAGTTGGTGTTTCAAAGAAAAATTTTTAAGTCTTTTTATAGCATTCTAATGCATAGAGGTCAGATTACGATATCATTATAAGCTTTTTAAAGAAATTGTGACCATTATATTTTTATTGAATCAGAGGTCAAACAAATTACTGAAAAAATACACTTAAATATTTCGTTTCAAAACACTCTTTTCAATATAAATTCATGCAGGCAACATAAAAAAAGAGACACTATATTCATGCAAATAGACAAACAAGTTATGAGAATAAAAGTAGATCCAAACATCTCACTGTTCAAATAAATACATAATACAATTAGTACACCCGTTTTTGGTACAATTTTTAATGCTAAAAGTACTTTCTGCACTGAATTACCAAAGAAACTACGGTAAATTCCAATGCTAACATTTGGTTATATATACGACATTCAGTTTTAAATCTAGATTTAATGCTAAAACAGCATTAATATTTTTAATAATATTGACTCTACCAACAGTAATATAATATTAAATAAAACGAAACTACTTGCGATTACTGTTCAAAATATTTTTTTATTTATAAAACGTTTTATAAATAAAAAAAAACCCGGGTCGCAGTGCCAAAACCCTGCCGACAATATAGTGTATTTACTAATATAGGCAGTGTGACTTTATTATGCGAACTTAAGTTGGTTTTTTGGGCAAAATAAAAAATTTGACTCCTTAATACACCCCTTAAAAGAACATTTTTTTGTCAGTTGCAATATTATTATCAATCGAACCTCTAAACTAAATTATATACACCTTTCAGCAAATAATTCACTATCTGCAAACTAGTGTTTTCATAAAATTTGTAAATCCGGTCCTGTCGGACTGATTTTATTAAAATTTTAGGAGCACTTTTTAATTGCTATTAAAGAGTTAAATTTCAATTTTGAAACGATTCTGAGAATTTTTTAGGTATTTTTGGGCCCAAAAACTTTTTTCAACCCCTAAAAACTACCCTTAAAATGGCCCGATTGGGCCCATTTTAAATAGGGTTCTTGCGGTAGTGGATTCCAACATGTGGGCAAAATTTCGTAAAAATCAATTAACTCTTTCGAAAGTTATAGCGCGCACACATATATATATATATATATATATATATATATATATATATATATATATATATAAATATATATATATATATATATATATATATATATAAATATATATATATATATATATATATATATATATATATATACATATATATATAAACATTTTTAAAAATGGTGCCAAAGTGTTTAGAAGGTTATGAAACGTCGAGAAATTTTGGTCCGACCCCTAGGTCCCGCCATCCGACCAACGCCAATAGTGTATGTTGCCTATGGCAAATACACTAAAAATATTTTGAACAGTAATCGCAAGTAGTTTCGTTTTATTTAATTTAATTAATATTTTTAGTTCACGAAATAGGAACATTGAACAAGAGAGCTGTGAAAAAATGAAAATTTTTTTGCAAATATTTAATGTGACCCTGTTATTAGTCTCATGACTGTTTGTCTAATAATAAATAAGGACATATTGCGCTTTACGAATCCTTTCAAAATTCGAAAAAAGGCCAGACTGTCGTATTTTCCCTATACAACACAAACAATTACTTTATTATAAAAGTCGTCTGTAAAGTCTCTTAGCTTGATACTTGAATTTATGTTAAGATTGTGTTAACTGATTAATTAGCTTGACAATGGAACGACGTTTTTTAACTAGCTTATTAGTGTATTTGCCATATGGCAACATACACTATTGGCATCGGTCGGATGGCGGGACCTAGGGGTCGGATCAAAATTTCTCGACGTTTCATAACCTTCTAAACACTTTGGCACCATTTTTAAAAATGTTTATATATATATATATATATATATATATATGTGTGCGGGCAATAACTTTCGAAGGAGTTAATTGATTTCAACTAAATTTGGTCCACATGTTGAAATCCATCACCGCAAGAAGCCTATTTAAAATGGGCCTAATCGGGTCATTTTAAGGGTAGTTTTTAGGGGTTGAAAAATGTTTTTGGGCCCCAAAATCCCGAAAAAATTCTCCGAATCGTTTCAAAATTGAAATTTAACCCTCTGGTAGTAATTAAAATATGTCCCTAAAATTTTAATAAAATTGGCCCGACAGGACCGGACTTAGAAATTTTATGAAAACACTAGTTTGCAGATAGTGAATTATTTACTGAAAGTTGTATATAATTTGGTATAAAAGTTCGATTGATAATAATATTGCAATTAAAAAAAAATGTTATTTTAAGGGGTGTATTAAGGAGTCAAATTTTTTATTTTGCCCAAAAACCAACTTAAGTTTGCATAATAAAGCCACACTGCCTGTATAAGCAAATACACTATATTGTCGGCAGGGTTTTGGCACTGCGACCCGGGTTTTTATTTTCATATCTTGTGAATTTTAGTTTTAGTATTGACTCTGAATAATTCGTTATCGAGTACCTGAAGAAGTCTCGAGAGAGACGAAACGTCGTACAATGATATTAAAGAATTGTTTTTGAATAATAACAGTCTTGTCAATCCAAATACCCATGAATATTAACAGTCATTATAATTTACTTTTTAAGGGTTGTTTTTTCTTTCTTTGATAAATCATTGTTTGTTTTGTTGACCATTATATAGAATTATTATGGATTTTGAATAAATTCCTACTTTACGAGATCTAGGAACGTATTAGTTCCTAGATCTCGTAAAGTAGGAATTTATTCAAAGTCCATAATAACTGTTGGGAACCATCCGTATTTAGAAATACACAAATTGTATTTCACCATTATCGACTGTAGCCGATGTTGAACGATTATAAATGATTAATTTATAAGCCACCCCCCTCATTTCACATATTATCAAAATATACAGGATGGACGAAGACAGTTCAACGGAAGTATATCAGTGGAATGAACAAGGATAAACGCTAAAGTAGCCTGACTGAAAAGTGTAATACTAAATTATCATGCAAAAGTGAATACAAATATAGTCGGTTCCAAGAGTGGATTGAGTTTTTAATTTTTAAAATACAATAGATGATACAATTCACGGATTGGCGTTTTCGTTTCCTAATTTTGGACGGCAACTCGAATTTAATAGTTATTACAGTGTAAACTCTTTATAACGATAAACTCTCTGTAACATAGAAAAGATCACAATTTGGTTGATTTACCTTAAAACCCATACATTGATACACTCTTTATAGCGCAGAAGCCATTCTCTATTACGAAGAAATGTGTTCATATTTAGATACAGAAAATTGTCAATGTCGGTGTTATTGTTTATGTTATCTTATCAGGTTACAAAAGACGCCGACTAAACCTTTAGAAAATTTTTTATTGTTTAATCAAGAAGATTCCACCACATATCAAGAGATGGATAGAATACATAAGAAAATACAAAATACTGGCAGAGCAAAAAACGTCAGGCAAAGTTAACTATGTATTAATTTTATCAAAAATATACATATTAAAGATTATTGTTAATTTGGTTGTTTTTCTTTCTTCACTCCATATAACGGTAACTCTCTATAACGATAAAAATGCTCGGTCCCTTGAGTTTCGTTTTAAAGAGTTTACACTGTATTTAGTTTTCATTTGATTACACCGCTTTATTATTTTTATTTTTTGGACGTTTCGAGCAGTTTTTTTGTAATCTTTACCGGCTTCTTTATATGCTTGATTTTTTTAAAATTTTTGACGTTCTCATTACGGAGAAAAAGAGATTAATTAATGAGCAAAGAGCAAGAATATATCGCTCCAAAGTAATTATCGGGATACTGTTAACTATTTGAAGTTGAATCCAACGTATACATTCTACCAGACAAACGGTGTTTTGCTTGTAATGGCCAAAGCTTAATTAAATCGACTCGACGTTTCCAGAAACCGACTCTAGGTGATTATTTCATACATAATATTATTTCTATAAGACAGGAGCTATAGTCTTTGAGTTAAAATACAACAACCTTTAAAGATATTACTGAAAAAACAATAGACAAGTACGACATGGTACAGTCGTCAAACTTAAATATATATTATGAAATATACACATTCAAGTTTATTATTTGTGGTGGTTGACTGTAAATCAAGAGGAAAACTAAAACAACCCTCAAAAATACAACGTAACGGTGTAAAGAAGAGAGATAGTCGTATTGATTCAATATAAAAACAACAAAGACAAATATATATATTTGCATGTGAATAAGTTGTATGATAAGTGGTAATAATTTTTCTATATATATTTTAAATACACAGTTAACGACAAATTTGTTTTACTTCTGTATTTTTATTTTACTTGTCCGTATGTTTTTTTTAAACAGATTTTCTTATTAAAATAAGTTTATTTGCGAAATTCCGGTAAGAATAACGATTCATAATATTTGACAGTTGAATAGAAAATAAATAAATTGGCTATTTTTGTTTGACCATTCATAAAAGAATATGTCTAAATAATTTGCACCCGACAATTTCACTTTTGGATGTCAAAGACTGTTATGAATTAGAATTTCGAAAGTAACCCCCATATTTTCTCTCAGATTAGGTTTAATCTTATGCATCGTAAATTTAAATATAACTAATAGTAATCATTTAATAAATAAAATAAAATTACCAATATGTTAAAACAAATCGATCATCCAAGAAACGTCAAATTTCTACAAAATTTTGTAGTCTTGTCTCGACACCTACTATAGTTTTTTTAAAATTAATGAAAAAAATATTTTCTACATTATATTATGATTCAGAATTCTAGAAAAATATTAAAAAAATTCTATTGCAAAAATTAAACTTTATTTAAACAAAAAATAATTTGTTGCATTTTAGCAACAATATCACGAATTATCGGGGTAAAATTAATTTTCGAATAAAATTATTTACCATATCGCACTTAACTATACACTAGTACTCATTTTTCCGGTAAACTTATACAAAACACAAATCAAAAATAGCAAATTTTTCACTTTCAAACACAAAAAATAACATCAGACAACAAAGAGGGTTATGTGCAACCTGTTATACCACGTTATAAATAATGAATATGACTACTATGCTGAGATTTAGTGGACAAATGCGAAACTTACCACGTAGAAAAAACTTTGCAAATTTACAACATTATGATACAGAGAGTTAAAACCAATATTACATTAATAAAATACACTTTTTAAAAACTGTTGCATATATGCTACAAAATGCAACGAAGGGTTAAATGCTAAAAAGTTTCCACAATACACCAAAACAGGAGCAATCTTTTCGCGACGAATGTTTCTCTAGCCAGGTTAGCATCAACACTAGATGTAATACGCAAGTAAGGTCAGAAAATATTACGTAATTCTAAATTGTAAAATCATTTATTTTTATAAATTGATCGAAACTGCAACCGCGACTAAATTTTAAAAGCGTAATACAAAAAATATATCAACTAGTAACGAGACATCTGTCTAGTTTAAGGGTTTGCAAAAGACATGTTAAGAGCCGCTGCTATTACTAAAATTTTTGAGAATTCAAACCATAAGACAAACCTTATATTGTCTACAATATAATTCATTTTTAAAAAGCGTTAAGAAGTAACAGTAAAAGCAGGTATTTTTTTTTCAAAAATGTTAAGAGTGTCAAATGAACCGTGTTTAATAAAACAAAAAGACGGTCCTTCTATACAGGTGTCCCGTAAAGTTATGGCGCAAAAAAAAATACTAATATATGAATGGAATGCCTGGCTTATAACTAGAGAATCTCTTACTGATTTAGATGAATTTTTTTTTTAATAATGCGCCAATTTGTGGGAAGGCTTTACGATTTGAATCATAGAACAGATCGGAAATTTGAGGTGGAGGGGGCCGAGAATTCCGCTTGAAATGAGCGAATAAAATGATCGTCAGACTACTTAAAACTAAAATATTAAAATATCTTTCTTAATTTGTGTCAGTTCTCGAAGGTGAACCTGTATAGTTGCGGTTAAAGACCTAAACAAACAAGTCACGCTTTGAGAAAATCCTCTACGACCCTTCCGAAAAAAACAATACCATCGCTTGCAAACATAAACGGTACTTCGTCATTCCTTAAATAGTGTATTTTTTAAAACTACTGCATTTTTTTCTTCACCTGCACGTGTGTGGTAAAAAAGGTGTTATGTTTAAACATATGAAGATCGTTTCAAAGCCTACCTGTATCAAAAGTTTAATATTTTACAGTCACGTAAAAACAATAAAATCAAATGAGTTTCTATATAAAACTGTCTAATATACAAAATAAAAAAAAAAACAAATACTTTGAATGCATTTATCAACAAATAAATCAAATATAAAATTTTAAATGTCAATTTATACGTATAGAAATATGTTTTTTTTTTTCTAATAAAATACATTTCATAAATAATTTTTTCCAGGCCATTAATCACATTATAACAATAGATTTAGATTTTTAAAAATGAAAAAGGGGGAACTTGAATAATAACAATTTTTGCATGAAAAATTATTTCTGATATTTAACAATGGCTTAGACTTATAATTGGAATATGTTTGATTGAATATGGATAAAAAGAGATAACCATAATACATTAAATGTTAAAAATATAATCTATCACGTTTTCGTTACATTTAAAATTCGGTAAACATAACAATTACGATATGTGACAAAGATAACAATAATGATTTATACTAAATGAGCTATCTTTGCTTTCTGTTTATCAGCTGCAAAATCCGAAACCGGGGTGTCATTATTACAGACAGGGCTTATATTTTTCACGGTTCTAGCGTAAACACCTCTTAACAAAAGGGCGGTGGTGACACAATGAAAGACCAAAATCCCTATATTGTGCGTTAAAATAAGGGCCCTGTACAGCTTGTTACATTAGTTTATATGTATTTACATATTGTTTACAAAAAAAATTTATTACAAAATTTTACTATGCCAATATATTTTTAGTTCCCAGGTTCCTAATTTGAGAACATAAAATTATCAGCTGGACTTTCAATTGGTTATTAAATATTTAATCTTTAGTTCTCAAGTTCTTATATTTAAAAACCGATAAAATTAATTAAGTAAATTTTCATTTTATTATTTAATTAATTTGATCGGCTTTTAAATAAGAACTAGAGCTAAAGATTTGAAACATCAAATAAACATATTTTTAGTTTTTGGTGAGTAAGTTCACTTCTAAATTGCCGAAAAAAGTTCTTTTAATGAGCTCCATTCTAGGGGTAAGGTGTGGTTAAAAATTACAATTTATTTGAATTTTAAAATAGGTAAGAAATAAATTAAACTAAACAGTACACACTACGGCATAAATTATAAATATGATGTATTTTAAACAAAATACAATGTGTTCGGAGGGAAGTGATACATAGGATTTCATGAAACATCTTTATTTATGTGTATTAATGGGTTCTGTACAAAAATTATTTATTTTTTAGTAATTAAAGAAACTCGTAATAGTATTCTGTGCAAATTGATTTTATTTCGAATTTTAATTTTATTTGAATTCATTTAAAAAAAATGCTAAGCTGACCATAAGAAATGAGAGGAAACTAATCCTTTTTTCTTTGCAATTGTCTATGTAGCTGTTTCATTCGAACATCTTGTATATGAATAATAATGTAATTAGATGAGTCAGTTGTTTCATGATGACGATGAAAGCAGTAATTAGTGAATTAACGTCTGTCTCACACATTAATTAAAACCGATGATGATTTCAGTTGTACAACCTTTATTTGTCCGTTCCACTTCCACGTATTTCAACTGTTTCGTCGCATATTTGACTCATGCGTCGTCTATACAAAGGTTTGTAATTATTAATTAAATACCGAACCAGAAGAAATAATTACCGAACATTCTTATAACCGTTCCCTCATAGCCTAGGCACCTTAGCTCATTTCCGTTCTGCTCAGTTTCAGAAAGTCCAGATATCATGATACCTGCTAAGTTATATTGAAAATGTTTTTTTTTTTAAATGGCATTTTGTAACAGAACAGGCGGCGGCATATTATAAAAACGCAAAACTGAATAAAATGTAAAAGCTTGCCAAATGTAACGCCGTGTGAATTACTAGGAATTCAACTAATCAGTATTATTATTGTTATTATTATCAGAAAGTGGTCATTGGTAATAAAACAAAAGAACAAGTATTTTGGCGCCGAAGTAGAGCAGTTATCTCGTAATCTAATGGTCGTAGGTTCGATCCAGTCGGTCATTCAGTGTGTTCTTTGTTTTACAATTATAGCAGTTTTATTTATGAAGTGTGTAGTGTAAAATAGGTAATCTCTTTTTTAGTTGTTAAATACGGAAATCAATAAACCCACACGATTTATTCTAAAATATATTAAATACAGTCTATTCTAATTTCTATAAATTTATTTTTCATTAATGCGTTATTGGACAGACTAATTTAAGTGCTTAATCCCCAGATTAAAATTTTCTAAATGAATAAATCGTAAAAAATGTATGCTGAATAAAAAAATGAATGAAAATAATAACAAAAACTTGGAAGTAATAAACATTAAAGTATCGTATTTAAATCTTTGAATACGATACTAAATTATATTAATTCTGTTAGTAGGTGTTTAAAATGTCTCACTAGATGTTGATACTAAAATATCGTCTACCCAACTGACATCGTTTATCATATTTTATGAATTTTTCAATTTGCGTAATAGTAAATCACTAGGTTATTAGATACAGAGGTGACCTCGTTCGATTGAACTGTCAATAGATATTGCGCGATTCAAAATATCGTCGTTGGTTCTGTAATACCTCCTATGTGCAAAAAGTAAATGTTACAGGAAAGGCTAAAAAGTGATTATTTCAGCAATAAATGGTAAGAAACTAGCAATTTCAGAGGTATATTTCTAATTCATACTTATCTTCACTGCAACGTGTTTATTAAGAAGAAGCATTTTCTTAAAAATATTAATTAACGTTAATTTCAGATTTACAGAACCAACGACGATATACTGAACGGTCTTCAGCTGACGTTATTCATTAACGAGGTGACCTGTGTATCTAATGACATCGAGTAAATGAGAAATCAATTCCTTGCTAAGCAGAGATTATAGTGCTTAATCGCATATTTTTCGAAGTCTGTGATTAATGCTTCGTTTCTAGCAAGCTATAAGTGGAGCGGTAAAACAATAAAACTATGTAAAAAATACCCGTCCTTAGATTTGACCCATGCATAAAGTCTGCACCGCTTGTATTGCATTGAGAAACTGTATTAGTTATTGCCTACAATTTCCGAACTGAAACCTTTTAGTACAAAAACAAAAATTTAATTTATTCCCGTATTTTAAAATCAGTATACATCAGTTTCCAGCATGAGATCACCGAAGAATAAATGTATAAAAAAGTTTAGTTCGCAAATGACAATTTTTGTAAAAACTTTTGAAGGAGTATGTGGCTGGTTAAATTGAAGTAAATAAAATATACATTTCAATTACATTCAGGCGAAGAAGAGTTCTGGATCAAGCATAAAATAAAAAAGATTATAACTGTAATAAATATGTCACAATAAAAAGGCATTTAAAATTTAAACAGAAATAATAATAAACGCCCAAAAGAAAAAAAATGTGACAATATATTAAAATATAGTACAATACTGGTCTCGTAACAATTGAAAAATGAATCTTCTTGTTTAAATCTAAAGAAGAAAGAAAATACTCGTCCAATAAAAATAAATAACGTGATCAATTAGAATTTCGTACAAGAATAATCTGTCGAACTGTATATTATATTTTTTAAAGTGAACAATAAAAAAACCTGCTACTAAATCTACATCAGGTGAGATGATATCAAATTTTTTTTTTATAATTTAGTTGTTTCGATTGATTTTCATCTTTTTGGCGTAAAAATACTTTTAAAAAAATCCCCCAAAGCACCCTCTGATGTTGTACAGAGCGATTTCGTTCATTTGTCTTTTTAACGACAGTATTTTGTTTCGTTGCCTAGGTAACTGGCGATACTGATGAGGACAAAAGACGGTATTTTGAGTTGATATTCTTTTGTTGTTTAAAGCTGCAATGTATTGTGGGTGCCCAGGTAGGTTGTACATAATATTTATTATAACGCTAATAGAAGATGACCGTGATGGCATTTCAGAGTATATCACGAGATAGAAAAGGATGAAACATTGTCATTGTGCGATGACTCGTTTGTATCCTTTATTTAGAAGAAAAATAAACTGTTTTGTTCATATTAAAACCCATCTATTTACGTGTGTTGTTCACAACAAGTACGAACAATTATTTTTCTGACATTTCTCTTTCCTTCGCAAATGAAGCGAAATATTTCATATTATTCATTAAATTATTTCCTCCAATGTACCTAAGAATTTTAACATTTCAATGGATTTAATTCCAAATAATCTATGCAAGGAATTTAACCCTCAAACACAACATTCCATTCTAGTGGACCGCACGACTTCAAACAACAGCTTTATCCTCGGGTTGGTTTCAAGAGATTTTTGGAAGTAATGAAAAACATTAAGGCTGTCAGAACGCTCTGAATTTAAGCCAAAAATAGAGCTTCGGCTACCAACTGATTGTAGACTTACTCGTCAACATTCTGCAAAAATTCTTTCTCTATAAGGAAGATAAAGGACAAATCTAGGTCTCTAATGGACTACTTTTGTAATTTATGTACGATTTACTGGAAAAAATTGGCATTAATTGTGCTAAAAAAACACACGTTTTCAATGTCACACTTTGACCTTATTCGTACTTATTTCATAAAACTGTTCCATCACAAATCTAAAGTGACTCTTCCTTTTTCGGAAAAGTTTTTTAAATCTTCAAAATATTTCCAAAAATTAGAGTAATCAATTGACAGCGGCACCCTTGCAATAGCATCTTTTATCCTCGTAGTTGGCACCAGCCAAAAATTGAAACGTGCAGATGATTTGAGCGAGACAGAGCTAAAGAAGGTCACAGCAACAATATGTCTTTTGCCTACCTCGCCCCTTACCGCTGGGTCTCAGCCCAAACAAAATTCACAGCGTTCCGACAGCCTTAATAGTATTAAATAATTACTGTAAAAAATTTGATAAATGAAACATCGATTTTTTGTCATATTATAACTATATAAGCATATTTTTTTAATCATGAAAATCGGTCTGGTACACGTTAAGAAATAGATGAACATTGAAAATTCTTAGCGCTTTAACAAAAACAAAACGTGATCAGCTGTCAAGAAGAACTAATGACACATCTTCGTGCATAATATATATGAATGCACAAAACAAAAGCGCATAGTATTAAAACAAAATAGAAAAACAAAAACCTAACAGAACCTTGCATCATTCATCAGATGAAATAGTGGAAGTTAGAAAGTGTTTTATACGTATTAAAATTAATTTATTCAAATGCAAATGAAGAAAAACAGAATACCAAAAACATAGGTCCGTATACGGTGAAATATAAAAAGGCGCGGTTACACTGTCGCAGAATATAGACGACCGACAACTGAGGTCATTGGCTACACTGTCAACAAATGCACCGCTAAATTTTTAGTTGCTGTCCAGCGTCTATAATTTACTATATCTATTTAAATTTTAGTTGTATGAAATGCGATTGTATCGAGAGTTATTTTCATTGCAGCGCATAGCGTCGGCAGCAATGTATCTGTGACTTTACCGAGAACAATAGATGAACCGCAGTAGATGCATTGGGACAACATCTGCATATATCTTAATATTAAAATCTTGTGTAATATTTTATAAAGTGACACGATGTCACCGATTTATTTAAAACTCGGGTCATAATTTTTAAAATTCCTTTAACGGCCATTTATTATTTTATAATATTTTTTTATATTTATTCAGCGGCATGGTTTTTGTTTTAAACATTAAAGCTTCTATATTTTAAATTCATGGCTCTTTAGTTATGTCGACCCCTAACTGGCTGTACGTAAGGAAAGTGATTGTAAAATTATATCTCTTAATTTTACTTCAAAATAAAGTTCTACAAAAGCACATTTTCGCGAATGAATTTATTCCATTATTTAAAACACGTAAACTAATTATATTTAAAAGCTAAAAAAAAATACAACAAAAAATGAAAATAAGAAAAACAGCGAACAAAAGAAAGTAAGTTGGCAAGATGCTTCACCCCCACAATATTATTATATAATATACATATATAACGTCAGTCACATATGTCAATAGTATGGGTACACTATTGTTAGCGAACGGCAAACTGCGCCATTTACATAAAATTTAAAATGTTCTCAAAGACTGAAAATACATTAAAATTTTAACATTCGTATATTATTGTATAAGTATTATGCAATACTGCTCAATATAAATGGTGTACAGATACTATAGAGAAGCGTGAATTCATTTCATGCTCGACTTCGCAGTGAAATTGTACACATATATACGTTGCAAGCTCGCGTTTTTCGAATGAGAGACACATTTCCTTGAGTTTTACATTTACGTCTCATATGTAAATTTATCTATAAGATACAGGCTTGGATTCGGTTGAAATTATTAATTTCTGCGGAATTATATCGAAAAGACTTCAAACGCTTCACGAAGACCAATACCGACATCATGATATTATCATCATGATATTTTTTGAGCCGTTTCAGATATCACGAAGAAAATTTTGATTGCACTGCCAAACTTTATCGCTAGAGGCGCCAGCTATATAATGATCTCAGTCTATAACAGCGTTGCCAGATTTTTTTTTGCCAAGTCGGGATTTTGGAACTTTTTGAGTGAAAAAAGCGGGATTCTTTCGTCGAAAGCGGGACATAGTAAAAAAACGGATATAATCAGAAGTTTTTAAATATTTATCTTTCTATATGAGTTCAAATTACGTTTACGTGACAATAGATAGCAAAAATAGCCATAGAAAATGTATTTTAATAAAAATATGATATTTTAATCAGATTTACCCTAACGTTAAATAGTTGAGTCTTATTCGTCTTCTGAATTAAAAAAAAAAAAACAAAAATCAAAATCAAAAAAGTTTTATTCATTAGAAAAATATGGCGCTTCAAACAATAGTCTGAGGAGTGAGTGTTACAAATTGCAACTTTCAATAAGAGAATAACTATTTACGCACGGTCGACTTATCCCCGAAAAGCGGAACTGAGCCTCTCCCGCGCGGGATATTTAATTTTGATTTAAAAATCGGGACGTCTGGCAACGCTGGTCTGTAAATAGTTCATAGTCAGCGAGTGCAATGGACTTTTATTTCAAATAATAAAACATTCACAATGCCGATGTGCTGTGTTTACCAATTTTTAAATTTTGTATTTCCAAAAGATCCAGAACTGAAAAATAAGTAGTTGTATACTCTCAGAACAGAACTTTCAGTGTAAATGCTGTGACAATAGTTCGTGAAGACCACGTTAATATAAATATTTTTTAATGTTATAGGTACGTCACTGGTCCAGTTTCAGAGAACCACCTGACGTCGCTCCCCGTCCCATATTCCTCCTCCGCCCAACCCTAGCATAACATCCCATCGAGCCCGTTCTTCTTCTTCTTACATATTCTCTTCATCTTGTGAAATTCGTGATTTCAACTACCCGTACGCTATTCTGAAATACGTGAGGCTGTCTGAACACCCGGAATATAATATTTTCTTATATAAAATATGTGAATTTAAAACGAGGTTTTATTTTCTATTTGTGGCGCAGTTCATACCTCGTAAAGTTACGTATATATATACTATATTCCTCTACAATATTCTGAATCCCTGTACACAATAATACACATATTTCGTACACTCAAAACTTGTGGGTGGCAGAAAAACAATGACTTAAGCTGTGACACATTTGTCTCTTGTGTAGCTTGGATCAGAGGGCATCTTTTGCGTCCAATCAAACGGATCCCGTGTTGTGAATCTCTTGCTCCTAGATTTTCGTCACAACACAACAGAGAAATGTTTAGACAGTTTTAGTCTTTAATTCTGTGGATTTTCATCGAATGGCACACGCTATACATTTGTGATACATCATAGAGCTGCATATTGTAAGATATATCATACTAGCTGCCCAGTCCGGCTTCGCCCGGGTGTAAATGTAATATATAGGATATAAAAGATGAGAATCATTATCATTAAATTCTCAACGTGTATTGAATTTGCGCGAATTCAATCGCTTTTATTTGTGAATGTTCAAAAATCGAAGAAAAATCTTATTTCCCAAAAAGAAATTTAAAAAATTCTGTTAATCCGATCGCTACCAAACTTCAGAAGATCACCCGCTGGGCTAATTCTAAAGATTGTCTGAAAATTTCATCAAAAATGGTCTACCCGTTTGGAGTCCATAGATTACATAATACATCGTCTTTTATCTATATAGATTATTAAAATGTAAAAAGTGGTTATTGTGACATAACGATAATATAAGTAATCTACTAATCTACTTACATTATAAAAGAGGTGATACTATAATTGAAAATAACGATAATAGTTGGACATATATAGTATCGCGAAGTTTTTTTGTAGTTATTGATATGTTCTTTAATATTGTAGAACATACTTTTGTTCTATCATCAATAGTTTCCGCAGCGCATGCGACGAAAGATGTTTTATGACATTTTTTTTACACCTTGGGTTACGTTTTAGTAAGGATCCCTAATATTTTCTAGCAATAAATATAGCCTATGTTACTCAGGGTGAATGTAGCTTTCTAATGGTGAAAGAATTTTTTAAATCGGCACAGTAGTTTTTGAGTTTATTCATTACAAACACATACACACACACACACAAAAATTCAAATCTTTACTCTTTATAATATTAGTGTGGATACTGGATATCCTCCTTTTGGGCGTAATCGGGTAAAAATACCTGTAATTCTTACAGCTCAACCAATTCGAGAAACGAACATACATATCTTGTGGGAGGCAAAAAGCTTACTTATTTGTAATTCGCAGCTGTAACTTTACACATCACCTTTAGTCCCGTCTCTCTCTCTCACTGTGTGCCAATAGAATTGAAGAAATAATCAGACTGTTCTTTGGCCACCCAAATGTCGACTTTGTAAAATGGCATACACGGTCGTTAGCCAAGCGGTAAACACTCAAAAAATTTGTATCTAGAAATATTCGGTCATGAAAATTTACGGTGGTGAAGTCCCGCGGCGTACTTAAGATGATGTTTAGTCGAGACACTGCAGGGTCAATTGTATGGGTAAGTGTACATTATTTTGCAAATTAAACGTAAGAGACGGTACTATTTGTTTTAGGTACTTACTAAAAATAAAATTGTATGTGTAGGATTTAACTAAACAAATATACCGGAGGACCGCCGCCTGCCGGTAACTAATCGTTGTGAAAAAAGCATAACCGAGTATTGTTCGTGTGTTTTTTCAATAAAAATTAGCGTCTGAAATCCACGGTGGAACAACTTCATTCATAAACAGATTACAGATTGAGTCATAAAAATTTAAGTTCCAAAACTTATAGGCTTTAAAATAGTTTTTTTAACGCGGTGCGTAAAATTGTATTCAAATTCTTCCAGGTTGTAATATTTTATCTTACATTAAAATCATATTTTATAAAGTTAAAACCATAGCAGCGTGTCTTTGAATATTAAGATATTAAATTATTAAGATTGTGTTAAGACCACCCATTGATATTATTTATTTTTTTCAACATCTACAGTCACGTCTATTAACAATGATAAATGATTATCCTTGAATTAAATTTCAACTTAAATCATCTTTCATTTTATCACAATGTCCCCATCTTGAAATCATTAAAAATATGACAGTAGCCAATTCCTAGTTTATTATGGTGATATCTTCATGACGGATCAAAACAAAAAAAGTCAATTAAACAACTGAATTTCTAACGCCAGCGAAGGTTTTTTGTTATTGGTGGGTAAATTCTGCCTACATTTGGAAATCAGAATGAAGTGATTTTGTAATTTTGCTCAGATCCCTATAATTTTAATTTTCACACTTTATTCAGTGTATACAAGCTTAAATTTAACATAAACCGATTTTGATGTAAAAGGGTGTGGTGGTAGTTTCTTGACTCAGTGAAGAGAAAATCTTTTCGGTGAACAAGAAAATTCATCGCCCAACACCAAAAAAGACGACATGTAAGGAAAAACGATTCCTGTTCATCGTTCGAAAGTTTCGTTGAACGAAAGTCAATGCATTACTACCTTTTAAATTACATCGAACCAAGGAGATACGCTTTAATAAAATGGAGATGGGGGACATGAGAAACGTCATATAGATGGCAGCAGGTATATACTCCTAAGTTATGATTGGTTTTTATAGAAATAACGCGCGAGATGACATTCTTTCCCGTCTAATAGCATACTACCACTCTTTTTTAGTGTATTTGCCATATGGCAACATACACTAATGGCATCGTTCGGATGGCGGGACCTAGGGGTCGGACCAAAATTTCTCGATGTTTCATAACCTCCTAAACACTTTGGCACCATTTTTAAAAATGTTATATATATATATATATATATATATATATATATATATATATATATGTATATATACATATATATATGTATATATATATACATATATATATGTATATATGTATATGTATATATATATGTATATATGTATATATATATATATATATGTATATGTATATATATATATATATATATATATATATATATATATATATATATATATATATATGTGTGTGTGTGTGTGTACGGGCAATAACTTTCGAAAGAGTTAATTGATTTTAACGAAATTTGGCCCACGTATTGAAATCCATCCCTGCCAGAAGTCTATTTAAAATGGGCGTAATCGGGCCATTTTAAGGGTAGTTTTTAGGGGTTGAAAAATGTTTTTGGGCCTCAAAATACCGAAAAAATTCTCGGAATCGTTTCAAAATTGACATTTAACTCGTTAGTGGCAATCAAAAAGTGTTCCTAAAATTTTAATAAAATCGGCCCAACAGGACCGGACTTACCCATTTTTTGAAAACACTAATTTGTAGATAGTGACTTATTTATTGAAGGGTGTATTTAATTCGGTGTAGACGCTAGATTGATAATAATATTACAATTAAGAAAATAAATGTTATTTTAAGGGGTGTATTAAGGGGTTAAATTTTTTATTTTGCCCAAAAACAAACTTAATTTCACATAATAAAAGTATAAAACCACACGGCCCTATACAAGCAAATACACTATATTGTCGGCAGGGTTTTCGCACTGCGACCCGGGTTTTTTAATTATTAATTTAAATAATAATTTAATTTAAATAATAATTATTATTCTTTCTCACAATGAATTTTTCAATAACAACATATTTCTTCTAGGTATCGCCATTCACAGTGTAAATTTTAAAAACACTATGTAAGCAGTTGTAAACAATATAGTAAAACTTTGGAATTCTGTTTTTATAAATAATTTTACCCAAACATGTTTCTTAGAATATTATTTTATTACAAAACGGAGCGTTCTTACAAAGAGCTGTAATAAATTTGTAAATATACATTTAAAAGTCTTGTACTAATTTGCATCTAATTGCAGAGGGTTTAATGAACCAGGTAAAATCAGTGGTAATTGGTATTCCTTAAATTTCAAGAGACCAGTTATAACGAAAATTTGGTTCACCATTCACCTTCGAGATGAGAAGCTATTGGTCGATCTTAAAGATGCAGAGATATCAATTGTGTTCAGGTTAATGATATAGTATTATTAAACAACGAATTGACAATTGTTACTTTTATGATCTTAAGTAATACTATAGACTTTTAATTAGTCTTAATCTAAGCAAAGCATTATTAGTATATGATCTAAGTACGAAGATTTAAACATTTACTATGTAATTGATTATAAAATTTGGAATTACTTTAATGTTCTAATTTTAACTGTACAAAAGATACGGCTATTCAAATTTAATGCTGGTTATAGAAAGTTTTACTTTTCTTGAATTTTTCCGAGATAAATTCTTGATGTCCAGGCTATTCGAAAAACGGACATCTAAAACTCTATTTTTCTGTATGTATAAGTAGGGACTTTAACAAGATTTTCGAAAGATTGTTTATCCTTTCGAGTTGACATTTAATAATAATTGTTAATTACGCCTTGTATTTTTTATTAATTATAAAATACCAATAGAAATGTTATGTGTACCATCATTGACAGCCATATTACGAATGGAATATGCTATATGCAAAATAAACATCTATTTCTTGGAAGGATAATCGAGGGAATATAGCATTAAATGAATCGAAATTCACAATAAATTATCAACACAATGGCGCCACTGCTGAAAAAGAACGAATCAGACATAAATGAGACTAAGCGCCATGTTATTATAGTTTTGAATGCATGTAGTTCATTTCTTCACCGTTCTTTTTCCTTGTGAATAACTTTTAATGTAAAAACTTTTTAAATTTATTAATGTTCGAGGAAACTGCCGTACATAGCTAATGAAAAGGGGAGAACATTTTCTATTGTAATGTTTATATACTATGTATTAACTTACTCGTATTGTAATTTAGTATTTAAAATTATGTACACCAACAATAACAGTACTTTCTGCGGTGAGAAAAGATCTAAAGCTTTGCTTTTTGACTCGCACGTAAAAATCGCTTGGAAAATTTTCTAAAAAATTCTATACTTACTAAAGAACAAATAATCACAAAAAGCCAATTCATCCTACAACAGCTTTGACAAAAAAAAAATGACTAAATTCTGTACTTTTTGTGGTGACAGAAGAGCGCATCAAAAGTTTCGTACTTTGAAAAAAAAAAACATAAATTTATTAAATTGATATCTAAGCAATTTGGATCAACCAAAGACTTTGGTTAAAAAATTAACCCCCAGAATCACAATTCAATTTTTGTACTTCTGTAACAGACAGATCGTACAGACACCGAAACGTAACTTCTGCATTTTACATACATTCAACTACTGCTAAGATAAAGCTTTGGGGATGAAAAATGGAGCATAATGAACAGCTGGTACTCAGCAATCTTAACGTATTTACTTTTTGTTAATAGTTTGAAATTATGTCAATAATGGCTTTCCACCGTCTTATATATACACAGTAAAGTTGTTACAATGCATGAATGCCCACACAAAGCAAGTGTAACTGTTGCAGAAATCATGCAAATTGTAATTTGTATGCTAAATAAAGGTTCTACATTCGTATAATAATGTTGGCTCTACTGTTAAATGTGTATACGTATAATATATTATACCATGTTTGCGTATGAAAGTTATTATACTGTACAATGAACTTAGATCATTTTAAAACTGAACACAGGTCAAATTTATTAAATCAGTACGAACTACTGTAAAACTGATTAAAAATACGTTAATTATGCTATAATTGTCATTTCAAAACTTTTATTTTATCGTTTATATTCAACCTTGCAAAATAAAGAAAATCTTTTCATAAAACGTCACAAATTATGGTAATATAAAGATTAAATAATTCTCAGGTTATTAAGCGTTAATTATAAAGATTTGCGGATTCAATGCTTAAATCCTAACCCAAAGATGTCTGTCTCTAATAATTCTAATACAGTGCGCATGTCATAAAATTCTGTCGAACAGCCAATTCGACTATGAAAACTTCCTCGTCTAGTTCATCGGTCGATTCTGACTATCCATCAGTTCTGTTTTAACGAGTCGCCGCTGGTTAATTCGGCTTCGCAACTTACAATGTGTGGTTACATTTGTATTATTGATGCATTTATGTATTTCGCTGCAGTCATAAACCTTCCAAGAGAAGCAGAACTCTAAACGCTATAGCTGCACTGCATTCTTCGATAATAAACTCGCGGTTAGTGCTGTTCACAAAGACACCAAACGGGTTAACTTCGTGTAAATTCTATAAAGGCGGGTTTCTACCAAAAAAAACACATTTATTTACTCGCAACTTTGCTTATTCGTTCCGCCTAATGTGACCCGTCTAAAAGTCAATTCAGACTAGCCGTTCTCGGTTACGATTCACCGGTCCGGTTCGGTTTTCGATTAATCTAGGCTGCTCACACTATCCCGATTCGGTTCTACGATTATTCTCGGTGCGCATGCGCAATTTCGAAATATAATTTGACGTTTGATGTGTAGTTAAATGTCAACAAAAACAGCAGGCTAGTCACGTGACTCCAGCAAGCGTTCTCATTGGCTACGGTTGCGAACGGTCCGGTTGAAATTAGAGCTGAACCTAAACGCTCGAACCGAACCGCAATCGGGCGCGACTACGCCCTGATTGGTCGAGCTCCCAACCGGATCGGTGAATCGTAACCGAGAACGACTAGTCTGAATTGGCTTTAATGTGACCCGCCAATTCAGACTAGCCGTTCTCGGTTACGATTCACCGGTCCGGTTGGGTTTTCGATTAATCTAGGCTGTTCACACTAGCCCGATTCGGTTCTACGATTATTCTCGGTGCGCATGCGCAATTTCGAAATATGATTTGACGTTTGATGTGTAGTTAAACGTCAACAAAAACAAGTGAAGTTGTGTTTACAATAGTGAAATGTGGAGAAATGAAATCCGTCGCCGAAAAATGTGTACGGCTCTTGTGGCAATTTTGTTGGACGAGGAAGAAGAAAATGAGAAGAAAAGATCAGTGTGACTGCACGGCATCGACCGCAAACGTAAACAAACGCTTTAACAAGTCGGCGCCCGAAAAACAGCTGGCTAGTCACGTGACTCCAGCAAGCGTTCTCATTGGCTACGGTTGCGAACGGTCCGGTTGAAATTAGAGCTGAACCTAAACGCTCGAACCGAACCGCAATCGGGAACGACTACGCCCTGATTGGTCGAGCTCCCAACCGGATCGGTGAATCGTAACCGAGAACGGCTAGTCTGAATTGGCTTTAACGACGTGAAAATCTGCAACTTTGCTCGCCAGTTTCTTATGGTAGCATAAGAAGACATATTATGTCGCTATTCTATATGATCAATATTAAAATTAACAGTGCTGTTGAATGTATCTCACTTTAACTTATTGGATGTTAAAGTTAGAGAAAGTGATAAGAAATTAACAGCACAGTAAATTCTCACATTAAGCATTCCTAATGCTTAATACGCTTGTTGATTGCTTATTAATCAATTTATAATGCTTACGTGCTTATTAAGAAGCAAGTCTTTATCATCAACCATCTATTTTACGAAATGCTTTAAGCATTATAACTGCTTGAAGCATTATTACAAGCACTAAGTTCTCAGCATTGACCAGCTCTGATTGATCTTATAAAATGTCCATTAATTTAACTATGAAAATCGAACGAATAGTTTTCTAGTTTCTCGCGTTCCTATAAGTCTCTTATGTGAAGGAATATTTAACATTTTTACGTTGGTCCTAAAATCTCAATCGTGGACTATTAATTCTGTTACATTGTGTGTCTGTGGTGTCTTGAGTGCGGTTATTAAGTCGGGTTTGTTAATTATTCCACTTCTTTTATTGGACTTTAATCACCTTGAATCTTTTTTTCACCGAACTAAAGTCCAGGTGTTTTGTTCTTTCTGACTCACAAAAGTTTATGGATGTCTACATCTTAGAGGAAATACAAATATAGTAGGGAGTTATACCCACAACCATGAGTATTTAAAAAAAAATCGCTTAATGATTTTAGTGTTCTTTAATTTTATTTGCTCGAGTTTAATGTTTGGCTAATTAGTGTTGTTTTTCCTTACACTAATTTCTAGATTATTATAATTTCTGCACGCAATTCCTAAGAATTTTATATCACCTTGCAATAAAAAATAAGTAATTTCGTTTTCACTATAGTCAAACCTGTGTGCGCTGACCATCTGCGGTTCCACTAAAAACATGACCAATTTATAGAGGGTTATGTTACCAAAGACAGTTCGTTCTGCTCTACGCAAAAGTGACAGCAGGTTTTACTGTAGGCACCGACATTTATTATTGAATATAAATGCTTTGTGACGATAGTTTCAACTGTCACATTACACGTGATATGTAATCTCAGAGCGCAACATGCGAAACAAACTTGTTTTTTAATAACAGACATGAAAATAACACAAAAATAGTATTTATGTGAAATCTGACATTTTGATTCTCGCTCGTCTGTGATTTCAAAAAAGAAAAAAGAGAGCGTGTGCTATAAGGCTTCAGACCGTACGGCAAAAGTAAAATTCTCTTATTCCAGCTCACACTTAAACCCCTGTTCTTGTTATTTTTCACTATAGAAACGGCTACGTTTCATCAATATCCGTTTCAAATCACTGCGACCAAAAACGCTTTACTTCAAGAACACTATATTTGAATTATTAAGGTCGATCATACAATATTTATCTGTCATTGTCCATTTTTCACATAACAAGGAGTACATACCGCATTTCAGCCACGTAATGGCGTCAAATAAATGTAGAAATGAATTTAAGATGCGCAGATAATTGATATATTAAAGTATATTAATGTCTTTATTGCATAACAATAAAAGTCGTATGACACGAAGAAAACCGTAGTGTTGGCCTGTAGGTTCTCTGCAAACATAACGAATGGCTCAAAAATAGTTTTCTCTTAAGAATCGCTTTGTTGGCATTCCGAGCATTTCAAGGCGCATTATCGCATTCCTTCTTAAAAATAATTTTATTTTCAAATCGTAAATTACGTAAAAAAATCACAGAAATCATCTGCGGAATCCCCGACATGCTTTACATTTTTGCAATTCGATTCGGTAATTCCCAAGAATTACACTTTCCCCTCAGTCGAACTTATGTATTTTCAACGACTGATTTTCTGAGTCACGAGTGAGGTTGAAAAAGTTAAAAAAAATTACATTAAGTTGATTGGTCCCGATAAGATGACCTCAGCTGTCTCGAAGTAAACTGCGGTAGGTTTAATTGTACTTTGTTTTAGCATCATCCGGTATAAACTTCGTGTTTGTGGCGGGTTGCGAAGTCGCGTTCCCCGGAATGCGAGCAATCCGGTGTGGGTAGATCGTTATACAGAAGTTATGACCGTCAGTGTTATGGACAACACATGCTTCAAATATAACACAACTTCTCGTTTCATGGCATCTTGTGTTTTCCGTCTCAACTTAATAATACGAACACGATGTATTATAGATTTATGCGGGATCGTAGGTGACACGATCCCAAAAAGGAGATTTTCGCAACAAAAATCGTTTTGAGGAACAATCAACGAACTTAAATTATGTTTGATGTAGAAAAAGACGGAAGAGGGTTTCGTATGTGACAATCATTTTGTTGACATTGATAAAAATTAAGTTTGTCACGTTTTTTAAATATTTTCGTTTACTTGTGCTACGGGACTTTCCTTCGTGCCAAATTTAAAGTTTCGAGGTTAACGGGAACTATTGATCAGTGAGTGAGTCGGTATCAAAATAATACGTGATTCTTTTTAGTTTTTTTTTTGCATCGAGTTAGAATATGGAAGCTTTTACAGGACTACGAGGTTGTAGACGTTCGTAGGAACCGCTGACGGACTGTCGAAAGAAAACGGCTTGTGTTTTAAACATGTAGATTTATCTAAATTCATTTATGTGCTGTGCGAAACAGTTGAACAACGACGGTGTCAGTTTCGAATCCGTCATGTCATGAAGAATGCTGCCTTTTCGTATTCAACAATCAAAATGTGAGCTCTAAAAGAGCCAGAGGACAAGAAGATAAAGCAGCCTTCTAAAGATCTATATATATGCTTCTGGGCTTAAACAAACACATGTGTGAGCGCGACAGTCACCCCAGGAAAACACATACATACAATTTAAAACGGTTTTTCTTCGGGTGAAAATGTCTTTACATTGGACTGCTGAGGGATGTGTTTTGTGGAAATAATAGATAATGTAGTTGGTCATGTTGAACATTCATCGCGCCGATCCTGTTTCGAACTATATCCTGTCTTAATTGTCAAATTCAGATTCGTTATTTAATTCTGTCTAATAATAATGAGTGATCGAAACATTCACCTTAATTCTGTTAACGATAACAGATAGCAAAATAGGCACTCTGGATAAGCTCTTTTGTTTTTTATTGTGATAAATAAATTGACTGTCTAAATAATATGTTAAACATTAGTGATTACGAACAATGCTTATAAGTTTTGTAATTACGTAAGAAAAATAATTAGAACAAAAAATAGTAGAATATGGCTAATATTGTCTAGAAATTATTGTAATTTGCTATAATGAATGGGGATTCGCACTGTCAGAAAATTTAGTTTGGCAATCGTCTTAGATTGCGATTTAACATATTTCTCCGTAAGACAAGCATTCAATGAATCCTGCTCGAAACAATTGATCAATAGAAATTTAGTTGGTAAAGCGTACTTTTCTATGTAGATCAGTCATTTGTTTTTCTGGTAGTATAATCTACATCAAACTGTCCATATGCGCTCATGGCGATTTTGTAATGTCGTTTAATTTAATTTGATGTAATTTGACGCTAATGGCCTTCGTTGTTGAGCGTCTACAATCTACAATAAATAAATCGATAATGTTTTTTCGACAACTGATGTTTGATATAGTAAAAAAACACGACATAAATGTTTGTAAAAACATTTTGAGAGTTAACAACGAGCGCTTTTAAAATGTCAACGCATTTATTTGGCCAGCTGTAATGTTAAGCTATCTGTATATGTCTAGCTAAACAGTCGTAGACAACAGTGAAATTGGAATATTTTAAATTCGCAACTTTCTGTAGTTTTTTATCTTTCACTAGGGGGTTGTTGTCCTTATTGGTATTATGGGTCGTGCTCTATAAAAAAGAGGGGGGATAAATAAATGGTTACGCAATAGTAACAGTTTGTTAAAGATAATCGTTTTTTATACATAAAAATAAGCGATGCGTTTCTGTTACACTATTCCGAAACAAATGACTGTCACGCGTCGATAAAAAATAATGGCATTTCGTTCTCTTTTTAAAAGTTAAAATAATGTGTTTTAAGTTAAATGATGTGGATTTAGATGGAACTTTTGCAGATATAAGAGACAGTTGTATGGGTTTTGACATTTTTTCTTTATTTAAATTGCACAATTTCCCATTAATATTACAACTACATGAAAAAAGGGATGATGCTGTTCCCTAAAAGGTAACAGGAGTAATTTATTACTTTAAATATTTTTTTCAAGACCATAAATTTAAGGTTATCGGGGTCTTGTACCAATTTTTGACAATACGAGGACATAACCTCGAATTTGGCAAAGACGAGTCATAATGAAAATTCGATTTAAAGAACATAAAACCAAAAGAAAATAAGATATCTCTCCGATAGCTCAAAAACTACAACTATGACAGCAATGCTTGAATAATTCGAGTTAGGAAGAGAATTTCGAATTTCCACAAATGTTTTTAATATATACTGACGCAGTAACTGAGACGACATAAATAATATAAAACACAAAACAACCAATTCATTTTATTACGCAAGTATAATATTTAAATTAAAAAAAGGAAATGAGAATATTTTATCGATATTATAATAATAACAACGACGCTGTGCTACGAAAGATGTCCAATACACTTTTAGTTGAAACATTCTCTAAATTCTGGACTTATATTGTAATTGAACAGATACTGATACGATTTTTTTAACACTAAACGCGGGTGTACTGTGTAGACGCGGTGTTTGTTATGCGTGAATATTTGTGACATCGTTATAGCTTATCCGATTTTGATGCGATTTGTTTTATTTGAGAGAGTACGTCATGTAGACAGGCTTGTGCTATTCTGTCTGGTCAATGTTACAATTTGCAGCGATGTAAAATTTCTCTCTCGAACTTTAAGTTAAGTAATTAAATTTAACACCATTGTAAATTCGATACAGAATAGCACTATTAAGAGTATATGTACTCCTCTCGCTTAAAAACGGTTGTCGTTTTCTCGACGCCATTTTTAAAGTTAAAGGATTAGTGTAAGCACCAAATGACGGACCACGCCTGATGTCTTACAAGCGAAAAATTGAAGAAAAAAAATCCCTAAAAACTTACGACTTTTAATCTTTTCAAACTTGGTCTGTAGTGTGATTCTTGGACTTTAATTTGGAGCTTACCCGCACCCTTGAGCGTTAAAAATGGCGTCAAGAGAGCTGTAACCGTTTTTAGACGATGGGGAAGGATTTGCGATGTGTACATTGAAACCATCGAATTTAGTGTAATTTTATTTAAAATCTACTTTGACAATCGTGTCAGAAATCGAGCTAGTCTATAGTTTTCTTGACATGGAAGATTTGCGAATACTATAACGTTATTGAATATGTATTTTAATAGTGCTTCAATAATATAACAAGCGCAATTCAGTCTCAGACACGGAGAATACAAATAGGAATAGAGTCGAGCTGTAACACAACCCTCCTATTTAATATTCCAACGGAGAATATATGTATAGAGAGCGCGCCTCGAGCTACAACACTGTGTCTCCATCCCTTGTTGGCCGGGGGTGGCTACCGCCTCCAAGTACTAATATTAACGGAGGCAGGGCCGTTTATGTACGTAATACGCATGCGCGGTTAAAACCACCCCGTCGTCGCTTCAGCCTGCTGCCGTCAACGACAAACGTTTTTAAATCCCGCCCCCGACGGCGGCGGCGGCGAAAAAAAAACAAAGATAGCAATTTCAGTTTTCGGGTTGATGTTATGAGCGAAGCAGGACATCAATTTTCTTGATATATGCATTAATTTAGTTAGTGTCTGGCTTCCATTTTTAATAAAGAAATAATAACATGGCGACACTTTTTATGTTTTTTTAAATTATAAATACTTTTTTAACATAAAAGAGTAGATAGATATTATAGATTATACACGCCCGATAACTAATAGGCGTTTAATAACATTTTAAAAGAATTAAAATTATTTTTTTTGCATGCATAAGATACGCTAAAATTGTGGGGTTATGGACAAAAAGATGATAATTTAATTTTTTTTTATGTATTTGTCAAGTTTTTGCTGCAACTGGAATTTTCTAAGGGCGCTACAGACGCAAAACAGTTAATAATTAGGAGAAACGTGTTTTAAAAATGCACGTGGGGAAAATGTGTTAATAATTTTTTAATGTGCTAAAAGACAAACAATTTGTGTAATTAAAATCAACGTCAACGTTTAAGGTTAAAAAATTATACGGCGGCATTAGTGAACTGCTTCAAACGTATAAAGAAAAATCATTTATTAACAAAAACCTGTTAAAAATTCCTCAAAACCGATACAAATTAAATACGTCCAAGCTACTTTATTTGTCTTTTTTTCTATAAAAACCTACAATACCATAGATTCGCATATCGTTTTACTTTAGATCATCTTTTTTAAAACGAAAAAGAGAAAAAACAAAAACGCTACTGTGTTATAAAGATCTAGTTCTCCTTGTTGTATTGTAGTAATAAAGAGCTGAGCATCAACGAATAAGGAACATTAGAAGACCGAGCGGCAACTGTTTTAACAAAAAATAAGCGTTAAATTTCAACCTCTATATACACTGGATACTGTTTTTTTACGACATATCACGATAAGTTTACAATAAACTATTGTATTTTCACTATGCAGTTTGTATTTAATAGTGTATTGAAAATTTATTATGCATTGATAGATTGTATTTTTTTAATTCGGTAGCTGAATAAAAATTGTTAAAGACAGACTTCTCTCTTTCATTTTTTGTTTCTTTTTTGATGGATCTTCCGCGGCGATGGATATATTAAATCATCTGGTTAGTTTAACACCATGCGCCGTTGGATGTGTTCATATATTACTAAAGCCCGCTTTCCCCTTTTACTTCATTGATGCCTCTATCCCTGATTTCCCCTATATACATGTTCATTTAACCGCCTATAGCCGTACGTTAATGCATTCCTCAAATTTACGATAAAGTTTATAAAACAGTATCGCTTCAACAAAAAACAAAGACATTTATTAAAAATCGAGGGCCCCCACTGGAAGATTAACAAATTCGTTTTGATAGGTGGATATTCTAAGTTATAGATGCTCGACAACATAGCGTCTTTAAATCAAATACAGTTTAAAAACTACTCAAAAAAATCTATAACCGAAATATAAATAAAAATCATCTAAATTCAAGAAGACTTAAATCAACATAATAAACAATTCGACACCATGGTTCATTCAGAACTTATTGGAGCTTTCTTTCAAGTTCAAATGTGTCTTGAAAGTGTAATGGCCCATGATGTAGAAAACGGTAGTCGCTTGATTAGGGGGGGAGGGGGTCGTATTGATTTTACTCTATCAAGTTTTGTACTCGTTCACTGCAGCTTACGCCTGCCTCACCCCCAATCTTCAATCAATGTTTCCAAATGAAGACTTATTTACCCCCCGTCTGTATATATTATATACATTATACGCATCTTTGGTTCCGTCAAGGGTTAGTTTTATTAATAGATGGAAATTATTTTCCTTCTGCAATTTTTCTTCCCTTTTTCTTACATTAATTTTACGATACTTTTATTATAGTAAGCAATATCAGTTCACGATAACCCAATTATTCCAAATCAATATCCTAATTAAATCAGTTTAACTTCCTAAATCTTAACTTCCAACATTAAGTTTTTATAGACATGAACCATATTTCTAACTGATGAGGCAGTTTGGACATAAATAAGAAATTGATCTCTGAACGAAATACGAGTTATAAGCACCGAGCATTTGTTTTATAAAATGCTTTAAGCATTATAAGTGGTAAAGCATTATTACAAGTACCAAGTTCCTAGCATTGCCCAGTTCTGATTTTGGGTACAAAAAAATGTAAGTGCCTCGATGGGTTCAAAACAGCTTATCAATAAATGAGACATTCATCAAATGCAACACAATAATATGGTGATTTAAAACATTTGAACGCGTTACAAAATAACATTCAATTTATGTAAAAATGTGCATTGAAGTTTTTTATATGACTAATAAAAATTCGAGACACGTTGATTAATGCCATTAAAATAAAATTTTAAATTACATTGGAAGGACAGTAGGGTAAGTCGTGGCTGAATGGATGAAGTGGCGGCGAGAGAGGGAAATTTTCTGTGGACAGGGAAGGAATAAGGGGTGTCGCCCGCGTTCCGTTTACAACAAACTGCAGTCACGTACAAATGAACATTTTCGCCGGCAGCCAACTCGCCTTACCTTACACAGAGAACAAAAACAGAACGTTGTGAATTGTTAATAACTCACTTGCTACAAAAGCCGCCATATATGCAGGTTTGCCAACCCAATAAACTATACAGAGCGCTTGACACGAATGGATCATTGATGAACATCGAAATTGCATAATAATGAAAAGCGGCGTCGGATTAGCGTATTTCTTAAATATAAACCGCTAACTTTCGACCGTTCGTAACTTTCAAAAAATCGACATTAATATATGTTTATGTCTATTTGTGTGTTCGCTAAAAACACAAGAACTATTGAACGGATTTGAATGCGGTTTTCACCATTCGATAGCTTTTTTTCTTGGCAATAACTGGTCAGCCCGTCTTCGTTTGGGTGAAAATCGGATTGAATTCGTTGGAATGAACAGATTTGAGTGCCGTTATTACCATTTCTTGAGAATAGTTTAGGTCTGTAGACCCGGATTTGTTCAATTTCAAATCAGATGATTCAGTGAACTAAAGCATAAAGGTATTAAAATTGTGCTGATAATTAAATTTAGATGCGAAACCAAAACCTGGTCATTGCAGGGGAAAGCTAGAGTCTTGAATTAATTTTATTTTCGATTACTTTCTAAAGGGCATTAAGGTAATTACTGTTTCGAACAGAAATGGTGTATATTAGACATCCCGAGACGCAACTTATCGAGCGTCTATAATGTACACAAATGCTGTTTGAATATGAGTTTGATTTTAATATTTAATTTTACAAGTTCGAACCAACTACAACAATTAAACTAAAAAATAAATTTAATTATTTTGTAAATAAAAAAACGGTAGTGTCAATATATAGTCCTTTTTTTTTCTTTGACTTCTGTGATGTGACAGTAGGTATTACATAAATAAATAAGAGTTAGGTAAAGTCGGGAAGGTTGAAATGAGTGTAGGGTAGTGTGGGGTAGATTTGTAGTTTGTGTGTTGTACATAAAAGAATACCCAGAGGTGATGTAAAAATACTACATTCGTCGTTGGTCATAAGTAAAATTATATTGTATGTATACTTACACGTGGATATGTTATACGTCGGACATACAGAACTCTATATTACCGACAGAATTAGACTGCATTGTGCACCGGATATTGAATGTCACATTTCGATACAGTGAATCCCTTTACCAAGAACCATAGCGCGAATTATGTTAACTTATGGAAATTCAAAATCAATCGTATCTACAGGAGGCCTAGCGTCCCTGGCGATGGGAGGACTTGACGCCCTCTCATGTCATAAAATTAACACAGGGCATGGCTAGGATTAGAAAACTATTAAAAAAACAAAACAACGTATTTTTTAAAATGAGCGGTTTGAAATTTACACCTTCAATAATACGACAAATTTTATTGCCACTCGTGCTTCTTTGCTTCTGCTGTTGGCCATTCAAAAATCCAATTTTTTTTATTAGAAAAATTAGACTCCAAAATTTTAATACATTCCATTCTAAAGAAGTATTTTTGTTTTAATAGAAAAAATTCGATTCACTTCCAAAACCGTATTTTCTATTGAGACGCTACTTTGAGTGAATGAGCTATAGTATGTGACGTTTTTACAGCTTTTGTCGTAGAGCTATATAGGCGAGGAGCTACTTTCGAATTCAGTGAGTGACATCACTTCAATGATGTACCTTATGGATTTTGTAAGACAAGTGTAATAAGCTAAAAATACTACAATACTAATAGTGTTATAAGGGAAAGAAGGGAAAAAACCTATTGTAGCTGATAAAACATTGTGTACATACGTGTGAACTAAATGATTCAGAAAGTCGCCAGTTCATATCCCTGTGGAGATGTGTGGACACAAACGTAATGTTGAGGTTAAATTGGACCTGACATTATCATGTACCGTTGTCTTCTATACTAGGTCAAAGTGAACTGGAAATTCTAATTTGGTCAATTCGAAACCACCACCAGTAAAACGGAACGATGAAAATTCATTTGGAAAAATGTCAGGGGCTCAGTCTCAGTAAAACCATCCCTTAAATATGTATTTTAATTTTCAATACGATTTGTTTTTTCGGTTCATATTGGTCCTATTCTTACAAACTAAAAGCAACCAACATTCTTCTTGCTTACTACTCAATTTTTCTCGCGTATTTCTTCTATTGGAATTTTCACAGTTCGACCGATTTGAGTATTTGCACACCCCTAATATTTATACCTGTTTTTGACGCAATATAATACGTGATGAATGGCAATTTTTCAAGGATTAATTTTTTCTGTCCCCCAAAAAATATACCTAAATAGGTATGTACAAAAAAAAAAAAAACAACAAAATATATTTATAACAAAAATTCATAAGCGATATCACAGGTTTTCAAATGATTCCAAAAACAGAAACAAAGACTATAACACATTACCTTATTAAAATATAAATAAAAAACATTTTTTTTATTTATAAAATATTCTTCTACTTGATCTCTTATGAACTTCTGTTATACGAAATGTACGTCGTTTTGAAAAGTGTAAATCACAAACTCCATGTGTCGCTTCCTGAAAATGAGACCGAATAACGTTTAACTCATGTTAATACATTTTCCTACAACTACTTTATAGGTACAATTGATTTTGATAATTCTAAAATGTTTCATAATAATTACAAACTTTAACAAATTATTAAGTTCAAGGTTGATGAAATTCCGATGGAACTATAATTAAAAAATATGTCTGCGCAAAGATGCAAACCAAAGACCTTGTAAAACCAACTTGTTTTCCCATAAAATCATCTTAAAATGTTATTAAACAGGCACATATTTTTTTGTTATACATTCAGAGTACGTAGTTTCAATTAAACATATAAAACTAACACCTCGCATACCTTTTATTGATATAAATATAATAATACGTTTAACGCTTTCAAGACCATGTTGCCTTAATTAATGTAGGGCCTGCATCGACTTGCCTCAGGTCAGTTCGGGATGACACAAAACAATAGAATACTTACAAACCTTTGTTTATTTTTCGAAAAGCCTGAACGGCAATCTTATGGTTCAGGCGACAGACGAAAAAAATGGTTCCGTTAGGAATATATTTGGCTCCCGTCTTAAATAAAAAATGAAACGACTCAGCAACTCAGTGTGGTTCAACTGAGTTGCCATTATGTTTGATCATTATTCGAAGGGTTGACCACTTTGAAAAATTTCAACCGTTTTGTTCAGAATGTTTACGGAATGATCCCATCTAACTTTTATTAAAATCGGGTCAGTCGTTTTTAACCGACTAATATTTTTAAGTGTTTTTTTTATAAATGTTGCCTCTTCTTTGTGAACCGATTTTTTTCTGGTTTAGTAATAAAATATTAACAATGAAACTAAGTAACAGTAAGTAAATACTCAAACGCGTTGGTTACGAAAGGGTTAATTATAACTATAGCTAAGCGACTTAAGATTATTTTATCATCGTTTTTTAACGATTCATTTCTTAAATAACCTGATGTGTGTATAAGTAACAAAACACGTTAAAATTTATAACCTTGCCTGTGTCTTTAATTCATCTTGTTTTCCTTTGCTAACACATTAATAGTTATATTTGTCCATCACTATTTAGTCTGGATGCTGTAAATTATAACCTCCGAGATACGAAGGTGATTTTTTAAAATTTTAATTTATATTTCGTGTAAATGCTATAAGAAATGTACCACCGCTTGTACAAACTGGAACATAACTTATAAAATTCGCATAAAATCTCTAAAAAAAAACTCGCTGCTTAGTTCTCAACTCAAACTACAATTTAATAAGATACCTTGGGTTGTTCGTTACTGCTGCATCGATTTAAATTAAAAAGTTGATTGCCAAAAATTGCAAAAAATCTTTGGGGATAAAAAGTCATAGATCGCGGGAAATCCTTGTTTTACAGGATATATAATAATTTAATTTTTTCACTTAAAAAATAATTAAACAATGAAACATTCACTTGTTTAGCAGACACTGACTAGCAAAAAGGTTTTGTCTAAAAAATAAACTAATAAAACAAAAAGTCAGAGATTCAAAAACAAAACGAATGTTTGAGCCAAACTGTATACAATTTCATAATGAAGTCTTTTGCTTTTTAAAAACACACTCTTAACTGACATTAAATATAAAACACATAAAAACGTCTAAGTCAGTTTTTTTCTTCGTTTTCTCTAATCGGAATGTTTAAATTTATAATCCAATAAAATATGAGCACGAGCTAGTCTCGTTCTAGCTTGTGCGTTACTTGACCGATTGACGCGATGTCAATTGTATCAATTCAGTTTTTTTTCTATTTCGAAAATTCGAGTAGGAAGATAGTTTACAATCTGTTAAATATGCCAGCCCAACAACATTTCTTAATGTCCAATTGAAAAACGGATAGCATTTCAGATGTCAAATAAATAGTGATATTTAATTCTTTAACTATTGCAGATGTACAAATTTGTATTGGATGACAAATATTTATTAGACTAGACCGAGTCTGAATTCGCTTTGGGTGGGAACAGATTTTTGAATGTTTGGAACTCACGCACAAAAAGTAATGGGTTTTACATACCGTTGGAGTCAAATTAACTTGAAATTATCATAAATTGTAACTGTATCTTGTGGGGCTTTAAAGTCCTAGTTTCTAGTGAGATAAAGAAATTTACACAGATCTGCGATTTAAAAAAAATCGATTGTGACATACGGAAGGACACCGAAGTGATTCCATAAGTGTCTCATTTTGTATGGTACACTAAAAAAAAGTTATGACAGTGAACAAGTACCTAGTGACTGATCTGGAGCTGTTTTTCAGCTTTTAATCTGGAGTTTTTTTAGTATGGAGTCTAGAATTTAGATAACTTTATTAAATAAGTGTTTCAATATAAACATCTAAACAAACCTATCTAGATAACACGCCATCGTAAAAAATATTTATGCGTAAATTCATCATCCTACTAATGGAACCTACTCTACGTTTTTTTGTCCCCACACAATGTCGATATGTCTTTATGTTATTTATTCTTAAATTATTTGAAAAAAGCAAAGAATTTCCCATATATCTCTTTACTTAATCGCCAACTCTCTTAACATTTTTTCATTTCCCTTTAATATCGCCGATGTTACTTTCAACCAGTGAATTTTTTTTCAGATCGGTTCAGTAGTTCCTGAGATATCCCGCGACAAAAAACTTCTTCATTTTAGTATTTGTGACATCGAAACAAAGTTTTCGTCGCATTGGTCATCTTACTAATATCAGTTCAGTTCAGTTCAGTTCGGAAATTGTAGGCAGTGATTACTTCTTAGTTAACAAGCTAATGGAGCGGCAAAGCAATAAAACAATGTAAATCATACATGTATAAGAGTGTCGTATACAATACATCGTGAAACTGTTTAGTATATTAGTCACTGCCTACATTTTCCAAACAAAATTGCAAAATAAACTTTTATATTAGTTTTTGTAATTAAATTATATTTGTTACACAAAACGCAATAGTGACATAAAAAAAACAAGTCTCTGGGAATATTTGATTACAATAAATAAGATACGCCCTTATTATCTGATATAAGAAACGGACTTCAGCTTATATTGTTTGTGAAAAAATAACATTTATTTTGCAACGTTCCAAGCAGCAAGGAGAACAATAACTTCGGTCTGTGTATTTAATAATGAAAAGGACGAAGGACTCCTGTCTCATTTAATGCCACCAGGTGTCGACTAGAAGTCCCTTCGATCCTTATTTATAATCTATTGTGTTTAGAATTAAACAAGAACTGTACCGATGCATGCTCAAGGACAATGGAATCATCTTTAAACAGTATGTGTCATATAAAAGTGAACGATTTCTTGATCGATAAAGAACGAAATGTAATTTTAGATCAGCGGTCTACAACCTGTGTTCTATAGAACTCAGTGGTTTCGCAGTGCTGTATTAAGGGCTCTGTAATTTTTTTTAAGGTCACATTTTGTTTTAGTCTAGTATTAATTCATATTTTTAAGGTATTTGTTTAATAATAAATTGAAAATCCTTCACCAGCTTTTATTTTAATGAGATTTAATGTCTGAGCTGGAGACTTGCATATAGTAGACATCCCTATACAAGCTCGTTTATTCTCAAGACTCACTAAAATTTATTGAATATATAGTACTTGCTTTAGCAGAACAATATTTATTCTTAAAGGATTCCAGAAAAGGCAGTTTTGATTTAAAGACTTTAAGAGCTTCAAAAAAGATTGTTGACCGCTGTGTTTAAATAAAGACAGGCCTATTTAATAGGTAAGTATATTTTATCTTTTTCTATATTGACGCACCTGGAATAGAATAGTAGAGACAAGTAAACATTAAATGATCTACCTTCCTTTTTCTATTTATTTATTTCAAATGTAATATTTTAAATCTGTGTGAAGACGGTGATTAGGGATGGAATGTTTTTGAGAAAAGGTTTTCCTAGAGGACACATGGCGGTCTCTGAAGTTGGTTGTAGTGCTGTACACTATATTAAAGTTTTTATGCATGGGACGGGTATAAGTCGTCATTTCGTTGAAAACACATGACATTCTTTGACATGTTTTCAACTAAATGGAGATCTGCAAAACAAATGTAATAAAAGCTGAAAGTGGTATCAAAAACCCAGTATAAATTTTAGTTCAGAAGCATAGCATAAATTTTGGATAAGACCATTTTGTTAAATGGGGCCGCCGCGCTCTTTCTTAGTGGCTTTCTTACAGAGATGTCGTCACTTATCTAAATTATTACTTTCTCATAAAGAACTAATTTTCCCCATCCCTATTTTCAGATACAATCTAAGTCTTTGTATTTTATTGAAGTTAGTAATTCTATTGAATCGACTGAGCACAATATGTTTTAAGAGAATTCCCTACGTAATATTTGTCAAGATAAACTATTTGATTTAGTTTTATTTTAAAGATACAAAGGTGTTAGTTATTTGATCAGCAAAAAATACATTCGAAAAAATCAATCGATATTTTTTAATTCAATACACAGGACGCAGATGATATGTTTTAAATACAATATACAGATTCTGTCAGAACGACTGTCTACGGAAGTACAGTGAACTCTAATAAAATTCAAAACAGCAAAGTCCTTAGACATTATCTTATCCAATGCGCTGAATTTATTTAATTACCACTAACAAGCTGATGTATTAATAAACCATCTTCATTTATTGGTGGTAATTACGGTGCCTACATCGGATCCAAAATGTTTGAAGACTTTTGCTCAGAATTCTTTCCCTATTATTTTCATGATTGTAATGTCCGAAAATGATTGTTCTGAGAGATCCTATATATATTAAGATGTGATTTTCAAGGAATGATTTAAATGTCTTATCGAGTCGTGATCGTTGAACTGATACTTTTTTGTGGGTAATAACGACAAATCAAATTTATATTAAAGAAAACTAGCGGTACCTGTGCGAATAATTCGCATTAAAATTCGTTTCTAATTTCTCACACTCTTTATAACTTTCTTCTTTTTGTTGTATTACATTACGAAGCTCAGTGACGGTTCAAGAAAATATTTTTCTAAAACTGTCACATAGAGGCGCAAGTATCAAACACGTTGAGCTAAAGCGCCATTATATGAAAAGTATTGATACATAGGTGATTTGATTTCAAATTGAACAAAAGAGTTACCGACCGTCAATCATATTGACGTTGTTTCAAAATCAAAGCCGTCAGATGGCAGCATTGCTGTATTGTGTCTTAATGTATATCTATATATATATAATTTTAATAATTAATGAATTTATAAAAACAAAAGCAATAATAAATTTTTTAGTTGTTGATGTCGGTAGAGCAAGCAATTATCTATAAAATGATATAAAATGTATGTGGAACAATTGTGTGGTTTTTTCGAAAAAGGGAGGCAAACATCTTAACCTTAGCGTATTAATATATATGATGATGTCTAATTTAAGAATTCATTTTCAGATTTAAAATTGCAAAAAAAAAACAAACACATCTTTTGCGGTGTCACCGTTGATTTTTTAAATGTCCCAGACATTGTCATATAGTGTTAAAACAGTTCTAAAATTACATTTGGCAGTTCATAAAAAAAGAAATATTTCTTATAATCATCCAACCATATCAAAATTAAGATTAAATAGACAGTTAAAATGATTTATATTACCATAAAACAAAGACGATACTATATCAAAAACCATCGAGAGAAAAGAGAAAATACAATTTTATATCAGAGAATAAAACCCAGTATTTAATTCGTTACCAAAAAGATGAGTCTATCTTTTTTTCTAAAATAGAACAAGTTTTGATTCAGACCTACCGTGTTACGCAACTGTTATTTGCTTACATTGATAGTCAACTATTCATTTTATATACCACTGGAAAATTAATGTAAAATAAAAATGATTTGTCGGGAAAAAGGACTTTTTAAGTAAACACTTATTTGTTATAGCGACGTAAAATAAAATATAAAATAGTTTGAACATCAACCGTAAAAATATTTAAAAAAAACGGAATTATTACAAACTTTTTATGAACAATTGTTTAACTCAAATTTATATTTACATGTGTATTTTAACTTTTATATCTACTTGATCTAAACATTTAATAGTTATAAAGCTTGAAAAAGTCCCAAGCAAGGGACGAAACGTCGCTATAAATAACAAATAAGTGTTTACTTAAAAAGTTCTTTTTCCCGACAAATCATTTTTATATTAATTACCAAGGACAAAAAAGAAAAAAAGTTACTAATGTAAAATATTTTGTTTGCTCTTTTTTATGAGTTTCAATTATCTTTTATGTATAAGTTTTCATTATTTACCTTAAATGATACTGCAATACATAATTATTTTTCAATAAAAAAATAAATAAATAACGTATGCCTAATTAATAAAACAAAAGAGCATCGTAACAAAAATAAATGAAGGTGTCGATGATATGCGATCAATTTATTCCAAGGCTTTTTTGTTACATCGTAAATTATTTCATTAAAATTAAATCTAAAATACAAATTTGTCATTTATAGAAGAGCGTGTGTGATTCATGATGAAAATTACCTATTCAAGGGTAAAATTAAATTTATAATATTAAAATGAGCGACGAACAAATCGAATCTCATCATCTCTTCTTTATAAATATTTAAATAACGCGCGCCATGAAGAAAAATGTTGATATTCTTTTGTCTGAATTGCATGCATGTGTTTGTATTAAAATCATTTAAATAAATAGACATATTTTGAAATGCTAATTATGGGTATTATGCCGAACATATTTTTTTCTGTATTGTTTTTATCAGAGTTAAAAGACGTCATATTTATAAATGTTCTAATAAATAAACAAATGAAATACCCTTAATTATTGTAATTTAATGCGGCAGCCATTGTTAAAAATCATATTTTCGTTATTTTATACATTCTAGTTAAATCAATACTCTGTTTTAATTTGTTCTATGCGTTTGAAAAAAATAACATTCTTAAATAATTGATATTGTTATCCTCTCAATCACTTGTTTTAAAACAAAAGAATACACTCAAGTCGCTTGTTAACGTTGTTCTTTTGTCATACATATGTATATCAATGGCAGACTAGATGCAAAAATTTAAATTTAGCCTTTATTGATATTCTGATGGACATGTCGTTCTGTGCATCAGTTTTTTTTTCTTTCATTTCATTTCGTAGAAAAAACTTACTTGATGAGAATAAAATATGGGTATATCAAACGCCCGATCCATCGGTTTTATAAAATACTGTCTAGAATAGGGATGGATAATAATCGTGAATTGACCCTGCGTTAAAGAACGAGCTAGTTGCAGGCTGCCGGTAAAAAATACTTCAGAAAATTATTCTTCCACTTCTCATTTTTATTCAGGTGTCATGAAACGGGAAACCATAAGTTTAAATATTTATTTACATGTCGTTGACAACTATGGTGCTACGATGAGCATATATTTCTCAAATTTAAACTCTTAAATAAAAAGAGATAGCCCTATCGATCAAAGGCTTCAAGGTACATCAAAGGAACTTTACTATTAAATTTGAACCGATTTTAGCTGTTGATCCATAGAATCAAGCAACCACGTTGTTGATAAAATATTCCGAAAAATACAACACAACCCTATTTTAGAGTTATGTTTCGTTGACAATGTATTTATCTCTTTTCATTCGCGATCAACACAATACGCATATATCTACTTCGAGTTTGATTGATTTTTGACAAGTAGATTGTCTTTAAATGACAGACTGAAAAGTTTTTAAAAAATGTTGCCTTTCAAACTTTTAAATTATTCTCTACAGTATATTACAAAATTAACTTTTAATCATATTTAAAATAACAATATTATCATATTATAAGTAGGATAAAATTTAAAAAAAAAACGGAGCCTTTGTATCACTTTGTGTTCTTAGGAACGGATAGAAATATCAAGTTGAAATTACCATCTAATACTAAAGTCTACAACACCACAATCCAGTAAAAATTTCAAGCTTCTAACTCTACGCAATAAAAAGACACGGCCTTTCAATAAGCACGTATTTTGATATTGACTCATTCATCAAATCCTAAAGGGTATTTCCCGTTGACCTAGAATCTTGAAATTTGGTACGGTTTCACAGCACAGGTACAGGAAAAAATCCGAAAAAATCATTGATTCTAATTCTATCTGGAATTATTGCGTATCCAAATTCCAAACGAAAAACTTAACGTTTATTCAATCTAAGATCATATTAATCAATTCAAAAGCCAGATTTAAACGATGCTAAATTATATATAGATACAGTCATTATTCTAATTTTAGATACGGTCAACAACAAAATACTAATTTGAATAATGAAAGAAGATACTACGATTTATTAATTAAAAAATACTGATTTATTAAACGCAACAATCCTATCGATTTACATTTAAAGAGGAGGATTACTAAAAAAAATAATGATGCATGTTAAATTTTTTGTCTTGCCGAGAATTTTAAATCGTTTTAATGCTTGCAAAAATGTGACCTTTGACAGCCTAAAATAAATACAGTGTAACTATTTTTTTATATAAGCGCATCAATTTCTCTTAAAGCAATTTGAATATCAAATCAGTGCTAATGGTCGTATTTACAAGGTTTTTATTTACACATTCAAAAACTTAAACCAAATGTTTAAAATAATAAAAACATAATTTGCACTGATTTTTCACTTGTCACATGATTAATAATAACAGATAATGTATGTTTTATATTCCCGAGGATGGACTTCTTGTCCGAAACGAGCGTCGAGAAATAATAATAAATTTTGTAGAATTATCTGTTACTAATAATAAAAACCCCGGGTCGCAGTGCCAAAACCCTGCCGACAATATAGTGTATTTGCTTGTATAGGGCCTTGTGGTTTTATACTTTTATTATGTGAAATTAAGTTTGTTTTTGGGCAAAATAAAAAATTTAACCCCTTAATACACCCCTTAAAATAAAATTTTTTTTCTTAATTGTAATATTATTATCAATCGAACGTCTACACCGAATTAAATACACCCTTCAATAAATAAGTCACTATCTGCAAACTAGTGTTTTCATAAAATTTGTAAATCCGGTCCTGTCGGACCGATTTTATTAAAATTTTGGGGACACCTTTTAATTACTACCAGAGGGTTAAATTTCAATTTTGAAACGATTCGGAGAACTTTTTCGGTATTTTGGGGCCCAAAAACATTTTTCAACCCCCAAAAACTACCCTTAAAATGGCCCGATTAGGCCCATTTTAAATAGGCTTCTTGCGGTGATGGATTTCAACACATGGGCCAAATTTCGTTGAAATCAATTAACTCTTTCGAAAGTTATTGCCCGCACACATATATATATATATATATATATATATAAATATATATATATATACATATATATATAAACATTTTCAAAAATGGTGCCAAAGTGTTTAGGAGGTTATGAAACGTCGAGAAATTTTGGTCCGACCCCTAGGTCCCGCCATCCGACCGATGCCAATAGTGTATGTTGCCATATGGCAAATACACTAAAAACCCGGGTCGCAGTGCCAAAACCCTGCCGACAATATAGTGTATTTGCTTATACAGGCAGTATGGCTTTATTATGCAAACTTAAGTTGGTTTTTGGGCAAAATAAAAAAATTGACTCCTTGATACACCCCTTAAAACAACATTTCTTTTCTTAATGGCAATACTATTATCAATCGACCCTCTATACCAAATTATATACAACTTTCAGTAAATAATTCACTATCTGCAAACTAGTGTTTTCATTAAATTTGTAAGTCCGGTTCTGTCAGGCCGATTTTTTTAAAATTTTAGGGACACTTTTTAATTACTATCAGAGGGTTAAATTTCAATTTTGAAACGATTCGGAGAATTTTTTCGATATTTTGGGGCCGAAAAACATTTTCCAACCCCTAAAAACTACCCTTAAAATGGCCTGATTAGGCCCATTTTAAATAGACTTCTTGCGGTGATGGATTTCAACCCGTGGGCCAAATTCAGTTGAAATCAATTAACTCTTTCGAAAGTTATTGCCCGCACACATATATATATATATACGTATATATATATATACATATATATATAAACATTTTTAAAAATGGTGCCAAAGTGTTTAGGAGGTTATGAAACGTCGAGAAATTTTGGTCCGACCCCTAGGTCCCGCCATCCGACCGACGCCAATAGTGTATGTTGCCATATGGCAAATACACTAATAAATTTTGTAGAATTATCTGTTACTAATAAAAAAACAATCAGGTCGAAAAAAATACAAAACTAGATTTGTGCGCCATGCGGGAAAGAGCAAGATTGTATATTATAGACGCTTGACCGCTAGGCGTCTATTTTTGGTGAGAAAGGTCTTAATTTTTTATTATATTCTTTTAATTTATTCGCGGTAAAAAATAAGAACTGAACGAAGGTGTTCAGTTTTATGAAGATAGGTCACTAAATTAGACCATGACCATTTTTATATGGGTGTATTAAGACTCTCAGGAATTTGTTTCTGCATGCTTGTATGTGTGCACAGTTCAGTTTGTGCATTCTGTGATTGTCAGCAGGTGGTCAACAGGTCTTTCTCAACGAAAGATATTCACGATTCTTAAAGGGGAATGTCGTCCAACGTTTGCGCAAATTTGTGTGCGTATTTTGGTTCGTGTAAACAAACTTGGAATTAGTTCTTTTTCTATTTAACCAAACAGAAATATCGAACCGTCAAAATATTTACGATTTTTAGAGAGGAATGTCACTTAACGTTTGCGCAAAAATATCAACAAATTGATTATCTTTCTATTCAATTGAGCTCAAAGTAACTTCCAGTTTGTGTAAAGAGTTTTTATAATTCATTCTTTTCTCATTTAACAGACTGAGTAATTTTCAAACAGGGGAAAATATTTACGACTTTTGCGCAAAAATGATTTAACTTCGCATTCAGGGAGCTCAAAATAGCTCCCAAATTACACAGTGTTTTAGTTAACTTAAAAAAGTTGTGTTTGTACAAGTATGTTTACACAATTTAATTTTTTGTTTAAATGTAACTGAACAATCACTGATTTTATCCAATTGTGTAGGCTTTCACGGCTGGCGTTGTTGCAAATCTTCTTGATTTCCGGGCTTGTACGCCGTGGTCCATTGGTATTTCTACCTGACGTTTCGTCTACAACTGCGGTAGACATTATCAAAGGCGATGTGGTAGCGGGCGAAGTGTCCTTCTCGGCTGCTCACAAGCAAGTGTGTCGACCACTGTTGCTCTCTCTTCTTTTCTGCACCGTTGGTTGTCGTTCTCTACTCAACCTACTCAATCAGAGAGGAGCAAACTACGACCGAGTAGAGAACGACAACCAACGGTGCATAAAAGAAGAGAGAGAGCAACAGTGGTCGACACACTTGCTTGTGAGCAGCCGAGAAAGACACTTCGCCCGCTACCACATCGCCTTTGATAATGTCTACCGCAGTTGTAGACGAAACGTCAGGTAGAAATACCAATGGACCACGGCGTACAAGCCCGGAAATCAAGAAGATTTGCAATCACTGATTTTATCGCAAGCATGCATGAACAACTCTACGTTGTGTCTTTGGTTTTATTATTGTAAAGTGAGAGCTGTAAGCTAGAATCAATTCAACGAATATTCAACATATTAATTTACATAAATCAAAACACTATTCTTTGTCAGTCGAAAATAATGTGTCAGTCTTCCCCTACAGGTAAATTCCGAGTCAGAGGTGTCAGCAGTACAGCTGGATATTCGATGCTAGCGGGGGAGGGCGTGATATAAGTCAGTGTAATGGGCCCTGTGTTCAAAACATTGTAGAAACGCTACTGATCACTGAAGATATCTATGTCTAAATTAACTCGTGATAAAGTTATGGCATCTTGAAATTATTTTTTCAAACCCATGGTAAATCTAGTGATACTTGCGAACTAGAAAAATATTACTACTATTCTGGTGCTCAATGACACTGATTACTTTAGGTAATTAGAATTAAACAAATAGACCAAAGTCAATTTATTTTAAAAGAATGACGGCCACAAAATATATTTTTGTTATAAATGATTTTTCCGTGAATAAATCCCACACTATATTTTCCTATATAATTTGGATTTGTAGACTGTGCTGAGAAAACTAGGTTAAGAAACTGCAAAATCAGGCGATCAACACACAAAAGTTCAAGTGACGATGATAACAAGATAACAATGGCTTTAACAGGAACAACATTTTCTGTACAACACTAGCGTAATGTGAACGCATTTAGATAGACTGGCAATAATCTTGAGGTGGTCATGAGCCACAGTTATTTCTACAATTTCATTAGGGATGTCCAATGTTTCATTACTCCAAAGATTACATTCAATATCGGTAATATATTAATGTGGATTCTAGATTTGGAAAAGCATACATTTACTAAATGTTTAAATCATGACCCACAATTAAGATTGCGGTAGCAAAGCATAGGAAGTGAGAAAAATCTACAAGTAGAAGTGAATCTCGCGTGGAGTCCGATGATTCTCGCATAAAAGACACCATAAACTAAAGTGTGTAAAGTTTTATGAAATGGATAAATGATTATGAATGGTCAAGAGAGTGGTAGCAGAGCGTAGTTCAAATTGAAATCGAGTAGTCGTGATTCTAGCACTGAGTTCGTTGGTACGAAATTGAGCAACCCTAGTTGTCTATCTGTATAATATAGAAACATAACTTACTATATAATCTGTAGATACAAGAATATAATCCATCCAGCATGGTTGTACCTATAATGTGGTTGGGGTCAAGGGTCAGCAGCCGCGAGGTCTCGGTCCGATCGTGTCTGTGTCCGTTGCTAATTACCCGGAACGATAATAATCCTCCACGACTCTTAACTTCGTCCACTAAGCAAAACTCTAACATAAAATGGGGGAGGGGAGGACGGACATACTTATGTATTTTGTGTAAACAATGAAGAAGCAAGTTCACAAGAAATTTTTACGTTGTTAATAGCAAATATATTCGCATGGATACTTTTAACACCTTTTGAGATTACAATTTGAGGATTTCAGATTTTCTCGTTATTTCATAAGTTTTATTAGAAACTACTTAGATCTTAAAAAAATGCTAGAACTATTTTTTATTGAAAATACCGAGCTGGGTAGAGTAATGGTGACAGCACTAGACTCGAATCCCGGCGGGGGCAGATGTGGCTGGGACTTTTTCCTACTGCCTCTCGCCGAGAAACGGTCAATCCTTAACCGACCATCTTCATTGAGGTTTTCTATGGTTTCCATCAATTAATTCCAGATAAATATCGAGATGGTTCCTTATTCTAGGCCATGGCCGATTACCTATCAAACTCCCAGTTCAAAAATTATGTATCGTATCCTAATTTCCTATAATTCCTTCATTCGCTCATTGCTATTAGTTAAGTTGAAGTTTCAGAAATGTAGAAAATAACGGGAAGTGGTAAAATGGAAAATAGTATTATTTTTGATTGAAAATTTATTTACGGGTACTTCATCCCTTCATTGAAATGAAGGAGCAAATTACAAGTCTTTGATAAAACAGAATTTAGAATATAATATAGAATCCCAATGAATGTTGATTTGTTTTCATCGAATTTCGAGGAGGTTTAAAGAACCTCGAGAGTTAGATCCTCAATAAATTAAAAATAAAATCTTAACAAAAAAATGTTTGTATTCTATTCCGTGCTCATTTTCAAAACCGTAAAACATCTAATTTTTATAAACTGTCAAATTGTTTTTATGTTAATAAATAAAAAGATCGTAAAATAAAATAACACGGTACTAAAATTATTATCAAAAGCAATATAACAAATTTCTTATTGTCTATCACTTTTTATCGCATTTAATTAAGTACATGTTGTTCCATTCTGTCCAATGCATATTGATCTCCCTATATTTTAATATACGAGAAGGCGACACCATTATAAAAATTTAAATTACTTTGATTAAAATAAACGGTTCACTAAACAAAATAATTCTCACAATTAACCAAATTATCCGGCCATGATGACTTGCAATTACATTAACACACTCTGTGTCTTAAAAAACGTGTCCATATAATTACCAAACCACACTGTTTACCGGATTCTAATTTTGTGGTTTTGTACTTTTATTGGCGTACAAAATTTGTTTTCGAAGTATCAATATATTTTTTTAACCCTTTACCGGATACGTAGATCAAACAATGATTTTTCATTGGAAAACTGTGAATTTTATAGACGCTTAATAAGTTAATTATTATATACTATTCATCTTTAAACTTCAATTCCAGATATACGTTATAATAGAAAACAGTATCACGGGTAATTGGAATAAAAATAAATCAATTTAAACACTCATTGATTGCAACGTTTCGTCTTTTATTTAATTGTTTTTTGTAACGCGAAATTGCTTACTATATCAATTATCATTTAAGCATATTGAGAGCTTGAAAAAGTCTTAATTAAATAAAAGACGAAACTTGTTGAACATTCATTGTTACAATGCTAAATCAGAAAAATTAATTTTTATCCACCAACACCGTCTGGATTCAAACCAGAATCTTTCCACTTCCGCCGCGAAAGTGGAAAGATTCTGGTTTGAGTCCAGACGGTGTTGGTGGATAAAAATTAATTTTTCTGATTTAGCATTGTAACAATGAATGTTCAACAATTAAATAGCAAACGTTCTGCAGCTTGTAGAAATTAAAACATCTTATATTAAAACTTTACGGAAGTATTTCGTAGTTAAAAATTTCCATATGATATACATAGGTATGGGCATGGCCCAGCCTCTTTATCTACCTTTGAATTACATCTTAGATGTACCTAGGTTGGATTAATAAAGAAAAATGGAAATTTACCTACACATTCATAGCTCTCGCTATAGAGACGATTCATGTCTAGCAGTACCTAGCTAAAAATAATCAGCTCTCGTATGTATAGTGGATTTTATGTTACAATTGCTTTATTATGAAAAATTGATTGTTTAGATATCGCACCGTAGAGTAACTGATAACTCATTCCGCCGCGAAAGTGGAAAGATTCTGGTTTAAGTCCAGACGGTGTTGGTGGATAAAAATTAATTTTTCTGATTTAGCATTGTAACATTGAATGTTCAACAATTAAATAGCAAACGTTCTGCAGCTTGTAGAAATTAAAACATCTTATAAAAAGACGAAACGTTGCAATCAATGAGTGTTTAAATTGATTTATTTTTATTCCAATTACCCGTGATACTGTTTTCTATTATTATATACTATTTTTAAAATCAATCGTGTTTCTACTAACAAAATTAATCTCGTCGTGACCTTTCCTGTATAGGCAATAGAATGGATTAAAATTCTGTCAGTTTAATTAGTTTTTTTTCTTTTTTTAAGAATAAATAACATTATGGCGTCAAATAAACAATAATAATAATAATACGTCACAAAAAAAAACTATTGTCGACGAGTAAAAAACCCGTAACCTAATCATGGAACCTCCGTAAGTGATTTATCAGAGCAAAGCATGTGCAATCTACACATTGGTTTTAACCCTACAGTGAACGCGTGGATTATTAAATTCTCTATTCACTTCAATAAAGAAACTGTTATTACATATGTACAGATAACATTGCAGCTTATTGCTAAATAAGTTCATAAAAAATGTAAAGCCATATCATTTCGAGTTTGTTTAAAATTAGATATTTTGCCCGGTTTCGTCCAAATACAGTCACTTTACTCGCTCGAATTTAAAATTAATAGATACAGCACACGCTATATAAACTTGATTTCAGTTAAACTCGGAATCAAACCGATTTGCACTCAGGCGAATCTGGATCGCGTCTCAAGAAATAAGCTAATTGATTGGCAAAAAATCCACTCAATAGTTAAGAATTTTAATCCGAATTATTTCTTTCTTTAAAATTTGTTAGTGAATGAATTTAATTTCACAGTAATGACTAAAGTGATTATGATATTCGACGCACCTTGTAGAGGGTTAAAAATCATACTGCATTGTTGAATCTAGATATTGTTCTGTCATTTTTAGTTTGATATTTTGTTCTTCGTTCACTTAGTGTGAGGAAAAAGATCAAAAATAAAATACAGTGACACCGTTTTCAAATTAGAATATCAGCAGGGAGTCAGAAATATTATTTAATATTATGATGAAGGTGTAATGCAAAAAAAAAAAAGATTAAACGAAATTTTATATGCTTACCGGTGCATTTTTAAGAGATGCGCGTTTTAAATGCATTCAAGGTACAATAAATTACAGTCTTTAAAAAAAAGACGCAACTAATTAAAAACAAGATTGGCACATTCTCTATTTTTTTTCTTTACCGGTTTTATGAACCAATTTATTTGCTGGAACGTTAGTAAAAAGAACCTTGTAAAACTGCACAAAGTTTCGTCAAAATCAGACAAGCCGTTTTTGAGTGATGTCGTACAAACGAAAGAACATTTCGGAAGCGCATTCAAAATGCCACATAAAATACTCAGAAATATCCGCAAGAAAATGAAATTACAGTAAGACGTCTTGTTACGATTTTATTATTATTAGTTAATTTTATTATCAGAAAATATTATATTTCACACAGAAAATCAATTTATACGTTTTATGTACAATAAACATTTATTATTATTTATCAAGTAATACGTGAGAAAATAATTTTCGACCGTTTGATGGTGATCCATTTCTTATGCAAAATGTACCATATTTGGACAGATGCGGATTAAGAACATTTTTTACTTATTTGTGGTTCTACTGTATTATCTATTAGCTACACGGTCCGGCTTCGTCCCGATTAGCTAACGTACTCTAACGTAGGTCCAAAACGGAACGACTGCAACGTAGCAAGTTGAAAAAAAACTTACAACTGACCGGATTTGCCAAGCACAATAAACGATGTATATTTCATGACGTCACGACTCACCGTTGGAGAGTTTTTGTGTGACGGACAGACGCGAATATTTTGTTTAATAGTTAAGATTAGTGACGCAGCGATTATGATTACGATTTTTGCAATTGTACGATTATTGGTTTGTTAATCGTAATCGTAAAGACAGGAATTGTTGAATCACTAGTTGAGATTTAACATACAGTTAAACATTTCTGAAATATCAAACTTGACCGAATTATTTTTTGTTTTCTCAAGAAATAGTAGACAAATAAATTGGAATTCATTCGCGCAGCTGTGATTGGAATTTATAATAAAACAAAACTAATTACGATTCAGTATTGAATAATGTAACGGCATTTGTAATTACTGTTTTTAGTTTTATTATCTGCGTACGGACAACACCATGACACATATAAATTTACTTTATTCGATGTACAAGTTCCACTTGAATTCATACAAATTTATCTAGTTAAGTTTTTTTGTCAATTTTAAAAATAATTGTCACGGTAAAACAACGCTGTACTTTTTAATAAAAGTGAACAACAAATTCCGAATATTATTATTTCGAAAAGCTTTTAAGAATTTTGGTAACTTATATTATTTCAATTAAATTGCATTAAAATCTTGTACAGGCCATGTTCTTTTAGATCCATACTTTGGAACCGAAACATTATTTATTTTGGAAAGAGACCGTTCTTTCTTTTAAGACTGAAATTACTCCTTCTTGAGGGTGTTTCACTCAGTTACAAATTAGACGGGAGGTAGTGAAAAACGAATTATGTCGTTATTCTTCATCTCGACTGACATTTATGACGTCTGCTGTCGAGCGTCTATAATACAGAATATTTGTATCAAACGTTTATTTGTAGTCTAAATGGAATCTTGCGAAGGATCACCCGATAAGTCACTGTCTATATCGCCTACAATTACTGTAAAAAACTAATATATTTTCGAATAGCATTGATGTTTGGAATTCTAATTGTACATTAAAAACTAAAATAAAATAAATTGGTTTTACTGTAACGTTCGCTCTTTTTTTAATAAAACATAATTGTGAGAATTGTTGCGAGCGCAGGTGAATCCGGTACATTTTGCGGTTTTTAAAAAACTGGTGAGAAATCTGATTTGGTTTGTAACGCTGCTTTTGATTTCTTGTTTTATTAAATACTTTTGTACACGTTTTTATATAATGCCTAAAAATAAATTCGATTCCGATTCAAATGCTGTTATGACGAATCAATCAATGCACTGAAAAAATCAGTTCAAACAGAAAGTTCTTTAAGAGTTTTCTTTAAGAATGTTCGTGAAAATTATGCACGCAAGAGATTCTATTTTGTTAATTTTAATATTACGTCAAATGTCAGTATTTTTGAAGTTGGAATAGTATCGTCGCCCAATTGTTTGGACTTTAATTGTTACAACGTAACTTTTTGAACGCTTATTCAAGTGATTCATTTCACATATGTTACAATTTGATAAAAAAAAACTAATAATAAAAGAGTTACATTATAATATTATTATATACATTTTTATAACAGGGTATCATATTTATGGCGTGTGCATGCTGTACGGAAAAATGCATTCCGTATGCAATGCCAATAACTATTAAAATGTTATATTTCACAAATATACCGGGTGTTTGAAATTGCATGACTATCCCGTGAAAGGGGTAGTGTTACCACAAAATCACTTTTTATAAACAAATTCAGTTCTTTAGGCTTGTAAATCTGATACAAAATCGCGTGAAAATACACAATAAAACAAGCAGGCGGTTTAGCTATGATGAGGTCGCGCCTAAAAAAGCAGTCCATGCCAGGAAATCTATTCGCAAAATTGGTTAGTTAAAAATATTTGGCGTTAAAAAAGTATAAAAATGTATGCTTTCTGCACCGTAAACTCATTTGAAGCACTAGCGCGTCGAATTGCTACCCTCATTTTTTTCGAAGTCTGTTAATAATACGAACTTAATTTTGCTGAACATGTTGTAAAACCGATACAAAGTAGAAAAATAAAATTATAGCTATTAATCAGTAAAATATAGAATCAATACATATGCATTATCGAACCGTTCCATAATTTATTTATTTTTTTACAAATGCGATACACGCTTGTATAATTGTGATATAGGACAAGAGGGGTGCAGATATAAAGCCCCTTCTCCACCCCCGTGGGGGTTGAATGACGCATATCGCAACGCAAACCACCCTTTGAAGTATGAGTAAAAAAATAATATCTACAAACGTAATTTATAAAAGTTCTTTTATTAACTAATAAATTTCAAAGTTAAAAAAACACGAGTATATAAAAATGAAAACACACAAACGTCAATTTAAAATTTTCTCTTATGATTAAAAAAAGAAAAGGCAAACGTTTCTATAGAGAAAAATTCATTTAAAATTTTATTGTATTTTGATCAAGACGTATCCGACATCAGTGGACACATTGCAAAACCGCGTATGTCCGAATTGTGGTCAGTTCTTTATTAATCAATATTGTTGATCACAGGCATCGAAGTACCCTCTCTACTAATCATAATTCACACATCAACGATTAAAACATTCAATGGCCTTTAAAACATTGTTCTTAAGAGTGTCTTTAAAATTAAAACGTTTGTTGATGATCGAAATTTGTTCAATTCGTCAATGTATTACACTTATATTTTACTGTAGAGCAGGGCAATGCTGAGTGCTTAGTGCTTGAAATAATGCTTTAAGCATTTAAAATGCTTAATGCTTCACGCACTTAGGTGCCGTGCTTTGCACAGCTCTAATTTTACTGTTTTATTTTATTATTTTTTATTTATTATTCTGCTTCGCGATAATGTAATATTGCAACAAAAACTGAATCAGTTTATTTTTACTTGAAATTCGACATACATGGTTTTGCTTCGTGGTCATAGATATATGTCTTGCACGTCTAACGTTCCAACGGGGTAGAAAGGACATTAAGAATTCATATGTGAACCAGAAGATAGAAGGTAAGGAGAATGATAGAATTCTCCAGCGGACGGGAAGAAATGTACAGTCAATATGTTGTCTAAAGAGAATAACACATTTCTTCTGAAATTATTTACGTCTTCCACCCTTCTTTAAATTAAACCAGGATTTTTTTCTACGCCAGAATTTCAGCCAGGAAAACAATTTTGAAAAACATTTATTGATAGGCTCAATCCACTTTTGCAAATTGAAATTATTAGTACCAACAAAAAAATACATTAAATTTAGAATTATTTATAATTCTTTTATTAAAAAAAAGTGGAAACTGCTTGATCTGTGGACCAACACTAAAACTTCCCGCTGTGTATTAAATACGTTACTTATTGTAACAATTAATATATTATTGTTAAATAAAACGAAACCACTTGCGATTACTGTTCAAAACATTTTTTTATTCACAAAACGTTTCAATTTATTAAAATATAAAATAAATTATTTTATAATTATAATTTATTTTATATTTTAATAAATTGAAAAGGACCAAAATTTGGTCGAAACGTTTTGTGAATAAAAAAATGTTTTGAACAGTAATCGCAAGTGGTTTCGTTTTATTTAATATTCTATTACTGTTGGTAGAGTCAATATTATTAATATATTATTGTGTTAAAAAAGTAGTGGATTCCGTGCAATATTGCTTTACGTTTCAGCAATTCGGGTTGCAAGAGTGAATAATTGAATTGTGTTGATTTCTGTGCGAATATTTAGTTCACAATCTTGATAAACTTTTCGACCACGTTTCTATGATATCGGAAATACTTTTGTATACGCAAATTATTTAAACAGATAAATGTATTATCTTTACACAGTATTTAGACTATAGACTTGTGGATGGTGTGGAGAAACGAAAAGGGGGTTGACGCAAGAGAAAAAGATGGAAAACGACTACTCGGCTTGAAATATTAATCTATATTTCTCATTTTCCACGGAAAAACAATTCATAAACTTCTTCCACTATCGTGATGCAGCGGCTTGTACTAAAATGCGGTGTCGACATAATATAGCGGCATTGATGTTTGCCGCTCGATATAAATCGCTAACGAGGATTAGTTTTTTGATAGGTTTTTTACCCCTTGACTAGGTATAGGCCAATAGTCCTAAATGTAGGACGTCCCATTAAGTTTATATACGCGGCATCTACGTAATGTAATACATTATAAACCTCGGGCGTTCGAAAAAAAACTGCGATTGGGTTGTAAATTTAGGTATCGAAAAAAGATCTAGCATGTAAACATACATAGCTGATCTTTTCTCACTGTGAATATTATACAGGTTGTACCACAGAAAACCGAACATAGGGAAGACTCCATTTTGCAAATTAGTTAGGGTCAACGATTACTTTGGCCACACAAGAGAATGGGTATCATTAATTAGAGTTTTCTGCATTAATAATAATCAAAAACTTACATTTAATTGCAATCGACTGTAGACTCACTTGGTCCTTGTAATCGTAAAAAGTTTATCACAAATTGTTTTTTTAAAACTATAAAATAATGAACAACTGAATACAAAACAAATTGCGAAGAAAAAAATACAAAACCACATAAAATCATTCAAAAAATTGTTTTAATTCTCGTATTTATGAAACGTCTAAAATTAAATCAAAATCACAGAATAAGGTACAACACACTCTATTCAGAAATCACGTTGCAACTAACAATTATCAGCAGGTCATTTTTAAAACGTGAATTGTCCTGTAGATTATAAAATTACGAAATCGATCATGCAATTTAAAAAACCAACAACGCTGTTTCATTTATATCATTTTTATAATGTTGGAAAAAAATATTTATACAGTGTCCTCTTTATATTTTTGTCTTTTAAAATAAAAATACGTAGTATCAGTTGAACTAAAAACTAACTGCATGAAATTTGTTAGGAAGTATTTTGCGAATACTTCGTATAATCGTCAATATAACTAAAAAAAAAAAATTAATTAAACATTTTTTTTTCATTTGTTCTGGAGTCTTATTGATCTGTCAAAAATAGTTGACAAGCATGCTTCAATAGGGTATTTGCCAGTGATCAAAACATTTATTATAATATATCAAATGTGAATATTTTTGAAGTTGGAATGGTCCTATTGCCCAATTGGCTGGAATTTTTTTTTATTAAGAAAATATTTTTTTAAACGACGTCTGAATAGAGAGCAAAGCAATCTCTGATTTTAACTAATTTTACTTTGTACTTTTCCCTATGTTCGGTTTTCTGTGATACACTCTGTATATTCTAGTTTTACTAAATTACTAAATTCTAGTTTTACTAAAACAAAATCTAAACGAAATCGTGATAGTTTCAAGAATGCATAAGATAAAAATTCAGGGTCAGAAATTTTTATAATTCAATTAATTTCTTCATGAAAAATATTTAATTTAAATGCATTAACAAATTAACAATACTTTTTGTTAAAAAACTAGCTATTTACAAAATATCCATATCTATAAGTATATTTAAATATCAATAATTTTTTTTTAATGTTTTTTTTTGTACTTACGTAACAAATACAAAAAATAATAGGTTTGCCCTATCCTAAATGATTTTAAAATATTTTCACCGCCTATTCGCTAAACAATTTGGAAAAATGCAAGATTTATTTTTGCGGCGAGCATCCTAGTTTGCCCATCCCTGTTTTAAGGGGATATCCGTGCGCACATATTGTTTCCTTTAAGGATTGATGAGCGAGGGTTAATTTACGAAAACTGGCAACGATATTGCCCTATAGCAGTTAATATTGTAAGTTAAATATGATATATTGTAACCGTATTATATTTTTCGCGTACGCTGTTATGGAATTGTTGATAACACGGCATATTGCGTAATATTTCTCATGCAAGACATGTTCAAGATTACATAATAATAAACTATGTTCTATAAAAAAGGTGAAACAAATCTTCACACAAACATAAAAGTTGAAAGATTTTTATTAAACATGTTTCACCTTTTTTAGACAGCGAACTTAGTAAAACTTTGTCGTTACTACAAATTCATTCGAAAAAGTTATACTGATTTGTTGTTAGAAGCCAAAATTTTAGTTAGTTTCGCTAATGAATATGAAATTGATAAAAACACTTACCGCTAGCTCCAAACATGGCAGGATGCAAGAATTGGTTGGCACCAGGAAATCCTGCAGCCGCCCCGCTCCCCAACGCGTACAGTTGTTGGAAGAGAGCTTCTTGACCTTCGTCGACCTTGCCAGCAGTACCATCTTGCGATGCTTTACTTGCAGCGGCCGCCATCTGAAGTCCAGCCATTTGCAACAACTGCATTTGCGCCAGATGTTGAGTGTTATTGTTGAGCGTCGTTGTTGAATCTGCATTACCGGTACCGCTCGTGCATGGTACGGGCGGTACTTGGAATTCTCCACTGTCGCTCACGTTACCGGAATTATCGTTCTTACTATTCGAAGCCGCTTCCAGATGCATTTTGACATTTGCAATATGACTCTTTGTGAAAATATGATCTTGTACTGAAAACTTGTGAGAATATTTGAACTGGCAATATTTACAATCTTCCGGTACTTTATTTTCGCCGGACTGTTGTTGCTGTTGATTTTCACCACCCAACAACTTTTGTAACGCAATCTTGTTTTTCTTTTCTTTGGCACGTGCATTTTGAAACCATACTTGTACAACGCGTTTCGGAAGACCAATTTCACGTCCTAACATTTCACATTCAGCCATCGTTGGTGTTTTGTAATCGTTAAATAACGATTTCATTACTTTGACTTGTAAAGAGGACATCTGAGTACGAAATCGCTTTGTACCCGAAGAAGAACCGCCGCCCCCGCCGCTAGATTGACCCGTTCTTTGCTGGTTGCTTTGTGTCGAACTAGCTGGCGAAGTTGGATTGCTTTCGTCATCATAAAACTCGGTCGTTTCGCTCATTGAATCGCTTCTTTCGTCGCATAACGATCTTTCACTCAAATCGGTCAAAGGACCCGGATCTATCAACGATCTTTCGTGGTCCATACTGACCTTCATCGGTCTCGAAAGGTCAACCGGTTTCGAAAGATCTAGCGGCGCGTCTCCCTCTTCTTTACCGGTTTTTAATTCACTTTTATCACCGTTCGTTGAGGCTGCATGCATTTGCAATTCGCTAATATATCTCTTCATGCTTTCCTCGTAATATTTCTTAATCGAATTTTCCATTTCCGGAGAATTGAATGGCGGAAATAACGACGGTGGCATCATGTTCGGATTTTGTTGATAGCTCTTATTATCGCCGCCAGAACTGAAACTCGGCGCCGATTCCATGCTAAGTTCTTCGTCGGGCAGCGCATCAATATTAATTTCACCTCTCGCACACTGATCGGCGTGTTTTGTCGTCAAATGCGATTCCAAAGCCGACTTGACTTTGAACAATGCTGGACAGAACGGACATCTTTTATTTATTACTTGCGCATGAGCCCGAAACTGTCCTTTACGTTCCCTTGCGCGAGTGTTCTGAAACCACACTTGGACTACACGTTTTTTTAAACCGACTTCTCGTGCAATGTTTTCTAACATTTTTCTACTAGGATTACTTTCAATTTGATATTTTTGATACAGATAATCCAGTTGTTCGGGCAAAATTGTCGTTCTCAATCGTTTATCTTTCGGTTGATCTGAAATATCACTTTCGAGATCATATTCGTCGAATTTGCGCTTTTGGGCCGCGCTATTCAACATTCCCATCAACGGATGAGGTATCGGAGAAGTTCCGGTACTGTTACTCATGTTACTCAAATCGGTTACATTGCCCAGATTAGCATTTAACTGTTGTAACTGGGCATGTTGTTGCAAAATACCGAACGGCGAGTCTGGAGGATAAGTCGGAAATAAATTTGGATTCATTATATGTACCAGTTGATGTTCCCGCCACAAATCGAATCTCGGAAATACCAGATTACATTTATCACACTGAAATGTACCTTCTTTAGCTTCGGATGTTGCACTCGGCGTCGGTGTTGAAATTGGAGATGTTGGATAATTCGAGCCGGATGGCGTTGGGGTTGTACTTTGTGCCGGTTGAGGTATGGGACTTTGCGATGGAACATTTTGTATTTGAGGACTTTGAGGTACAGGCGGTTGGTTTTGGACTTGTTCTATGATCGTACTCGAATTCGAATCTTCTGAACTCAATACGGCTGCTATTTGGGCGGCTGCGGCTTGGGCTTGCGCAGATCGTTTGGCGTCTTCTTCTTTAAAACAATGCGTCTTTTGATGCCTGATCAGTTCATAATATCTTTGGAATACAAGCAAACATTTCTTGCACTGATAATTCAATCCCGGTGTTCTTTGAAATCGATTTGCACCCGCTTCGTCTGGAATTCCAGGCGCTGGTTCGACGGCCGGTTGGTTTTCATAGACTTTGCGCGCTTTTTGCCGCGCATTTTGAAACCAAACCACGATTACTCTAGGACTTAAGCTCAATAGTTTAGATAAATATTCCAAGTCGTCGTCTTTGGGATAAGCATTATTTTCAAAAAATTCTTGCAAAACTTTTATTTGATAGTCGGTGAATCTTGTTCGATTCGCCCTTTTGCCTGTTGATCCGGTCGAACCCGTGCTTCCATTACTGTTTCCTCCGGCGAAATCTCCTCGGTTCGGACTTAAACTTCGATTTGGTGTTAAAGGAAGGATACTTTGAACGTTGTTAGGACTAGCGAAGTTTTGTGGTGCGATTTTAGGAGGCAGCATTGTACTCGATAAAGGATTATTAAGAGCCGATGTAACGGACATTGATACTGGCGGAATAGTGGTTGTAATTGCGTCAGGACCCAATTGAGATGAAATGATTGAGGTTAAGGTCAGACTATTTGGGGTGTTAGGTCGCGAGTTTTGTGGTATACTTTGGTTTTCTGATCCGGTTAACGATGGTACGGGACTTTGCGGTGGGTGGTGAAATGGCAGATTAAATAAATTCGGTTTTTCGTCTATAGGAGTATCGGGCATTTTTTCTTGTTCAAATTTTGAATGGTGATCGTCGAGAGGTTCGTCTTTGGGTTCAGTTTTGATGTTTTCAGCTTGAGGAAAATTTGGCATGTTATCGATTGATTTATTTTCAAGCTGTTTCGAAGTATTTTCTTCTGAAGAACTTGACGTATTCAAAGGCATAACTTTGGCCTCGCCGGTTTTTTCATATTCTTCCAAATTAAGCGTCGTTGACGGTGGGTTGTTGAAGTTATACGGACTGTCCTTATTTCTCTGTCTCTCTTTGAACAAAGTGTTTCTAAACCAATGCTTAATGACTTTAGGCGGTAAACCGCTCTGCGCCGCCATTTCATGTATCTGATCTTCTGAAGGTGAATTGTTTATATCAAAATGAGCGCGCAATATTTTTAGTTGATCGTCAGTTATTCTCGTACGTGCTCTCTTCTGATTTGCTGCTGCATTTGCGACCTAGAGATATATCCGGGCATATTTAAAAAAACAAATATTACAACGTCGTTTGAGAAATTATCTTAATTTTGAAATGAATTATATGTAGAACTTAAAAATAGAAGATTATGTGAAACAACAAAGAAAAGTTTTTACAAAGAAAAATATATTTCGCTTAAGCCTCTAATGTATGTCTACTCATTATTTTTTTTGAAACGTTTTGTTATTAGCCAGGTATAAATAGCTCAGGTACAGTAAATGAATTGTGTACACGTTAACTTAAAATCTAGAGTACAAGAGATTTTTACAATAGAACAAATATTTACAGACTGTTTTCTAAACATGACCAAATCCTGACTCTAAATTACATTTCAGAGGACACTAAAAAATTCTCACCAGCTCACGTATTCGTAAAAAAATATATGTAGTTCAGGACCCAAGATCGATTAGTTTTAATAAATTGAAAATGCGGACCCTATTCATCACAAACTACCAGAATTACTAGGACCTAGCTCTGTTTATATTGTTCATAATTAATTAATTACATAGCTAAGAAATCTCTAAAAATTTATCGACATAATTATAATCTGATTTCCGAGTTTTCGGATTTTAAAGCAATTAAAATTTCTGATAACGGAGATATCTTCATATCATTTTTAACTAATTATACAAATTAGTTCAGGGGCTAGTTAAGCAGACAGTTGGTGGTATAGACGAATTTACAAACAGGATAAGTAGAATAGAGCCTAGAGCGGCAAATTTTTTAGATAAAAGTTAAAAAGGTTAGGAAACAAATATAAAAATGATTTGTCGTGAAAAAGGACTTTTTAAGTAAACACTTATGTATTATTTATAGAGACGTTTCGTTCCTTGCTTGGAACTTTTTCAAGCTTTATAACTGTAATTGAATTTTTAAAATACAATTTATAAATTTATTATTGAAATATAAAATGTCAAATATTAATTATATTTCAATTCAATTACAGTTATAAAGCTTGAAAAAGTTCCAAGCAAGGAACGAAACGTCACTATATAAATAACAAATAAGTGTTTACTTAAAAAGTCCTTTTTCCCGTCAAATCATTTTTATATTAATTATCAAGGACAAAAAAGAAAAAAAGTTAGGAAACAAATTTCAAACGCAAAATTCTTGGAACGATTGTTTATGGTTTTCATATTTGCTACAAATAGGCGTGAATTAAAAATAATTATTTTGGATTTGTTCCATCCAAAAAAAGTTATGAAGTGACTAAAAACATAACTGAAATTTGTCAAAATTAATTTCAAATAAAAATTCAGGTAATATCTTCATAAAAGGTGGGAGGTAATCTAGCAATATTGCATATAGATTTCACCTTTTAATTTATAGGATTAAAAACTATTTACAAATAAGGATTTAAAATTTTAAATCCTAATTTGGTTTTAAAATGACCTGTAAGTTTGCGAAAATATCACAGGTCATTTTAAAATCTACTAATTAAAAGTAGATCATACAGATCTAAAGGTATACAGGTATATATAAAAGATATTCAGGTATAAATCCGAGAGCTGGTGAAAGTATCAGTTAAAATTTATCTTTAAAAAAATTGAAAAATGAATTGATATTAGGTCCAAATAACTCCAGCTGCCTTACAAAGTACCTGTTTTTAAAACACCTTGTATAGGAATACATATATTATAAAGTTATTGTTCTAGGGGTAACAATAAGGGTAACATCCTTTGAAAAGTACAAACAAAAGAAATATCCCCGACAATATAAGCTTGTTTTCACTTCTCTTGCAGATTCTAAGACCACATTTTGAACCCACCTGTGAGTTATCTATACATATATGGCTACTTTTGCGTCCCCTTCTTAAAACGCGGTTTTTGTCACAAAAATATTGGTGCGAATTATTCAGTTGCACTCAGGTAAAAATTTGTTTAATGGATGTTTTTAGTTGCATTGACAAAATCACAAAATTGTAAAGAATGAAATATCATTTATTTATTTTTTTCTGCTTGTCCATTAAATGATTGAGAAGAATTTTTTTTTTTTACAGAAATATGTTGTGAACTTCCTGTTTATTCTTTCATATATTATGGACATTAAAATAAATAATTTTCGATTTTTAAAACTTCAGTTTTGCAATAAATTAAAATTTTCAGATTGTGAAATTGTAGACACTAGTTTAAAGAGAAGAACTATTTTAACACTTTGATTGCCGTAAACTTTTCTTTGGAAACGTAGTGAAACATTAAAAAAAAATCAAAACTGTTGCGCACCGTATAAATTCTGAAACCACGTTATTTCATGACTTGTCTAGAAATTTCATGAAATATCCAGGTAAACCACGAAACAACTTACATTAGAGATATATTAGGCACAGGTAACTTAAACCTGGCCTGTGTCCCGTTCTTTCGATTCAAGCGAAAAATAAATTGCCACTTTATATAATCACTTACTGAAAATTGCGATATTTCACTACGCTTTGTGAGGTTATAAGTATGTGATGACGTCAATACTCACCGCTTGTTGTTGTTGCTGTTGTAGCATGGCAGCCTGTTGTTTAGCAATGATTGCCTGTTGATCCTGCGGCGAAAATTGCGCTTGAAGGCCGATGGGATCGTAAGGCGGCGGCGGCATCATTAGCGGTACCAGCGGCGGCTGCAGATTCATCGCAGCTAAAGCGTTAAGACCGAGCGGCAAACCCATACCCATCATCTGGCTCATAACCATCGGGTTAAAGTTCAACTGTTGTTGTAATTGCATTACATTCAGCGCCGCTTGCATTTCACTCATTTGTTGAGCGAATGCAATCGGATTTTGCGCCATTGTTTGAGCCAACATCGCCTGGATATTTGCCGGCAAACCGGACGTCTCGCCCGTCGTACTCGATGCGGGCGTCGTTGACGAGGTCGGCGTCGAAGGTGCCGTCGAAGTCGTACATCCTTCAGGTGGCGTTTGTTGGATATTCAATTTCGAATGCAAAACTTCTTTCGATTCGTCGATCATCATTTGAAGATCTTTGTCGGGCGTCGTATCGGAAATTTGAGTCAGACTGATGTTCGGAGGCGTCGTCGACGTCGTAACCGTGACACCTGGCGTCGACACCCGCGGGGACGCGCTATTATTAAGACTCGACGACGACGTCGCTTGCGTAACGACGATCGACGCCGATTTTCGTTCGTACTCGTTCTTGATCTGCTGGGCATACTTTTCAAGAAACTCCAATGGCACCAAATCTTTGTGTATTTCTTCGCAGTGCGATTTCAATACCCACACGCTTGAGAACTCTTTGTTGCAATGTTGACACGTCGACTTGCTGACCTCTGGCAATGTCAAATCGGTAGCGCCGCCGCTTTGATCTTGTTGATCGTTGTTTTGTTGTTGCTGTTGTTGTAAGTCGTGAAGGGGGTTTGCCGGGCTCGGGGAAGCCGCCGGTACGTCGGTGCCGCTCTCACCACCACCACCACCACCCCCAGAAGAAGACGTCGTCGACTGAGCACGTTGTTGTTGCAGTTGTCTCTGCCGTCTTTGATGGTTTTCGTTGTATTGCATCACTAAATCAAAACCGAAACTTTCAAGTAGATGTTTAAACATTTGCGAGCCGGTCCGTCTAGGCATAAACACATTCTTACTGTTACAATTATTGCCACCGTCCGGCTCGTTATTTGAGCCCGGAAGTGGTGACGTCATCATCACAACACCATCTACCACGTCATTATTGTTATTATTATTATTATTGGTATTAGTCGCGGATTGCGGTAGCTGCGTCACTCCTACTACACTATTATTATTATTCATTAACGTGCAACAGACTTGCTGGTGAGTATATAACTGATCTTGGTTGGTAAAAATTGCACCGCATTTTTGACAAGTTACATTTGTTAATTGCGACCCCTGAGAGGTAGGGGATGGTGGAGCGGCAGCAGCAGGCGGAGTCTGTGATTGTGAAGATCGTACCACCCCCGGGCTCACTAGAGTCATAGTGGTGGGACACACAGTACTGGCTGTTGTAGTAGTAGAAGAAGAACAAGAAGATATGCTAGTAGAAGGGGGTAGTTGCTGTTGTTGGTCTTGCAGAAGTAACTGTTGCTGTATTGCCTGTATTGTCACGACTGGCGAAGAAGGTTGTTCGACTAAGGGTCGAGACAGATCTATTTGGCCGCTCATGGCTAAGTCTTGTAACTTACTCGCTCTCGTCTGATGAAGCACGCTGCGCATGTGGATGTCCAGTGTGCTGCCTTGACTGTACGCTACTTTGCATATGTTGCATCTGTAGCGTTTTTTCTCGTCGTCTTCGCCGCACGACGACGACGCCGAAGACGGACAACTTTTTGGCGTCGTTGAACTGTTGCCACCTTGTTGTTGACTCTGGGGCGTCGTCGGTGTTTGTTGACTACTCTGTTGTTGTTGTTGCTGGCTCGGAGATACCGGATTATTGTTGTTGTTTTGATGTTCTTGCATGGCACGCTTCAATTTGTGCAAATGGCTTACTGAATTATAATGTACGAGTAAAATATTTTTTTGTGTAAAACTTTCTTTGCACACGTCACATTTGTAGGGACGATTCGGATCTAAATATTTCTCCATTGGATAGCTCAATTTCTCGCCTTTTCGATGCAACAATGTTTTGTTGTGTGCTGTCAAATAGCTTTGACGTGTAAACGCGACTCTACATCTGTGACATTTGTATTTTCTTGCCGGATCGCCGTAACCGTCTTCGGCGACAGCTTGACTGTTTAAATAATCTTCTAAAAATTGTTGTTCTTTATAAACAATGCTGTCGTCTGAATTGTTTTCTTCTGCGTCGTCTCCCGGTTCTTTGCAATCGTCGTTTTCTAAATTTATCGGTTCCGACGTTTCGTCACCGCGCAACGTTTCCCTCTTCAATAAATCTGTCGTCGATGGATCTAATACGTGACCTTGAAGGCCGGCCAATAACAGTGGATTGTTGAATAGATTCGTTTTATAAGCGGCCACTTCGTCGTCGGATAATTCCGAATGAACAGATTCGACGTGTTTAGCTAGCGCAACAATCGATCTAAAGCTGCGTCCGCACAGAACACATTTTGTAGCGTCTCTAATAAGATGATACTGTGAATGCAGCTGTAATTTTTCTAGCGTTTTGAAGGCCAACGAACACTGATTGCAACGATATTTATAAACGTGTTTTTCAGAAACAGACATCTGCGATATAGAATTGCGTGCGTGTACTTCTTTAAAATGATTTTGTAAAGTCTGTGCAGTCGGGAAAAATTGACTACATCCTTTCTTCCAACAAAAATAACCGGGTCCGCTAGGCGTTTGTTTAATTTCTAAATGTCCAGTTTCATTTTGATGGATACACAATTCGTCGATATTTCTGAAATTTTTTAGACACGTACTACATCTTTCGATTTCAATTTCGGTCGTTTCCGTTTCACTGTTCGGCGATGTCAAATCCGGGTCTAGAATATCTTCGCTTCGGTTTTCGTTTTTGATCGATTCTTTCGACGATACCGAACTAGGCGAAATCAGTTGATTCGGTGGAGTTTGAAGTGTCGTGTTGTTTTGACTAGTTACAGGTGTCGTGGGCGTTCTCGAAACTTGGTTCAACCAATGACTTTGATCAACAAGCATCAACAATCTCTGCAGTCCTTCAGAATTGACGGAATGTATTTGCATAACGTGTCTTTCTAAACTTATTCTGTCTTTGAACGAGTCTTGACACAACGGACACAGAAACAGTTGAGGCGGCGTTGATTCTTGAGGCGTCGACGATTGTTGAGGTTGTGATTGTTGACTTGAAGCACTATGTTGAGCCAATAAATGAGCCTGTATTCGCAATTCAGAATTACTACTATAGTTACAATACGGGCACATGTGTTGATTTGGTGTCGTCACGCGAGACTGTTGATCCAATGATGAATTGAGATCGTCATTTGTTGTACTAATTGAACCGCCATCTTGTTGATCGAATTTAAATTGTTGATGCTCGTTCATTTCAGGTGAATGTTTCTGTTCCGGTACTATTTGTTTTTGATCTGTAAGAGGTCAGGTCAAAAAAATACTGTTTTAAAAAGAAATAATGTTACATTTGGTAACATTTTAATAGACCAAACTGCTATACAAAATTTCAACAAAAAAAAACATACAAAAATAAACAATGGCTACACAAATACACGCATTAATTAATGGTATAAAAACGGTGGAACCTTTCTAAAAAAAAAGTAAACAACATGGCGTATGAGAAACATCCAAGAGTCAGTTGAAATGAAACAATAAATAAATATCGTATACACAACATAAAACAAAAGACACATAAAACAATCGAGTAACGACCAAACCTGTGCAAATTCAGAATAAATGACGGTGTAACTCAAAACTTAACAGTTAACATTATTATTATGACTGGTTAACTATGTTTAACAAATGAATAAACGCATAAACAAAAGACTCACGGCACTTATACGCGATTTAACATAAATGAATGACGACGAATAGCATCTAAGTCGCATGTGCAAATTGAAGGAAAAAAAATGGAACAAAATGACGGTGTGACTTGAACAGTTAAAATAGTAATATCGCTGATGTATTTTTAATGACATTCAAATATGACCTCACAATATATGAATTAAACCGTAATAGGTGCACGATTATTACGTATTAGTAAAACGATATTGTACAGTTATTGTACGGTGTTAACGTAACCAAGTAGAAATACTTCGTTCAAAGGAACCTGGCACGCGAAAACAGATGTTACATTATGACATTTTTATCATTGCATATATATACTGTACCTATCTGGTATATTTTCTTTCCATAACAGATCTTATATCATATACTTTTTATTGTATTATAATTTATCTGCTAATAGTATTTAAGCATTGTATATACAGTGTAAACTCTTTATAACATTATTCTTTATAACGATAAACTCTCTATAACATAGAAAAGATCACAATTTGGTTGGTTTACCTTAAAACCCATACATTGATACACTCTTTATACCGCAGCAGCCATTCTCTATTACGAAGAAATGTGTTCATATTTAGACTCAGAAAATCGTCATTGTCGGTGTTATTGTTTATGTTATCTTATCAGGTTACAAAAGACGCCGACCAAACGTTTAGAAAAATTTTTATTGTTTAATCAAGAAGATTCCACCACATATCAAGAGAGGGATAGAATACATAAGAAAATACAAAACAAGTACTGGCAAAGCAAAAAACGTCAGGCAAAGTTAACTGACTATATGTATTAATTTTATCAAAAACATACATATTAAAGATTATTGCTATTTGGTTGTTTTTCTTTCTTCACTCCATATAACGGTAACTCTCTATAACGATAAAAAATGCTCGGTCCCTTGAGTTTCGTCATAAAGAGTTTACACTATATTATTTCAAAAGTTGTTTGATTTCAATAAATCTACATTTAAAATTAAAACATCTAATTCGAACAGTGAAAATACACTATTATTAAAATTATTTAACTGAATTAACAGATTATTAGGCTTTTCTAGAGAATGATAACATATTATATAATGGCGAATGTGACGTTATATTAAAAACGAAAGCTGGCGAGTTATAACACCTCTAAAAACTTGCCTTATGTACTAATTATCATGAATAATTAAGCTAAAAATATTGAGAGATCATTCCAAAGAAACATATTTTCATTTTAGTTCGTGTGCAAAGGTAATAATCGATTTCAATCATCAGTTTTACTGTTTGTTTGAATTTATTTTCTGTTAAACTAAATTTGTGGGCTTCGTTTTATTTACTTCTGAAGTTAATAAGTATTTAGCAAGAGCTAATTAATGTTTTTAATATTTTTACAAAATACGTAAATATTACATAATACAGATAAGTCGCAATAAGTGAAGAACTAATCTCTCTTTATAAACACCCCGTTCAAGTAGCGTGAAAAACAGGTGGAGTTAAGAATTACACTTTTGAAAGAAAAACATATTTGCATACCAAAAGGCGGACCTTATTTTTGAAAAAGATTTAAGTGGGGAAATTCCAGTGCCCACCCCTTAAATACTTTTAGAACCAAACTACTTTGAATTTTTACTTTGGTTCAGTGCAGACAGGTAGCTTGTAAGTTATAGACGCTCGACAATTGAAATCACAAATGTTGGTTCGGTGTAAGTTAAGAAAGTTGTAAGTTTTTGTGCGAGTTTTAAAGGTCGCGAATTATAGCCTGTATATTCTTCAAAAAATACGTGAAATGCATTTTTTTATATATTTTTTTATTTTTAAATATAGGTATTTACTGATTTAATTTTTTTTGTGGTATGGCTCGCGCGATCGTTGATTTTATATGGAGATTCCACACTAACCTTTAAATTTAGACGTTAATCGATAGTGCACCGAACTTCATCTAAATCGGTTCAGCCGCAAAAAATGAAATAACGGGATGTTTCGTTGAAAAACTATTATTATTTATTGTAATGTATTTGCAAATGCAAGTTGAATATCTTTTATTTAATTATGTAATTATTATTCGACTTGCACAAGTTAATACAATTATCCAGAAGTTAAAATAAATTTTTATATAATCAAAATTAATTTATTTCTTCTTAATTGGAGGTATATTTTAATACTCATTTTACAAAAATTAATTTTAACTTATCTGGATAATTCCTATAACCTAAATTAAATCAAAATTTAAAAGACAAGCTGTTTTCTTTAGACAATCCGTCAGTAATCCCAACTCCGATTTACATAATTGTTTTGAATAGATTTGTTTGTATCATCACAATTTTTATTATTGATTTATTATTAAGAAACAATTCGATGAAGGCAACCGACATCAAATCATCTTTCTTTTTCAAAAAAAGAAATAAATATTCATCAATAAAAGTTAATTTAAATTTAATTTTTAGAAATAATTTTTTAACGTTTCTAGTAATGCGGTTTATTTGTATGTAAAAGTATAGGAAAAAAATTAACAATTTTCAGTGGGTGCAGCCTGAACTTTTCGATTGAAATGGATCCAAGCATTCATATCACAATCAAAAGAGCAGTTACATTAAGACAGTGGCGTACGATAATAACTTTTAAACGCATATAGAAAATTACAGCGTTCGTATAATTTTGTTTCGCACAACGAATTTTAAAATGGAAAAAAAGAAAATTTTAAAGTAGAGAACACTTTTGAAATTGTAAAGCAAAAATAATATCTTTGCAATAAATTACAATTAAATCAGCTATTCATATAGAACTCGATTAAGAATAAGGTAAACGGCGGAACTAAATAAAAAAAGTGGGAATCTCGATTATTTTCAACATTTTGACATTTTTTGAAAGTGTATGTTTTGTTCAAAACACGATGTTCTATCACACTGCTATAAAATATTTAAGGAATTAACTGTGCAATATCTTGTAAACGTTGCTTTATTTTAACGATACGTTAGTTCCTCAAAATTCCTCGCATTAAATACTATAACTTTGATAACGTGCCCATTTGTCATGTTTTTAAAAATAGTGAAGTTAGAAAGCAAAACATTGTATAAAAAAAATTTAGACAAACGGAGATTTCAATGCTCGATCATGAAAGGAACCGAAGCTATTATATTTATATATGGTTTATTTTAAACATTGCGACATTTTTCCAACAGGGTTTTTTTGTTTGAAAAAATATTGTCGATGTAACTATATGGAAAAATATTTAAGATATTACTAAAAAAAAACCCGGGTCGCAGTGCCAAAACCCTGCCGACAATATAGTGTATTTGCTTGTATAGGGCCGTGTGGTTTTATACTTTTATTATGTGAAATTAAGTTTGTTTTTGGGCAATAATAAATTTAACCCCTTAATACACCCCTTAAAATAACATTTTTTTCTTAATTGTAATATTATTATCAATCTAACGTCTACACCGAATTAAATACACCCTTCAATAAATAAGTCACTATCTGCAAACTAGTGTTTTCATAAAATTTGTAAATCCGGGCCTGTCGGGCCGATTTTATTAAAATTGTGGGGACACTTTTTAATCACTACCGGAGGGTTAAATTTCAATTTTGAAACGATTCGGAGAATCTTTTCGGTATTTTGGGGCCCAAAAACAGTTTTCAACCCCTAAAAACTACCCTTAAAATAGCCCGATTAGGCCCATTTTAAATAGGCTTCTTGCGGTGATGGGTTTCAACACGTGGTCCAAATTTCGTTGAAATCAATTAACTCTTTCGAAAGTTATCGCGCGTACACATATATATATATACATAAATATATATATATATATATATATATATATATATATATATTTAAATATATATATATATATACATATATATATAAACATTTTTAAAAATGGTGCCAATGTGTTTAGGAGGTTATGAAACGTCGAGAAATTTTGGTCCGACCCCTAGGTCCCGCCATCCGACCGACGCCAATAGTGTATGTTGCCATATGGCAAATACACTAAAAAATGAAATGGCTACCGTTCAATTATCTCGTAAACGCTGTTTAGATACGAAAAACATAGACTATTACTAGCGTAACCTTTTTTTTTCGCAGCCGCGTAAATAAACGACGTTCATGTTCCTCCATCCTAAAACTTACTTCGGGCCGGTACTGATCGCAACTATTATAACATTACAATATTTTTTTTTAAATATTTATACACGCGGTATTGTACAGTTTATGAAGGGATTCCCACATACACGTACGTCACTGTATACACGGCCTACCACGCATGGCATCACTCAAAAAGAATGCTTTAATGATTGTCTCTGATACAGCAAACCATATACCAAACTTACATGATTATATAGTTAGGGAACACACCTTGATAAAACGTTAAAAGTTAAAACCATACGAGATCTACATCATATAAAATTCAACTGACTGACTGACTGACTCATTTACTCAAATAGTCTGTATTCACAGTGTATCCACTAATCAAATACGTAGTATTTTAATTAATTATGATAAATTATAAAATCGACACGAAACAATTCGAACTTTTCGAATACACATTAAGATTCTCTATCGAATCGGTTCTATGCTTACTTTATATAAAATTCGACTGACTGACTGACTTACTCAATAGCCTGTAATTCAGTGCAGTCACTAATCAAATACGCATTTTAATTAACTACTTATAACAAGATAAATTTTAACTCACTACACGAAACAGTTCGAAGTTTTCTCTAAGATTCTCTATCGAATTGGTTGGGGTTCTGTTCTTCAATAAGTATTTAAAGACGCTTGACAACTAAGGTCATTATTTAGATATAGATCTGCTTAGGCAACCGACCTGAAAGTTGGAAGGGGTAATAAATAGATATAAATAAAAACAATAAATTTTTCAGGAACTGCACAAATAGCTCATGTATACATATCCATGTAATATAGCTACGTTCCAAACTCACTGCAGCAAACAATATAATCCTCGGTGCGCGAGTTACACTCGTGCTTGATCGGTTTTGTTGAATAGATAAAAATAAACGAACATCGGGAGCAAATCAGCTCAATTGATGAAGATATTTATTGTTGAAGGTCATGGTTTATTTCGAAAAGTGCTGCATGTTTCCAGTCGAACGCCGCTTTATAAATGAAATAACGACTAAAGTTACATTATCTTTAAAAACTATTTTGTCAAATATTCCTTATTTGAGGCCATGGTCGATTACCTATCAAACTCCTAATTCAAAAATTATCTACCTTATCCCAACTTCCTATAATTCCTTCATTCGCCCATTGCTATTAGTTAAGTTGAAGTTTTAGAAACGTAGAAAATAACGGGAAGTGTGGTAAATGGAGAATAGTAATGGTGCGAATGGCGTCTGTTATGACATAAAGTCAAGAAACGGACGTTAAACGCATTATTATTATTATTATTTTGTCAAAAATAACTGATAAGCGCCAGTCATAATTAGATAATTATTAACAAAAACGACCTTACAAAAAGTAAGAAATATATTTTGTTGACATGTTGAATATACCTTTAAGGTTGAACACCATAATTTTTTTAATCTCAATTATTTATGTAAATTGTTGTGAATAAATTTTTATTTAGTATATTTTAAAAAAAATGTTTGAACAAATTAATGTGATTAACTGATTAAAAATGCATCTCTCGCTTAAATACAATATCATGCGACCGATTAAATAAAATCAGATTCAAATGTATTCACGTACACAATTTGTACAACTAAAAAACCATGTTTTGGTTTCGAAACACGCCTATAAAAATAAGAATTAATGCCATGCAAATCTCAACTGACGAGCTAAAAATTTAATAATTACAAAAAGATCGTTTACTTTCTTTTTTTTTGGGAACGAACAAATTCTTAAATACGATTTGTTTTATAAAACACTAGCAACCCGATTCAACTTCGTTATTGTCACAGCGAAACAATATAAAACCTATGATCATCAAAAATTAGAAGGCTATTAAACTGTAAGAGAATTTCTCAAATCGATTCAGTGGTTTGTGAGTTGATCTATTAGGAAAGTGAAACATTTTCGATCCAGGTAGGTATATATTATGAATAAACATAGTTTGACGAACCGTAATAATAGCAATTACTAAATTTATTATTCAGCTATTATTTTATTATTTAAAACTAGCGGTACCCGTGCGAATAATTCGCCCTAAAATTCGTTTCTAATTTCTCACATTCTTTATACCTTTCTTCTTTTTGTTGTATTACATTACGATTTATGAAGCTCAGTATCGCAAGTATCGAAAACGTTGAGCTGAAGCGCCGCCATACGAAAAGTATTTATACGTGAATTTTGATTAAAATTTAAACAAAAAAAAATTACCCACCGTCAATCATGTTGACGTTGTTTCAAACTTAGAACCGTCAGATGGCAGCATTGCTGCATACTGAGTAAATATATATCTATATATATAATTGTTATAATTAATTATTTTGCAAAAACAAAAGCAGTAATAGATTTTTTAATTATTGATGCACATAGAGCAAGTAATTATCTACAAAATGATATAAAATTTATGTGGAGTAACTGTGAGGTTTTTTCGAAAAATGGATTATGTAAATTAAATCATTCAATACAATTAAATGAATCAAAATTTATTGCAGGTATTCAATTGTTTTGTAATTTTGCACACTGTTTATAACGTTTTTCTTTTTATTCTATTACATTATGGAGCTCAGATGACAGATCGAAAAAATATATTTTACTGAAATTGTCACATAGAGACGCAAGTATCAAAAACGTTGAGCTAAAGCGCCACTATATGAAATTTAAAATTGAACAAAAGAGTTACCAACCGTCAATCATATTGACGTTGTTTCAAAATCAAAGCCGTCAGATGGCAGCATTGCTGTATTGTGTCCTTAGACCATATAAAGAATGGACTGCGCATTCAATATGGCGTTCGTGGTCCCAACATAGGAATTGGTTAAGTTTCTAATAAGGTCTATTTCCGTGTGCTGTTTACATAAAGTTTACATGCACATGCGGACGCAGCAACAAGTAAACTTAACGTAAACATGTCTGCTAGTGTTCTTTGCTTTAATGAAATTTAATTATGAAATGTAATTATGGAAATGACAAAATACTTAGTATCTTTTTTCCTGCTCTGTACAATGAAAGTGTTTAATGTTCAAAACGCAAAGCTGTATACATTTTATTTCATGCATTTTATCATATTTTCATTATTTCTATTTAATACATTGCTCGACATATAATGTTTCAAAATATACAAAAAAGTTTTGGACCCTATTTACATACGTCCCTGTTTTACACATAAGATGCTTTAGGGTACGCTGTACAGCACTTGTGAACCTTAGATCAAAACTTATCCAATATGACCGCCTCCTATGTTGGGACCACTCTCGGCTATACTGAAAAATAGGCGATGCTCAGTCCATTCCTTATATAGTCTAATATTGTGTCTTAATGTATATCTATATATATAATTTGAATAATTACTACATTTACAAAAACAAAAGCAATAATACATTTTTTAGTTGTTGATGTCAGTAGAGCAAGCAATTATCTATAAAATGATATAAAATTTATGTGGAGCAGTTGTGTGGTTTTTTAGAAAAAGGGAGGCAAACATCTTAACCTTAGCGTATTAATATATATGATGATGATAAATAATCTCAATTCGTTCACTCATTATCCGAGATACATTTAGTGTATAGAGTATAACCGAGGTTTCACCGTCAAGCCGAGTACCTATGTAATGCGAAAAATTTATTTGAAAAAAACTCGGACTGCAAGAATGATAGCAGAACAATGCAGTTAATGGTTAATAAAACATAATTGGGTAAAAATAATTAAAAAATTGCAAAGAAAACTTAACATTAAAACACGTTTCCATTTATGGAATTATTGTCATTCATTGGTTAAAAGCTAACATTTAAGCCACTCCCACGTGAAACAAAAGCAATTGGTATCAATTTAATGAACATTGTAAATAATAATACAAAAATAAATAACAATAAGTAATGCTTCCATAGCTAATAAGAATAATATTACAATGGACAATACACTGCACACTTTCTTTTTTTTCTTATTTCCATTCGGTATTCAATTATTATAATCCATATTTTTTTAAAAATTGTTATTAATTTTGACACCGCGTGCGTCATCTGTTTTAGGGAGAACAAAACACGACCGTTTCCTAACAATATCACGCGTACAAATATGTATTAAAAAAACCACAAAACCGTAAAAAAGTGGAAAAAATATGCCGCTTATTACTGTTGTACACTGTGAGTGCTTATTATTTAATATTTTTCATGTATAATTTCATATTTTTTGTGAAAAAATGCTGTAATTAAATTGTACTACCTACATATTGTAACAGATGTTACATATCTTTAACAAAAAAATACAGTTACATATTTTTACACCATTTTGTGTCAAAAGTGCCGCAAGTCTATTGTTTCATTTACAATAAAAAAGATGAAATGTTTGGCTAACGGTGGTAAATCGAGACATTTTTCTTACGGGGGTTTACAAAATGATACGTTTAGGTATTGAAGTTTGTTTTAGGGGGCAATACATCAAACAAAAATCTCGGAATTGATTCAAAATCGAAATTTAATCCTTCAGTATCAATTAAAAGATGCTCCACAAATTTTAATAAAAACGGTATTCACAAGTCCGGATTTAAAAAATTTATGAAGGCACTAGTTTGTGGGTACGATTTGCTTACTGAAGGATGTATTGAATCTGACGTAGAAGTTCAATTGATAATAATTTACAATCATGAAAAAAATATTAATTTGAGGGGTGTACTGAAGGGTTAAATTTTTTATTTTGCTCAAAAACAAACTTAAATTCACGTAATAAAACCACAGTGCCTGTATTACCAAATACGCTATATTATCGGCAGAGTTTTGCGACCCAAGTTTTTTTTAAATTGTTGTATTGAAAAAATAAATTGTTTATGTAATATTATTTAAAAAGATCGTTGTCGCAATTTTTTGTGACTGTGTCTAAGATTTGATATCATTTGAATCTAAATAAATCAGGTGGAAATTTTTAATATGTCAATAAATTGGTTGAAATCAAATTATATATGCAGAAATATCAATGTCAGTTTTGAGCAAATTTTAACCAAAAAACATTTTAATGCAGTGAGCATGTTTAGACATCAAAACTGACATAATATTTGACATTTTTGCCCCGTGGTCTTGATAATAATGTATGGTTTGTTACGCCTATGGCTGGTCGATATCAAAAATACATGTTTAATAGATATCCATATGAATAAATCACACGGTCTTATTTTCTGTGTAAATAAATGAACAACACGGAAGAAATATTAAATAATAAAATAATTACATTCAATATTACACGTAAAATATACAAACAAATATCCACTCACGCACGAAAACGCCGAGTTGATCGAAACTTACTACAGTAGAACTTGTTTTAAGGTTTTACTATACTTATGCTGAATTGCAGAAAGAACTGTCAAAAATTCTAATTTGACAATGATGTATAATTTTTTTGCATGTTGTTGTCAAACTTTCTGTCATGTATAGAATAATAATAAAAAATTAGGTTGTACTCAAACAAAAATATAGAAAAAGATCACTTTTCAAGCAAAAATTTGATCAAAATGCTTAGAAAAAAGTTATTGGTGTTACCGTCTTAATTTTAAATAAAAATCACGATGAATTATTTCGTGCGTGGTATAGAACTAAAACTCAAATCTCACAATTCATTTAGATTAATTATCAATTTACTAAGCAATTATGTAATCTCCATTGCAATACACTACGGTTGGGAAGTGGAAATTGTACAAAAAACATTTCGCATATGATTGGAGAATATAATTTATACTGCAGATTTTAATTTACCTGGCATAACTTGAAACCTCCTGAACCGATTTTGATGAAACTGTAGTCTAAACTAAACTTACATGATTCTTTTTTAAACTGGCATGAAGGCTTGTCAATCTACGGATGAAGTTCACGTAAGCGGAGCATTTTTCGCTATGTCGTAAATATTAAATACGTCCCTGCTAGCAATCAACTGGTATAGTTCCATCTTAATTAAAATATTATGTTCGTCTATTTATTTATCTGACGAAATTATTAGGTATCAAGATTTTTTGAAGACCTTTTAAAAACAATTTCTTTTAGAAAAGACGTGTTGTTAAAAAAGTTCGCGTGATTCCGAGTGCCTCATTAATACAAGGTTAAATTGGATGACCTGGGCGTAAATGTTGCATATATACATTGTAATTAATAAACAAAAATAAAACTATGAAGTCATCTGCGAAGGTGTAAAAAAAACTATTTGCATAAAAAAATCATGTAATTAATTTAATTCTTTCAACTGACTCTTCAAAATTTCACCACGCTATAATACTACACAACATAAAAGATAAAACAAATTCAAAAATTTGATAGAACAAAACTTAGCTCTTTCGTGAAGATATTTTCTTTTTGACTTCTAGAACAGTCACGTAACACTGCGATGTTTTAATAGCAGTTTCATGAAAGCTACTAAACTTATTTAAGTTCCGAAAAACGTTTTATTACTCAATTTACTAACCATCTTAAATTGAAAAACGTTTTCAAAGTTTCAACTGATAATAATTAATAAGTAAAAAAAAAATCATTCGAAAGCGCCAAGTTTCCTACGAAAATCGGTTTGAAAACTCACCGTCATCGAACTCCCCACCGCCAGGTTGTGCGACAACTTGAAAAACATCGCCGATTTCGGTCGGCGTCTCTTGTCCTTCTTGTCTTTTCTGTAACTGATGCAACTGTTCCATGTGCATGTGTTTCATGGATCTGACGTGTTGAAGAAGACCCAATTTGGCGGGCGCGCTGAAAGCGCACAGTGCACACAAAAAAGCTCTGGGTCTATCGGGTCTTAGACCTCTGCATCTATCACTCAAATGTCTGAACAAACTAACGGCGGCTTCGTGTCTCGGGCCGGCCGCGTGCAATTGCAATTTGTGCGCCGAATTCGTATAATAATCGCACGCGTTGCACCGAACTTGAACTCCACCAGGCGCCGAAACATATTTCAGTCGCCATTCGTTACGTGGACCGCCCTCTTTGACATGATTAACGTGCTGTAATCTTTGTAAATGTTTGTCCGTTTTACAATGTAACTGAAAGTTCGCTTTCAGATTTGTTTTATACGTGCAAAGTTTACAAACATAATGGCCGGCGACTAGAGCCAAAATTTCTTGTTCGCGCGTTTTCGTGCGATCGCGCGCCAAATGTTGACCTAACGCTTCTAAACTGTCACCGGAAAATGCATTGCATACACAACACGTGAATATTTGTTCCGGATTCGGATCCGCCGGTTCCGGTGGTGGTTCCATAGTTTCCGGATTCAGTCCCATGTCTAGATGTGGTGCTAATTCGGCAGGTAAATGACCGGGTATTTGTCCGCCCGTCATCATTTGTATGAGTAGCGCTTGATTGTAAGCCATGTCGGCCAGCGCGGCTTCGGGTTTGTCTCCACCGGCACCGGCAGCAGCCGCTAAGCCCATAAAATGGCTGCCGAACAAGTTTTCCAAGTGTTGTTGTTGACTCTGCTGCTGTTGATGATGGATCGCGCTCAACGTCTGCATGTGCTTGACGTTTTGCTGCAACACCAACATGTTGTGCGTATGTTTCTCGCTCGTCATGTGTATCCTCAAATTTCTGGCGACGTTCGTTTCGTAATTGCAAACGTCGCAACGAAACGTCGGTTTTGGTTTATGACTAGCAGCTACGCCTCCGCTACTGACTGGCGAGTGATGCAGAGGCGTCGTTTTTGGCGACTGTTGTTGTTGCAACGTATCCTGAACGACGCCGGCCGGATTTCCGCCACCGTTCTGAAGTTCTTGCATATTGTTGAGATGTTTGTCGCTCTGCATGTGTATGCTGAGGTTGCCTTTCGTCGTCGTCGAATAATTGCACACTTCACAACGATACGGCTTGTATCCGCACGTGTAGGTTTCGCCTCTCGCGAGACGCGGATGCGGTTGACCGGCTATACAATAAATACAGCTGGTCTCGGCTTCCGGATGCTTTTCTTTCATGTGAATCTCCAAAGTTTCCTGATACTTGTAATGCCAATTGCATTTGGGACATTTCAACGTCTTGCACGAATTCCGGCTGTGAGGATGCGTTAATCCCGCGGGAGTACCCAATCTTCCGGAAGCCAGGATCATCTCGCATCGTTGACACTCAACTCCCGATGGTCTTCCTTGGATATGTTCTGGACAAACGCCGATCGTCGTGCCGGTTAAAAAAGCAGCGGGCGACGGCGTTGCAAAAGGAGGCGATGCACTACTCGTTATAGGAGGACTTTTTCTCGTCGGTGTCGGACAAGATGGCGACGTATCACTAGGTCTCCGCGCATGCGTTACTAAACTCTGAGGCGTCGACATACACTCATTTTGAGAAACGTTGTTTTGCGATGGCGATATCGTATTGATCATGCTACTCAAATCGTTCGACGACGAACTCACAGAAGACACGATCGGTAACGAATTAGCTATCGAGGTGGCGTTGATCATTTGACTGTTATCGGGTGGCGCACAAGACGTCGTACCGAGCGGTTCCAACAATGAAACCAACGGTTTCTTCTCAGCGCCAACCAATTGTAATATGGCAGAACAGTCCGACGCCAGAATATCGCGTTCCGATTCTTGCAGCGTAACGCCGTGTTCCGATTGGGCGTGGGCCGCAAACGATCTCGCGTAACCGAAACTGAGTTTACATACAAAACACATCAAAATCGGCTTTACCGGTACGCTCCGAGGTCTGGTCAGGGGAGGCGCCGGTGGTCTGGCCGCGTCCCTGAGCGACACGACGCGATAACTGTGGACGGCGGGAGCGTCAGTTGGACACTTGGCTGCCAGTAAACGCGACACGTAAACGGCGTGCAGTTGTGGCAGAGACACGCCACCGCCCGTGACATCATTACTCGGCGCTACTGTCGTCGACGTCGTTCCGCCCCCGGCTCCTATCGTCGTGATATCGCTTCCGGCATCGCTGTCGACCGAATCTTCGATGATGTACGCACTGCCGTCCGGATTGTAAACTATCTTCCCGGCGAATTGTTCGACGTCGCTGAGCGCTGCCGCTTGATCGCGTTCTTCGTGAAGCCGCGTCTGTGTCGGTGATGGTGAAACGGGCGCCGCTCCCGGAGCGGCAGGCGGCGGGCTAGCTTCCTGTTCGGGACTCATAACCAGATCGAGCGGTGCCGAATTGGTACCGCCGCCCGCGACAGCGGCGGCAGTGCAGCCCACCCCGCCCGCGGCCGATAGAGGCCCTGTTGGCGGCGATGATGACTGAGCGAGGCCGCTTACAGACGACGATGTTATCGGAGTGCTATTGCTGCAACTCACCTCAGGGGCCGTCGTGAGTGCGACTGGCATGGGCATTGCGGCGCGTCACATAGCGCCCTGAAAACAAAAGAAAAACGCGCGTTAGTCAAATGTCATATTTTACAGGCTCTTCAGCAAACATTGTACCGTTATAGACGCTCGATATATTTGCGTTTCTTTTCAGAAAACAGAAAATATGCGTGACGTATGTCGCTTATAACTAAAAAATATGAATATCTACTTATCATACCAAACGCAGGCAGGTACATATTTTTATGTTTCGTAAAAGCTCATAAATCGTATGCCATCAAAAGTTTGTTTTCAAAGATCTGAGATTCCAAAACGCAAACAAATATTAGAAATAGACAGTTATTTATTATATAAAAAAAACGTAATTTCCTTATCTGCAGCCTGATTTATTAAGAACTACAGTAAATAAAAGATTTCTTCTAAACCATAAAAAATCGATAACATTAAAAATACATTTAAATAAATCTTAAACGGTATAATTCGCACAAAATTGCATTTTCCTACATCAATGAAATTTCCGTTAGCTGTTTATATAAAAACTTGATATAATTTTATCAACGAATGCACAAATATTTATGTGACTTATCTATCTAAAGAAGAGCGGTTGTCAAACTGTGACATATTTTTTATATACAAATAGGTGCACACCATTGTATAATGCACTCTGTTGTGGAGCGTTTATTATCTACAATCTCTCCTTACGTCTGCGTTATATAAGGCTATATTTCGTTAAAAATTATTACAGATTGCATTTATTTGTATCTAATATTTTAAAAGATAGTGGAACATTAATAGAAAACATTTACAATCACTGACACAAGAAACTAACAAAAAATATCTACAATAATTCTAAACGAAATTATTAATAGATTTATACAATTATTCAAATAGTAGATTTCTAATTTTCCCACAGTTCACAATCAATAGTAACACACCTTATTTGCCTACTGCAATAGATTTTGCACTATAAACAAACTGATCTAAATAATATGTTAATATATAAAAATAATATTATTAATCATCGAATATTTTTATTACGACTTTTTTTCTGAATACTAAAAAAAGTTTCCCATAAAACAAAAGCATTTTTTTCTGAACGCACGTCTCGCTAACCATGTTAGCATCATTAGAAAATTATTAAAACCAATCTCCGTTATTTAAACCTAAAATTGTCGTGCAATTTTGATTCTTACTTAATTTATCTCCTGATGATGCTAACACGATTAGCGAAACGTGTGTTAAGAAAAAAGTGTTCGTGCCTTAGAGTATTCAATATTTGTCTGTCATCAAGATATTCGTTGACTGCTTTTTTATGACAATATTTTTCGTTTTCTGTACAACGCTGAAGTTCTGTTAACGCGAGCAAAAACTAGAAGAAAATAAAATCAAAGTCAACATTATTTTTACTGAAATGCTAGAATACCTTTTTGATATTTTGACCCTAAATAACCGTAAGTAGGAAAAGACCTGTATTTCTGTTTCTAATTAATCTCAAATAAGAAAAACTATAAAAAGCATTAAATCACCAAAATAATTTTCACAATCACAGAACTCCGATGTTTATTATATACATAATATAGAAACAGTAGAACGTCGACTCGACACCAAATGAAAACAAAAAACAATCATTATAAAAGCATAATAAGCATAACACAATGGTCGCTCCTCAAGTGTTTCGTTGATAAAAAAGAAACGAATCGCGCCATTCTTGCTTGAAACAAACGAAGGTGCTGTCGCGTTGTTTCGCAGTTTTCTTTGCGTCACAATATACTGCCACGCCTGAAGGAAAAATAAAACAAAAGAACGGTGGTGTTTTGGTATCTTTTATGTAATAAAAGCAACAAGTTTTGGAGAGGGAAGTTTTTGTGTTTTCGTGAATATTTTTTTTTCCACGAAATCGAAACTTTTGTCTCCCAATTTATATCAAGATGTTTTTTATTTCGCCATACATACGTTCACATAATTTCAAACTAATTAGTTTTATAACCAAATTGTATAAAAATGTTGAATGTATCGGTCTTAATTGATTTTAATCATAGTTCCCCATTAATTTGAATTCAATTCACCTCTACAAAGCCTATACAAGGTGTATCACAAAATTCAGAACATAGGAAAAACACTGTAGTGAACATCATTAAGGATCTGTGATTGCTTTGTCGTTTTCCCAACAACACCATGATATTTAATTAAATTTTGATAGTCACGATTGCATTTTGTTTCTGTCGCGTTATTTTCATATCCCACTTGATTATTTTTTAGTTCTTTGACATCCAACGTCATTGTAAAGTTAATTTGTTTGTTTGTTTTTTTTTATTTTAGTTTAAATCAGACCACACACATGACAATTATAATAATGTCCCCTTAAAGCGTCTTTTTAACGGTTGTGTAAATATCTGTTTGATTCTGAGAAGTGTAATTTACCTTTGCCTTACTTATATTTTAGGTTAATTATATTGGATACCTAGTAGGCTGTAGTTTCAACTTATTTTATCATTAAAAAACCCAATAGAATTAAATATTTATTAATGCAAATTAATCTCGAAGAGACTCAACTTAAAAATTATTTATGCAAAAATATTGCCAGACGAATAAAAATTAAGCTTCAACATAAATCAAACATGAAATAAAAAACACTAATTTAATTTTCATATATTAAAAAATAATCCGAACATTTGAAAATCAACAGCCGGTACAAAAGAAGTAACAAGAGGTGAAACAAAAGAACGCATCCATAAAACAAATGAATAGATATATATATAAAAAAAAACAGACGACAAACGCAAATTCCTATTCACATGTCCAGTTTCACAACACATACCTACAAGCTTCCAATAGGTGATCGATTTGAAAAACAAGTGAATACAGACAGAGGAGAATCGTATCTGAAGAAACAAACGAACGACCATGACAGACAGGTCTGATGTTGTCTCTTTTTATATCATCTCGTTGGGAGAAATGAAAAGCAAGATTTGTTGCTCACGGGCAAAGTAAGACAGCCAATGCTAACGACACGTTTGAGACAGATATATATATATATATATTATACATTATTTCAACGGAATAAAACAAACGATCTATTTTACTATATGCCAGGTATGATTTTCAAAATAACTCATAGATCGATAGATAGTTTCATTATGTAATACTAGCGGTACCTGTGCGAATAATTCGCACTAAAATTCGTTTTTAATTTCTCACACTCTTTATAACTTTCTTCTTTTTGTTGTATTACATTACGAAGCTCAGTGACGGTTCAAGAAAATATTTTTCTAAAACTGTTATATAGAGGCGCAAGTATCGAAAACATTGAGCTGAAGCGCCGCCATACGAAAAGTATTTATACGTGAATTTTGATTAAAAATTAAACAAAAAAAATTTACCGACCGTCAATCATGTTGACGTTGTTTCAAAATTATAACCGTCAGATGGCAGCATTGCTGCATACAGTGAATAAATGTATAATTGTTATAATTAATTATTTTGCAAAAACAAAAGCAATAATAGATTTTTTAATTGCTGATACACATAGAGCAAGTAATTATCTATAAAATAATACAAAATTTATGTGGAGTAATTGTGAGGTTTTTTCGAAAAAGGGAGGCAAACATCTTAACCTTAGCGTATTAATATATATGATACTGCTGAAAAGTGTAGAAAGCGTACACACAAAAATTATACATTAAAATTTCTGAAATGAGTATAAATTTTCGTTTTTAAAATTTATTGCCGATACGTTTTGGCCCTCTTGAGGCAACTCGTTAAACACTTTCAACATTGCATTTACAGGATTCAAAGACAACGGGAAGTACTCGTGTTTCAGCAAATAAAAGATAGCAAAGATTCGGTATTCACAGAACAGTCGAACTTAAGGTTGCTGAGTTTTTTTGAAAAATAAAATGATTTTTGCGACCACAGTTCGCAATTTCCCTTCATAATCTGAGAGATCAGTCACTTAAACTAAAAACCCGGGTCGCAGTGCCAAAACCCTGCCGACAATATAGTGTATTTGCTTGTATAGGGCCGTGTGGTTTTATAGTTTTATAATGTGAAATTAAGTTTGTTTTTGGGCAAAATAAAAAATTTAACCCCTTAATACACCCCTTAAAATAACATTTTTTTTCTTAATTGTAATATTATTATCAATCTAACGTCTACACCGAATTAAAGACACCCTTCAATAAATAAATCACTATCTGCAAATTAGTGTTTTCAAAAAATTTGTAAGTCCGGTCCTGTTGAGGCCATTTTATTAAAATTTTAGGGGTACTTTTTAATTGCTACTGACAGGTTAAATATCAATTTTGAAACGATTCTGAGAATTTTTTCGGAATTTTGGGGCCCAAAAACTCCTAAAAACTACCCTTAAAATGGCCCGATTACGCCCATTTTAAATAGGCTTCTTGCGGTGATGGATTTCAACACGTGGACCAAATTTCGTTAAAATCAATTAACTCTTTCGAAAGTTATTGCCCGTACACACACATATATATATATATATATATATATATATATATATATATATAAATATATATATATATATATATATATATACATATATATATAAACATTTTCAAAAATGGTGCCAATGTGTTTAGGAGGTTATGAAACGTCGAGAAATTTTGGTCCGACCCCTAGGTCCCGCCATCCGACCGACGCCAATAGTGTATGTTGCCATATGGCAAATACACTAATAAGATTAAATCTGAGTTTGTTGAATACGAGCCTTAAAATGTAGGAATATCAGTTTTCAAAACTTACTTCAAAATATATATTCAATGAAACATTTTAATTCTTTAAAATTCATTGCCAGTAGTAAAAGTCTTACAATTTATTTATATATTTTTTTTAAAAATTCTGCAAAATTTATAACAAAACTGAAAACTGGTTATCGGATAAAATATGATACTCTTGAAGATACTATAAACTGACTTAATATCATAGTAACTCACTTCTTTTTAACCATTTGCAGCATTGATAATGGTTTTGTTTTATTAGTTTTACTAGTTTATTACAAAGGATGGCTCGCTAGTTTTTTTTTATTGCTTTAAAAGACTTTCATTGTTGAACTAATACTATTTAATTTATATATTAGATTATTTACTTTATACACAGTGTGTTTTGTGGACAGTAAAGTGAAATAGAGAGAAAAATTCTGTTCAAAAAAGTCCTTACGACATTTTTTGGACACGATATGCTGTCAAGGACATATTAATTAATCTATATTAATAAAGATTAGCCAAAACAAACAGACAGACAGACAGAGATTGTGCCCGTACCGAATTTAAGCCAAGCGAAGCCGGATTCGCAGCTAGTTAATTAATAAATTATCACCAATAAGTGGAGAAGCGCGCGGGATTTGTTAATATTCTTTAAACTTATTGCATCGGTGACAATGTTAAATTAACGGTCCATCAACGGTAAACAAAGATAGCAATAACACTGAAATAGTTTAAAAAAGATTATATTTTTATTTGTTTACGATTAGACTTGTGAAAATTGTGACCAAAGTTGTAATAAAAACCAACAAAGAAATCATTCTTTTTCTCACATAATTCTTACAGAAATTATTTGTACAGTTTAAAATTAGATAAGATAAACGCGGATACACATTTTACAGCTTATATATTAAAAGAAAAAATTGCACAGCTGCAAAAAGGAAAACAAGCAAAGATCGTTAAACATTTGAAAATCAAATAAACTGTACTTTAATAATGATTATTGTTGATTTAACGATAACAGTAAATTATATTAAAAAAGTGTTTTCAAATCCGGCATTAAACTTCTCTGCTCATTTTAATAATTGGATAAACATAAAAAAATGCTGCATTTCCCCATCCAAACTTGACTTTAGAAGGTCCACGATTTTTTCAAATTTTTCTAGTAAGTTCTTTTGGTTTTATTTGACGTCACTACGGTTAACATCGCCATATCGACGGATGAACGCATTTTTGACCAAAATCGGCAAATGCGAAATAATTCATTCATACCTACTAGAAAAAAATAAGCACAGTTGGTGAAAATTCAATGCCATTTTGGTTCGAAGCAAATTGAGCAGTGATTCAGTTGGGACATGACTTAAGTGTTCCACTGATCCACACCCTTCTCTAAATTAAATAAGAGTTATGAAGTACAAGCTTTGTGCAACCGAAATGAATGAAGAACAAGAAACAAAGGTGTGTTATGGATCCCTATCTGGTAAACCCATCAAACATCTGCTTCAATTTGACACGTTATTCAAATCGTTTTTTATATGTGTTACATGTTTATTATCATATTTAATTCAACAGTAAATACATCAAAATTTATTGTTCATTTTTCAAACTAACACCGTGACTTAACAGTTATAAAATCAATAAAATACAAACAATTAAATAATTTATTCGTTTAAGCCTAAAAAAGACACTGAATATTTAGTTCAAGAGGTTGCGATTAAAAATTATAGGAATTTCGTAAAGGCTGTTATTTAAGATTAGCTAGGATTTAGGGTGTAAATAAATATTATACCTACTACAGTCGGTCAAAAACGTTACCCGGTGGGAAAACGTTTGCCAGTCCAGGCCCGATACTGATTATCTCCCGAGAAAAAACTGTTTCAAATTTACATACACGCAAAATATACTTTTGTGAATTTCACGATTGCGTACTGGAAAGGTATATTTATGTTTAAATCGACAATTGAAATGATGATTTTTAACAGATTTTTAGAGTTTGGCTTGGTATATGTATTTCAATTTTTTATTTACAAACTACCAAGACTAATACTATTTCATATTTTTTAAATTTATTTAAATGCTTTGAATAATTTGTAATTTTTCAAAAATAAATTGAAAAAATATCTCACTATTCGATATATACATGCAAACGAAAAAAGCACGTTGTTTTTTGTTTAGCGCGTAATTCATTTGTTCAAACAATAATCACATACAAGCGTGACGCTGATTATGATGCGAGATGCCCATTCATTTTGTTTATTTAATTACCAATCACGAAACAGTCGACAAAAAAACAAAAGACGAATACGTTAAAGAACATACGAGCGTCTGTATGTACAAAAGATATTTATTTCGTGAGAAAAAATAATTGTACCAAAAAATTTCAGACCTCGCATAAAAAAAGAAGAAAAATTACAAATTCCAAACGTATAACGAATGAGTGTGATCAAGACAAAATATGCAACATACAAGCTGTTCAAAAAAATTCACACATACACCCACGATACGTTAGAATGTAACCAAACAATATTTTTACTATGTAACTATATTTTTAACTGTACTGGATTGGCTGGAACCTTGGTGTTGCCGTTTTGTTTTTTTAAATTTAAATGTTAATACAGTAGAACTCAAGTATTTTCAATGTGGCGGAACTAACAAACCCCTGCATTGTCAACTTTTCCTTCATACTCATACGTGGCAGTCATAAACCAATAAAAAAAAACTTCTATTAATTTAAGGTTAAATGTTGTTAAACGTCTTTTTCCAATGACTAAGCAGCGTAAGAGGAGACAATTTGCGTGAGAAGTAGGGACTAAAAAATTGAAAATACGCGAGTAATATCAGTTGAAAATATATGACTCACATCTTCCAAAGTACGAGAGATACAGATGCCCGAGTGGTCTCCTAGAAGCCAGCTTCATTTTTTCTATAAGTACAAACGTATCATGGAGACTTCAGTTAGTCTATAAATAAATTTGGTTCTCTACGCTTGGTATAGCGAGGGTTGAGTTCTGGCAGGAAGATCTCCCGACGTCGAAACGATTCTGAGCGTTTGGTACCGCCATTAAGGCTGTCGGAACGCTTTGAATTTAAGCCAAAAATAGGGCTTCGACTGATAACTGGTTGTAGACTTATTCGTCAACATTTTGCAAAAATTCTTTCTCTATAAGGAAGATAAAGGACAAATCTAGGTCTCTAATGGACTACTTTTGTAATTTATGTACGATTTACTAGAAAAAATTTGGCATTAATTGTGCTAACAAAAACACACGTTTTCAATGTCACACTATGACCTTATTCGTACTTATTTCATAAAACTGTTCCATCACAAATCTAAAGTGACTCTTCCTTTTTCGGAAATATTTTTAAATCTTGAAAATATTTCCGAAAAATAGAGTAATCAATTGACAGCGACACCCTTGCAATAACATTTTTAGCCTCGTAGTTGGCACCAGCCAAAAATTGAAACGTGCGGATGATTTGAGCGAGACAGAGCTAAAGAAGGCCACACTCACAATATGTCTTTTGTCTACCTCGCCCCTTACCGCTGGGTCTCAGCACAAACAAAATTCTGAGCGTTCCGACAGCCTTAAGTTAAATCATGATTCCGCAGATCGAGATCGCAGCAGGTGTGAGGCGTGCACCATTAACAAAAGACAGTCTGTATATTTACATAGGTACATTGTATAGAGGCGTATAATTATTTGTGGAGTGATTAGAGCAGTATTATACGTGTATAGAGGTCTGTACTGTGGGAATTTATAATTACAAGTAACCAATCAGTGGACCATATCGAACGATCACTGCACCATCCCAACCAACAGACTCTGAATACAAAACCAATAATCGATATGGTCGATTGCTTAAGGCGCCGATCTTTAAAACCTCACTTATAATCAAAATTAAACGTAATTATATCAAGAGTTTATTATTCCCTCTCACTTGTCTGTGTGTATTTCTGTCTGTTCAAAGAAGAGAAATTTACTACATCATATTTATATATTGGATATTCTTGTTATTCTCTCAAAAGGTGGTTGGTGTTTATTGTTGAAACAGCATAAGAATCAAGGCGATGATAATGCTTTTATATAAACCTGGAGGCGGCCAACGCTGGTGACAATTATCGGGGAATGCTGCCATATTCCAACCATTAATCAATCAATCAAGTTCTAGGAGACGCATCTCTTTTTTCTTTGATTAATCAGAATGAAAAAAAAAAACGCAACCATTATAAAATCATTGGGTTCGTCAATACATATTTTCTCCGAAAGAACTAGAGGTGTTAATAATTAGTGTATTTGCCATATGGCAACATACACTATTGGCGTCGGTCGGATGGCGGGACCTAGGGGTCGGACCAAAATTTCTCGACGTTTCATAACCTCCTAAACACTTTGGCACCATTTTTAAAAATGTTTATATATATATATATATATATATATATATATATTTATATATATATATATTTATATACGTATATATATATATATATATATATATATATATATATTTATATATATATATATATTTATATACGTATATATATATATATATATATATATATATATATGTGTACGCGCGATAACTTTCGAAAGAGTCAATTGATTTCAACGAAATTTGGACCACGTGTTGAAACCCATCACCGCAAGAAGCCTATTTAAAATGGGCCTAATCGGGCTATTTTAAGGGTAGTTTTTAGGGGTTGAAAACTGTTTTTGGGCCCCAAAATACCGAAAAAATTCTCCGAATCGTTTCAAAATTTAAATTTAACCCTCTGGTAGTGATTAAAAAGAGTCCCCACAATTTTAATAAAATCGGCCCGACAGGACCGGATTTACAAATTTTATGAAAAAACTAGTTTGCAGATAGTGACTTATTTATTGAAGGGTGTATTTAATTCGGTGTAGACGTTAGATTGATAATAATATTACAATTAAGAAAAAAATGTTATTTTAAGGGGTGTATTAAGGGGTTAAATTTTTTATTTTGCCCAAAAACAAACTTAATTTCACATAATAAAAGTATAAAACCACACGGCCCTATACAAGCAAATACACTATATTGTCGGCAGGGTTTTGGCACTGCGACCCGGGTTTTTAATAATTAATATCAAATACTAAGGTCTGCATGCTTATACTCCTATAAAAAATTTAAGCTTCCAACTCAACGCAATAAAAAGTTACGACTTATCTTAAATGACTTTGACGTTCAATTCTAAAATGGGCAACTTTCCTTTATCTGAATGAGACCGTTTTTCTTTGAACAAGAAACATTGTATTTAAGATTCCCTTTATTTAATTAATGTATACCTTCATCCACTATAATTTTGTAACGATAATTTTTACTCGCTTTTGATGTAATTATTTAATGATTTGTCTGAGGGTTCCAATACACAAATGTAGAAGAATTACATGAAAAAACAAACAATTAATCGTCCATGTAACTCATTTTCTTTTAAATTTGGATTTCCTTTTGTTTTTTGCTATATGAACCGAGCACAAATCACATTTTCAATTATTTTTTTAATAATCTACACGCTCGATTATTTTCAAGCCCTCATTATTATGATGCTATTTTGTAATGTCAATGTAAGAATTTACAGTTCTGTTAAACTCTTGTCTCTTTCTAACTAAAATATCACATAAGTTAAAATGAGACGGACTTTTAACAGTACTGTTTTAACAAGGATCACACAAAATAAAAGCGTTAAACATTTTCAAACCAATTTTAAATCAATAAAAATATCACGTCTTTTAAATCATAATTAGTTTCATTTATTTATCTATAGTTTCAATTAAAAACAGAAAAAAACCGGGTCGCAGTGCCAAAACCCTGACGACAATATAGTGTATTTGCTAATACAGGCAGTGTATGCGAATTTAACTTTGTTTTTGGACAAAATAAAAAATTTGACTCCTTAATACGCCCCTTAAAATAATATTTTTTTTCTTAATAGCAATATTATTATCAATCGAGCCTCTATACCAAGTTATATACACCTTTCAGTAAATAGTTCACTATCTGCAAACTAGTCTTTCTTAAAATTTTTAAATCCGGTCCTGTTGGCCCGATTTTATTAAAATTTTAGGGACACTTTTTAATTACTACTAAAGGGTTAAATGTCAATTTTGAAACGATTCGGAGAATTCTGTCGGTATTTTGGGGCCCAAAAACATTTTGCAACCCCTAAAAACTACCCTTAAAATGCCCAGATTGGGCACATTTTAAACAGGCTTCTTGCGGTGATGGATTTCAACACGTGGACCAAATTTAGTTGAAATCAATTATTTCCTTCGAAAGTTATTGCCCGCACACAAATATATATATATATATATATATACATATATATATAAACATTATTAAAAATGGTGCCAAAGTGTTTAGGAGGTTATGAAACGTCGAGAAATTTTGGTCCGACCCCTAGGTCCCGTCATCCGACCGATGCCAATAGTGTATGTTGCCATATGGCAAATACACTAAAAACGTTCGGCGTATAAAACACATTTTATTGTAAACGTTATGCAAGGGAAATCTGGATACACATTTTTTATTGATGCACCCCTGTACAGTAACAATGTAATTCTTCCCGCCCATCAACAATGTATATTTTTAAATCAATGTCTATTTAATTTGTAAGACAAGATGTAAACATCACATTTCACGCTCGTTGTCTTGACATATTTAAGACGACTTTATCACAGACTATTTCCTTTTCGATAAGATCAACACATCACTACACGCACGGAAACCCTCCACAAACATCGCACACACACACACACACGCTGTTTTAAACACAGAAACAACTGAAAATCTTATTTAAGGTACGTGTTTTGTTTTCAAGGTGTGTCCGATTCATTTATTTAGGGTATGTAACGTCTAAAGACAATTATTTTATAGAATGTGAAACAATGTTCACTCTTATTTGATTACAGAAGATGAAACGATATATTTATTAGTGTATTTGCCATATGGCAACATACACTATTGGCATCGGTCGGATGGCGGGACCAAAATTTCTCGACGTTTCATAACCTCCTAAACACTTTGGCACCATTTTTAAAAATGTTTATATATATATATATATATGTGTGTACGGGCAATAACTTTCGAAAGAGTAAATTGATTTTAACGAAATTGTGCCCACGTATTGAAATCCATCACCGCCAGAAGCCTATTTAAAATGAGCGTAATCGGGACATTTTAAGGGTAGTTTTTAGGGGTTGAAAAATGTTTTTGGGTCCCAAAATACCGAAAAAATTCTCAAAATCGTTTCAAAATTGACATTTAACCCGTTAGTAGCAATTAAAAAGTGTCCCTAAAATTTCAATGAAATCGGTCCAACAGGACCAGACTTACAAATTTTTTGAAAACACTAATTTGTAGATAGTGACTTATTTATTGAAGGGTGTATTTAATTCGGTGTAGACGTTAGATTGATAATAATATTGCAGTTAAAAAAAATGTTATTTTAAGGGGTGTATTAAGGAGACAAATTTTTAATTTTGCCCAAAAACCAACTTAAGTTCGCGTAATAAAGCCACACTGCCTGTATAAGCAAATACACTATATTGTCGGCGGGGTGTTGGCACTGCGACCCGGGTTTTTTTTAATTTATTGTAGTTTGTAGATGCTCGACAATCAAGTCTTAGCTTAGAAATTAAATTAAAACGACATCACACAAAACATCTATGAGCGGAAATGGACTTCGAGTTCACGACAGTCGCATCCAAAGACTAGCACTCTAGCCATTACACCGGGCTGTCCCCGATTTATTTATTACTCCGTTTAGATAAGAATGCTAAAATTGAACGTTTAGAACTACTTCTTTCTGATAATGTAAGGAATAACAAAAAATAAAAAAAATAGTAGTAACAGTTACTTAATTCAAGAAATGTTTGTAAAAAAAAATGCTAAAAAATATTTAAAAATTCAATTAGCGGAAAAGTGCACCTTTTTACAAATTATTTAAAACACTGCGCCTTTTATTTAAGTTCAAATTTACGTAAAATGAACTTACCATGACTCAACTGCATTTTCTACACTCTTCGTGTTTAATTTTTTAACAAAAAAACATGGCAGATGTGATTTTTAACTTGATTAAATAGAAAACAGAAATCAACACATGTTTTTTTTAAGAATCGTCGAGAATGAAGTCCCGGTCTTTACATTTGTACTATATCATTATAATTACGAAGTTATTATTATTATAAAAAAACCCTAAATATAATTACGTCTCATCAGAGCATTAAATGGCGACACTATAATAAAGATGGCGAATGATTAGAGAGAAATGTTATATTCCTTTATTCAATCCGAAATTACGGACAAACAGGTAAAAATAAATAAGAGAACTCATTTAAAAATGTAACTTAACCCTCCAAAAGATGAGCAAATTATTTTCATCTTTTAAAGTATATAGTATCCGATAGTTGAAATTAACTCGCGTAATTAACGATAAAAATTCATAACCTAAGGGGTTGAAAGAACATAGACTATTAATGAATGTTTTGCCAGTTTCGTACAGACGCGTTTTGAAACTAATTTGTTAACGTTTATATTTTTTGAGATATTTTTAAACAAGAAAAAGTTGGGTTTCTGGTACAACTCTCAACACTAAAATTTACTTTTGAAGTAGATTTTGCGTTACAAAAACCGCGCATAACACTTGTTAATATTGAGATATCACAATATAGTTTTTTTTTGTCACTTCACACAAAAATATTTGGAATTAAATAGAGGGCTATTTAATGGCTAGGTTTCACATCAGATATCTAACGTCTATAGTCAACTCTCTCGCTCTTGTGTCAGGTTCACGAGAAAATATTAAAAATTAAAATATCAGTTAAAGTAAATCAACTTATTCAAAATCCAGTCGTCTAAAATACTTTTATTTTTAACGAGACACTGTAATTATTGAACACAAAATGGACATAATGTATTAAATTGTTATAAATACCAAGCATACGATCGTTAATGGTGACGCATTTGAAAAACCGTACATACAGTTACGAAAAATATTGTTGGCTAATAAATGAAGGGAAAACGCACACTTTTCAAATAACAAAATTTTCAATAACACTTTTTTGTAGATATTGAGATAAATTTATATTTTAACTATTTTTCAATTCATCTTATTCTTACACTATTATTTTATTTAAATTCATACTACACAATTATAATTTTCGTTAGCGCAAAAGTTCACAAAAAATATTTTAAAAACCCGCAAGAAAAGAAAAAACAAGCGAACTTCATCTACATAATATCACGGGGGAAGTGAAACTACTTTAAAGTTATGAACTCGTTTCATGACGCGTTATCCATTTTGCATTACCAAGGTTTTTTATTGTATTTCCAGACCTTTAAGTCATTTGCTCTTCAACAGTAAAGAAAATTTATAACATATACGACTAAAGAAGTTTCACTTCAAAGATAAAAGCAGAAGTTCTTTTATTTACTATTTTATAAAATAGTATTAACACCGATATTTTCAAATTTCTAAAAAGACAAAGAATTAAAAAAAAAATTTTATTTAAGTACAAAATTTCTCAAAAATAATAGTATATTATATATACCTATAGGGGGTACCACTGTCTACAGAAACCGACCACAAGTAAAATGTATTTTAAACACTGGGTGTTAAAACATACTTAATATTAAAGTGCTTAAAGTCGATATATTTTCAGACAGGTCCTATTAGAGGTATGGCGACTCTTTTATGGGTAAAATTACAGGTCGTGGCGGCGATGGTAATTCAAGGTGGCTTAAAAAACACAACCAGCACACTGCGGCCAATAATTATGTTGGCTCCAGTGACGTAGAAAGGTTTGTGGCCGATGCTCACTTATTGAAACCAAATTGGTTTAATTGTTTAATTGGTTCTAATTAAACAAGACGAGAAAAATCTCTATTAGATTTCCTTTTATAAATTATATACAGCTAAAGAACCGTCTGAGATTTCTGTATTCGAAGGAGCAATTGATTCAGGGGCGTGACTCTTTTATTTTATTTTTTTAGGGCAATCAACTTCCAACGATATTCGATCCTAGTTCTTATTTTCAAATTATCATTTTTCTAATAAGCTGAAAATTATGTCAACTATATTTATATTGAAAACACACGGCGTTTTTTTTTACCTGAAAACTTTCAGTGGATTCCACTTGACCAATTTTGGTAAAAAAGGGCGTGTGTCTAACGCAAATAAGCGCACAGTTGAATTTAGCGATATTTTAATGTAGGTTAGTTTCATGTTTTGTTGCTTTGCAATAACCGACGCGTAAATGCCGACTTAAGCCCCTCTCACCTTAGCGTTTCTTGTTTGAATTCCATGTCGAGGTCATTCAGACTCATCACCCTCGCTAAAAAAGTATCACTTCAAAAAATGATTGAACGTATAATCTATGTAGACTTTGTTTAGTTTGCTTAGCCGTATGATTTTTTGAATTTATCGTCATCGACGACTAGGTTCAAATAATAATATCGAAAAAAACGAACGTTCAACACATTATCATTACTACAAGGCAAAATAATATTGATGGCTAACTTATGTGTATTGTAACAATGTGTAGTGTCACAGCTTTGTGATTCAAGACAGTATAGATCCGGATTTTTGTGAAGCGAGCATTAAGTGTAGGACGTCTCGAATAATTTTATTCGACGATCCATCAGACGTCAATACATATGCATATATTATAATAATAAACGGTAATTCGCCCGAAGATATCAATTATACTATAGGCAGGTACCATAATCATATTCTTCAATACAACATAGTACCAATTCTGTGATGTGGTGTATCGTTAAAAGATGCGAGTGGAAATAAAAAGAGTTGACTGCACGGTCGAAATGTCGACTCCAATACACCCGTGATGTAGGCATTTCTGGTGTATGCAGTCTAGATGTCGAGCGTCTATCTATAATCTAATGTGTGGTCAAGACATTATCTAATGAGCGCAAAATATTTATTATAAATTATTAAAAAAAATCGGAATAGGTCCTTATCTGTGAGCTTTGAAAGTAGCATCTTCATTTTCAAACTTCTCTGATTTTTATTTATTTTTCGCTGATAGCTTTTAATTAACAAAAGCGCCTATGAAACTGTAAATTGTTTTGATAAATTTTCTGAGGAATTTAACGTTCAGTTTAGGAGCTGAAGGATGGCAAACTAACATTTATAGCGAAAAACACTGCTATTTTTGGAGTATATTCCGCAACCGCAGGAAAAAAATAATAAACTTAATTTTATGAACGGGTAACCATGTCCCGATAACCATACGATTTGAGTGACTTAAAAAATATAAAAATCCGTATCATTTGTTATACCTCAGTGTAGTTAAAACACAGATAAGATATGCACTATAGCCAAGGAAATTGTAGATTATAGATGCTCGACAACTAAGGTTATTGGCATCTATATCTTTATAGTTGTAGGAGGGTGTTTATAAAATATCAAACATTGTCATTTAACCACGTTGGGATATTGTCTGCAGAAATATCAACAATTATAATATCTGAACGTCATATCTTTCAAAAATAGATCAGATAACATATTTTATGTTTGAAAATCAAGTAGAAATTTAATGCTACTTTGTTGAAGCGATAAAAGTTTACAATTTTAACACATAAATACAAATTATTTCTTTGCCAGTCATGAACTAACCTTAATTATACAAATTTGCGCTAAAAACTCCCGACACAATTATCTTTTTTCTTGTTTAATAATAACGCCTTAATTGTTAGTTGTCTATCAGGACCGTATTTATTGACAAACGGTAATTTTTTTTAAATATGTACAGCCTCGCAATTGATTTTTGAAAAGACAAAAAAAAATTTTAAAAACTCTAAAATTCATCTTTTTCATAAACCTCTTGGTAACAATATAAATTTCAAAATGAATGGTTCCAAGAAACTCCATACCAAATTTCAATCTCAACCGGAAAGTACAAAAATCACAAAGTAAAAAAATTTAATGTTTGTATATCGCAGTTAATTTCAGAAACTATCAAACCGATTTAAAAAAAGCCTAGTTCATCCCGAGTAAATATGCTCTATAGTCTATATAATATAGTATATTATAGACGCTAGACAGTCCAGTTATAGATGTGTTGTAATTAATGTAACTTTTGGGCTAATCCACACCTGGAATATTACAAGAATGTTCTCTGAAGATTTTATTGGTTTTTAAGATTATTGAACTGTATAACTCGACGTTCTCCATTGTTTTTTTTTATATTGTTATTTTCGATAAATTATAACCAACACTGTTATTAGACGTACATTTTCTTTGTGTTCTCAGCTTTAATTATTATATATTTGCATGTTTTAGACAGAGCGTAATATACTGAAAACACGTTTGTGAGCTGTAATTCGCTGAAGGCGCATTTTTCTGTATTATTAAAAATATTTTAAACGGTTAAGTTTCTTTTTTTTTAGTGGAAACAATACTTTAAAATAACGAACTTCTTTTAAATTTAAATAATGACACAATATCAAAGGTTTCTGACGAAAATATTTTCTTTTATGCTCTAAAATGAAAAAAAAAGTCGAAACGTACGCTTTTCTAGCGCCATAAAGCAGTTGTGAATTACAATAGTGTTGATTATTTCAGAAATAATATTTGAAGTTTATTTTCAAAAAAGTAATATCTAAAAATGTCACTAGCAGAACTAGGTATATCTGTGCTTGCCAAACTAGTTGAGCATACTTTTTTCATTTGTACTCGAGTTTTTTTATCAATTATTTAAAAAAATCGTTTTCAAAAACTCGCACAAAATTCTTCGTATTTGTACCAAATTTATGCTGGATTTCTGGTACGACTATGAGCCTAAAATTTAAATTTAAGAATGTTTTTTGTTTTCACTAAATGGAGACCTTCATTTAGTTGAAAACAAAATGACATTCTCAAATCTAGATTCGAGACTGAATGTCGTGCAGAAACACAGAATTAATAAAAAATAATTAATTTGTGGAAAGTTACGGGTCAATTTCGGTTTATAGTAAAGGTTTTCTCACCTTAAAAGTTTGACAACCACTTGACAAATGAATCGTATTACATACGAAGTTAAAATGTTAAACATGACTAACACCATATAAGACATATAATAGCAGAAAATTGAATTTTTCTTCGAGACCGTATATATATATATATGTAATATAACCAGACTACATATTGCATTTCTATTTTTTACAGTAAATCCTCGATTTTAAACAGTCGATGTAAATTAGAACAAAAAAAAAGTGTGCCTGTAAGTTTCACGATTGTGTGGATGCGACATACTGCAAAAACGTCACATTTGTTCGCAACGCCAACTCATCGAGTAGTCCCTTCACGAAATTCACAAAACGCGTCTAAAGAAGTTTTACTTCAATAAAAAAATTTCGATTTTTAACGTTTTATTACTTTACAGCTTGTTCTATTGTTCCGCAAATATTGAAACCGAAACACCGTAAACTTGAAAGATTATTTATACAGGTAGTTCTCGATTAAACAAGTAAATACGGGACTATAGCGTTTGTAAAGCAAGAATTTATTTATTCAACATTTAATTTTTGAAATGTTTTTTTACGAACTGAAATACAAGTATTTAATTTCCAAGGAACTTGTAGATAATACTTGGCTGAAGACTTTCTCTCTTGGGTAGTTTCTGTTCGTTGACGTATGAAAAATGTTTTTGAATAAAATCGTAAAATGGCTGTACCACGCGGGACATTCAATTTTAATGGGGACGTCTTGGAACGCTGATCCAATACCATTTTTTTTTGAGAACGTGTGATTCGCAAAATTGAGATTTCACTGTATATGTAAATATATGCGTATTAGAGTGAGACGGGCAATTTTCATATTGTAAAATATAATAAGAACTTGCTTTTTATTATTATATTAGATATAGAGTCGACCAAACACACTAGAATATAAACAAAAGCGTTTTTGCTATGCAGTGTTCAGTCGGACGTTTGTTATATGATATGCGAGGGTGGCAACGCAGATGAAGACGGAGTGCGTTAAGGGTATAAAATATGTATGAGAGATAGTATTGTATGAACGGAGGGACCTTCCACCACATACTCGTACGTCTTAAAATGAAGTTTTAACGTGAAAAATTTATATTTTGACAGATAGACAGCAGCTCATTCAATTTTGTTCAAACAAAAAGAGAGCACTCAATAATTTATTGTAAATTATAGACGCTTGATCACCAAGGCCATTAGCGATTAATTACGTCACACATCACAAAACATCGAACTTACGACAGTTTTTTCTTATTTGTAAATTGAAAATATTGTATTTTTTCAACTGTAAGAAACTAAAATAATAAATTAAGATTAAAAATGAACAAAACACTTTTAAAAACAATGGTTTTCTTTTAGCATTACAAAATAAAAAATAATTGTTTATCAGATAATTTTTTACAAATATTGCAAAACATCTGATAAAACATTATTTTCTACATCTTTAAAGATCAATTGCAGATATATGTTATAATAGAAAACAGTATCACGGGTAATTGGAATAAAGAAATAAATCAATTTAAACACTCATTGATTGCAACGTTTCGTCTTTTCTTTAATTAAGACTTTTTCAAGCTCTCAATATGCTTAAATGATAGTAAAACCTTGATACAATATGCAATTTTTTTGTAATGCCAAATTGCATATTCTATCATAGTTTAACTATCATTTAAGCATATTGAGAGCTTGAAAAAGTCTTAATTAAAGAAAAGACGAAACGTTGCAATCAATGAGTGTTTAAATTGATTTATTTCTTTATTCCAATTACCCGTGATACTGTTTTCTATTATTTTCTACTTTTTAGGGCAAAAAGCAAACCGCTCGTTTACATTTTTTTTATTATAAGTTATTTTGGAATAAAAAAACTCTTTAAACAGTCTTATATTTGAAATGTACTTAAAAGAATGAATTGATCAAAACTGACTTGCAAGATTTGGGCTATTCTGACGGAAACAAACCAGTGAAATTGAATAAAACCTTGAAAAATGGTTTCCCCATCAAGGTTTTTTTTCTTGTTTATTTTAAAAAACCAAGTAAAATATTAGATTCACATAAATTTGTGTGTGGACTTTAAATAAATAAATAGTGGCAAGAAATGGGGGACTCGACTTGCAACATCCCGGTGTTTCTGCAGGAACACTCCACCTCCACCACGACACAAGAGATTGAAACGCCTCTCATTTCAGGAAAAGTTTTTTTTTTCTTTCAGACATAATTGAATTCTTGAAGACTTTCTTCTCATACACGCAGAAATAGAAACTCATTCTCATATTCTGTATAATATTTTGTCTCATAGAGAAATGAAATAACAGAACAAAATAGAAAAGCCGTCCCTTTACTCCCACCATGAAAATCATTTTTGTGTTCAGGATTGTAATTACATTCTACCTGCCGTGAAAACACTGGAGCTGATGTGGCTAAGCATTGAGTTTCACAAAATTTGGCATGCTGCTTAAAAATTTCAAAAAAAAAAAAAAACCGGGTCGCAGTGCCAAAACCCTGCCGACAATATAGTGTATTTGCTTATGCAGGCAGTGTGGCTTTATTATGCGAACTTTTTTGGGCAAAATAAAAAATTTGACTCCTTAATACACCCCTTAAAATAACATTTTTTTTCTTAATTGCAATATTATTATTAATCGAACCTCTATACCAAAATATATACAACTTTCAGTAAATAATTCACTATCTGCAAACTAGTGTTTTCATAAAATTTGTAAGTCCGGTCCTGTCGGGCCGATTTTATTAAAATTTTAGGGACACTTTTTAATTACTACTAAAGGGTTAAATGTCAATTTTGAAACGATTCGGAGAATTTTTTCGATATTTTGGGGTCCAAAAACATTTTTCAACCCCTAAAAACTACCCTTAAAATGATCAGATTACGCCCATTTTAAATAGGCTTCTTGCGGTGATGGATTTCAACACGTGGGCCAAATTTCGTTAAAATCAATTAACTCTTTCGAAAGTTATTGCCCGCACACACACACATATATATATATATATATATATATATATACGTATATATATATATAAATATATATATATATAAATATATATATACATATATATATATAAACATTTTTAAAAATGGTGCCAAAGTGTTTAGGAGGTTATAAAACGTCGAGAAATTTTGGTCCGACACCTAGGTCCCGCCATCCGACCGATGCCAATAGTGTATGTTGCCATATGGCAAATACACTAATAATCCAACATTTTTGTCTTAAAACCTGAAACGTGATATTTTCAATATTTCTTTACAGTACGTGACGAGATTTCGAATTATAAGAAGGCAAATTTACATTTTGAAGTTTTTTCTTTGCAAATTTATGTTAAAAATACTGACTTTAATTTGTTTACTATTTTTTTTCAAATTTAATTTTTTCTGTACAAACGTGTGTAAATCTTATGCTAATTTTGTCGTTTTTATCTTATTTTAAATCGTTTGTTTAGATCAAATAAAAATAAAAAACTTGGCTAACGGTCATTTGGGAAGAATGGTACATATTTCTAGTTTATTGAAGCATTAACATAAAAGATTGAATAAGATTTTTCACAGAAATTAGAGATTTTCGAAACGTGAGTAAGCGCATTTTACATGCACACACACTTATCCAACTTCTCGTAAGATGCGGGTGAAAAAGGGGGAATATTGAACAGCAGGTAAACAGTCACCTTAATGTTATGTTTCTAGTATTTTCCATTTTTCTATTTCCAAACATTACATATGGTATATTTTCCCCAATGTATTAAATACATAGGTGGAAGAAAAATGGTCGTATTCCTGTTTTATACTCCCTTTTCTTATAATATCCCATCTGTATTAATAACTTTTGTTCAACAACAATATGGCAGCAATAATGATCATGCCGGCACGGTTTAACCCTTAGATAGCATTCCTTACTTCTCGAAAAAAGCTTACTTAAAATGTTTTACAGTGAAACTTTACACAAACAAACTTCACGAGACTGCTAAATTTCGCTCGTAAGAACCGTGAAGAGTTTAAACTATAAAATAATAAAACTAAAAAAAACCCGGGTCGCAGTGCCAAAACCCTGCCGACAATATAGTGTATTTGCTTATACAGGCAGTGTGGCTTTATTATGCGAACTTAAGTTGGTTTTTGGGAAAAATAAAAAATTTTACTCCTTAATACACCCCTTAAAATAACATTTTTTTTTTCTTAATTGCAATATTATTATCAATCGAACCTCTATACCAAATTATATACACCTTTCAGTAAATAATTCACTATCTGCAAACTAGTCTTTCTTAAAATTTTTAAATCCGGTCCTGTAAGGTCGATTTTATTAAAATTTTAGGGACACATTTTAATTATTGCCAGAGGGTTAAATTTCAATTTTGAAACGATTCGGAGAATTTTTTCGGTATTTTAGGGCCCAAAAACATTTTTCAACCCCTAAAAACTACCCTTAAGATGGCCCGATTAGACCCATTTTAAATAGGCTTCTTGCGGTGATGGATTTCAACACGTGGGCCAAATTTAGTTGAAATCAATTAACTCTTTCGAAAGTTATTGCCCGCACACACACACACATATATATATATATATATATATATATATATATATATATATATATATATATATATATATATATAAATATATATAAATATATATATATATAAATATATATATATATATATACATATATATATAAACATTTTTAAAAATAGTGCCAAAGTGTTTAGGAGGTTATGAAACGTCGAGAAATTTTGGTCCGACCCCTAGGTCCCGCCATCCGACCGACGCCAATAGTGTATGTTGCCATATGGCAAATACACTAATAATTTAAATAAACAAACACTCCGATTGCGCAAACATATGCACTGACTAAAAGGAAAAATATAAGTCGGAAAACCTTCTCAACACCTATCGTAGTTTAGAGCACTCATTATATCTGTTAACTCTAAGACCGTTTCTGCCGTTTCTGAGCTTTTTCCCGATACAAATGCATTATTGTTGAGTCATTTATGGCAACGAGATCGAAAGGCTACATTTACTTGTTAAAGTACAAGGAGTAAAAATTGAATTAGCCGTATAATTCTGATTAACAAAAATGTGGAATGTTTAGCAACGAGTTTGGCAATCTTCAAAAGATTCTAATCTTTCACGAATCTATCTCAATTGAATGCAGGTGTTTTGGATCTGAAGGTGGGTACAAATTCACGTGCTTCAAGGTCATTGACGCGATCTTCAACAAGCGTCAGACCGCACATTATCACAGAAACTCGATATATAACTTTAAAATCGATAAAGTACTGTTTTTTTATTCGAACGTGTGCTTTAAATGTTTATTTTTTTCAGATTTTTTCGTACCGACTAGGTGCCACTAGTTTTACTTTCTTTCATTCATTTTCTCGTATCTTACTTTTTATGTTTATTGGCGATAAAACTGCTGTAGATCGATTTGGTTTACCCTTATATATCTACTTTAAGAGGAAAGTAAAAAATGCGTTATAGTTTTTTATCTATAATATATGACACCTTCGAAATAGCTGCAGTATTAAAAATAAATTTTTGGTTAAAAACATTTTTTTTAAAACCCACCGTTTACCACAGAGTAAATTTTTTTTGAATTAATCGTCAAAATTGGATTACAATATTTGACTCTAACAAGTGAAACTTAATAAAAAGCTTGTAAAAAATCGAAGGCTTACAAAAGTTGATAACTTTCTTAGGAATTTAGTTGGTTATTATTTGCAATCTCAAATTTGATCAATAATAATTTAAAGTACATTGCTACGAATTTTACTTAGCAATGCGAACTAACAATACGTTTGGACCATAGAGCTATACTGGCAGTAAAAGTCTATAGTTTGAACCGATCAATATAAAAAGTTTAAACAGTGTAACAGAAGGACAAAGATTATCTCCACCCCACAACCGGCATTAAAATCCTCTTTAGAACATCGCTATGTCCACCGTTCTGTCGTCATTCGTCCCCCAATCAGATTAGGGGCGGAGGCGAAAAGAGAAAACACAGCGAAGCCAAAAGCCAACTGACTACAATGTAAGCACCAAGAAAACACAACGATTGAGAAAATCGACAGAATACAAGACGTACAATTAATACAGTAGACTGCCTGTAAATGCACGACCATGGGAATACAAGACAAACTTACACGTTCTATATTTTTTTTCCAAAAAACGCCAATTCAACAAATAGATCAACAACAAAAAATTGCACTAATACAACCGAACCGCACTTCTAACAAAGCAACGTTTAACTTTATTAACTAAACAAATCCTAACAAGTAACATACTAGTACCTATGCTTAAACATACGCATGCTATCCTGTGTCTGTTGCACCGTTGACAATAATCGTAGATTACGATTAATTGTATACAATTGTAATAACCGTGAATTAATCGTAATCGTTGCATCACTAATTTTAATTTCGGCATATTTAATTACTCGAAATGTTTTGGAGCCGACGCACATGAGAATACATAACCGCTTTTCGACATTACAACTAAAAATAAATTAGACATTTTACACCTGAGAAATCATCTTACTTTTTGTGAGTATCTCATTATGAAATGCAGTTTCGCAATGCAATTTTAATCCCAGGAAGGTAAATCAAGTTAGCATCGTTCCTTTTGCATAACTGATGACCGGTTCGTTACTAAACATGGACATTCTGAATTGAAGATTACCGAGACTCGACTACTAAAGTAATTAGCTATTAAACATCCAAAATAGCTTTTAATTGAGTTTATTTATAATCAAGATAATCGTTTCTATTGTAAGAATACAATAACTCGAGACACGTTATTTTGTTTTATAGCTAAGCCGAAATACTAAGTATATTATGCAACTAGTGTGCTAAATACATATTTAGGCATAAAGATTTAGCACATGTTTTGCATACTATACTTTATTTCAACACGTGCATGGTGTTGGAGCTTTATTAACACCAAAATGAGGTTAGATTTCCTGGCATTTGTCACGAACGTTACACTCAAATTGAGGTTAGATTCACTGGCACACACGTATACATTATTGGGCAGTCCATTTCAATCTAAAAACATTGACTTCAGTGGAATAATACTACCATAGTTCATTGTAGCTTTTTTTTCTCAAACCATAGAAAATGTAGTTCTCACTAAGATTTATTAAAAAAATGCATACTTTGCATAAAGTAAAAAAAAGCGTTGGATTTCGCTTTAAGTTTTCTTCAATGTTTGATGTGATAATCTACAGTGAAAAAAAGGAAAGCGGCAATTATGACGATGTGCTGACAGTTGGCACACAATAACAAACCTGACAGGAGTATAGCGAGGCAAGTTGTGTTGTGTCTGAAGATAGCTACAGTTGATATAGAAATGGCCAGTCAGTCTGTCTGTTTGAACGCTCTGAATGTTCGGACATGGCTTTACTCTTTTTTCTCATTGATGTTTTCGTCTCACTCTAAAAATACATTAAATATACCGCATGTTTACTGACAAGAAAGCTCTTCCGTAGGATTTCAAAAAACATTTTTAACTGACGCCATTTCGCGGTCATCTATATAAAATGTACTTATTGTAAATTACAGACGCTCGACAACTGAGTTAGTTATTTATATGTAATTTGGAAGGGTGGGGCACACACTTTACCTATATTTCATTTAATTCGTCGAATGTCCCACGTTTCTTAGCATTATAGAAGAGAAAAAGATTTCCCGTTTTCAATTCGTTGATATAAGCGTTTTTTACATTACTATAAATTTTATTTAGTATAATAGCTTATGTCTGCTATAATTGTTAAGAAACATTCATTGTTGTACCACTATATTAGAAAAATTTATTATTCCAACACGTCACCGTCTGGATTTAAACCAGAATCTTTCCACTTTCGCGGCGGAATGAGTTAATCAGTTACTCAACGGTGCACACAATTCAACATTTTAATCCTTCATAATATAGTGATATACAACACTAAAATTCACTACATGCGAGAGCCAATTATTTTTAGCTATAGCTAGACATTAACTCTCACAGTAGCGAGGACTCTAGAATGAATCAAAGATGAACTTTCCATTATTAATACGGCATATATTATACTAAATTAATTCAGCTGGTACGTAGCTACAAGCGTATGTAAAATATCTATTAATACAAATTTTATATTTAAACTTTTTAGTCTTTCTAAATTTCAAAAACAAAATCAGAATATTCTATTGTCCTCAAAACTACACACGACTGCAAAGTTTAGCGTCAATTTTAGACAGTTTAGACAATCTATTAATATATCGACATATAGTACAAAAAAAAAAGTATTTTGATTTCAGTTGGATAGTTTTACATTAAAATATCATAAACAACCTTATTATAATATGATTAATTTTTGATAATTTTGTTGCACTTAAATTTGAAAGATGGTGATAATCTGGTTGCAAGATTTATCGCAAACAAGTCAAGCTAATATAAACGTACAAGCATCGTGCAAGCCTTTTGAATGTACGAGTCCCATCGCGAAATTTTTTTACTTGTTTTTAGTTTCGATAGAATTTTCCTCTTGAACTTCTGATGGATGAAAGCTCAACGAGCACAATAATTAAGCTGGCTGGTCTTGGTCAACCGCGTCGTACAGCCGGTATAGTATTCAACAGACATATATGTGTATATATATAGATTCGAGTACTACACACAGTACTACCTATACCTATACTATCAGTAACCTACTATCAGAAGGAAGGCTCTTTTTACTACCCCTCTATTTGTACTTAAGTGGTCCATATACAGTCGTGCACTAGTGTTAAATGACAATTGTTGCCCCTATTTTCAATTGTTGTATTTGTCTGTCTGTCTATCTGCACGCGATAAGAATCTTTCTCTCTTTTTTCTTCTTCTTCTTCTTCGATGCTTCCTTGTTGTAACGTCGTTACATTGATACTGTAATGACGTGTTCAGTCGATTGTTGCCGACTTTATATAGGCTTTAAATGCCAACATTAATGCATTTGTTTTCTAGATTATCACTTGTTTCAATTACACCTCGTCGAACTAGTTTACGACATTTTTATGATTTCATTAAAGTGAACAAGAAATGGCCGTTTCTCTAATTCTTGTTTAAATATTGGAATTGTTCTCCAGAGAGTGATATTGTAGATTTTAGACGCCGGATAACTAAGGTCATTAAGGCTATTGGAACGCTCTGAAATTAAGCCAAAAATAGAGCTTCGGCTGTCAACGGATTGTAGACTTATTCGTCAACATTCTGCAAAAATTCTTTCTTTATAAGGAAGATAAAGGACAAATCTAGGTCTCTAATGGACTACTTTTGTAATTTATGTACGATTTACTAGAAAAAAGTTGGCATTAATTGTGCCAAAAAAACACACGTTTTCAATGTCACACTACGACCTTATTCGTACTTATTTCACAAAACTGTTCCATTACAAACCTAAAGTGACTGTTCCTTTTTCGGAAAAGTTTTTTAAATCTTCAAAATATTTCCAAAAATTAGAGTAATCAATTGACAGCGGCACCCTTGCAAAAAATTTTTTTAGCCTCGTAGTTGGCACTAGCCAAAAATTGAAACGTGTGGATGATTTGAGCGTGACAGAGCTAAAGAAGGTCACACCCACAATATGTCTTTTGCCTACCCCGCCTCTTGCCGCCGGGTCTCAGCACAAACAAAATTCAGAGCGTTCCGACAGCCTTAACGCCTGGAATTACTCGGGTTAAGGTAGAATTTTGCGGAACGTTCACGCGAATGCAGTTACGGCTAAAAGTAAAATAATTCGCTAACAATGTATATGTATAAATATGGCAGCTAGATATATAAATACTTAAGAAGTAAATAAAGAATATTCAATGCATTTAGTTAGTCATAAAAGTCGCACTAATTAACCATACATTGTACAATATAAGTAGTATATTGTTACTTCTTTGCGCATGCGCGAAGTCACGGCAAGATTACCAATGCTATGGAATATTCTGTTTACATTATTAAATATTGTTATTGTCCATTGTTTGCGGAAAAACGTAATATGGAAGGCGCCATTTTATTTTTAAAAAAAATTGTATTTAACGAACGAAATTATTTTTTAATTCTATTAAGATATATATAACTATATATATTATGTTTTACTTATCTTTATTTAAAAAAAAAAACAATAAAATTTGATTAAATAAGATTAATTAAAGATAAGTGATATAACAATGAAATTGTTTATCGGGAGTCTAGCTCTAGAAATTAAAACAAAACACGACAACAATGTCAAATTTAATTTGGAAGAGGATTTATAATCAGAAAAAAGTATCTGACGGTCCTCTACTTTCGCGGGAGATGAATTACCTTAACTTTTTTAGGGACCCAAATGAAATAAACAGCCGCGCTTCGTAATTTTAACTCTTAAGTTTAAAAATTAATGTTGTGACTCAGTTAAAATATATTAAACAAAATTTAATTGACAAAAAAAATTGAAAACTAAAAAGTTACATTGTTGATCAGAAAAAGCAAACAATCATAAAAACACTAATAATAGGTATATGTTATATATTTTTACGGATAATTAGGAATATGTTTCTTCAGAAATAATTAAATATAAATTAGAACATTTTCAACCGATCTAATTATAAGTTTTTTTTTCATTTAATGGAACCTAACCTTACATTATTTTATCAAGACAATCTCAAACTCACTTATGTGTACAAATAAAACAAATGAACAAACAGAACAAATGAAACGCAGAGAACAAGTGAAACGAAACAAATGAAATAACAATTAAGGCTCGTGGTGATACACGTTATCTATGAATCTAGACTTCATTTAATATTAGTTCGTAAATGCTTTTTTTTAATCACGCATGCAATCTAGAAGTTATTATTATTGTTTGGGGGCATTTTTTTGTTCGAATGACTAATTATTCACAATATTTTATTGTTACTTTTGTTGAGGGAAGCTAGCATACGATTATTATCACACGGTTCACTGCACTTTCAACTTTTTTGTTTCTTGTTTTATTAAACACAAAAAATCTTACAGTAGGTACGACCAGTAATTTCGATGTAACGTACAACCGAACCTCGATTATCCACGAGACGAATGGCCACAAGCAAATAAGATAAAAAAATCGCAAATTTAAAAATGGTGATGATATTATGGATTAATATCTCTGTCTAATAAGTATTTACGTAAATTTTCGTTGGTCGGAAGGTGAGACCATAAAATCACAGTACAGCGCAATTTTATAATTACGTAATAGATTCGCCCGTTAGTCTTGATGTAAATTAATATTATATTATTTATTTATAAAGTTCTGTGTAAATAAAATCAAAATAAAAGTTTTATTTCATTTAAAATGTAAAGTATATATGCTTTATAATCTACATGTATATTTACAGTTCATATTATTATAGGCTTCGGTTTTGTAGAATGTGTGATTAGTTAAAAAGACAGGATAGCAATCACGTTTTATAGCACAATAATTAGAAATTAATTACGAATTAAAACTCAAAAGATACGAATGTACAAAAAAATACTGGCTATTCAAACATTTTGTTGTTTATAAAGAAGAATAATTATACATTAATTGCATCAGGCAGCAATTAAAATTATTATAAATTTAATTACTGGAAAATTTCCTATAATTATTGCTTAAATACCAGCTTATGTCCATATATAAATCAAGCAAAAAAAATCTTTATGAAAAAAGTTAACACAGAAAGCTAGATTTTTTCCTTGCAAAGGTTATGTGCCAAGGTTTATCAATACAGTCGTGTTTTTATTTTTTTCGCACTGAAATAGCTTATTCCAACTCAATTTCAATTGTTTTGTTCTTTTTACATCTAATTACGTTGCTTAGTCAGCTAATCAAAAATGTTACGTGATACAGACTCCAGTTACAAATGCCTTCTTGTAAATCAATTCCAAATTCAGGTAAAGAATTAATATAACCCCCAATACACTGAAAGATTGTACTAGTTTATAAAAATATATTAACAAAATAAAATTACTTGCAATACTGTTCAATATTTTTATTTATATAAAGACGTTTCAACCAACGGTTTTGGTCCTTTTCAATTTTCAAATATAAAATTAAATTACAATTGTTTAAATAATTTAATTTTATATTTGAAAATTGAAAAGGATCAAAACTGTTGGTTGAAACGTCTTTATATAAATAAAAATATTGAACAGTATTGCAAGTAATTTTATTTTGTTACCATATCTATTAGTGTTGATAGAGTCAATATTATTTATTATTTATTATATTAAATATAATCAGAACAGGCTTTAAGTTTTTTGATTTAAGTCTTTACCTGTATTTGGGAAAGATTTAAAAAAAGGCTAAGCATCAGTGGAATGTCAAAAACTTCATATAAAACCAGAATGGTTTCTTAGTCTACAATATTTCAGGATGGCCACTGATTATACAACGAAATAATACGGAGCGTGCCAGCTGTACGGCATTCTTAGATATTTCCAATCAATTTCTCCATAAATAATTACGGATTTACATTAAAAATTGTGCAATAAAAATCACCATAAGTAATAAAACATTGTATAAGTATCGGTAATTAATAATTATTGGCTGACTGTAAATACTAACATATCTCAATTATAAAAATAAAAATTACATTGAAAGTTGTTTTTGTTTAAAGCAAAATGAATAAGTCTCGCTTAAATTATAAATTCTTACTTGAAGTACAATTGTAGTAATAATTAACAATTAATAAAAAAGCAGGGTTAGATTTAATTGTGAAGAATGAGGCAATCGTTCCTTGAATAATAATGTAATGAGGACAGTTTATTTATAAATATTATGGCAATGACCTGTCCACATATTTGGAGTTTACTACATTTTTAATTCTTTCTTTTATATTTTGTTTTACAAAACGCTGTTAAGAAGCCTCCACTGACCTTAGTTTGTGACCATATAATTTCAGTTTATTTGGTTATTATGAAGATCGATTGTTAAAAATGATAAAAATTCCCTTTATTTTTTTAGTTCAACTGTTTCTGTTACATTTTACTTAACAGTCTTAGCGCTCGTAACGGTTGAAAACAGTTAGGCAGGGAAATAACCCAAGCTCAGATTACTTAGGTTTTTCAGCATTGTTTTGATCTAAGGACATTTTTTAATCATTCGCCAGTCACATCTGTTCGCTAGCAACAATTACATCAAACAAAAAATGCAAATGTTATTATAGTACATAGTGTAAAAGTAATAAGATAAATCAATAATTGACATTAATGTGTCATTGTCTTACATTAGTGGTATAGCATAGAAATTTGAAAATTATCTCACTGCAAAAAAAACCGCAGAATGCAATAATATAATTATAAAATGATCTTTCTATAAATATCTGACGTTGCATTTTCCTGGACTGAACTGTGTTTTACTGTTTTAAATAATAACTTTCAGTATAAAAATAACAATTAACTGTAGAGATGAATTGGTACTAGGCCCAAATAAGGCTGGGACTCTAAGCCAAAAAAACGTACGATCATATTTTTTTTATTACACCGTAGACCTGGTTTGGTAATTATTTCCAATATCTTAATAATTGTTTTAAAAATTGTATTGCAAATGGAAAAGATAAAAATTAAAAAATCAATTATGACAGACAAACATACATCGAAATGTCATTGTAATAGTTTCTTTTTTTTACCATTTTTGTATGGAACCCTGAATAATACCGTTTTTTGAATCAATAACTTTTTACAATGCAATAAAAATGGTTTCTTAAAAAAAAAAAAATATTACTGTTGGTAGAGTCAACATTATTAAAAATGGTTTCTATTTAAATGAATTTTGTTTTCCCTCCAAACATTATCAATGCATTTATTTCTTTTAATGAATGTGAATTACAAATAATTGATATTTTTGAGGCTATTTTCAACTTTTAATTCGCACAATCAAACTCCAGGAAGAAATTCATGTATGTAATTATTATAATTAATTATAGCAATAAGTTTAAAGATAAGTGATAAAGTAAAAATAATAAGTAGGTGCATAATTCTAATTGGTGCATTTGAAGAGAAAGTTTTCTGGTCATATTATGCAAAAACAATGCGAAATAATATAATTTATTTACTGATGATTATATTGTTTTTTATTCGTTAGCTACTCATTGACCAGTAGTTCTGACTGTACAAAAGTCTACTGGACAACACTCCTAAAATTTCATTATTGAATTTAACAGATCAAATGATGAAACACATTCAATTCATTCAATTTTTGTTTTTATCATTTTTGAAATTATACTTTTTCTGGCGCGTTGAGAGTAAATTTTTAGCAAGCAAAGGAAGTTGCGCGCGCACAGCTAACGAAAATTCGACAGCATGAAGTTTGCCACGCACAGCTAATGAAAATTCGACAGTTTGAAGTTGGCCGCCCAGACTGAAATGACAGATGGACGAAATTAATGCACTTTCTGTCATCTATTGCATATCTATTGCTTTTCGTGGCTGTATTTCTTTTTTAATAAAATACCTTATTTTGTTTTATCTAAAGCCAGCTTTTAAGGCTGTCGGAACGCTCTGAATTTTGTTTGTGCTAAGACCCAGCGGTAAGGGGCGAGGTAGGCAAAAGACATATTGTGGATGTGACTTTCTTTAGCTCTGTCTCGCTTAAATCATCCGCACGTTTCAATTTTTGGCTGGTGTCAACTACGAGGCTAAAAAATGTTATTGCAAGGGTGCCGCTGTCAATTGATTACTCTAATTTTTGGAAATATTTTGAAGATTTAAAAAACTTTTCCGAAAAAGGAAGAGTCACTTTAAGTTTGTAATGGAACAGTTTTGTGAAATAAGTAGGAATAAGGTCGTAGTGTGACATTGAAAACATGTGTTTTTTAGCACAATTATTGCCAACTTTTTTCTAGTAAATCGTACCTAAATTACAAAAGTAGTCCATTAGAGACCGAGATTTGTCCTTTATCTTCCTTATAGAGAAAGAATTTTTGCAGAATGTTGACGAATAAGTCTACAATCAGTTGACAGCCCAAGCTCTATTTTTGACTTAAATTCAGAGCGTTCCTACAGCCTTAAGGGGCTCGCCGTTGCCTTGGAAATCTAATAGGGGTACGTGGTGATGAAGCTATAAGTTTGAGAAAGTCTGCAGAGTCTAACAATAGATTTATACTGTTCCAATTAAAATATCGCTTCGTCTTTCAGCTGACATAAATATACTGAATATTTGTGCACTTGAATTAAACCAAATCGAATTTATCACACAATAATAGTTTTTATGACACGCCGAGGAATGAATCGGGGCCCTTGAAGCAATAATCTGGCCGTCAGCAATGGCACAGAACCCGCTAAAGATCAACACGCGGTCAGCCAAGCAACTCGTTTGCCGACGCGACCGGCATACCTCGGCACTTGGCGTGTTTTGTTTATAAACAAAACAATACCCTACAGCCGATGCATTGTTTCAAAACTCAGTCAAATTTTTTTTATTTGCACTATAACTATTCGTTTTTAACTACGATATTGTAGATGATAAAATCTCTAACACCTGCCTAGAATATTTTATAAATGAACTACGAAGAAAGATCTAAAAGTGAAAAAAATATAGTACATTTAATAATTATAAAAAATAAAGTACGACAATATAAATGCATGTCCTTCATTTAGGGTGAGCTGCTGATTTTTGGAGCATGATATCCAAATTAAACACATTGGAAATGTGGGAAGTTTATGATACAAAAAATTGCACTATGTTGAGGCCAACGATTTCCATTTGAATACCTTTATCAAATTCTAAAAACGTTTTGGAAAGAAAACGTTATAAACCAAGCTAAAATTTGGAGTTTATGAAGACAATGAGCCAACAGATTAAGCGCCCACTGGAAGAACAAAAATTAACGTATGACTAGGAGGTCTCCAAATCAAACGATTATAATATTTGTAAATCTGATCAAATTTCCTTCAACAAGGCTTATTAGTATAAAATAATTTGACACCTTCTACAACCCGCATTGTATTTTCCGAATACAATTACATAACTGTTTTTTACTAATCTTTATGCAAATATAAAAACATTGATCAATATTAACATGGCTTTGTAGTAATTTTAGATTTTTAAGGTTCAAATTACACTGATATTTTTCAGCTTCACAAAAAAGGTTTGCTATTTTGTTACCAAAATAAGATTAGGAAGCGAGTAACCAAAAGCTAGGTTTGACTGAGCCTAGAACCTATTCAGTTTTCCATTTTTTTTTCAAATAAATTAAAAATCGAATTCTTGAATTCGAATCTTGAAACTGAAGAGGTCCAATATTGTTTTGCTAAAACCGAACGTTGAATTTAATAAAGAACTAAATTGTGATTGTATTATCTTATTTATGCCTTTTGTACTTTTATGTGCAATAAAAATATTATTATTATTATTAAATCACACACAGCTCTGAAAAAAAAATAAGAAACGCAAAAATAATTCATCTTCAACAAAATTGCATTCAGTGTAATAAATAATAATACATATGTATTTTCCCTCGCTTTTTTACACGAGAAAAAAAGTTGAAGTTCGACTTTGACTAAGAACTTGGTCTACGGTTCGGACATTAACCCTACTGAAAAGTGCAAAGCTCCTCTTTCTACGTCGCCAAATTATTATTATTTTAGTTATTTTTAACTCTTTAATATTTTTAAAATACCAACCAACAGCTCGGAATATAATTCGTATTGTCAATATACATATATCATTTTTTTTTAATAATAAATTAAAACTCCAATTAATACAATAATAAATCTCAGGTATTTGGATTAATAATACAAAACAATCGTGTTATTGTTAATATTATTACCAGATCCCGAATAAGGACTTGGGGAGCTCGGCTATTCTCAAGTCCTAGGTCTCGAAAACTAAATCGCGCTTTTAACGTCAATTGCACTGATCGATAATCTGTAAGGAGACTCATCTAAAGTCAGACGACAATGAAATATTGAAAGCTGTCAAATGGAAATTCCGCCACACAGAATGCGCCCAGGTGAATGAAACTTTATATTTGTCTCTCTCGTACTCGTACATAGACAGATCCGCTTTCAAACACAAACATGTTCTCTCGACATTATTATTATTATTATTATTATACCATTCATACATAATATTATAAAATACTATATTTATGTATATACACGCAATTTACAGTGAATCATTTAACCTATTAATGTCCACACAGTACACATAATCATTTTGAAACGATAATCTATATAGATATATAAAAACTAGCCACTACCCGCGGCTCCGCACACGATTGAAATGGAATACGACAACGAAAACCGTAGTGGAGTCTTCGACTTCACCTTATTACGATTTTGCCTAGCGGGGCTGTGCTCCTCTCGGCAAGACCTAGTGAGCATAAAAATTGGTTGGTAATAGATGTTATTGAAAATACATGAATCCGACTATTGGAGTTCAAAAAAATAATTAAACATAAAAATAAACAATCAGCCATCGTCCTTGGACGAGACAGAGGCTAGATTTTAATATACGCGCATTGTAAATGGAATGGGAACTGCAGAGGTTTGTAATTAACAAGCCATATTGAAATGTGATAATAATGGAAATGTTTTCATAGAAACTCGTCGCTAATGAATTAAAATCGCAATTAAATGAGTTTTTCTAAATTACAAGTATTTATACATGTTTTAGAGAGAGTATAAAAAGATCTAGGTACTTGATCTATCTGTCTGTCAATATAAACTTACAAGTTATAAATCGACACCAAACTATAAAAATTTTATTATGGTCGTCTGTAAGTACTTAAAAGTACTCACAAATATCTATACCGGATGTTCTATCAAACGGGAATCATTGATGGCTTTTGTGCTTGAACTAGAGAACTGAATGAAATACGAAGCAATTCAATAATTCATCTTTAAAGTTCAATTCCAGATATATGTAATAGAAAACAGTATCACGGGTAATTGGAATAAAAATAAATCAATTTAAACACTCATTAATTGCAACTTTTAGATTATAATAAAACTATGATATAATAAGCAATTTCGCATTACAAAACTCAATTACAAATTGAAAATAATAATTATTATTATTATTTTCTACATTTTTCAATTTTTAATTGATTTTTGTAATGCGAAATTGCTTATTTTATCATAGTTTTATTATAATGTAAACATATTGAGAGCTTGAAAAAGTCTTAATTAAATAAAGACGAAACGTTGCAATCAATGAGTGTTTAAATTGATTTATTTTTATTCCAATTACTCGTGATACTGTTTTCAATTCAATAATTTTCTTGTCGACATTTCGACAAGACCATAATCATGTGTTAAGGTCTTGAAAATGGTCGACTATAGAACTATTAAAAATGTATCAAATTAGTTTCATTTTGCAAGTATAAAAATTTAATAATACCTTCAGTTTGATTATAAGTACTTCTTTCATCATACATAAATTTTCTTAAAACATTTTCACGTCAAATATTTTTAGAGAAATCACCTGTGACAGACGACGGAACGGACACCGAAGTGATTCCCCGTAAGTGTTCCATTTTCTCCGAAATACTAAAAATGAGTTATGGATATGCAATGTACTACTTAAATATTTTATTAAAAACATATATTCTTTCAAATAAAAATATGTAAAATCAAAATATTTTAAACTTTAAGTTCGCGTTTTGCGTACATCTTGTATAGGACATATCAGGAACTAATCAGATACAAATACTCAAGCCACTAGCTTAGATAATACCACAATATACCACTCGTATATGAATACAGGTTGTTCCAAAATATGAATGATTGAATTTTCAAAAAGTTAGTATCTTAAATACAGTCAGTGAGTTTTCTATAAGTTAACGCCTACAGAAAAAAAACCCGGGTCGCAGTGCCAAAACCCTGCCGACAATATAGTGTATTTGCTTGTATAGGCCCGTGTGGTTTTATACTTTTATTATGTGAAATTAAGTTTGTTTTTGGGCAAAATAAAAAATTTAACCCCTTAATACACCCCTTAAAATAACATTTTTTTTCTTAATTGTAATATTATTATCAATCTAACGTCTACACCGAATTAAAGACACCCTTCAATAAATAAGTCACTATCTGCAAATTAGTGCTTTCAAAAAATTTGTAAGTCCGGTCCTGTCGGGCCGATTTTATTAAAATTTTAGGGACACTTTTTAATTGCTACTAACGGATTAAATGTCAATTTTGAAACGATTCTGAGAATTTTTTCGGTATTTCGGGACCCAAAAACATTTTTCAACCCCTAAAAACTACCCTTAAAATGCCCCGATTACGCCCATTTTAAATAGGCTTCTTGCGGTGATGGATTTCAACACGTGGGCCAAATTTCGTTAAAATCAATTAACTCTTCCGAAAGTTATTGCCCGTACACATATATATATATATAAACATTTTTAAAAATGGTGCCAAAGTGTTTAGAAGGTTATGAAACGGTGAGAAATTTTGGTCCGACCCCTAGGTCCCGCCATCCGACCAACGCCAATAGTGTATGTTGCCATATGGCAAATACACTAATAAAACGCTGTAACGATTGAAAATAGCAAGGCGTAGACGTGGAAAGACTGCAGTCATATAAGAAAAAGTGTAAAAAGAAACGAATTTTTGTGGCAATCTAGTTTAAGAAAGCTGATGTTAAAATAAATCACGTCGAATCAAATTACGGAATTATGGCTCGTTTTTGAAACAGCAAGTATATTTGCATATATGATTATGTTATACATAATGTAGGTAGACGTGGTACATAATCTGTAAGTAAATAAGTACATGTTATGTACTTATAATTCACTTTTCACATATCTATTTACACACGAGGTACATTACTGAACAAATGTAGGTATTAAGAAGCAATATACGCTTGCTTCTACAGAATTAGCAATTAAATTTTAACGCAGGGTAGGGTTTAGAATCTAGGCTCGATTTGAATTTGAATGGGAGAAAACAGGTCCAGGGCCGCCACATAACAGATATCTCTCAAAATACTTTGGTTTATCTTAGCTCTAGTAAAGACTTAATAATACTTTTCGTTTACTGAAAATATTAACTTTACTTCCAGAAGAGCCTCTAAATAAATTAAATAAATATTACAAAAAAAAACTGCCTAAAATTTGCTACTAAATTCATTCAATAATTTAATCATCAAAACGTAATAATAAACCAAGATTAATCTATTCCCAGAAAAATCAATAAAACGTATAAAATTAAATAATTGGGTTAGCAAATAAGTTTCAAGAAAGATTTTTTTTACATATAAATTCTAAATATCCATACACTTGTAAATCAATTAACGAGAAACCTTTAGATACAAATCGTAAAAAAACTATAAAACAACAATACTGTTAGGCGTTTGGTTGGAGTTAAGAATGCTTAACACTACAAACGTAAATTAGCCGTTCAACTGACATCTTGATCCGTCTTATCTTGCGCCATTACATCGATCTAATAAGACTCAGTCCTTTATAATTAAGCACAGTTCTAAGGCAAACAACAAACACGCCCGGAACACAAGAACAGACGCCGGTAGACTTCAGCACTCGCGCAGGCGACGAACCCGTATTATACGTTCTTTTTTGAACCACCAAAAACTAGAGGTGTTCTCTGCACTGCCAGCATGTTATAAATGTATTATCAGGGAATCAGGTAATGGAAGGGTCAATAACAGAGGTTGTATGATAAATCACGCTAAAGGAAAGTTGCCTAAAAAGACGGAAAGAAAAGTAAAAGCTTCCCAAATGGGAGTGAAAAAAGAAAAGGTTCACAATCTTTTTACAAACTTTTTAGCTGATTATGAAACATTAAATTTCTTTCTGACTCGACCAAAAATTGTCGAGAAAAATTGTAATTTATCTTTAAAAGATTATTTTACAAAATGGGATTTTTTTTTATCAATTTAGTGTACTTATTGCAAATGGAGTTTTATATCTCTTCGTGCCACCATCGAAGGGCTTATTTCTGCGCCAGAAGCAAATGTAAACTCACGATTCTATGAGAATACGGATTGCTAACTTTCTCATTACGTACTTTAAAAGGAGTGAAAACTGAAAAGACAAGGAGTATACTACAAGACACATAACAGTGTTAATATTTAATTTTACTATTAAATATTTGCGTCACCTTAACAATGTTGTAACTTTCTTGAAATGGGTAAATTACATACATGCAAATCAAATTATATATAATATTTTATGCATATGTAAGTCATTTCTAATGTAATTTAGCAAATGGCATTTAGTTTCTAATTATCGTTCCGGACGCTTATGACCGCTGTCATCGAGCGTCTATAATTTGCAACATCTACTTATTGTTCAATTTTTATGCTAATGATTCCTCTCCAATTGTTAATGTTAAATATTAATTATTGCTTTTTAAATTAACAAAAACATACAAATTCATTGGTTGTTTTTAAAATCAAGATACCCATAATTTAATTTCAGCATCTCATTATTTCAAAGCTTGCCCTTCTGCAGAAAATAAGACACGCTTCCAATTCAATAATTTCAACAATAATAAAAAATATTAACGGAAAAACTGAGTGCAATAAAGATAAAAAGTACAGTTGGGATTCAATTCTTCCGCAGTTATGTCGAGGATATCTTACCACTAAAAACTAAATTAAATATGGTCTAATAGTTTAAAAAAATATCATTGTTTTATTTCAAAGTTCTTACTAATAAAGGTATATAAATAATACAAACATGGCGGCTCATTGCACGTTTAATCAATCAACTAGGCCTAAAATTCTTCATTTTCAAAATCTTCACAAACTAAAAACTCCAGTCTTCAAATTCAAATAGCAGGATATTTTTTAGGCAATTATATAAAGAAATATAAAGGAACTTATAACGCATTTCATATTTTGTAAAAAACATGTAACGAAAATAATTACTCGTTGTAACCGAATTAATTCGTATAGTAACCGTGATCGTAATAAAGGGCTTCCAGTAATTCACGGTTGCATTATACGTTAGTACAACGAGATTCTTTTGTTTATTGATGTAATTCTTTATATTCACTGAGATTATAATTAGTAAGTACAAGTATTTACTGAAAAAACGTAAAATTCTTTTCAGTAGAATTTGCGGATTTGTTATAATTGATATAATTTAAAAATCAAACATTCTGTCTTCACAGTGTCGTAACCAGAAATTTAAATTAGGAGGTTCATTTTTTTACCATAAAATATCTGACGAAATGTGGTGATTAAATGTTTCATCGATATATTGAAAGGTTATTAATATATTCATGGACATTACCAAAATTAACCTTTCTGGTTACACCACGGCGTATATCATAACCACACTACATTTATGTAACTTTATCAGAATAATTCGGAGTTTGAGTGTTGACAGTCTTACCAAAAACCAGCGTTGCCAGATTTTTTTTTGCCAAATCGGGATTTTGGAACTTTTTGAGTGAAAAAAAGCGGGATTCTTTCGTCGAAAGCGGGACATAGTAAAACGTATATAATCAGAAGTTTTTAAATATTTATCTTTTTATTTGAGTTCAAATTACATTTACGTGACAATAGATAGCAAAAATAGCCATGGAAAATGTATTTTAATAAAAATATTATATTTTAAATCAGATTTACCCTATCGTTAAATAGTTGAGTCTTATTCGTCTTCTGAATAAAAAAAATAAAAAAAACAGAAATCAAAATCAAAAAAGTTTTATTCATTATAAAAATGTGGCGTTTAAAACAATAGTCTGAGGAGTGAGTGTTACAAATTGCAACTTACAATAAGAGAATAATTATTTACGCACGGTCGAGTTATCCCCGAAAAGCGGGACTGAGCCTGTCCCGAGCGGGACATTTAATTTTGATTTAAAAATTGGGACGTCCCGCCAAAATCGGGACGTCTGGCAACGCTGCCAAAAACCCACGCTAATAATCAAAAACGCAAATATAAATTTCTAAGTAAAACAGAAAACAAGTAGAAAAGGTAAGCAATAAAAATAGCTCAATAATGATCAATCTACAAATAAAGTTGGTGAATAAATTTAATAAAAAAAGCTTAATCTAATTTTTTTATTTAAAGCAAGATAATTGTTTCTTTGTGTTTTATAGGAATTTAAATCTATTTGTAACTTTAGATGTTTATAAGATATTTATATCTTCAGGTTATATTGTAAAATCAAGGTTGACCAATGTTTTGTTAATATAATACTGTAAATGTGATGCCAATACAGACAAACATATTGTAAACACATTTTTTCATCCTTACTATTTTATAGGGATGTTAGTTGGTAAGTTCTGAACTTCCAAAGGATATGTCGGCAATACAGAACTCTTCGAACACAACGGCGCGTTTGTTGATCAAATTAACGGAATTTTCGAACTGTTTGAACCTGGTTCTAGCAATTTCAATGCTTCTGGCAGTTCGAGGAGTTTAGAACTGCTGAAACAAAGTTCGATCGGTCCGAAGAATCCGAGAATTTAATCAACAAACACGTAGTTCTGTATTGTCGGCAGACGTTTTGGGAGCTTAAAGCTTCTACCAATAAACAAACCTGTTTGAGAAATGTGTGGTAAGCAGAAAATGGACAATCCTGTTCGCGGAGGAACCTCTATCAATGTATTTGTGTATATGTATGTATAATTATAGATAATTCCTTATAACTATCTAAGATTCGGGTATGGTTTTGTATATAATTTAGTATGTAAAAATCTGACTTTTATTACCTTTAAAAACATTTTAATATAATTATAATGTAATAGTAATTATAATGTCTGATAGTCAACAATATAACTAGAAATTGTTTGAATCACGCTTTTTTACAGGATGTTTGAAATAGTTGACTGGGTTCCTTACTATATCAATTGTTCTAATTTTTTTTGAGTTGGAAGATGTGTTATATGAACGAATACTATAATATTGACCTGTTAGCTGATTATGACGACATTTTTGGTCATGGAAATTAACCGAATTATAAGTTGAACGCATTACATTCTATTAAGTTCTTATATCTATTTGGTGGTTATATCTCATCATATTGTTGCCGGGTCATGTACATGCATTTTTTTGCAATTTCCAAAGCTTACAATATTACAATATTTTGAACGTCAAAAATTGATTTTTTTATTATTAAAATTGTATGAAAACGAATGAGAGCTAGCTAGATCAATGTTTTGTCTTCCAATACTCCTTTTCAGTGATACTCAGACTTTTTCGAGAAAAAGAATTACAAATACATATACAATTTTAGCTCGTTTAAGGCTGTCGGAACGCTCTGAATTTAGTTTGTGTTGAGATCCAGCGGTAAGGGGCGAAGCAGGCAAAAGACATATTGTGGGTGTGACCTTCATTAGCTCTGTCTCGCTCAAATCATTCGCACGTTTCAATTTTTGGCTAGTGCCAACTACGATGCTAAAAAATTTTTTTGCAAGGGTGCCGCTGTCAATTGATTACTCTAATTTTTGGAAATATTTTGAAGATTTAAAAAACTTTTCCGAAAAAGGAAGAGTCACTTTAGGTTTGTGATGGAACAGTTTTGTGAAATAAGTACGAATAAGGTCGTAATGTGACATTGAAAACGTGTGTTTTTTTAGCACAATTAATGCCAAATTTTTTCTAGTAAATCGTACATAAATTACAAAAGTAGTCCATTAGAGACCTAGATTTGTCCTTTATCTTCCTTATAGAGAAAGAATTTTTGCAGAATGTTGACAAATAAGTCTACAATCAGTTGACAGCCGAAACTCTATTTTTGGCTTTAAATTCAGAGCGTTCCGACAGCCTTAATAGTATAGGATGAGTTTGTTGTTCATTCCATGGCAGTATAGTGCTTTCGAAATTCCTGGACGAATATGATAATGTGAGTTTGATAAATGATATCAACGACATTAATAATACTAGAAAACATCTGGTCACTGAGAACCCCTATCTGCGACTTAACAAATACAAATTACGTTAAAGCAATTAATAAAATCACCAACGTCGGCGACCCAAAAACGGGTCTGACAAGATTCTCGATACAAACCTTGCGCGGCTATAACTCTACAGATGTCCCCCCCCCCCCCTTTATATCTTCACTATAATATTAAGCATGCTATGAATTATCTTATACATATAAACCTAATGCGACAAAACATCTAAACTTTATTATATTGTGAACACTTCTAACGGTGATAAATTTATTTTTATATTACACATTTTTTTAAAAGATAAAAAATCGGTTGGAATTTATAATTCAATAGATGGAAAGTAGATTTTGATATTATATATATACACAGTACGTCCGTTTTATGCGGCCCCCAGATTCCAATTCTAATCTATTTTTTTTTTAGTTCTCGAGCGCCAAAACTCGGCATTAACGGAACCATTAGCGTCTAATTACTCTAAGATTAATTAAACGACAATCACAAAATATTCACAAGCAGAAGTGGGATCTTAGTTTCGACAATTCGGCCAGGCTGATATCTACATAATTTTCATGCTTCAATACTTGTCCTTGTAACATTAATAATATGTAATTATATAATTCTGTAAACTTTTTGAGCACTTGAAATTAAAACAAATATATATACATATTATATATTCAAATTTTAAAACTATACTCCAAATAGCTTGAAATTTAGTTCTTTTTAATATCTGTGATTAAAATTACGATTGAAAGTTGACATTAAAATTCAGCTGTAACTTTATCTGCACTTAAAGTTAAACACATCACATAAATAGCATTCGTCATTTAAATCAGCTATATTTTGTATAACATTTTAACAAAATTCGAAGCCAATCAAAGTCATCCGCGTGATATCAAATATGTCCATAACTTGAAATGAATATTAACCTACAACTTAATTACATAATCTAAACCTACAAAACGTAGGCCATTTTTCAGTAACCAAGAGACAACATTATAAGCGTATAAAAATCAAGAGCTTAGAATCTAGAACAAGAAGTTTCAACACTTCTGCAAACGCTATCATATCTAAAACGTTTGCTATTTCTAACCTCCTTGATCAGCTGTCAAAATGTTTTGAGTTTCTATGTAGCTGTCAATGATTTCGAATCAAAATGTTTACATATCTCTCAAAGAATACCGAGAAAACCACTGTTTTGTTGTTGTTTTTTTTGCAAGTATGGTGGGAGATCTACAGAGCTAACCGAAACTCGAACGACGGTTATGAGCCAAAAAAAAGTTAAGAAATATTGTTTTAAGCCACTACTGATGCAATCAGTTTAATCAATCATGACATTCATGATATTCACAAACAATCATTATTAATGTAATAAAAATGTAACAACCGAAACAAAAAACTAAACAAAGGCATAAATGGTTAATCAGATTGTTAAAATAAAGTATAACTTAATAGAATTAAGAGTTAAATGATGTAATTTCACAAAGCTAATAAAATAAACACGCGTAACACAATATATCTGTTAAACAGCGGCAATCTCGATTGTGGCAGCGGATTGAGCACGGGAGACTTCAACGCACGATAAAGCGCCTAACCCTCGATTGCCACCTCGAGTGAACACAATATGCGCAATTTCGCTCCTTTATTGAAATTTTAAACGTTTTTTTTGTGAAATAAGAATTGTAACCTAACTAAGCATAAATATTACGATTCGTCTTTCAAATGCAAAACACTTCTAAATTCCGGACTTGTTAAATGTCAAAATATTTTGGTCGATAAAATATTCAAAAGCGATTTGCATATTATCTTTATGGCTTTTGAGTTAAATGGTATTTGACTGCATTTGCTTAATTTCAATATAGATAAAATGTAGAGAAACTTATTAAGAAATTACGCCTACGAAAATAGCGAAATATGAGAATCGATGAGGACTTGCTTTTGTTGATTTGAAGAAAAATATTCTGTCTAGTTTTTTTAATATTAACTTGTTTATAAACATGTTATAAAAGGAACTTGGTTTAGATAACGAACTATACCGTAGTGAACAATTTACTGATAAATATGTTATGAAAATGATTTTAGATTTAGTAACAATAAAATTAGCAAGCTGCGAAAACCACTCATTGTTGTTCGTTAATTATTTTTCGTTCTTAAATTCTTTTATAAAAATATGTTTTCTTGATTACAATAAGAACCTAATTCAAAGTTTGATATGTGTGTGTGTGTGTGTGTCAAAATGTTATGTTTAACAACAAAATTAATAAACTGCAATTACTGAATTACTATTTAGTTATTTTTGTTCGACAGCGACGTGCATTGCAAAAAAACGATTTTTAATAATAGTTTATGAAATGTAATACGTGTCACGTATTTTCATATAAGAAATCATAATCAAAAACCGCAAGACATTATATAACTGACAATTTACGGAATATTGTACAAATTTATAAATAATATGACGTAATTTAATATTTTTCTAATTGTTAAAACAAAAATCATCTTACATTTTCGCGAATCAACGGCTACTTAGTTTTGAATTAAGTGGTTTAAAATTGATGCGGATTTCATAGAATTTTTAGAAGTTTTGCATCATAATTTCACGTTGTTGAACAGAACATTTTTCGACAGCGAAATGTTTAAATTTCATAAGCGGACAAATTATTCCGTAAACGTCAAAATATTTAAAACAGATTTTTGCAAAATGGACACCTAACCAACTACGACAAATTCGCGTCTACAAATCGGTTTGATTAAATTTAGTCTGTCCAGATTCATTTGAATAAAATTTTCAATCAAATTAAAAAAAAGACCGTTAGTCACATCACACACAAATATAATGTAATTATCTGATATCCTATTTGTTTAATTACATACTTAATGTTTTTGTTGTCACTCATCACGGATTATGAATAATAAAATAATATTAACAGGAAGTAATAATAATAATAACAATGTTTTTTTTCTAACCTGCAAGCATTTCCGTGCAGAAAATTCTTGTTATATAAAATATGATGTTATAATTGTAGATGTATAGCCGCTATTCAGTTGTTTAAACAAAACAATTGCGTTGTCAGACAGAACACAAACAAAAACAAAAGAATAATCCTAAGAGCTGTTGTCAAAAAAAAAAACGAAAAAAGAACTAAAACATATTATTCACTTTTGTAACAATCCACAGTTTAAATTATTATAGAAATAATCAAAAAACTAAACAAAAATCACTGGCGATGTCAAATAATGTTGATTGTTGATCGAAGACATTGTTGCAAAAACTCACTCGTGTGTTTTAAAAACAAATTCATAACGAAATAAATTCGCATCACATGTTTTTGTTTATCACTGATATTTGTACACTTATAAACTAATTAATAAAGCGACGCAATTGCGGTTGGCATGATTAAAACTATAATAAATTAAATGTTAATGAAATATATATATTGTTTTTCTTGGTGTCTATTAATAATTTTAATGTATTCAAAAAACTGAAATAACGCAACAGTACAGTAGCTTCCGCGGCTAATGCCAACATCAAACTAAAAGCTCTTACATAAACCTACCAGCCAATAGCCGACTTGTTCAAAGAAATTTACCAATTGGTGGGGACCTGAGCATACATGCTTCATACAAGAAAAAGTAGGGGAAAACGGAGGCTAGATTCACGCGAGCCACTGACACCCCCCTTCCCCTTTTTAATATATACTCGCATGGTATATATACGCTCTAACTAGTGGGGGTATAAAAACAGAGATAGAAATTATAATATCTAGAGGGGTTTGTGCATATATATATATATAAAATATATATATACACACACACACAAATACACAATACTGGATGTTTTCTTTGCGTATAAATTAGTATGTGTTAGACGGAGTCAAACAAATATTCAACTACGATGTGCAAGACGAAGATGTCCTTTCTTTAAAAAGATTCATATTATTATAACAATAATTATAAAAAAGTACAGGTCTCGAAGCTGGGACTTTATATTATAAATATATGCTTATGAAGGTATTTTTAAACTATTGGTTGTTGTTTTTTTTCCCTCGAAAAATGTATAGTAGGACATTGTCGCGTTCGAGCATCTATTAAAATAATTGAATATCTTTAAGGTGTGGGTGTTGCTATGGAAAGTTATGACAGGCATTTGTTTGTTCATTGAGATTCATGTATGTTTGACAGAAACAAATTATTCGATTAACAAACAGATCAAAAATTGTGTTTCTATTTTATTGAATTTTCATATTTAATTAACGATGACGAAAGTAATACTTTTTTTGGAAATTGGGTTCTCCGATCATATGTTCGATTTTATTTCGGTAATTTTGACATTTGAATGATGACTAATGGTTAAATTATAATTAACAATATTCGTAATCTAATTGAAAAATGACGATAAAAATCTATTAAATACCATGCACATTTTTTACATGATTAAACCTTTAAGGTTTAGTATAAACTAAAGCGGAAATAAGAAATCTCATCAAAAATATTTCATGTAAAATGTAACCAAGTCTCTATAGTTACTATAGTTTATAATTTTGTGCTTTATCTACAACCTATAAACAAAAGAAAAGTTGACGTACAAAATAAATAAAAAATTCAAAAAAATAAACCTTGGTAGAAATTAACCTCAAATACTTTTTGATACATACAGTGCAGATTATTATAGACGCTCAGAAACCATAGTCATTAGCAATCATTTATCGTTATATATATAAGTATTGGGAGCTATTGGAGAATTATTTTTGCACTATTTTCAATAAATAACCATGGAAAAAATCAGTGAATGGCCGGTCTAATGACTTTTCTTCCTAACAATAATATTTCATTTAAAATATGCAAAAAGAATTCAATACAAAAAATGTGATTATTCATCACAAAACTAAACAACAATATAACGAAAAATGTGAAATATGCAAAGAAGCGTGAAACAAAACACTCGCGCGACGCCTACACGATTCAATGGCAGCAGAAGGCAGAAGCTGTTGGCTGTAATATCATGTATTACTTGTATGACTCCTTCTTCTATTTAGTCTCTGGGCTTACAGAAGAAGAAGAAGAAGGGCAAACAACAAGAAGAAATAATAAAACCGACGAATTCAAGCATCAAGATTCACAGATGAAAAAAAACTATATAATATGTACATTTTTGTCCCATTGTTAAAATGAAAGAGAGATGTGGAAAGATTGTTCAGCCCATTCGAACCATTCGGCCAAAAATCTCCAGTTTCAAGCAGTTAAAATCTGTTAAAAGTATTAATTATATTTTTAATTATCTATAAATAACTATAACCAGGGCCGTATCTAGAAGTCGTGGGCTCGTCTCATTTTTGGTGAAAGGAGGACTTGGCGCTCTTGACGAAAGAAGGGACCAGCGTTATTTTTATAACTGACTTTGAAATTTGCATTTTGCAATTATATGTTTGTCGAAATGTGTGTCGAGAAGAAAGTGTTGGTGTTTTGGTGCTTACGCCTACTTTCTTAGTAATCACGATTAATGTATGAAAAATGAATTGAGAACCTCTTCTTTTTTAAAATCGGTTTGCAAATTTGAAACTGGCAAGATATCACAATCATGTTCGTTTATCGATTTACTAGCTTTTACCTGCGACACTGCTCACGTCGGTATCAGTTTCGAGGGAAATCTTATCTTAATCTAAGCGTAGCCGGGGATACAAAGAGCACTCTACTAGGCCTGGATGGCCCATCAGTTTGGTCCAGTTGTCCTCGAGTATGACTTGAATTGGGTAACAATGGGTTATCGAGCAAAAAGAACCATTGTTAAAATGAAACAGAGATAGCTCAACAAACAAAAAGAGAATTTCATATAGCATTGTTATAATAAGTTAGACAAAGATAAGACTCGCGCTTTTTTAATATGCTGGAGAAGGGAAATAAGATGCGACTGTTACAAATATCTCTGTATTGTAATAAGGCAAAAAGAGATAATATTACTGGAAATGTATAAATTCAGACAAGGATGCATTCATTGTTGCAAAGTGTTAAGAATAACTGATATATTATAATAAGTTAAAAAGAGATACGGTTACACATTTTCCGTGACATGAAGTGAAATGGTAAGAATTTTATAGCGTCGAATACCTTTATATAATGCGTTGGTAAACGCAATGTGACAAAAAGAGATAAAACGATGATTATACAATTTTAATAGACAAAGATAGCACCAACATATCTTCACCAGACAAAGTGTCTCTACCTACGGATTTTGTTATAAAAAGAATATTTTATTATTGAACAATAAAAATTCATGTTAAGACAATCAGTAGAGATTTTACTTTTTTCTGTTCATATTTCACTTTTTTCATGGACATTGATTGGGTCGACGATGATATATTTATTTATAAAAAAACTTACTCCGGCCCCGCAATTTTTAATAACTACAGGGTCACATTAACGAAATTAGGACTCAGAACCGCATATTTGCTTCATTTTGTTAAATTTTACACCCTGCTAGGGAAGAGCTTTTACGTATTTTTCAGAACACAAGAAATTTTGTTAATTTTATTTTATGAACATTTTAGCTTTTCCCTGAAGCTTCGATCGTATGAACATTTACAAATTTGTGTTCGTTAAATGTACGTTTCGACCGAAAAATAAATATTTAAAACAGAAGCGTAGCGTACCTTGGCGGGGCCCCGTATAAAAATTTGTTTGAGGGCCCTTCCCCCGTTGAAATAAATGACTTAAACGGGGAAATCCCGCAGCCCGCGATAACCGATGTAGGGTGTTGCCAACTTTTGAACGCACGCTTTACGCGGGAAAAAAAGAAATTGCTTTTTTTGACTTTTGTTATTTCTGAAATAAAAAAAAATTGGGAAGTTTTTATTAATTTTTGCTTACGCACGTTGGGGGCCCCCGTATAATTGATACGGCGGTAGCTACGCCCCTGATTTAAAATTTTACTGTGATTTAAATTTGAATGTCAACTATTAGCTTCTCCGAAATCTGTCCAGTCGTTTTCGAAAAAAGTTTGGACAAAGAAACTGATAACAGATGCCATTACAATGTTTTAGTCAGTTGTCTAGTGTCTATAATAATGTATACTGAAATGGAACAAAGTTCCTTAAATAATCTTTGATGACTAAATAATACAAATTAAAAATGTTTAATTTCTGTGGCTCCCGTATTACAAGTCCGCAATTCCCAAGTGTAATTGGTATTAGGTCTAACTAGCTCTGACAATTGATGGCTTTAAAAAATATTTAAGAAAGGGAAACAACAGTGTTTTTTTTGAGAACGTGTAAGTCACACAGAGAACTATGTAATAAAATACAGAATCGCTTTGCGAAATATAGAGTCGTTGCATTCGCTGCAATTTTGTATCTCACTCTGTTCACATAAAATATACGCAGCAACAAAGTGAGAAAGCTTGCAAAGTTCATTTCGCGTCAACTCAGTGTAGTTCAGTTCGTTCAAAGAACGCAAGAAAAAAATCACACACAAGAGTGTTGGGCGACGACGATGCGCTCTAACGGCGCGTCGTAGAACTAAGAAACGACGCCGTTACTTCAGACGTCGGCCAAATAAAAATAGTGATTGTAAGGAAGAAGTTCGGCGTCGCCCACTACTGACGTCTGGTGGTCACTTCGACAAACACATGTGTGTAGTTCAGCCGTGTGGAGGATTTTCATGCATGCTTTACTGTTGCGTGGAAAAACGATTCTTAAAATAAGAAAAGTGCAATACGGCGCGTGTTGAAAAAAAACAAAGTGTTATCATACTATAAAAAGTCTCGACTCTCGGCAGGTGTCTGTCTGTTTGGATATAATTCTGCCAAAGTGTCAACTGGATTTATAATCGCGTCGGTCAGAGAAAAACTTGATTTAAATTCAATTCGTACTCGAGCGATATCAAACTATCGAACGGTAAAAACCACAGTCAAATCCGTTCAGTAGTTCTCGAGCACGGATGTCTGTGCTCGAGAACTACTGAACAGTTCTAATGATAAACCATGTATGGTGAGTTCTCAGATCAAAAATCACTAACTAAATTTTTAAAAAACAATAACAAGTAATTAAAAAACACTTGAAAATTCTACAAATAATTCTTTATTTCTCGACAATCGTTTCGGACAATAAGTCCATCTTCAGGAGTACAAAACTTATACTTATAAGTTTTGTACTCCTGAAGATGGACTTATTGTCCGAAACGATCGTCGAGAAATAAAGAATTATTTGTAGAATTTTCAAGTGTTTTTTAATTACTTGTTATTATTAATCATGTTCTACCACGTGCCGAGTGAAAAATCAGTGCAAATTATTTTAAAAAACAATTCACAATTCGTTATAACTTTTGAAGTTCTAAATCAGAGTAGGTATCAGCGTTGCCAGACGTCCCGATTTTGGCGGGACGTCCCGATTTTTAAATCAAAATTAAATGTCCCGCGCGGGACGGGCTCAGTCCCGCTTTTCGGCGATACCTCGACCGTGCATAAATAATTATTCTCTTATTGTAAGTTGCAATTTGTAACACTCACTCCTCAGACTATTGTTTGAAACGCCATATTTTTCTAATGAATTAAACTTTTTTGATTTTGATTTCTATTTTTTTGATTCAGAAGATGAATAAGACTCAACTATTTAACGATAGGGTAAATCTGATTTAAAATATCATATTTTTATTAAAATACATTTTCTATGGCTATTTTTGCTATCTACTGTCACGTAAACGTAATTTGATCTCAAATAAAAAGATAAATATTTAAAAACTTCCGATTATATACGTTTTTTACTATGTCCCGCTTTCGACGAAAGAATCCCGCTTTTTTCACTCAAAAAGTTCCAAAATCCCGACTTGGCAAAAAAAAATCTGGCAACGCCGGTAGGTGTATAATTTCACGGCAGAAGCTGGAGTCTGTACAGGTTATATTCACCTGCAGAAAGATTTAACACAACGAGGTTGAATGAAGGAGGGTGTATCCATAGCCTTCTTTTTGTCTAGTTTCCTACAACGCAGAGCGCTTATGAAGAGTGACTTATGAAGTTATGAATGACCGATTCACAACGGAATGTGTCTAGTAAAAACAAAACACACACGCACCTACACACATGCCTCGAACGCATAGACCGGTCAGCTACTAAACGTAGGGCTGACCGCACCACACACGTTACAGTGTCACTACAATCACCGCGACCTGCTCTATAATTGTATGTGTGTGCGTGGGTAATCCATTTGAAAAGTTGATATTTCTCGTATGATTTTGGAACACAAATGTCATTAATTTATCAGGAACCCACCGTAACGGGTTGGTCGCCTATAAAATGGTAGATAGAGGGGTTCGCAACAAGATATGGAAGGCCATGATTTGGCAGGAATGGGTATACGATTATTGGAATGCTATGTAGCCTGCGTATAATGACCGGCAATTGTATATAATCACCGGATTAATCACATTTAACGTAACATTTATATACTAAATCTCTAACGCTCTAACCTCAACTAACAAATAACTGAAAATTTAAAAGAAAAAGCATACATAGATAAGTAGAGTAGACGACAAAATAAATATAAAGAGTGTAAGGGCATATCAAAATAAACAATAATATACTTTTTACTATTACCCAAGGGCGTCTTCAAGGAGGGGGGGGCAGGTAGGGGCATATTGCGGGATTTTTGTAAATAATAACTTTTACTGCCTGATGTCATAGAATAATGTAAGTAATAAATTGTAGCGTTCAGTAGAATCATCTCAAATTAAATTCAAGAAAAAAAAATGGGCGTCTATGTACTCGCACTACCGACTATCGGCATTTTACTGAATTTATTTCAGTTGGACTTAATTGCTTCAATTCCGCATCTGTCACAAAATGCCCTTGACGGCTAAGCTTGACTAAGGTTGACATTTTTTATGTAGTTCATTTTTATATGTGTGTGCAATAAAGAATTCAATAAATATTAACCCTCACAAATCTGAAAATTTTGTCTTTTCTTATCTTTCTGCCCCCTCTGGCTCAAAGGCTGGCGACGCCCTTGCTCATCATTCATATTTTTTAAAATTAATAACGACGCTCCGCTTGTTTAAATTTGTTCCAATACAAAGACACTAACCCACACGTAACGCCGCTACTGTGTAGTGCAGTAGAGAGGGATGCGCTCGGTATATTGAAAGGACAGCGCCAAGTCGGAAAGAGCCGACGAGACGTGAAGCTGACCGAATGGGATACGTGCGAAACTGATTCACTCCCATTCAAGCGCGCCGGTAGATGTTTTACAGAAAAAGTTTTTTTTTTATTCCTTGGGGAAGGGTAGTAGTTTTTAAGAAATTGCATTATTTAAGTTGAACTTATTTACCTTAAATGATTTCAAGTTGTATTTCAAACAGCTTACCTAGAACAAAAGAATATTAAAATTAATAAAGCAATAATAATCAAAGTACTTATTAAAAACATTTTCCTACATCACAATTAGTGATCAGCGAAATGAATGAGATTTAAATTCCCTATACAACTTTTTCTTTATAAATTTTCCCGTAAAATCAGTAGTTTCGGCGCAGTGAGCAAGGCGTTGGTCAAATATAAAAAAGCGGCTTATTTAAAATAAATTACCGCGGTTATTTAACTGGATCAATAATAATAATAATAATAATAATAATAATAATAATAATAATATTGCTGAGTCACTAATTTGCCGTATGCAAAAGGCCGTGCTTATTGGGTCGCTCCGTGTACTCCGTGCGCATGACCCAAACTCACTGTAATCGCCCATTTCATGGTTTGAGACGCGGTTACAGTTACAACTTGCTCCACAAGTATCCCTAGTATGACGGTGACGAACCTGAAGTTTGGGTGCTTGTGGATGCAAATTTTTTTAAGGAATATTTCCTACTCAATAATAATAATAATAATAATAATAAATTTTATTTGTGTTGACCATATTACAGGTATACAAAATTGTCAGACGAAAAAGAAAAGAAAAAAAGAAATCAGATTAAATCTGAGAAACTATAAGGGACAATACATAACAAATAATTTTTTACTTCTTTTTTAAACTTTGTTTCATTTTTTATACTTTTAATACAGTTTGGCAATTTTTTGTATATTTTAAATCCAGTATATACTGGGCTTTTTTCAAAAAATGTAGTCTTATGTTTTATTGACCAGTCTTCATTCCTGGTATTATATATTTTTTCTTGTTTTTGATCAAAAAAGCCTAGACTATGCATGTACTTCAATATTTCATACGCATATATTCCAAAGAATGTTAGCAATTTTTTTTCAAAAAATACATTTTTACATGTTTCTTTATATTTAAGATTAAATATGAGACGTATAATTCTTTTTTGTAGTACACTCTGTTATTATCAGTGGAACGAGCCCAGCTTATTATTCCATATTTCAGTTGTGAATATACGAAAGCATAATACACACAGACTAGGCTTTCTTGATCAAAATAATTTTTTAAAAGTTTTAATTGAAAGAATGACCTATTCAATTTTTTACATACTATATTTATATGCGCTAGCCATTTGAGGTTATCATCAATATGTATGCCTAAAAATCTGATAATGCTACTTTTCTGTATATTGGTGATATAATTTAAGTCGGTATTGACAGATGGTTTAATTTTAAATTGCAAGTAATTTGTTTTCTCAAGATTAATTATTAGTTGGTTTCTAAAACACCAGGAAGATATTTGATTTATTGCATTATTCGCCTTCTGCTGGGCTTCGTAATATGAAGAGGCTGCTATTAACACTGTGATATCATCAGCGTACATAATAATTTTATCTGTGTTAACATGTTCAGGTAAGTCATTTGTATAGCAATTGAAAAGTAAAGGACCTAAATTACTTCCTTGTGGTATCCCTATTGTTAAGTTGTGAGTTTTGACCGGTTATTTACCCTTTTACATCACTACTTAGTTTTGCGCCTTCGATTGTATCTCCCGAGCATCCTTAAATGCGCCACCTTGAATAATACGGTATGTTATAGGAGGATAGTGTAGTGTTAAGCATGTATAAACACTGGTCAAGAACAAGTAAGAGACGCATGTATAGAAAACGGAGAGTGTTTAAGTATAAAAGAATAGAGACGTGACCCATACAACAACACCGACCGGCGCGGCATGGTCCACTACACCCCCGCGCGACCAACACACAACAACACGGGGTTGTATATGTGTTGTGTTGTTGTTGACCGCACACCCTACTGCTGACACCCCATCCAAACGATCGCCACAATAGACACTATCGACACACTAGATGTACATCGCAGGGATGGATTGAAACCTAATTGATGTCGCATCCTATCTGCAGGGTCGGTTTTATTAAAAAAAAAAGGACGCTATGACCCTTAAGTATTTAATTCTAATTTTTTCATTTATGAAAAGAAACAATCCTGAAAAAGTCGATGTAGTTTCACTTTCATTTATACTTTGTGGATCTAACGATCAGCTAACATCGCAGACAGGCAGGTAAAAATCATTTCTGTGAAATTTCTTAGAACACGTTTTTTTCTCGACATTTTAGAAAAAAAATATTTTGACGTCTGGAATATATTTACGGTCATTTTTATCTATATGTTTATACATGGCATTGAGAACATTTTTTTAAATGTCTTAGGATCCATTAGACAGAGTTTGCTCAAAATCTAATCATATTTAAGGTAAATGCTGACATATACAGTAGAACCTCGTTAAGTTAAAATCCAAGGGAAACGCTTAACAATTTAAGTTATCGAGTTTTTTACTTATCGAGAGTTGAAGTTAGAGAGGTTGTCAGAGTAAAATTTTTAACTTACCGAGGTTTGTGGATTTTATAGAGGATGTATTTAGTTCAATAGAGGCGACATAAATTTTTTATGGTAAATAAATTTTCTTGGGAACTTGGATGAGAACCAAGATTTATAAATTTTTTATCTTATCATTTATTCATTTAGAATCAATTATTTATTTATTTAAACAATCAATCAGTAATTTTTTTTTGTTTCATGTAATTTTGATTTTCTACTTCAATTATGTTTTCTATATTATGTAAAGAAGAAAAAATGTCGTCGTTAACATCATCACAACGCTCGATAAAAGCGCGTAAATCGTTCACAGCCTTCCTTGCTCTACTGATTGGCGGATCTAGTGGCGACTCATTCAAATCTTCATTTTCTCCATTTTCAACTTCGATGTTCAGAATATTTGTTTAAGTTACCGAGGTTTTGTGATTTAAGTAACGGAGGTTTTATGCTTTCAGGAGAAGGGAATTCAAAAAACTTTTAACTTACAGAGGTTTTTAACTTATCGAGGTTTAACTTATTGAGGTTTTAATATGCAATAGAATAAACCGTAGGACCGTAGGTCGTTCCGTTTTTAAGATATCGAAGGTGAAAAATTTTATTACATACATATACAGTGGCATTAATCACAAAAAAACCCGGGTCGCAGTGCCAAAACCCTGCCGACAATATAGTGTATTTGCTTATACAGGCAGTGTGGCTTTATTATGCGAACTTAAATAGGTTTTTGGGCAAAATAAAAAATTTGACTCCTTAATACACCCCTTAAAATAACATTTTTTTTCTTAATTGCAATATTATTATCAATCGAAACTCTATACTAAATTATATACACACTTCAGTAAATAATTCACTATCTGCAAACTAGTTTTTTCATAAAATTTGTAAATCCGGTCCTGTCGGGCCGATTTTATTAAAATTTCTGGAACACTTTTTAGTTATTACCAGAGGGTTAAATTTCATTTTTGAAACGATTCGGAGAATTTTTTCGGTATTTTGGGGCCCAAAAACATTTTTCAACCCCTAAAAACTACCCTTAAAATGGCCCGACTACGCCCATTTTAAATAGGCTTCTTGCGGTGATGGATTTCAATACGTGGGCCAAATTTGGTTAAAATCAATTAACTCTTTCGAAAGTTATAGCCCGCGCACATATATATATATATATATATATATATATATATACGTATATATATATACGTATATATATATATATATATATATATATATATATATATATATATATATATACATATATATATAAACATTTTTAAAAATGGTGCTAAAGTGTTTAGGAGGTTATGAAACGTCGAGAAATTTTGGTCCGACCCCTAGGTCCCGCCATCCGACCGATGCCAATAGTGTATGTTGCCATATGGCAAATACACTAATAAAACAAATTCCAGGATATCAAAACGAGAGAATCTATAATGATTTCGGAAAAAAAATGTACTGAAACATAGTAGAGAGAGATGGGGAGTCAAAATTATACCCTTGATATTTGCGATTACATCCCTTACGGACATCATCTTGCATTGAACCGTCGATGGTACGGGAGAAATAACGGATCCGACACGTAACGTTCTCGTACAGATAGGAGGGACACAACCACTACTTAGTCCTGATGTGTATGTGTGGACGGGATGCTTTTGTTTAGAAGCACGCGGCGACGATGGATCTTTTTTGCAGTTTTTACACCAACGATTGAACACCAATTGAAGATGACCACTACCTCAAACCCAAGACCAACATTTCGTCATCCTGTATTGTGTGAGTGTGTGTGTGTGTGCGTTGTGTGAACGAGAAAAAAGATTCTTACAACAAACACACACGCAAACAAACAAGATTCTATCGTACTGTGAATGAATTGTAGTTGATATTATGAATGTAGAGGACAGCTTGGTGTAACAGCGTGCTGGCATTGAAATAAAATTGTCATTGGTTCGAAGAGTTCGAGATCTAGGGCTTACTAAAGTCCAATGAAGCCCCACTTTGTAAAAATTCATTAAAAAATTGCCAAATTCACTCAAAAAATGTCAAAAATGTCAGATTCACTCAAAAATTCGTTAAAATTCACACAAAAAATTGTCAAAATTCATCCAAAATATCACAATTTACACAGACTTGTCAACATTCACCCATGATAATTATTGTAATCAATAATATAAATATTAAGAGCACTGTGGTTGGAACAATAAAAATAAAAGAATAGTTACTTCTTACCACAACAGATTTATTCAGTGGATGTACATTTCGAGAGCTAAGCTCCCATCTTCAGCAAAACAATCAGTTTAGTGTTTTGCTGAAGATGGGAGCTTAGCTCTCGAAATGTACATCCACTGAATAAATCTGTTGTGGTAAGAAGTAACTATTCTTTCTTTTATTTTTAATCTATAATATTGACAATTTTTTATTATACCATAAGAATTCATTGTTAATGAAAAATATACAAAATGTATGATAATAATTCAATTTTTGTGGACCCTATTAGTCCCCATATAGATACGCCCTTGGTTTGAATACTACATGTGTTAGTGGGTATTTTGTCATGTAGTTTAAATTAACTTGATGTAATGACCTTAGTTGTGGACTGTCTATAATCTAAAATAAATAAAATGAATGATTTACAACATTGGAATGAAACTGCGATTACAACATTTCAATGTCGTCCCTGAGGTGCGTATAAGAAATTTGCCCGTCACTTTGAGCTGATTGGAACGAGCTCGGGTTCCTGGGAACGCTAATTAAAAAAAAAAAAAATTGAAATGCAAACTACATTCTAATGTTTCTTCTTAGCAGTTGACTTCAAAAAAGTGTTTTGTGAAAAGATCTAAGATTGAATAAACTGGTTTATTGAGCATTCAGATTTTTCTGGGAATGTTTTTTGAAATCGTATTTATGCACAAACACAACTCGCTTTCAGATGATACGGAATCATCAGATTGCGAGGTATTTAACTACTTTGTTGCTAGTCTTTCAGCCAGTAAAGATCTATCTCTATTCCGAATACAATGAAACCACCCTATATATACATAAACATGTGTGTTTTGAACATGTGGGCACCGTTTAGAGATTACTTCTTCTCAGTGGACTGCGGTTAAGTGATGATTGTTATCATTTTAACAATCACTACAATTGTATTGCCACAAATTGCTACATTGTTTTCAGTGTACTGTTTCAGTATGCAGCTGAAATAAATCAATAAATTAGTTTACGAAATGGCACAAAACGATCCAAATACACTGAAAATCAATACTTCATATACATGCTGTTCCATAAGTATTACGAAAGATTTCAGGAAGTAATTCCTTAGATTATTCTAAGAAAAAAGGTTCCGAAAATGCTTACCCGCTGAACTAAATAGCCCTACAAAAACGGGAAGATCAGCAATAGACTATCGAACGTTTTTATTTCAAAATAAGAGATAAAAAGCACAAAAAAAAAACCCGGGTCGCAGTGCCAAAACCCTGCCGACAATATAGTGTATTTGCTGATACAGGCAGTGTGGCTTTATTATGCGAACTTAAGTTGGTTTTTGGGCAAAATAAAAAATTTTACTCCTTAATACAGCCCTTAAAATAACATTTTTTTTCTTAATTGCAATATTATTATCAATGGAACCTCTATACCAAATTATAAGCAACTTTCTGTAAATAATTCACTATCTGCAAACTAGTGTTTTCATAAAATTTGTAAGTCCGGTCCTGTCGGGCCGATTTTATTAAAATTTTAGGGACACTTTTTAATTACTACCAGAGGGTTAAATTTCAATTTTGAAACGATTCGGAGAATTTTTTCGGTATTTTGGGCCCCAAAAACATTTTTCAACCCCTAAAAACTACCCTTAAAATGGCCCGATTGGGCCCATTTTAAATAGGCTTCGTGCGGTGATGGATTCCAGCATGTGTGCCAAATTTCGTTAAAATAAATTAACTTCTTCGAAAGTTATAGCCCGCACACATATATACCTATATATACCTATATATATATATATATATATATATATATACATATATATATAAACATTTTTAAAAATGGTGCCAATGTGTTTAGGAGGTTATGAAACGTCGAGAAATTTTGGTCCGACCCCTAGGTCCCGCCATCCGACCGACGCCAATAGTGTATGTTGCCATATGGCAAATACACTAATAATATTCATAAACATTTTGAAAAATCAAACTAATTGCTATTATGTGTTTATGCACGATTCTATGTTATGCTTTACATGAAATGACAGGACTAAAAGAATTCAGAAACAAAAAAAACAGACATTTTTTTATTTAAATAAAAAAACTCACAGTGCAGTCTCTCCTCAATAATAATTAATCAGATATTAGTAGCCTACAGGGTTTGTCCGTGTCGGCAGAGTATTGCTGAGCGGGTAACCGTGTTTATGGGAACTCTTTTTACTTAGCATGATCTAAGGAACCACCCCTTGAAACATTTCGCAATAGGTACTTATGAAACACCCTGTATAAAATAGAAATGGGAACTCGATCTGTAATTTCGTTTTCGAGTATTTTTGTACGACGCCGGCGGAAAAATGCGAATATTAATCGATTCCACGGATACACAATAAGTATACGTCAAAGTGCCAATTTCGTACTAGAAGTCTGTTGGAATATTTAGTGATTTAAAGAGCTACGACGTCATGACAGCTAATGTAAGGAGCTATGAAGCTCCTCGGGTTGTGAGACGGGGGTGGCAACACACGCTCACCTATAAAAACAAGGGATTGCAGATCGTAAAATCGTGTCTCAAATTGAAATCCTATATATGATTTCTCCCCGGCTTGAATATAACAGGTGGGATTGATTTCTTGTCTTCTAGCTCTGAATATACTCCTTGGATGTACAGTCTGTCAAAAAATTTTAATGATGGATTTTACAAATCAAATAAATTAAATAGTTTCCGTTTGCATTTTCCGAATCAAATCTTATGTTAATTTTTTTTTGTCTGCCTGGATTTAAATCTACTGAAGCTATATTGACTTATGAAATTTACACAGGTTAAACTAAGTTAGTCTTTGTTTTATCGTGATATTGTAGACGATTCCGAAGATGTGATGATGACCAGAGATGTAGGTATTGGATTTAGTGAAACGACTGGTTCGTAACTTCTAAGCCAAAAAGGATACTGAAATTTTCTTGAGCTTTTCTCTGTAGACTTAGTCATTTGGACTATTTTTTTTTGTTGAAAATTTAGATTTTAATATTTTTTTAAGATTTGAAATAATACGATTTTTGGAAAAAATCGAAATCTTTTTCAGACTTACCATGTTTGCAGAAAAAGGCAATGATTTCATTTAGCACAGGTTCTGTACTTTATTTCGATATTTTTTAATAAAGTCTACTGCAACACCTGTGCATTTTCTCATTTTGTTTTTTTTTTTGCTACATATATTGATAAATAAATTATAGAAATGTATAAAAATGAAAATAATATAATTATAGCGGCCGGCTAAACATGCGATAGTAAAATCTGTGATATTTTTTTAATAAACGTGACTGAAGTAATTTAAATTTTCTCATAAAAATACAAGAAAATTATATTTTGTAGATATAAAAATTAAACTAAATATTAATATGCTAACCGAACGTGGATATCTATAGTAATGAAACTCGCAGTGATATTATTAAAGCAATAAAAAAAATAGGGTTGGAGCTATTAAATAAAAATTAATCTTTATTTGTACATCGGGGAAAGTTGTCATTTATTGATCCTAAGCTTCAAGGTTTCGATAAAACAATTGTTTACTAAAAAAAATTCCTCGGATATAATTTTTTATATGCCTAATCAAAATGTTAGTTGGTCTTTAGTAGATCAACAAACAAATAAAATGGTCATGCTTTTTAGAAAATTGTTTTGTTGAGAAAAATTTCAGTTACGAGCAATTTATTGGATTGGATTGGATTGGGAAATTTATATTTTTGACTACTTATTTCCAAAAAAAAGTCCATAATGTTCATTATTATTTATCACCTATAATTTGCTATTTAATAAATCATCTAATTGTAATAATAAATTCATCTTTAAAGTTCAATTCCAGAATATGTTATAATAGAAATCAGTTTCACGGGTAATTGGAATAAAAATAAATCAATTTAAACACTCATTGATTGCAATAATAAAAAAAAATTTCAATTTTTAATTGAATTTTGTAATGCGAAATTGCTTTTTATATCATAGTTTTATTATAATTTAAACATATTGAGAGCTTGAAAAAGTCTTGATTGAATAAAGACGAAACGTTGCAATCAATGAGTGTTTAAATTGATTTATTTTTATTCCAATTACCCGTGAAACTGATTTCAGTAATAATAAATTTCATTATTAGTAGATATTTTTCGTACGCTTATAGCTACGTACTTGCTGAATTAATTGAGAATAATAGCTATTGTCTGCTATAATTGTTAAGAAACATTCATTGTTGTAGCACTATATTAGAAAAATTTATTATTCCAACACGTCACCGTCTGGATTTAAACCAGAATCTTTCCACTTTCGCGGCGGAATGAGTTAATCAATTACTCTACGGTGCACACAATTCAATTTTTAATCCTTCATAATAATAATAAGTGTTGTAAACGCTATATTATGAAGGATTAAAAATTGAATTGTGTGCACCGTATAGTAATTGATTAACTCATTCCGCCGCGAAAGTGGAAAGATTCTGGTTTAAATCCAGACGGTGACGTGTTGGAATAATAAATTTTTCTAATATAGTGCTACAACATGAATGTTTCTTAACAATTATAGCAGACAATAGCTATTATTCTCAATAAATTTCATATAAATATGTTTAAAATTGATTTTATTAGAACTGGCAAATCTCCTCTATTAAAAACACGCGAGACATATTTCCTAGTCTCGAACTTCTTTTCTACTAATTCGTTTTTAATTCTCTGAATCATATATATGCCCGGTACGACTTCGCTCGTATAGATTTTCTTTTGTGATCTTAGAACTCCTTTTAAACAGTTTCTTAAATTTTAGGATCTCACTCACTTGTTATTCGAATTTTTCAGATATGTGTTATCGATTCAAAATTAATATTTTTTTATGCTTAATAATTTTTGAAAGATTTCAGTCAAGCCTACCGTTCCCTTCGCCGACATTATTGGGTAATGCAAACGAGTTGATGTAAATGATATCGAAGTAATCTATGATTATGTACATTTTAACAATCAAATAAAGGCAATACCTCTAGTACTCGACAATGTATTTGAATGTCTGCCACGTGGCCATTGATATTAAAATTTCATTAAATCAGTTGTAAGTATACAGTTTGCTTACACGACTCAAATTTGCATATTTAGTTACGTAAGAAGGTATAAAATAGGGCGAGACGAAAATATTCAGAGAGGGTTTCAGCACGCGAATAAAATTCCAATATATAAAAATATATACACAGTGCATATCATTAAAATGTTTTAAAGGCGCGCGTGGTAATGAACAGGTTAAATGTCTGTTCAATATTTATTAAGGAGCACGATCGTCGAAAATTTGAAGCACCTATATTATCTTAACACGCTAAAAATTATTCGATAAAACATTCTTTCTGCTGGATTTACGTCAAAATAAATCCATTAATACACGAACAAGATAGTTTTACATCTTAAATTAAATAAAACACTGCGATTTAATTTATTAACATTAAAATAAACTAAATAAAACATATCAGGTGAAAAGACCAATTTTTAGGTACGTTTTTATTCGATATGCGACGTTTCGTCGATATTATTCCGACTTCTTCAGGTATCTAGTATATCGAATAAAAACGTACCTAAAAATTGGTCTTTTCACCTGATCCTTTTTATTTAATTTATTTCAAGACCTGATTTTTCCTAATATGAATTAAAATAAACTTTATTTTATAACAAATGTTTTGCACGACACAGTGACTTCATCAGACAAAGATCTTTGTTTGACGAAGCCACATCAAGTTATGCATTTACCAAAATATTTAGTGAACGTTGCGTAAAGAGAAGTTAATTTAAATATTTCTATAGACACTATTGATATCAGTTATCGAGCATTTATAATTTTTCTCTCCCTCTCTCTTAAGGGGTAATATACAAAGTTGGGGCTTGAAAAATCGAATTTTTTTTTTGCATATTCTGAAAGTACATACTTTCGAAAATATCTGTGCAAAATTTCATCCAGATCGGATCACTGGTTTTCAAGTTTTGTAAATTTGACTGAACAAATGTTTCGCACGAATGAAGTTGACACAAAACTTTAAACGCGATTATCTCGGAATGCGTTTTTTTCAAAAGTACTGTTGCGGTGAACGTGATATCTCAAAAACTTTTCAACCGATTTTCAAATTTTTCTTTTTTAAATATTCGTATTTAAGATCTCGTGTACCTGAACGATTCATTTTTCATCCGAAAATTTTTATTTTTTTGCAATGAATTTTTTTTTGAAATTTTGACCACTAAAAAATCGATTTTTCCTGTCAATGCGGTTTTTTTATTGAAAAAAAAAATTTTTTTGGGAAACCGAATCGTTCAAGTACACCACAATACATTTTTCTTAAATATTTTTTTTACTTTTTTGATTTCGGTTGAGCGGTTCCCCTTGGAGAATGTTCACCGCAAGCCTCTCCAAAAAAAAAAAGCGCTGCGGGGCATGGACCATAACTCCGACAATTTTCAAAATTTTTTCGAAACTCAAAGTGTTTTTATTTCTTCGATAGTACTACTAGAACACTGTGTTTTGCTTTTTTCGATAAAATATGCATAAAACCCTTTTTTAAAAAATCACGAACTTAGCTCACTTTTTCGCCCCAACTTTGTATATAATCCCTTAAATATTCTTGAAATTACATTTCTGACTGCCTTAGAGCATAATTCTGACTTTTTATTCTTCTTATGAAATTTCAAGGAGTGTTTTCAGAGAAAAGCATTTCGTTGTATTATACAAAAAAACAAAATTCAATAGCAAATACACACATAACCTAAACGTACCCAAATAAGCATGAAATCGAAACAAAATCCGCAGTAGATATTACTTTATCACGACCCATACTGGATATTGTGTTTCTAAAGCAAAATCCTGCAGAGCTACCAACTAGAAAACAAGCCAAACACAAGTTCATATACTATAGTTGTGAATCGAAGAAGCCTGTGCAAAGAAATCATCAATCAGGGAGCCATCGATTAATTAAAAGTAGATAATTTATTACGTTGATTGGAATTAAATAGTTGTGATCATTGTATCTGCATTGCGGCACACCGCGACGTCTGACCAATTAATTAGTTCATTTTGTGTACCGCATTATACGGAGCTACACTTGCTATCATCAGGGACGTAGCCATAAATTCGGTGCGCTTTTTTTCGTAACTTAATCTTGGTTTAATTACATTTGTCGTCAATAGAGTTCGACCGAAGTTTTAACTTCGGTCACATTCGATCAAACATTCGGCTTTGACCAAATCAAAAATATACCATTATTAAAGCATTATAACTCATATCTCTCCTGCGTATACGCCGATTTTCCTCAAAAACATTAAGGCTGTCGGAACGCTCTGAATTTAAGCCAGAAATAGTGCTTCGGCTGTCAACTAATTGTAGACTTATTCGTCAACATTCTGCAAAAATTCTTTCTCTATAAGGAAGATAAAGGACAAATCTAGGTTTCTAATGGACTACTTTTGTAATTTATGTATGATTTACTAGAAAAAAGTTGGCATTAATTGTGCTAAAAAAACACACGTTTTCAATGTCACACTACGACCTTATTCGTACTTATTTCACAAAACTGTTTCATCACAAACCTAAAGTGACTCTTCCTTTTTCGGAAAAGTGTTTTAAATATTCAAAATATTTCCAAAAATTAGAGTAATCAATTGATAGCGGCACCCTTGCAATAGCATCTTTTATCCTCGTAGTTGGCACCAGCCAAAAATTGAAACGTGCGGATGATTTGAGCGAGACAGAGCTAAAGAAGGACACACCCACAATATGTTTTTTGCCTACCTCATCCCTTACCACAGGGTCTCAGCACAAACAAAATTCAGAGCGTTCCGATAGCCTTAAGGCTTTTCATATTTACAAGTCAAACATCTAGCCAAAATTTAGTTTCGATTCGCTTAGTCGTCTGTTCTGTATCGTGCTCACAGATAAACAGACTAACAAAAAAAAACAGACTATATGTCCATCCTGAAGGTTCATTCTAAATATTGGTGAAAAAAATTTTGAAATCGGATGAGTAGTTTCGGAGATTGCCTCCCACATTCAAACTTTACCTCTTATAATATTATCTATAGATGTTAATTACAATTGGTAAGAAAATCATGGTTTTAACTCTTCAATTCCCAGTGTCACTTGTAGGTGACATAAGTTTAATATTTTTTTTTCTACCACACGGAGATTTTATTATTTAATTCCACTACCATTGTTGCAAAGCCAATAAGTAAAACTAGCCAAATGTCATCTGTCAAATATAATCAGATGTTTCGCGCGAAATTCGAGCAGTCTGTGTTTGTGTAATCTCTTGCGATAAAAAGTGAAATAAAAATGCCTAAACCGTAACTATTGCTATTTTTTCTTATTGCGTGTAATAAATAAATAAGCTATTGCACAATTTTTTTTATTGGTAAAAATACCTTTGAATACGTTTTTTACAACGTTGGAAATATGCCGTGTCACCTACGGGTGACACTGGGCATTATAATAACCGTTTACGCCACAACGGAAGCTCTCAAAAGGAATAATTTTTCCCGTTTTTGCAACATTTTTCATTGATGCTCCGTTCCTACTGGTCGTAGCTTGATATTATGTAGCCTATAGCCTTCTTCAATAAATGGACTATCTAACAAAAAAATAATTTTTCAATTCAAACCAGTATTTCCTGGGATTACCGCGTTCAAACAAACAAACAAACTCTTCAGCTTTATGATATTAGAATAGATAAGTGTTTTGTTTCTTTCAGATAAACTATTTTTATTATAAAGAAACTGATATATCTAAATATAAATAAATATTATAAATTTTAACGTTTTATTCTTACCGTAACAATAAGAAACAATCTGTGTCTGCTTCAAAGTCTTAATTTCACAACTCCCAGTGTCACCTGCAGGTGACACCCCCATAAAAGAAAATTGGGGTAGTTTATTTTTTATTTATATTTTTTCATGTCATAACCAAATGTATATAAGGTATTTTATTTAAAAAGAAACCAAAAATCTTTATTAACTTGGACATGGGAATTGACAAGTTAATAATCTTAACAAGAATTAGAACACGACCGATTATCGAAAGCGATGCATTGTCCGCACTGATACACCGTGAACGGAGATTATATCGAGGCACTAATTTAACCGTGTGACGTCACGTCTCATTACGTATGCCAGTCTAGGAACAGTCATTAGGATATCGATTGAATACGGAGCTACGAACGCAGTAATGCCTAAGGCAAACGAGGAGCCTCCATCGGAGGCCCCCCAAGCTAAACCACTATACCGCGCTACAGTGTGTGTGTGTGTGTGTGTTGTTGTGTGTTGTTGGGGGTTGTTGGAGGTTGCTTTTTTATTTCGTTCCTTTCTTTTCTTCTTGCCACCCTTTTGTATAATGTAGATTCCGTATTAAGGATGTATCTGCATTTCTCACAAACCAATGACTCAATTCAATTGATTTTATTTTTCGTATTTGACTATATAGATTGCAAACGCCGTTGGTACAGTTTTATTCAATGTAGACTACAGACGCTCGACAACTATATTGTTTGCCAATTGTTCAATATTCCCCGTTTTCCACCCACAAAGCTCTATCTTACAAGCAGTTGAACATGTGTGTGTGTGTGTGCATGTAAAATGCACTTACACTCGTTTCGGGAATCTCTAATTTCTTTGAAAAATCTTATTTAATCTTTTATGTCATTGCTTTAAAATAAACTAGAAATATGTACCATATGACTTTTAGCTAAGTTTTTCCAGTTTATTTGATCTAAATAAACACCGGAAAGAAGTTAGCGCGGAAACTATTTTTTTCTTAATTATTGAAATATCAAAAAATTGCTCCTTAAATGCTCTATCAGAATCAGTAATTGCTCCATTTCTAAAATTATTAGTTTATTTATAATTAATTTTTTAAAAAATCTAATTACTGAAAACTTGATTTTACTATAGAATGAGAAATATTCACTTTTTATACAATTTTTTTTGCTAAAAAAAATGCTCTCAATTTGCTCTATCAATTGCACAAAAAAATTATTTAACTTTGACAATTTTTATAGTAATTAACAGAAAAATAATGTTTGTATGGTAAACGTTAAGGCTGTAGCGCTGATACATGTAAATATGGCCCTTATAAGTTGCAGCGACAATTGATGACGTCACAGCGCAGTAGGTTTACCATACAAACATTATTTTTCTGTTAATTACTATAAAAATTCTCAAAGTTAAATAATTGTTTTGTGCAATTGATAGAGCTAATTGAGAGCAATTTTTTTAGCAAAAAAAAATTGTATAAAAAGTGAATATTTCTCATTCTATAGTAAAATCAAGTTTTTTAGTAATTAGATTTTTAAAAAAATTAATTATAAATAAACTAATAATTTTAGAAATGGAGCAATTACTGATTCTGATAGAGCATTTAAGGAGCAATTTTTTGATATTTCAATAATTAAAAAAAAATTAATTTCCGCGCTAACTTATTTCCGGTTAAATAAACGATTTAAAATCAGATAAAAACGAGAAAATTAGCATAAGTATTACACATTTTTTGTACAGAAAAAAATAATTAAAAAATACATTATTGAGTAGCCCGAATTTGTCCGTATTTTTAACATAAGTTTGTAAAGAAAAAACTACAGAACATTAAAAATGCCTTTCCGTAATTTAAAATCTCGTGACCTGCTGTAAAGAGACAATGACGAATATCACATTTTCTGATTCAATTTTTAGACCAAAAATATGTTTTTTGAAATTTTGTGAAGCTTAATGTTTCAACACAATTCACAGCTAAAAGGCACAGTAATCAAATGAATTTTGAGACCACCGTGCGACATTTCGCGAGACAATATTTTTCAGTCTGATGGATGTCACCTTAATAAAAATAATAATTGAGATTTGACATATGGGCGAAGTTTAAGTCAAATATAAATGCACCATTTTTTATATAAATAGCTTACAAACAGCAAGTAAAATGTGATCGGCTTATGGTTTAAAATTCTATTACCAGTTGTCGTATCGTTTCGCGTTAAATTGTCTGAATCATTAAAAAAATTTAGCTAGGTAAAAGTCAATAACTTACTCAATGCTGAATGATGAATCGGTTTTGTCAAACCTCATCCCTAACCATTTGTTATATCAGCATAGAGACGATGTTTTCAGTTTATTAACACTACGCATGCGCACATAACAATTAATTACTAAATGCAGGACTATTTCAACTAATAAGGATATTAACTGACTTAATAATGAAAAATAACTGCACGTAAATCCACGTACCAACTAAAGTATATCAATCATAAGAAATTAAAAAAAAAAACTCGGGTCGCAGTGCCAAATCTTACCGACATAATACAGACAGTGTGACTATATTATGTACTGTTTGTTTTTAGACAAAAAAAAATTTAACTCTCTAATACACCCCTTAAAAAACATTTTTTCTTAGTTTCAATAGTTCGTCTCTGTTTCATCATCTGTACAAAATTATATACAGCCTGCAGTAATATTAATATCAGTATATTAATTCTCTATTCGCAAGCGTTTTCATAAAATTCATAAAATTTCATAAAATCAATCGATTTTATTAAAATTTTAGGAGCATATTTTCATTGATACTGAAGGCTTTAATTTTCAATCAATTCCGAGAATTTTTTCGGTATTTGTGGGTTCCAAAACAATTTTCAATCCCTACATACACCTTTTAAAATGGCCCGATTAGGCCCATTTTAGATAGGTTTCTTGTGGTGATGGATTCCAGCATGTGGGCCGAATTTCGCTAAAATCAATTAACTCCTTCGAAAATTATTGCCCAAAAATTGCGCAAAGTTGCTTAGAATGATTTGAAACGTCGAGAAATTTTGGTCCGACCCCTAGGTCCCGCCATCCGACCGACGCCACTAGTGTATGTGTCACGTGGCAAATACACTAATAAACGTATTTAATCAACTAAGAAAACAACTGTACCCACTAATTTTCCAAAACGGAAAAGGCAAACAGAATAATTAATTTATAAAATAAATACAAGTCTCACAAAGAAGGAATAGTTAATCATTTTTTAAGTAAAAAAACGAGAAAAATAATTAAAGTAAATTGGATCGCAAACAATTTAATTAGAGTAAATCAATCATTTCTATAAAAAAAGAAATGTAAAGAAAAATGAAACAGTTAATTAATCTGATATAAAAAGAAGTAGGAGACGTAATAAATTATGAAAATAAATTTCCCAGCTTAAGTGTCAAGCCCCCACCTTTTAAAATAACAGCGCACTTACAAAGTTAAACATCAATTAAAAACTCGTTATGAATGCCACCCTTGTAATTAAAAAATATACAACTCTTTTAAATTATACAAAAGAGAGAAAAAGATAGAAAATGGAATTAACGTTAAAGAAAGAGACGGAAGCATCTTTGTTTCATTAAGGAAACCTTAAGTACTCAACTCTGTACAAACAGATTGTTCAAGGAATTAAAAAAACAGAGGGTGTCAGTCAGAAGAGGAAAATTAAAAATTCGTTTCTTTTTTCTCTTTAGACTGATTTGTTTGCGTAAAGCGTGCCATTAAATTAAAAAGTCTCGTAAAAAAATGATTACACAAGGTTTTTCTCAACGGCGGATCATTTTATTTTTTTATTGTCACCCGGAAACATTTTGATATCTAATAAAGCTATTTAAAATGTGTCTGTAATTTTCGAATTAAAAAAAAATGTTTATACAGATACTTTTATAATTGATATTAAGCAGAAATGGAATTTTCGAAAAAAACTGGTGCTTTTTACTCTAAAACTAGTGGATAAAATTATGTTTAACCGTATGCCTAAAATATATAAAGGAGGCACAAATCATTATTAGAATCGTCAGAATATCTACCTAAACATCGTTTGAGGTGAAGCCAAACTTGTAAAATTACTAGCAGCAACATCACAAGAACGCAGATCTAATCATACTACAAATAGGACGCTCTATACTGCATCTTAGCTGAGAAAGTTTACCATTTTAGGGTTCCGTACCTCAAAAGGAAAAAAACGGAATCCTTATAGGATCACTCGTGTGTCTGTCCGTCCTATTGTCAAAGCCAATTTTTGCCGAAGCACTGGACCGATTGAGCTGAAATTTGGTATACATATGTAAGTCCGTGACCATAAGTCGAACGTGTAACGTAAACAAATGAATTTTGAACATGGGAGTCATTTTTTGGGGGTAAATTAGAAAATTAAAAAAAAAGTTTGGTAAACTGTACCGTGTGACATATCAAATGAAAGGGCTTGTAGTAAGGATCTCAAATATATATTTTTATAATTTTAAAATAAATAGTTTTCAAGTTATTTAGGAAAATAGATGAACAATTGACCATTCCCTCCTCCCCTTATCTCCGAAACTACTGCGCCTAAAATTTTGAAAAAAATAGGGAATGTCGGGTCTCACCCATAATTTACAGAAAAATTGAAACGAAAATTTTAAGTCTTAAAGTACCCATGGAAAATGGAAAAGTACGGAACCCTCTTCTTGCGAGTTCGACTCGCACTTGACCGGTTTTTTTTATATAGGTAAAACAAATAAATAATCTTCTTAATATAGGTTACAAATATTTTTAGCGTTTCTTCGGACAGATTCAAGGACACCACTGGTAATGAAAAAGAAGACGACACAGAAGGGGAAAAGAAATTTTCATTTGCATCTCGTTTTCATTTCTTTTTTAAGCTCGACAAGACAGTGAGACATAAATGTCAATTAAGACGATAATAATTACAGAGAGTGTATAGTAGACAGTACTTTAGTTAAGGAGGGGTGTTCTTATTAAAACATTACAAAGACGACGGCACAGTGGCATAAAATACAAAAAATATACATCAACAAGTTCTACCGATTTTCGAAGTCGAAAGTTTCAGTAAAATATGTCTTACAAAGTTGCTATTTGAATTTCTGCCAATTCAAAGTTTTTATTTAAGTTTAGCAAAAAATAAAGGTACATTCAAAGGAGAAATGTCACTGTCACTAATCATTTTTGTGTTGAATGTACTATCCGACAGTTCATATAGGAAACAAATACCGAGCTGGGTAGAGTAGTGGTACAGCACTGGACTCGCATTCGGGAGGTCCGGGTTCGATTCCCGGCGGGGGCAGATGTGGCTGGGACTTTTTCCTACTGCCTTTCGCCGAGAAACGGTAATTCCTGTACCGGCCATCTTGATTGAGTTTTCCATGGTTTTTCTCAATTAATTCCAGATAAATATCGAGATGGTTCCTTATTTGAGGCCATGGCCGATTACCTATCAAACTCCTAGTTCAAAAATTACCTACCTTATCCTAATTTCCTGTAATTCCTTCATTCGCCCATTGCTATTATATAAGTTGAAGTTTAAGAAATGTAGAAAAAAACGGGAAGTGGTAAAATGAAAAATAGTGATGGTACGAATGGCGTCTGTTATGACATAAAGTCGAGAAACGGACGTTTAAACGCATTATTATTATTATTATTATTATATAGGAAACAAATGAATATCTATAGTGTAGTAGCAATGGGTAGCACAAAATCAAACAAAAATTGTCATTTATATCCTGCTAAAATAATCTTGACCAACTTTTCGGTTCGTATGCCCCACTGTGCGAGACTAGACAAGGAGAAGTGTTAATGGCGATGAAGATGATGATGATGATGAGGTGGAAGAAGATGGAAAATACACGGGAGATGTTAATAGGATTATTTAACTTGCCTGTGTATGTCTTTAACACCAATGTAGTAGTTAGTTTGCATAATAAAACCCCTGCAGCCAGTTAGTAGTCTGTTGGATGGTCGGTTAGCTTGTTAAAGGGGTTAATTAAAGGGGATGATTTCAGCAATTAATTAAACAAGACTTTAAAACACTTGTTGCGCTTATAAAGGGTTTAAACAGATGATAGAATGTTATGGTAATTTGTTCTTCGTGATATTTTAGGTTATCTGTTTTGATAATTGCCAATAGGAGAGGATTTTGATAAAGCAATTATATAACAGACTTTGTAAACTATATTTTGATATCTTCAGTTGATCATTTATTATAGCTGCGATATATATTTTCATTTGTTTAAAACCACCATAGCTCATCTTGAAATAGTGCAAAGTAATAATTAATGTATTATATTGGTTTGAAGTTTTTGATACTATAGAGTAGGGACTTGTATAAAATAATTCAAACAAAGACTTAATGACCAATAAACTTTAAGACGGTTCTGATTATATTTAATATATTGTTATAAGTAGATAACGTTCAGAACATTCTTGAAGTTTGTTAAGCTGAATTTGGGGAACGATTCAAAAGAGGACTAAGTACCTGCTCTACAATCTTTCAGGTTGTATGCAACTGCCAGAATATAGCAGCAATTCATATTTTCAAAAATAAGTTGTATTTCGTTTTTAGATTAGACAAACACAGATGTTTCAAAATTTATGGCGCTTATATAGAAACCCCTACACATAATTTAATAAGCGTATGTCTTGTTTTTGCAGGCTGGGAACTGATTTTGAGCTACCTACGAAACTAAATTTTTGGTATGAAAAATTGTTCGAACTCATATTAAATCTAATTTTATTCTAAAAACAAATCAACGTCTTTTTTTACGTAATAGCAATGCTGAAACCAACTGATTATTGAAAAAACTAATAAAACATTACAGTTGAAAAACAAAATCACAACTTTCTGATTTTTTTCGGTTTGTCAACAATTATCTATCGATCGATCGATCGATCAATCAAACCGATTAAGCTGTTCGCGTGTGTAGAGCATCGATTACTTGATCCGGCCTGTAATCCTCGCTTAAGTTTCACGCGACACGATTGTAGCTTGTTAACCACAATAAAGATACAGTGAAACCTCATTCTAAATATCCGCGCATTCCAAACTAAATTTTATTTTATACGGGCATACAAGACAATTTTTATGGGCTATGTGCACAAATTTTCTTATTTTGTCATCACGTGAGTGACATTCGAAAACAGTTTATCTTCACCCCCTTGCATTACAAATGATATTGGAATGTGCTCCATCTAACTTAAATAATGCCCTTAGATTTTTTTTATCTAGCAATTAAAATGGTTTTACAACACATTTTTATAGGCTGGTTAAATAAATGTTTGTCTTTCAAGAGGCTGTTAGTGACGTCATTGGCGCCAAACACCATGACCCAATAGCTGTAGCACATATTATACAATATTTAAGAAATTAAATATTAAAGAAGTAATCACAAAACTCCAAAACACTATTTTCTTGACGCACGTTTCACTAACCGCGTTAGCATCATCAGGAGATAATTAATAGTTGTAGTGAAACCAGCGTTGCCAGACGTCCCGATTTTTAAATCAAAATTAAATGTCCCGCGCGGGACAGGCTCAGTCCCGTTTTTCGGGGATAACTCGACCGTGCGTAAATAATTATTCTCTTATTGTAAGTTGCAATTTGTAACACTCACTCCTCAGACTATTGTTTGAAACGCCATATTTTTCTAATGAGTGAAACTTTTTTGATTTTGATTTCTGTTTTATTCAGAAGACGAATAAGACTCAACTATTCAACGATACGGTAAATCTGATTTAAAATATCATATTTTTATTAAAATACATTTTCTATGTCTATTTTTGCTATTTATTGTCACGTAAACGTAATTTGAACTCAAATAAAAAGATAAATATTTAAAAACTTCTGATTATATACGTTTTTTTACTATGTCCCGCTTTCGACGAAAGAATCCCGCTTTTTTCACTCAAAAAGTTCCAAAATCCCGACTTGGCAAAAAAAAAAATCTGGCAACACTGAGTGAAACGTTAGAACAAACTGTGTAGTGTTTTGATGTTTCGTAGCTATTTTTTAGTACTTTTTTATACTCGAATCTGGTTCTAGAAATTGACAAGTTCTGATTTCCCGTGACTTCTTTTTAAAATAGACAACGTGTGGTGAACATCACTAATTAAAGATACTACATGAGTTTTAATCAATTAAGACCAGTATTTATAGAACAACTAACTACGAGTATACATACATATGTAAAAATATGTTATACACGTCTACCAACTTACACACATAAGAAAAAAATATTCAAATTCCCCGTTCACTTTAATTAATTTAAAAATAAGTCTTTGCTGTTCCTAATGAATGCATAACAACAAAGCTACTGTTTTAAGATGTATCCATGAGACAGCTAGAACGCCGTTTACAGAATGGTCCATTATTCGATGTCGAATGATCTATGTCAGCTGATCGTAACAATGTATTTTTTATAAGCTCATTCGTCAATATTTTTTAAAAATAAAAAAGTACAGCGTAAGGGCTTTATTTTATAACAATAATTGTTTTGAAATAATGTGAAGAGTGCATTTAAAACGTATTTTATTTAATTTAAAAATGTGCAATATTCAATTTCATCGAATAATAGAGGAATCTATTATTAGTGTATTTGCCATATGGCAACATACACTATTGGCATCGGTCGGATGGCGGGACCTAGGGGTCGGACCAAAATTTCTCGACGTTTCATAACCTTCTAAACACTTTGGCACCATTTTTAAAAATGTTTATATATATATGTATATATATATATATATATTTATATATATTTATATATATACGTATATATTTATATATATACGTATATATTTATATATATATATATATATGTGTGTGTGTGTGTGTGCGGGCAATAACTTTCACCGCAAGAAGCCTATTTAAAATGGGCCTAATCGGGCCATTTTAAGGGTAGTTTTTAGGGGTTGAAAAACGTTTTTGGGCCCCAAAATACCGAAAAAATTCTCAGAATCGTTTGAAAATTGAAATTTAACCCTTTAGTAGCATTTAAAAAGTGACCCTAAAATTTCAATAAAATCGGCCTGACAGGACCGAACTTACAAATTTTATGAAAATACTAGTTTGCCGATAGTAAATTATTTACTGAAAGTTGTATATAATTTGGTATAGAGGTTCGATTGATAATAATATTACAATTAAGAAAAAAAAATTATTTTAAGGGGTGTATTAAGGAGTCAGGTTTTTTATTTTGCCCAAAAACCAACTTAAGTTCATGTAATAAAACCAGACTGCCTGTATTAGCAAATACACTATATTGTCGGCAGGGTTTGGGCACTGCGACCCGGGTTTTTATATCTTAAAATTAATTTTAAAAAAAAGCGTGCATGTACTTATTGTACGCGCGTTTAAAAGTATACTTCTTTGCCGTGATTAATAACTAAGTTTTATGCAAATAGTTTATTGAATTTAAATCTTCAAAAAGTTTAAGAAAAATTAACCTCAAATATTTGAAAACAGTCTCTTAGTCTTCTCAGCTCAAGACAAACATAGTGCGAGACTTGAACGGTTGGAAATAATATTATGGCGAAGAGAAGGACTAGAAGCGTGGACTTAACGATCAAGTGATGTGAGGTTAGAATAGTTTATTAATTGATTGATTTGTTGATTCAGCCTGTATTTGAAGAAGAAGAAATCTTTATTTACAATAATAATTATTTACAGCTATTTACAATTTAATATAGGGGTTTCAGCAATATTGCTATAGCCCACCTGAAAGAATAAATGATTAATAATTATTTGTTTTTATCAATTTTGAATTAATTAGATTGGCAAAAAAAAATTTAAAAAAAATAACCAACTATGTAATAATTTTAGTGAGTGCCATTTACGTTATTTAGGATCTTGTAATTATATAATATATATATTATACTTAATTTAACATTACAGTTTATTTTAGTTATTTTACAGCTATTTAGGCAATTATGCCGAGCATACGCAGTCCTACTGTAACAGGAGATGTTTGGTTCTTTTATGTTTATATTTTTTATATTTGTCTTGAAGAGATTGCAAGTTATAGTTACCTATACTGTTAATTAGTTTATTGCGATTTAGTTTACATCTGTCAAAAAAAGTTATGGATAATGATTTTATAAAGTCTTTTATGGTGAGAATTTTGAACGACTCGTGTAACAGTACGACTGGCGTATACCTAGGATAGTTGCCCACTAGCCGTAAACATTTATTTTGTACCACTTGTAGTTTTTTGAGATTTGAGTTACAGGCTGAGCACCAAACGGGGGCGGCATATGTAAGGATAGGTCGGATCAATGTTTTATAAATTGTCAATTTATTTTTTATATTTAATTGTGAATTGACTTTTAGAATGGAGTAAACTTTTTGGATGGCGCCATAGGCCGTATTACTGATATTATTTATATGCTTGCTAAAAGTTAGCTTTTTGTCGAGTGTGACACCAAGATATTTTACGTGATCCGCCCATTCAATTATTTGGTTGTTAATCTGACACTTTCTATCAATGACTGGCCTTCTTTTGGTAAATATGATACATTCGGTCTTCGACGTATTTATTTTAATTTTCCATCTGGAATAGAAATTATTGATTTTTTGGAAGGATTTTTCCAATCTGTTGACAATTGTGTCAATACGCCATGATTGTGTATACACTGCTGTGTCATCAGCATAGAGTCAGCCTGTATAAGTCGAATGATTCTTTCGGAATTCATGTATATCAGATCAAAAGAACAAGTGTTGGTCGAATAAGAACTCGGAGAACAACGAATACCTTTGGTAATAGGTATTATAAATACACATTAACATCTAATCTAATCAAATGGTCGGGCTTTAATGTTCTCAATAACATGTCAATGTTAATAAACTTTTAATTTAAGCGACACGCTTCCTTCACCAACCGGCCGACTATTTTAAATGTATTTAATTATAGAATTTGTGTCAATATATTTTACGCTAATTAACAACTGATTTCCTCCCGTACCTATAACGATTACAAGAAAACAACACGAAAACAATAATCATAAACTTAACGAAAATGATCTTAGCTTTGGGACCACCGTGTGGCAAAGGTGTTGCAAAAATTACAGTGAAAATAAACAAATTAGAGGAACCCAAGTGTGTAAGTTTTCATGGTCGGCGTTTTTATTAAATATTTTTGGTTTCCGGACTTGCATGCCGTGGTCCATTGATATTTCTACCTAGCGTTTCGTTTACAAATGCGGTAGACATCAGAGGTGATGTCTGTCCAAAACCTAACTTAAAAAATAAATATATCCTTGGGTTATCGAGTTATATACGAAATTAAGTAACAAATAGTTTTCTAAATATCAGCTCATATGTTAATATTTTTAAAAATATCTCTATCAATTCTCCAAAAACTTTGCAGCTGATTTTGAAAATTGTTGTGGGATAGTGTGTTATCAATATATTTTAGGCTTAACGACCTTAGTTGTCGAGCATTCATAATCAATAAAAAACCCGGGTCGCAGTGCCAAAACCCTGCCGACAATATAGTGTATTTGCTTGTATAGGGCCGTGTGGTTTTATACTTTTATTATGTGAAATTAAGTTTGTTTTTGGGCAAAATAAAAAATTTTACCCCTTCATACACCCCTTAAAATAACATTTTTTTCTTAATTGTAATATTATTATCAATCTAACGTCTACACCGAATTAAATACACCCTTCAATAAATAAGTCACTATCTGCAAACTAGTGTTTTCATAAAATTTGTAAATCCGGTCCTGTCAGGCCGATTTTATTAAAATTGTGGGGACACTTTTTAATCACTACCAAAGGGTTAAATTTCAATTTTGAAACGATTCGGAGAATTTTTTCGGTATTTTGGGGCCCAAAAACAGTTTTCAACCCCTAAAAACTACCCTTAAAATAGCCCGATTAGACCCATTTTAAATAGGCTTCTTGCGGTGGTGGATTTCAACACGTGGCCTAAATTTCGTTGAAATCAATTAACTCTTTCGAAAGTTATCGCGCGTACACATATATATATATATATATATATATATATATATATATATATATATATATATATATATATATATATATATATATATATATACATACATATATATAAACATTTTTAAAAATGGTGCCAAAGTGTTTAGGAGGTTATGAAACGTCGAGAAATTTTGGTCCGACCCCTAGGTCCCGCCATCCGACCGACGCCAATAGTGTATGTTGCCATATGGCAAATACACTAATAACTATCTATCTAATCAATTTAATGATTCAACGTGGAATATAAAACACTTTTAAATGAATGTTTTTTATTCTATCCCTGGTGAAGTCGATTTAGGACGTGTTGTGAATATGTGTTTCCAACAACACATGAAGAAATTAAGAGAGTACAGAAGCACCTAAAAGACATTTCTACATCTGCCATTTAAACACCCCCTTGCTGAGACCTACTCCTTCCTTGCAAGAGTATATTGCACGGAGTTACAAAGTAGGAGCTGCACACTCATTGAAAACGTGAATTGACGATTCCGATTTTTTTCACTGAACAATTGACTCTTATTAATTGTATTCCTATTTATTTTTTCTTAAATGCCACGGGACACAAATTATTTGCTTCATGTTAAATTACCGGGAAAAAATCACTACGACGGATTTAAATCTGCTGAAATCCGGCTAGCTTAACGCTCGGTTGCAGAAAACATTGTCAGAAAATCTTATTTGATAACAGCGTTGCCAGACGTCCCGATTTTTCAATCAAAACTAAATGTCCCGCTTTTCGGGGATAACTCGACCGTGCGTAAATAATTATTCTCTTATTGTAAGTTGCAATTTGTAACCTCAGAATATTGTTTGAAACGCCATATTTTTCTAATGAATAAAACTTTTTTGATTTTGATTTCTGTTTTTTTTTTATTTTTTTTATTAAGAAGACGAATAAGACTCAACTATTTAACGATATGGTAAATCTGATTTAAAATATCATATTTTTATAAAAATACATTTACTATGGCTATTTTTGCTATCTATTGTCACGTAAACGTAATTTGAACTCAAATAAAAAGATAAATATTTAAAAACTTCTGATATATACGATTTTTTACTATGTCCCGCTTTCGACGAGAGTTCCGCTTTTTTCTCTCAAAAAGTTTCAAAATCCCGACTTGGAAAAAAAAGAATCTGGCAATACTGTTTGATAATGACCTTAGATTGTAACCACACATATTTCTCCGTAAGAGAAGCATTGTAGAGTTTTAAATCGATTCTGCTCGAAAAATAATTGATAGATTGAAACGATATTTTTTGACACGAAACAAAATATTTGACAGCATTAGTTTCGTTATTTTATAGCCACATCTCGTATATCCAACGCCGGATTTAGAGGAGGGCAACCGGGGCTACAGCCCCGGGACCTCCATAAAAGAGAGGTCCCCGCAATAGAGACTTCGGAAAACAAATTTCAAATTCAGACTAGTAAACACCGGATTTCAGCGAAATCATCAACGAATTTTCGGCGAAAAAAAGCTCAGAAAGTTCCGTTCGCTAAAATTTAATTTCAGATAATTCTTGTTTCCGATAATATTTATATGTTTGTTAAATAATAAAAGAATCTCTACTTGGTTTCACAATAAATTATTTATTGGAAAACTCGACTGAAAAAAATTGTCCATTTTATTTGGTACATAATTTGGGGCCAGGGGGCCTCCACTCCTTTGTTGCCCCGAGGCCTCCAGACCTCTAAGTCCGGCATTGCGTATATCCAATAATATTGTTGAGGTTACGAATTGACTAAATTACGATTTTTTATTGTCAAAAAATAATTCTGTTTACTTTTATGCAATTATTGCGCAGTCGTCTTTGCGCGACTCGTTTGATCATACGACAGTAGTGCGACGTAAGCACCGCTGTTGTTTCGCAATGGGTACTAATTAAATTAACGTAACCTAATTAGTGTTGAGTATTAAGGGTCGGTTAATTTCAGACCACGTCTTCACAACAAACTAACGCCGATGAAATTCATCCCATTACACTTTATCCCACAAAATTTCAGAATATTTGAAAGACTCAATCACAAGATAGGTAGTGTGAAAACTCTATTTTTAAATTATTGAAGTTATACTTCTTTTGGCGCGTTATAAAAAAATAACCCGGGTCGCAGTGCCAAAACCCTGCCGACAATATAGTGTATTTGCTTGTATAGGGCCGTGTGGTTTTATACTTTTATTATGTGAAATTAAGTTTGTTTTTGGGCAAAATAAAAAATTTAACCCCTTAATACACCCCTTAAAATAACATTTTTTTTCTTAATTGTAATATTATTATCAATCTAACGTCTACATTGAATTAAATACACCCTTCAATAAATAAGTCACTATCTGCAAACTAGCGTTTTCATAAAATTTGTAAATCCGGTCCTATCGGGCCGATTTTATTAAAATTTTGGGGACACTTTTTAATTACTACCAAAGAGTTAAATTTCAATTTTGAAACGATTCGGAGAATTTTTTCGGTATTTTGGGGCCCAAAAACATTTTTCAACCCCTAAAAACTACCCTTAAAATAGCCCGATTAGGCCCATTTTAAATAGGCTTCTTGCGGTGATGGATTTCAACACGTGGTCCAAATTTCGTTGAAATCAATTAACTCTTTCGAAAGTTATTGCGCGTACACATATATATATATATATATATATATATATATATATATATATATATATATATATATATATATATACACATATATATATAAACATTTTTAAAAATGGTGCCAAAGTGTTTAGGAGGTTATGAAACGTCGAGAAATTTTGGTCCGACCCCTAGGTCCCGCCATCCGACCGACGCCAATAGTGTATGTTGCCATATGGCAAATACACTAATGATGAGAAGGAATTTGTATGATGGAGGCGCGCATAGTGTAAGATAAAAGGATGAAGTTTCAAAATACTTTAATGGCGCTATTCTGTATTCTCAATGCTAAAATTAACAGCGCTGTTAAATTTGCCACAGTGTCATTTATGTCATGTTAAATTTGTTAGAAAGTGACAAAAAGTTAACAGCACTGTAAATTCTTACTTTTATCATATACACAGAATAGCACTATTAAAAAATTTGTCGATGCTGCGGAAGACATTCATTAACGAGAAACTTTTTTAAAATATCACTAAATGGCGTCAGCATTAATTTTTTATTTAAATTTTAATAAAATATAGTTTTGTTAGAATCTATTTCTGGCTAATCGATCAGAAATTACAAAAAAGTAATTTTGATTCTTGTAAATTTTTCTAGAGATCGCGATAATTTTATTATCTTTTGCCGACTATTTTACCCCCGTCCATTGTTGCAATTGTGCAACGTGCTCCATAGTATAGGACGGAAAATTAGTGGTGAGACGGATCCATTGTCACAAGGGGTTGTAATTATATCATTAGACGGTTTAAAATTAATGCGACGAAGTTCTGAGAATAATTAAACCCTTGATAATACCTTTTCCTATAATATGCTTCAATACGTTTAAAATTAAATACCGCCTTTAGGAGTAATTAACAAGCAAATGCATTAATTGACTTAATTAAACAATTACTTGATTGGAAATTTAAGTCCTTATTTTATATTTTCTAACTGATAGCTGTTCAATTTTTTGGATACATACGTCAATAACATTAAATTCGCTTTTAAGGTAGTTGTCGTGGTACAATATTGTCAAAAAGTTATAGATTATACGCGCCACAAAAGTATACTAGCTTGTAGCGAAGTGATCCATAATTTGTCCGCAAGACTGTACCCGTGGAAACGTAACCCATACAGTGTTCATATGCATGTATACTTTTCTATAAATTGTTGAACTTTAAACCGTTATGTATAAATAATTAGACGGTCAAAAACATTTTCTTACTTTTTTTAAACTCATAACAAAATGCATTGAAAGACTGTCAGTTTTTGGAAAGTTTCTGACAGTTAGTTATTTTTTTATAAATAAGAAACTGGTACAATCAATGTTAATTATCCAATTTTTAATTGAATTTATCTCGGATTATATACGGTCGATCGACTTCAAATTTTCAGGGTAATTGTATTATCATGTCCTTAATAAGTATACAAAAATTAAGAGATTTCTGACGGTGTGCCTTAACCACGACAACTACCTTAAAATTGTTTTTTAGACCTGGAATGAAAAACATGTTTTATAAGAAATGTATACGCGATTTTTTAAAGTCAACAACTGCTAAGGTTTCGAAGGTCCACTCTCAATCTACATTTTCAAATTATTATTTTTGATAAAATTTAACTATAGTTTTAAAATTAGAACCTGGAGCCTTGTAAGAGACGAGCCACGCTGTTATTCACAACGGTCGGTGTCTCTACATGCTCGACTATTCTTGAGTCCATCTGATGAGTCGGTAAATAAAGATAATAGTTGGAAATCTGTATAAATTTAACTTCGTTCGGATAAGATTACGCAACCGCGCATATACTTCAAATTACTGGACGTTGGGATTATGGACAGCGTTGCCAGACGTCCCGATTTTTCAATCAAAATTAAATGGTCTACCAAGTCGTTTTTGAGTGAGACCGGCACAGACAGATTTTGGAAACATTCCAGACATAAATTCCGTTACTATTATTTTTATATAGCTGTGCTTCGATAACGGGGCAATCTACAAATGGATTCACCATTTAAAAAATGACAATACTAAGTAAAGTTGGCAGCTCTCAATAGTTCCACGATTATTTTAAAAAGCAATTACTAAAATTGATTAAGTGGAAGTCGCTGAAAGTTCTCTGACAAAAACGCCATGTATTTAAAACATACACATTAGAATTAGAGCAACGCTTGGTAGCCTCGCTTTAAGTCGCGTGTAGCTGGGTAAAAAAATATTCTATAATTTGGGTACCAGTTAATGATCTACCAAGTTTCAACAAAATCATTTTCTGCGAAGTGTACAGCTGTCGGCTACATACGCAATGTCCACCACTAGCAGCGTTGCCAGACGTCCCGATTTTGGCGGGACGTCCCGATTTTTCAATCAAAATTAAATGTTCCGCGCGGGACAGGCTCAGTCCAGCTTTTCGGGGATAACTCCACCGTGCGTAAATAATTATTCTCTTATTGTAAGTTGCAATTTGTAACACTCACTCTCAGACTATTGTTTGAAACGCCATATTTTTCTAATGAATAAAACATCTTTGATTTTGATTTCTATTTTTTTTATTTTTTTTATTCAGAAGACGAATAAAACTCAACTATTTAACGATAGGGTAAATCTGATTTAAAATATCATATTTTTATTAAAATACATTTTCTATGGCTATTTGCTATCTATTGTCACGTAAACGTAATTTGAACTCAAATAAAAAGATAAATATTTAAAAACTTCTGATTATATACGTTTTTTACTTGTCCCGCTTTCGACGAACGAATCCCGCTTTTTTCACTCAAAAAGTTCCAAAATCCCGACTTGGAAAAAAAAAAGAATCTGGCAACACTGATTATGGAGGTCATTAAAAAGCAATAAAAATGAATTTAAATGTCTCGAATACCAAAACAAAATCAGTTGTTCCCCAAAACTATGTCTTTTGAAATTGCAGCAAACAAATCATTATAAATGTAAAATGAATTTTCTTCAATGAATGCTTTGCAGTGATTTGAAATGTCGTATTTTTTCTGCAGCCATCGCCGTCGCTCGGTAAATGCATCAACGTGGTTGCTATGGGCAACGCATGTGACGTGAGATAAAAAAATATTCTAATCACAGACTTACGTCTCCAGATGCAGAATGGTATAGACCGATGGGAGACAGCCGTATGTGTTGTATGTCGTTTAATAGCCATTTTAAGATTCAATGTGACACCTTATATTATACATTATGTGAGGCAATGATAGAAGTAGGTGTATTACGAAGGTTTCGAAAATGCAGCATGAACAGTTTCAAACTCAAGCGCTTAAGGCTGTCGGAACGCTTTGAATTTAAGCCAAAAATAGAGCTTCGGCTGTCAACTGATTGTAGACTTATTCGTCAACATTCTGCAAAAATTCTTTCTCTATAAGAAAGATAAAGGACAAATCTAGGTCTTTAATGGACTACTTTTGTAATTTATGTACGATTTACTAGAAAAAAATTGGCATTAATTGTGCTGAAAAAACACACGTTTTTAATGTCACACTATGAGCTTATTCGTACTTATTTCACAAAACTGTTCCATCACAAACCTAAAGTGACTCTTCCTTTTTCGGAAAAGTTTTTTAAATCTTCAAAATATTTCCAAAAATTAGAGTAATCAGTTGACAGCGGCACCCTTGCAATAACATTTTTTAGCCTCGTAGTTGGCACCAGCCAAAAATTGAAACGTGCGGATGATTTGAGCGAGACAGAGCTAAAGAAGGCAACACCCACAATATGTCTTTTGCCTACCTCGCTCCTTACCGCTAGGTCTCAGCACAAACAAAATTCGGAGCGTTCCGACAGCCTTAATAAATATTTCTCATAAAATACTAAATGTCACTTTGTAAAATCAGAGAAACAAAACTAGCCGCAGAAATTAAAGGATATTTAAAAAAATTCAAATTTTTCGGTGATTTTTAACAGGCTGTAACTTGGAGGTAAATGGTCGTACAAGAAATAAAAAAAAAGAAAAATGTAGCTTAAAGTGTATCGTTTTCGAATTTGGACTGTAAATTTTTTTAGCGTAAGCGATTTTTGAGTTATCATACAAAAACCAATGAGGAAAATTTTTTTATCGTGCTTAAAACGGTCTATCTTTAATTTGACCTTCTTGAAAACTCTGTACGATGATTTGGCGCTAAGTTATCGTCGATCAAAGCAAACTAGTCTTTTTTGACTTTGAGAATTAATTACTCGGGATATAATGACCGTACAGAAAATTAAAGTAGAGTTTTGTAAACTGCAAAATATTCCTTACAAGAAGTGATTAGTGGCTTTTGAAGAAAATTTGTTTCGAAGTGAAAATGTTTTGAATGAAAAAAAAGGCAAAAAATTGCATATTTAAGGATATTTGGATATTTTGCTTATAATGGATAAACGAAGGATATCGTCTATACATTTTCAACCTCAAAGTGTCCCAAAGGTGCTCTGAAAGTTTCAAATCGCTGCGATTCTTTTTTCTTAGTGCACGGAAGGTTTAAATTTATTTAGCTTCTTAACCACGAAAGGAAAAAGTATTTCGATTAGTTGTACGCATTTTTTTACTAACTTAAAGGCCGTCTCGATTAAGAAGAACACAACGCAACGCAACGCTACGTCCTTTCGAAATCTGTGCATCTCAAATTCAACTTTATTATATACTGTGGACGCAAGCTCGTAGTAAAAGTTTTTTTTTCGAACTAAGACAAGATTAAACTATTGTAAATTATTATAGACGTTCGACAACTGAGAACTTTATCGTCTGTCGATGATAACTTGCAAACAATACAGTATTACTTGTTTGTTCCATATCTAGGAGTCGTGGCCTTGGGAAAGGAAGTACTTGGCGTCCCTAGCGAAATATAAAACAACGTAATTTTGACAGACGGCTATCAAATGCCTAAGCGCTGTTTAAAATTTGCATTTTGTAATAATTGAGATTTGTTTCGGACGTGCTTGGCGGGGGGCATTTTCATCAATCTCTAGATACGGCGCTAGTGTTTACATTAGAGAAATTTTTGCAAAATCAAAAAACGATGTGTATGAAATACAGATGGAGATAGCGTTTCAATGTCGGTTGAGTTTTCTAAATAGCAGTGCACAATGTAAACTTAAAAGGACTTGCTAAGTAGAATTCAAAATCAATACGTCTACATTTGCTTCTGACGACGACGCATCGGAGAGAAGATGGGTGACGCTGACTGGGAGGGGTGGAAGGGGGGGGGGTGCGGTCTGCGCGTTTCACCCCCTGACTAACAATTCCTTTACGTCCCTTCAGTTTTTTTTTCATCACCCACTACCATATTGTATGCTGTAAAACAGAGTTTCTCAAACTGATAATTATATATTCAGTAACGAGAACTTTTCCATCATAACGATATATTGTATTGAATTACTTACGAGAAGACCTCGTAGCTCTAAATATTAGACGCTCGACCACATAGGTTATAAAAGCGTCTCAGAGAGTTTATTTGAAATGTTTTCAGTACTATTTGATTTGAGAATCGCTGCTATAAAACGAATCAACCTGCGTACCTTCGCGACATTTTATCCCCTTCTATTTTACCCTAAGAAATGTTATTAACCTTCATAAAAAATTAAACAACTCCGCTTGAGTTATTAAAGTATTTCATTTAAACAAAAAAAAAAAATGTTCAACGTAATTTATAAAAATGATAATATATAATTATTTCTTAATATCCTCACATAGTTATTACACAGGTAATTTCTATAAAAAAATGAAGATAATGAAAACCATAATTACGTCAACACTTTAACAATTACAAAACACAAAAGTTTAAATTAGTGAGAAAATAAATAAACAAATATGGAGGAAAATCAAGATTAGCCGTGCACGGTTTTGTGAAGTCGGTAAATTCATTACAACTCAACCCAAGCGATGCGCGGTTAAACCCCGTAACGGCCAATTATAATTAATATTAAAATTACTAACAAATATCAACATATAACAAACATAATAACATAACAACAAAAGAATACCACGAAACAGTTGAAAACAGTAACATAAACGCCAACGACTTCTATTGTTTTTATACGGTAGTCATAAAAAGTTTGGATATTATTCATTTTATTTCGTTGTCAAATATTGAACAATGGAACTGAATTTCAATTGCTCATTTTATCTGTCAATTTTCGTTGTGTTAAAATTTTCGGTTTTTTATCAGTGATGATTTAACTATAATCTATCATAATAAAGTGAAGTACCATAGAGGAAATCATATATATTAATACGCTAAGGTTAAGATGTTTGCCTCCCTTTTTCGAAAAAACCACACAATTGCTCCACATAAATTTTATATCATTTTATAGATAATTGCTTGCTCTATCGACGTCAATAACTAAACAATTTATTATTGCTTTTGTTTTTATAAATGTATTAATTATTAAAATTATATATATAGATATACATTAAGACACAATACAGCAATGCTGCCATCTGATGGCTTTGATTTTGAAACAACGTCAATATGATTGACGGTCGGTAACTCTTTTGTTCAATTTTAAATCAACTGTATGTATCAATATTTTTCATATAGTGGCGCTTTAGCTCAACGTTTTTGATACTTGCGCCTCTATGTGACAATTTCAGTAAAATATATTTTTGCGATCTGTCATCTGAGCTCTATAATGTAATACAATAAAAAGAAGAAAGTTATAAAGAGTGTGAGAAATTAGAAACGAATTTTAGTGCGAATTATTCGTACGGGTACCGCTAGTATAAATATAAAGAGAACAACATTTTTTTTATATTGGTGACATTTTGATCTAATGGCTTTGAATTACTTTAAAAGTTGCTCTTGTACAGAAAGAATTTCTTGGAAAGTGCCGAGAAATGATAATTCGTGAACCCGACATTCTGTTGAGGTTTTCTATGGTTTTCCTCAATATGCTCTCATCATACGCTACTATGATGAGAGCATAAGAGGTTGAGAGGTAATCGGCCATAGCTTAATCGTCTCGATATTTATCTGGAATTAATTGAGGGAAACCATGGAAAACCTCAACAGGATATCCGGTACAGGCATTCCTCGGCACTCCTAGTTTTCTATATAATTCCTTTATTCGTCCACTGCTACCAATTAAGTTGAAGTTTAAAAAAAAAACACCCGGGTCGCAGTGCCACAACCCTGCCGACAATATAGTGTATTTGCTTATACAGGCAGTGTGGCTCTATTATGCGAACTTAAGTTGGTTTTTGGGCAAAATAAAAAATTTGACCCCTTAATACGCCCCTTAAATAACATTTTTTTTTCTTAATTGCAATATTATTATCAATCGAACCTCTATACCAAGTTATATACACCTTTCAGTAAATAATTCACTATCTGCAAACTTGTCTTTCTTAAAATTTTTAAATCCGGTCCTGTAAGGTCGATTTTATTAAAATTTTAGGGACACATTTTAATTACTGCCAGAGGGTTAAATTTCAATTTTGAAACGATTCGGAGAATTTTTTCGGTATTTTAGGACCCAAAAACATTTTTCAATCCCTAAAAACTACCCTTAAGATGGCCCGATTAGGCCCATTTTAAATAGGCTTCTTGCGGTGATGGATTTCAACACGTGGGCCAAATTTAGTTGAAACTCTTTCGAAAGTTATTGCCCGCACACACATATATATATATATATATATATATATATATATATATATATATATATATATATATATATATATATATATATATATAATTTTTCCAAAACTGGTGCCAAAGTGCTTAGAAGGTTATGAAACGTCGAGAAATTTTGGTCCGACCCCTAGGTCCCGCCATCCGACCGATGCCAATGGTGTATGTTGCCATATGGCAAATACACTAAAAAAATAACGGGGATGTGATAGGCTTTGTGCCCAGGGACCTTGAGTTATTATCAAATCTGGCGCTGCGGGCAATGCTTGATTTATGAATAAGTTCTCTGATCCAAAAGCAAGCATTAAACTGGAAAGAGAAAAGTTATCTAATGACGAGCTATCCTTGATTTTTTGTCTTGATTAACATCAATTGTAAAAGCATATTACCTTTTATTCACATGGTTGAAGTATTATACCTAATCTTTTATGTCCGTGTAAACTAAAGTTGAAATAATGATAAATTGCATAAATAATAATAAGTTAAAACGAAGTATGAGAATTAATTAAACGACATTAAGTACTTGACATGTGTTCTTAATTTGTAATGTATACGGCAAATTAAACTCCGCTGTTATCTTGATCTTAAGAAGCGTCAAAACGTAACGTAATGCCCTGCCAGTCTTCCACTACTAAAAACGTATTATATTATTCTATATCTTTGTTTACTAATAATAGTGTAGGCCGGGTTTGTGTATATTAATATCTTGATTCTTCAGATCTTGGAACGGCTGGACTTTTTTACTCCATTCCACCAGACTATATACAGTGCGTTTAATTTGATTGTTAAACGTTCATTGTTACAATGCTAAATCAGAAAAATTAATTTTTATCCACCAACACCGTCTGGACTCAAACCAGAATCTTTCCACTTTCGCGGCGGAATGAGTTGTCAGTTACTCTACGGTGCGATATCTAAACAATCAATTCTTCATAATAAAGCAATTGTAACATAAAATCCACTACATACGAGAGCTGAAGTGGAAAGATTCTGGTTTGAGTCCAGACGGTGTTGGTGGATAAAAATTAATTTTTCTGATTTAGCATTGTAACAATGAATGTTTAACAATTAAAATAGCAAACGTTCTGCAGCTTGTAGAAATTAAAACATCTTACGTTTAATTTGAGTTTAATCTGTTAAATATCTTCATTTGATTTGCATTATGTTCAAGCTATATCAAATAGTAGGCTCAATATCTAAAAATTTCAAGTCTCTATAACTTGTGCCGTTTGACACTATGGGCTTGTGAGAGATGGACAGACACCGCTTAGTATTCCGGTTTTTTTTCAATTTTGATGACGGAATGCTAAAAATCGTGACAATGTTCTTTTTGACAGTAAATAATATTACAGAAACAATGTATATCTGCAAGATAACAATTTTAAAAATGGTACCATGCTTTTGGGTATATTCGGAGTACGGTTGCCAACACTCCGAGTTTCGCCCGGAGACTCCGGGTTTCGAGAATGATCCCCGGGTTTCCGGGTCAAAGGCAAATTTCTCCGGGTCTGAGGCCAAACGAGTTTTGGCTCTTTTTATTCTTGAAATAATTTTCTAAAACTTCACTAATTTAATTCTTCTGTTTTTATAGGACGTACAGGCAGACAGCAAAAGTGGTAAATAAGAATTACATTACATATAAACATCACATCTATTTATCTCCTAAGAAGTGATTTAAAAGGTGCTAAAAGATGGTATTGAATTGTTAGTTTATTTAAAATAATTAAAATACATAAAATACACAACAAAAAGTGATACTGATTCTATTTTTCTAACAACCCCCCCCCCCGGAATCGGATCACGGGTCAGACTACGGACCGAGTTGGCAACCCTAATTCGGAGTTAAAGCCAATTCAGACTAGCCGTTCTCGGTTACGATTCACCGGTCCGGTTCGGTTTTCGATTAATCTAGGTTGCTCACACTATCCCGATTCGGTTCTACGATTATTCTCAGTGCGCATGCGCAATTTCGAAATATGATTTGACGTTTAATGTGTAGTTAAACGTCAACAAAAACAGCTGGCTAGTCACGTGACTCCAGCAAGCGTTCTCATTGGCTACGGTTGCGAACGGTCCGGTTGACATTAGAGCTGAACCTAAACGCTCGAACCGAACGGCAATCGGGAACGACTACGCCCTGATTGGTCGAGCTCCCAACCGGACCGGTGAATCGTAACCGAGAACGGCTAGTCTGAATTGGCTTTTAGAGAGATTGTAGATTATAGACGCTCAACATCTGAGGTCATCAGCGTCTTATTTAGAGTTGTCTACTATTTTCTTTGATTTGAATCCAATATAAATCAGATGGAGATATGCGTTAGTCTACTATTTGATATAACTTCAATTCAGTGTAAGACAAATAGAGAAATTTAATATGCACAATCAATGTGTAAATAATAATAGTGTGAAATATAAATCGGTCCTAAATCCAGGTAAAATAGTTAGTAGCCTTGGAAAAAATTTACCGAGTTCATCAAAGCATTATTATGCAATCTAATCGGAGAAGTTTGTTGAAATTATATTCTGTAGCCAAAATATATTATTATAAGTCGGATTATGTAGACCAAAAATCAGAAGCTATTGATATAGTCGTGTGGAATGCAATCCTACGCCAGGCAAGTTAAAAAATAAAATAGTAGAGGGTTTTTACATACATAAATTAATGTAATTATATCTATAAGTGAGATACTTTGTAAGGTGTTGGTTGTTTTATTAAAAATCAACCATTAATTATGCAAATTCAAAATATAAAATTATTGTTTTTAATGATGATCATATCATTATCCTGTGAATGAGGGTTTCTTACAACGATAAGGCAGAGAAGTACCTTTCTGTTTGAGTTTATTTTAAACAAAATAGGGGACCATAACATTAACAAACTTACTTCAACAGACAAAAATAATCTTAATATGCATTATGTCACTTAACCTTCATCCCCCCAATAATTTTTTTGCAAAATATATTTTCAATTTTTTCTAATATAGTGGTACAACAATGAATGTTTCTTAACAATTATAGCAGACATAAGCTATTAAATTAATTCAGCTGGTACATAGCTACAAGCGTATGTAAAATATCTATTAATATGAAATAATGGTGTTGACATTTTACCTATATTAAATTGTCGTTTTCCGCATTGAAAGAGTCCTAACGAAACAGAAAAATTCTGCGACTTAGGGCCGTATTAATATTGGAAAGTTCATCTTTGATTCATTCTAGAGCCCTCGCTACTGTGAGAGTTCATGTCTAGCTACAGCTAAAAATAATTGGCTCTCGCATGTAGTGAATTTTAGTGTTGTATATCACTATATTATGAAGGATTAAAATGTTGAATTGTGTGCACCGTAGAGTAACTGATTAACTCATTCCGCCGCGAAAGTGGAAAGATTCTGGTTTAAATCCAGACGGTGACGTGTTGGAATAATAAATTTTTCTAATATAGTGGTACAACAATGAATGTTTCTTAACAATTAGAGCAGACATAAGCTATTATACTAAAATATATTTTCAATGTTCAAACACGTAAAATTTACAGTTTTCAACTTTCCAGTATATTGAGAAATTATTGTTGATGGCGCACGGTTTGTTTTATTTGTATAGATAGAAATTAACAGGAAAAAATGGTGAAATCTGAAAACTCGCATTAGGAATCTTTAAAACTGTACAATTACAGCCTTTGTTAGTATTAAGGTAGTTGTCGTGGTTAAGGTACACCGTCAGAAAATTCTTAATTTTTGTATACTTATTAAGAACATGATAATACAATTACCCTGAAAATTTGAAGTCGATCGACCGTATATAATCCGAGATAAATTCAATTAAAAATTGGATAATTAACATTGATTGTATACGATCTCTGTAGTTCTGAACCAGTTTCTTATTTATAAAAAAAGAACTAACTGTCAGAAACTTTCCAAAAACTGACAGTCTTTCAATGCATTTGTTATGAGTTTAAAAAAAAAAAGAAAATTTTTTGACCGTCTAATTATTTATAAACAACGGTTTAAAGTTCGACAAATTTATAGAAAACTATACATGCATATGAATACTGTATGGGTTACGTTTCCACGGGTACAGTCTTGCGTACAAATTATGGATCACTTAGCTACAAGCTAGTATACTTTTGTGGCACGTATAATCTATAACTTTTTGACAATATTGTACCACGACAACTATCTTAATTGAACTAACTTTTATATAATTCAAATAAAAACAGCTCTCATCGTACGTAGACTTTATATAAATAATTTCGATTTTAATATGTACGATATATATATATATATATATATATATATATATATATATATATATATATATATATATATATATATATATATATATATATATATATATGTATAGGTCGCGTAAAAACGTAACGGTAAATCACCAAGCTTTGCCCCTACGCGAAATTCACAAAACGCGCCTAAAGGATTTTTGCTTAAAATATTAGGTCAATGAAGTTGTCCTGTTTCAAAATGGCAGGGTCTGCGCTACTGTGCTTTAGTTAAAGATGCACTACTAGGCCAATCCATAATACGGACTTACCAACATAATGCTACATATGCACTGTTACCAACAATCAAACTTTTACTAGGTGTAATAAAAAATTCAGTGGCTGTGTAACCGCATTACACGTCATTTTATGGCTGTTATATCAGTCAGATCCGATAGACAAAGAGGAATATAGGCGATCTATCAAACAAAGAAGTGAGCTATACGTCTATATGTACTACTACAATAAAAACAAGCCTTTAAAATTCTACTTGAAATATTGAAATATGGCATACTAAAATTCTATATCGATATAAAATTGTATAAAAAAGATCACCGACCTTCTATCAACCGATTGATTTTTGTTTTCCTTCTTCTTATACTCAGCTATGAATTTTTATTGTATTTTAGCAAAAATAAAATCAAGGTTATCAGTTTAGTAAATTATAATTGAATTGATATTTAAAATATTTTTGTTAATGACTCTGTTATCTGATATAACGTTTCCTCAATTAACACACGCCTTAAAAATACGTTCATTAAAAAACTGGACCAATAGAGTTGGGACACAAAAGTGTACTTGAGATCAAAACTAAAATACAATACAGATAGAGCGAGAGAGTAGATTACAGATTATAGACACTCGACAAGTAAGGTCGTTAACAAGTACAAAAGTAAATATATAGTGTTTGTGTGTCCGTCCGGGACAATTTTCGAAACGGCTCAACCAATTGTGATGGCTATTCGCAGAAAGCGCTGTGTCAGGAGTGAGGCTATATTTTATTCCAAAAATAACACTTAAGGTGGTGAAAAGGGGGTGAATTCATAAACGATACGCTGTGTCTCTGAAAGGTGAGACTCAGAAAAAATACTCTTCTTAGAAAATAGACATACATGTTCGACGATCTTTTGAACACCCTACCCGAACGGGGTGGAGGACGGGGGTGGATTTTATATAAAAGAATTTAACTGGGTTCAATATGATATCGGTCTATACCACGCAGACGAACTCGCGGGCAAACCGCTAGTATTACGTTGAACATACAGTGTTTGAGAAAGTTATGTGAAATTCCAAACACATATACCCAACCCATCGACGAGTCTCCCAGCGTCCCTGCCTGTGTGAAAAGAATTCCAGACTACTCGACAACATCGGAGACGCCGCATAATTTCGCGAAAATCCAATTAACCGAACCGCGATTTTTATCAATTTGTAGCTGGTGCGCATTTATAAAAATAGGGGTGCTTTCTACGAGGGCAGTTCATTTTACGTTGTAAGATATAAAGAATAGTAAGATTGATTTCTACGGGAAGAATTCAGTTTTTTTGATATTGTAAAATTAATATTAAGAGAGCATTTTAATTTGGGTTAAAATGAGTCCACATGTATCGAGTTTTTCGGGACGTCGATTGCAAGTTTTTCGAGAAACTATCAGCGCCCGCTTTATATATATATTCTTAAGGGGACGGAAATTTGTCTTTTTGTCTGGGGCGACGTAGCCGCTAGAGCGGGGGCGCAGGGGCTATTCTACCTTTAATAGTTTAATTGAACCAACTCTCGTAAAAATGTTCCACAATTTCCATGTTTTGCATCATTAGTACAGGTTGAGATTTTATCAGTTCTGTTTGAATTAATGATTACTTTTTGTGAGAAATATTTACTTATGTAACTACTTCAATAATTTTACGGAACGTCTGCTAGTTTTGTATTACAGTCAATGTCAAAAAGATTTCTAAAGAAACGACATTATTAATAAATGTGTTTTATATAACGGAACAATCTTTGAAAAAATGTACTCTGTCATTAACTATAGTACGGTAATTACGACGACATAAAAACAAACAATTAAAAGAATCGCTGATGTATAAACCGAAAAAATCAAAACGTCAAAATATAATTACATACCAGTCAAACAAAAATAATTATTCCTCAAATAATAATTAAACAGCAATTAAAAAGAATATAAAAATGAAATAAAATAAAGTATTGCGGACATTTATTCGATCCGATTTTGAACTAAATTTAATAATTATCCAAATTTTTCTATAAGTTCTATTAATATCAAACGTACCAGAAAGAGTTTAATAAAAGTCTTTTTTTGCGAAAACACGAAGAAATATATTTGTTTCGATTTGCATGTGTATATGCTTGAAATTACTTGACATTATATATAAACGAGTTCGTTGAATATAATTAACACAGGTGCAGAACAGTATCTCATTTGATATCGAAGTTATAACCATGGTTACCATTTAAAAAATTTAAAACATATCTCCGAAACGAAACTAGACACAGAGCTGCGCGTTCGAAATAACTTATTCTTATAGAAAAATCACGCTGAATCGAATAAGATATCGCTTTTAGTTTAAAAGTTATGTCTGTTTAAGGCTGTCGGAACGTTCTGAATTTAAGCCAAAAATAGAGCTTCGGCTGTCAACTAATTGCAGACTTATTCGTCAACATTCTGCAAAAATTCTTTCTCTATAAGGAAGATAAAGGACAAATCTAAGTCTCTAATGGACTACTTTTGTAATTTATGTACGATTTACTAGAAAAAATTTGGCATTAATTGTGCTAAAAAAACACACGTTTTCAATGTCACACAATGACCTTATTCGTACTTATTTCACAAAACTGTTCCATCATAGACCTAAAGTGACTCTTCCTTTTTCAGAATTTTTTTTTAAATCTTCAAAATATTTCCAAAAATTAGAGTAATCAATTGACAGCGGTACCCTTTAGCCTCGTAGTTGGCACCAGCCAAAAATTGAAACGTGCGGATGATTTGAGCGAGACAGAGCTAAAGAAGGTCACACCCACAATATGTTTTTTGCCGACCCCGCCCTTACCGCTGGGTCCCAGCACAAACTAAATTCAGAGCGTTCCGACAGCCTTAAGATATATAAAAATTAAAACAACCCAGAGCTAAAAAAACATACATTTCAAAATCATGTTTCATATATTATTTAGATTTTAGAGTTACAGCATAAATAGTTGCAACGCAAGTAGTTTTGTCTGGCAGAAAAAATGAATTTATATACTAGCGGTATTTTAATTTAGACATATTAAAATTCGTAACCCATCTACCGTAATTTTCTCCACCTGTGCGGCATTATTGAAGGTCGGAAAAGGATGTACATGAATGAAATAATTATGATAAAAACTGTTATAATAATACAAATATAAAATTCGTATTATACAAAAATTCAATGTGTTATTAACTTTGGGACATTAATATAATTTTAATTGATATATTAAAAAAAGTACAATTTTAATTGTTAATAATTATACCTCTGTAAAAACATTCTGTCACGGTATAATACAAAAGATCTAACGACGTGTATTCAGAGTGTTTCGTACACGGGGTGCGACAAATTTAAATCAATCTGACAAAAAATTATTGAAATTTCGATGCAAACAAGTTAAATATAAATATGTGGTAATTCTTTCAAAAAAACCGCGCACAGCTATAAAGCACGACTAGCACAACATGGAGTAAAAAAGTCTGTTCTTATTTGACGGAGTGGCGCACCTCCAACCAGCAACGACCGTCAGGCGGTCGACTGCAATTTCTAGCTAGCCGTGCTGGACCGATCTAGTGACTAGTTGTGCTAGTGTTGTATCGTTTTCATAAATTAATTTGCAATCACTACATATGTATTATAAATTAAATTCCCTCGCCGTGCTGAGGTGGTGTTTGTTCGAGCTAATCTCAGAAACTACTGCACGGATTTGCATAAGATTTTCACCAATAGAAAGAGGGATTATCTAAGACGGTTGTAGGCCTATGAACATTTTGCGAAAATAAGCTACCGGTATGGTGTAATAGTTCCTTTTAAAAAGTTCTAAAAAAAAGTCCGCGATATCAAATTTGGTCTAAAAGAATGCTTTATTTGCGATGGTGTTTTACCGACCTAGTATTAATCCCTATTTAAATAAATATATTAGCCATCTCAAGTATTTAATTTAGACCAACATTGCCCTTTATACCACTTAATTTAGATTAATAGGTAATCTATAAATTTGGGCGAAGCCGGACCGGGTCGCTAGTCTCATAAAAAAACGTAAGTCATCAAAACTTACGAATTATATGTTCGAACGAGACAGATGTATGTTTTGTTTTTTTTGTTTAACTGCCCTATGTTTAATTTCCTGTACGTGAATATTAATTGTATTTATAAAGTATAAAACATTTATGGAAAAAAATCTCGACGCTAAACCGGATATGCGTACAACTAATAATTAAATGTATAATTAAGTTTTACTGTACACATGCCTGCGAATGCCAGTTTGATATATTATATTAATAGCAATGTGTATTTATATGATTTGATTTTGACTTATTCTAAAATAGTCTCATATTAAACTGTCAATCTTTTTAAAATACTTTAAAGTTTAAACTTCGTCGACATCGGCATTTATCGCAATTTAAATCACTGTAAACCATATATCATATTTAATTTCCACAAAAATGAATTTTCTTTTTTCGATTAAATCCCTGATTATGTTTAATGAAACTTTAATCTGTTAAAAAAATATGTTCACGACTTTCGAACCTATACGTTAGCACATCTGGTAATAAATATTTAATTGTTTGTTTTACCTGATTTTCAAATGTTTTGTACATTGCGAAATCTCTTGTTTTTTTATTAATTACATCTCTTACCTCCTGAAACAAAAAAGACAAATGTCAGTAAAAATATTCTAAGGTTTATAATAATACACAATTAAGTTAGCAGGAAAGTGGACGAATTGATGTTAATCAATAAACCAATTATTAATTTAGCGACGTTTCGGTCATATATTTGATCTTCATCAGGCATCTATAAAGTATAGCACATGTTAAAATTAAGTACACAACCAAATATACAAATGTTTACAAATACAACATATTTACCTTAATACACGGCATATAATAAACATCATATAAATAGCAACATGGATCTTATTGTTACTTATAAACATTACAAAAGTAATAAATCTGGTGGAAATTATTAATTAATAAGAATAAAGTTTTATGAAGATGTGACTTGTAATATTGCACAATAAATACTGACCAATGTCAAAACATTCAACCCAATTAGAAACTCTGTCACTAGATGTTGTACTTAATTTTAGCATGTGCTGTACTTTATAGATGCCTGATGAAGATCAAATATATGACCGAAAACGTCGCTAAATTAATAATTGGTTTATTGATTAACATCAATTCGTCCACTTTCCTGCTAACTTAATTGTGTATGTTTAAAAAAAGTTTATGATAATATTTTAAACTTTTTTTTAATTTTGTGTGGAGTTATGATCAAGTAGTGATTAAAAACAAAAAAGAAACAGTCAATCATGAACGTATTTCAGGTGCCGAGGGTTCCGTATATCATTCGGTATTATTTTCATTGATTCTTTACTAGTTTCTTTGAATGCCCGACTTTTTCAAAAATTTTGAATTAAATATTTTCAAAAATAAGAAATATTTTAATGCGTGATGTACCAAAAAAAGCATATTTCTTTTTTCCCTAAATCTGAAAGTGTTAGTTCTAAAATTAAAAAAAAAATAGGAATATAAATAGGTTGGTAAAGAATCAAAATAAGTTATAGCGAATGATTCACGGAACCCCGCCCATGAAGTACGTATGCTAAACTACGCGACCGAAAACAAAAATAAATAAATACCGTAATGCAATGTGTAATAGGTACTCTTTCATATGATACCTCAACTTTATAGTTATGTAAGAAACTTTTGTGATTCTGGATTCTTAGATTAGGACCTAAATTTTAAGTCAATAGAAGATGTAATTCCCGAAAAAATATACTAGCGGTTTATGGCCTTAAATGAATTTAAAAAAATATTCTTTAGCTGATGCTACGTAAATAAAACAAATTGAGACTATATTTTTATAATAAATTAACTAAATTCAAACAAAATAATTAATGACAACAATATATTTTAATTTTGAGATTGCCAACAACATTTTTCATACACTACAATAATATCCCTCCCGTGTATTTGTATAAAGGCTGTCACTGGCTGTGATAATTTATAACACTGTCCACTGATTATCATATTTTCATAGTTATTTGTAGCATATGTACTAGTATCACCTTAAATAATTCTCGGAATAATCATGTTTTATCCTTCAGGTGACTGTTTGAAACATGCTCTCGAAAAATTTCAAACTGTGGTCATTTTACTACTGTTTTTATTAGCTACGATTAAGCACTAAGCTTAACAAAATTTGGCTTCTTACTTAAAAATTGTCCTAAAAATTGTATCAAAAAACGTACTATTTATCAATAGTGACTATACATTGTTATGCTATGATAAAAAGGAGACGAAAAGTTGGAAAAAACGTAAAACAAGTCGTGATCTCTGAGCCAAATTGGTATACGCTGGTTAAACTTAATAAGACATCCAACAAAGTATAAGAGATTTGTTGCTTTTGTCTATTTCGTCGCCAAATCGAAGTCTCCCCGGTCGAAGCCGGGTTAGAAAGCTAGTATTTATATATTATAATCTTCTAAACTTTTTTTATGTCGTCAAACTTTAGAAAATGTTACCATCATTTGACTTTTCACAATAAAAGAAATTTGTCAAGTAACGACTTTTGTTGCATCTGAAATAAGATCTTTCATTATAGAGAAAAGAAAATCAAAGTTCGTTTTAGAAAGAACAAAAATCTAGGTCACAATATTCCCTGTATTATTATTTAAAGGGTTGACAATAATAATATTAACCCTTAATTTAAAATATATTTCAATCGTATTTTTTCACATAAAGATTTTAATTCGTTTTTATGACACAATGAAATTTCATCTAGAAAACGTTGAAGCAAATCGTTTCGGTGCACTAAAAATAGATTTTAAATATGGTACAGATGGGCGCAATGTCAAAGACGCATTTCTACTTACTAGACTCCTTTTCTCTATATTTTAAGGGTTGTAATTTAATACCTCTTTTATAGTTGTAACTGTCTATAGAGGGATGAAATAAGGTCATGCCGGATTGGGTGAGAATGGATTCAAATTATGTTTATGGCGCAAAGAGTTTTTTTGTATTAATTTTAAAGTACACGATTTATTTTTTTTTTAGAGGACACGCCATGTAAAATATTTTTTTCTTTGTCTGATCAATACCATACCTATAATATTTTATGGGTACAAAAAAAAGCCTATGGGTTCTACGTGTTAGATTTTTTCTTACAATAAATTATTTTTTATATTGCTTTCGAAATTTATAAATTAATCTCACCAATGTTATTTCATTATTTATTTACAAGTAAATAATTTTTTTATTGTATTTTAAAGTTAAACTCTAAAGTAAAATAATTAAAATAGATATTTTATACTAATATTTTTTTTAAATTCGTGTCATACTCGTAAGAATTACGCAAAAAAAAAAACAACCAGGCTACAGACTTTTGTATTAGAACATTTTATGGTCTTGTTGTGTTTCAATATCTCTTGAACAAAACCGAATAAATATTATATTTTTGTTTTTTTTAAATAAATCTATAATTCGCTTTCGAATAAATTTACATAAAACAGCCGTTAAAATTTTTCTTATTACATTTTCAGTTAGCAAATTTTAACGAAGGCAATTTTGTTGCAGAATACCGCAACCCTTAACTCGCGAATATAAACACAAAGAAAAAAAAAACAAGATATAAACGATTAAAAATCAACCCCCTGCTTTCGAACACAAGGCGTTATACGATACCACCTATATTTTATAATACGAGAACCTATTGTAATATTTTGTGTATCAAAGCTAGCTCACCCAGTTGCATTCCTCAAAAGTTTTGCCTTTTGAATAATGAAAACAAAATATCAAACAGTCAGTGGTTCGTTATTTTTCTCATAATTAAGAACACCAACTGTGTAACAATGAATTTATACGTTTGCAGAATTTCTTTGATCATTAAAAACAAACCATGTGGCAAAAAGATAATATATCTTCGATTTAATAAAAGAGATTTAACACTAAACATACCAAAATCCAATCAAATGACCGGTTGTAAACATTGAATTAGAAAATTCGCATAAAATGTTAATACTTTTCCCGTTTCACTTCATAACTTTTCTATTGAATATTGTTAATGAACACCGCAATAAATTATATTCACTTTAGTTTTATTAAAACAGAAAAAGATTTTTAATAGAGCAAATTATTTCATGTTTCAACTTGAATAAAAAGCAAGTGCAATGCATTTCTAAAAATTTATAAATGTTTTAATAAAACAACAGTTACATAATAAGTCCCAAGTTATAATTAAATAAAGGTGGATCCACAACAAAAATAGATAATTGAAATAATACAAAATATATATATGGAACATTAAATAAATTGACTTTATTTCTTTTTTGTCCTTGGTAATTAATATAAAAATGATTTTTCGGGAAAAAGGACTTTTTTTAAGTAAACACTTAATTTTTTATTTACAGCGACGTTTCGTTCCTTGTTTGGAACTTTATCAAGCTTTAATAACTATTAAATGTTTTGATTAAGTAAAAAAAAAATTATTATAAACTTTTTATTAATAATTGTTAAACTCAAATTTATATTTATATGTGTACATTAACTTTTATATCTACTTAATCAAAACATTTAATAGTTATTAAAGCTTGATAAAGTTCCAAACAAGGAACGAAACGTCGCTGTAAATAAAAAATTAAGTGTTTACTTAAAAAAAGTCCTTTTTCACGAAAAATCATTTTTATATTAAATAAATTGTTTCAACAAATATATACAATTAATTTCCTATCATTTATATATATTTTAATTTTTTAAATCTGATGACAATCACCATTTCGTGTACGGTGTACGTATACATTTTTAATCTATCATCTTTGATTTTGAGGGTTTCTATATAAATTTTCAATATAAAATTATCCATACGGCTCACGAATCATGCCAAATTTAATTATTTTATGTAGACGTGAACAATTATATTTCGAAATTAATAGATCTTATACAATAAAAAAGTTCACTGATTCACATACACAAAATAAGAGTTAAAAATCTATCTGAAAAATATTTCACATAAGCGGTTTGATTTTTGGTTACAGATGCATGTAAGATATCAAGGGTTGTGTTCAAGGTATAGTTAATTGGCATTTAAACAAAAATGACAGCAAATCTTGTTTTTTCGAAGATACTAATCAGTATCAAATAAACGAAAATCCATTTAACACGTTCATACAGAAGATACCGCAGGGTTCAAGCATTGGACCTCTGCCTATTCTTCAGCATACGCAATGCAATCGAGGTGGGTGTTTAGGAGCAAAGACCAAACCCAAATTTGCGTCCATATACACATCACTGTTACTGTATTACATTAATAATAGTCAATCCAAATGTACTAGACCATATTTTATTGCTTTAGTTGTGATCTCGTAGGTGCTAAGATTTAAATAAACAAACTGGTGTTTGGAGCCGCAACAAAACATAAACCAGTTAGTGAATACAGAAGACCACGTCGACGATTCCAAAAGTTCATCATGCTAACTTATTAATTACTATCGGCCCAATCCGGCTTCGCCCGGGTGTAAATGTAATATATAGGATATAAAAGATGAGAATCATTATCATTAAATTATCAACGTGTATTTGCGCGAATTCAATCGCTTTTATTTGTGAATGTTCAAAAATCGAAGAAAAACCTTATTTCCCAAAAAGAAATTTAAAAAACTCTGTTGATCCGATCGCTACCAAACTTCAGAAGATCACCCACTGGGCTAATCTAAAGATTGTCTGAAAATTTCATCAAAAATGGTTTACCCGTTTGGAGTTCATAGATTACATAATACATCGTCTTTTATCTATATAGGTTATTAAAATGTAAAAAGTGGTTATTGTGACATAACGATAATAGTTGGACATATAGTATCGCGAAGTTATTGTAGTTATTGATGTGTTCTTCAATATTGTAGAACATACTTTTGTTCTATCATCAATAGTTTCCGCAGCGCATGTGACGAAAGATGTTTTATGGCATTTTTTTTACACCTTGGGTTACGTTACTAAAGTTTTAGTAAGGATCCCTAATATTTTCTAGCAATAAATATAGCCTATGTTACTCAGGGTGAATGTAGCTTTCTAATGGTGAAAGAATTTTTTAAATCGGCACAGTAGTTTTTGAGTTTATTCATTACAAACATACATACAAAAATACAAATCTTTCCTCTTTATAATATTAGTGTAGACAAAAAGAAATTAGAAATATGTACCATTCTTCCTATATGAGTTTTAGCCAAGTTTTTATACAGTTTATTAGATCTAAATGAATGATTTAAAATTAGATAAAAACGAGTTTTAGATGATTTTTTGTACAGAAAAAGATTAATTTAAAAAAATTATTAAGCAAGCTAATTTTGTCAATATTTTTAACATAAGTTTGTAAAGAGAAAACTTCAAGATGTTAATTTTCCTTCCCGTAATTCGAAATCTCATGACGTGCTGTAAAGAAATATTGACGAATAACACGTTTTTGGTTTCAATTTTTAGCGCAAGTCACATTTTGTGAAGCTTAATGCTTAATCACATCTAATAAAAACAGTGATAAAATGAATTTTGCTACGACAATTCTGAAGGATTAATTACCTTAAAATTATTGCTGGGTTGCAGAACGCATTATACAACGCAGCAACAGTCTAATGTCGTTGTTAAACCCTTTTTTATATTTATAGAACATTAGATTGAAAACAGAAAAACAGATGACTGATCTAACATAGAAAAAGATCGCTTTTCAAGCTAATTTTTGATCAAACTGAAATCTTCGTTCTACAAGAAAACTTGTTTTTTCTATTATTCTACAGTAAATCTTTGCTTATGTATCATGGATGGATAAATACATTATTATATACTTTAAATATACAATACAATAAAATAAACAATGACATAAAACCCACATAAAAACTATTTAAAACATCACCGATTTAATTTATATTATTACACGTAAAAATGTAACATATGTAGACAGAGTTAATGAGAATGATGACTGTATACGGCTGAAACGTAAGTCGTTTTATATTATAAAACCAGTTGATTTATTTGTCAGTTGGCATGTCGTAAATACATCACGTGATTTAAGCTTGCTATTCATTGATTAAATTTAAATTTAAAAGCCTGACAACAGGATCTGCTTTTATTATATTTAGTATTGGTTGTTATTTTTTAATAATAATGCAATATTTGATTTAGAAAACGTAACTGACTGTCAATCTGAAAATTTTGACCGACAAAGCGCCAAATCTTTTTAGTCAAATTTTTAGCAGCTTTTTTATTTTACAACTTCTAATTTTTTGTTGCGACATTATCAAATTTCTAATCAGTCATCTTAAACTAGCATAACCTATGACACTCGTAGAAAATTTAGCATCATTTTTGGAAGCTTTCGAGTGGACAGCTTATTACATTTAGTGTAACATAACATTGTGACGAATTGCGACCAACATTATCCTCCTCGACTTTTTCGGAGCTGAGCAAAAACAAGATATTCATTGATATACCTAGTTTTTGGTTTTGGTCAAAAAATACTATTTTATCTCTTAAGAGACGTTTTGTGTTCATTGTTGAAATTTCTTCTTTATTTTTTAACTTAAATAAAGACTACACATCGTTAATTAATAATAGCGAAAGGATCGCTTTGTGTAAATGATAAGTGTTTGGATCAAAATGCCGTCGGTTCGATTTTAATCTACTATTGTTTCATTTTTATTGTAGATTTTAGATGCTCGACTGCTAAGGTAATTAGCGTCTAATCTATTATTTCACACACTTGTTTGGCATTTAAATTTGAACTTTAAAAGTTAAAAATATATGAACTCGACTGTATCTAACAAGATACAGTAGTGTTATATATATATTGTATTTATGTATAAATAATTTACAGTACTTATAGAAGTCAGTTCAGAAGGTGTGGTTCCTATTTAACTTCCAACTAACTGAATATGACATGATTAATTCTCGTTCAAAACAATAAAGTCTGCTTAACGGTTTTAAGTACTGTTTCTTCAATGCCATTCATTAATTATTAACAAAAGAACTGCGTAATTATATCAAACAGATACCACAATAAAAAATTTACTTTATTTATGTCATTATCATTTATCAATTAAAACTAGACGACATCCAAGAGCGGAGGTCGAACCCACGAGAGCTTTGATCCAAAGGTCAGCACCATTACCGAGAGCTGTTTCCAGCATTTCTATAATTCATACCTGAGAAACTGTAGGAATGTTGAGAGTTTAAATAAACGATCTTTTTGAGTGACATGACACCCTCAATGTCAATGGTCGCGGGAGTATTATATAAGATAATCGACCAGTGTCCATGACGCGATGTTTGACAGTCGTCCCAATAGCTTCATACGGCGATCAACAAGTAGAGAGTACATGGCTAGTCAGACCAGAGGATGTAGGTACAACGCAACCCCGTCGGCGGGGAAAAACCACCTTACCTCCCCAAACACACATACTTACATACCGACTGTGTTTGGCCACACGAAACTATACACAACCAACGTCAGTCGATATATCGATTGTCCACTTTACCGACCGACCGACGCGCTGGCGTGTATACACATGTTAGTAGCCCATGAGAAGAACTATAGAGTCCCCAAATAACCTCAAACCGAAAAAAATAGCGCATTGATAAGTTCTGAACTGGCTACAAACTCCTAAAGCGTGTGTCAGCAATACAGAATTGTTTGGACACAACTTCGTATTTGTTGGTCAATTTCTCGTACCCTTCGGACTGTTTAAATTTGGTTATAGTAATTCCAAGCCCCTAGAACAGCTGGAAACCTAGAACTACTAGAACTTAACTCAAACACAAAAAAGGTTTTGTCGGGAAAAAGGACTCTTAAATAAACACTTATTTGTTATTTACAGCGACGTTTCGTTCCTTGTTTGGAACTTTTTAGACCTTTAATAACTATTAAATGTTTTGATTAAGTAGATATAAAAGTTAAAATACACATGTAAATATAAATTTGAGTTAAACAATTATTAATAAAAAGTTTATAATAATTCCGTTTTTTAAAAATTAGTCCTTTTTCCCGACAAATCATTTTTATATTAATTACCAAGGACAAAAAAGAAATAAAGTCACTTAACTCAAACAGTCCGAAGAATTCGAGAATTGAACCAACGTACTCGCTGTTGTGTTCGAAGAGTTCTGTATTGCCAGAATCGGAATTTAACTTGTAATACTTCACATCTGTGATTGGGCAGCCCTACTCTATCTCTGTGCCAAATTTCAAACGTCCACGACAAATTGTTCCAGAGAAAATCGCTTGTGACGTGCGGATACCGAAGTGATTCCATAAATGGTTCGTTTTGGATGTATTTCACGCGACACACTACACAAATAAAAATGGTATTAATTGTAAAAAAAAAATGGTATCGACCGTCGGGACCGAACCTAGGACCTTTTGGTTACGAGGCAATCGTTATTACTCGCCACCACCTTAGTTTAGTGTTCTACAATCAGTTTTTCTAATATATGGTCCACGTTCGTTACATATTTAATCTCATGAATCAATTTGACATCACCGTGCCAGAAAAAGTTTTGCTTCAAAGAGTTATTAAAATCGGTCAAGTGGAAGTCGCTGGGAATTTTCGAACTAAAAAATCACTTTGAGGGTTAAATATAAAGTTGAGAAAAGAAACTAGAATATGTCGTATGAAGGTTCTCGTAGCTAAACGACCTACTAGCATGTATAGTAGTGGATTCATAGATTTTCATCATGTGTTTTTTTTTTTGTACAACATATACCTATGTTATGTGTGTTCTATGAAAGCTCTATCAGCTGACTGAACTCTTCTTACACGCACTTTACAACCGTATGTCTGCCTCTAAGGCTTTCATTTTTCTTTCAAAAGCTTGGAGAAATGACGAAAAAAATTTGAAGGTCACGATTCACGATGCTGCAACGAAACAGTTTTTTCTATACTATCATCACCAGTTAATTTTATCAAATAATTGTTTGTTACGAAAAATTAAAGATTATTAAATTCTTTACCAAATATATATACTATACATTTTTGAATAATACCATAGTCTTCTCATAAATACACAGTGACTGGAGATTTTGTAAAGTGACTATGAACAAAGCATGTACAGGGAAATAAATTATGTTTAATTTTTGTAATACAGAAAAATCAACCACTATCCAAATATGTTTGTTTCAAAAGAAAAAAATCACCTTGATAAAAATATGACTCTACGAATGATCGACATCATTACTGGCCACCGCCGAAAGAGAAAGATTGTAGATTGTAGACGGTTGACAACCGAGGATAGTGACCAGTGGATATTTATCAAAGAAATCATGACATTTCGGTTCCACTATAGTATTATTTGACCATATACACCCTTTACTACGTAGTCTACACGTATAGTTTCGTGTGTTCGGAGTTGAGGGTTGTTTTTTCCAGCCAACAATTCACAAAACTAGGGTGCACTGACCTTGATATGCTTCCCCAACATACATATTATATAGTTCTGTTGCCAGCACACACCAGCACATCACGAATCACGAAATATTTTTATATTGAAACTGTTGTGATTTATATTGATTTGAATTTTATAATGGGGTTGTCATACATTTTTTTGTTGGAATCTACATTATAAACAGATTATGAGACCTTTTTTTATTTTTAGAAGCTTTCCCTATAATTAAAAAAAATTCATTTTTCAATGGAATTTTAAACTGCTAAATTGTTACTAAACTTTAACAACAGTTTAAATCAGTGTAGTAGCTTCATTATTATTTAGTTTTCAATCAACAACTCGAGCTCACCTCCATAATCAAGACTATTACTCAGCAAGAATTTCTTCAAAAATAAAAAATAAAAACAAACAAACATATGAGGTGTGTTTGTTAACAAACGTCCATTTTGAATTTGCTAAACTGTCACTAAAGTAATCATTGTGAATATTAAATTCGCGTATGCCGAGTTAGTTATGATACATTACACATACGTACATCGTTTGCTGCCTGTGTGTGTTTGTGCGTCTGTATGAATTCATGACTGGTTGTTTATTAGTCATTGTATTATGTCAATGACACCATGACAGTTTGTTATACATGCGTGTAGCGTTGTCATCAATGTAACATCGACAACGGTCCTGTTACGGTCAAAGCTGTCACTTTACACATTGTCACATTACAACAACTTTGATCTGCGCACGTAAAAACTACGGGTCGGTGTCGTATATGTGTACAGCATAATTTTTATCGCGTAGTAAAATTGTTTTTGTTTAATGTAAAGATCTCAAATTAATTTTTTATCAAGTAATTTGTTATTAAATCAAGTAAGAATTAACGACCAAATTTAAAAAAATTAAATGGTTGCAACGTTTCTGTCTTCAGTACGGGTCTTCATCAGTTAAATTTGCCAATGATCAATTTTATTTTCATCTGATAAAATTAATTTAATCATTTCTATGTCGATGATAACAGGTTGTCAAATTTTCACAACATATAATTCGTATTTTTGTTGACAGAGTTTAATTTATCTGTTGGACAAATTATCACAATAAAATAGTCGCTTAAGTCCTTAAGGGGGTATTCTTATGTGACCACTTCGAAAATTGATTTTTTTTCATATTTCAATAGTAAAACCTATCGAAAATATGCTGTGAAAAATAGAGACCGAAATTCCTAGTTTTAAATAAATTACAACTCATAGTCGCCGACGAGCCGTATAAACGACTTGTTGGCTCTTGAAACTTTAAACGCATTTATCTGGAAACATTATTTTCTAAAACTGTCATGGTCCTAAAAAAAAAGTATTCAACCGATTGCTTTGAAATTCATATATGTTCTTCTACTCATTAATGGTTATCGTCCGTACCAAAATTGCTTATTTTCGAAAATATTTTCTTATTTTTTTTAACCGATTTTTAACAAAAAAATTAACAAAAAACAAACTTTTTTTCTACAGTCCGCCATTTTTTTTAATGAAATTGATTGATTTTGGTAGGGACGATAGCGACATCCCTACTGAACAATGATCCATTCGATTTTTTTATTTCAGACAACATGAACAGCCGCTATTACCATGACCAGTGACCTGCTTTTTTTTTAGTGTCTAATTTAATTTAAAAATATATATATATATAAAAAATGTAAAATAAGAGAAAAAAAATTTTTTTTATACAGTTAAAGATACAAACAAAAACATAAAAAAATTAAAATGATTGAATGTTATTGTCGTCTAAAAAAAATTCCCTAAAAAGAGGTAAAATTTATGCGTTCACATAAGAATACCCCCTTAATATCACAGTTACAAATTTTTGATATGTTATTTTATTTTAGCTCTCTCCAAACTTGACATTGAACCTGCAAAACTAGCAGGTGAGCACGTGACCGATTTGGATCTATCGTAAAAACATCATAGCTGATTTAGTGTCGATAGTATACGAAAGGTTATAGGTATTACATAATATAGGTTGAAGGTATTTCAAGAAACGGTACTAAAATTGCATTATAAATATTTTCAGATCGCTTTGAAAAACTGATTTGAAAATTCTGCAAAATTCTTTTAAGTTTAATGCCGTTCCTTTATCAATAAAATACGCGATTTTCACGCCACTGCACTGCAATCCAAAAGTTACTATCGGACATACGCGCGAATAATTCGGTGCTAGAACACATGCGTGATTTTTAATATGAAGATTTTTAAACAGTATTCCAGTGAGCTTAAAATCACTACAATAATGTCTCAAAATTATTTATAGGAAAACGATATTCTGAATTCGAAGAGTACTCAAAATAAAGTATATAATTATAATTTTTTTGAAAAATATCTAAAGTTTTTTACGTTTCTAGAAAATTGATTGCAAAATTTAATAAGTGACCTTCAGGATATGTTCAATTGCTTTTGTAGTAACAATACATTGTTGTTCGTTGTACGTATTTGTGACATTGTAGCCTTATATCCTACGCGATTTAAGTTGGGATAGGTCGCGAATTTACGAGCGTAATATGAGTAATTAAATGGCAAACAATATGGCAGTTCATAATTCAAGTTACCAACTATTATGGAAAATAAAATAAAACTTCACTACTAAATTAAAATAAAACTTCACTATAAAATCAAAATGAAACTAAATATAAAAATAAGTACGCGTGTAACCTTTACGCGCGGTTGAAGTAACGCATGTAAACAATGCATATATTGTTAGCGCTAAGAAATATCCAAGATACCGAAAAGATTTACTTCGGTTCTTAGTCAGACCCTCAAACGGAAAGTACTATACTAAACTAGTTTAAATATACGATATAGTAGTATGTAATGGCAACTCATGGAGTTGTTTCACGAAATTCACAAAACGTACCTAAAGAAGTTTTACATAAAAAAAACATTTCGCCATATTATACAAAAATAAATGTGATTTTTTTTTTTTGGAAATGATAAAATGCAGTGGGTTTTTCTCCTTGTAATCAGACAGAGAACTAAATGGAATGTGTTCTTACGGAGAACCGACTGTACTAGATTAGACGTGTAAGAAAAAAAATATCTTGTGTTAAAAAACATTCTGATTTAATGTGTAAAAGTGTGTCGTATTCGTGGATAAAAATAAAAGTTGCAATCTGTGTACGGCGGCTTAAGTAATCAACAACCCCAAGTAAATTACAAGCGTTGAGCGGTGGTTAAATATTCTTTTCTGCTTACGTAATATTGATTTTCATCCCTCATTCCCTGTCATGTTTTCCCGTATGCATGTATTGTGTATACATATTATATACATTGTTATTTTGCGGTCAGACAATTGTATATTCGACATGAATACGTTATTATTATTTGTACACTAACTACTTGCTCCATTGTTCTAATTTACTTCGTTCAACTATACTCGACTTTAATGAATTCTTGTCTGTTGTCTGTTCTGCAGGAGTCACCCTTGTTTTTGTGTTATTAACCAAATGCATCCTGTGTTTTGATTTTTACATTTTACTTCCACAATTCTGCTTTGAATAATATCAAAAAGTCGCTGTGAATTCGGATCTCTATTGTTTTAGTTGTTTTGTTTACAATTATGTAATTTATGTTAATGAAATAAACAATCTAGGCTATAATTTGAAAGATATGGTGTAAGAGGAGTTGGATTACAACTGATCAAATCCTATCTATCTAACAGAATTCAGTATATATCAACTGTTGATGAACATGGTAATTATATCTTGTCTGATAAGGGCAACGTAATTAAAGGTGTCCCACAAGGATCAATATTGGGCCTCTTTTGTTCTTAATTTATACTAATGAACTGTCGAGCATTCTTAGAAGTAGACTAGTACAATATGCAGATGATACATCTCACAAATTTTAAAAACCTTGAGAGTAATCTAACTGATAGTATTAAAAAACTACATGTATGGCTGAGCGACAATAACATGAAACTAAACATTAATAAAACTAAAATGGTTAAATTTAGTCCCTCAAATAAAAATATCATTAGCATCAGTGTAAATTCTGAAATGGTTACTTCAGTGTATAGTACAAAGTTTTTGGGAATTGTGTTGGATTGTAACTGTTTTGTGGTTTTAAAATAATAATTTACTTTTTGTTATTAGTGTATTTGAGTTTAGTTAATTCAGTTGCATAATGTTTCTCTACTTACATAAGTAACTAAGTAGAGGGCATTACAAACATCTTTTCTTTTTGGAATCGACAGTAAGAAATCGTTTTTTGAGATTGTCATTGATAAATTTACTTCGGTGAACAGAACATAAAATATTATTGTAAAAACAGCTTATATTTCTAAATATATATATACATCTTTATAAAATAAATTATCTTTTCGTTTTTTTATTTTTGATCATCGATAATAAAACATGGTGTCAGGTGTTTCACGCTAAAAGTATAAATCTACAAACATCTACAAAAAATTAATCACAATGCCTGAAGATCGTGCAGAGAGAAACTTATTTTCGGCGCCACCTCCATCGGAGTTTTCGTTTATAAATGAAGAATGGGCTAAATGGATTCGTCGCTATAAACGTTTTTCACTCGCATCAGGGCTATTAAGCCAACCTGAAGAAATACAAGTAAATAGTTTACTGCTTTACATGGGTTCTCGCTCCGAAGACATTTTCGACAGTTTCAACTTATCATCTTCTGATCAAAAGAAAATCGACGTTGTCCTGCGAAAATTTGAAGCCCATTTCGTCAATAAAGTTAACCTCATATACGAACGAGCAATGTTCAATAGAAGAGTGCAGAAGCAAGGCGAAACTATCTCGGAATTCATCACAGATTTGCATAAATTAGCCAAATCGTGTGACTTTAAAACTTTGCAAAATGAACTTATACGCGACAAAATAGTCGTCGGCATTTTAGACGCCAGTTTATCAGAGACACTTCAACTCAATAGCGAACTAACGTTGGAAAAGGCTGTATCTATTTGCAGACAACATGAAGATGTTAGAAAACAGCAAGCAGACTTGCGACAAAATTCACAAACTCCTATTGATGTCAATGTTGACCAAGTATCTAGATGGAAAAATAAGAAACTTACGGAAAAAAACAAAACATGCTATTGGTGTGGAAGGGATGAAATACACGGAAAATCTAAATGCCCAGCTCGTAATCAGATATGTAACAATTGCAAGAAGAAAGGTCATTTCGCTTCTGTATGTAAGCAACAAAGTTCCGTGCACACTGTTCAAGAAGACGAAGATACCACATCAGAAAACATGTTTATTGGAAATATCTCCAGTAAAGAAGATTTTTGGAAAGCTACAATTGAAGTTAATGGTACCCAGATTGTTTTCAAAATTGATAGCGGTGCCGATGCTACTTTAATTCCGATGTCAATGTATAAAAAAATTCCAAATTGTTCCTCACTGTTAACTAACAGAACAAAATTTCATGGCCCGACAAACAACCCTATCAACATTTTGGGGAAATTTAAGGCAACAATAAAATGGCATAATAATTCATCGTCTCAAGAAATATATGTGTCTGATCAAGTTAACGCCGCTTTATTGGGTCGTCCAGCTATCACTGCCTTAAAACTGCTAAGCTGGATTGACAATGTCAACATAGATTTTAACGACGAAATTAAACAGCGCTATTCCAAATTATTTCAAGGACTGGGAAAATTGCACAAAAATTATGCTATTTCAATCAAACCTGATGTACAGCCGTATGCTGTAGCAGTTTCGAGACGTATTCCTTTTCATTTGCGAGACAAAGTTACCCAAGAACTGAGGCGAATGGTTAAAGAAGGGGTTATTAGTCCCATAAATGAGCCTACAGATTGGTGTTCCGGAATGGTGGTCGTACCAAAGAAAAATACCGACAATATTCGAATTTGTATTGATTATACACATCTTAATACAGCGATTCGACGAGAAAAATTTCTACTTCCTTCGGTGGAGGAGACAATTGCACAATTGGGAGGAGCTAAATTATTATCAAAAATTGACGCATCGTCAGGTTTTTGGCAAGTGCCCTTATCCGAAGACTCAAAAAAACTAACCACTTTCATAACTCCTATCGGGAGATTTGTTTTCAACCGCCTTCCGTTTGGAATCACCTCAGCGCCAGAAAAATTTCAAAAAATTATGTTAGAATTATTAGAAGGCATTCCAGGTATGGTTTGCCATATGGATGACATACTTATCTTCGGAGAAAATGAAGAACAACACGATCGTCATTTACACCAGGTTCTACAGAGAATACAAAACTTGGGACTCACATTAAATTTTCAAAAATGTCAATTTAAGCAAAAAACAGTTAAATTTCTCGGCTATATAATAAGTGAAAATGGAGTATGTCCAGATCCTGACAAAATTAAAGCCGTCGTTAAATTAAACCCACCTCGAAACATTAACGAAGTGAGAAGTTTTCTCGGAATGGTAAATTACAATCTGAAATTTTTACCACATCTCGCAACCATATCCAAACCAATCAGAGAACTTCTTGAAAAGGACAAAATATGGACCTGGAGTGCAGAGCAAGAAAATGCATTTACTAAAATTAAAGATTTATTTTCTCAGTCACCGATCTTAACTGTATTTGATGCAAACAGACAGACGAGAATCGGTGCAGATTCTTCTTCTTTTGGTCTCGGTGCTGTGATTCAACAACGACAAGAAGATGGTGACTGGAAAAACGTTGCGTATGCCTCGAGATCGTTGAGTAAACCAGAGACACGATATGCTCAAGTCGAAAAAGAAGCCTTGGCCCTCACGTGGGCTTGTGAAAGATTTTCAGAGTATATCATCGGCAAACAATTCACATTGCTCACCGATCATAAACCGTTGACTGCTATACTTTCTTCAAAACCACTGGACATGTTGTCGGCCAGATTACAAAGATTTCGAATGCGCTTGTTAAAATATGACTACAAAATTCAATATACACCTGGAAAATTTTTCTACACGGCAGATATACTGTCACGCTCGACTGCAAACAGCAAGTCTTCTGCAGAAGACATACTATTACAAGAAGAAGCTGAGATGAATGTCAACCTTATCATCGCAAATTTCAACTGCACCGATAGTCGCCTAGACGAGATTCGCGAAAAACAGCGAAACGATGAAGAATGCGTGCGGATCGCTACCTATCTAAGAGAGGGATGGCCAAAAAAGGATAGTAAAATTGAAGGATATCGCATGTTTAGAAATGATTTCGTCATGTGCCATGGAATTTTATTGAAGCGCAACCAAATAGTCATTCCCAAAATTTTGCGTGCGGATATACTGGAGCGAATACACGAAAGTCACATGGGAATAATAAAATGTCAACGCTTAGCAAAGTCTACGGTTTGGTGGCCAAATATTAACTTAGATATTCAAAATTTAGTAAATAAATGTACTATCTGCATTAAGCATCGAATAAACCCTGTGGAACCTATGATAGCTACCAAAGATTTAAAAGGTCCATGGCAAAAAGTTGGAATGGATTTATTTCGCCTAGATAACAAAGATTTTATAGTGATACAGGACTACTTCTCCAAATATATTGAAGTACTATATTTAGAAAAAACTAACGCATCGCACGTCATAAGAAAAATAAAACCTGTCTTTGCTCGTCACGGAATACCAGAGATCGTAATAAGTGACAACGGGCCGCAGTTCGCAAATAATGAATTCGCCGAATTTGCAAAAAAATACGGATTCTCCCATATCACAAGCAGTCCTAAATATCCAAAAAGTAATGGACAAGCGGAGTCGGCCGTTAAAATTGCAAAATCAATTTTAAAGAAGGCAGAAGATCCGTCCCTAGGTCTTTTGCACTACAGAACTACCAAACTCGAATATGGTTTTAGTCCAGCCGAGATGTCCATGGGACGAAGTTTGCGAACAAATATTCCTACATCCGATTTAATGCTGCGACCGACATGGAAAAACTTCAGTGTGATGAAAGAAAATCAGCTAAGTATTAAAGAGAAACAATGCAAATATTTTAATAAACAGCATGGCACACGAAATCTGCCATCGATTCCAAACGGTGATCGCGTCTGGATTACCGACCTCAACCGATACGGGATTGTCGCAGGTCCTGCAGCTCAACCTCGTTCCTACTGGTTGTTAACCGATCAAGGGCAAGTACGAAGAAACCGAAATTCGCTTATACCTACTGCAGCCGCTGACCAGAACCAAAATGTCGTCCAAGATGAAGGAATGAAACTGCGAAGTGGATTTGTAAAAGAATAATTTTTTTTTATTTTATCATTTATTTTTCTTTGTAAAACAACAAATCTTTGTTTTCTGAAAATTCCAAAAAAGGGGAGATGTTTTGTGGTTTTAAAATAATAATTTACTTTTTGTTATTAGTGTATTTGAGTTTAGTTAATTCAGTTGCATAATGTTTCTCTACTTACATAAGTAACTAAGTAGAGGGCATTACAAACATCTTTTCTTTTTGGAATCGACAGTAAGAAATCGTTTTTTGAGATTGTCATTGATAAATTTACTTCGGTGAACAGAACATAAAATATTATTGTAAAAACAGCTTATATTTCTAAATATATATATACATCTTTATAAAATAAATTATCTTTTCGTTTTTTTATTTTTGATCATCGATAATAAAACAGTAACTTGGACTGGAAAGCACACATTGAGTATCTTTCGAACAAATTATTAAGTTTTATATACGCTCTGAGAACAAATAACAATGATGTCAACCAGGAGGCGTGCCTAAGTGCATATTATGCCTTTATTTTTGCTAGATTAAGATATGGAATTGTTTTTTGGGGCAATAGTAACGAAGTCTCTAAACTATTTGTAATACAAAAATTGTGTCTTAGAACTATGTTTGGTCTTAAACCTCGCGATTCTTGTAGAAACTATTTCATTAATAATAGCATTCTCACTTTGCCCAGCATATATATTTTGGAGTGCGTTATGTTTGTAAAAGAAAATTATAATTTCTTCCGTAAATACGAAATGGATCATAATTTTAATACCAGAGGTCAGTCTGTAGATCGCTTGCGTCCACCAAGAACAAAATTAATTAAGAAAAATTGTGTTATACAAAGTATTTATTTCTGTAATCATTTGTCGTACAGATTAAAAAATATGCAAGCAAGAAAATTGAGAGTTGAACTTAAAAATATTTTTAACGTGGAAGGAAAGTTTGGTTGAGGAACAGTTGAAAAAAAGAAGCTTTACCGGTGTTTCGCTTGTGGCCTACGTTTCGGAAAATATATTTCCATCTTCAGGGCCTATGAAAATGTACAAGATTATACAATAGTTTTATTTTACAATAATTCGTATAAAATTTAAAATAAACAAACTGGGTACATACCTCAGGCTACTCAAAGGGTGGTAAATTGTACTAATCTTAAATACATGATCATAATCTATGGATTACTAATAATTTGTATAAAAAAACACACAATACTTTTCATTAAAATAGTTTTGCAAACTTCAATAAAAATGGTCTATTTGTTAAAAAGTCACAGGCACAACTGATTTGCATAGCTTGGTTTGACAGACTGCATTTGACAGACTGCATTGGAACAAAAAATATTAAAGACTATATTAAAAATATTTTGTTACTTAAATGTCCTTACTCAATTAAAGATTACTTTGATATTAGCATTATTTAATATACGTATTGTTATGTATTTTTTAGTGTATTTGCCATATGGCAACATACACTATTGGCGTCGGTCGGATGGCGGGACCTAGGGGTCGGACCAAAATTTCTCGACGTTTCATAACCTCCTAAACACTTTGCCACCATTTTTAAAAATGTTTATATATATGTATATATATATATATATATATATTATATATTTATATATATATATATATATATATATATATATATATATATATATATATATATATAGGTATATATGTGTGCGGGCTATAACTTTAGAAGAAGTTAATTTATTTTAACGAAATTTGGCACACATGTTGGAATCCATCACCGCACGAAGCATATTTAAAATGGGCCCAATCGGGCCATTTTAAGGGTAGTTTTTAGAGGTTGAAAAATGTTTTTGGGGCCCAAAATACCGAAAAAATTCTCCGAATCGTTTCAAAATTGAAATTTAATCCTCCGGTAGTAATTAAAAAGTGTCCCTAAAATTTTAATAAAATCGGCCCGACAGGACCGGACTTACGAATTTTATGAAAACACTAGTTTGCAGATAGTGAATTATTTACTGAAAGTTGCATATAAATTGGTATAAAGGTTCGATTGATAATAATATTGCAATTAAGAAAAAAAAAATTATTTTAAGGGGTGTATTAAGGAGTCAAATTTTTTATTTTGCCTAAAAATCAACTTAAGTTCGCATAATAAAGCCACTCTGCCTGTATAAGCAAATACACTATATTGTCGGCAGGGTTTTGGCACTGCGACCCGGGTTTTTTGTACTTTGTATGGCTTATTCTACGCCAATTCTTGGCATTTAATGAATAAATATTTATCTTATCTTATCTGAGGCTTAGCGATTTCTGACGACCTAGAAAAGTAAAATCCTGGATTTCCACCCTCAGGTTGGAGATCGATTTTATGCACTTCGCAATTATTTTGCTATAACAGTAACTAGTAAGTATGTATGTTCAAAGAAATGTGTATTTTGACTCCGTGTAGGTGGCAAAAATTTTGTCTGAATGCCACGCGCAAACAATTTGGAGATTCTTGTGGGGAACGCATTGTACTTACCAATAAAAAAAATCTACATACAAAAATATTATCATAATATTTGGTTATAAACAAGAGTACTCATATTTCGGGAAATAATAAATAGGTATACGTTCTCGAAACTATGAATTAACCATTCACTAAATGCTGATCAAGGGTAGTAGTGTATTATATGTTATAATTAACCCTCTATATTACAATGCCAAAGAGTTTTGCATACGAACCCATATTGAATAACTGCATACAAAAAATAATTCCGAATTAACAATAGGAAAATCAAAGCAAATCTACGCATAATGCGACGCGTACAAATAAAAAATGTCCTTAATGTATGCATAAAAAATAAAAAAAAGTCATTAACATAAGTGCGTTATGCGCACGCGTCGGCAATTCATGTACAATGATGAGCGTAATACTTAATTTTACAGTTGGTCATGTTAAGTACTCGATTTGTTGAACGCTTTGATTGGCGCAATTTAATTTTTCCAACGTTCCTTTGCAAGCACTAGCGGATTTTTGGGATATCGCAGAGACCATTCCCCCAGAATGAAGGAAATATTTTTTATTTGAAAAACTACAGACTAGATAAGAAAATTTAGCGAAATAATTTCCAAATCCGTCCGTACTTATAGGCTGTTATACTTTTAGGTATTATTATGTGAGTTATTTGGTTTCTTTTTTGCCTCCAAATATTAAACTAGCTAAAATCGTGACAGTTGCGTAAATATCAATCCATTAGAGGCTTAAATTAAAAATACAATGCAACAGCTTTCTTCAAATCCAATTTTTACAACAATTGTCTCTGTTAGTTTTGAGAAGAATATAAGGCGATATGGAGTTTAAATCACTTGATATAAAATGAAAATAAACAAACATCGTAGTTCACAATTTACTAGCTGAGTCAATGTCTCGTCGATTGTAATAAAAATTAGCATATTAAAATATTCGGTCTAAATTTGCATATATGTGGGTTGGTTAGCAAACCCAGACGGTATAATCCTACCCTTAAATTTAAATATATATGTCTTACTTTGTTCTGTTTTTACTTGAACAGCTACCCTTGTAGTTACCCAAATACCGTCATTAAACCGTCTCCAATTCCACTTATATTGGTATGTATTGATTTCATAACGGTAACAAAGTAACGAGCGGGGCATTTTTCAGAGCCATATCTTAAAAAAATCACAAAATTTGAAAATTTCCAGCAATAAAACTTCTTTGGTCGCAGTGATTTCAATCAGATATAGCTAAAACGTAAAGTATTCGTTTTTATATTGATGGAAATGGAACTGAAAAATAACAAGATTTTCGAACCAATTACAATAACTTCCCGATATACTGGAAATTTAAAAAGTATTGAAAATGCAATGAAATAAAAAATTCATCGGAATTTATTTCAATGCTATCGTCGTCGCATGTTCAGGTGAAATTTAAAAACGGAACTGAACTTTTTAAAGAAATCAAGCCTAAAATTAAATGCAACAATTTATTGTCCGGAAATGTGCACACAAGCTGCATGTATTTTTCAAATCACAGTGTTTTGTGCAAATAAGATATCATCTGAAAACAGAGACATTTTTCAGCATGTCAATGAGCGGGTTAATCAGGATCATGCTTAACATGTAACATTACAAATGTGACCATTTTTACAACACGCGATATACGATTATATCAAGTGTTTTTAGAGTAGAGTTGTCCTGTTATTTTGTTTAGATTTCCTTGACTTTTTAAGGCTGGTCATACGTGAATAGCTTGAGCTCACTGCTCATGTAATCACTGTCAACCGCTCGAGCTACGCGCTCAAATTCTGTTGCAATATGGATTTTATCTACGCAACAATACTCACGACGAGTCAACAGCTAATTTAGACTAATATTATAAAGAGGAAAGATTTGTATTTTTGTGTGTATGTTTGTAATGAATAAACTCAAAAACTACTGTGCCGATTTAAAACATTCTTTCACCATTAGAAAGCTACATTCACCCTGAGTAACATAGGCTATATTTATTGCTAGAAAATATTAGGGATCCTTACTAAAACTTTAGTAACGTAACCCAAGGTGTAAAAAAAATGCCATAAAACATCTTTCGTTGCATGCGCTGCGGAAACTATTGATGATAGAACAAAAGTATGTTCTACAATATTAAAGAACATATCAATAACTACAAAAAACTTCGCGATACTATATGTCCAACTATTATCGTTATGTCACAATAACCACATATTACATTTTAATAATCTATATAGATAAAAGACGATGTATATGTAATCTATGGACTCCAAACGGGTAGACCATTTTTGATGAAATTTTCAGACAATATTTAGATTAGCCCAGCGAGTGATCTTCTGAAGTTTGGTAGCGATCGGATCAACAGAATTTTTTAAATTTCTTTTTGGGAAATAAGATTTTTCTTCGATTTTTGAACATTCACAAATAAAAGCGATTAAATTCGCGCAAATTCAATACACGTTGAGAATTTAATGATAATGATTCTCATCTTTTATATCCTATATATTACATTTACACCCGGGCGAAGCCGGACTAGGCCGCTAGTATAATAATAAAAATACTCACAGAATCTATGCATAGTTTCTAATCTTAAAAAGTTAGGTGTGTTTCACCCAAAGCAACGATAAGTCACTGTTCGTGAAAATGAAAGTAGGGTTTGAAATTAGCCAGGCGTTGCTTGTGACTCATCTAATGCAAACCTTTAGTTCACAAGTTCTAATCCAAGAACTGGTAAGAGTATCAGTGGGATTTTCAATTGATTATTTAAACAGACTCCAATAGCCCTGGCTGTTGGAAACAGGAAGTAATCACTTTTGGTATCGGGCGTGTTCCCCTATACACGAGCATTTGGAAAAAGATGCCTCGCCGCAGGAACTACGTAGTTCTAAGTACATTATGTAGCGCTCGAAACATGAATATTTAAATATACACTCATTTACAATTGTAATAGTAACAAATATAACTACAGTAAATACACGTTAACAAAAAGTGCAATTTAACGCATGCAACCGTACACATTATTAATGGGGTAATGGCGTTATCTATTGGTGAATACTTAATGAGTAATGCGCTCGTGACAGTAGAGCCCCATTTATCCTTCAACACGGTATAATTATTTTACACGATACTTTCTTGATATCGAGTCGTATGCATTCTGTCCATTTGAAAACATACTCCTCCAACGATATCTCGATAATGAAAACGATATTGTCACCGTGTAATCATAGTCTTTGTCGTCGAACGTCTATAATCTACAATCACTCAACATCTATTTCTGTCAAGTCTCATGTCAGTCTTAGTACATCGATTGCAATTCGCTATGTTTAAAATTTAAGAGAGTCCAGTCGTCAATTAAAATTAAAAAATTATATAAAAAACAAAAAAAAAAACTACTACCATTTAATTGGTTGAATAAATATTACGAAATAAAAACCCGGGTCGCAGTGCCAAAACCCTGCCCCGACAATATAGTGTATTTGCTAATATAGGCAGTGTGGCTTTGTTATGCGAACTTAAGTTGGTTTTTTGGGCAAAATAAAAATTTGGCTCCTTAATACACCCCTTAAAAGAACACTTTTTTCTCAGTTGCAATATTATTATCAATCGAACCTCTATACCAAATTATGTACAACTTTCAGAAAATAATTCACTATCTGTAAACTAGTATTTTCATAAAATTTGTAAGTCCGGTCCTGTCGGCCCGATTTTATTAAAATTTTAGGAACACTTTTTAATTACTACTAAAGGGTTAAATATCAATTTTGAAACGATTCTGAGAATTTTTTCGGTATTTTGGGGCCCAAAAACATTTTTCAACCCCTAAAAACTACCCTTAAAATGGCCCGATTACGCCCATTTTAAATAGGCTTCTTGCGGTGATGGATTTCAACACGTGGGCCAAATTTCGTTAAAATCAATTAACTCTTTCGAAAGTTATTGCCCGCACACATATATATATACGTATATATATACGTATATATATACGTATATATATATATATATATATATATATATATATATATATATAAATATATATATACATATATATATAAACATTTTTAAAAATGGTGCCAAAGTGTTTAGGAGCTTATGAAACGTCGAGAAAATTTGGTCCGACCCCTAGGTCCCGCCATCCGACCGACGCCAGTAGTGTATGTTGCCATATGACAAATACACTAATAATAATATTTATTCCTCCCGTGCGCGTTGAGATCTGTAGTTTTTATAAGATTTCCATTTTTTTGCTGACGTACTGAGGAAGCAGTCTCCAACGAGTTCACGACAAATAAATAATATAAAATTATTTTACAGTTTTTAAACAGCCGCATAGTTAGTGTGTAAGGGATTTAAAAAAAATATTAATTCCATTTCTATTTTGCATTTTTTTATCGATACTCAAGATCAGAATAATTATAAAAAAATATTATATTTTAAATTCTGCAGTCAAGAAATATTTACCTACTTCGAGAGAGAAACATAAAAAAGAATATTAGTAACCGTTTTGTGGTTTTGTTGACACAACAGATACCAATAGATGACTTTTTTAAACCTTTTTAAGGTTTTATGTAGTTGAAATATGGTCAGCATTTGCATACCGGATATCTAAAACGATTCGTTGGAATACATTATTGAGATTAGAAAAAAGTTTAGGGGCAAAGCACGTGGAAGACAAGTATTTTAGCTTGAACGTGCGCTAAAATTATTTTGAATTTGACGACCCTTCGACAATTTGCATATGTTTTAAATATTATGTTTTTGATTCATAAGCACGTGGATATTTCTAAAAAAATATATATATATTTAGACAGCGTAGCTGCCTTTCGTCAATAGATTTGGCACGTGGAAAATTTAAATAAATAACCGTAAAAATGTTAACAACATTATGGGTGCATATATTTTCAACTCTTTTGTTATAAACTTCTGGTTAAGTTAAATACGAATAAACTATCGATACAACTAAATATGAAATTGTATTTCATTATCTCTGATCAGAGAAGTTTTATTTAAAGTAATGTTTTGAGCTGTCGAATTTATATTACGTTGCGGTCGCGTCTTAGTCGCGTATTACTAGAACAATTATAGAAGCAATTTAATTGCTGATAGTACTAATTCCATAATGCAAGGACGGAGTAATGCTGTTAAAATTGAAGAAAAACTTTTGAAAACACAGAAAATACTTTACTGTAGAAAACATAGGTAAAATCGCGTTTTCCTGTTTTCTGTTCTAGCGCCAGGAACTGTGCCAAAAAGGCTACCGCGACAATAAATTTCAGAATCCACGTATTTCATTCATGTGTCGCTTTTATTCTTCTTTCGGACTAAATCCGTGGCGACTCTCTTTCTAAATTTGTTGATTACTTTTTTTAATTTTTATTAATTTCCAAACAGTTTTATTCTTTTAGTTTAATGTGGCCTAAACACAAAAAGCGTTTAATCTGTAGAAAATAGTAGCGATTTAATCATTCGATATCAATTTAGTTATCGATCATGATACACATATTCAACCGTTCGTAAGATAGAGCTATACGGGTGAAGAAGGTGGCATATTGAACAGTTAGTAACCTTAATTTAACATGTTTAACATTGATTTACATTAAATAATGTCCGAATCAGAGCTGGGCAGTAGTTAACTACAAAAGTAGTTAACTACGTAGTTAACTACGTAGTTAACTACTTTTTTTAGAAAAGTAGTTGTACTCTAACTACTTTTCTCCACATAGTAATCGTACTCTATTATTTTGAATATCTATCAAGTAATCACAAAAAGTAGTTAAAAATGTAGTTAACTACTTAGTTCTAACTACTTTAGGTAGTTTAACTACTTTTTTGTAATCTAACTACTTATTTTGAATTTTAACTACTTTTAAAAATATTTTAGTATATTATATTTAACCGACGTGTTAGAACAAGTTCTTATTCGTTATGCATTTTTCTGGATTCTGGAACACGATCAGACTTTTTTTAAAATAATGAAATTTCAGTGGCTTGAGTTTTAGTTTGAAATACAACGTGGAACTGGTAATCACGTCGTTGCTATTTGCAAAATTTAATAAAAACATGTTTCGGCCATGATATCAGCCCTTTTCAAATGAATATAAACAAAAGATCCTACAAAAAATAATAATCATTGAAGAAAACAAAAATAGCATTAAGTTAGAAACAATTAACAGCCTAGACTGTCAAAAAGAAAGATTAAAATACATATACAAAAACTTGATGGCAATTGACAGTAATATACCTATATATTTTTTTAAAAATCGTTTTTGGACATTCTAGGTTGTAAGTTGTTTTTTGTAGAATTTTTGATTTATATTCATTTGAAAAAAACTGACATCTTGGCCGAAACGTCGTATTGTTATTAAATATAAGTTTTAAAATAATTTTCATATATTATAAGTGCAGATTGTACGACATAAATAAAGAGATTTATATTATTATTATTATTATTATTATAGTAGTTAAAAAAGTAGTTAAAATTTTAACTACTAACTACTAGTAGTTAGTAGTTTAACTACTTTTAAGAACGAGTAGTTTAACTACTAAGTAGTTCAACTACTTTTTTACGTAAGTAGTCAGTAGTTATACTCAACTACTTTTGTCAAGTAGTTTGCCCAACTCTGGTCCGAATCTATGAAATATATAATAATTTGAAACCAGGCCTGGGAAGGCTTAGGTAGGCCTAACCGCTCGCCTTATGATAATTTACAAAATAAATAATTTGAGACTCGTAAATGCAGATGCTGGTTAACTGAAAAAAGGCGAGGATGATCTGCTATCGAAGGACAAAAATTAAAACGGTTAGGTCGTCTTTTCTGTGTGACAATTTTGTACCTGTCTCGGATGCATATTTTTTTACATAATAATATATGCAACTTGTGCATGAATACATTAAATTATGGGATAGTAAAGGGTTAGAAAAAAAAATAGGATACAGATGATCTCAGTCATCTATAAAAAACATTTGCATATTTTTTTCTCATCGTCAAGAAGAAGATATCCCTTTTTAGCCGACTATTTTCATAATATAATAATATGCAGAGATCGTGTATGAATGTTAAGGGTTAAAAATTGATATGCATGGTGAACTATTTTTAGACGAATATAATTTTATTCAGATCGTGTCTGAATTTATTACTTTATAAGAATTGATCTATAATAATACATGCATAACTGTGTACTAAGTATATTGTAATAAGCTCTTGAAAGCATGAGAATTTTATGATTAAGTATTTTTCCGTTACAAAAATACATTCTGTAATAAATTAAAAAAAAAACCGTTTACAGATTTTAACCTGATTGGAAATCAACTTAATTAAAAAATACTCCAAGATTCTTTTACCGTAAGTTTTATTCACAGTGGATATTTTGTAGTGATGAAATTGTTTAATTTCTCGATTTTTAAGACCTGACTAATATGTTTTTAAGATAGATATTGTATAGTTTAGAGTCTAGACGCTAGACAACAGACAGTTGAAATATTAAGCGGAGACTAAACTATAAACTTTTTTCAACGATGGCAAAAATCTCAATAGCTATACACATTTTAAAAACTCAAAACTAGTTTTTAGGGTATTGTTTGGCCAGTAGAAATTTACAATTAAATTATCTACTGACCGGCCATCATATTCAAAATAATTTTCTTGAAACTACTGAGATTTATTCGCAAAAATTGAAAGAAATAATGATATCGCATTCGTCTACTTCTGAACAACGAATTGTCACCGTTTTTACAGACTTAAGATATCAAAACATTCTAATGTAAATATTTTGAAACCACGAAACCGCTTCGGTTAAAAAATTTTCATAATAATGTAACCACGCGTGCGTCATATTAACACGGTAACTTATTTTAATATCAATGTCCACGCGCCGAAATCTTAGATATTTTGCATATTCGCCTTTGAACCTTTATGTAAAATAACCAAAAACATAATAGAAAGTCACAACAAGATGGGTTGAATAAATCCTGACCTAAAAAATGTAAATCTCAAAAATCAATGACCACGTGTTATGCAATCGTTTGCATATTTAGCGCTACCCTTAAGTTCATTTTTAATGTTGTCACAAGTATATACTAAACATTTTTAAAATTCACAATATAAATTTCCATAAGAATATATGGCCACAATAAAAAATCGCTTGTGTTAAATGTTTGATCAAATATAAGAATGACAACTTAATCGCCCAGTTCAGTTTTCTCACTTTTTTACATATTTTAAAGCATTTTCTCACTACGTGGATGTCAGGACGCCGAATCAAATTTTCTGAAATACATTTTCAATTTAAATAAACTTGAAATAATCTGGCTTTTATTTATTATAAATATTTATTATAAATATGTATTAAAAATGGAAAGTTCATATTTGATTCATTCAAGAGCCCTCGCTACTGTGAGAGTTCATGTGTAGCTACTGCTAAAAATAATTGGCTCTCGCATGTAGTGAATTTGAGTGTTGTAAATCGCTATATTATGAAGGATTAAAATGTTGAATTGTGTGCACCGTAGAGTAATTGATAACTCATTCCGCCGCGAAAGTGGAAAGATTCAGGTTTAAATCCCGACGGTGACGTGTTGGAATAATAAATTTTTCTAATATAGTGCTACAACAATCAATGTTTCTTAAAAATTATAGCAGACAATAGCTATTATACTAAAAATAAATATGTATGTAATTACGCTAAGACATAACTGGGAAGAGTACCTCGCCGTTGAATCACTTCCCGCTTAGCGTTACAGAGAATTTCCAACCAACATACGTCGCTAAAGAAGTTTCACTTAAAAACGTAACCACACACGATAACACCAAAGTACTAGCTTTTAATCATTTCGCTTTCTGTCGTTTACTTTAAAACATAACAACCTTACACGCATATTTTAATACAAATATCCACGTGCTAAAACACAGATTCTTTGCATAATATTTCCTACGACAACCCTTATGCAAAATGCCATCGCGTGTTAAGCGTCAAGACTTCGTCGCACTTCGGTTACCATATTAAAATTAGGTGTATGCAAATATATCATTTTGTATTTATTTATTTTTTTTCACAAGTTTAGTATCAATGCCCACGTGCTAGAAATAGAAAAATAAACTTTGCATATTATTATTTCAACCCCTGATTTTTTAACTCGTAAGGTTTATGTAAATTTTTAGAAGAACGTTACCAGCTCTTCAATATAAATATTCAGTAACAATTTCGGGTGACGAGATAATTTATGAGAGAGAGTAAATAAAACATTAAATTCTATTAGCTTTTACGTGCTGTTTTGCGAGTGTTAATGTTAATTTTAACTAAAACAATATTACCTATATAGTTTAAGTTTGAGTATATACTACCAATGCTCTACCAAGTCGTTTTTGAGTGAGGCCGGCACAGACAGATTCTGGAAACATTCCAGACATAAATCCCGTTACTATTATTTTTATATACCTATACTAGCTGTGCTTCGATAACGGGGCAATCTACAAATGGATTCAACATTTAAAAAATGACAATACTAAGTAAAGTCGGCAGCTCTCAATAGTTCCACGATTATTTTAAAAAGCAATTACTAAAATTGATTAAGTGGAAGTCGCTGAAAGTTCTCTGACAAAAACGCCACGTATTTAAAACATACACATTAGAATTAGAGCAACTTTTGATAGCCTCGCTTTAAGTCGCGTGTAGCTGGGTAAAAAAATATTCTATAATTTGGGTACCAGTTAATGAACTACCAAGTTTGAACAAAATCATTTTCTGCGCAGTGTACAGCTGTCGGCTACATACGCAATGTCCACCACTAGCAGCGTTGCCAGACGTCCCGATTTTTAAATCAAAATTAAATGTCCCGCGCGGGACAGGCTCAGTCTCGCTTTTCGGGGATAACTCGACCGTGCGTAAATAATTATTCTCTTATTGTAAGTTGCAATTTGTAACACTCACTCCTCAGACTATTGTTTGAAACGCCATATTTTTCTAATGAATAAAACTTTTTTGATTTTGATTTCTGTTTTTTTTTATTTTTTTTTATTCAGAAGCCGAATAAGACTCAACTATTTAACGATAGGGTAAATCTGATTTAAAATATTATATTTTTATTAAAATACATTTTCTATGGCTATTTTTGCTATCTATTGTCACGTAAACGTAATTTGAACTCGAATAAAAAGATAAATATTTAAAAACTTCTGATTATATACGTTTTTTTACTATGTCCCGCTTTCGACGAAAGAATCCCGCTTTTTTCACTCAAAAAGTTCCAAAATCCCGACTTGGAAAAAAAAAGAATCTGGCAACGCTGACCACTAGGGACTCAATATGGCGGCGATTTAAAGTTTAAATTTCAGTCTCGCAATATAAATTGCCTGTTATTACTCCAAATATTATCTGTACAGGTAGCATAAAAATTAATGCATCTTTTCTACTTAATGGCATCATAAACTCATACTGCAACATTGTGATAAAAAATGCACACTGCATTAATGACATCGTGTCTAGTAGTACGGCGTTGTTCAAACCCTCCCGCGCTACCCGTCTCTGTATGCGTTAATTGTTTCATCAATACTGAATACCCCATCTTCGTGTGCAGTGAGTCATTTTTTTTCAACCCTTATTTACAGCGATGCCGTTCGGATAAATTATGAGATTAAGTTGATGAACGAAACGCGCCGACTTGATTGAATTTTTAGTTTTGAGTGCGATAGAAAATTTATTGAAAATAATTTAATTTTGTTCTTTTCATGTCGCTGCAATAATCGAATAATTTCAGACAGCTCTGAGTAGCTGTCAATTCTTTATAGAAGTACATGGAAAAATACGCTATATTGGGGCTAATCGTCAAACTCTTGTCGACGTACTTTACCGATTTTTAACGAGTGCGGGATATTTATATACGAAATGTTTGCGTTTGTTCGTTTCGTGAAACCCACGATAATTGAAAATATTTTATTCACAAACAGTTACCATTACGTATAAAAAATGTTTATTTATCACATCTTATTAATTAAAAATATTAAATGTTGAGGAGAAATTTGGCTGAGGAACAACTTAAAATGGAACTTTTAACTATGTTTATTTTCACGTTCAGGGCCGCAGGACAAAACTAATTACGGATAAAAATATTAGAATAGGTAGATGAAATTTGGTTTCATTTTTATAAATCTTTGTCTCACATTGATATTACTTAACAGCATAAACTGCGAGAAGAATTGAATCTAGATATAATTCATATTTTATTATTTTGAGTAATAAATTAATATCGATACTTTCGTCAGCTCTCGATTAGAACCTGCTGATCAGAGGCTCGTAGTCTATAGAATTTCACGGCCAAAAAATCGCTTCTTAGTTTCAAGAATATTAACGTGAGGTAATTTATTACTCTTAGGTTAATTTTATCGTGGTGTTATTTCGTCATATTACTTTCACGCATACATATGTTAGGTTAATATTCTCGGGTTTTGTGATGTGTAACATTGGTCTAATAACTCACCCTCTCCGCCTCTAAGCCTGGCTCATTGCCACCCCCTTTCGTACACAACTAACAGAACACAATATACAACTTACTAAGTCCACTACACACTAACCACCCCATACGTGTAATTATCCTGTTTTATAGGGATGTGTTAATTACTCCAAAAAAGTAAATACTAACATCGTAATAAAATGTCTCTAATTTTTATCATAGCTACAATGAAATTTGAGTCAAATAAAAAATACCGCTGACGAGTTTAAAAAAGTTTTTTAAGAAATCTCCCAGAGTGTCTTCAATCTCAACGAATCAATTATGGCACTAAATTCAATGAGCACACCAAGTTCACTAAAGTAGGTATGTCGAAAACATATCGACATATCGATATTTTTTATTTGATATATCGATATTTTTGGACGATATTAAATATTTCAATATATCGATATAAAATTCCGAGTATCGAAAACCGATATTTTTTTCCAGTACTACCGCGATTGACTATGGCCGTTTAATTTTTCCGAAAATATCGAAAACTCCACTGAAAAAGAAACATGTGTTTTTACATATGTTTTTGGAACATATTTTTAAGTGCGTTCCAAAAACAACAACAGCGAATAAAGCACATGTAAAACACGTTTCTTTTTCCACGGATTTTTCGATATTTTCAGAATAATAAGCAGTCAAAATGTCTATTCATGCAATATTTCATTTCTACATCTAGAATATTTTTAATTATTTCGATTTACACCTCAATTCATGCTGTACCAACAATTTTCTGTCGAATGTCACCTCTGGCACGCATGTCATAGGTTCGTCATCCCTGACTTTATTAATTGTTCGATTAATAAATGTATTAGACGTTTGATTAATAAACAAAAAAAAAATTATCGTTGTTTTTGATTTCAGATAATTATTTATTATTTGATTTATTAGAAATAATGTCCGTTTTTTGCTATTTGAGATTATGTTAAGCTAACCAATATGTATGCTAAATTTCTTCGTGTGCCGATGTTCTCTTTCAAATTGTACCGATTTATCGATACTTGAAAAAAATATCGATACAGTATATATCGATACTTTTTGGCACTTCCGACATCCATATACTAAAGTTTAGTTCCTGGCTTGAGACGTTTTAAAATTGTGAATGCTGTCTCTCACAATTTATTCGTATGTACGCAGCTTTGTTACATCCCTGCTAATAAAATGTATTATCGGCACCAATCAATAATTTACTTTAGTAATACAGAAAATTGTACGTGTATTAGTAAATAAACTTAATGTATGTGAGTACAGTTTGATGTAAAAATTATTAAAAAGGTGTTCACTTATTCCTAACGAAATAATATGTTTAACAGAAAAACATATCGGGCTATACTTACGAGCTTTTATTAAATATTAATGGTAATTTTGGTTGTTAAAATTTATTGTTATTATTATGGACTTAAATTATTTATTAGACAATATCCTTACTTAACTGACGTAAAATAAATGCCATGCAGTATTTTCCATGGCCAACTGCTAGGATCTATTCAACTAATAAATAAATAATGAAAACTATTAAAACCACCATTTAGTAAATATAAAATCAGTGTCTATTTCATTGGTTTAACTATAACGATTTTAAAGAAAGTTTTTTTTTTTTGTTCAATGAATACGAAGGTAAGGATTGTATAGGAAAAAAATCAGTGCATTAAAAAAAAAAAACTCTTCTGTAATATTGCACTGGAGCATGACTACTCCTCTAAAACTGTGGTCTTCGTGCACTGGTTACAGTTGGCCTGACAATTATTCCTCTTACTTATTCTCACTATTAAAAATCACCACCAACTAGCATTTGTTCTCGACGTACGTTTCGCTAGCATCATCAAGGGATGATTAAAGCTAAAAAGTACAATATTGTTTAACTGGACTTTAAACTTTTAAACCTTGAGGAATAATCGTAGACGAAGAACTGTCAGTGGCTATAACAATTCAAAATTAGTATAAATCCAACTTATTAAATTGAAAATATTCTTTAATTTTTTGAGTATCCTGAGAATAATTGGAAACAAATCTGTTGATTGGCGTAAGGATCGCCTAGTCAATAAATTAAAGAAAATTTCTTAATTTTACCATTTCAATTCCACTATTGGGGAATGGTACTAATATAGGTCAAAATTCACTTTTAAAAATTTTACAATTTTAACTTTGTTTAAAAAAAATACCAGCTGTCGTCCGTCGATGACGGGGAAAACTATGATGGATTAAGGCAGTAAAACAAACTACGATTCATTAAAAAATATATCAAAATCGTTTAAATGATGGCTACTGAAAGTTCTCAGACAAAAAAAAAACTCGTGGTTTAAATGATGGATATGATAACTATCAATGGTTACACCGAATTAATTGGCAAAAGTTTTGATGATAAAATTGAGCGACTGTGGTGCCAACCTACAAGAATTTATTTTCAAATATTGTTTAGATACAATACACAATTCATGTCGTAAAGGGGTGAAATAATTTGGTATTATAAGTTCGAAAGAAGACGAGTTTAAAGGGTTCAAAAAAGAACTGTACTTTATAAATACTTATAAGGGATCATCTCCAGGTCTCTCTTATATTAATACCGGAAAAGGGTTCTCTTATTATGTTTATTACAGTCGAACAAATCAATTACTGCTTACGTTACAATAAATAATTCAAAAGCAATGTTATGGTTGGCTCGTTGTACTTTTGATAACAGCATTTGCCCTTTTGTGGTGTTATTTTTGTAATGTGTACTCACAAATACCACCAGTATCTGTTTGTATGAAACAATTAACAATTTAACGTCCTGTGGGAATATTGCAGACGAAAATGTTCAAACTAATTAGAAAACCGTTACGAAATTTTTCTCCAGTGATTTTTTTTATTTGCTCATCAATAGGGATGTTGACTATTTTTGGGAAACTGTTTTAAATCGTGCATAAGTACGTAATATAGCCACAAATATTTATTATTAGTGTATTTGCCATATGGCAACATACCCTATTGGCATCGGTCGGATGGCGGGACCTAGGGGTCGGACCAAAATTTCTCGACGTTTCATAACCTCCTAAACACTTTGGCACCATTTTTAAAAATGTTTATATATATATATATATATATATGTATGTATATATGTATCGTATATGTTGAAATCCATCACCGGAAGAAGCCTATTTAAAATGGGCGTAATCGGGTCATTTTAAGGGTAGTTTTTAGGAGTTGAAAAATGTTTTTAGGCCCCAAAATATCGAAAAAATTCTCAGAATCGTTTCAAAATTGACATTTAACCCTTTAGTAGTAATTAAAAAGTGTCCCTAAAATTTTTATAAAATCGGCCCGACAGGACCGGACTTACAAATTTTATGAAAACACTAGTTTGCAGATAGTGAATTATTTACTGAAAGTTATATATAATTTGATATAGAGGTTCGATTGATAATAATATTGCAATTAAGAAAAAAAATGTTATTTTAAGGGGTGTATTAAGAAGTAAAATTTTTTATTTTGCCCAAAAACCAACTTAAGATCGCATAATAAAGCCATACTGCCTGTATAAGCAAATACACTATATTGTCGGCAGGGTTTTGGTACTGCGACCCGGGTTTTTTTATTTAAATACGACTCAAGCCTTAAAAATCATGTATTTTAAATTCCGTTTCAAATTTCGGTCCAAAACGCCAATACTTGTCATGTGACTGCCGTGATGTCATCCGGTCATACCAAAGGAGGCTCAAAAGTTTACACGGGAGCTACCATTCTATAGTTTCGTAGCTGTTGGTATAGTTACATGTAATTTGACGTTTACTATAAACAAATAATAATAAATTACACACTAAATATTAACCAAACAAGGAAGCCTTTGACAGCGTCTGATGCGTATACATGACTCCGTGACGTCATGCGCTCTGATTGGATTTTATTAGGTTTTATTTATTAAATATTAATTAAATTCCTTAAAAGTAAGGAAAAATATAGTGTTTTTAGCATTTCTATCATAGAAACTACCAATTAACATTAAAATTATGTTTTTATTTGAATACAGTCAACATCCCTATTCAATATTACTTCAATTTGTCATCTATACTAATATTATAAAGAGATTTGTAAATTTCGATGTAGAAGTTAATCTCCGAAACCACTCATTCGATTTCAAACATTTCTCCACCAATATTTCGAATGAACTTTCGGTATGGACATAGGCTATATATTGTCGCATTAAAATAAATTGCTTTTCATGAAGACCTATTTTTGCAACGGTAAGTCGATGAAAAAACAGTTGTTATTATCGAGCGGGGCGCAGCCTTTCAAGGTGAGACTGTTAAACGATTGTTGCTGCCGAGCAAATCACAATAAAATGTTAGTGCCTTTAATGGTAATACGACACTATAGATATACAATCTACAATTAATAACCTATTGTTAAAATTTAAAACTGCGCTACTGAAGGGAAAAGAATAAAAAACGTAGTTTTCATGTTATTTTTAAAATTTACGGTAAAATAATAGCGGAGCAATTTTTCCATAGAAATTTCCACGTAAAAAATTATAATGCATTCAAAAACGTATACACGTAGGGAAATGGAAAAGGAGGAAAACGCCTCAGCAGAAATGTCATTGTCTTTTAAAAAGATATATAGGGGAGAACCGGGAGACGTACATATATATAGATGAAGAAGTAGTAGGGGAGCGTATTGCACGTAGGTATACGATATAACAGTCGGAAAGCTCTTTCAGGCGGGCGACACATATGTAAAAGCTCTGTATTATGACAGTTCCTACCACTGAACTTTAAGTTCTTATTCTCTTCTTAAGATGTTTCAAAACAATATGACAGTTAAGCAACGGAAGATCTGTCTAAGAAAAAGAAAAACATTTACGAAAACCAAACATCTGCAATCATAATTATTAATTGAAATCAGTAGGCATTTTGAATCTGATGAACAAAACTTTTTGTGAATAACGAAAAACTTTTGTAGTAAAATTTACTTCCTGAAAGGTTTTTAATCAACTTTTTTTTGGGTGAAATAGCAAAAACGAAATGTTCTTTCCTATCATTATTATCAGTTCTTAACAGTGCTTAATTGTAAAAAACTAGAACGATAAATCATTGATAAATTTTTTATTTAAAGCTAAATCAGGTAGCTTTTATAATATACACAAATTCAAAATTTTCTTGGATGAATCCTTTCGGACCCAAACATTTAATTTTTGAATAGAATAAAATAAAATCGTTTAACAAACTTTGCATCCTTTTCATCCAAAAATATTATTAAATACATTCTTCCACTCAATACTCGAGACCTTTATCTGTGTCCCAAGCAAAGGGAAGTGAAATAAATTTTGCAATAAACACGAAAACCAGCCAGGGCGTTCTTTTGACACCTGAAGATACCACAATTTGGAATGATGACAATTACACTTTACAATCGCGCGGTAAAATGTGTATCGCTCAAAACCTCAGTTGTCGAGCATCTATAATCCATAATCTCCAGTTTGTAAATATGATTGGAAGTGAACTTCTGTGGAGAGCATCCTCTACCACAATTCCTCACTTCGATCGGCGTCCGTTGTATTTAGTTCGCTTTTAGTTCAATGTCTGTGTTTTTTTTCGCTCTCTTCTCGTTCCCGGCGGGTGTGCAACTCGCCTCATATGCATGTGTGTGGATCAATATGATGAAAAAGAAGGAGGTAAAGTGGGGAGGAAGAAGAAGATTTGCAAGCAAGCGGCAACCAGACACACACTGACACATTCATACTAAGTGTATGTGTGGACTATGTCTTTTATACCTGTATAATGTACATATATGCACGCTGTCACTGGAAGACCAAGGATGCGTATTATGTAACCCTAAAATAACATAACCTTAAAATAATAATATTTTGCATACTGCATAATTATATCGCGTAGGGACTTAAAATCGTCAAGTATAACAGGCTTTAAAACTGTAACGGTATAATCATTTTTTATGATCTAGTTGGCTTTACTCGCGTGAACACTCACGCTTGCTCGTGTTAATTTTGACAGGAACTTTGGTTTAGAATAATTTACAATAGAAGATGGCGCTTGCCGGCGAATAAAAAACACAAAAACTGTTATCTTGTTCGACGAATTAGAGATTACAAAATTAGTGAGCAAAAATCATTAAAAAATAACAGTAAAATTATTAGATGCGAATTATGTGTTATATATACGACGAATTTTATCGCAATAACAGGCATAGATCAAATAATTACCAAGATTGACAACCTTATGGAGGTATAAAAGCCAATAAATGGGCCCGTTTTTAGGGGCGCCACCATTAAACGGGCACATGAACTAAGCGCTGGATTCGCGGCCAACTCATAGACATAGAAAAAATTAAATGTACTATAGCGACACTAATATTCCCACACATAAACTAAATTGTTACTACTCGAACTCCATAGTTTATAAGTCGCGATAACAATTTATAACCGGAAGTCACACCCGTAGACTACTAAAAATAAAAATATTTGTGCCAAAAACTGACACTTGAACATTTTTTCCACAGTTTAATATACGATATATATAAAACAAATTTTTGTTATAGAAAAAACATTTGACATTGATAAAAACATTTTAAAAGATAAATGGTATAACTTTTTTTCAAATCCGTTCAAATTTTTATTAGAAATTTTGAAAATCATATATCAAAATATTAACATAAAGTCGTAATAAATCATCACAAATTAATAAAAGAAAAGTCTGTAAATAATATTTATTTTATCATAAAGAAAAACTGACTGAAATATAATATTTCAATTATTGTTGGAAAACAAGGGTTTCAAGTTTTGCCAAATTTTGTTTTTTTTTTTATTATATATAGATGGTTGCCTTACATTTATTTACAAAAATAATGCTTTGTCAAAATATTGATTTATTTATTCTATAAAGATTCTTTTTTAAATAGAATTCAAGCATACAGGAAATATTTTAACGTCGTTTCTGATCACATGTATTTCAGAGTATTTATTTTTTCTTCACTCGTCGCAACAGTCAACCACTGCCAGTTTTTCTTTCCGGGTTAAATAATTTCTTTTTCCAGACATTTTCCTATATAAATAAATTATTATTATTTTTACACGTCTTATATTATGATATAATAATTTTCTGACAGTTTTTTTGTTTAACGATGTTTCTATAGCAATTGTGAATTTAAAAATCGTTTAAAGTGCAAATAGAAACCAGGGTCGACAGCTTGAAAACAAAAAATCGTTTCACGAGTGGTTTCATATCACTTGTCCTTGTCGCACCCACTGTGTTTGGCAAAGTGACAGTTATAAAAAAATTAAATATTTGAAACATATTTTGATTTCTATGTTTTTCATAAATTTTTGTTTGATATATATTTTGTTTTATTTTATTTTCACGTGAAATAAAAATTAAATTATTTTAAAAATAACTAAATTTGTACCTGCTGCTAACTTAACAATAAAAAAAAATTGTTCGTTTACAAATATAAAAATGATTTTTCGGGAAAAAGGACTTTATTTAATAAAACTTTATATAATAAAGTCCTTTTTCCCGAAAAATCATTTTTATATTAATTACCAAGGACAAAAAAGAAATAAAGTCAATTGTTCGTTTACGTTGTTACATAGCAATAAATGCGACAAAATTTTATCAAATACAAGAAAAATGATTTATATTTCTAAATTTGTGTTCGTTTACTTTTCCAAATTTGATTTTTATTAAATAACCTTGGAAACGTTTTTTTTTTGTTTCCATATGATTGATATAGAGAAAGAACGGTCAGTTTTTAATTTCTAAAATATTATCAGCCATTTTGTGTAATTCGTTGAACGTAAAAATAAACTATTTTTGTTATACTGAAGTTTGGAGCAGAGACTGACTGTTATAGGCAGTAGATCATCTATTGATATAGGTGCTAATTAATAACAAACTATTAAAATGACACAAGTGTTACCCCATTTGTGAATAACCGCTTAAACGTTTGCTATTTATTTTTCAAATTGCTGGTTACCAAAACATCGTCACGTATTATAACCTACGATCTATTTTAAAATAAACGCATTATTTATATTGCAGCCAGTAATGCCATTGCGTAACCACATTAATGAAAAAAATTATATTTCAACTAAATAGTCATGAAGACGATTATTTTCATTTGAATTTTTAAAAATTGAATACTATAAAGAAATCGTGCTCAATTCTTGGAAAAAAATTGTACCAGCCAAATTATTCCTTATGTAGACGTATTATCACTATGGAATTGATCATTCTGTGGTTATCAGAGTCAACTGTTCTGTAAAATTACCACAATAACCTAACCATTACGCCTAATACATATATTAATAGATGACCTACTGTCTAAAACAACCAATCTCTACTCCAAACTTCAGTATAACAAAAATATTTAATTTTTACGTTCAACGGATAACACAAAATGACTGATAATAATTTAGAAATTAAATACTGATACTTTTTTCTCTATATCAATCATATGGAAACATAAAAAGCGTTACCAGGTGTAACGTTGTATAAAAAACATTTTTTTTTATACTTGTACAATTTTTTTTTATCATTTAATTTATATTAATTTCGACTATTATAAAACCTCTTTATTTCATTTGACATTGCAGTTGCATAATCAATTTATTCTTAAAATATTTCTTATAGAAATATTTCACTTAATCTTTGGCAGAGCTAAAATTAACATCTAAAATTTAAATAATATTAGTAAACTTATAGTTTAAAATTGGAATAAAATTCTAAATATAATTATTGAGCCAATTTTGACAAAAACTATTTCAAAGTCGAAATTAATATAAATTTAAATAAATCCTTTAATTTCTTTTTGTAATCAGCAGTCGTGAAACTTAATATATTTTAATAAAAGTTTGCAAAATAATTAACGCTTTATATATATTTTCTTTAATTGATGTAATTTGATGAATTAAATTGAAAGTATCCGAGACAATAAAAATATATAAAAATAATTATATAAAAGGGTGTCTACGGTACACAGGGTTATTCAATTAAAATCAAATTTGAAAAAGTAAACAAATATTTATTAAATATTAAATAAAACGAAACTACTTGCGATTACTGTTCAAAATATTTTTTTATTTATAAAACGTTTTTACCAAATTTTTGGTCCTTTTCAATTTATCAAAATACAAAATAAATTATAATTGTTTATATAAAAACAAAACAGTTAAGTACTAAAATTTTTTATAAAAATTATATAATCTATGGTAATGAAATGCCATATATTAAAACAATGAGTGACACAAAAAACCTAAAATGTTATATATTGAAAAATATGATTCTGTGAATAGGATGTGATACAAAGAATCTAAAATTGATATTTAAGGATTATATCCATAAATTATTACAATAATTGTTCTTTGTTTTAGGTTTTTTGTGTCACTCATTGTTTTAATATATGGCATTTCATTACCATAGATTATATAATTTTTATAAAAAATTTTAGTACTTAACTGTTTTGTTTTTATATAAACAATTATAATTTATTTTGTATTTTGATAAATTGAAAAGGACCAAAAATTTGGTAGAAACGTTTTATAAATAAAAAAATATTTTGAACAGTAATCGCAAGTAGTTTTGTTTTATTTAATATTATATTACTGTTGGTAGAGTCAATATTATTAAATATTTATTAAATTCGAAATCTATAATTTTTTCTGGAATTTGGTAAAATTTCGTCGTATTTATTGCTGTGTAACCATGTAAACGAAAAATATTTTTTTTTTTTTTTTTAATAATATATACGCGCTCAGCGGCAAAGGCTATATGTTAAAATAAATAGAAAAAAATTAGAAATACAAATAAATTTTATGAAAGCTACAATAACTACGAGACCTTGAAAAAATACATAAAAAATTTATTTTATCTCGCAGCGTACAGTTAATGATTTCTATAGTTACACGCACTGCTAATGCATCAAGGCGTCTATTTTAAAATGCAACTATTGCAATTAAAATTAATTTCTTATAACGGCAAATATAGTTCTAGTTTTATAAAGATAACTCTTATTAGAACATACACAACTGAAGAAAGGATTGAATTATTCAAAATGTGGTTTAATAAAAATTGATTTAAACGGTGGAAAAAATATGACCAATGTCCAAATATAATGATAATCACATTACACCTCTCACTGTTATGTCAAAGTATTTAACAAAAAATTTCATTTCTTCATAACTGTTCAATGAAAAGGGAAAAGTCCTTTTTACATTATGTATTTTTTATATTATCCACTAATAGTAATAACACTAATAACGCGATGAATTGTTCGCTGAAGTGACGCAAAAAAGATCTTCTTTTTACTGTGAAGTTTCGTAATATATAATTCAATATTTTGAAATAAAACTATATTTTTAAAAATACAATGATACGAATATAATACACACGCACAAAAAGATTTATAAAAAATGTAATGTCGATTAGCTGATAACACATTTCTTCAAAATTAATATTCAACAAATCAGACAGCTACAAAATATTCATTTATAGCACATATTTTAAAAAGCAGTTAATAAAATATAATAAACCAACACAATTCTGTCAATTTTAACAAATTTTGCTCTCTTCAGATTTTTACATTTTGAATATTATATGACATTTAAAGTGAATGCAGGTGTTATTCAAAGGAGGTTCAAATATATTTTTACCATACACCAAAGCTCTGACCCAACCATGCATAGATCATATTTTGACCGTTGATTTCAGTAGCAGCACCGACCGAACTTTATCTTAAAAAGAGATGCATGATCGGCAAATAATGCTTGTAAGTGAAATGCACATAGTTACAATTGTGTCTCTCTATGAATTTGACGTTGCTCGATCATTAGTACAGACAATATTTCTCTTACTGTATATTACATACTCAATGTAACAGGGCCATGAATAAATTTAATGTATAATGATTTGTACAGCCCTGCACGCTATACAATTCGCGCGAGTGACCCTAGTTTACCCTATGACTACAGACATGAAGAACAGGGGGCGATTGTTCAAGTCTCCCCTATATATGCACTACCTTGTGCTGTCTTTCGAATAAAAAACTTCTGGATAAAAAGAATTGTCCTATTACAACTTTTATTGTACATTATGCATAAAATTATTTATTTAAAATATACACTATCAAAGAGATAAATAATTATTAAAAAATTACGTCAGATAATTATCATATTTCGTCAGCAAAAAATCTGAACTTGACGCATACAGAAATTATCTATTTTTCCTTAACGATCGACACAAATCAAAAACCTGATAATATGATTTTCGTCTGTTACTTCAGTTATTGAGCGTCTATACACTCTAAATGTAATTAGATGTGACTTGTAGATTTTGCTATATTAAATACAGTAAAACCTGTTGGTCAGGCGCAAACTGGCTATATATGTTTTCAGGGGTGCTAAAATTTGTAAGGACCCTGAGGGTCCGTCAGTATCTGAGTAATTTGTTATTTGACGAGATTAGGAGCACCTGAGCTTTCTCCAACTCCGGGGACCAGCGTCCATTTAGACAGGTTGCCAAATTAACAAGTTTTACTATGTATTACTTAAACATTCATACTTAAAACTATTGTTTTTGAGTCCTGTAAAAGTATTTTAATATATCCTCCTGGCAAAATCCATATTGTTTAAAATCAGTCTGCTATTTTATTGGTGATTCTTTATCAACAAATAAATAAATAAATCCAGAATATAATCTATAACTGTATTCAGTGAAACTAACATGAATAAATGACAAAAATACTAATTACCTCTGCAATATTGTATTCTTGGCATTGCGTCTTAGTAGCCATGTGTGATGAGAAGTATTTCAATATAAAAAACTTTACTTTATATCAAAATTATTTTATTATTTTTATTTTTAAACGAAAATATTACTTATTTTTCTTATTCGTTGCGAGAAGGCGCGATTATTTATATTTAATTTTAATAGGAATAATTTTTAGGAATCAATGGTTACGTTTTTTTATATTTTATTTTTTCACTGGCACCTGTTTAAAACAAAACGATATAAATATATAATAAAGCACTAGACATCATTGTACTCGCACGTCTTTTGTTCAAATATATTATAATATAAATAATATAAATGATTAACAAGTGAATGTTTTGCATACGAAATCATGAAACGCCCGCACGAAAAACTATATTAATTTTATTCAATCACGTAAAATATATTTTTAATTGAAAAACTGTACGTAAGAGCTATAAAAACGAAATACAATCGTTTGTGTTGCGACTTGATTTTTTGTCTTTATAATAATTATTACCTGACTGTTTCGCTAGTTGCGTATATACTTGTGTTGACTAGATCTTATGACGCGACGCAGAGATGTCGACGACAGTCATAGGCGTCGACAAAAAAAATGCCCCGAGGGTGCTAATATTAAAAAAAATGTATTATTTCAAATAATTTATCATTTTGAATTAATGCGTTCGTTTTTATTCAACATCACCTTACATCAGCTATTTAATTTCTGTGCTTTCATTAAATCGCTAATTGTTTTTCTGTTAACTAGAGATTACCACAACGCCCTCATTATCGCTACTTCAAACTAGTTTTAGGAGAAGTCCCATTAGTGTACAGGACCACAAATTTCTGTTTAACAAATCAAATCAACAACCAAAATATTTTAACGTCTTATTTTGTTGTTTGGTTACGTTCCATGCATGGTATTACAAACAATAAATAAAAAATCGATTATAAAAAAATAAATTTTCAAAAGCATATCAAACAAGAATGAAATGCATTATAAAAAGCGACAAGAGAAGAAAAAAGGAGCAACGATGACGACTAAGAAGTGAAAAGAAACCAAGAGAAACAGAGAGAGAAACTGAAAAAGAAAAAAAAAAGAGCAGCAGAACGAACGTGTTCGAAAAGCCATAAACGCTATTTCATGTCGCTACAAACGCAGCAGTAGGTGTTATTACAGTGCGGAGTCGTTCCACAATCCATCCAATACAACACAAACACACACTTTTACAATAGCTACGACCTGTCTCAAACTTGCGGGTCCCTCGTCACTACCAATTAAACATATCCTGTTACAGGACAAAAAAAAACCGTAATTGGATCGTTTTTTATAGCAGACTTCATAGGCTAGAATAGTGTAAAAGTTATAACTAGCCGAACCCCTATTTTGAGAGAGTATGCTGGGTTGCAGAAAAAATTGTCGGAAAATCTAATCTACCAGTGATCTTCGACTGTGACCATACAAATTATTAATGTCTACATGGGAAAAGCAGAGTAGAATTTTAAATGTATCTATTTCACTGCCTGTTTGAAGCAGTCAATTTCGACTGTGTTTAAAGCAGTCAATCTATAGGGTCGATCTAAAAAATATCTTAGTAATCCTTCGATCTACTATTTTAGTAATAAATATTTTTATTAGATTTTTTGGTGACTTCGCCTGAAAAATCTGCACCAAAACTAAAAAACCCGGGTCGCAGTGCCAAAACCCTGCCGACAATATAGTGTATTTGCTAATACACGCAGTGTGGCTTTATTATGCGAACTTATGTTGGTTTTTGGGCAAAATAAAAAATTTGACTCCTTCATACACCCCTTAAAATAACATTTATTTTCTTAATTGCAATATTATTATCAATCAAACTTCTATACCAAATTATATACAACTTTCAGTAAATAATTCACTATCTGCAAACTAGTGTTTTCATAAAATTTGTAAGTCCGGTCCTGTCGGGCCGATTTTATTAAAATTTTAGGGACACTTTTCAATTACTACTGGAGGGTACCCTGTCAATTTTGAAACGATTCTGAGAATTTTTTCGGTATTTTGGGGCCCAAAAACGTTTCTCAACCCCTAAAAACTACCCTTAAGATGGCCCGATTACGCCCATTTTAAATAGGCTTCTTGCGGTGATGGATTTCAACACGTGGGCCAAATTTCGTTAAAATCAATTAACTCTTTCGAAAGTTATTGCCCGCACACATATATATATATATATATATACGCTTATATATATATATAAATATATATATATACATATATATATAAAAATTTTTAAAAATGGTGCCAAAGTGTTTAGGAGGTTATGAAACGTCGAGAAATTTTGGTCCGACCCCTAGGTCCCGCCATCCGACCGTCGCCAATAGTGTATGTTGCCATATGGCAAATACACTAATTACAGTGTAAGGGTCTCGTTACTTTAGTATTGATATAGGGTGGGTTTCGTATATTGGACTAGAGTAGGTAACTCAGTGAAATTTACTCTGAAAAGTGTACGTTAGGTTTACCGCATGTGTACACTTACAACAAACGGGCTAGTGACAGATTTCGGAACAATGTTAGATTTAGATTTTAGAGTTGAACAGAAAGACAAGTTGTTTTATTTTCTTTATATTGAAACTGATTCATTATATTGTAAAAAACCGTTAATGAAAAATGTTCTTCATTTAACAATTGTCAAATTCAGACATATGTCACGTGATCCGGACTGCTAGGGTTTACTTCTGAGGTACCAAACAGATCAGTGTATCTTCCTCTTTTATATAATAAACGCGAGAGTGTAAAAAATAATCAACACTTTTTAAGGCTGTCGGAACGCTCTGAATTTTGTTTGCGCTGAGACCCAGAAGTAAGGGGCGAGGTAGGCAAAAGACATATTGTAGGTGTGACTTTCTTTAGCTCTGTCTCACTCAAATCATCCGCACGTTTCAATTTTTGGCTGGTGCCAACTACGAGGTTAAAAAATGTTATTGCAAGGGTGCCGCTGTCAATTGATTAGTCTAATTTTTGGAAATATTTTGAAGATTTAAAAAACTTTTCCGAAAAAGGAAGAGTCACTTTAGGTGTGTGATGGAACAGTTTTGTGAAATAAGTACGAATAAGGTCATAGTGTGACATTGAAAACATGTGTTTTTTTGGCACAATTGATGCCAACCTTTGTCTAGTAAATCGTCCATAAATTACAAAAATAGTCCATTAGAGACCTAGGTTTGTCCTTTATCTTCCTTATAGAGAAAGAATGTTTGCAAAATGTTGACGAATAAGTCTACAATCAGTTGACAGCCGAAGTTCTATTTTTGCACTTAAATTCAGAGCGTTCCGACAGCCTTAAACTGCAGTACGATACAAAACACACCTATGGTGAAAACTGTCCCAGATTTAGTTTTCTGACGCTCTTTGGGTCGACCATGACGTTAAGGAAAGGTCAAACTGAAACAAAAACTTCTCGCGCGATATTTGTCCGTGTCTATAACTGTGCACTGTAGGTTTATATTGAATTATTATAGGTATTATTCGCGCGATATACCGAAATGTTTTAAAACTTGTATATCTATAAGAATTCACTTTAACACGTATTATTTATTTAGCTCGATCTGATAAAACAATTCCCTACATACTTGCATGTATACCCGGCAAATAAACCTACATACAGCTCGTGTTCAACTCTTTTCTTTATATTGTACACACTCCATTATGTGGTCTGGCGATACAGTCATGGAAAAACTTCTTTCGACGGTTCGACTAAAAGATCGCGCACACCTGTCACGTACGGACCAGCACAGCACAAACTTTCACGCTGTCGCACACGAGACCAGCGCTAAATAAGCAACTGTTAGTGCGACAGACAGTTTGCAGTTTTCAAGTAGTTTTATCAATAAATAAATCGGTCCAGACCGACTAGGCAGAAATTGCAGTCGATCTACTGACAGTCGTTGCTAATAATTGTTGGTTGCAGGCGCTGGTCCAATATGCGCTACTCTATTTAATAACATGGGTACCTTTACGAACAGGGGTTTCTGGTAGGGATGACGGAAGTGCCAAAAAGTATCGATATATATCGTATCGATATTTTTTTCAAGTATCGATATCGGTACCGATATATTTTTTTAAAAATATCGATATATCGATCCAATTTGAAAGAGAACATTGGCACTCGAAGAAATTTAGTATAGGTACATATTGGCTAGCTTATTATAATCGCAAATAGCAATTAACGGACATTATTTTTAATAAATCAACAAAATATTTATCTGAAATCAAAAACAACGATAAGAATTTTTTTTTGTTTATTAATTAAATGTCTAATACATTTAGGAGTAGATAATTTTAGACGTTAATCGATTAATAAAGCCAGGGATGGTGAACCTATGGGATGCGTGCCAGAGGTGTAAATCAAAATAATTAAAAATATTCTAGATGTTGTAGAAATGAAATATTGCATGAATAGACATTTTGACTGTTTATTCCGAAAATATCGAAAAATCCGGTGAAAAAGAAACGTGCTTGAGCTGTGCTTTATTCACTCTTGGTGTTTTTGGAACGCACTTAAAAGTGTTCCAAACATAATATGCAAAAACACATATTTCTTTTTCAGTGGAGTTTTCGATTTGTCGGAATAAACGGCCATTGTCAGTCGCGGTACTACCTACATACAAGTGTTGCTACTGGAAAAAAATATCGGTTTTCGATACTCGAAATTTTATATCGATATATCGGAATATTAAATATCGCCCAAAAATATCGATATATCAAATAAAATATATCGTTATTTTTTCGACACCCCTAGTTTCTGGTCCGTGCTGTGCTAATCGTGCTTGATAGATGTGCGTCGTCTACAAAGGGTTACATACAAATAAGTCCAGCGGACAAAAAGCTATCACTACAACTTTTTTTTTACTTGAATAAACTAGGAATATGAATGACAGTACGGATCTGGTTACACTCCTGTAAAAATCAAACCTCCGGACGATTTTTTTTTAAATACCGTAGTAATGTATATGTCAGATCCTTTTGATGTTAATAAATTATAAATATTTTAGAGGAATTAGGATCAAATAAATTAAAAGACAAATTATTATTTCACAACGTTTTGTATTACATTAATACTTCATCAGGTGATCTTAATTAATTGTCTTAATAACTAGATTTAATTTAATTTAACAAGATAATTGAATTAAATCTAGTTATTAAGACAATTAATTAAGATCACCTGATGAAGTATTAATGTAATACGAAACGTTGTGAAATAATAATTTGTCTTTTAATTTATTTGATTCTAATTCCTCTAAAATATTTATAATTCATTACCGTAGTGATCTTTGTTTAACTGAACCGAGCTAAATCAAAGTCAATATGTAAGTTAGTTTTGAGAAAATGCATAGCAGATTTTAAATACATACAATATTATGTATGTTGATATGTATTTATATATGTGTTGTACAAATGTCGGGACAAGAGTGCATTATTATATGAAGTGTATATTTATGCAGGCGTGATACACTATCAAGGTACACCAGAATACGGCGCGAAAAACAACGACACAACATTTACAATTTAGTTGTGGTGTAACGATATACAGTGTGTTGCTGAAACAATGGCATTTATTGCAGTCGACTCGGTTAATTGATCACTGACATGAGACAAAAATTAAAAGAGGAATACATTCAGATCTTCTACGAACTATACTTTGTGTAGCAGCTAAAAATGAATGAGGTTTTTTCAGTTTTTGAGTGTTCGTTCGCTCAAAATATGGAATTGGTTCAAATTGTTTTTGTATGGTTACAGCCAAAAATAAACAACCCTCAATTCGCGATATGAATGACATACCCATAAATCGTAAACGACGGCTAAACTCTTTTTTTCTGGACAACGGATACTTTGGAAAACTGAATTGACATTATACGCAAATGACTGTTAATATTCATGGGTATTTGGATTGACAAGACTGTTATTATTTAAAAACAATTATCATTGTACGAGAGAGACGAAACGTCGTACAATGATATTAAAGAATTGTTTTTAAATAATAACAGTCTTGTCAATCCAAATACCCATGAATATTAACAGTCATTTAGTAATATGGATATGAATAAAGTAAATCATTATACGCAAAGTTTTAAAAAATACTTCCTTAATTTCTAAAGCATCATCTATATTTTTTTTCACAATTTTTTAAAGACTAAAACATTTTCCAAGGTTTTCTTTCGTTAATAATAAGACGAATCTAATTATTATTAATATTGGGTGGCATTAGGAATTCGAAAATTGATTCGTGAGTGTCCATGCTTCGCTCCCGTACAAAAGAACTGGCAATATAATTGTTTTGTAAATACGTTTTTTCAGATGTTTAGATATTAACCGCGACTTTAACAATTTATTAGCTCCATAATAACACGCGTTAGCAGACGAATCTAATATCACAGAAAATCTAAACTAAAAAACGGTAATCATATGCATTACGTTTATCCTTATTGAGGGTTGTGTTTTCAAAGTAGTTAAGCTTTAAAAGTGTGGACAGATAATTCATAATCAGTACTTATTATGTGAGTGAAGAAACTACAACATTTAAAAATGCTCATCTTCTTCACTGTCAAAATTGTAGTAGGCTAAAGGTTAAAATGAATATGCAGTAAATTTTAAGGTTAGTTATTTTTACGATTTAACAAAGATAATCGTATATTTAAAGTTTTGACAAGGCAAATTTAAAAAGCTAATAAACTGCCATTTCGAAAGAGTATAATTAAGCAACCCAATATTGTTATTGCTTTTTTTAAACTTTGTACATTTTGTGCTCGCTAACCACGGCTGTCAACAAATTTAAAGAATCGAAGACAAGAAGAGGGCTCGAGAATTAAATAATACTAGCAGCTATCCGCGGCTCCTCACGCGATAGAGAGAAACACGGTAGCGATAACCGTAGTGGAGCTTTCGGCTAAAAAAATCTAATGCCAACTGACTGAACTTCTAAGAATACTTTATTTTTAAAATAAAATAACCGAGCTGGGTAGAGTAGTAGTACAGCACTAGACTCGCATTCGGGAGGTTCGGGTTCGAATCCCGGCGGGGGCAGATGTGGCTGGGACTTTTTCCTACTGCCTCTCGCCGAGAAACGGTAATTCCTGTACCGGCCATCTTGATTGAGGTTTTCCATGGTTTCCCTCAATTAATTCCAGATAAATATCGAGATGGTTCCTTATTTGAGACCATGGCCGATTACCTATCAAACTCCTAGTTCAAAAATTACCTAGCTTATCCTAATTTCCTATAATTCCTTCATTCGCCCATTGCTATTATATAAGTTGAAGTTTTAAAAAATGTAGAAAATAACGGAAGGTGGTAAATGGAAAATAGTAATGGTGCGAATGGCGTCTGTTATGACATAAAGTCGAGAAACGGACGTTAAACGCATTATTACTATTTTTAAAATAAAATAACGGAACATTTGAAACATTTGAATAATAAAACTTTATCTGGTATAAGAACATGAAAAACAGCTCGTTTTTGTTTATCTTTTTATTTCCAATTATAATATTATTATATTTAATTGTGACGACACGGTATATGAAAAGTTGTTAAGTTTTATCTGGTCATATATAAGAAACAAACGAGAAGCTGGTTGTACGCTGATCGATAAACAATTGAAAGCTGTAATAAAAAGTGAAAACCAAAAAAGTGAAAAGCGGTATAAAATATTTTTACTTGTATACGTGGTAATGTTTGATAGTAAAAAGATACACGTTCAGGTTTTAGAATTGTAAACCTAATACAGGAAAATCTCCCATGTTCTCGAGATGTATGAAATTTACAAGGTGTGCCAAAATCTTTTACAAAACATAACGCAATTGAACCATAGCTATTCAACTGAAATTCCAAAGAGTAAATAACTTTTATCTTAAGGTGACTGTTTTCCAGCTGTTCAAAATGCCCTCTTTTTCGCAGGCATAGCTCTATTTTATGAGCAATGTGCATGGACTTATTCTCGTTTCGGAAATCCCTAATTTCTATGAAAAATCTTATTCAATCTTTGATGTCTATACTTCAAAATAAACTAAAAATATATATCATTCTTGCCATATGACTTTTAGCCAAGTTTTTACATTTTATTTGATCTAAATAAACGATTTAAAATCAGATAAAAACGAAAAAATTATAGAATAATTTTTACACAAATTTTTGTACAGATAAAATAAAATTTGAAAACAATTATTGAGCAAGCCGAATTTGTCAATATTTTTAACGTAAAAATGATTTGTCGGGAAAAAGTAAGTAAACACTTATTTGTTATTTACAGCGACGTTTCGTTCCTTGATTGGAAGTTTTTCAAGCTTTAATAACTATTAAATGTTTTGATTAAGAAGATATAAAAGTTAAAATACACGTCATGTAAATATAAATTTTAGTTAAACAATTGTTAATAAAAAGTTTATAATAAATAAATGTTGATTTGCCTTCTCGTAATTCGAAAACATGTAACGTACTGTAAAGAAGTATTAACGAATATCATCATTTTTGATTCAATTTTTAAGGCAAAAATATGTTTTTTTGAAATTTTTAAGCAGCCAGTTAAATTTTGTGAAGCTGATAAAAACAATAATAAAATAATTTCGAAATTTCCCGACAGCATATTTTACGAAATGGGAGATTAGTCATCTTAAATTAAAATTCAATTGCAAATAGCAGTGCAAATAAAGTTTTGATTAATTTGTTTGAAGTTTTATTAAAGACTAATGATCTTAGTTGTCAAGTGTCTATAATCTACAAAAACCCGGGTCGCAGTGCCAAAACCCTGCCGACAATATAGTGTATTTGCTTGTATAGGGCCGTGTGGTTTTATACATTTATTATGTGAAATTAAGTTTGTTTTTGGGCAAAATAAAAAATTTAACCCCTTAATACACCCCTTAAAATAACATTTTTTTTCTTAATTGTAATATTATTATCAATCTAACGTCTACACCGAATTAAATACACCCTTCAATAAATAAGTCACTATCTGCAAACTAGTGTTTTCATAAAATTTGTAAATCCGGTCCTGTCGGGCCGATTTTATTAAAATTTTGGGGACACTTTTTAATTACTACCAGAGGGTTAAATTTCAATTTTGAAACGATTCGGAGAATTTTTTCGGTATTTTGGGGCCCAAAAACATTTTTCAACCCCTAAAAACTACCCTTAAAATAGCCCGATTAGGCCCATTTTAAATAGGCTTCTTGCGGTGATGGGTTTCAACATGTGGCCCAAATTTCGTTGAAATCAATTAACTCTTTCGAAAGTTATCGCGCGTACACATATATATATAAATATATATATATATATATATATATATATATACATACATATATATATAAACATTTTTAAAAATGGTGCCAACGTGTTTAGGAGGTTATGAAACGTCGAGAAATTTTGGTCCGACCCCTAGGTCTCGCCATCCGACCGACGCCAATAGAGTATGTTGCCTTATGGCAAATACACTAATAAATCAAATAAATTAACGAGACTAACGAGCCCGATAGCCCGCAGTCTCAGGGAGAACGAAGCTTTGGCGATAAAAAATCTCACCTTTGAAATGCGACGACATTATGTGACACCGTATAAGTGCAAGTGAGCCAAGACGATTTGGTTTAAGAACATTTGTATGGTATCATAACTCCAGCTCAAGTACTATCAATCACTATTTTATGACTCGCGTATGGGGCACACACTGTATATACTATATTCTTTTCAACGCGTTGTTTCAGAACCACGCTCCGTTGCCGCTGTCCTTGCGCAAGCCAGCGTAAACCGATAAAAAATGGTTTATTAAGGAATCAAAGAAAGTCAATCATTACAACTATCCGAAAGGGACCATGAGAATAGCCGAGATAGTAGAGATTCCATGATTATTTTGCGCTGACCTTTGGATCAAACCGTGGTAGCTGTTCGAATCCCATCTCCGCTTATCGCTTTTTTGTGATGTCGTTTAATTTCATACAATTAGGCGCTGTTAATCTTAGTTGTTGAGCGTTTATAATTTACAATAATCAATTGATCCACGATGCTATAGTTACTCACGGTTTTCGAAAATAACAATTGGTGATTGTGGCAATTGGATTTGCAATAAAAATTATAATCAACTAAAAGTATTCAGTATCAGGTCCAGATAGATCGGAAATTTAGTGGGTTTTAAGAAAAAATATACATATTCGAAATACTTTTTAAAAATAAATAAATAAATTTTTTAGTACTGACATCAGAAGAAAACGGCTGGTACGATTTTGATAAAGCTTGGTATATTATCAAACTTAAAGTAAATTGTTCATTACGGTATTGATTCGTAAGACTAAATTAATAAACAGTTGGGCAGCTATAATAGTTTACTACAGTTGCGTAAGAAACACCTATTGTTGCAATGCAATATTAGAAATAATAGAAAACAGTATCACGGGTAATTGGAATAATAAAATAAATCAATTTAAACACTCATTGATTGCAACGTTTCGTCTTTTCTTTAATTAAGACTTTTTCAAGCTCTCAATATAGTTTAACTATCATTTAAGCATATTGAGAGCTTAAAAAAGTCTTAATTAGAGAAAAGACGAAGCGTTGCAATCAATGAGTGTTTAAATTGATTTATTAGTGTATTTGCCATATGGCAACATACACTATTGGCGTCGGTCGGATGGCGGGACCTAGGGGTCGGACCAAAATTTCTCGACGTTTCATAACCTCCTAAACACTTTGGCACCATTTTTAAAAATGTTTATATATATATGTATATATATATATATATATTTATATATATATATATATATATATATATATATATATATATATATATATATATATATTTATATATATATATATATATATATATATATAGGTATATATGTGTGCGGGCTATAACTTTCGAAGAAGTTAATTTATTTTAACGAAATTTGGCACACATGCTGGAATCCATCACCGCACGAAGCCTATTTAAAATGGGCGTAATCGGGCCATTTTAAGGGTAGTTTTTAGGGGTTGAAAAATGTTTTTGGGGCCCAAAATACCGAAAAAATTCTCCGAATCGTTTCAAAATTGAAATTTAACCCTCTGGTAGTAATTAAAAAGTGTCCCTAAAATTTTAATAAAATCGGCCCGACAGGACCGGATTTACAAATTTTATGAAAACACTAGTTTGCAGATAGTGACTTATTTATTGAAGGGTGTATTTAATTTGGTGTAGACGTTAGATTGATAATAATATTACAATTAAGAAAAAAATGTTATTTTAAGGGGTGTATTAAGGGGTTAAATTTTTTATTTTGCCCAAAAACAAACTGAATTTCACATAATAAAAGTATAAAACAAGCAAATACACTATATTGTCGGCAGGGTTTTGGCACTGCGACCCGGGTTTTTTTCATTATTCCAATTACTCGTGATACTGTTTTATATTATAACATATATCTGGAATTGAACTTCAAAGATGAATTAGAAATAATATGTATTTTCAAACAACTGTCACCAAATTTTTTCACTATCGCGGCGGAATAAGTTATCAGTTACTACAGTGACATATCTAAACAGTCAACCTTTCTCATATTTAATAATGACAGTTGTTTGAAAATATTGTTTTCTAATATAGCGTTGCAACAATGAGGGTTTCTTAACAATTGTAGCAAACTATATAGCTACCCCACTGTTAAAGTATATCTAAATGGTATTTTTTAATCTATATATTCTCGGGTCAGGCTTATTTCAAATTGACAGCGAGTCCGCGAGTAGCAACTAATACAAACTATTAAAACATAACTCTTTCTTATCAAACGCGATAAATTTACGCTAAATTTTTATAATCTGTAATAACTATGTTTAATAATTCAACACAAAAACTTGTAAGTTTGCGAGGCTTGTGGATTGGAAAAGTTTGACAAGCACTGGCGTACACAAATAATATTCACAATTCAAATCCAACACTAATATATAATCAGAATATTATGAAACAAATTACCCAAACAATTTTGCTCTAATAGTTTAAAATCTAAATAAGTCAACAAACTTTTCAAATAAAATTTGATATATGTCATTTCAAAGTGCATATTGCATGCAAATTTAAAACAATTACAGCAAGCATTACTGTTAATAATTGGGAGAAATTATTGCATAAGAAAATTACAAATAAGAATAAAAATCTACTTAAACTAGAAGAATGTTACGTGAACAGATATTAATTTTTCATGATTGGACGTTTTTCATTCGCTTCACTCAAAGTTTTAAGAATTATTACGTTTTTTAAGTGCCTAACCTTTAGTTTTTTTTGTTTGGTTTTTACTCTGCTCCATTTAGTAAAACACGTTGATTATAGCATTATTATGAAAGTCTGAGAAAAATCAGTAGAATAGTTTTTGAATCAACGAACAGACAGATCGCCAAAAATCTTATAAAATGATTATCAAAGTTGAAATTTCATTAAACACTTAAATTAAAGACGATTTTAAAAACGATTTGGGACAATTGTCCATATTTTAAAAACGTTTATGCTTTATTCATATAAGCAATGCGAAACAAAATAACGATATTAACTTCGCTTTTTTGACGGGAAATTTGACACTTATAAATCTATAAAATTAGTATTTTTTATATAAATATAATAATTTATTGTAAAAATGAATTCGCTATAAGTCTGAACTACCCCGGCGGTTGGTTGGTAATTCAACGCTCATAACTAGAACGTGAGGAACGTACTACGATTTTGCACATAAAAAGGTTTACGAAATAATTGAACCGTTAAGAAATTAAAAAATAAACTAATAGCATTTTTTATTTAAAACACTAGTTAGTCGACTCTGATTTTATAGAGACGCCAAAAAAAGATTATATTGGTATTATATATGTTAATTTATGAACAAATATTAAATTTTGAAAAAACAAGCGGGCACCTCTGAAATTGACCTTAGCTTACTTCACATTTACTTTGGAAAAGATGTGCCCATTTTATTTCATAGACACGCTTTTGACCTCTTTTAAGTAGGCTTTCTAACAAGTTAAGAATTTTTGAAAAATTAGGTAGCTTGTAAAACTTTATTGTTGATAATAAAAAAGAATGTTTTAGTAAATAATTAATTTAATACTAAATACTTTTAACAAGGAGCCAAGACGATTGAAACGCCATTGTTTAATTAATTTATAAGTAATGGAAAAAACAGACTGATTAAAATATATTTAGTTGGCAATCTTGTTTGATTATTACAAAAAAAAAATTGAATCACGACATTACAATATACGTGTAAACACAAAAATCCAGTCGAATCCAGCACTGCTATAAAACGGCACAGTATAGAATGATAATAGATACATCTAAGGTTCCCCCACTCTTTATTTTGAAACTAACTTTTCGGATGTTTGCACAAACTTTATTCCTAAAGGTAAAGCAACATTCCAAACTTGAAAACTGCAGCTCGCGTTTGTAAAATCAAAACAAATGATTATACGAAAAAACAAACGCGTCGCGTAAAAACAAATTCGCATCAAAAACATTCGCACATTCACTTGTTTGATGAACAAAAGACGCACGCGTCAAACATTCCGCAAAACACGTGTCCGGTTTTTTTCGGTTAGAAAAAAAATAGATAAAATTATTATATATTTTTTATATTAATGATGTAATAAAAAAACAATTACAAAAATCACTGATTGGTGTTTCCCGTTGTAAAGACGGCGCTCTTCTGCAGGCGTCGCGATGCCATACGTCTATCGTAGTTAGCGCGCAAGCCACATTTGCATGGTCGCTACTCGACGTCTAAAACTACCCTCTCGCATTAGTGTGACAGAGACGCGTACAATGGCGTCGCGACGCCACAGACGAGGATAACAACACGTACTGTACAATACACCATAGTGTCGTATTTTTACATTTACGTAAAAAGAGGGTGGAATGAAAAAGAAAGAGTTATTCACTTTTACGGTGACTAGAGTAAGATGCCTTCCGCATATATATATACACAAAAATGTGGTACTTACTGTCCTATTAGTGAAACGAAGACGGCGCCAGTTAATTATTTGTAAGCTGAACAGAGATGGGTGAAAACAAATCGAGAAATTTTTACATATCAAACGAACACACACACACATGCACACAAACACATGCACAAGAAATGTCTGAGTGAAAAAAGGAAAGAAAAGACTTTAAAATTAAGAATTCTTCTGCTAGATGTTCAGTGTGCTTTCGCTGGGGCGAAGAAGGTGAATGCGGTGAGGCGCGGCGTGAAAGGGGGACGCTTTTTCTTCTTTTTACACACACACACACACACACACACACACAAGTATCTGATTCCTGCTACAATATTCCTGCAGCCCCGCGTACATTACGTCTATGCAAAAAATATTAAGTTCAAAGAACAATATAATGTTCTGCAAACGTTTTCATGGAAATGCTGAATAAGAGTTTCATTTTAAAGTGAAATTTTGTTTTTAATTAACCATATCTCAAGGGAATTAGAGTTCTATAGTGAAGCTTTGCGTTTACCGAAAAAAAAACGGTCTATCCTCTTTCGCTACCACCTACAAATTTATTACACACTTTTGATCGTTTTTTTTTTAATTTGATGATAGATTTTTTTGCGTCAAATTAAAGTTATTGATCTCCTCTTGCGGCGTTATAGGTCAAATTAAAAAAAATGAGCATAGGTCACACTACGTCCTTCAGTTCTTTTAAAAAACTTTTTGAATGCACATATTTAAAAACTCTAGACGCATCCCATATCTTTAATTTTTGAATAAAACGAACTCTCTAAAATCAAAAATAAACATAAAAATAAACATTTTTTGCGTGCAATAATCTATTCGATGAGAGAAAGAAGTTTTGTAAATGTTTCGTTTGTAGCCAACGTTTCGAAAAATGTATTTTCATCATCAGCTTTCCCTCAACGGTTTTTATAATAAATGATAAATGCGGACGGTATTGTTATATTCAGTAATAAAATAAATGTAGAATAAAGAAAGGGCAACTGTCCTCGGACTTGTTTAAGTACGTATAATATAATATAAATCTTGTAAATTGATTTATTTACACGTTTATTACGACGTGGCAACGCTGGTCTCTACCTGTGAACCGAAAGACAAAATAACGACTGTTCCTGGGGTGCCTGTAAGATTAAGCTTGCAATAAACGCACTTGTTGTACAGTTCGCACACTCTTAACTAGGCTAGCACACTTTCGTTGCTAATTTCTTTTAGCTAAAGCCGAACTTTTTCTCACCGAAGTCGAAGTTTTTTTTGAGCGCTAAAAAAGCAAAGAAATATACTTTCTATTGTAAGCTAAACGCAATAACGTTGAAGCTGAGACGTTTTTTTAAGTTGTATTATTGTCTAGATATAATTTCTTGTATGAACGAAATTCAGTTCTTACTCGCAAATAGAGCACACCCGCTAGCAGTGTAGCAATGTGTGCAATTACATAACGTAACATTAAAAATAGGTGTGGAATAATGCGAAATAAGTCAACAAATCTTATTCAAATTGAACCATTCTATTATTAGCATTCCACTGTCTGATGAAAATTCAACTGGAATGCAGATATTCAATAAATTCCAAACAATTTCTTGATAACATTTTGACACGCTATTTGAATTCCTACGTTTATTAAGTCTCAAAACCATTAAACCAATGACTTAATTTGAATAACATCTTTGAATAATATCTCGATGTAAATAATCAATAACCTCAGGATATTTTTTTTAAGTTGGAGATCGCTAGATGATAAAGTTAACGATTTTAGCACTCCTTAGTTCATTCGAACTTATTTTGATATCACTGAATTCGTGTGGGTATTATAGATTTTGGGTTTGGTTTTAATAAACTGCGATCTTCCCAAATCAATTTATCACGTCTATATATTTTCATTCAGATAGGTCTTTAGTCATTTTCGACCTCGGTGAAAACATTACCAGGAAAGTTTAAAAATTTTCAAAGCGGACGCAAAATAAGCTAATATGCGACAGATAGATGGATCATAGACGTTTAAAAGTTTAATTTATTAGGGTACATAACTAATATTATGAGAATCCTCTGTCGCTGGTGATGATGTTAACCACAATTTGTCAGGTTTAAAAAGATAAGAAACGTTTAATAAATATTACAATATTCCAATGTGTGTTCGATGATCAGAGAGGAAGAATATAACAGACTAAGGAGCCAGAGTTGAAGAAAAATCGAAATTACTAAAACTCTTGTATGCCATGAGCAAGCATAGCCAACTCTGCTCTATATCTAACAGTATAATCGCGCATATAGTCGAGACAAAGACGACACAATTACCGTTTTAATCAGTGCGACAGAGTCGGGCATACTTTTCATTAAGGGTGGAAAGACGCGGAATGAAATTACATACTACTAAGGGGGGGAGGGGGTGGTGTTGAGGAATACCACCACCCTTACACCCCATCTACACTAATACATGTGTATAAGTCCAAGTGTACATGTACACATAGGGATGGACAAAGCCCTTAATGATGCCTTTTTTGATGACATTAGATTCGTGACCGAAATCGAAAGTAATCTTACGAGAGAACGTTTCAATTTCCGGTTGCCTGAGCTTTAATTGATCTGCAGTAACGCTTAGCATACTGGTCTTTGAATCTTAACTTCCGTGGGTTCCATTCCCTGCACGTTCGATCGTCTTTTGATGCCATTTAATTTGATGGCAAATCGTATGCCACAAAAACGTTTGGATGATTGGTTATGATGATTGAAGATTTCAACAAATGATCACGTTACCAAAAAGCCATCATCAAGAGTTTCGACTATGACACCTACAGCATCATCCTTCCTTCGTTTAAAAATTAAATGAACCTTCGAAACATATTTATTTATTGCAGATTATACAAGCTCGATGATTAAGGGTGAATTAAATTAAACGACATCACGAAACATCCATGAACGGAGATGGTATTCGACAGCTTGATCGAAAAACAGCGCCGCGCTAACCATTTCGCCTAACTGTCCTGTGAATTGATTATTACTATCTACGAATATCTCGATATTATTCAAATGAATCTTTCCATCCTTGAAGTAGAGGTTTTGGAGTGAGTGCAATGGGAAAATACCCCCAACAAGGCGTTAAACAGAGTTAGTTCACCAACACACACTCACACATTCAGAACGATCGTTGTATAGTAAAGCCTTGCGACGGGACGTGTACAGGGATAATGAGTGCGAGAAAGAGACGATATAGGCGTCGCTAGCGTGCGAAACAAGGAGATGCTTATGCAAGTTAATTAATGTTGGTGGCCGTAATGAGTATTAAGGCGCATGCGTAAGCTTTGCTGCGCCGACGAGCGCGCGAGGGGGTGAGTTTTCTTCATCAACAGAGGGTGGCATCGGGCCGCCGACGCCAGTTTGATGAGGAGGGGGGCCGGGGGGATCGGGCGGACAGTCATCAACGCCAAGCGTGGATTACAAGTACAGTCTTATACATAAACTATACTTGTGAGCCAAGAGTGTGTACTCTGTATGAACGCGCTGAACACGATCTATGTACTTTTGACCTGGAGATTTACCAGGTCTGGTTACAGTAATTACACTGTACTGTCTTGCGGTAAATGTTTGCAATATGTTGCGGTGAATGTAAAAATATTGTCTTGGAATCAAATGTCTTTAACTTGCTATCTTATCGGTATATCGTAAAATTCCAGGAATTCCAGGAACGCAAAACAACCTAGCATATGTGTGTAAAACTTTTTCTATCTTGCTAATTTTTCTAGAAACAGGTATATACTTTACTATTAATTTAATTTGAAACAACGAGTTTAATGCAAGAAATATATATTTTTTAAAGTCATTAATAACTAGTATCAATTATTTTTTATTGTTAATAATAAATTAAAAATACAAATTGATAACTCTTACCAGTGCTCAGATTATAATCTAGGAACTGAGGGCTTGTAATAAAAGAAGTAGTAAAAAAAACAGATGCTAATGACCTCAGCTGTCGAGCATCTATAATCTACAATATTTATCTATCTAAAATAGAGCTGTTATCTAAGCAAAAATTCATGTTCGGATTTTTTGGTCGGTTATACGTTATTAAGTTCTCGAAAAAGCCGATATTCAAAGCGCTAAATGACCAAAAACTGGAAATTGGTCGATTAACTGGTCGTTCAGTCGGTTATAACTAAAATGTATTTTACGTTATATTCCACGCTTTTCTTAGTGTACAAGAATTAACGGTTACCAGACGTAGGAAAACCCGGCTAGTGGAGACACAGTATGAGCTTTTGTTTCGCCTGCTAAGCTCACAGCTCTTTTCTTTTTTTTACACCCCCTGGTTTCGCTCTATTATTATATATATGTTGTATTATATTAAAACTACGGTTATGCTGCAAACACATACATATACTGCAGTAAACCATAACATTAAGGACACTGCCCTCTGCTGTGTGTAGTGTTGCAAGCTTTAATTTTATTTAAGTTGGCACCACGGAAAACTTTGCCAAATAAATGAAATACACGATCACAATGCAGATAAAAAACGTACATATATATGTACAACAGATAGCTAATTAATATTTTGACCCGGATTACTTTCTTGCCTCAAATATCAACTACCTATCAGTTTCGTTTCGCTATTTTTGCTCAGTGCTCTTCCCCTTTTGATCGTAGAGTAATATATAACCAGACTAATATTTCTATAGTCAACCAGTAGACTTTTAGACAATTTTCAAATCGGCATCACGTGAATTAATTCATTTTAAAATCTTCAATGTTGATGGTAAAATGATCAAATGGACCCTGACATGCTAGGATAGACACTCGAAGATTTTAAATGCAGTGATATTTTCCATTAAGAATATTTAAAAAACCCTGCTTGAAATCTTCAAGCTAAACCAATGATGATGATGATGGTAAAATGACCACCGCGATCACTCATTAACTTTTTGTTATTTCCGGATATTATTCAGAACAAAGGACATTGGCTACCGTTGGCCTCACCCACCTCTCTTTTATTCAAGGAAATACATTTTACACAATTTAATCCATCGTGTTCAATGACTGTGTCACAAATATCTAAACAAAACGACAATCAATACAAAATTAATTTAAAAAAATGTTTTTAATTATAAACTCAACATACATTATGCCCAAATTGGTTTCAAGCCACATATGTACTTTTTGCGTCCCGACTAAACGTTTTTCAATCGCTGGTTATATCGTATTTCGAGGTTATTTATGAAAGCAGTATTGTATCAACTGATCTTAAAAAAGAGAAAAATTGCGTCTAGCCTCAACTCAAATTTAGTAACTAAAAGTTTCGAGAATCAAGGTACCATTGTATCGATCTGTATGCAAAGATGTGTATTCATTTCTAGTAGTAAATTATAAATAAAGCATTTTTATTAAAGAAGTATGAAGAAGAATGCTGACTAATCAATTTATAAGAGAAAAATGTAGATTGTTGAATGTTTTAGTGTTAATTTTCGTTGTTAAAAACAGAGCCGGATTTAAGAGAGGGCAACCGGGGCTACAGACCAGTAAACACTAGTAAACAAAAGCTCGGAAGGTTCCGTTCGTTAATGCTAAAATTTAATTTCAGATAATTCTTGTTTACGATTATATTTTATATGTTTGTTAAATAATAAAAGAATCTATGCTTGGTTTCACAATAAATTATTTATTGGAAAACTCGACTGAAAAAAATTGTCCATTTTATTTGGCAAATAATTTGAGGCCAGGGGGCCTCCATTCCTTTGTTGTCCCGAGGCCTCCAGACCTCTAAATCCGGAATTGATTAAAAAAATTACATTACTTCTGAGATTGTTGGATTAAAACAAAATGCAGTAAAAACAACCAAACAAATAAACTTCATTTAAAAACAGTGCTTTTTCTGCATGTGACATCTTCACATATTGAACAGTTTAAATAAATAAATAAACAGTTAAATTTTAAACTCTCAAATGGAATTACAAATGCTGACATATAAATAATCCCAGATAACATTCTAGGCTTAAAAAGTACTGTTCAAAATTTAAACAGCTTACAGATTTTTGTAGATCATTTTCATAAACATCCTTTACCTCTAAAGGCATATTTAATATAGTGTTTTAAGAGACATTCGGATGCTAATATAAAAGAGTCCTCGAAGCCATTAAAAAAACTTGGTGCTTTAATAAAATATTTCGTAGATTTGCACAAAAATCGCAAAATTCAGAAATATTGACGATCCATGCATCTTTCCATTTATAAATAGGCTATTCGTTGTTGAGCGTCTATAGTCAAATTCAATCTCTCAGATGCATGAAATGATCTTGCAAGTGCGGTAATAGCCTATATATTCTGTTACAAGATTATTTTTACACTAGTTGATGTAGTTTACGTAAATCTAGCATTTTGTTTATCCAAAAGGGTTCTCAATGTTGTTGAAAAGGTAGCGGGGGTTCTAATAAAAGTTCTTAAAAATGTACATTTGCATAAAATGCAACAATATTGACGCTCTGTACATTTTTCCTGTATATAGTGGAAAGATCATTGTTGCGCGGAGTTCATTGGTTCGAACAATTTGCTAATACAATAAAAATTAAACAAAACATATTAAGCTTCGTATCAGTATACAATAAGGTCTCTTCTTTTCGGATGACAATATATAATCGAGAATCATAAAGTTTTGAAAATATTTTAAACAATTAAAAATAATAATGAAACATAACTCACTTGTGTTTCCATTTGTTTAAGAAAGCTTAGGAATTGAAAAATCTCATTAAAGAACTTGATTCAGTGAAATGAAGAGAGTAAACAAAATATTAAATAATTCACAAAAAATTTAAAAACAATTCCATTTTTTACATTTGCACTGTCACTTTTCAGCTAATGTAAAAATACATGAAACTAAAATAGGACACTTTTAAATATTATAAATCATTAAACACATTACAAAAGTATAAAACAGCTGTATTTCAATTGAACTACAGTTTTAGCATCAATCATCATAAAGAATAATAAAAAGTTTTATAAGATGAAAAGTTCACCGTGTTTAAAAACTGTCATAATCTCAAAAACTGTCATTTAAAATTCTCTACAACAAAATAAAGGAAATCGTTTCAAAAAGCTAGAAAAAAAAGAATAACCTGTACACAATGAAAAAAAAACACACACGCACACACAAACAACACACTACGAAACAATCGACAATCGCAAAACAATTGTGACATCGATAAAACAATAACGCATCATCGCATGCACGTATCAAAACGTGGTCATTGTACAATTCGCATACGATGATAGCGCGATCGCAAGATGCGGGTGTTAGATCTGTTAAGAGTTTTGTTTTTTTTACGTTTTTACAGAAGTTTGGTTCAGTTGCGTGTGTTTATATGTCCGCACCGTGAAACAGTGACCATATGACTGGACTGCAAGTTCGTAGTGTGGCAGAGAGTTTCCCTATAGTGGAGAGAAGCCAGTTGTAATACACATGAACTGACTGCTCGTACGCGGACATCGGCTCTCTGACTGACCGCCAGTTCTCTAACGTTCTACCGCCGCGTCGTTGCGCTGCCCACAGTCCAAACATGTGTCTGGGCGGGGAGAAAAGCGCTAAATAGCGAATATTCAGAATGTGTAATCGAGACACATTGTGGAGGACTTTTATTCTGCCGAAAAAAAGCACGACCATGTGTGATCAAAAAAATTACAAGTGCCTTCATTCAAGAATCTATGCACGAATTAGTAAGATATAGAGGGGATGGAAACGAACTATAGTTTATCCACCAAATCCAAGCCGTTTTTAGGGTTTCGTACCTCAAAAGGAAAAAACGAAACCCTTATAGGATCACTCGTGTGTCTGTCCGTCCTACTGTTTTAGCCAATTTGCTTCGAACTACTGGACCGATTGAGCTGAAATTTGGTACATATATGTAAGTCGGTGACCATAAGACGGACATGTAACGTAAATAAATGAATTTTGAACATGGGGGTCATTTTTGGGGAAAAAATTAGCAAATTAAAAAAAAAGTTTGGCAAACTGTACCGTGTGACATATCAAATGAAAGGGCTTGTAGTAAGGGACTCAAATATATTTTCTTTATAATTTTAAAATAAACAGTTTTAAAGTTACTTAAGAAAATAGATGAACATTTGACCCTCCCCCTTCCTTATCTCCGAAACTACTGGGCCTAAAATTTTGAAAAAAATCGGGAATATCGGGTTTCAGCCATTGTTTACAGGAAAATTGAAACGAAAATCTTAAGTCTTAAAGTAGTCACGGAAAACGGAATAGTACGAAACCCTAATCTCGCGAGTTCGACTCGCACTTGATCAGTTTTTTTAAAACATTTTTGAACTCCTTATATCTTACTTCGTGAATCTATGGATGAAAGAACAAATAACGACTGCACCGTACGATATCCCAGACAGGAATACAGTAGAACTCATGTATTTTCAACCTGTCGGGACTACGACTCATGTATTTTCAACTTCTGCTTCATCCTCACTTCGTGGCAGTAAAGCAGAAAAAACTTTTATAATTAGACGTTTAACTTTGTCTTAAGTATTTTTTCACTGACTGAACAGATGGATACAAATCCTGAACCAAAAAAGATACAGACAATTGTTTGTGTTCATTGGAATCAGTGTATTTTTTTCTACAAAGATCCCCAATTTGAAAAAATTCTGGGAGAATTCGACTCTCGTCAAAAATACCATCTTTAATGATCGTAAAAATCTAAATCTATCAACATTATTGAAAATTTTTTAGGACAAATTACGCTGATTTCAAAGAACCCAAGCGAACATCGATAATATTAATTTTGAAGTTACGTTAGAAGGTACAACTAATTTAAAACATTTCGATGATCTAAGAAAACTGAAACGTGTTAAAAATGTTGTACTGCAATTTTAAAAGGATCAAAAAGTCTACTTAAAAAAATCTGTAATTTTCGCTGGAGCTACATAATGTGGCGTAGCGTCCGAACCACTCAATTTAAAATGATGAATGTTGTCATAAAAATCTTCTCAAAGGACCAATAAAAAGGTGTAATAAAGACAGCATGTTTGACCGGCGTCGTTTTTAAGATCTCCTTAAACTTGGCCTAGCATTTATAACTGTGAAATGTGTTCTTAATTTAACGAGTGTTATATATTGTGTTAAATCCTTTAAGAAATAATAATAAAATGTGTAATGGAGAATATATTTTCATTCCACCTCCACCAGTAAGGAATGGTACTAATTTAGATCCAAATTCAATTTCCAAAATTTTATAATATTTTTCGTTTCAAGGTCTCGAGTCCAAAAAACGTATTTTACGATCACGGCAGTCGCTGTCATTATTATTATTATTTATTTTATTACAATTACACCACTTTTACTTCTGTAGTGTATAATGTGAAATACACAGTCTCGTTTTTTTAATGTATGTGATTTATTGAACTAAGAAAATCTTGAATGTTGCGACATTTCTGACAATACAAATCCGATACCTCCTTTAATGTGATTTGTTGAAAATTGAAAATTACCGTGCAAATTTAATAAGCTAATAACAGATGCAATTTATACTTTATTAATGCTGCTTAAATCACAACCGTGCACCGCAATACTGGTTTAATAGTCGATAATGTAGGTATTAACTTGACTTTGATGACCAAATGCTCATTCAATGCCGTTATTAGGGTATACTGGTCCAGAAATAACTGTGCATTATTATGATTAGTTGCGACCGAGCAGTCATGCGCAGTTTTATTTCTTCAAACGATTTATTAAAATTATTGTATGATTGTGAGCCAATTATTGAGGAGTTATATTATGAATATTAAAAATATATAAATCCTTGTTTTTTTTTTCCTTCTTATTAGTGTATTTGCCATATGGCAACATACACTATTGGCGTCGGTCGGATGGCGGGACCTAGGGGTCGGACCAAAATTTCTCGACGTTTCATAACCTCCTAAACACTTTGGCACCATTTTTAAAAATGTTTATATATATATGTATATATATATATATATATATATATTTATATACGTATATATATATATATATATATATGTGTGTACGCGCAATAACTTTCGAAAGAGTTAATTGATTTCAACGAAATTTGGGCCACGTGTTGAAATCCATCACCGCAAGAAGCCTATTTAAAATGGGCCTAATCGGGCTATTTTAAGGGTAGTTTTTAGGGGTTGAAAAATGTTTTTGGGCTCCAAAATACCGAAAAAATTCTCCGAATCGTTTCAAAATTGAAATTTAACCCTCTGGTAGTAATTAAAAAGTGTCCCTAAAATTTTAATAAAATCGGCCCGATAGGACCGGACTTACAAATTTTATGAAAACACTAGTTTGCAGATAGTGAATTATTTACAGAAAGTTGCTTATAATTTGGTATAGAGGTTCCATTGATAATAATATTGCAATTAAGAAAAAAAATGTTATTTTAAGGGCTGTATTAAGGAGTAAAATTTTTTATTTTGCCCAAAAACCAACTTAAGTTCGCATAATAAAGCCACACTGCCTGTATCAGCAAATACACTATATTGTCGGCAGGGTTTTGGCACTGCGACCCGGGTTTTATTATTTTTTTATTACATTATACATTAAAAATAAACTTTGAATTATTTTTTAAATTTTCTTTCCATTTTTATTAGGGTTCCGTACCCAAAGGGTAAAACAGGACCCTATTACTAAGACTCCGCTGTCCGTCCGTCTGTCACCAGACTTTATCTCTTGAACCGTGATAGTTAGACAGTTGAAATTTTCACAGATGATGTATTTCTGTTGCCGCTATAACAACAAATACTAAAACAGAATAAAATTAATATTTAAGTGGGGCTCCCATACAACAGAAATGATTGTTTGCCGTTTTTATAGATAATGGTACGGAACCCTTCGTGCGCGAGTGCGACTCGCACTTGGCCGGTTTTTTTTCCAATAATTAATAGGTTAGTCTTATTAGAACTGCATTATGTGACTAATAGACACATCGTTTAAATCTAAACTATAGCCTTAATAGGGCACTAATCCAAAAACAGCTTTTAGTCACCAGCAATGAATTAACTATAGTTAACGTATGTTGGTTTATTTCTGCGACACACTGTATATAAACAAAAGTTCGCGTGTTGACATCCAAACTAATTTGAATAAAATTACTATAAAAATTCAATGATATAAAAATACAAATTATTATTCTGCATTAAATTTACTGTACTTGTTTCTTATTATTTTAAATTTTATTACTTATTTACAGAAATATTGTTCAATGTAATGATCATTAGAGGAAATAATAAAAGATAATCTTGTAAAAAAGTTAAAGACTCCAATTGTTTACCTTACTAGAGGGAACTGAATCTTTAAGAACATGAAAAAACTTAAACCTCTACAGGGGCGTCGCCAAGGGGGAGCAGGTTCCTGCCTAATGTCACAGAATAAGTAAGTAATAAAATATAGCGTTCAGCAGAATCACTCTGAAACTAAAATCAAATTTAAGGATTTAATAAATGTGTCAAAAATCTGAAATTTTTGTTTTTTTCTCATCCTTCTGCCCCTCTCTGGCTCAAACGCTGGCGACGCCCTTGAACCTCTACTTTATTCATTCTCAAAATTTCTCATCATCAGGCCTATATTGGCTAAATCATTAACGGACTTTTTCCAAAATAAATTACACATCCTTTAATCAGGCAAAAGAATAATGGTGCGAAATTATATAAAAGTAAATAATAATAAAATTGAATTTGGTTACTGCTGGTAAAATTTTTGGAGGTTGTTCCTTCAATAACCATTAAAGTTTTGAAAATCATTTAAAAAATGTATCTCAAATCGTTTAGCACGAGCCTGCGGAACAAACCAAACCATTCATAAATTATTTTTAGCATTTACGTTACTACAAAAAAATCAAAACCACAAACGGTATATTAAGTACCGTACATTATACAATTTTCATCGGTTGGCATCACAGTACAGTTTTTAAGTTGGCAACACTATATTCGCGTGATAACTAAACATCACATTTTACTTGAACTGATCTGCAATTCGTACAAATTATTTTTATGTACGATTCGATATGAAAAAAATAGTATTCTTATTTATTACTTATGCATTTGTACTATGTAAAAATCTGCCTGTCCTTTAAACATTGCATTTATATGTAGCACACAGGGCCGTATTAAATCAATTTAAAAATTAAAACGATGCTTTAAACTCGATTGATAATAATCCTCAGCACTGAAGAAATTAATATCGGAATTAATGAAAAAAATCTGCTGACCTTACTTATAGATTTTTTATCTATGATTAACGATCTCTCTATATTCTATAGATATATAAATGGTATTATTTTTTGCAAATTGTAATTATTCAAAGTGATCTTAATTATCGATAATGCTGATTTTTTGTTTGTTTCTAAAATTTCTAACTCAAAGTTGCATTAAACGCTTTCTATGTCAATATATTTCAATTTAAAAAGGCTGTGTTTCTTCAACACCTATTATTTTTAAAGACCTTTCTCGATATCGGATCTAGTTTTCGGCACTAAATATCGAAATCAGTCCCGGAATTGAGGATGAGCCGATATTGGAGGCCCTAGAACCAACCCTGTTCGCCAATATTAAACATACCTAGGGTGCGTTCTACTTGCTGCCTGCAGTGCTTACAACGATCGCTGTATACCGTTTCACTTAACGTCCGCGGTCATTCTGGTCGCGACAAAAACGTCACGCACGACGTTACGGACCGCGAGTTTGTGTGTGTGGGTCGGTGTGGTCGTTTTCAATGCATATTAATTTTACAAAGATGACAGAAATATACCTTGTTACAATATTGAATTGGTGGAAAATCTCGAACGCATTTCAGTTCGACATATATCTGTGAAGGATGCGAAACGTATCTGTCATAACATTTGATTGATTTAGTTATTTTAAGAAAAACATAATCTTGTTTTACTACAAAATATTTTATTTTTTAACGCGTAATGGTCACTAGTGTTCGTTCGCAACGTTTGTGAGCTAGTAGAATGATAAAATGTGCGGGTGTGGGCGCCAAATGGAACGCACCCCGAATGTAAACAAGAAACATTTTCTATATAGCAATACAATATTTTGCATTTAAATTTAATACAAATTCCTATGCAAGGTATTAAGGGAAAAATTAAACAGCTAACTCACATGCAATGTTTGATATTTTAAAAAATATATTAATACGAATCTTTTTTATTGGACGTTCAAATATCATGGCATGGCTTTTAGTTTACCTACTGGTTAGAAAATGGTACGACACCGTACCGACTCAAACCGTTATAGACAGAAAGTATTTTACTTTTTCTGAAAAACCGTTCACGATCCACATTTACTTCAGTCGATGCGTGGATCGCAGTCATCCAATTTCTTATCTCAATGAATAGAGACAGTATTGCTGGTTTACATTAGACTCGTATTTCGGTGATGACACTGCAGGTCTGTTTTAATATTGGAGTAGGGATTTTTCCTGCTTTCTTTCACGTACCGGTTATTTCGTAAAATTATTTCACTTGCACTAACTAGAAAGTGAACTAAATATTCCAAATTCTAAATGTTGAGCTGCTTCCTTACATGAGGTGGTGATCTACTTCTATGGTTATTATAGATGCTTTTGATTGAAATCGTCTTTGTCCTCCTGTCTTAGTTACACACTTCCTTTAGTGTAAAGACGGATTTGCTTTAAACATCGGTGGCTCAGGGTAGAATCCTTGCCTGCCATTTTAGATAACTTGGTGTTCCTCATGTGCGAGGTCGCTCTGTTCCTGTGTTCATATAAGTGCCCAGCTTGCTATAATTTCTTTGAGTTCTCCGTAGGCACTTAAAAAACGCAGGCTAATTAAAAAGTGTCGAAAATGGTAATGACACGAGACTGCGTCCGTTATGACCACAGCGCCGAGAAATGAATTATTATTTAACAGTAAGTCATAGACTGTTGTTTGTAACGTGTCAAGAAACAAAGCTCTGCAGCAAGTCTTTGACGAGTTAAAAGTGTAGCGAGGAGTCTTTTGCACACAGCATCCAGTTCACACACACACATATCTCAAGTTAGCATCTCATCATCGTGAGAGATGTTGAGGCCTCTCTCGCAATCCTCTCTCCACACAGCCGGCTCTCTCAACGCTCTCTCCTTCACACTCATACATAAACAAAACACATACGGGAGAGGAGAAGCAGTCGTCGAGCGCGAGAGGAGAAGAGACTTTAGCAAGAGAATCAACATTTGAAATGGGCGTGGTTTCGCGAATTTGCATACTTGCAGGTGACAATGTAGAATATGGGTGGAGCATATATTGGCCAATCGCACTACTATACTGTACAACAAAACAGTGTTCTCTTTAAATGTGTATATGTATTTGACTCTCTATCTGTCCAGGAGTGTGTTTTCTCTTCTTTTAGAGTTCTTCTTCTGCTTCATCATCATCGTATTACAGACACATATATTGACGTTCTTCTTCTTTTTTCTTATTATTGTGTATGCTCTTGTTTTAACTGTCTATAGTCTCTCTGCTCTCCTACCCTCCCCCCATTAACTGTACGGCATTATTCACTTCTGCTTACAACTCCGATGATTATATTTTATTGATATGCATATAAGAATATTTATTATTTTTATACGTATATATCGTACGCCACTTCAAAGTCTTACTTTACTTACAATGAATCTGTATTTAATACTGCAAACGGAATATTACACATTCACCTACGAACTACACCAGTGTCGTGGCCAGATATTATAATTGGGGGTGTAGATAATATATTTTCTTTTCTCAGTACTAGGGATGTCGGGAGTGCCAAAAAGTATCGATATTTTTTTCAAGTATCGATATCGGTACCGATATATTTTTTTACAAAATATCGATATATCGGTACGATTTGAAAGAGAACATTGGCACTCAAAGAAATTTAGTAGACATATATTGGCTAGCTTAATATCATCTCAAATAGCAGTTAACGAACATTATTTCTAATAAATCAAGTAATAAATAATTATGTGAAATCAAAAACTACGATAAGATTTTTTTTAAATTTATTAATCAAACGTCTAATACATTTAGGAGCAGATAATTTTAGAGATTATTCGAACAATTACTTAATAAAGTCAGAGATGGCGAACCTATGGCATGCGTGCCACAGGTGACATTCAACAGATAATTGTTGGTACAGCATGAATTGATGTGTAAATCGAAATAATTAAAAATTTTCTAGATGTTGTAGAAATGAAATGAAATATTGTATGAATAGCTATTTTGACTGTTTATTATTCCGAAAATATCGAAATTCCAGTGAAAAAGAAACGTGTTTTACATGTGCTTTATTCACTGTTGTTTTTTTGGGAACGCACTTAAAAGTATGTTCCAAAAACATATGTAAAAACACATGTTTCTTTTTCAGTGGAGTTTTCGATATTTTCGGAATAATTAAACGGCCGTAGTCAGTCGCGATAGTACATATCTACAAGTGTTGCTACAGGAAAAAAATATTGGTTTTCGATACTCGGAATTTTATATCGATTTGTCGTTATATCGAAATATTAAATATCGGCCAAAAATATCGATATATGAAATTAAAAAAATCGATATATTTTCGACATCCCTACTCAGTACATCGTTGTACAGGTCGAAGATTGTCGTGGAAGGCATACACTAAGTTCCAGAATAAAATCGGTATAATAATACAGGGTAACATAAAAATAGTAGCTAATAGTTTGATTAGTAATAAATATTACGGATATTCGTTTGCATGGTTAAACAATATGGCTTTACATGAAAAAATTAACTAGAGCATGCTTGTCAGCTAGCTAAACAAATTTATTTCTGACGTATCTTTCGAACAAAAGAACATCTGATTTTATTTTATTTCCAAAACTATGAAGCTCTAAAAAAACTTTCTTGAAAAAATAAACAGGATAATTATCCGTTACGAAAAGTACATCATCATAATATAAAAAAATAATGTTGTAGCATATATCTCTTCTGCGCATGCGACGATTTTCCTCAAAAACAATAGGGCTCTTCATATTCGCATTTTAAACATCCTCCCAAAATTTTGTTCAATCCGCTCATCCGTTTGACCTGTATCGTGTTCACAGACAAACAGAACAGACTTTTCCAAAAATGTATTTTTGTAATTCAGGGGATCTTAAAACGATAAAATATTGTAAAATATTGAAAAGTGGATTTTAATGTAAATTAGTACCATTCCCCACTAGTGGAGTTCGAATGGTAATACAAAATAATTAAAAAATTAATAACGCAATTTCTTCCCCACGTATTACTGACCCACGTCTATAGACCATGAAATATTATATTTAAGTAAAATTTGAATTGCAAATGCACGTACTTAAATCATTTGGTCGACTGCATTGTTTTGGTCAAAAAGCAAATGATCGATGACTATTACCGAACTACTGAAACTGTCCAAAATTTAACTTAACGCTTATTCATTGTTAACATAATGAATAAACACCCCTTGTATGTGTTGGTATATTCTTTCATCCCTTGACATAGAATCCCCCAGATATTTTTGTTAGTTTTTGTCTGACCTTTTATTTTACTGCCTGTCCACGGACTGTGGGAATTTAAGGTTTAATCAACTATTTTAAATTATTGTCACCAAAATGAAATCAAATGCAAACTCTTACAAAGGGAAGTAATGCAATTTATTAGAAGTAGATTATCCAAAAAAAGGTGATGAATGTTCTCTATTGTGAATTTAAATAGCCAGATTTACAAAATTTTGCAGATTATTTATTTCACACGGAAATGTATTGATCATTAATAAGTAGTTCACAAATCAATTGTTTGTTCTACATTTTAGATGCTAATGAGCTCACTTATCGAGCGTCAATCCATCTATCTTGTAACAGACAAGATCGATATAATGAAATTATAAATGCTGTGATAAACAATTTAAAAAAATTCCCAAGAACTTAAATATGGAAAATTTTCCACCTTTCGTAAATTATTCCAAGGCATGAATATAAATAAACCTTGAAAATACTTTTAGAGCAATGTAAGTTTAATTACATATTGCACAACTATTAATAAAATTAAAAATTAAAAGTACAAATGATGTATCATTATTCATTATAAATATATTACAGTAAAGAAAATAGAGTAGTCAAAAAAAATATTGCTACGTTATTATATAGTTATCTGTATTAGCGACGAGCAAAAAGCCTCATGGATGAACTTTTTTCTGACCTAAAAATACACACTGTATATTTTTGCGATTCGAAACTATAGGTATTCGTATTTATTTTGAATAAAATAGATTTGGTTCAGTAAACGAGAATGTAAAGTATTTAAAAGCTGAAAACTCGAAAAACATAGACACTTTTAATTTTATTGTCTTGATTAGGAACTATTGATAGTCCATATTGCACAAAAAATAGATCATAATTTGCACTGATTTTTCACTCAGCACGTGGTAGAACATGATTAATAATAACAAGTAATTAAAAAACACTTGAAAATTCTACAAAAATTCTTTATTGCTCGACGATTGTTTCGGACAATAAGTCCATCTTCAGGAGTACAAAACTTATACTGTATAAGTTATGTACTCCTGAAGTTGCACTTATTGTCCGAAACGATCGTCGAGCAATAAAGAATTTTTGTAGAATTTTCAAGTGTTTTTTAATTACTTGTTATTAAAAAATAGATCATTAATTGAGTAATATTTAGTAGAGTACGTACCAACAATTTTTATGATTACTCCTGTAAATACTTTTTATGCGTGCAAAATATATAAAAAATTCTTTGCTAAATACCAACATTAAAAAACAGAAAAAAAAACTTTATAATTTTAATTTATTTTCAAACTTTGCAAACAATAATTTACTAATATGGATAGCTTAGCACAATAATTGCATAATTATAGCATATAATAAAACAAAATACCGATTTCATTTTTATTCAAGTATTATACTTCCTACTGTTATACGGCGTTTAAATTATTCTGTTTAAAATAAATTATACAGAATGAAACAAAAATATGCGTATAAATTTAAGAATCATCAAAATTAAAATCTTAAAAAATTTGAAAAAGCTGAATCCATGTACCCTGTAGATCGGGACTTTTTGAACCGATTTTTTGGGTTCCGTACCAAACTGATAAAAAACCGAATCATTACGATGAGATTCCTTTGTCAGTCCGTCCGTCGTAGTCGATTTCATCAGAAACTAAATATGCTATTGACACAAAATTTGACACAGCTATGAATTGTATGTGGCCGCCAGCGTTGCCAGATTTTTTTTTCGCCATGTCGGGATTTTGGAACTTTTTGATTGAAAAAAGCGGGATTCTTTCGTCGAAAGCGGGACATAGTAAAAAAACGTATATAATCAGAAGTTTTTATATATTTATCTTTTTATTTAAGTTAAAATTACGTTTACGTGACAATAGATAGCAAAAATAGCCATAGAAAATGTATTTTAATAAAAATATGATATTTTAAATCAGATTTATCTTGTCGTTAAATAGTTGAGTCTGATTCGTCTTCTGAATAAAAAAATAAAAAAAAACAGAAATCAAAATCAAAAAAGTTTTATTCATTAGAAAAATATGGCGTTTCAAACAATAGTCTGAGGAGTGAGTGTTATACAAATTGCAACTTACAAAAACCCGGGTCGCAGTGCCAAAACCCTGCCGACAATATAGTGTATTTGCTTGTATAGGGCCGTGTGGTTTTATACTTTTATTATGTGAAATAAAGTTTGTTTTTGGGCAAAATAAGAAATTTTACCCCTTAATACACCCCTTAAAATAACATTTTTTTTCTTAATTGTAATATTATTATCAATCTAACGTCTACACCGAATTAAATACACCCTTCAATAAATAAGTCACTATCTGCAAACTAGTGTTTTCATAAAATTTGTAAATCCGGTCCTGTCGGGCCGATTTTATTAAAATTTTGGGGACACTTTTTAATTACTACCAGATGGTTAAATTTCAATTTTGAAACGATTCGGAGAATTTTTTCGGTATTTTGGGGCCCCAAAACATTTTGCAACCCCTAAAAACTACCCTATTTTAAATAGGCTTCTTGCGGTGATGGATTTCAACACGTGGTCCAAATTTAGTTGAAATCAATTAACTCCTTCGAAAGTTATATATATCTATATATATATATATATACATATATATATATAAACATTTTTAAAAATGGTGGCAAAGTGTTTAGGAGGTTATGAAACGTCGAGAAATTTTGGTCCGACCCCTAGGTCCCGCCATCCGACCGACGCCAATAGTGTATATTGCCATATGGCAAATACACTAATAAGAGAATAATTATTTACGCACGTTCGAATTATCTCCGAAAAGCGGGACTGAACCTGTCCCGCGCGGGACATTTAATTTTGATTTAAAAATAGGGACGTCCCGCCAAAATCGGGACGTCTGGCAACGCTGGTGGCCGCATTTAATCCAAGAGAGAATGATGTGTGTGTGTGTTAACACGATGACTCTCGACAGAGTTAATTGATTTAAACGAAATTTCATCACCGCACGAAGCTTATTTAAAATGGCTCCAAACGGACCAACATATTAACGGGTTGAAAATTGTTTTGGGGCCCAAAAACACCGAAAAAATGCTCAGATAACGAATTTGATTCAAAATTGAAATTTAACCCTTTCGTAACTATTAAAAGGTGTCCCTGAAATTTTAATAAAATCAGATTGACACGACCGGACTTACAAATTTTATGAAAACATGCAAATTTGCATACTGTCGATGTATTTGATTTGACGCAGATGTTGGATTGATAATAATATTTCAACTGAGAAAAAAAATATTATTTTAAGGGGTGTATTAAGGGATTACTTTTTATTATTTTGTCCAAAAACAACCTTAAATTCACGTAATAATGCCACGATATCTGTATCAACAAATACACTATATTGTCGGCAGGGTTTTCGCATTGCGAGCCGAGTTTTTTAAATGCCTTAATGTCTGACATAGCGGTTTCATCGCGAATATTCCTCTGGACCGATGCTCGTTAGATATTTAGCATTGTCAACCGAGGACCACTTGTATTTGTGAATATGCAAAGACAACGCATACAGCATGTCCGACAAAAACGGATCTAATATTCCGCAGGAAAAAAATCACAAATGTCTCTGGATCTTGTTTAGCTGCAACAATACAGACTGGCTGTTTATGATTTTATTGAAACCAAATGCAAAACAGATGAAAGTTACAGTTTCAGATAATACGTCTATCTGCTAAAATTAATTTTGCCTGCTTTCTCTGGTCGCCATGATTTCAAACGAGTATAGAAATAAAACGTAATGGAAGTAGCCGTTTCTATTGGCGATAAAGATGGAACTGGTGAAAAATAACAAGAATACAGAAGCTGTCAATTTTTGAAAATGATCATTGCGCTCCTTTGTTTAAATATTTTAATATACTGACATTACAGTCGCTGTATGGACTGGAAAATTTATTGCATGTAAAACAAAACTTAGACATCTATGAATCGGCAAACAATATACATTCCCACAGCACCAGAAGCTGTTCGGACATTAGAATACCGCTTTATAAAACAAACAAATTAATTAATGGTCCCAATTATTGGGCTCGTAAATTATTTAATCACCTCCCGAACAGGATAAAATCCTTACCCATAAATAAATTTAAAAGCAACATAAAAAAAATACTACAAAACATGTGCCTGTATAAATTTACGGATTTTTTTAACCATAACATTGTGTAATTACTAATATGTAATTTATGTAATTGTATAACTATGTGTAACTCTGGAATTTTTGACGTTCTTTTTAAGCCACTTATGATTTTTAAAATAAATAGATATTATTATTATAGTGCGTTGGGAGTAAAATATTAGCAGACAACTTAAGTTGCACAACTAATGAAAATTCGACATTATGAAGCTGGCTGTAGGCATGTAAGAATCAATCAATATCACATACTGTATATTTATTAGTCAATGCAGTAAAGCATATTGTTCGCTGTGTGATTTTTCTACCTGAGTTTTACCTGTGTTACGGTGCCTTCAGGGGTCGTCAAATATATATAAACTTTGTCATTTGTATTTAAGATCAACATATTTGCGGGCACAAAACAAAGTAGTTTATGGTTTTGTCAGAAAACCGTGACTCAATATCTGTATACCTATATAAAAGAAAGTCGTGTTAGTTACACTATTTATAACTCAAGAACGGCTGAACCGATTTGGCTGAAAATTGGTGGGGAGGTAGCTTAGAACCAGGAGACGGACATAGGATATTATAAATTCGAGCGAACGAACGGAGTGAGTGAGTGAGTAATGAAACAAATAATTATGAACTCGGACGAACGAACGGAGTGAGTGAGTAAGGAAAGAATCGTAACTATTAAAATCGCGGGCGGAGCCGCGGGGAGCGGCTATTATTTATAATGACTTTATATACAGTAGAAACTTATATTTATAAATGGATGTTGGTATATCTGTTTGTGACTAATAGACTTCGACACCAGATGACCGATCACCATGAAAGTTGGCACATATATGTATTTTTTCCATGGCGAAGGATTTTATGCTATCCACTAGATAGCACCAGGTGTTTCATCTCAATCGCGTGCAGAGCCGCGGGTGGCGGTTAGTATTAAATAATATTAATGTATGTCAAAGCTTCCACGCCCTTCAGAAGGTCCCCGTTGACCTAGGAAGCTTACATTTTGCACACTAATAGTAGATACCGGACGAAAACAATGGAGTCGGATATTCGATTTTTTTTTTTCAAAAAAAATGGTCGCATTATAATATGTATTTTAATTGTTATTGATTCAGAGACCTAAAAGAATTCTTCTCTTGGTATAATTTTTTTTTACATAGCCCATTTTGCGCTATGGCCCTATATAAATAGACTTGCTTTTACGTTGCTACAGTATAAGCTTTTGATAAATAGTCACAAATTTTTATTTTTACATTTCTTTCTTTGCGTTTCTTCTTTATAAAAATCGTGTATTCTCTTTGTTTAATTTTTAACTGGATACACGGACCGTGTTAAATATTTCCTGAACACAATTCTGTCTTTGATGGATTATCATATTTCAGAGAATTATCTGCTTTTGTTTACTTATAACGGTTTGAAACTTGATCTTGATGTGCAGTTGTCTTTAGTTCTTTGCAATGGAGCCGATGTTTGGATATCTTAGATCTTTTTAAATTATATATAAATTTCAAGATCCATTATGTGCCTATTTACAATGTGATCTTAGTTGTTGGGCGCCTTAAATTTACAATAATCTAATCGATATATTTAGATATGTTTCTTTTTTTTAAATACCCAAACTTGAGATGCAGAAGAAAAATGAAGATATATTTTGTGAAGTTCTATTTCTTTTAGCAGGGAACGGAAGTTGCGCGCCCACAGTTAACGAAAATTGAACAGTATGAAGTTGGCCATAAGAAATTCAGACTGAAATGACTGATGAACGAAATCAATGTGCACTTTCTGTCGTCTGGAAAGTATATAATATACCAGACGATTATATAACCTTCGATTACAACCAGGAATAGACATTTGAAGTGTCATCCAGCGGGAAAAAGCAAAAACCAAAATAAAATTTTAAACGTGTCTTCAAATATTTACGGTTGATTTTTTGTAGATATTATTCTTAAGCTTTTGAAGATTTTATTTCAATAAATTATTCACATGAAAATTAAAAATTAGTTTTTAATCACGCCAAACGCGTCCACGCACCTACTTTTTTTCTAAATTAACCTTGATTAAATTACCGTTATCTAGGTCAATACCCAAAATTCATAAAAAGTAACGGTTTTTAAATAGACATTATTTTTGTGAGTAGTACAAAACAATTTTTTTAATTACACATCATGTCAGAATTTTTACGTCAAAGTTGACAAAGTATTTAAACGATGAGAAAAACAGAATAAAAAGTTAAAAAAATTGTGTACTTTTCTTGATGACACAAAATGAACAATGAATCAATTTCGAAATATATACAATAGCCATATTAAATTTCCGTGATCACATTTAAAATATGCCCTTATAAAAAATTAACAGTATATTTTTGAAGTTGATCTTATCTTTTATTTAAGTAAAAAATTAGGGAAGATCCCCTTTTCTATTGCATTAGAAGACAAAGCCGTGAACTATGAAAGAATAAGATTTTTGATTGACAAACACAAAAGGTACGGACGAACCATTCTGTTACAGATTTATTAAATAAAAGACATTAAATGATTCTGTCCCACGATACGAAACACAATTTACAAATAAATTGTTTTGACGGTTAAAAAGTATTATTATTTCAGACCAAGCATTCTAAATTATATTCATCCATCAATTTTATATATCAAAAATCCAATTGATACTTTCTCGGATTATTTGCATTTGGTGATCGTCAATTTTATTTAACAGACGTTCGATTGTCATAAAACAAGACAACACCTACTTGCGTATTTGCGCGTATCTTAACATTTAGGCAGGCATTAACGTGAACTGGAGAATGTAACATTGGACACATTTGATTGTTGAGTCGACAATCATATACACAATAGCGTTATAAATTAAATGTGAAGCGCAATAACTAAGGATTAAAACCACTGAAAGTTGGGGGGAAGGCGAAGAGGGGGGGGATTAATATAGAGTGTGGTGGCACAGCTTAACGGCCATCGTCCATTCCGCTCAGACAATCACACAATGTTGTTTAATTAATTTTATTTGTTTAATGTCGTTGTATGTAGGTATATATATATACCCGAACGATGCACAGATTTTCTTATTACTCAGGACCAGGGATGTACAATTCAAATAAAAACCGCAAGATTAAAACAATTCAATACAGACACACAATCAGGCTGATCATAAATTCCTTGAGATCCAAACTTGACGAGGAGATGTGACATGAAATCGTACGTTTTATGAATCGCAATTTTAGTTTTCTCGTTAAAGATCTCTTGAAGAGGAATATGGAACCTTTGGTGTGAAGACACTTAAAATTAACTGAGGCACGTTCCGCTAACGACATTAGCATCATCGGGAGAAAAGTGTTGTTTATTAGTGTATTTGCCATATGGCAACATACACTATTGGCATCGGTCGGATGGCGGAACCTAGGGGTCGGACCAAAATTTCTCGACGTTTCATAACCCTCCTAAACACTTTGGCACCATTTTTAAAAGTGTTTATATATATATATATATATATATATATATATATATATATATATATATATATATATATATATATATATTTATATATATAGGTATATATGTGTGCGGGCAATAACTTTCGAAGGAGTTAATTCATTTTAATGAAATTTGGCATACTTGTTGGAATCCATCACCGCACAAAGCCTGTTTAAAATGGACCCAATCGGGTCATTTTAAGGGTGGTTTTTAGGGGTTGAAAAAAGTTTTTGGGCCCAAAAATACCTAAAAAATTATCAGAATCGTTTCAAAATTCAAATTTAACCCTTCAATAGCAATTAAAAAGTGCTCCTAAAATTTTAATAAAATCGGGCCGACAGAACCGGGTTTACAAATTTTCTGAAAACACTATAGTTTGCAGATAGTGAGTTATTTACTGAGAGGTGTTTTTAAATTTGGTGTGGACGTTCGATCGACAATAATAATGCAATTAAGAAAAAAATGTAATTTTAAGGGGTGTATTAAGGAGTTATTTTTTTTATTTTGCCCAACAATCATCTTAAGTTCACATAATATAGCCACAAGGCCTGTATTAGCAAATACACTATATTGTCGGCAGGGTTTTGGCACTGCGACCCGGGTTTTTTATTTATGCAATGACCTAAAAATATATGATATATCATTAAAAAAATGTATACCTTTTTAACTGATAATACTTTCCATACTTACAATAAAGTAAATGAACGTATTTTTAATAAACAAAAAGTATTTCTTTCGCAATTAATTTACTGGCTGAATACATGAAAACAAATTTTTCGAGACTTAGATTATATAATTTCATGGTGATGATTAGACTGTAGGCTGGAAAGCCCTGGATTAAAGAGTGGGCCGTCGATTCAGCCTTCTTATAACAATAATTTAATGAACACCGAAGTGGAAAAAGAAAAAAATAAAATATATATAACAAAGGAGAATCTTTTAAAGAAGAAGAAGAAGACGAGGAGAGAAGAGTTGAAGATTAATAATTTCCAACTGCGACTCCCTTGTGCCACATTGCAGTCCCTGTATAAGTATAAACATTGTACACACGATGTGCATGTACCGGGTGTCCAACTAAATTACAACATGCTAATTAATTGCATAAACTGGGATTTGTATAATTTTGTTTAACGGGAAAGTAGCAAATAAATTATAGTAACGGTGTGAGTGGCGTCTGATATGTCGAAAAATGGACGTTAGATTATTTATATTCATTTTCTTGATTAATGTATATATCAGATCCTTTTGATGTTAATAATTTATAAATATTTTAGAGGAATTAGGTTCAATGAAATTAAAAGACAAATTATTATTTCACGTTTCGTATTAAATTATTAAATTTAATACGAAACGTTGTGAAATAATAATTTGTCTTTTAATTTCATTGATCCTAATTCCTCTAAAATAATTATAAATCATTTTCTTGATTTTTATAGGCAACATCTCTGAATAATATACTCAAAATCGGGTTCTAAAAAAAATTACATGTAAAGCAATATCGCTTAGAGGCGCTATGTGGGAAATCTGCGATGTAAGAAGAGTCGGAAAAGCGATAATCAAATAACAAATTTCAGGGGCAAATCATATGAGGTATCTGTATTGTCAATGGCGCGTTTCGACTAGCGACGAACAACTGATTGACGATATTAATAAGACAGCCTTTTTTAGAAAACACAGACCCGTCCGACCCGAAACTCGTTTGTGTCCAGAAATGACGTTACTATCTTCTCTAAATGTCAATTATTTGAATAATTTAGGAAAAAAAAACTAAATAAATTGAAATTTTCACTAAACACGCTAGTTGTCTTCAATTTTTTAAAAATATTTTGCAGATATGTTAAGTTCAGTAAATATTTCTTCTCAATAATAATAAAAATTAAAAACGTTTTTGACGAAACATTTCGTATATTATTATAGTAAGTTACATTAAATCAAGATTACGGTAGGCCTTGTATACGAGATATGAAAAGACGGGGAGTTCTTTTGTTCCGCATTAAATAAATGACAGTCGGCTTCTTTCGGATTGTCTAATGAATTATCTCGACAACGCATTGCCACTAAATATTTTATCGTTTGTCTGTTTTTCCCCTCTGTCGTCTCTCTTTCCCTCATTTTTTTACAATATTTAACCTCCTCGTGCCGAATCTTTATTTATATAAACACAATTCATGCATAAGCTATATTTTGTACATTTGTGCGATTAGATTAAACAGTTCCGCGATAAATAAATGAACAGCGAAAACAAATGATACATAGTCTTCTGGTTGACATGAAAATGCGCTCAATATGGTTTCGAAAAGCAATTAATGTATTGGGTTCTGTTTTTTAATATTTTAACATTCAAGGTGTGTGGGTAGAAGAGTCGACTCAATAATAGGTAGGTACATAATAGGTATTCGGTTACACAACAATTCCAACTATTCAAACACAACCAAAGCTGTGAGTTTACACACTGTTAATAAATGACTGCGTCATAACTCTATCAGATTTAAGAAAATTCCTTTTTATATAAATACATGTTGCCCATTTCCACAACTGTTTTCCATCAGAAACAAAATCAGAAAATATCTTTAAAAAATTATTCTTATGTGAACGCATAAATTTTACCTCTTTTTAGGGAATTTTTTTTAGACGACAATAACATTCAATCATTTTAATTTTTTTATATGTTTTTGTTTGTATCTTAAACTGTATAAAAAAAATTTTTTTTCTCTTATTTTACATTTTTTTATATATATATATATTTAATTTAAATTAGACACTAAAAAAAGCAGTCATGATAATAGCGGCTGTTCATGTTGTCTGAAATAAAAAAATCGAATGGATCATTGTTCAGTAGGGATGTCGCTATCGTCCCTACTAAAATTAATCAATTTCATTAAAAAAAAAAGGCGGACTGTAGAAAAACAGTTTGTGTTTTTTGTTAATTTTTTTGTTAAAAATCGTTTAAAAATAGGAAAATATTTTCGAAAATAAGCAATTTTAGTACGGACGATAACCATTAATGAGTAGAAGAACATATATAAATTTCAAAGCAATCGGTTGAATACTTTTTTTGTTAGGACCATGACAGTTTTAGAAAATAATGTTTCCAGAAAAATGCGTTTAAAGTTTCAAGAGCCAACAAGTTGCTTACGGCGCGTCGGCCACTATATGAGTTGTAATTTATTTAAAACTTCTATAGTTCTTTGAAATATAAACTCCGTCAAACTTAATTAATTTCGAACGGTTGACGTCACCAGCTTCGAATATTACGGTCTGCTACTACAGCCCATATCTTTAAAAAGTATGCCCCATACTGATAGTTGATAGCAATGGGGAAGATAGGGAAGGTAGCCGGCCTAATTATCAAGATCATAAAACTAAACCAGCGAGGCTGGTGTCATAAGCAGGTATTAAAAATTAAAAATTTGTATCTCGGTAAATACTTAACGTATTAAAATGAAATAGACGCCATTGTGTTCGGAAATGATTCTTAATAGAAAGCAGTAATAGAACTCATCTATTTGCAGCCTGCCGGGACTAATCGACGTAAATTACCCAAAAAGTATGCAATATCACAAGGGTACAATATATCTCGTTACTTGGTAAATCTAGGAGCTTTAAGGCTGTCAAAACGCTCTGAATTTAAGCCAACAATAGAGCTTCGGCTGTCAACTGATTGTAGACTTATTCGTCAACATTCTGTAAAAATTCTTTCTCTATAAGGAAGATAAAGGACAAATCTAGGTCTCTAATGGACTACTTTTATAATTTATGTACGATTTACTAGAAAAAAGTTGGCATTAATTGTGCCAAACAAACACACGTTTTCAATGTCACACTACGACCTTATTCATACTTATTTCACAAAACTGTTCCATCACAAACCTAAAGTGACTCTTCCTTTTTCAGAAAAGTTTTTTAAATCTTCAAAATATTTCCAAAATTAGAGTAATCAATTGACAGCGGCACCCTTGCAATAGCATCTTTTAGCCTCGTAGTTGGTACCAGTCAAAAATAGAAACGTGCGGATGATTAGAGCGAGACAGAGCCCAAGAAGGTCACACCCACAATATGTTTTTTGCCTACCTCGCCTCTTACCGCTGGATCTCAGAACACAGTGTGTGAAAGTGACCCGACACTGTTAAGACGTTAATGATGTACCGTTTTACCACGTTTTACAAGTCCTCGACGCACAGTAGCTGTAGCAGACTCTCTATATACATATCCATTCAGGAACTATAATTTATCCACCAAATCAAAGCGATTCTTTTAACATTGCGTTTCAACTTGAAACTCCTTTGTATCTTACATCGTGATTTAAATGGTCACCACACAGCTAGGGATAGACAGAATCAATCATACGAGGTAATATTTTTGTAATAATTTGTAAGGAACTTAACTGTACCGAATTGTGTTGATAGGTTCACCACGTTGTTATACTCACATTAAAAGGAGACACTGATTGAAATGGAATTGAAAAAATATTGATTCGATTATAAGTGATGACCGCACACCCATACCACCCAAACTCAGGAGGTTGTCTGTCTGTCGTCGATACTCAAACACTACATGAATAAGGAGTAGTACGTGTTTGTTGGAAGAGCTACGATTTTATCGCGGCCGGGCATTTGTTTGTTTTACGATTATGCAATTAATTATTCAAAACTGAACTCATTGCGCAATAATTAATGCACCTTTAATTTTTAATATTTCGTTTTGAATTATTACTTTGCTGAGGTTGATTTAATCATACTAATATTATAAAGAGGAAAGATTTGTATTTTTGTATGTTTGTAATGAATAAACTCAAAAACTACTGTGCCGATTTAAAAAATCCTTTCACCATTAGAAAGCTACATTCGCCCTGAGTAACATTGGCTATATTTATTGCTAGAAAATATTAGGGATCCTTACTAAAACTTTAGTAATGTAACCCAAGGTGTAAAAAAATGCCATAAAACATCTTTCGTCGCATGCGCTGCGGTAACTATTGATGATAGAACAAAAGCATGTTCTACAATATTAAAGAACATATCAATAACTACAAAAAACTTCCCGATACTATATGTCCAACTATTATCGTTTAGTCACAATAATCACTTTTTACATTTTAATAATCCACATAGATAAAAGACGATGTGTATGTAATCTATGGACTCCAAACGGGTAGACCATTTTTGATGAAATTTTCAGACAATGTTTAGATTAGCCCAGCGAGTGATCTGCAGTTTGGTAGCGATCGGATCAACAGAATGTTTTAAATTTCTTTTTGGGAAATAAGATTTTTTTCGATTTTTGAACATTCACAAATAAAAGCGATTGAATTCGCGCAAATTCAATACACGTTGAGAATTTAATGATAATGATTCTCATCTTTTATATCCTATATATATTACATTTACACCCGCTAGTAAAAATAAGTTTGTTACTTAAAAATTTCACATAGAATAAATATTAATTATTTTCAGACTTTTTTCTTTAGAAGTGCTACAAGGCCCAATTTCAAGATCCTAGATCAGCCCTTTAGATTTTCATCACGCTCATAGTTCTTACAAAATATGTGTTTTTTATCTTTTCATTGCATTGAGTTAGAAGCTTGAATATTTTACAGGACTTATGGAGTTGTACACTTTATTATTTGATATTAATTTTAATTCGATACCTCTAGCTGTTCCTGAGATAAAGTGTTTTGACAGATAGACAGACGGAAAACGAAGTGATCCTATAAGGGTTTCAGTTTTTTTTTCATTCTGAGGCACGAAACTCTAAAAACAAGAAAGTTATACATTTTTGGTTACAACTTCACATGTTGGCAAATTTGTACTACCACACCTAAAGCGTTAAATATTTCTGTTCATTTTATATCAGATACAAAAATCTTTCCTAGAAAAAATGTTACAAAATTTAAGAAAGAAGAAAAAGGTAACTTAATATTATATGCATTTTTCATTTCATCAAGAGCAGAAACAAAAAAAAAGGAGGTGCATTAAGATAGACGGTAGAAAGAAGTAAAGCTCTTATAAAACACACCTGGAAACACCAAAACCATTAAACGTTCTCTCTGTCTAAACAGACATAACAACAACACCAGATTATTTGCATCACAATGGACAAAAATCTATGGTCCTTTGGCAATCGCTCAATAAAATCACTGCGTATCGTTATAGGTGAACTACGTTCAGTTTTTTAGATGGTAGATTGTACGTTTGGTCACTGGATTTCTGTGTCATTTGTATTTAATTCAGTAGCGCAACTTACGGACATTTTTCGCTTTCTCTTATATCTTAAAGCTGTCGGAACGCTCTGAATTTAAGCCAAAAATAGAGCTTCGGCTGTCATCATGATTGTAGACTTATTGGTCAACATTTTGCAAAAATTCTTGCTTTATAAGGAAGATAAAGGACAAATCTAGGTCTCTAATGGACTACTTTTGTAATTTATGTACGATTTACTAGAAAAAAGTTGGCATTAATTGTGCCAAAAAAACACACGTTTTCAAAGTCACACTACGACCTTATTCGTACTTATTTCACAAAACTGTTCCATCACAAACCTAAAGTGACTCTTCCTTTTTCGGAAAAGTTTTTTAAATCTTCAAAATATTCCCAAAAATGAGAGTAATCTGTCGACAGCGGCACCCTTGCAATAAAATTTTTTAGCCTAATAGTTGGCACCAGCCAAAAATTGAAACGTGCGGATGATTTGAGCGAGACAGAGCTAAAGAAGGCCACACCCACAATATGTCTTTTGCCTACCTCGCCCCTTACCGCTGTGTCTCAGTACAAACAAAGTTCGGAGCGTTCCGACAGCCTTAATTAGTGATGCAATGATTAAGATTACGATTAATTCATGATTTTTGAAATTGTACGATTAATTGCAATCTATGCTTATTTTACGATTTGTGTAATTGATAAAGTTGCTATATTATAAATGCGGGTCGGGTGTATTAGTGCACTTTTTTAATTCTTTCTCTCTGTTTGAATTAGCATTTTTCGGAAAAAAAATGTCGCATACTGGAAGGAGAGAAATTAACAATATTTTGAAAGATTTTTATTATTATCTTACATCAGCAGCGGCTTTAGGGGGTGGCGTACAGGCAATCGCCCGGGACCTCGCTCTTGCAGGGGCCTCGCGCAACAACCCAAGCAAATTAAAAAAAATATAGATTTTTTTAACTACATTTTTTTTATTTAAAACTTTTGATTTTGATCCTTAATTATTTATTCAGGTTATAACATAGCGGTAAATTAAAATAAAGTCAGTTAACTAATTCATTCATTCAAAACATAATTGAAAAAGTATGCAGTACTTGAATATCGCGCCTCGAATTAATTTTGTAAATCCTTCAATGTAAAATATTTTATTATATATATTTTATTATATATTTTATTTATGAGTATAACTTTAGCATTTCTCGTCAAACATGACAAATACCTAAACCAAACAACCAGATCTACTTTCGCATCACATACTTTTCACGAAGGACAAAGGGCCTCGCAAAGACCTGTCGCCCGAAGTCTCGCAATAGGTAAGGCCGCCGCTGTTTTACATTATACCTTTAAGTCATCTATAATCGTTATCGTAATCGTACGATTATTGGTTGCATCACAAATGTTAATAAATTATTTTACTTCTGTTTTCTGACCAATTAAAAACAGACTTAGTATTTTCTAGTAAATGCTATTTTTTTAAATTTTTTAAATATTAGACGCTAATAACCTCAATTGTCGAGATTATTTATTACATGTTTTAGTTCCTTATAGAATAAGAATTTGAACTGTAAAATCAGATTAATTCAAAATGAAAACTGGTGAGAATTTTGTGATTTTTTTGTCACCGGTTTTTTACTGTTCTATAACAATGGTCAGTTGATTCATCTAATAATTTATCAAAAAACACCTGTCTGAAACTGTTATAACATTTTTATCCAGAAATTTTGTTTAATAAAAACAACAATATAAGAGTTAAATATATAAAATTTGCAGTTACTTGTTTTGCAAACTCCTGCACTACCCGGTATAATGTCAGTTTTCCGTACATATTTTCTGAGATTTCACTAGCACAAACACTTCATAATTCAATTATATCTTCAGTTATTGATTACCTATAATTTACAATTATAAGGCAATTAAATATAAGTAACCGAAATTAGCAATTAAATAATTCCAAAAACTATAGGGGAAATACTTATTGCGTTCTTAAAACATTTAACCGACTAAAATTTTCCTGTTTTTCCTCACATATTAACACAAACAATTAAATATAATCTTTTGTAAATTACTGTCAATTCCAAATAAAAGACGTTTAATATTCAAGGGTCAAGCAAGGTCAAGCAAACCTACGACATTGAAGAAAAATGTCAATATGTAACATTTCTCATAAATGTTATGTTTAATGTCTATGCGTCATTGAACTTAAAAATAGAAAATTACGTAACATTTTTGTTTCCCCCTCTGCAATTTGGTTTTTGTATTAATAAATGCACATAAAAAGTGCAAAGTCGCGTTTCCTTTGAATACTTTTAGAACAAAAATCGGTAACAATGAAATTACATAAAATTTAAATTGATAAATAAATTCAAAATAAAAACATTTTATTTGTCTAAATAAATATTCGGATTTTATGCATTTACATGTTACGTCTAGTTTGTCGTGACGAGTCAACCCTGTTCACGTGTCGCATTTATTGTGTCCTGCCACGTTAAAGTTTAATTTCCAGAGGTAGCAACGTGAGAATCACACATATAATTAGTATGCGTGTATTTTAGTTATTTTCTACCTGAACACTACCTAATAATATTAATATAACGGCTATAGAGATTAAATTTTAGACCAAAATGTGGACCAGCACACAGCTAACAAAATAACGCAATAAAATATTTTAATAAATATTTTGTAAAAAAAAACTACAGCTACAGACATATTTTTATTAATCAAAAACAAAACAAAAGTGGTATAGTAAAGTACCAAAATTTAAGGAGCCAGTCGTTTTTGTAGTACAGTTCGCTAACGGAGCATGCATAAAAATTATGCCGCTTATATTATATTGAGAAGTATAAGTATATGCACTTGTAAAGAGGATTGCACGTTTTAAGGCTATCGGAACGCTCTGAATTTAAGCCAACAATAGAGCTTCGGCTGTCAACTGATTGTAGACTTATTCGTCAACATTCTGCAAAAATTCTTTCTCTATAAGGAAGATAAAGGACAAATCTAGGTCTCTAATGGACTACTTTTGTAATTTATGTACGATTTACTAGAAAAACGTTCGCATTAATTGTGCCAAAAAAACACACGTTTTCAATGTCACACTACGACATTATTCATACTTATTTCACAAAACTGTTCCATCACAAACCTAAAGTGACTCTTCCTTTTTCGGAAAAGTTTTTTAAATCTTCAAAATATTTCCAAAAGTTAGAGTAATCAATTTACAGCGGCACCCTTGCAATAGCATCTTTTAGCCTCGTAGTTGGCACCAGCCAAAAATTGAAACGTGCGGATGATTTGAGCGAGACAGAGCTAAAGAAGGTCCCATCCACAATATGTCTTTTGCCTACCTCGCCTCTTACCGCTGGGTCTCAGCACAAACTGTGTCAAAGCGATCCAACACTGTTAAATGATTTTAATTCTATTAAAAAATTTAATTTCTTCTACCCTTATTTCTAAATTATTACCCGCTTTGAAAAATAACTTCACTAAGATCTTGAAAATCACTGACCTGTAAGAAACAATGAGCGATTTCAGAAAATAAAATCGTCAAAGCGTATTATTTTTAAGCATAATTTGAAAGTATAAAATAATTATTTTTTATTAATTACACATAATTTAAATAATCAGTTCAATTATTTTCAAAAGACATTGTGAACTCATACAACAAATTTTATTTATTTATTCTTGAGGCTCGACAACCTAAAGGTCAGAAGTGTCTAATTACATCAAATTAAATTCAATGACATCACAAAACATTCATGCGCGATAGTGGGATTCGATTCCACGATAGTTTGATTCAAACGCCGGCACGCTAATCCTTACATCAAGGTTAAGGACTAAATAACGAAAAGGAAAAAGGTAACCAACGTAACCACTTCGAAAAATCGATTTTATTTTTTTTTCATATTTCAATAGTAAAACCTATCGAAAATATGCTGTGAAAAATAGAGACCGAAATTCCTAGTTTTAAATAAATTACAACTCATATAGTGGCCGACGCGCCGTAAGCGACTTGAAACTTTAAACGCATTTTTCTGGAAACATTATTTTCTAAAACTGTCATGGTCCTAAAAAAAAAGTATTTAACCGATTGCTTTGAAATTTATATATGTTCTTCTACTCATTAATGGTTATCGTCCGTACTAAAATTGCTTATTTTCGAAAATATTTTCTTATTTTTTTTAAACGATTTTTAACAAAAAAATTAACAAAAAACACAAACTTTTTTTCTACAGTCCGCCATTTTTTTTTTAAAGAAATTGATTAATTTTAGTAGGGACGATAGCAACATCCCTACTGAACAATGATCATTCGATTTTTTTATTTCAGACAACATGAACAGCCGCTATTACCATGACCAGTGGCCTGCTTTTTTTAGTGTCTAATTTAATTTAAAATATATATATATATATATATATATATATATATATAAAAAATGTAAAATAAGAGAAAAAAAATTTTTTTTATACAGTTTAAGATACAAACAAAAACATATAAAAAAATTAAAATGATTGAATGTTATTGTCGTCTAAAAAAAAATTCCCTAAAAAGAGGTAAAATTTATGCGTTCACATAAGAATACCCCCTTAAAATATTAATCAGCACGTCATATTTTTATTTCAAAAAACTACTTAGATATTATAATGAAAAAAACTTTCAAAACAAAAAGGCTAAACAATGCATTGAACAATAATTGTTACAAGCGTTTAAAATCGAACACGCTAAATTAAAATTTACATTGTCAAAAGAGTCATTATTAGTGAAAGAATTGAGAGAACAATGGGACATACTATGTACATAGCGCTCTGCCCCACCTCATCCGATATATTATTATTGTGGGATCAATTTATCAACTGATTTACATTTTATCGTTCATTGGTTGCAAAGCGTTCAAAACACCATTTTTTGTACGAATCAAATATTGTTAAATAGTATTTTAAATTAGTTTATTACCTACCCCCGTGCCCGTCCCACCAAAAGACTGTTTCTATTAAAATGGTATTAGGCTATTTCCAATGTCAACATTTTACAATATTAAGTTGTTTTTTTTTTTTGTTCAAGTAATATCAAATAAAAAGAAATCCTTTGAATGAACCATTTGTTTCGATGAAGATTCGGAATAGATTTTTATATCTATACTACATTTGCAAGACCCAACTGACTGATACTCACTAAAATTGTATTTATAAATAAATTTTCACTAAATCTATATCGTATTTTCGTGAATATTAAAAATACTTGCAACTTTTTATTTTCATGAATTATCTTTTAAGAAGAGTTGTGCCCTGAATTGATCTTAAAACAAAATAGTGTCCATAAAAAATAAGTGAAAGACTTCTTAGTATTTTGGAAATTATTTTCAATTAATTCTACCTTGCAGAAAATTGTACACAAGAAGAGACGTAAATGACGTTTGTTATACGAAAAGATGCAGCGCCGCGGTGAACTAATTGCGTTTTACTGATTGCACATTGACTGAAGAACTATACGGCAACTTATAGTACAGTTCCTAAATAATTGGCAATGAAGTTACGCTTATACTTCACAATATAAATAAGCGGCACATATTAGGATAGAACCGTATTAAAAAAAAAAACATTTTTAAATACAACAATTATGTCGCATTGGGTAAAATATTTTTAATAATAACAAGTAATTAAAAAAACACTTGAAAATTCTACAAATAATTCTTTATTTCTCGACAATCGTTTCGGACATTAAGTCCATCCTCAGGAGTACAAAAACTTATATAAGTATAAGTTTTTAAAACTTATATAAGTATAAGTTTTTGTACTCCTGATGAAAATTTGAAATGGATTAAGCACGTAAACAATGTGTGCAAAAAACTTAATTACTATTATTATCAATTGAAACAACTACGTAAATTCCACAATCACAGCTCAATGCTAAATTTTTACCATGCATATGTGATTCCTACCATTACATATGGCATAACAGTTTGGGGTCGTGGAACTGATACAGTTCGAGTTTTCATAATCCAAAAAAGAATTATTCGATTAATTTTTAATATTAATAATAGGGACTCATGTCGTCCAATTTTTAGAAATAATGAGCTCTTAACCTATTATGGTGTTTATGCCTATGAACTTTTAACATTCCTATGTAAAAATTATGACTCTTTTGGCGTTAAAGACAAAAATAAGTATGATACTCGAAACACTGAGATTACTGTTAAACACAAAACAGCATTTTTTGAGAAATCTGTATATTATACAGGGATAAAAATATTTAACGCGTTACCACAAGAAATTAAATGTTATAAAGACATACAGTTTAAAAAAAAGTTAAAAGCTTATCTTGCAGAAACTGTGCCTTATCGCATTTCAGATATATTTTGATTTTAAAATTATATTTTGATATTTTCTGTATTTTCTTAATTGTATTTTGACGACTGTATCCATACTTGGCTCTACAAATAAAAAACTATACTACTATACTATTAATCATGTTCTACCCCGTGCCGAGTGAAAAATCAGTGCAAAATTAAATATTTATAAATATGTGTGCGGCCTTGTTCGTCGTCTTACAGCCACACTGACTAGAATGTAGGTGGCTCTGCAAGCTAACGCAACCTGCGCAGCTTGTCTGCACGATTTAGGTACTCACATAAGACTAACTCTACTATATGTGTTCTTTATGCTATATTATTAATTTAATTCGAAGACCAGATTTGCAATCGTTTCTGTAATAATTTATGCAAACTCTGTAGAAGCACAAAATCAATATTCACTCATACAGTCGCAATATAATATGAAAACCATTGTATGTCATTATAATTGCTGACATTTGTTATAAAAGAGTGGAATAAACTATTGGTCGGTATTGGCGCATATAAACAATACAGAATAATTAAAATCAACGCACAATATTTTAGTCTATCACATGCATGTATGGATTTTTATAGCAATTTCCAATACAATATAATGAACAATTAGTTTAATTGACTTACGTTATATCATAATAAATGTGAATATATTATGAGCTAGATTGATTTTGTTTCATACGTCTTTTTATCATGTTAATAATTATTTTGAATTTTAATGACACAGTCAGTACAACCGGCGCAACAAAAATTGAACGAATTGTTTTAATATGATTTTTGTTTCATTTTTTATGTGTTTTGGTTAGCTGTATTTTTATATTTAAATAAAAACACTTTAAAAAATTATTAACCTTCTTTAAAAAAGTCACAAAAAAAGGCCAGTTACATCTTGTCGTAGTTTAAAAAAACCCGGGTCGCAGTGCCAAAACCCTGCCGACAATATAGTGTATTTGCTGATACAGGCAGTGTGGCTTTATTATGCGAACTTAAGTTGGTTTTTGGGCAAAATAAAAAATTTTACTCCTTAATACAGCCCTTAAAATAACATTTTTTTTCTTAATTGCAATATTATTATCAATGGAACCTCTATACCAAATTATAAGCAACTTTCTGTAAATAATTCACTATCTGCAAACTAGTGTTTTCATAAAATTTGTAAGTCCGGTCCTGTCGGGCCGATTTTATTAAAATTTTAGGGACACTTTTTAATTACTACCAGAGGGTTAAATTTCAATTTTGAAACGATTCGGAGAATTTTTTCGGTATTTTGGGGCCCAAAAACATTTTTCAACCCCTAAAAACTACCCTTAAAATAGCCCGATTGGGCCCATTTTAAATAGGCTTCGTGCGGTGATGGATTCCAGCATGTGTGCCAAATTTCGTTAAAATAAATTAACTTCTTCGAAAGTTATAGCCCGCACACATATATACCTATATATATATATATATATAAATATATATATATATATATATATACATATATATATAAACATTTTTAAAAATGGTGGCAAAGTGTTTAGGAGGTTATGAAACGTCGAGAAATTTTGGTCCGACCCCTAGGTCCCGCCATCCGACCGACGCCATATGGCAAATACACTAAAAATTCCGAGAGAAAAAATGAATCAATATGCATTATCATTAGTGTATTTGCCATATGGCAACATACACTATTGGCGTCGGTCGGATGGCGGGACCTAGGGGTCGGACCAAAATTTCTCGACGTTTCATAACCTCCCAAACACTTTGGCACCATTTTTAAAAATGTTTATATATATATGTATATATATATTTATATATATATATATATATATATATATATATATATATATATATATATATATATATGCGTATATATATATATATATGTGTGCGGGCAATAACTTTCGAAAGAGTTAATTGATTTTAACGAAATTTGGCCCACGTGTTGAAATCCATCACTGCAAGAAGCCTATTTAAAATGGGCGTAATCGGGCCATTTTAAGGGTAGTTTTTAGGGCTTGAAAAACGTTTTTGGACCCCAAAATACCGAAAAAATTCTCAGAATCGTTTCAAAATTGACATTTAACCCTTTAGTAGTAATTAAAAAGTTCCCCTAAAATTTTAATAAAATCGGCCCGACAGGACCGGACTTACAAATTTTATGAAAACGCTAGTTTGCAGATAGTGAATTATTTACTGAAGGGTGTATTTAATTCGGTGTAGACGTTAGATTGATAATAATATTACAATTAAGAAAAAAAATGTTATTTTAAGGGGTGTATTAAGGGGTTAAATTTTTTATTTTGCCCAAAAACAAACTTAATTTCAGATAATAAAAGTATAAAACCACACGGCCCTGTAGAAGCAAATACACTATATTGTCGGCAGGGTTTTGGCACTGCGACCCGGGTTTTTAGTGTATTTGCCATAAGGCAACATACACTATTGGCGTCGGTCGGATGGCGGGACCTAGGGGTCGGACCAAAATTTCTCGACGTTTCATAACCTCCTAAACACTTTGGCACCATTTTTAAAAATGTTTATATATATATGTATATATATATTTATATATATATATATATATATATGCGTATATATATATATATATATATATATATATATATATATATGTGTGCGGGCAATAACTTTCGAAAGAGTTAATTGATTTTAACGAAATTTGGCCCACGTGTTGAAATCCATCACCGCAAGAAGCCTATTTAAAATGGGCGTAATCGGGCTATTTTAAGGGTAGTTTTTAGGGGTTGAAAAACGTTTTTGGGCTCCAAAATACCGAAAACATTCTCCGAATCGTTTCAAAATTGACATTTAACCTTCCAGTAGTAATTAAAAAATGTCCCTAAAATTTTAAAAAAATCGGCCCGACAGGACCGGACTTAAAAATTTTATGAAAACACTACTTTGCAGATAGTGAATTATTTACTGAAAGTTGTATATAATTTGGTATAGAGGTTCGATTGATAATAATATTGCAATTAAGAAAAAAAATGTTATTTTAAGGGGTGTATTAAGGAGTCAAATTTTTTATTTTGCCGAAAAACCAACTTAAGTTCACATAATAAAGCCACACTGCCTGTATTATCAAATACACTATATTGTCGGCAGGGTTTTGGCACTGCGACCCGGGTTTTTTTAATTTACTATCTGCAATATAAATTATGACCTTATATATAACTAGCGGTCCAGTCCGGGTTCGCCCGGGTGGAAATGTAATATATAGGATATAAGAGAATCATTATCATTAAATTCTCAACGTGTATTGAATTTGCGCGAATTCAATCGCTTTTATTTGTGAATGTTCAAAAATCGAAGAAAAATCCTATTTCCCAAAAAGAAATTTAAAAAATTCTGTTGATCCGATCGCTACCAAACTTCAGAAGATCACCCGCTGGGCTAATCTAAAGATTGTCTGAAAATTTCATCACAAATGGTCTACCCGTTTGGAGTCCATAGATTACATATACATCGTCTTTTATCTATATAGATTATTAAAATGTAAAAAGTGGTTATTGTGGCATAACTATAATAGCTAGACATATAGTATTGCGAAGTTTTTTGTAGTTATTTATATGTTCTTTAATATTGTAGAACATACTTTTGTTCTATCATCAATAGTTTCCGCAGCGCATGCGACGAAAGATGTTTTATGGCATTTTTTACACCTTGGGTTACGTTACTAAAGTTTTAGTAAGGATCCCTGATAATTTCTAGCAATAAATATAGTCTATGTTACTCAGGGTGAATGTAGCTTTCTAATGGTGAAATAATTTTTTAAGTCAGCACAGTAGTTTTTGAGTTTATTCATTACAAACATACAAAAATACAAATCTTTCCTCTTTATAATATTAGTATGATTAATAGTTTTGCTCAAATATATTCTTCTAAATACATGAATCCACAATTATTGTATTTAGTCTAATCATGTGACGTTTCACAGAGAGTATAAAAAATATGTTTTCTTGTAGCAATGTTTTGTTGGCATTAAACCCGTTATTTTTTTTTGTGAAATTATTTATAATAATAATCATTGAAATAACACGTGGCTAAATGAGAAATAAATAATATTGGTCCCTATCACAAGTGCTGCCTCTCGAGGAAAATCGGAGGCACTAAAAAAACTCAATAATCGCAGTCTAGAAACTGAACTTTCAAAGAAAAAAAAACTACCGTCTGGCTGAAGTCACGCTTAGCAATATAAGCAGTAATAATTATAAGCATAATATTTCTCTTTTATTGCCAGGTGAATGTAATTTTTTAATAAGTTTTATCTGCCCCAGAAAGCATATTATAAGCGATATTAGTGAGATATCGCCGGGTGTATTGTGTATAATATTTCCAGGCGTCTAGACGCCTTATAAAGCGGTAGTTTTCTTACAAGAAAACCGACGCCTTGATATAGAATTATAAAACTAATTACGTTTGCGTGATCCCGCCGTGATTAAAACATAAATTAGTGGTCTTAGCAGCCAAGAGCCGGGGGAATTGTGGTACGGTTGCCTGCCTGAGTGCCTACATGTTTGCACAATGTTACCAACCACCTACCGAAATATTACACTAGCGACAAAAATATTACATAACGTCTTTAGTATACCAACAGAAATGTACTACGGAAAAAAAATTTTTTAGAATTGCTAAAATAATCGACAATTAGTTAATCACAAACTAATTGGACTTATTTGTCAAGTTCTTTTTGCTGTTTAATTCCATAAAAAATTACTATTATTATTTTTAAGACCAACAACCAGAGTAATTTGGACCAATTCATATTTTAAATTTAATATTTTTTTATAATTAAGACCCACACCCACTGAACCGGATTGGATCAGCTCGGCAAAAAGTTATATCACTCCAATTAGTTTGACCCAAAACAACCCGAACAGATTCAGCTTTATTAGTTATAAAAATATATCATCATTGTCTTGAAATAATAATAAAAGAAGAAAAACAGTAGTACCGACAAACATGCTTAAAGAGATTCGTAAAAAACCAATGAGACGCCCGAAAAAAGGCTTCTCTTCAAAAATATGACAGTTAAAGAATAATTTTCCAGTGCTGTATTTCTTTTTATTAAAATAGGGTGTGCAGTACTTAACTTGACTCTTAGGTAGCAATGAAAAGATTATAATATTTTATATAGCTAAGACTCCGTTCAATTCATTTCGCTCGCCATCCTGCAGTGCAACCATTCAGGTCCATACTTTCAGTGTCTGGGATCTTAATCAAAATTTATAAAACTAGGATCCAAGTTTATACAATCAAATCTATCAGTAAAAGTTTAGGCGTGAAATGTGTTCAAAAAATTTCTTTTTGCACCGCGACCCTCTATAAAAGACCTGTTGTTCATGACTGTATATATAGCGGTAGCAAAATAATCAATTTTGCACTAGTGCGCAAAGTAAAATAAAAGGAATTCGTTCTTATACCACCCCAATAGTGATTTCTCTGTCAGTCGACATTTAAATCCATATGGGCAACAGAGACAGTAAATTAGGCGTTATCTTCGTAAACAATCTAAATATATTTCAATATGGCCAAACTCTGTTTACTCTACGGACATTGATAGGTTTCTTTCATTCTCAGAGAGTTCCGACTGTATATACGATATTGTGGACGCATTGTAAGACGCGTTTTGTAGTTTTAAGAGGGTAGTTTTTATTAACACGTATTATAAGCACACGCTGAATGTACATGTGTGGGCAGCTTAAGGGTGGTTCGGGGGTGGGTCGCGTGTTCGAATCCAAGTCGAGTCAGCGCTGTTCATGTAAAACTAAATCCGGTCATTAACACGAATAATAATAATACGCAAGACGTGTTTATTACTTTCATATCACCAAAGGCGTCCCATCCAGCTGAACTTATGCCGAACGAACACTGAATGAACTATAAAATCATCCACGAACTACCATCTTTGGTGTGATAATTTTGCAGTCTGAAGTTTCTGATACAAATTTCGAACTACAAACATAACCTATTTTATTTTGTAACTGATTTATTTAAATGTTTGCGTAAAATTAGCCAAATATTTTTTTTGCACGATTATAAAATAGTAGTCATGAAATGACAAATTTAACACTATAGTGTTGTAAAATTGCTTAAAGTTAAATAAGCATAGTCGCACTATCATTTCCATGAGAATTGCACGCAGAGGTGATTTCGCTCAAAATTGAACTGTCAAAAATTTGGATAATTAGGTGAAGATCAGCTATTTTATAGGAGGTACGTGCATCTTGTTCGTAATAATCATTTCAGTGGCATTTTTAAAGGAGGTTAAATTTAAAAAAATAATCTTTTTCTGATACCAAATGAGAATAAAAATCAAGATTTACTTTTCGACATTTAATCATTTAAGATAAAGTTATAGTTTAGTCTTGCGTATTTACTCTTGTCTTGCATATACTTAGTCTTGGTCTTCTTCATTCGGTCTTGGTCTTAGTATTGCATATTAAGACTTGGTCTTAGTCTTGCTTTTATGTAAGACCACAACCAAGATCAATTTTGCTCATCACTACAAACAGCATACAACCTTTTCCTCTTAGAATTAAATAATCCTATTCATTATTTCAGTAAGCTTTTTCAATTCCTTTAAAAAATTTGTTTAACACGCCTGCAGTAAAATAAGGTTAACATTATTTGACGAACTCTCAGCTTATTACATAATAAATACAGTCATTAACATTACGTATACACGTTAAAATTAAAATGATCGTTTCACCCCAATGAAAGGCGAAAACAAAAAGAAAAGAAAATGGTTTAAAATACTAGTTTGAAGTTTGCATATAAAACTATTAAATTCTTTTCTTTTTTTATTATTATACACCCAGTTAATGTTCACCCACCATTTTAATAATTACCTCTAGTTTTTGTTTTAAACTACACTTTGACACGTCAGAATGTAGACAAAAAAAGATTTCAAACAACTCCGGATAAATTGTTTTATTTATTTCATTTTCTGTGTTTATACAATGTCTTCAAAAATGTCTTTATGACTCGTGTGACAGTCCAAACTCGCTCGTTAATAACACGATATAACAACTCGCCATAAAATAATGCTTTACAAACTAGACAAATAAATTTCTATTATATCTCAGACCTGTGCTTGTAAAAGTAATGAAATAGCTTTTAAAATTATTTTGATAGATAGATGGATATAGAGAATAGTCGGAATATATTAGAGTACAGTGTGGTGTTCCGCAAGGATCCATACTGGGGCCTCTCTTGTTTGTTATTTACATAAATGACTTGCCCAATCACATAAATGATTCCTGCACCTTTCTTTATGCTGATGATACCACTTTTATTAGTAGTCATAACGATATAATTCAACTACAAAAAATCTCAGACAACACACTAGACAAAGCATCAGTATGGTTTTCCTCCAATAAATTGTTACTCAATGTTGACAAAACACAACACTGCATTCTACCATATTCTGTCAATAATATTAAAATTTGAACTGTTAAGTTTCTTGGAATAGCTATCGATAGTGATCTTAAATGGAGATCACACATAGATGCCTTATGTAATAAACTATCAAAAACTCTCTTTTTATTAAGAAAAATTTCTGCATGTGCTTCTGCTGATGTCGTAAAAAATATTTATTATGGACTATTTCATTCAAATTTGTTGTATGGATTATTACTTTGGGGTGATGCACCTGACATTATAAGAGTGTTTCGCCTGCAGAAAAAAGCTATACGTATTCTAGCCAAAGCCACTAATAATGCTCATTGCAAACCTCTTTTCTTACAACATCGGATTATGTCATGAGCTTCTCTATATATCTACGAAAATCTTATATATATTAAAGAAAACTTAAAACACTTCCAAGCCACTGAGGAAATTCACTCTTATAATGTGAGGAGCAACATCAACATCAGAATACCATTATATAAATTGAATAAGCAAAAAAATGGGACAAACTATTGGTCCATAAAATTTTTTAATCAACTACCTGATCAAATAAAAAATCTACCACTTAATATTTTTAAAATCAAAATAAAAGGTGTATTAATTGAGAAATGTTTATACAATTTTCAAGAGTATTTTCGCATAAACCCAAATGATTTCCTGTGAGAATAATATTATATTTTTACTATTATGTGGTGAATACTTTTCCTTTTTTTTGACACTATTTCTGTATAATATTATATACATTAATAAAGAATTATTATTATTATTATTATTATTATAGGCGTTCGACATCTGAGGTCATCAGTATCTATGAAATTATTTTGAACACATAAAAATCGTGAATATATCCACAAACAAACCGAAAAAAAGAGTGGAAAACAACCCTTTCTTGACCAGCGTAGCGTTCGAGTTGCGAGTGTCAAGTGGTGTCCGTCCATCTGTGTGTATGTGTGTAGCAGCGCCCCCTCGGGGACGGATGTGACGTCACGTGCGGCGCTCCGCCGCGACGCCACAATTACGTCAGATACAAATAGACATAGATATCTATTAGCCAACGCTTTCTGCTCTTAGTTCCCTTATACAACTCATCCCCCTTTCACTTCGGACCACGATCCTCTTTCCACACACACACACACACACACAGCAAACATACGTGTGACACCCGGCCGTCCTTCGACCCCTTATCGCGTTTTTCTTGACACTCGGTTCGATGTTTATTCATGTTACACAAACGAAACGTTGAAGAAGAAAACGGTAATGACCTCAGTTGTCGCACGTCTATAATCTACAATCTCTCTCTCTTTCTTTCTCTCCCTTGGAGAAAATTATTTCCAAAGATCTAATCTATCAAGCAGAGCTAGGCAATGCTGAGGGTTTGTAATAATGCTTTAAGCACTTATAATGCTTAAGGTAGTTGTCGTGGTTAAGGCACATCGTCAGAAAATTCTTAATTTTTGTATACTTATTAAGGACATGATAATACAATTACCCTGAAAATTTGAAGTCGATCGACCGTATATAATTCGAGATAAATTCAATTAAAAATTGGATAATTAACATTGATGTATACGATCTCTGTAGTTTTGAACCAGTTTCTTATTTGTAAAAAAAGAACTAACTGTCAGAAACTTTCCAAAAACTGACAGTCTTTCAATGCATTAGTTATGAGTTTAAAAAAAAATAAGAAAACATTTTTGACCGTCTAATTATTTATAAATAACGGTTTAAAGTTCAAGAATTTATAGAAAAGTATACATGCATATGCATAGTGTATGGGTTACGTTTCCACGGGTACAGTCTTGCGTACAAATTATGGATCACTTAGCTACAAGCTAGTATACTTTTGTGACGCGTATAATCTATAACTTTTTGACAATATTGTACCACGACAACTACCTTAAAGCATTTTGTAAAACAACAGATGCTTGATGCATAGAGGACATAGACTTATATTGAACATTATAAATTGCTTAACTCTTTAACGACTACGGGGACACAGTTGTCCCAAACAAAAAATTTAAAAGAAGTGAATAACTAAGAAACTAGTGGGTGTCATTTTACATTTATTATTTCCTGAACGTATCTTTTCATTTTTTATATATGGCAACACTGCATCTGAACCGTCATTCTTTGATTATATGATCACTGGAAATTGGATCATCCTAAATTGTAAAAAAATGGTTACTTTCGCTCCTACAATCTTATGGTCCTGACAGGGTTAATAAGCATTCAACAAGCTTATTAAATAGTAGGAATGCTTAATAAGCATTTTAAATATACTTTCAAAGTTTAATAAAACACATTTCGTTTATCTATACGCTAATATTATAAACAGGAAAGATTTGTATTTTTGTGTGTGTGTATGTTTGTAATGAATAAACTCAAAAACTACTGCGCCGGTTTAAAAAATTCTTTCACCATTAGAAAGCTACATTCACCCTGAGTAGCATTGGCTATATTTATTGCTAGAAAATATTAGGGGTCCTTACTAAAACTTTAGTAACGTAACCCAAGGTGTAAAAAAATGCTATAAAACATCTTTCGTCGCATGCGCTGCGGAAACTATTGATGATAGAACAAAAGTATGTTCTACAATATTAAAGAACATATCAATAACTACAAAAAACTTCGCGATACTATATGTCCAACTATTATCGTTATGTCACAATAACCACTTTTTACATTTTAATAATCTATATAGATAAAAGACTATGTATATGTAATCTATGGACTCCAGATTAGGTTTAGATTAGCCCAGCGAGTGATCTTCTGAAGTTTGGTAGCGATCGGATCAACAGAAGTTTTTAAATTTCTTTTTGGGAAATAAGATTTTTCTTCGATTTTTGAATATTCACAAATAAAAGCGATTGAATTCGCGCAAATTCAATACACGTTGAGAATTTAATGATAATGAATCTCATCTTTTATATACTATATATTACATTTACACCCGGACGAAGCCGAACTGGGCCGCTGGTCTTTTATAAACATCATTTCGTTTGATGTCAGAGATCAATTTCTAGAAGTTCAAACTTCCCAGCAATATTGTTCATGTTCACAATTTAATAAGTGCTCGATGCTTCAAGAACTTAGGTTCGGTGCTTTGTCCTGCTCTGCCACCAATATATTTATATTAGCAATACAACAAGAAGTATAACTTAAAACGCGCGGAAACAAGTACACGTATATATACTTTTTTGCTCTTTACTTTTTATCAACGAACGAACAGTATGATCCGAACTCTACATATCAGAAACGAAGCGTTTGTCATGACGTTTCGTAGTCAGCGAGAAAAGAACCGTATACACAAACAAGCGATGGTGGCGAATTGGTCAAAAAGGAGCTCGAGTGCTATACGAAACAGTGAGAGACGGTCAGCTATCGGGTGGCAATAATAAAATCTTTCGGCATGAGTCGGAGACGGTGCAGTCATCTAGCTCTTTCTATGTCTGTGTGTATTTTTTTCTTATGTGACGGTTCGTGTCACACAATATATGAACTTATTCGTTCTAATTAAGTCTTTGAGAATACTTTAGCCTAGCACATGTCTCTACAAATATACGAATGAGAAAAACTTATACCAAACAAAACTATACCGTGTGATTTATGTACAGCGTACGCCTCAGTACGACACCGGGATGTTCATGATCTCGCTTGTCGAGCGTCTGTAATCTCATTTTCTTCTGACCAATATCGCTTGCAAAAGTTTTCGATAGATATAGATCGTATGAACTTAAGTTTTAATTGAACAGCATATTTGTTTGATCGATAGAAATTAATAACACGTTTATTACTTCAGTGTCTTTCCTACCAACAGATACACAGTTAACACGCGTGGACAGCACGTGGTCTGTCTTCTGTCTGGCTAAGATCTGATTTGTTGTTCAGCTGTGTTGATTTTCAAGTGGCCAATCAGATCACGCATGGGACAAAAACCAAATTTTAAAATGAAACTTCTGTCTGCTTGCCTTTTTATACCTACCTCAGATCGATTCAGATAAAACTTGGTACACTGTTAAATGGTAGATACCAGAACATAAAATATAGGCTCTTGTGGAGTTGGTTTGGTACCTAATCTACACTAATATTATAAAGAGGAAAGATTTGTATTTGTGTGTGTGTGTATGTTTGTAATGAATAAACTCAAAAACTACTGTGCCGATTTAAAAAATTCTTTCACCATTAGAAAGCTACATTCACCTTGAGTAACATAGGCTATATTTATTGCTAGAAAATATTAGGGATCTTTACTAAAACTTTAGTAACGTAACCCAAGGTGTAAAAAAAATGCCATAAAAAATCTTTCGTCGCATGCGCTGCGGAAACTATTGATGATAGAACAAAAGTATGTTCTACAATATTAAATAACATATCAATAACTACAAAAAACTTCACGATACTATATGTCCAACTATAATCGTTATGTCACAATAACCACTTTTTACATTTTAATAATCTATATAGATAAAAGACGATGTACTATATATGTAATCTATGGACTCCAAACGGGTAGACCATTTTTGATGAAATTTTCAGACAATCTTTAGATTAGCCCAGCGGGTGATCTTCTGAAGTTTGGTAGCGATCGAATCAACAGAATTTTTTAAATTTCTTTTTGGGAAATAAGATTTTTAGCGATTGAATTCGCGCAAATTTAATACACGTTGAGAATTTAATGATAATGATTCTCATCTTTTATATCCTATATATTACATTTACACCCAGGCGAAGCCGGACTGGGCCGCTAGTATATTTATATACATAAGCCATTTCGTTGGGTGGCCATCGCTCAAGAACGGTACCGGAAGATGGAGGTAAGACTGCGGCGTTTGTTTGTGTGTGTGTGTTGAAAGCAAAGAAAGGAAACTAATTACGTTTCGCTAATTACAGCTGTGAACAAGAAGCAAAACACCTTGTGAGTAGTACGCGAAGCGGACAGCCCGCTCAATGAAAAGGAGAGGTGGTGAAGGTGGTGTAGGTTAGTTATATATTGTGAGTACCTACTGCAGTAATAGAGGTTATAATGGCAATTAAGAGCCAATCATAGTGCTTTCTCGCCGCTCGCGAACTCTCTTCTGTGTGTGTTTTCCACATTAACAACAAGCGCGCGCTCTCTTATTATGTATAGGTACGGACGTGTTTTGTTTGTTCACCAGACAGAAGAAAAACGATCGAGAAACAAAAGAAAACCGTCTCATAGCACACTATTGCATTTTGTTACGAATTAAACTCACACGACTGAATGGTGGACAGTTTTAATTCTGAATATTATATTTTGTTTAAGGTCTCGAAAATGACCGATGATCAAAACGGCGGATAATAAGAAGATTAAAACCCGGGTCGCAGTGCCAAAACCCTGCCGACAATATAGTGTATTTGCTTGTATAGGGCCGTGTGGTTTTATACTTTTATTATGTGAAATTAAGTTTGTTTTTGGGCAAAATAAAAAATTTAATCCCTTAATACACCCCTTAAAATAACATTTTTTTCTTAATTCTAATATTATTATCAATCTAACGTCTACACCGAATTAAATACACCCTTCAATAAATAAGTCACTATCTGCAAACTAGTGTTTTCATAAAATTTGTAAATCCGGTCCTGTCGGGCCGATTTTATTAAAATTGTGGGGACACTTTTTAATCACTACCAAAGAGTTAAATTTCAATTTTGAAACGATTCGGAGAATTTTTTCGGTATTTTGGGGCCCAAAAACAGTTTTCAACCCCTAAAAACTACCCTTAAAATAGCCCGATTAGGCCCATTTTAAATAGGCTTCTTGCGGTGATGGATTTCAACACGTGGCCCAAGTTTCGTTGAAATCAATTAACTCTTTCGAAAGTTATCGCGCGTACACATATATATATATATATATATATATATATATATATATATATATATATATATATAAATATATATATATATATATACATATATATATAAACATTTTTAAAAATGGTGCCAAAGTGTTTAGGAGGTTATGAAACGTCGAGAAATTTTGGTCCGACCCCTAGGTCCCGCCATCCGACCGACGCCAATAGTGTATGTTGCCATATGGCAAATACACTAAAAATCTGTAGCAAATATTTTCACCTTCATGTTTCTTAGACACTAACATGTAAATTAATGTTGGGAAATTAAATTTTCTAATTAAAATTTAAATTAAGCGTATTTTGTTTAGTTTATGATAACAAGTCACTAGGATTGCTAAGCTAAACAATCACATTTTTCATTAATATATGAAAATGCAATATTTGTTCTTTGGTTTGGTCACGCTTATCACTGATTTAAAAAATTAATTCAGTGTTCAAAACACCACTCATTATCGAGTGACATTTAAACTATATATTATTACGTTGCGACAAAAAATGAACGAGTGCTAAGCGGGCCAATTTTAATCAGAAATACATCACTAATTTTCTATTCTTATAATAATAACACAACGAGTAAATGTAAATGTAAAAACAGTTGAAAAAATATGTCATTTTGTCTATATTTTTTTTAAATAACTAACAAGCGCACCTAAAAAAATGTTCAATGATAATTTTAACACAACTCTTTTGACTTTCCAGTGCGACACTTTAAACATAGTTAGAAATATCTTTATTTTTTACAAAGTTATAATGATTTTGTCCGTATCAAAAAAGCGCTACATGAGTAAGCCTAAGTGAGTGGCGCATACTCGCGACCATAAACATAATAAAAGCTGTGTCTATATAGGAATGCGGTCGGCGATAATTCAAACGAAAAAGAAATTAATTTGATTGTGGGAAGCGTTAATGAAGATTCATTAGATTAGACAGGATCTGTGACAAAAGTTAGTTCCATCAACTTGATGAAATACTTATTTCATTACACAATCCACACACCGACACGTCTGTTTGTCTGTGTGTACGTAACCATGTGTGCGATATATATATTACGTTTTCAATGATACAATGTTTAATTAAACTGGACTCCATCCCTGAGAGCTTTCGCCTGACTAATGAACAAGTTGATTACCGCAGCTGGCCCGACCGTTTGTCTGGAATAGTCCAGCAAATGGACAGCGGACAGGAACGTATTCCACTTGCAAATATTTTTGGTTTTTAGACGCGTACGCCGTGCTCCAAGGGAATTTCTATCTAACGTTTCGTCTACAACTGCAGAAGATATCAAAGGCGATGTGGCAGCAATCGAAGTGATGTCTTTGGCGACTCAGAGGGAAATGTGTCGATGACTGGTGTCTAAACGTGACTGTTTTTCTGCTCGGTCGAAGCAGGAGTATCCACTCAGGCTTAGCATAAAAGAAGGGAGAACACCAGCTGTCAATATGCTTACCCGTGAGCCGTCATTGAGAACACCGTCTTTGAAAATATGCAGAAACACCGTTGGACTCCGGCCTGCAAACCCGGAAATCAAGAAGATATGGAACAACGCCGGTCGTGTCTAGAAAACAATATTGTTAAAAAGCACAAGTTAAGAGTTAACTGATAACACCAGTCGCCGAAAAGTTATAGAGCTGATATTTTGAAACAGTTTTGATATACAAAGCTTTTGACATTAAAGTGCGTCGATGATTGGAATTTATAAAGAAGAGAAGATAATTATAATCAATTTAACGCAATATTTAAATAAAAAAAACTATAGTCCTGTCACAGACGTGCTGGATTATTATCTTGAAATGATACATTCTTAGGTCACGTTTTTAGATCCATAAAACTAATTTAATAAAGACTGTGATGAAATACGGTTCTGATTTGGCAAGATGCACTGTTTAGCGCCCCATACCAGAGCAAGAGAGAGGGAGAGAGCTGTAGACTCTGAAGAATGGCGTTTAGAGACGCCACAGAATTAAATATTTGCTACTGGTCCTTAATACTATACATAATACTGTGTATATGCAACTGGCCATGTTAAAAAATTAGACATTTCGGCGGAAAAAATTACTTTATATAGAAAATTGGATTTGATAATAGCTGATAACGTATGCTATCGAGCGTTTATATTATCCACAACTATCTAGTTGAGGTCAATTTTGTCTACTTAGCGTTACATTGGTCTGTAAAATTTCTAGTTTTAACCGCATTATTAAAACTGCAATACGTAAATGACTTTTGTTTTAGTATCAAAAATATATTATATATATATTATATATATAATATTTTACGTATTGTAACCTGCTTATATTTATAACACAAACATCATTTATATACCTACAAATAATTTTTAGAACTCTGAAGATGGTGTAAAGCAGACCGAAACGTTAGTAAGAATGCAATTTTAACTTCAGTACTGAGTTTTATTGATCCTGTGCCACGGATTTTATCCAAACTTATCCAACAATCATCAAGGATCACAACCGTTCTAATTAACTTCTTTTAATTAGAGTCAACCTCGTATCAAAAATAATATTAAATTGAAAATATGAACTGACTTAAGCCCTCAAATAAGCTCTGATTTAATACGAATTCGTTATAGAAAATGAATTTGACTTTAAAAGATTTGCATACGAGCAAACACTCGAAATGTCATTGGTTAAATCAGATCGCCTTGAAAATATATCTAAAGGCTTTTGGAACCACCTCATACATGCACAGACTTTATTTGTCCCGATTTATTATTATTTTATTTCAGTCTGTCGTGACGATGAATATTAGAAAATGTCTTAAAATAATGAAAGTTGGCATATAATCCACTCTTCAGGGCTGTGCTATTTCACGAATAGCTTCTTAATTACAAGTTTCTTGGATAAAAGTTGATCGTTATTGTGTAGACGCCATCTTTGGTCGTAAATGTTGCCAAAGTACTAATACGATGGAAATATGAATTGTCTTCTATCTTCTATGGACTGTAGTGCAGGCAGTAATAAATAATTGTTCTTACAGATTCCAGTCCTACCAAAGAGTAGGGACCTAGCCTTATTTTCCCAATTTCAAGTATACTTATGCTGGGCTGCAGAAAGCATTGTCAAAAAATCTAATCTGACAATGATCTTAGATTGTGATCACACATATTTCCTCATAAGAAAAGCATTGTACAATTTTAAATCGATTCTGCTTGAAAAATTATTGATCAATTGAAACGATATTTTTTTTAAATGTGTATTACGTGTATATATCACAGTTTTTTGTACAATCTTCACGTCGTGTCATTATTTTTCTATGCATATTGATCAAAATTTTGCTTGAAACGCGATCTTTTTCTATATACATCAATCATTTGTTTTTGTGTGAGTACAATCTTATTTCTACATGACATTAGACTGCCCCTGGATGTATAAAACTGTAATTATTGATCACAATCTAAGGTTATGTCAAATCAATTTTTTTGACAATGTTTTGTGAAACCGAACATTAAACTGTTCTGATTATATTTAATATATTATTATAAATTGTAACAAATCACGTCCAGTTTATTGGTTACCTAGATTTGGAAATGATTTAAAAGAAGACTTCCTCTCTCAAAAAAACGATTTATTATTATTACTCTACACTAGTTCAGGACGGACTACAGTTGGTCTGAATATTTTGCTCACTCATATATTCCAATAGACATACGTGTTTTCGTTTATTTCTGCTAACAATAATTCATTTTAATTTGAATTTCAAATTTATTGCTAACAGATCTACGAAAAATATTCATATATTGGCATAAATTACATTTTATAATTTCGCATTTGTGCCCTTTCTACCTTCTATATAACCGTGTTATCCAAATATCACGTGTGTGATGATCGCGGGTTCGACTCTTTTTCGTCACGTCTCTATTATTATGTGACTAAATCATGTTAGCTACATTAATAAACTTTCAATTCGTCAGAATTATCACACAGTTAACCTACTTATTAATTATTGATTTTCCTATCCTAAAAATTAACCTGTCGTGTTAATTTTTGGGATTTAAAATTTATGGCCAATGTATTGTTTTTCTAAATCTTTTTGAAATTATGGTTTTATAGCATTTTTTCAGATATTTTTAAAATTATAGAGAAAAGTTATCACCGTTTAAAGTTTCACAAAAAAAAAGGCAATACCTTCTGAACTAAATGTTTGTGGATTAGGTATGCCTTTTTCTTAAACTATTTTTTTATTATTATCAACAAGTTCTTTAGTTCTAGCCCGAGGACTAGCGAAAATTCTAGATTATCAATTTATATATATATGAAATAAAGTGGGTTGTGTACTTAATACTTCTTTGGCGTCATTGCAAATTAATTCTTAATATAAGTGCAAATAATTTATTGTAAATAAATAAAGATTATAGCCGTCTAGTACACTATATATAGTTTCCAGATGAAAAAAGTGCAATAGTTTGGTGCATCTGTCATTTCAGTCTAAGTCTCTTGGCCAACTTCATACTGTCGGATTTTTGTTAGCACTGACAACTTCATTCTGTCGAATTTTTAAGAGCAGGGCGCGTGCAACTTCCGCTACATGCTAAAATTTTATTCTCAACTAGAGATTGCAATCCAGCGACATTTTCAATCCAGCTGGATTTATGCTGCATTGAAGCAAATCTAGCTGGATCCAGCGCGGATCTAGCATTAATCGATTTTTTGAAATAAAAGTAACAATTTTTTAAATCTAGAAACTTTAATAACTATTTATCTACATTTACATCAAATACTCGTTTTTTTGGCGTTAGTAAAGTCCTCTAATAGTAAGTAATAATGACGAGTATGCGGATTATAATTATTAATTATCACAATACAGTTTTAAATTACCTAAATTGATATTCTAGATATCTGAAATAGTTATTCGTTTACCTATTTTACAAACTATGTAGTTTCAGTTTCTCAGTGTCAATAATTTTAGAAATAAAATTGCGTTTCCCGCTTATAAAATGTTTAGTTAGCTCTTATTAGAAACAAAACTTTATTATAAATTATATAATTTAAGACTTGACTTGTCTTTTAAAGAATAAAGCCAATGTAGGTAACAGTTTTTTTACTCTTTTTAAAATAAGATCTCAAAAAAGAAATGTTATTGATGATGTTATCTCCCAGCGTACTTCTTAAAGAACAGCAAATATTCCCGAATGCGGAAAGGGCTCTCTCTACCTCTACGATTGTTGGTTTAAGAGTCATCAAATAATTACAGATTAGTTAGGTTTTTACCTCTCACTCCCTCACTTTCATAAAGTGCAATTTCTTTCTCCAATATCCCAGTTAATAACTTGTTTTTAGCTGATTGCAGATTCGCACCGCTGATCCAGCGCCAGATGCTGGATCCAGCAACGCCAAAAATGTGCCGGATCCAGCTGGATTGCTGGATCCCGCATTGCAATTAGGGTTTGCAATCCCGCATTCCGCATTACCGCATTACAGCGGTTTCCCGCATGCCAAGAGACCTGCGGAATTCCCGCATGTGTGCTGTAAATCCCGCGCGGGAAATTTTTTGAACTGTTTTGCCTTTTTCAGGTACATACAGAAAATTCAATCTAATATTTTTGTCCACAATCCTGCGATTTTTCTTAATATTATAATAAGTAACTTTTATTTTCATGATTTGTGATTTTTTGTTTGGTTTTTGTAACGAATTTTTATTTTAATTCTGATTTGTTAGATGTTTATTTATACGTACAACTTTAAAATTTAAATACACGATAAGTTCGTTAGTCGTTACGTATTTATAGTTGATTAAATAAATATTATCAATTAATAATTGTCGGTTGATCGATCTCTTTGACTTCTAGTGTCAGCAATTTTTTTTAAATTTCTTTAGAAGTTTATAAATTTACTAATCAGCAAGAAGTACGTTAGGTAAATAGAGACAATAATATCTATGGATAAGTAACAAAAGTCATATCATATGTTATTGATATGCTAATTTCTGTTAATTCTTAGACAATAGTTAATAAACATAGTTTTTAATGTGCATAGGTATATAATGCTTACCTGTTTGATTTCTACATACCAAGAATTATTTATATTTTTTTTTTTTATTAAATATAAACATTCCACAATAATAGCATTATTTTCATATATAAATATATTTTTAAATCTCTCGCGGGAATTACAGCGGGATCCCGCTGTAAAGGCAAATTTACCGCAAAAGCTGGAAAAAAAAGACTGCGGGATTGCAAACTCTAATTGCAATCCCTATTCTCAACGCAGCAAAAAAATATAACTTCAATAACAATAAAACGAAAATATGAGGCACAAAATACAAAAATACGAAAATTCTCGCGTCGATAATTTGCAATTTCTAATTTATCGCAATTATGATCAATAGAAAAAAAATACATTAAATTAAATGTGAATGCTAGGTTATTCACTTGACAAGACAAGTAATATAATAATGAAAAGAGATAGAAGAAGTGGACGGATTTAATAAACCGGTGAACAACCTAACCGGATTTCATACATAATTATCTGTATTTTTTACGTTATGAAATAATAACGTCTTTTTGTCATTACAGTACATACATTGCAATGAATGTACTAATAATATCAGTGCTTTTAATAATAGCTTTCATATGTGAATCCAAGTGTAAATACACTACTAGAAAAAATACATAATTACCAACATGGGTTCAGGCAGAACGAATATCTACACTAGTCAACAGTAGTTCATTATCCTATACGATCCAGAAATAAATCTATACCTAATATTATAAAAAGGGGAAAAAAAATTTAAAACAGAAATTAAACCTTCTTCAAAAAAGCCACTAAAAAGCGGAAAATAATAAAGCTTTGAGGTCGGCGTGAGAATTTAAAATTTCTCGTGCTTTAATTAAATTGACACCATCCTCAAAAAATAACAAAAACCCGGGTCGCAGTGCCAAAACCCTGCCGACAATATAGTGTATTTGCTTGTATAGGGCCGTGTGGTTTTATACTTTTATTATGTGAAATTAAGTTTGTTTTTGGGCAAAATAAAAAATTTAACCCCTTAATACACCCCTTAAAATAACATTTTTTTCTTAATTGTAATATTATTATCAATCTAACGTCTACACCGAATTAAATACACCCTTCAATAAATAAGTCACTATCTGCAAACTAGTGTTTTCATAAAATTTGTAAATCCGCGTACACACAGATATATATATATATATATATATATATATATATATATATATATATATATAACCGAGCTGGGTAGAGTAGTGGTACAGCATTAGACTCGCAGTCGGGAGGTACGGGTTCGATTCCCGGCAGGGGCAGATGTGGCTGGGACTTTTTCCTACTGCCTCTCGCCGAGAAACGGTAATATATATATATAAATATATATATATATAAATATATATATATATAAATATATATATATATAAATATATATATATATAAATATATATATATAAATATATATATATATATATACATATATATATATATACATATATATATAAACATTTTTAAAAATGGTGCCAAAGTGTTTAGGAGGTTATGAAACGTCAAGAAATTTTGGTCCGACCCCTAGGTCCCGCCATCTGACCGACGCCAATAGTGTATGTTGCCATATGGCAAATACACTAATTATTTTCAACTTTTTAGTTGCTTTTTGTGAAAGAGGCTCAATTTTTTTTAAAGTTTTTTTATTTTTGTCGTTTCAAGTGCAAACGTTATTAACCTCCTCCTTCCTTAATATTTCAACACTTAACTAGAAAAAAACTGCTGAATCGATTTAAGTAAAATTTATGTTAGACGTCACTCTAACGGTATGCCGTATTATATAATAAATCATCAAAATCGGCTCCCAAATGCTGTAGATAAGAGGAGGCAATATATAGAAATCTCTTATTTGAAGTCAGTTAAAACGACTAGGCCGGTTTTAAAACATTACATGATACCAGTCCGTAAACATCCTGAACTAAATGGTGTCAACATTTTACAAATTGGTTAGCCTTTCGAAAATTTGTGGCTGAACAAATATTAAAAAAAAAATATATATACTCTTTTTTAAATCGGTTAAAAATGGCATATTAAGTACAATAAAGTGATATATTAGAAATGTATTGCCAAATTGAAATCTACGCGGAAAAACCGGAGCTTGAAAGCTAGTGACAAAATTATACCAAAATTATAATAATGATAATATAAAGCTTTATTCATAAAAATACACATTTGTATATGAGTAGCGTCCATCTATAGTGCAATATTGTATTATTTATTTAAGTAGGTATATCTTTGGAGATCATAGTTTGTTTGGGATATTCACTTGCATATAGTCAAGCTGGGCAAAAATTTATATTTCTCGCAATTATTTATCTAAAATTCCAAAATATTTTTGGTCATTGCAAAAGTGACATTCGTTCTTTACTTTTGTAACATACCTACTGCGGAGTACTACTTGAGTTTCATATAAATCAGGGATGGGGGAAACATGCTTGGTTGGGGGTTAACATTTTCAAGTTCGCGAAATTTTAAAATTTTATCACATCGGTAAATTTAACTATATTTTTTTAATTGAATATATTTTTTTTAATTGAAAATATTCTTTTCACGTCTACGTGGAGGAGGGGAGTCCATTTCCTCGCGAACCCAAGGACGATATGTATGTCCTCAGATGTTGAGCGTCTATAATCTCCAATCTCTCTCTCACAGGTATTCAATAAGTATTTATTATTTTACGAGTCGATAATAATACAGTGTAAACTCTTTATAACGAAACTCAAGGAACCGAGCATTTTTTATCGTTATAGAGAGTTACCGTTATATGGAGTGAAGAAAGAAAAACAACCAAATTAACAATAGTCTTTAATATGTATGTTTTTGATAAAATTAATACATATAGTCAGTTAACTTTGCCTGACGTTTTTTGCTTTGCCAGTACTTGTTTTGTATTTTCTTATGTATTCTATCCCTCTCTTGATATGTGGTGGAATCTTCTTGATTAAACAATAAAAATTTTTCTAAAGGTTTTAGTCGGCGTCTTTTGTAACCTGATAAGATAACATAAACAATAACACCGACAATGACGATTTTCTGTGTCTAAATATGAACACATTTCTTCGTAATAGAGAATGGCTGCTGCGCTATAAAGAGTGTATCAATGTATGGGTTTTAAGGTAAACCAACCAAATTGTGATCTTTTCTATGTTATAGAGAGTTTATCGTTATAAAGAATAATGTTTGCACTGTATCGAAAAAAGTACGCTCCACCACTGGGTCTAGACTCAAACCAGGTGGTTTATGGATAGCCACAAAAGATGTAGAGAAAGACCTAGTAAAAATCTACATTTGTGGCTAATTTACATTTTAGATTTATATTTAGTGTGCAGCAGTTTGACTACTGACTAGATTTTGTGCAGCCATGATATATAAATAGAAGAAGATGGCAAATCTAAGAGAGAAAAATATATTGTTATGTGCATGACAAATTATACAAGTCCACTTACGGATATATATAATATGCAACAGACGACAATCATTTCATTGAAAATACGAAAAAAATGTGAAAACAAATACTCGGCCTTAAATTACAGTATTCAAATATACGTATGTTAACTGTTCTGTGTTGTGATGTATGTTAACTTAATAATAACCTATAACTAGCCATGCAATTATTCGCTAATTATATTCTACTAAAGTTCCGTAGCCACGTAAGAATTCTGGAGAAATGAAAGTAATTATTATTGTCCTCCATTAAAGTCATTCGCAATCAGCATGTAACTTATATATGGTTCCTTTAAAAATCGATACTACAAAGCAGGCAAACTATTTAAATGAAAAGTCATAGTTAAATTATTTATAATCAACTATGAAATAAACGACCGCAATTGATGATCGCGCAGTGTCTAACAAAATCAAGTTTTGGAACCGGTTAGAAGCATTTAACTGAAGGGTGCAGAATTTGATACAAAACAAGAAAAAAAAAATAGTTTCTAATTTAATATTCAAACCCTCTCATTCAAATGCACATAACAATTACAGACAATATCCTACAAACAAAAGAAAATCGTCAAACAAAATAAAAACGAATACATACGTTGATTAGCATATGTCCAGTCGGTGAAGGGTTTTTAAAGCTCGCAGATGGTGGAAAGATTTCAAAAGAGTTAGAGTCCAGTTTTTTCTCTAAACAAAAGACTGTGTAAAGAAGGGTCATAAACAAAAGATGACCAGTTTTTTTGCACGCCAAGTGTATATGTATTTATACGTTTGTGTTTTGTCTTTATAAATGATGAACAAATGCATGGGAAATGAGATGTCGTTTTGTTCCTACGGATATGCAATATGCTTCTCTTTTGTTTAATTAAAAATAATATAACAATAATTTAATTCTTTTCTAAACACTCAATTGTATCGTTACGTTCACTGTAAACAATTAATACAAGAAATGGGGAAAATGTCCTACATTTTCGTTTATACGTAAAGTAGGTTTCTAAGATACCTTATCAATATACGTAGATATTGCAATTTCGTTTTTTGACATAATTATTCTATTGGTTATTCTATATCGGGGTTTCTCAAAGTGGGGTACGCGTACCCCTTGGGGTATGCCAGTTGACCGTAGGAAATACGAGGACAAAATTAATTAATGGCAGCTGAACGCTGAATCTGAATTGAGATTGAAATGGAACAAAATTGCTCATATTTTCGACTTAATTTGCGACAAGAAACAAGCCCACACATTAATTAATAACATATATTTATTGCTCTTTGTGAGCTGCATTTCTGTTATAATAAAATATCTTACTTTGTTCGATCCATAGCCCGAATTCTTAAGGAGTTCTTGGAACTCTAATAAGGATATGTGGAGCTATAAGTTTCAGAAAGCCCGTTCTTTATGATGTCTACACAAGAGAAAGCAATCCTAGGATTTATATTACGTACTCGCAAACGGTTGAACTGATTTCGACTAAAACTAATAATTAGGTAAACTTAAAATATAGGGTACTTTTTACTCATTTTTGCCAGAGTCAAGATAGAATTCTAGTCAAAATCGACACAAATGGACATTTAAAAGTGTTATTTTGTTCTACAAGCGGACCTTGATTGCACAAAAGAGTAATGTTTAATTGACTTCAATCAGTGGCGGATTTACAAATTTGCCGCCAGTAGGCTATTAAATTTTTGCCGCCCCTACTGACCTCTGAAATTCGATACTCTAGTTCGCAATCATATTAATTACAAAAACGACGTTGTACAAAAAAATATTTAAATGTTGAAACATATTACACGTTGATTCAATTGTATGAGTGGACCTAGTAACATTTAGGTAGGGTAAATGACTAGTCATTGGACATTACTAGTCATTGGACAGAGCACATTTTTATTAGCTATAATAAGAATAAGAACGATACTAAAGCAGATTTGAATCACTCATTTTATAAGTCAATCAAATCTGCTTTAGTATCGTTCTTATTCTTATTATAGCTAATGAAAATGTGTTCTGTCCAATGACTAGTTGTTTACCCTACATGGAGAAAAAAATTATAGTAATGAATAATGATTAATAAAAAAAAGACGAAAATTTTTGGGTCACATTTGCCGCCCCCTAAAATCTGCCGCCCTAGGCTTCAGCCTACTCAGCCTTCTGGTAAATCCGCCACTGACTTCAATAATTGTCATCAATTAGATAATTTTATATAATTAAATTAATCTCAGACTAATAATATTTGTACATCTCAATTAGCATTGCGTGATAAAATTTTCCAATTAAAAAATGAAAACGGATATTTATTAAAATTATTGTAATAAACAAAATCAAAATTGAAAATTTAAATGCTATGTATAATTACGTCACGAGATTTCGCATTACGGAAAGGCAAATTAACATTTACAAACTTATGTTAAAAATACTGACAAATTTGGCTTACTCAATAATTTTTTTTCAAATTTAATATTTTCTGTACAAAAATTTGTGTAAATCTTATGCTAATTTTCTCGGTTTTATCTGATTTTAAATCGATTATTTATATCAAATAAACTGTAAAAACTTGGCTAAAAGTCATATAGGAAGACTGGTAAATATTTCTAGTTTATTTTGAAGCATTGCCATCAAAGACTGAATGAGAGATTTTAGAAACGTGAAGTGCATCGAATTGCTCGTAAGATCGGGTGAAAAAAGGAGCATAGTGAACAGTTGATAAACAGTCACCTAAACCATAAAACTGACAGAATCCTTAGCTTTGACGTTTCGTCCATTTTATCGAGAACTTCCTCGAACACTTTAACGCGGGGGAGCGGATGTGTTGTTGATTTTAATTTGTACTTTTCGAATAAAAGCACACATGTTAAAAGTTTCAGCACAGTCCGCTCTTAATTACACAGTAAGAAAGAGCTAAAATCTATTTCTGATTCCCGATATTACATCAGACTTATAATTAAAAAGTAACAGTCACTGTACAGAACTAATTTACACACACAAACATTGTTGTGTGTTTGTGCAGAGAACGTTTGTGTATAATTATAAATTATACTAAATGTTTTTTTACAAAGATTCAAATAGGATATATGGCAGAATTCTGCAAGAAATTATACCTGGTGTATTGTAATTGTGCGCTCGAAGGAAATGTTTCTAAGACGTCACAGAATTTTTAAAGACAAGTTTTCATTGAAATGTACTAAACATGACTCTTATTAATTTAGGTTCATAGTTATAAAAGCGTGGGTTGTGGCTAATGAATGATCATAGAATTTATAGTCGGCGATTTTATATAATTATGAATCTAAATGATTAAAAATTATTTTTTCCTTTTTACTACATTTTAATAAAAGGTTCTCTTCAAAAGTTTTTTTTATAGATATTTTGTTTCATTCTTTAAAATTTTTTATTTGTTGTCATATTGTTAACTACCGATTTTTTCAATTGTAATTTTTTTTCAAATTGTGTAAATTAAATTATTTTATTAAGTCCAAAGTGTCATTTCATACTTCAACGTCGGGGTGTATTATATAAAAATTTCGACCGAGCTGGGTAGAGTAGTGGTACAGCACTAGACTCGCATTCGGGAGGTACGGGTTCGATTCCCGGCAGGGGTAGATGTGACTGGGACTTTTTCCTACTGCCTCTCGCCGAGAAACGGTAATTCCTGTACCGGCCATCTTGATTGAGGTTTTCCATGGTTTCCCTCAATTAATTCCAGATAAATATCGAGATGGTTCCTTATTTGAGGCCATGGCCGATTACTTATCAAACTCCTAGTTCAAAAATTACCTACCTTATCCTAATTGCCTATAATTCCTTCATTCGCCCATTGCTATTATATAAGTTGAAGTTTTAAAAAATGTAGAAAATAACGGGAGGTGGTAAATGGAAAATAGTAATGGTGCGAATGGCGTCTGTTATGACATAAAGCCGAGAAACGGACGTTAAACGCATTATTATTATTATTATTATTATATAAAATTTCGTGCCTTGTAATTCTTGAATTACTTTCCTCAATGGATTGCTGAGATTCGACAAGAAAACATTAAAATTATTCGCTCTTTTTGTGAATTCACTCGCTTGAACGTGGTTGACTTATAAAAGAAGGATTTGAGAATCGACTTTATATTTTTTCAATAATTGAAACTTTTACCAGCTCTCGGATTAGACCCTGGGAACGGAGGGCTTGTAATAGCAGAACCAGCATATAAAAAACCCGGGTCGCAGTGCCAAAACCCTGCCGACAATATAGTGTATTTGCTTATACAGGCAGTGTGGCTTTATTTTGCGAGCTTAAGTTGGTTTTTGGGCAAAATAAAAAATTTTACTCCTTAATACACCCCTTAAAATATCATTTTTTTTCTTAATTGCAATATTATTATAAATCGAACCTCTATACCAAATTATATAGAACTTTCAGTACATAATTCACTATTTGTAAACTAGTGTTTTCATAAAATTTGTAAGTCCGGTCCTGTCGGGCCGATTTTATTTAAATTTCAGGGACACCTTTTAATTACTACTAAAGGGTTAAATGTCAATTTTGAAACGATTCTGAGAATTTTTTCGGTATTTTGGGGCCCAAAAACATTTTTCAACCCCTAAAAACTACCCTTAAAATGCCCCAATTACGCCCATTTTAAATAGGCTTCTTGCGGTGATGGATTTCAACACGTGGACCAAATTTCATTAAAATCAATTAACTCTTTCGAAAGTTATTGCCCGCACATATATATATATATATATATATATATATATATATATACGTATATAAATATATATATATATATATATATATATATATATATATATATATATATATATATATATATATATATATATATATATATATATATATACATATATACATATATATATAAACATTTTCAAAAATGGTGCCAAAGTGTTTAGGAGGTTATGAAACGTCGAGAAATTTTGGTCCGACCCCTAGGTCCAGCCATCCGACCAACGCCAATAGTGTATGTTGCCTTATGGCAAATACACTAACATTTCTACACACTCGACTATTCCCTAGCCTCACTCAAAGTTTTTTTAATTTTAAATTTAACATTTCGATGTTGGGATCATTTTCAAGTGAAAATATTTTCCGTGAAAACTTTTGTTTGTTGGTATAGTTCTATACAGTATCAACATAATATTAAATATAAATAGCTAGAATTTGTGGTTAGAATTCTTGTGTGCCATTGGAAACAGTATATAATATTAATTAGTGCACTAAAAATATGTGGATAAAGGTCGATATACACTGCATGCAGATCAAGCAAATACTCTTAAGTGTATAAACAAGTAATAATAAATCGCCGGCAAACTAGAAACAGTTCGTATTTTCAGTTTTATTGTTTATAGTTTAATTTCAGATTTAAAACGATTCTAAGAATGATTTGCGCTATTTTTGGACCCAAAAACATTTTCAATCCCTAAAACCAACCTTTAAAGTAGTCCGATTAGGTTCAGTTTAAAAAGACTTCGTGCGGGGATGTTAAAAAAACCGGTCAAGTGCGAGTCGAACTCACGAGAAGAGGGTTCCGTACTATTCCGTTTTCCGTGAGTACTTTAAGACTTAGGATTTTCGTTTCAATTTTCCTGTAAACTATGGGTGAGACCAGACATTCCCTATTTTTTTCAAAATTTTAGGCGCAGTAGTTTCGGAGATAAGGAGGGGGGGAATGGTCAATTGTTCATCTATTTTCTTAAATAACTTTAACACTATTTATTTAAAAATTATAAAGAAAATATATTTGAGAACCTTACCACAAGCCCTTTCATTTGATATGTCACACGGTACAGTCTGCCAAACTTTTTTTTTTAATTTCCTAATTTTTCCCCAAAAATTACCCCCATGTGCAAAATTTATTTATTTACGTTACACGTCCGTCTTTGGGTCACTGACTTGCATATGAGTACCAAGTTTCAACTCAATCGGTTCAGTAGGAGATAAGGGGGGGTAAATGGTAAATTTTCATTTATTTTCTTAAATAACTTGGAAACTATTTATTTTAATATTATAAAAATATATATATTTGAGACCCTTACTACAAGCCCTTTCATTTGATATATCACACGGTGCAGTTTGCCAAACTTTTTTTTTTATTTTCTAATTTTCCCCCCAAAAATGACCCCCGTGTTCAAAATTCATTTATTTACGTTACACGTCTGTCTTATGGTCACCGACTTACATACGTGTACCAAATTTCAGCTCAATCGGTCCAGTAGTTCGGCGCAAATTTGCTTTGACAGTGGGACGGACAGACACACGAGTGATCCTATATAAGGGTTCCGTTTTTTCCTTTTGAGGTACGAAACCTTAAAACAGCTGGAATTTTTAGGCCTGTAAAATATTTGACTAAATATATAAAAATTTCAAATACCGTATTTAAATAATTTTATAGTTTGTTATTTAATATTTGAAATATTTATCAATGAAAGTATTTGTTATTTGTAATTAAATTACATACATTTATTTGCAGTTTTTGAAACTGTATAAAAATAATTTTGAAAAAATAAATCCCTAGAGAGGAATCTAAAATCAAGAAGTAGAAAGCCTTACGCAGTGTTCAGCTGATTTTTCAAAGATTAAATTGGGCAAAAAATAATTTCTAAGATAGGTAGTTTTTCCAACCCGACCGCTAATCACGAAGTATAAAACGTTAGCAGCCAGCGTCCAGCTGTTTCTCTAAATGTTTATAATAGGCAAACAGAGAGAAAAGTCGATGGAACGCAACTTTTGTTTTAGTGTATCCATTGTTTCAACAATAAGTACGACCGGCTCGGCGCATATTTATATATGACGCAAGTCGAGCCAGAGAGATATGTAAGTAAATAAATAAAATGTAAACTCGTTGTAATTATTGTGCATGTAAATGAGATGAGAATACATCAGAGAATAGTTAGAGTTCTTAAAATAATTCCTATGTGCCAGTAAAAACTTTACACGTATATAACATCGCCATGTATTTTACGAGTTACGACAGTGCAGTGCTACTTTTTACCCGACTTCAAAAAACCAAAGATGTTATAATAATAATAATAATAATAATAATAAAGGGGACTGAGAAGCGGACAAAATATCAAGATCTTCTTTTTGAGCTCAGAAAGCAGTACCCAGAGTACACTGTTAAATTAATTGTCCTTATAATTGGTGTTCTTGGAGGGGCAAAACCGTCACTGTTGGCAAGTATGAAAACTATCCCGGCATGTCAGCGTATTGCTGAGTCACTAATTTGCCGTATGCAAAAGGCCGTGCTTATTGGGTCGCTCCGTGTACTCCGTGCGCACGACCCAAACTCACTGTAATCGCCCATTTCATGGTTTGAGACGCGGTTACAATTACAACTTGCTCCAGAAGTATCCCTAGTATGACGGTGACGAACCTGAAGTTTGGGTGCTTGTGGATGCAAATTTTTTTAAGGAATATTTCCTTCTCAATAATAATAATAATAATAATATACGCTTTATTCCATCCGTATTAGAAATACATAGAATATGTCATAAAAAAACATTAAAATTACATTTAAAAAAACATTAAAATTTAGTTGAATAAAATTCTTCTATAGAATAAAAACTGTAATTTAATAATAGTGATTTAATTCTTTTTTTAAAATTATTTAATGGCAGAGATTTTAATTCAATCGGTAATTTATTATAAATTTTTATTAACGAATTTAGCGGTCCTTTATTTATCGTTGACAGACTAGTTGCGTTTGGTACTAGCTTGTTTTTATTCCGGGTTGTATAATTATGTGTATGGATATTATTTTCAAATAAGTTTGGAAATTTTTTTACAAATATTGCACATTCTAGTATGTATAGGTCATACACAGTCAAAATTTTCAACGTTTTAAACAATGGTCTACATGATGAAGTCGGAGCCATGTTACATATTGCTCTTATTAAAGCCAATTCAGACTAGCCGTTCTCGGTTACGATTCACCGGTCCGGTTGGGAACTCGACCAATCAGGGCGTAGTCGTTCCCGATTGCGGTTCGGTTCGAGCGTTTAGGTTCAGCTCTAATTTCAATCGGACCGTTCGCAACCGTAGCCAATGAGAACGCTTGCTGGAGTCACGTGACTAGCCTGCTGTTTTTGTTGACGTTTAACTACACATCAAACGTCAAATCATATTTCGAAATTGCGCATGCGTACCGAGAATAATCGTAGAACCGAATCGGGATAGTGTGAGCAGCCTAGATTAATCGAAAACCGAACCGGACCGGTGAACCGTAACCGAGAACGGCTAGTCTGAATTGGCTTTTAGAGCTCTTTTTTGAAGCAGAAGTAAACTTTTTGTATGGCAAGAGTTACCATAAAAAAATATTCCATATTGAATATTTGACTCTATATAGCCATAATAAATAGGTAGTAACACTGGTTTTTCAAACAAATTTTTTAGTGAACGTAATAAATATATAATTCAGACATAAATTTTCGAGGGCTCTGAAACATTTCGACACCATTTTGTTCAGAATGTTTACCGATTGGTATCATACATAGTTTAATGTGCGTTTTTAGGATTCCGTACCTTAAAAGGAAAAAATGGAACCCTTATAGGATCAGTCGTGTGTCTGTCTGGCACCCAGCCAATTTTCTCTGAGCTACTGGACCGATGAGTTGAAATTTGGTCCACATATGTCACTCGGTGACCGTAAGACGGACGTGTAACGTTAATAAATGAATTTTGAACATGAGGGTGATTTTTGGGGGAAAAATTAGGAAATTAAAAAAAAAGTTTGGCATAGGTACTGTACCGTGTGACATATCAAATAAAAGGGCTTGTAGTAAGGGTCGTAAATATATTTTTTTTATAATTTTAAAATAAATAGTTTTAAAGTTATTTAAGAAAATAGATGAAAATTTACCATTTACCCCTCTTTATCTCCTGTTGGACCGATTGATTTGAAATTTGGTACACATGTGTAAGTCGGTGACCCAAACGGACGTGAAATGTAAATAAATAAATTTTGAACATGGGGGTAATTTTTGGGGGAGAATTAGGAAATTAAAAAAAAGTTTTGCAAACTGTACCGTGTCACATATCAAGTGAAAAGGCTTATAGTAAGGGTCTCAAATATATATTTTCTTATAATTTTTAAATAAATAGTTTTAAAGTTATTTAAGAAAATAGATGAACAATCGACCGTTCCCCCTCCCATTATCTTCGAAACTACTGAGCCAAAAATTTTGAAAAAAATAGGCACTGTCGTGTCTCACCCATAGTTTACAGGAAAACTTAATTTGAAATTTAACCCTCTGGTAGTAATTAAAAAGTGTCCCTAAAATTTTATTAAAATCGGCCCGACAGGACCGGATTTACAAATTTTACGAAAACATTAGTTTGCAGATAGTGAATTATTTACTAAAAGGTGTATATAATTTTGTATAGAGGTTCGATTAATAAAAAAAAACTGTTATTTTAAGGGGTGTATTAGGGAGTCAAATTTTTTATTTTTCCCAAAAACCAACTTAAGTTTGCATAATAAAGCCACACTGCCTATATACGCAAATACACTATATTGTCTGCAGGGTTTTGGCACTGCGACTTGGTTTTTTTTAATGCTGCTGGTAATTGAAAAATTAAGGCTGCAAAGGAGTTTTGGCACTTCACAATGACAATATAACAGTTCTCGTTGAGATCGATATTTTGACGTCGTCGCATTTTATTTTAAAAATATGCACAGTTTAAACTAAAATACGTCCCGAGTTATTAGTGTATTTGCCATATGGCAACATACACTATTGGCGTCGGTCGGATGGCGGGACCTAGGGGTCGGACCAAAATTTCTCGACGTTTCATAACCTCCTAAACACTTTGGCACCATTTTTAAAAATGTTTATATATATAGATGTATATATATATATATATATATATATATATATATATATATATATATATATTTATATAAAATATACGTATATATATATATGTGTGTGCGGGCAATAACTTTCGAAAGAGTTAATTGATTTTAACGAAATTTGGCCCACGTGTTAAAATCCGTCACCGCAAGAAGCCTATTTAAAATGGGCGTAATCGGGGCATTTTAAGGGTACTTTTTAGGGGTTGAAAAAAGTTTTTGGGCCCCAAAATACCGAAAAAATTCTCAGAATCGTTTCAAAATTGACATTTAACCCTTTAGTAGTAATTAAAAAGTGTCCTTAAAATTTTAATAAAATCGGCCCGACAGGACCGGACTTACAAATTTTTTGAAAACACTAATTTGCAGATAGTGAGTTATTTATTGAAGGGTGTCTTTAATTGGGTGTAGCCGTTAGATTGATAATAATATTACAATTAAGAAAAAAAATGTTATTTTAAGGGGTGTATTAAGGGGTTAAATTTTTTATTTTGCCCAAAAACAAACTTAATTTCACATAATAAAAGTATAAAACCACACTGCCCTATACAAACAAATACACTATATTGTCGGCAGGGTTTTGGCACTGCGACCCGGGTTTTTTTTTATTTAAGGCCCTCAAACGCTATTGTTATTAATATTAATTCATAATGCCAATTTATTATTTTTTTAATAATAAAATGAAAATTTAATTAATAATTTTTATCAGTTCTCGGATACAAGACTGAGAACTGAGTGCTTGTAATAAAGGAGTCATGGAAACGGCATATAGACAACGACAAAAAGTCTGCAACTCGAGTCCCCTATTCAATGCGGGGGAGTATTCGTGCTTCAAACTACGCCACTGCCAGCTGTACTTACGTGTGTGTGTGTGTGAATTAATGTGTGTGAGTGTTCGTTTTGAAAACAACATAACCTATACGTATGTGAAATGAGAGAAATAATTACTTAGTAGAATTTTATATATTTTAATATTATTTTTAAACACGCAGTCGCTGTTGCCAGTTTAATTATAAATACGCCATTCCTAAAGGATGATCCAGAAATGGCAATGTGCATTCGATGAAGCCTTTTTTAAGTGGATATAATTAATTAAAGGCGTCAGCAACGCAAATATACTCGAATTATAGTCGATCCTGAAATAGTGTAGTGTAATAAATAGTTTTGATACTACACTATTTTGGGATGAACACAAAATCGATTCTTCTCACCTCGATGTCAACTGAAAGGAATTGAGATATAGCAATAATTAATTACAAAATATCAGAATCCAATATTGCTAACATTTCAGTGGACAGTTTGTTGTACTGTGTCGTGCATTCCTTTTGGGTATGTAAGTAAGTCATACCGCGAAGTGATTGGAGTCGTTTATGGCTCTAGTTACAGAGTGAGAAAGTCGGATTTTGGTTGAAGAAAAATCAATGAGCAATTAAGCGAGTCAGACATAAATAGTTAGACAGCTATTGAAGATTATAGAGGCTCGAAAACGGAGGTCGTAAATGTCTTAGGTCACAATTAGTAATTTTTTTAAGTCTATATAAAATTAAAAACATACGTAGTCATTTGTTTTCAACTTAAATCTTGATTTAAAGTTGAAACTCGATTAAGAAACCGTGCTTTACAGAGATTATAGAGTGTAAAAAATTCACACCAAAATTAACTAATTAATTTTCGACCCTAAATAATTTTTCTCAATGAATTCATTCAGATTTTTTAAACAATACAAAAGATTAATCAAACAATTTGAAGTGTAAATATTTATCAGCCCAGTTTCAAACACACTGTATTAATTTTAATTTAAATATTGGCAACATCAGTTTGTGCATAAAATTATACAGGATGTTTTCTCATATTTAAAGATTGTAGAGAGATTGTAAATTATAGACGCTCGATAAAATTAAAAAAATATTTTAATTCGAAAAAAAAAACAAAGCAATTCCTCTGGCAGTCAGAGAAGCTAAATAATGTCCCTATAGTTTGGGGCAGGTAAAATCGTAAAGATCAAAATCATTTCCATATTTTTTTAATCGCGCAAACATTTTACTCTTTAAATAGCCGAGGCAGTGCTGCCGAATAAATTTTACTTAAAAAGGAAATTCTCCCTACGTTTAATGACAATAATTATTTAATTAAAATAATGATAAATAAAATAATGTGTGCTAATTTCTACCTAATACATTATATTCTAATAAAATGAAAATCGTGCAATTAAATCAAAATGCATCAATGAACGTTGTCCTGTCAATCAATTCAAAAAATTTACTTGACAAAGGTTATGTTTTGACACTACTTATAACTCACAAGTCACGTGCTAGCAAAAATGTCACAACAAACATACCGGTGTACCTCAAAAAACAATTGAATATTCCATTTGCGGTGTTCATTTGTTTTCACTATAAAACACAATTACTATTATTTTGTTTTTTCATTGTGTCACTTGTTTCACTAGATGAACAAATATTATTTTGCTAATATTTAAAATGTATAAGGTAACTTCGCACGGTATACTGTCTTTAAAGAAGTAAATTTCAACTCAAAAATAAACAAAAGAAAACATTCTTAACCGAAAAAAAACTTATATTCAATATTTGGAGTTACTGTCACATGCTGTTTTCTACGCGACAGACTGCAAAACCCAACTGAACTTCGAAATTTTTCCTGTTTGTTTCAATCGATTCGTATGCATTTTCCCAGTGAACAAAATACGTACGAAACAATTAAGCGTCGATCTTTAAACTGAAAATATGAATGAAACGTACGCGTCCACTCGATTTGTTTACGCAGAACAAAATACGATCGCAAAATGACAAACGAGTTCGGGGAAACAAATGAAGCGCGTGGCGAAAGGGAAAGTATTTTTGAACGCAGTTTCATATAGATATAGGGTCCACCCTCACATAAATAGAACGAATAATTTCAGTTACGTTTCGTGGGAAAACGTTGGTAACGACGCATCTATCGACTGAAAACTATAAATGTACCGAGTGTTCTGCGCATGTCGGAAGCAACATACTCTAGCGGCTGGTAGAAGAAACAACGTACTATATATGTGTTGCTCCGGATATATATCTATACTAGCCACTGTGACTTATGTATTTTTGTAGAAACAATACAAACGAGTTGCAAAGTCTTTTTAGAACTATAATATTCGAACCAATCTCATAGAGTCGATTCTTGTATTCTTGTTCGATGCATCTAAAAATTGAGGCAATTTAAAACTGAATTTCCTACAATGTTCTTCACCATCAGAGCTAGAGCTGGGCAATACTGACAACTTAGTACTTGTAATAATGCTTTAGAACATATTTGGTCTATCTTTTATAATTCTTATTTCGTTTAATGTTAGAGCTCAATTTCTTGTTTGCTTAAATCTAAAATCATTTAAATAAAAAAAATAGGTGTAGTAACTTAATTGTTAATATTTCACTCGTTAATTAAATATTGCGATTAGCGGGCGAAAAAATATATTCGCGGCTCGTTTGAAATTTCTTCACGATCCCGTTTCTCCCAGAGGGTCGCGACACACAATTTAGGAAACTGTCTTCGTATACTTGATAAAAAAATCGGTAACTAACATATTGAAATTTGAGTAAAACTGCTTGTCAAAAAACAAACCATTTATGAAAATTGTGCGTTTTCATTTTTCACTAGCAGTGCAGTGTACGAGGGCACTGGACGAGCCGCCATTGCCGAAAAATCCCGACAAAGTTTTGAAAGATGTTGCACTGAATCATTATCTAGAATAGTCTACGAACGATTTCGTTACAAAAAGACGATTCTTTGGTGAAGAACTTTAATGTTAAGCTTTAACTGGTAGTTCGAGGTGTGAGTTGATCAATAATAGCGCTTTATTATGTTCAAAGTTAATTAATAAAAGTGTTGTTTATCCGCCAAAGCGTTCTTCTGGCGTCGGTCTTTCGATTAATTAACAAAATGATTAATTAGCTAATATTTGTTCTTTATTTTTAATTAAAACTCTGACCTTACTCCAAAAAAAGAGTTATGATCAAAGATGTTTCTTCTAGTATACTGAAATTTGAAAAATGGTTGAGATATTTTTCAAAAATTTGACAATATAGGTATGTAAAACTTCAGTGAACCATTTTCTACACTTTTTGAAGGAAAACTTCTTTGTGCGCGTTTTGTGAATTTCTCGAGGGGACATAGTATCCATTGGATATGTATATAAAAATGAATAATAGAAAACAGTTTCACGGGTAATTGGAATAAAAATAAATCTATTTAAGCACTCATTGATTGCAACTTTTCGTCTTTATTCAATCAAGACTTTTTCAAGCTCTCAATATGTTTAAATTATAATAAAAATAATAAAAAAAAGAAGATATTATTTCCTACAATTTTCAATTTTTAGTTGATTTTTGTAATGCGAAATTGCTTATTATATCATAGTTTTATTATAATTTAAACATATTGAGAGCTTAAAAAAGTCTTGATTGAATAAAGACGAAAAGTTGCAATGAATGAGTGTTTAAATTGATTTATTTTTATTCCAATTACCCGTGAAACTGTTTTCTATTATAACATATATCTGGAATTGAACTTTAAAGATAAAAATGGATGCTTGTTTGCTTAAGATTAATAGAGTTCGATCACCATGAAAGTTGGCACATACATATCTGTATTTTTTCATCTAGCTTAGATTACAGTATTTTTAGCCAGAAATAACCGAAGTAAATCGCGGCTATAGATGTTCCTTGCCACTAACAATATCTGTATTGTTTACATGTTTTACTGCAACAGTGCGTAAAGGCTATACACACAAAGATTCGAGATATTTTGCAAAATACTGAAGTGAGTTATATATATATATATATATATATATATATATATATATATATATATATATATATATATATATCTAGGAGAATTGCTACTCTAGAGACTAGCATGTGGATACGATGACACGTTATTTTTAACTGGATTCTTGAGTTGATCACAACTATTGACCCTCCAACATCACATTATGATAGTAAGGGCCATTAAATATAAAATCAGTGAACATTTTCTTCCATACCGTAATTCACATAACATCAAGTGCTCTTTATAAATGGGTAAGATAGTGTAGCATACACGGCTATAGTAGAGTGTGGTACGGTGGGATGGTAGGTACCTTATAATACACATAGTTCTTTATGTATCTGTAATAACCCATAAACAACGTCTGGTGCAGAACACAGGAAAGCAAAAGGCATCGGAGATGAAACAATGCGAGGTGTCTCCGGCCATCGTCACCACGGCCGCGACGCCGTCACCCCTCCGACTGTGGGTAACGTCACACTTGACGCTCCAAAAACGACAAATAAATAAACCGGTCAAGGGCGAGCCGAACTCGCGTGGAGAAGGCTCCGTACCATTACGTTTTCCGCGAGAACTTTTACGTTTAGGTTTTTCTCAAACCCGTGGGGAATGTTCGATTTTCGCATATTTTCTTTAATCTTGAATATCTTTTAAGGTCCCTTCACACGGTGCTGGATTTTGTGCTTGCTCACTTGCTCGGAGTCCTGATGGCCGTCTTGCATGCTACGCTGCTGGAAGTGACGTCACTGATTGCTCCGCTGCTCGCTAGCTTGCTATATTTTGGTGATAGATCCGGTGCTATTTTTTCATGCAGCGCTGCCTGCTAGTTTGAGGACTTGGCGATACATTGTATACTATAATTAAGCCGGTGTTGGTGGTAACATGGATGGACGCGTGGTTTAGCACGCGTACATTGTTTCATACCTACATGTACAGAGTTCGAATCCCAAGATCGGCGATGTGTGATTTTTGCTTTTTTTCTGTTTCGTTTTTTACATGATATTTATTTACATTATTTTCTAATTTTGTTTTATATAATAAACATAAATTATTTTCTTGTTTTAGTAATTAGTGGTGACAAAAGTCTCGCAAATATCAACTTTTGTATGTGATATTTGTCATAAAAAGTTTCGTCATAAATGTAGTTTGGTACGGCATATGAAAACCCATAATATCAATACAAGTGGTACTCATTTTGGGGGGTTATATTGCGTTTTGGGTGGTTATATTGCGTTTTGGCGGGTTAATGTAATAAAATATTAATTTTACACAAAAATTGTCCTGATGCTAATTAGGACCAAGAAAGTGTAAATAATTGTTTATGATGCTAAATGCCCATATACTGAGTTTTATGTATTCTTAGTGCATATACATCGAGTTGCCATTTCTATATATATAGAAAAATAGACTTTCAAAATTCGATATCTCGAAAACTAAGTTCCAGGGACGGCCTGCAGGGTCAATCGTTTTTCTGATTTTTTATATATAAATATACTGTTATTTTTACAATCTTATTACCTTGTAAAAATAATTATATTACGTTGAGTTATATTGAAAATAAAAATTTTATTAAAAATAAAGATTTATTTAAATATCAATATCGCCGTTTTCTGTACTAGACAACAAATACTGTCAACCTAGCAAAACAGCGAGCGAACGAGCAAGCTTCGTTTGAAGTGAACTAGCAGCGTTCCCTACCAACCACCAAGCAGGATACCATTCATGGCAGCCTGCAACCGAACCTAGCAAGTGAGCAAGTTCGAAATCCAGCACCGTGTGAATGAGCCTTTAGACTGTGCATTTATAAATGATAAAAAATATATTTTTGTGTTTCTCATAATGAACCCTTTCACATGAAAAATATGTTTTTTAATTTTCTACCCAAAATTAACCCCAAAATCGCAATTTGTTTATAGAAACAAATCGCTTTTCAGACTAAATTTTCATATGCAATCAAGTAAACACAATCGATTAAAATTTTTACAATGCTTTTTTATGGAGAAATCGCTGCTGCCAAACTTATGTTGGATTTTGTCAGAAAATCTATTGTGAGATTTTCTGACAAAATCCTTTCTGCAATCCAACATAAGTTTGGCAGCAGCGATTTCGTTCAAACAGTAATAAAATCTTCCGTACTGAACAGCGTCGTGTGTGCTTGTACCTTTATTGTAGTGTAAGGAGTGCAGAATAGCGCGGGAATACAACAGTTAATTTCCCGTCTGCGAACGCGACGACTTTCGACTTCGGGATAATTCTGGATAGTGTGCCAGTACGAGAGAAACTGTCTGCAAGCCAACGAGCCTGACGAAGACAAACAAGGAGGCGATAGAGCGCGACAAGTTGTTGTATATCTGTGTATAATAATAATAATAATAATAATAATATAATCTTTATTTAAAGGACCTGGTACAAGTCATAATAGCGTCAATATCTACAATTCAGTCACTTATTATCTACTTACTATCTACTTAAAAATTCATTTATGTTATAATAACATCCATTAATTAAAAACGTCTTTAAATGTTTTTTAAAAAGTTTGAAATTATTTAAATTTTTTAATTCAATTGGCAGATTATTAAAAAATCTGGAACCTGCACAGACAGGAGTTCTACTGTATGAAGTAGAATTAAATTTAAGGTTCCTTAAGTGTGCAGACTGCAAATACACGGTCGCGATACTCCTTGTTTGTTTTAACTTTCCGACTCATCCTTCGGGATAAATTTGTGCGTTTGACAAAAGGAACACATATTTAAATGGATTTTTTTTAAAAGATGTTCTCAGGATTCTTGTAAATTTTCTCTATTTTAAGAGTAAACACCCCGGTTACACTCTTCCCTCTTCGCCTAAAAAATGCTTACAGCTCTCCCGACGCTATTTTTAAAGCTAAATGGACAATCATACTACATATCAGAGTACACGTTCAATGGTTTATGAAAACCTCCTTAAACTTATACATTCTAAAGTCGGATACACTTTACAGAATACATTTTTTATCAACAAAAAAAAATAGATCGGAAAGCCATTAAAACATTGTTGAGAGGGATGTAAATAGTCTCTTTGTTACGCCACTGAACCGATGGATAAATTTAAGATCGAAACTCTAGCGAAATAAGAATCTTTTTATATCATTTACCTGTCATTTACTGTACATTTTTTAATGTAATAACTATAAAACTAAAAAAACCCGGGTCGCAGTGCCAAAACCCTGCCGACAATATAGTGTATTTGCTAATATAGGCAGTGTGGCTTTATTATGCGAACTTAAGTTGGTTTTTTGGGCAAAATAAAAAATTTAACTCCTTAATACACCCCTTAAAATAACATTTTTTTTCTTAATTGCAATATTATTATCAATCGAACCTCTGTACCAAATTATATACAACTTTCAGTAAATAATTCACTATCTGCAAACTAGTGTTTTCATAAAATTTGTAAGTCCGGTTCTGTCGGGCCGATTTTATTAAAATTTTAGGGACACTTTTTAATTACTACTAAAGGGTTAAATGTTAATTTTGAAAGGATTCTAAGAATTTTTTCGATATTTTGGGGCCCAAAAACATTTTTCAACTCCTAAAAACTACCCTTAAAATGACCCGATTACGACCATTTTAAATAGGCTTCTTGCGGTGATGGATTTCAACACGTGGGCCAAATTTCGTTAAAATCAATTAACTCTTTCGAAATTTATTGCCCGCACACATATATATATATACGTATATATATATATATATATATATATATATATATACATATATATATATATAAACATTTTTAAAAATGGGGCCAAAGTGTTTAGGAGGTTATCAAATGTCGAGAAATTTTGGTCCGACCCCTAGGTCCCGCCATCCGACCGACGCCAATAGTGTATGTTGCCATATGGCAAATACACTAAAAAAGTATATTAAATTGATAGGCATCCTTAAATAATTAATACGCGTACCATACTTGTACCATGCATAAAAAGTAATGTTTTCGTTTTTTTTCTTGCAGTGATGACAATTAAAAATTAAAAGTAATTTATCAAAGTTGTTTATCATTAGTCGTTACGTGAGTAATTTGTCATTTTTTTGTTATTAATTACATTTTGTAACTGCTGTAAAGTTTTTAATTACTGAGTTACCTTTGACATTAACAGGTACCACTATTTTTATCCTAATTAGTGTATTTGCCATATGGCAACATACACTATTGGCGTCGGTCGGATGGCGGGACCTAGGGGTCGGACCAAAATTTCTCGACGTTTCATAACCTCCTAAACACTTTGGCACCATTTTTAAAAATGTTTATATATATATATATATACAGGGTGTCTCACCGAACGTTGGCTAACATGGGTAACTTTGTTATTAGTGGAGATAGAAAGTCGGTTAAATGGGCAAAGTAGTGCAGAAAATTGGGCTCATTAACATGCCGTCGAAAAAACAATTGAATTTTGACACCCTATGAATTTATTCAGAAAATAGTGAAAATTGCCATTTATGAAAACTGGCCATAACTTTTTTATTTATGAAGATATTTGAAAATTTTATTAACCATTTTTTGATAACTTTTTAAGGTCTTTTCAGTGGCGTAGGTCTAATTTTTTTATTTCTACTACATAATGAGATATTGACATGAACTTTGGTTTTTCTTATGGACGGCATTTTTGATTTTCAGATATTCGAATTCTACTTATTTTTCTGAATTATTTGACATAGTACATTCTATATCTAAACCAATCAGAAGCTACAAAACTGACAAAAATAGCTTTTTGGCGTTATCAATGTGTGCCGTGTAAAACGAAATTTGTTGAAACAAATACATATCGACAGATTAACAATCTGTCGAGACGTCGCTACAGTTTTGCTAATTCATTTTGTTTGATTTACTCTCTAAGATGGCTCAAGCATTCTCAAATTTGGAGAAACAGGCTATTTTTGCGCATACATTCAGCGTAACAATAATACCACGTGGGCTCAAGCAGAATACTTGAACCTTTATCCAGAAAGGCGACAGCCTTATTCAATAACTTTTAGGAACTTTTCTCCATTAATTTCAACGTTTGCTAAACCTAATTCTTCTTCACAGTGTTGAATGTTGCCTTTTTTCTTTAAAAATGAACCGTATACCTTTAAATTTCTATTTAAGTTCCTAAAAGTTATTGAATAAGGCTGTCGCCTTTCTGGATAAAGTTTCAAGTATTCTTTTTGAGCCTACGTGGTATTTTTGTTACGCTGAATGTATGCGCAAAAATAGCCTGTTTCTCCAAATTTGAGAATGCTTGAGCCATCTTAGAGAGTAAATCAAACAAAATGAATTAGCAAAACTGTAGCGATCGCTCGACAGATTGTTAATCTGTCGATATGTATTTGTTTCAACAAATTTCGTTTTACACGGCACACTTTGATAACGCCAAAAAGCTATTTTTGTCAGTTTTGTAGCTTCTGATTGGTTTAGATATAGAATATGCTATGTCAAATAATTCAGAAAAATAAGTAGAATTCGAATATCTGAAAATCAAAAATGCCGTCCATAAGAAAAACCAAAGTTCATGTCAATATCTCATTATGTAGTGGAAATAAAAAAATTAAACCTACGCCACTGAAAAGACCTTAAAAAGTTATCAAAAAATGGTTAATGAAATTTTCAAATATCTTCATAAATAAAAAAGTTATGGCCAGTTTTCATAAATGGCAATTTTCACTATTTTCTGAATAAATTCATAGGGTGTCAAAATTCAATTGTTTTTTCGACGGGATGTTGTTGAGCCCAATTTTCTGCACTACTTTGCCCATTTAACCGACTTTCTATCTCCACTAATAACAAAGTTACCCTTGTTAGCCAACGTTCGGTGAGACACCCTGTATATATATATATATACGTGCGGGCAATAACTTTCGAAAGAGTTAATTGATTTCAACTAAATTTAAACCACGTGTTGGAATCCATCACCGCAAGATGCCTATTTAAAATGGGCCTAATCAGGCCATTTTAAGGGTAGTTTTTAAGGGTTGAAAAATGTTTTTGGGCCCCAAAATACCGAAAAAATTCTCCGAATCGTTTCAAAATTGAAATTTAACCCTCTGTTAGTAATTAAAAAGTGTCCCTAAAATTTTAATAAAATCGGCCCGACAGGACCGGATTTACAAATTTTATGAAAACACTATTTTGCAGATAGTGAAATATTTACTGAAAGGTGTATATAATTTGGTATAGAGGGTCGATTGATAATAATATTGTAATTAACAAAAAAAAAATGTTATTTTAAGGGATGTATTAAGTAGTCAATTTTGCCCAAAAATCCACTCCAGTTCGCATAATAAAGCCGCACTGCCTGTAATAGCAAATACACTATATTGTCGGCAGGGTTTTGGCACTGCGACCCGGGTTTTTTTTTATTTTTTTAATCGCTATTATAAAATCGACTATTTTCTATTGAAATATGCCATTTTAATAATCAAAAAACATAATGTAAAGTCACCGCAAATAAGCTGTCGGAAAAGTAATAGTTTCGCGAGAAAAGAGACCTTGTAGATTATAGACGCTCGACAATAAAGATCATAAGCATCCGAGAATGTTAAATAGACAACCCTGTATATTTCTTTATATGAACGTTTTTCACGGCGTAAGTTGATTTTCATTAAGGAATTTCTTAATACACACAGAGACACAAATTGTTGAAACTAACCCTATTGTATGGCGTCGTCACAGACTATTGTCACATATTCAGTGCGCCGTATGTCCGTTCGCAGCACTGCAGTCGTCTATTGTTGCAGCGTTCAATTGTCTCCTTGAGACAAGATATTAGATCGAGCACTATCAAAAATTTAATTACATCTGCACTCATCTCATAACACACCCTGTCGCTGGAAGCAGACATCGCGTCATCCCTTAGATTAAGGATGACCGAAAAATCGTTCACTTCACTATTTGTTAGGTTTTTTTTTTTTTTTTTTGTTCAATTTCAATATGTTTTAGAGATATTAGAACAATGAATTCTGAGTTAATTTCTTTTAAGTACGATATATTTTACCATACCAACTCCACTCACTTTTCTAAATTTTACAATATTTTTCCGTGTTAAGCTCCCCCGAGTCCAAAAAAACATTGAGCCCTATTATTATTGCGGCAAATCGATGCATGTGCAGAAGATATATATGCTGTAACGTTTTTATATAATGATGGTATACTTTTCATAAAGCTACATTATTGTATTCATTTTTCCAAGAAAATTACGTAAAATGTTTTTGCTAAGTTTTATATAATATATAGAATCTCAATATTTTTGAAGTTGGTATGGTCCTGTCGCCCAATTGGGTGGATTTTTTTTAGCTGTGAACGCGTCACCTGATTAAGAAATGTCGAAACTTGCATTGCAAAAAAATTATACACACAAATGTAGACCCTAACTGAAATTAAACGCGTCGCGAAAGATAAAAGAGGAACGATGGATCCCAATATAATTACCGTAACCAGAAAATGTAAAACAACTGTGTTGCCTCATTGTTATTGGTTAATAACTTAATCTTACTTTGCAGTCTGAGTTGTTCTTGTCAATAGAATATTTTCGAGTTATTTGAAAAAGCTTTCTTATTAAAACATTTCTATTGGCTAGAAACTCAAGATTACAGAAAAATAAAAAAAAACTCACCAAAGCGGCTTCATTACAGGCTGCTATCTGAAACAAAAGAGACGTATTCTGTTAATTTGTATTCCAGTATTTTCATAAAAAATAGTAAGCATGTTTTAGAAAAGGTGGGAATCGGCGCTGCAATTCTGAATTCAATTCGGATTAAATTTTTTCCCTGGAATCAGTTCAGGAGACCGTACTGACTTTTCAATCACACAATTTAACAGGCGGTAAATTTTTGTGATAGAACAATATTTATAGTTCTTTCAAAAACATTAGAGTACGCTATGTTAGTACTTTTAAATAATATGCAATTTTAAAGTAATTTATACAAAAAATGTGAAGTGCATTTTTTATCAATCAATAATAATACCAGCGTCACTTGTGTGTGGATAAAAAAATATATGGGCTATCGACTATAGCTATGACATACGCCTGGTTAAAGGAAAGCAAAACAAGTTAATATTAATACATACCAACTTTTGCTGATTGGTGCAACTCAGGCCCAGCAGCTAATTCCTTGATTCAGTCTGCATCGGTATAAAGCCCTGCATTCCTGAATTTTTGAAATTACGCCACCGTGTAGAAGTAGATTACCAACTTTCAGTTCCGCACCACATAAATACTGGGTTTTGAGCTGGATTCGCTTTAAAACTGAAAAGAAATTACCACAATTATTTTTACAGAAATAACTGAAGACAGCGGTTACGTCACCCTGAACAAAAAGACAAATTGCCGCTCCTTGAGAATGGATACTGTAAATCCGTAGGAAATAATTACGAAAGATCTGTACCTAGCCAAAAATTGTTAGCCGTATACAAATTTTTACGATTTTAAATATTATTAAAAATGTGCAATATCGCACACTCAAATAACATGCCACTATTTTGAAAATAAAACAATGTAACATCAACGACGCTAAAATCACAAAATCTTTTTTCCTCACGGCAATATTTTTCTCACACTGCCAAAATGCTTCCCACAAATTTTGGCACCCCGGAAAAATGTCGGTAAATGTGCAGTTTAGGTAAAAAACATTCGGTTTTTTTGTAAAATGGTGTATTTGTATGTAAAAAACATAATCTAGTTGTCGGAGAAAGCGAATTTCGCAAGGAAATTGTTTAAAAAACAGTGAAAAGTGTCGCGAGTGAGGTTACTTACGGCTATTGCGTTTTTGGAGGATTATATTGTTTTTATGTTCAGTTTAGTTCCTAATCCCCCAAAAAACGCACTACAATCCCCCAAAAACGCGCTACAATCCCCCAAAAACGCAATACATTTCCCCAAAAACGCACTACAATCCCCCAAAAACGCATTACAATCCCCCAAAAACGCAATACAATCTCCCAAAAACGCTACACAATCCCCCGAAAACGCAATACATTTCCCCAAAAACGCACTACAATCCCCCAAAAACGCATTACAATCCCCCAAAAACGCAATACAATCTCCCAAAAACGCTACACAATCCCCCCAAAACGCAATACAATCCCCCCAAAACGCAATACAATCCCCCAAAAACGCTATACAATCCCCCAAGAATGCAATACAATCCCCCAAAAAAGCATTATAATCCCCCAAAAATGCAATAGACGTAAGTACATTGCAGCACTGCACCTTTCTCCAACTAGATTATGTTTTTACATACAAATACACCATTTTACAAAAAAACCGAATGTGTTTTACTTCATTTTGACAATAGGACTTAAACTGCACATTTACCCAAATGTCCGCGTTGCCCGCCCCTAGAGCATAGTACATAAACTTCCTCAATAAAATAATACAGAATTTATCAATGCCCTTGACGGTTGGCATACATAATATCGTCTCCGTATAGAAATGGAGCCCTGTCGAGTACGAAAGCTTTAAGATATTATTCTGTAAGTATCGAATTTATAAAATTATAAAATAATTGTGTTTACCAGCTATAAATCCAAACTACAAAAACTTGTGCACACAAATTTAAAAATAAATCACGACACAATTGCAGAAAATCCAAACCGATCGCTTCAAATATAAAACACCGTACAACTTGTTACAACACAGAAGGTCGCTGTGTTAACATTGAAAAAAAACGAATTAAATAACAGTTCAATGATTCTTTTTAATTCTGATGTAATTTTATAATTAAAAAAAAACGCCTTGTTTTGTATAAGCGCATTTTTAAGCCGTTTAAAAAGATACGACAATAATTTTCATTCGTTTACTTTTTTTTCGATTTTTTTATCCAGATTGGACTTTTAACGTTAAAAATAAATTTAAATAATGCGATCGACGCATATTTTTGTACATATCTTTCATCTTTACCTATAATTATAATTATAGCATGCGGTGTGATATGACGACGACCTGCACCTCACACAAACAAGGATTGCCCACGATTTCTTCTACTGCGAAGCCTTTTCGAAGACATTCATTTTTCGGGGACACATGAGACCGCACATCGTCCATGTTTGAGGGTTGTCCGAGTTTGTGAATAAATGTGTTTGAAATATTCGTTTTATTCTTTTTTTTTTATTAATTTTAAATTAAAAGAAACACTATCTTAATTGCACTATTTCCTTTGCTCCAACTATCCAGAATCCGATGTTTCATGTTTTTTGTGTACGTTTGTTACCCATTTTACAAAATAAGATTATTAAGACTTGTCAGAGATTTTCACACTGTGCCAGTAATAACTACAACCTGCGATTTAATTTACGAGCAGTTTTGTAAATATAAACATCGTTAATTTTTATATAAATGTCGAAGTTTTAGAGTCGAGTGTCCGGAAGCATTACCCGTCCGAGATTCTGGAGTGTCCGGAATTGTGAAATTGAATTTTACTCAAAAATACCATATTGTTGTTTTTTAGAGTTCTGTAAATTGAAGTCAAATACTAAGGTCTCCGACTCCACAAGTCTGTAAAAAGTTCAAGTTTCTCACCCGATGCAATAAAAAGATAAAAATGTATTTTTAGGTTCCGTTCGTCCTAAGAAAAAACGGAACCCTTATAGGGTCACTCTCGTGTCTGTTTGTGACAGTTTATGTTCTCTGAATCTATTGGGTGAAAAAAGTTGAAATTTGGTACATCTAATATATAAAATTCTCGTGTCACGGTGTTTGTTCCCAAACTCCTCCGAAACGGCTGAACCGATTTTGATAAAATTTTGTGTGCTTATCGGGTAGGTCTAAGAATCGGCCAGCATCTATTTTTCATACCCCTAAATGTTACGGGTGGTCCACCCCAAAATTTGTTTTTTATTTTTTGGACAAAATTATTTGTTTTTATTCTTTCATGATTCAGCATTGAAAAATACATTTAATTCTAAATTTTCATTCTTATACGATCAACCCTTGATTTTTAATCGCGATTTTTATATTATTCTGTTCCATCCACAAATCCACAAGATGGCAATCGAATATAATCATTGTAGTATATTATAATTTTCATGTATAGTTCTATCAACCAATCAGTTATCCGCGCCAGGTGTCTCCCGTTGTCACTTTTCAACCAGCAAACATCATGGAGTAGGGGTGAGAACGAAGCCGGCTTCCTTTCTCTCACTCCCTATACAGTTTTCGTCCTTTTTTTTTGGTTTTATTTGTGTCTCGATCGTAGCAGTGACTGTTATACGTATCATTTTAATTTTTCAGTGCAACTGTTAAATTAATTTTATTCTCATGGTGAATTTATCATTATTTCTCAGTGCTATTATTATTTATTTACATTTTATAAATAATTAATAAAGACAGTTTTCACTTCTAATTGATTAAGAAATCAGATATAAATCAACACGTGTTGTGAGCTCCCGACAACAACTTTACCGGTATATATCATACAAATAATTATAAATTCGAGCGAACGAACGGAGTGAGTAATGAAACAACTAATTATAAATTCGAGCGAACGAACAAAGTGAGTGAGCGAGTATTGAAACAAATAATTATAAACTCGAGCGAACAAACGGAGTGAGTGAGTAATGAAAGAATCCTAACTATTAAAATCCTAATAAAAAATTGAACTTAATAAGGCGGAACAAAGTTCGCCGGGTCAGCTAGTAATATATAGAATTAGATGTATAGCGTAAATAAACGAATTCCGATTTTTGGAGTTAAATTAGAAAAGTCGGTCCAGCGGGACCGGTTTTACAAATTTTATAAAAACACTAGTTTGCAGATAGAGAGCTATTTACTGAAAGGTATATTTAATTTAGTGTAAATATTCGATTGGTAATGATATTGTAATTAAGAAAACAACTGTATTTTAAGGAGTGTATTAAGGGGTTAAATTTTTTATTTTGTTCAAAAATAAACTCAAGTTCACATAATAAAACCACACTGCCTGTATGGGCTTGTATTAGCAAGTACACTATACTGTCGACAGGGTTGGGCACTGCGACCCGAGTTTTTTATAATTAAAATGACTGACTATATTGATCTTTCCAATCAAATATAAATATCAAGGAAATTAACAAAGGTTGTCATTGGCCAAAGAGCGAGTTGACAAACAAAACAACATCGTGTTCTCATATATACATTCAAGCAATAAGAGATAGCAGGCGGCTATGGCAAGACAACATTAACAATACACTGTCAATGAATCCATTATGGCTGTAAGGAGACAAATTATTATAACGTTTGCTCTAATTGTTAAATTACAATAAAATCAAGGTCCATCAAATTAGTCAAATGAGTATACATAATGTGTATCTTGTATGAAGAACGATAAACAGGATGTTTCAAGCCTCGAAAAAAATTTGCTGATCAATTATCAAAATATAGAAAATTTACTCGTCCGTTGCACAAAAATTTTCCAACAATGAGTCCTGACAAATCCGTATGAATGTAATTATATTTTTAGCTCCCTACGTCGTTCCTTTCTGGATTTAAGTTTTAACAATTTTAAGAATTCACTGCATAAATAGTGTATCTTTTTTCTCTTCGTATTATATCGCATATAATTAATGAAACAGGAACTATATGGCATTTTTAAATAGAGCCGCCAGGTTGTGCCACACGATGAACTGCACATAGTCCATGGGTATCATATATATTAATACGTTAATGTTAAGATGTTTGCCTCCCTTTTTCGAAAAAACCACACAATTGCTCCACATAAATTTTATATCATTTTATAGATAATTGCTTGCTCTACCGACACCAACAAGTAAAAAATTTATTATTGCTTTCGTTTTTGTAAATTTATTAATTATTAAAATTATATATATAGATATACATTAAGACACAATACAGCAATGCTGCCATCTGACGGTTCTAACTTTGAAACAACGTCAACATGATTGACGCTCAGTAAATTTTTTTTGTTTAATTTTTAATCAAAATTAACGTAAATACTTTTCGTATGGCGGCGCTTCAGCTCAACGTTTTCGATACTTGCGCATCTATATGACAGTTTTGAAAAATATTTTCTTGAACCGTCACTGAGCTTCGTAATGTAATACAACAAAAAGAAGAAAGCTATAAAGAGTGAGAGAAATTAGAAACGAATTTTAGTGTGAATTATTCGCACAGGTACCGCTAGTTTTATATAATATATTAGTGATCTTTGTGAATTTCAAATAATGACAAAGAAATTGCGAATCAGCTTATAGATCTCAACAGAAGAAACGGGAGACTGGAATCAAAACTAATTCTTATGTGTGCAGTGATTGCGGTTCATTTAAACTGATGAATCAATTGTTCAGTTCGTTATTGTACGTCACCGTCTTACGACGTTTGACAATAATTAGAGGGTCGGTTGTGATCCGAGCCCGTATAATATAATATTTAGTTAAGTGACAGTTTTCTTATATAATATTATAGTGGACCAAACTAATAAATCTGACAGGAGGATTTTCAGTTAAAAAAACGGAAACCTCTAAAAAATACAGGGTGCACGTTTATACGAATATTAAGTCTTTTTTTACAAAACTGAAAGTCTTTCAAGATGAAGATTTTAGATTAGAGACGTTCGATAGCTTAGATTATTAGCTAGTTAGTGGATTTTTTGTTTGAAAGACCACGCAATCGATGCAACCTACGTAGCTCTTTTAAGGCTGTCGGAACGCTCTGAATTTAAGCCAAAAATAGAGCTTCGGCTGTCAACTGATTGTAGACTTATTCGTCAACATTCTGCAAAAATTCTTTCTCTATAAAGAAGATAAGAAGGACAAGTATAGGTCTCTAATGGACTACTTTTGTAATTTATGTACGATTTACTACAAAAAAGTTGGCATTAATTGTGCCAAAAAAACACACGTCTTCAATGTCACATTACGACCTTATTCGTACTTATTTTACAAAACTGTTCCATCACAAACCTAAAGTGACTCTACCTTTTTCGGAAAAGTTTTTTAAATCTTCAAAATATTTCCAAAATTTAGAGTAATCAATTGACAGGGGCACCCTTGCAATAGCATCTTTTAGCCTCGTAGTGGGCACTAGCCAAAAATTGAAACGTGTAAATGATTAGAGCGAGACAGAGCTAAAGAAGGTCACAATGACAATATGTCTTTTGCCTACCTCGCCTCTTACCGCTAGGTCTCAACACAAACTGCGTGTGAAAGTGATCCAACACTGTTAACGGTTCTATATGTTTTTGTAAAAAGTAATCAGGATGTTTAAAATCACTTGATACTAGATTACGAGTTTAATTTCTCGATTATATGGAAAGAGATTAAGCCATTTAAAGAAAGTATAAGTTTGTTCCCAAATAACGGTTGACAAAGATTATTGAAACAGACTATTTGACAAAAAAATGTGATAACATAATTATTTCTCTTTATGGCCATCATGAATTTATGTCATGGCAAAGAAAAATAATTTTACTGGCATTGCAAATCCAGTAAACTGCGCCAATTGTCGTACTGGTCAAGCGTTTGACGTCACAGCGTCCAGTTCATTATCTATCTTTGTCTCCCACAATGTGTCTGTCCGTCTATTTGTCCATTATACGTGATGAGCAGTTAATGGGTTCTCTTGTTGATAATATGCAAGTGTCTTCGTACTCATTAGAATCAATGTTAATTTGTTACTTTCAATCTGTACTTTGTACTATACAAGCTGGATCATTATCGTTTTCCGACATGCATGTAGCGATGCCCCTATTAAGTTTTGCGTTTGTACGGTACCTAGTTGTCAGGTTCTTCTTCGAGAACCAATAAAAGTATCTCTTTGATTTCCAATTTATCATTAAAAAATAATATGTTAAAAATACTTTCACCAGCTCTGGGATTTGAACCTGGAAGCTTGTAATTGCTACGTATCACACTCGAATATTTTACGACTTACAGGCTGAGAAATATTTAGCGATAAAACATCGCCTTACGCCATATCAAATAATCCGTAGCTTTGACTCTCGGTCATAAATTGAAAACACGACTTGGTGCCAGGCTCAGTTTTAAACAATAATCATACCTCAGATGTCGAGCGTCTATAATAATCTACAATCTATCTATTCAATAATAATCTTATGATCCATACAGTATTTACTATCTAATAATGCTATATTAGTTATTTGTATCACGTCCGTATCCTTGGGAACAAATTATTATTATCAAAGAGGGCTATGATCACCACCATGATGATGATGATGACCGTATTATATTATGATGACGATTGCACTAATAGTCACCGCGCATTTTATTGTTATCATCTTTTATTATTAATTAATTGACTGAATTCATATATTATGATTGCATATTACAAACACATATGCGATCCTTCTTATAGAAACGATGTCACACCAAGTGTAAAATTATTCGTAAACCGAGGGGAGACCGAAATAATAAAATTGATTTAAAGATTCGAGTGCATACTTCAAAATCATATTATTAATAATTTCTTTATTTAATTTCTTCGAGCTATAGATAGCTGCGGATACGTCAAAATATTACTTAATTTGGTTTACTATAACGACTTTTATTTTCTTAGGATTAGACGTCCAAGAATCACAGCATCCGATATTATTAACATTGCCAGAAAAAAGTTATGGTTCCATATTTTTTTACACCTTCGGAACTCAATTTTGACAAAGCTGAATTAGCAGAAATTTTGAAACATGAAATTTGGAGGATACAGTTCGTCTATAACGTAGATATCTACTAAGAAATTTCAAAATTTTACTCATAATTGCTGCAAAACATATTAAAAACCAACATAAAAACTTTAATTAAATAGCCTCTCAAAGAATATCATTAAAACAAATGTTTTTATTGCACAAATATTTTTTTGTTGATAGAGTAATTTTTGCAAAATTTAATTCATGGTCTCTGAAACAAATAATGTCAGTATCATATACATTAGTTTACATTAGTTTTCATTTTTGCAGATGAATAATTTTTGGCGAAGTTATCACCATGCCCAGGAAGCAACATCGTTTTCATCAGTGGCCCATTTCCTCCAATAGAAAATAATATTAATATTTGAAAAAAAAAATTTCTTATAATTTAAATAAAGACATATATATCGACATATTCAATATTTTTCATTTAATTACGTTTAAAATGTTTTTCGAAATATACATATTTTTCACAGCGCTTATGGTATGTTTAACCCTTAATTCTTTCGAGGGATTTACGGAGTACACAAAAAATATCAATTTAATGTTTTTTTTATAACAACTACAATATTATTAGTTTCGTTGACAATCAAATACTAATAACGGTTCAATGTTGAATAGCCAAAATAAACCACAGAGCTTAACAAACTGCAATTTAAAGTTAACTGGTGCATATTTAACGATGATAATAAAATTATAGCATGCAAAAATACTTGGAAATCAAAGTTAAATAGACAAATTATTGTCATATTTCAGCACATAGGGTATTATTTTTCATTGAAACATTAAAAAAAAGTTGAAATTAAAATTACAGCACAAAGTATTTTGCATACAAATGCATGCATATTAAATAATTGAGTGACATATTCAGGCTGAACAGAGTAAATGTTCCTAAACGGTTAATTACCCACAATGCAACTGTAAATAGTCATTTGTTTCATCAACCTACCAATGATATACTTGCACGCATTCGCGGCGTAACAAATGAATGTGATTAGATATCAGATTTTGTATAGACAGAATAATAATCAGAATTGGCATGATCCCTGTTTGAGAGAGTAGATTATAGAAGCTCGACAACTGATGCCATTAGCGCATTGTTTTAGAGATAGTATACCGTAATAATAAAAGGACACACAAGGACCTTATAATTTTAAAAGAAAAGAAAAAAAATACAATTAAAATTTTCTTATTACTTGATTTAGTACAAAAATCTAATTTAATGTTATTATTTACAATAAATTCAACTAATCCTTTCACCAGATCAGAACCTGGAAAGTTTTAATAAACAAACCCTCGCAGCATAAACAACAGCGTCTTAACGATCTCGATTATTTTCAGTTCCTTGTATTGCTTAAGTGAAGTGATTATAATGAAGCTAGTTTAAATTTTTCAGTTTTAAATCTTTCTTCGAAACTAAATATAAAAGAGGAAAAATCATTAATCAAAAAAACGGCCACTTTTTATTTTATTCCGTTGGTAACCCGCTGTGAAAATTGCACTAAAAATGAACGTAATGTGAATTAAATTAGTATATTTTTTGATATGGTCAGATGAAGGATTCAATGTTTGCCAAAAATTATCGCGATTCAGGTTAAGTAGTCCCAAAAAACTACAAACATATAATGCACTAGATGTTAACAGCGGCTAACAATTTTCTTTTTACACACCACAAACTCCATGTATGATATTATACAATTACCAATTATAAAAAATTACATATTTCCCTTGTGCCGTGATATGTGACATTATTTAATCAAACTATATATGTTTAAACTATACGAGGCACGTTGCAAAAGTTATGAAATTTTTTATTTCTGTTGACAAATAGAATTAATCATAATTAATCAGTATACAAGTGATGGTATAGAAAGTTTATTCCTTTTATTGAACCATATTTTTAGTGTATTTGCCATATGGCAACATACACTATTGGCGTTGGTCGGATGGCGGGACCTAGGGGTCGGACCAAAATTTCTCGACGTTTCATAACCTCCTAAACACTTTGGCACCATTTTTGAAATTTATATATATATATATATATACATATATATATATATATATATATATATATATATATATATATATATATATATATATATATATTTATATACGTATATATATATATATATAGATATATATATATATAGATATATATATATATATATATATATATAGATATATATATATAGATATATATATATAGATATATATATATATATAGATATATATATATATATATATATATATATATAGATATATATATATATATATATATATATATGTGTGTGTGTGTGCGGGCAATAACTTTCGAAAGAGTTATTGATTTTAACGATATTTGGCCCACGTGTTGAAATCCATCACCGCAAGAAGCCTATTTAAAATGGGCGTAATCAGGCTATTTTAAGGGTAGTTTTTAGGGGTTGAAAAATGTTTTTGGACCCCAAAATACCGAAAAAACTCTCAGAATCGTTTCAAAATTGACATTTAACCCTTTAGTAGTAATTAAAAAGTGTCCCTAAAATTTTAATAAAATCGGCCCAACAGGATCGGACTTACAAATTTTTTGAAAACACTAATTTACAGATAGTGATTTATTTATTGAAGGGTGTCTTTAATTCGGTGTAGACGTTAGATTGATAATAATATTACAATTAAGAAAAAAATGTTATTTTAAGGCGTGTATTAAGGGGTTAAATTTTTTATTTTGCCCAAAAACAAACTTAATTTCACATAATAAAAGTATAAAACCACACGGCCATATACAAGCAAATACACTATATTGTCGGCAGGGTTTTAGCACTGCGACCCGGGTTTTTTTTTTTGTACAAATGAATTAATATTATTTTTTAAAGATTCTGTAAATATTAGTAAAATGTTTACAGCAGAAAAACCAGTTTCATTATTTTTATACCACGCCTCGTATATGCTATAGGTAAAAGACTTGTAATAAAATATTTACACCATGTTTGGAAAATCTTTGATCCTTTTTCCTCATCTACAATTTTTAAGGTTCCGCACTCAAAGGGTCTAAACGGAACCCTATTATTGTGGTTCATCCGTCCGTTTGTAAGAGACTTCTAACCAAATGATAAATCGACTTGAAATTAATACATCATTAATGATAAAAAAATATACTGGCATAGAACAAATTTTGAGAGTCGTAAATTTTGAAATGTTTGCAGTTTTTCTCTCAAAATATTAGTGTAAGGTTTGCTACTCATTTTTCGATGACTGCAGTAGAAAATAATGTTAAGTCAACGAGTTTTCGAAAATACTAAAACGGTAAGCAACCGCAAAAATTTTATTTGGTAAGAAGCAAAATTCAGTCGAAAGATTTCGAATCAATGAATATTTATTTAATTCATTCTAAACCGAAAAGTAGTATCTCAAAGAAGTTAAATATTTTCAAAGCAATTTGAATAATCGAGAAATATATTTTTGAACAGCGTGTTTGCAAAGTTAATTGTAAATTGCACGCTTGTTATCTAGTTGGCTATGAGTGTGCATCAATTGTTTGCTGTATATCTATAAGAAATTACAAGAAATGTCATCACCAGCAAACAGGGTCGGAGTTACGACTTGGATAGTGAAATAAGTTGCTTTTCACAAAATATTTTAAGCGCGGTTACATAATTCTATAATAGTGTGTCTTAGATATTTCTGTTTAAAATATGATTTAATAAAAATGAGAAAACCACTTAATATATTAATTATTTAAGCCCTCGTGATTTAATGTTCAAAGAATTTTTGTGTCTTTTTTTAAACTGATAAAAAATCAATGGTTTTATTAAGTACTAGCGGCCCAGTCCGGCTTCGCCCGGGTGTAAATGTAATATATAGGATATAAAAGATGAGAATCATTATCATTAAATTCTCAACGTGTATTGAATTTGCGCGAATTCAATCGCTTTTATTTGTGAATGTTCAAAAATCGAAGAAAAATTTTATTTCCCAAAAAGAAATTTAAAAAATTCTGTTAATCCGATCGCTACCAAACTTCAGAAGATCACCCGCTGGGCTAATCTAAAGATTGTCTGAAAATTTCATCAAAAATGGTCTACCCGTTTGGAGTCCATAGATTACATATACATCGTCTTTTATCTATATAGATTATTAAAATGTAAAAAGTGGTTATTGTGACATCACGATAATAGTAGGACATATGGTATCGCCAAGTTTTTTGTAGTTATTGATATGTTCTTTAATATTGTAGAACATACTTTTGTTCTATCATCAACAGTTTCCGCAGCGCATGCGCCGAAAGATGTTTTATGGTATTTTTTTTTACACCTTGGGTTACGTTACTAAAGTTTTAGTAAGGATCCCTGATAATTTCTAGCAATAAATATAGCCTATGTTACTCAGGGTAAATGTAGCTTTCTAATGGTGAAAGAATTTTTTAAATCGGCACAGTAGTTTTTGAGTTTATTCATTACAAACATACAAAAATACAAATCTTTCCCCTTTATAATATTAGTATGAAGTACAGACATCACATTTCTGGGTATTAACATTGTAATCTGCAACATTTCAAGATCTGCTACATTTTATTTCTTATCCTTTTTTTAATAGAATGAATGTAAATGATTTCCATGTGACTAAGCCACCTCTGTACTGATTATTATTGCATGGCATCTTGTTATACGCTAATGGATAAGTAATACTGAATTATTACAAATGAAATTATATTACAATTTTCAGTTATAATGATAATTCTATGGATATGTGATGACTCCGAGCGTACGTATATATATCTACCTACCACATATGTAGCAGCCATACTAGCTCTCACATACACACAAACACGCTAAATCATTATCTATAAACACAGTGCGCCTACGGAACGTTCACTAAGAAGATAATTTTTAAAGGCCTTCAACCCGCCAGGTAGGGATGTCAGAAGTGCCAAAAAGTATCGATACATATCGTATCGATATTTTTTTCAAGTATTGAAATCGGTACCGATATATTTTTTAAAAAATATCGATATATCGGTACAATTTTAAAGAAAACATTGTCACTCGAAGACATTTAATATACATATTGGCTAGCTTAATATAATCTCAAATAGCAATTAACGGACATTATTTCTAATAAATTAAGTCAAAATAATTATTTGAAATCAAAAACAACCATAAGATTTTTTTTTGTTTATTATTCAAACGTCTTAATATATTTAGAAGCAGATAATTTTAGAGATTAATCGAATAATTAATAAAGCCAGGGATGGCGAACCTATGTCATGCGTGCCAGAGGTGACAATCGACAGAAAATTGTTGGTACAGCATGAATTGAGGTGTAAATCGTAATAATTAAAAATATTCTAGATGTTGTAGAAATGAAATGAAATATTGCATGAATAGCTATTTTGACTATTTATTATTTCGAAAATATCGAAAAATCCGGTGTAAAAAACGTGTTTTACATGCGCTTTATTCACTGTTGTTGTTTTTGGAACGCACTTAAAAGTATGTTCCAAAAATATGTGTAAAAACACATGTTTCTTTTTCAGTCGAGTTTTCGATATTTTCGGAATAATTAAACGGCCGTAGTCAGTCGCGGTAGTACGTACAAATGTTGCTACTGGAAAAAAATATCGGTTTTCGATACTCGGAATTTTTAATCGATATATCGAAATATTATATATCGCCCAAAAATATCGATATATCAAATAAAAAATATCGATATATCGACATTTTTTCGACATCCCTACCGCCAGGTATATAAGCAATTCATACAAGCAACGTAAGGTTACTGAGTATCAGCTGTTCAATATCCTCCCTTTTTCACCTGCATAGCTCTACCTTGCGAGTAGATAAATCTGTGTGTGCATGTAAAATGCACTTACTCACGTTTCGGAAATCTCTAGTTTCTATAAAAAATCTTATTCAAACTTTGATGTTAATTCTTCAAAATAAATTAGAAATATGCACCATAGGACTTTTAACCAAGTTTTATTTGATCCAAATAACCAATTTATAAACCAAATTTTTGTACAGAAAAAAATAGATTTGAAAAAAATTATAGAGCAAGTCTTTGCCAGTATGGTTACTATAAGCTTGCAAAGAAACAAGTTCGAAATGTTAATGCCTTTCCGTAATTCGAAATTTCGTGACGTGATGTAATGAAATATATTGACGAATATCACGTTTTTTGATACAATATTTAGATCAAAAATATGTTTTTTTGAAATTTTTAAGCAGCAAACCAAATTTTGCGAAGCTTAATGCTTAATGAATTTTTTGACCACAGTTTAAAATTTTACAATCTGAGGAGTCAGTAAAATATCAATGCGAGTTTCCATGTTTTTCTCAAGGATCTAGCTGTGTGCTACGGACCGTGTACTGCGTTGCCGGTGCTTTTTATCGATGACGTTACATGACATGCCGTTGAAATTACACCTATTATCAGTCATAGTGTGCCATGACCGATTGGCGGCAATGGTTGACTCCTGTAACAAGTAGTGCAGTCACAATGGCCGCCTGTCACATTATAAGTTCCATGTCAAACAAAACTTTGACAGCACCGATAATTTAACTATAATAATATGCACTTTATAATCAGTCAATCAATGAAGACGTAACGACAATTCATAAATCTGCACAAAGACGCGACTGTTTATGATTACAAATCGGTGAAAGAACGCTTCATTTGAGTGTATTTTCTTATTAAAAAACCGGTCAAGTCAGAGTCTAAATGGCGAGGGGGGGTTCCGTACCATTCCGTTTTTCGTGAGAACTTTAAGACTTAGAAGTTTCCTGTAAATTTTGGGTGAGACCGTATATTCCCTATTTTTTTTTCAAAATTTTATGCTATGTACGGTAAGGAGGAGAATGCTCGATTTTCGTATATTTCACAATTATAAAAAAATATATTCGTATTTCTCATGATAAGTCCTTTCATTTGACGCGTTACATGATTTTTTTTTAATTTTCTAATTTAGGCCCCAAAATTAACCCCCGGAATTTATTTATTTACACTATACATCCGCGATTGAGTAATCTAACTCTATATAAAAATTTACACCGAGCTGGGTAGAGTAGTGGTGACAGCACTAGACTCGCATTCGGGAGGTTCGGGTTCGAATCCCGGCGGGGGCAGATGTGGCTGGGAGTTTTTCCTACTGCCTCTTGCCGAGAAACGGTAATTCCTGAACCGGCCATCTTGATTGAGGATTTCCATGGTTTCCCTCAATTAATTCCAGATAAATATCGAGATGGTTCCTTATTCAAGGCCATGGCCGATTACCTATCAAACTCCTAGTTCAAAAATTACCTATCCTATCCTAATTTCCTATAATTCCTTCATTCGCTCATTGCTATTAGTTAAGTTGAAGTTTCAGAAATGTAGAAAATAACGGGAAGTGGAAAAATGGAAAATAGTAATGGTGCGAACGGCGTCTGTTATGACATAAAAGTCGACAAACGGACGTTAAACGCATTATTATTAGTGTATTTGCCATATGGCAACATACCAAAATTTCTCGACGTTTCATAGCCTCGTGAACACATTGGCCTATTTAAAATGGGCCCAATCGGGTCATTTTAAGGGTGGTTTTTAGGGATTGAAAAAAGTTTTTGGGCCCAAAAATACCTAAAAAATTATCAGAATCGTTTCAAAATTGAAATTTGACCCTTTAATAGCAATTAAAAAGTGCTTCTAAAATTTTAATAAAACCGGCCTGACAGGACCGGATTTACAAATTTTTTGAAAACACTAGTTTGCAGATTGTGAGTTATGTACAGAATGGTGTATTTAATTTTGGTGTAGACGTTCGATCGACAATAATAATGCAATTAAGAAAAAAATGTAATTTTAAGGGATGTATTAAGGAGTCAATTTTTTTATTTTGCCCAACAATCACCTTAAGTTCACATAATAAAACCACAAGGCCTGCATTAGCAAATACACTATATTGTCGGCAGGGTCGTGGCACTGCGACCCGGGTTTTTATTATTATTATTATATAAAAATTTACTAAATTTATTTCGCCCAGTAGATTTGGAGAAAATAAGTTGTGACAGACGGATAGATAGACAGGCAGGCAGATGGACGCGAGAGTGATTCTATAAGGATTCCGTTTTTTCATCGGATGTACGAAATCCTAAAAAATAAATATTTATAAAGCCACGATGAAGCGCAGACATAATACGGGCCAGTAAGTATACTTCTACTAGTATATTGATTTTAGATGTCTCGTCTGCCTTCAGTGCACCACAGAAGGCACCCTTTAGAATTTTATCGAAATTTTGATACGACCTGTAGGTCCCGCCATCTGACCGACGCCAGTTGTGCATGTGCCATATATGGCAAATACACTAAAAATATTTAAAACTTCTTGGTTTCCGGGCTTGTACGCCGTGGTCCATTGGTATTTCTACCTGACGTGTCCAAGTCTCAGTAAGACTTGGACACCAGCACTGAGGCACACTAAGCTAATGAACCCAACGACCAATCAGAGAAGAGCAAACTACGACCGAGTAGAGAACGACAACCAACGGTGCATAAAAGAAGAAGGAGCAGCAGTAGTCGACACACTTGCTTGTGAGCAGCCGAGAAGGACACTTCGCGCGCTACCACATCGCCTTTGATAATGTCTACCGCAGTTGTAGACGAAACATCAGGTAGAAATTACCAATGGACCACGGCGTACAAGCCCGGAAACCAAGAAGTTTTGCAACAACGCCAGCCGTGAAACCCTACACAATTGGAAAAATATTAAGTTCGGTAACTGATATTTGAATAAATAGAATTTTATCGAAATTTTAGTCCGACTTCTAGGTCTCGCCATCCGACCGATGCCAGTAGTGCATGTGCCATATATATACACTAAAAAATATTTAAGTTCGGTAACTGATATTTAAATAAAAATCCTTTTTCGTGAACGTTTTCACATAATAATAACAAATTTAAATGTACGGTTGGTATTGCTCAATAACATTTATATTCGTACTAAACACGGCAGAGAATAATTCTAATAAGAAAATAGCTGAAAATGTAACCAAATTCGTATAAAAAAACAGAGGCATATCGTGTTGTGAATATTATAATTTTTCTATTGATTAGTGGTACCCTATATCCAAACAGACATAATGACATTCGTGTAAGAAAGCCATAAAACCATTTTATTACTCTGGCTCAAAATATCTACACTCTACATAACTTGTAATGAACTTTTTAATTAACATAATTAGTTCTGTCCACATTTATTAAGTTGCGGCGTCATATTGACTGAATATATGAATTGTGGTTCAAGAGGTCGCCAATCTCGCAATCATTGTGATCACCGAAAATTTATTAATAATTGTAAGAAATAAAATGATGAGACCAAAATATAAGCGAGAAATCAATTACTATTCATTAAAGTATATTTAATTCAGCAATGCAATCGCTGTGAACACCATCCTCCTGTCTCAACACAGAATATCCCTGCATCCGTTTACTATCTTTACCAATATCAGTATACCTATATGCAGTTCACATAGCATAAAGCATTACATAATTCATAGAACAATACTAGATAGCTAACTTTTTAGTGTATTTGCCATAAGGCAACATACACTATTGGCATCGGTCGGATGGCGGGACCTAGAGGTCGGACCAAAATTTCTCGACGTTTCATAACCTCCTAAACACTTTGGCACCATTTTTAAAAATGTTTATATATATATGTATATATATATATATATATATTATAGGCGTCGTTCGGCGTTGTTCGAAAGTATTCGGAGATATTCGAATTTATTCGAAATTATTCTAAGTTCAATAAAACTTGGTGTAGGGTTAATATCTTTCATTTGTAACACCGAAGAACCATTTAAACTGAATCCGAATTTAATCGGTTGCGCGGCTAGCTTCAGCTGGCGCTGGGCCGGGGGTTAGTTTAAAACGTTTCAAAAAATAATCGCATAAAAAATAATCAAACACAATTACGAAATGCCAATAGACTATAACAAGAAAATGCCTTAAAAGGCGCTTAAAAATCCACCACCTACCACACGACACAAAAGACAGCACAAAATAATGAGTTCTCAAAAAAACATCCCAACGGAATGACCATAAAACGGCCAGAACAATCCTACCACCTACCACTCGGAAAATTAACAATCACAAGACACGAAAACACGTAGCTGACCAAAATCGGTTCTGATATTCAAAAAATTTACGTATTCTCCGACTGAGTTACCAGGGCGCCAAGACACGAATCGTAAATAGCCACACCTAGATAGTCCAGACTAGGAGGCTTAGACCCAATTGGTTCAACTACAACCCTGGAAGGGCAAGACACCAGACACAGTAAACGAAACAATATTAATAACACGTTAAAAACTTTTGACTAGAACGCAAACACATATCTTACAAAATACTTCATCCGGGAATTATCGGACACCCGGTATATTAAATTCTTAGCGTCAAGATACACTTAAGATTGGGTTGCGATAAATAGAAACAGTTCACAGGGTGATGATTAATCCGTAAATTTTCGTACACCCTGTATATATGATCTCTGACGTCACAGGAATAAATCCTGATTGAGATATGCGTACACGAAACAAAGAAAATAAAAACAAAAACACAGCAAAAGTGAACACGTAACTTTGTGGACACCCTGTATATTAAATTCTGTTACGTCACGGGAATCGTTAATATTCGTTGTGATAAACTTAACAACCATCCGATGATAAATCCGGGAACTAATCGTAAGATCTAAAACACCAGGTAGAACATGTGGCTTAACTGAACTGAATGCCAATTTTGTAAATATTTCTCGATCCGGATTCCCGAACTGAAATTTTATTTAGTCCGACAGGACAGTCTGGAATAGATCGCCAAATAAATTTATTCAAAACGGAACCGATGCACAGGAATGTTCGAAGTAAAGTAGAATTGTAACACAGTTTTAGAAAACTGTGGTATGTATTCCTGTATTCCAGAATCCAGATCCACACCAGTACGAAAATCTAAAAGATCCTTGATGAATAATTCACGGTAAATATTCCCTATTCGAAAAACGCTCCTAAATCCAGGTATATAATGGGCAACACGGAAAGCTACACTTCCTAACAGCAGTCACAACAATCAATAACAATCGAATTTATACAAAAATCCAGAAATCCAGGAAAATACGGGAATTACGATAAACGGGATAGAATCTCTGGATAGGTACGATAAAACTGGAGTCAATAACGGCAACTAGAACGATACACCTCCAGGTTAGCGACAGAGAATAACAATCGAAATTTGCGAGATAAATAATTGATTATTGGCGATAATAATATTTCATTTTATTTTGCTGTGTTAAAAATCACACCTGTTTTGTCAATCTCTGGCCAGTGCAGAAGCCAGCCGATGACTGTTCTCTCACAATTATCTACAAAATACGCGGCTTAAACCAAACGTAACTAAACAAGAATATTCTGTATATATCCTCACCGTTCTCTCTCACTATACAAAAACATAAGATCTGCTGTTTCACAACGAGCCATTTGAAACCAATGTCTGTCTTTCAACGCAAGTTCGTCTGTCATTATACACAAATTTTTGTAATATAAAATTTATCATCCTCAGCTGTTATACTTTTTTTTCTATAAAAACTAAATTCTGTAACCTTGACTGTTGTTTAGTAATAAACATTTTCTTTTATTTTCTTTAAAAACAAAAAGGATCCGGTATTGCATTCTTATCTATAATGAAATTCAAACACTAAAGGGGGTCACACACGCTCAAATTTTTATTTTTCAATTTTTGAAGCCAAATGTTGTCCTAGAGTTACGGGAGTTGTCGCTATGGATCCGGGTACTCTAGACCTCGCTTTTACGACGGGAATTAGCATTCTATAATATATATATATATATATATATTTATATACGTATATATATATATATATATATATATATATATAGGCATATGTGTACGCGCGATAACTTTCGAAAGAGTTAATTGATTTCTACGAAATTTGGGCCACATGTTGAAATCCATCACCGCAAGAAGCTTATTTAAAATGGGCCTAATCGGGCTATTTTAAGGGTAGTTTTTAGGGGTTGAAAACTGTTTTTGGGCCCCAAAATACCGAAAAAATTCTCCGAAACGTTTCAAAATTGAAATTTAACCCTTTGGTAGTGATTACAAAGTTTTCCCACAATTTTAATAAAATCTGCCCGACAGGATCGGATTTACAAATTTTATGAAAACACTAGTTTGCACATAGTGACTTATTTATTGAAGGGTGTATTTAATTTGGTGTAGACGTTAGATTGATAATAATATTACAATTAAGAAAAAAATGTTATTTTAAGGGGTGTATTAAGGGGTTAAATTTTTTATTTTGCCCAAAAACAAACTTAATTTCACATAATAAAAGTATAAAACCACACGGCCCTATACAAGCAAATACACTATATTGTCGGCAGGGTTTTGGCACTGCGACCCGGGTTTTTTATTTTCTTTTTTGTCCTTGGTAATTAATATAAAAATGATTTGTCGGGAAAAAGTCCCAAGCAAGGGACGAAACGTCGCTATAAATAACAAATAAGTGTTTACCTAAAAAGTCCTTTTTCCCGACAAATCATTTTTATAATACTAGATAGCATTCGTTTAAATACTGTAGATTAAATATTTATTTACAAAATATTTTTATAATTTTTTACTAACCATCTATTTCGACTTCTTTTCAAAACTTAATGAGATATCTCCTATGATAATTTAATCAATGAAAAATGTATAATTTAATCAATGAAAATAAATATATAGGAATTAACATACATAACTTTACGTTATTTCGATGTAAAAAAGAACGTTGATTGAGGTTTGATGTCAGTACAATCAAAGTGAATATAAATTTGAAAAAAAACGAGAAAAAAAATTCTTTCAAAGTTACCTTTACAAATTACAATATGCAAATCATTTATTGGTTTTGTCACATCAAACATACATAATTTTGTAAATTTTATTTCTCAAAAGTGGGCAGTATTTAATGACTCTACTAAAGGTGATCTCATATCGATTTAGCTGTAGTGTTTTCTGATTACTTTTTTAATCATTAAGTGTCTGGTTAAGATTCATTTGAGTATTTATAATAATAAAATAAAATATGAGTTGGTACTGCGTACAAATAGCACTGTCAGTGTAAAGTTTCAAATAAACACAATAAATTAAACCAGAATATTAAACCTATGTAAAAGTAGTTTCTAAGTGACTGCTCAGTTAGTGTTTTCATCGTCTAAGCTTGCATTGATATCAATCGAAATAAAAAAGGAAATTGATTATAGAAAAAAATAGATTTTTTAGTTTATGATAATAGGGATGTTGACTGTGTTCAAATAAAAACGTAATTTTAACGAAAAGTGGTAGTTTCTATGATAGAAATACTAGAAAACATCATATTTTTCCTTATTTTTAAGGACTTTAATTAATATTTAATAAATAAAACCTAATAAAATCACTCTCAAGTCACGTGACAACAGACACCAATCAGAGCGCATGACGTCATAGAGTCAGTCGCTGTCAAAAAAACTTCATTGTTTGATTAATATTTAGTGTGTAATTTATTCGAAAATTTCTTTAAAAAAAGACTGCAAGGAGTTTTAACGTCATGGAAAGTGTATTTATTAAGGCTAATAGTTTGAAAACTTAGAATTCATCTTTTATAACAAGAATGACGAAAATTTTTTTCATAACCTCATTAGTTTACTAGCGTTTATGAGCACAGCCTCCTACTTTGTGACCGCATCTATAGAATGGTAGCTCCTGTGTAAACTTTTGAACCTCCTTTGGTATGACCAGGTGACGTCACGCGACTAGTATTGGCGTTTTGGACCGAAATTTGAAACGGGATTTAAAATACATGATTCTTAAGGCTTGAGTTGTATTCTGAATAAAAATAATAAATATTTGTGGCTATATTAGGTACTTATGCACGATTTAAAACCCTTTCCCAAAAATAGTCAACATCCCTATTCTATAAAAAAAAATTAGAAACTGTTTTCCGGTAGGTATATTTTCGAAACGGAACTAGATACAGAACTGAGCGTGTGCTCTTTGTATTTAGCGTGTCAAAATCTAACAAATAACCTTAATATGAACCCAATGTGAGAGATCTATTAAACATCAATCGATAACATAAATTTTGCAATTACAATAAAACAATAAATTATATTAAGTCTGGACCGAGCTGGGTAGAGTAGTGGTACAGCACTAGACTCGCATTCGGGAGGTACGGGTTCGATTCCCGGCAGGGGCAGATGTGACTGGGACTTTTTCCTACTGCCTCTCGCCGAGAAACGGTAATTCCGGTACCGGCCATCTTGATTGAGGTTTTCCATGGTTTCCCTCAATTAATTCCAGATAAATATCGAGATGGTTCCTTATTTGAGGCCATGGCCGATTACCTATCAAACTCCTAGTTCAAAAATTACCTGCCTTATCCTAATTTCCTATAATTCCTTCATTCGCCCATTGCTATTATATAAGTTGAAGTTTAAATTGTAGAAAATAACGGGAGGTGATAAATGGAAAATAGTAATGGTGCGAATGGCGTCTGTTATGACATAAAGTCGAGAAACGGACGTTAAACGCATTATTATTATATTATTATTATTATATTAAGTCTGGACATTTTCCAGAGAGTAATATAATTTATATCGAGTCATCTAATTTGATTTCATTAAACAAACCGTGTAAAATTATTGTTAAAAAAAACCATCGTCATTGTATGGATTTATTCAAATCAATAGTCAGTGTAGCCTTTCACACCTAATGTGACAACACCTGAACACTCCCAATAAAATAAAGATCAAAATAACTACAAATCACATAATTAAAGTCCGAATTGTAATCAAGCTAGCGATGTAATAGGTAAAGAGAATTAGCCAGTCATTTGTTATGTATAGTGTCGGACATTTGTGTCTGTGTGTCTATATGTACACACATCCTGTTTTTAATTTCTAACGCATAAATCACTTAATCACCAGAATAAAAAAGAGTGGAGAGTGATCAAGAAGACTGTGCTGGAATGAAACGATTTTTAATAGTTTTATGTGGCCGCACGCACAAAGAGTAAACTTTATTTTCGTTTAGAAAAGCAGTTTTTGTATTAAAAATTCTTTTGGCAGCCATCAATAATAATGACGTTAAAGTTATGTCTGAACCTTTGTTCCTACAACAAGGTGTACCGCAAGGCTCGGTGCTTGGCCCAATATTTTTTATTATCTATATAAACGATTTAGAAGATAACTTGCCTAATGTAGATAAAATTATTTTATACGCCGATGACTGTAGTGTAATTAATATTTGTGACAACTTAAACAATTTGCAACAAAAAAATAATGACACAATACGACAATTTGAAAAATGGTGCTCGAAAAATAATTTGAATTTAAATTTGAACAAAACAAAAATTATGCTATTTAAAACTGTTCAAAATAAATCTAATAATGAACTAAGTGTAAGCATAAATAAATCAACAATAATTTGAAAATGTTACTCAGCTTGATGATTATTTTATATGAAATGTTTTATACTAATTTTTGTTTCAGATTTTTATAATGACACTTTCTTGCCTTTTTGGCTATATGAAAATAAATTATTATTATTATTATTAAATTGGTTCTTGAGATTGAAAATGTAACGGAAATGGTTGTAATGTACGCATGACTCTTATATTTATATAAAAATGAATGTTTGTTTGTTCGTCTCCTATGCATTCTGATATCATTCACTCGATTACGGTGAAACTTTGGTGAGATGTTGAGCGCGCGCCTAGCCTGACCTAAAAATAACCTAATTCTAGTCTAAAAATAATTCTTATTCTTATTAACTGTTGCGAAGCAAGCTTATCATATGATATTATACTCAGAGAAGGATTTAGGCTTAGGCCCGCGAGGCCCAGGCCTACAGCGGCAAAATTTAGGAGGCGCCTTCGACAAATCGAAAACTTCACTAAAAAAGAAACATGTGTTTTTACATATAATATGTTTTTGGAACACTTTTAAGTGCGTTCCAAAAAAGACAACAGTGAATAAAGCACATATCAAACACGTTTCTTTTTCACCGGATTTTTCGATATTTTCGGAATAATAAACAGTCAAAATGTCTATTCATGCAATATCTCATTTCATTTCTACAACATCTAGAATATTTTTAATTATTTAGATTTACATCTCAATTCATGCTGTACCAACAATTTTCTGTCGAATGTCACCTCTGGCACGCATGCCATAGGTTCGTCATTCCTGGCTTTATTAATTGTTCGATTAATCTCTAAAATTATATGCTCCTAAATGTATTAGACATTTAATTAATAAACAAAAAAAAAATCTTATCGTTGCTTTTGATTTCAGATAAATATTTATTAGTTGATTTATTAGAAATAATGTCCGTTAATTGCTATTTGAGATTATATTAAGCTAGCCAATATTTCTTCGAGTGGCAATGTTCTCTTTCAAATTGGACCGATATGTATCGATATTTTTTATAAAATATATCGGTACCGATATCGATACTTGAAAAAAATATCGATACGATATATATCGATACTTTTTGGCACTTCCGACATCCCTGCCTTCTAGATGTTTCTTCCATCAGGTTCGTCGATTCAATGTGTCTAAAGCCTTCTTCGACCTGCTCGCTCAATACACACAGACGATTCTATAAATGTGTGGTGTATTTGTATAATCAGTGAATTAATAATTTACACAAGTCATTAAGGTGTGGCGCGGTCTGTGATCGCAGGTACATTTGATTCTTCATCTTTTAATCAACGACACACGTCCATTAACGGTCCGACAAGCGCGTGGGACGTGCGTCGACACATTCACCAGATTCCAACGCACCCAAAACAATCATCTGCTGCTCTGACAATCTTAATTTATGGTACATGGAAGTTCTGAGATATGGTTAGAAATGACATCTTCAGAACGGAATATAAAAAAATACAAATGACACAGGCTAAGATCAGAACTTAAACAATTTCTTTCAATTTTAGCTCGCAAATGTATTGCTAAAAATTAAATACTTCTTGAATTTTTTTTTTATTTCTTTTTACTTTAAACAGTTTTTGCGGCTCCGGTCAAAGGTGGAAAAAAGCGAAGCTCGACTTTAGTCGAAGATGGAACTCAACTTCACCTTCAGTCGAACGCTACTTGCTTTAGAAAATCTGGTTTTTATCAAATAATGAAATTACATCGATGAACCACTTTTTTAGTTCTATAATATGATTCACAGTCTAGGGTAGAGTAGTGGTGACAGCACTAGACTCGCATTCGAGAGGTTCGCGTTCGAATCCCAGCGGGGGCAGATGTGGCTGGGACTTTTTCCTACTGCCTCTCGCCGAGAAACGGTAATTCCTGTACCGGCCATGTTGATTGAGGTTTTCCATGGTTTCCCTCAATTAATTCCAGATAAATATCGAGATGGTTCCTTATTTTAGGCCATGGCCGATTACCTATCAAACTCATAGTTCAAAAATTGCCTACCTTATCCTAATTTCCTATAATTCCTTCATTCGCCCATTGCTATTACATAAGTTGAAGTTTTAAAAATGTAGAAAAATAACGAGAAGTGTGGTAGATGGAAAATAGTAATGGTGCGAATGCCGTCTGTTATGACATAAAGTCGAGAAACGGACGTTAAACGCATTATTATTATTATTATTATTGTGAAGGAAATATTCCTTAAAAAAATTTGCATCCACAAGCACCCAAACTTCAGGTTCGTCACCGTCATACTAGGGATACTTGTGGAGCAAGTTGTAACTGTAACTGCGTCTCAAACCATGAAATGGGCGATTACAGTGAGTTTGGCTCGTGCGCACGGAGTACACGGAGCGACCCAATAAGCACGGCCTTTTGCATACGGCAAATTAGTGACTCAGCAATACGCTGACATGCCGGAATAGTTTTCATATTTGCCAACAGTGATGGTTTTGCCCCTCCAAGAACACCAATTATAAGGACAATTAATTTAACATCATACTCTGGGTACTGCTTTCTGAGCTCAAAAAGAAGATCTTGATATTTTGTCCGCTTCTCAGTCTCCTTTGCGGCTATGTTCGTTTCAGCAGGGGCTGAAAACTCGATAACATACATAGTTCACGCAAGTTTATCAAGGAGAACTATGTCAGGCTTTGTAGCTGAAAGTTGCCTGGTAGTACTAAATGAGTAGTTCCAGAAAATCTTGCATGACTCATTTTCGACAACGGACTCAATATCATTTGGAACATAAGGTAGAACAGGAGTTTTATCAACACCATAATGATGTCTTAGGTGGTAGTATAAAACTCTTAGAGCAGCGTTGTGGCGGTGAATGTAAGCACATTATTATTATTATTATAATTCACAGTCTAAAACTGGGAACATTATAAGTCTCGATGTTGGTAACATGTTATTTGAAATGTAAAACGGTAATTGTTATGTTACAATGTAGCAATGTTTAAAACAAGTAAAAGCTAGCAAGACATACTGAAAACAACACGGTTAACATGTTACTAAATCAGTTTCTTTTTCAGTTATGCTGAGGAAGAAGAGAAGAAGAAACAAGATTCGACGTTGTTTGTTTATCTTTACATGTCTGGATAATGACAACCGCATTATTGTGTCAATACATATACACAAATAATTAACATATAATATTATTATACTGCGTATAGACGAAAGAATGGGAATGATTTGGCTTGTTTCATCCACTTGTAAAGCACCGGTCAGACACCACACTTTATACACACATCAAACACACACACCTACACGTAGAAGTACTTGGTCAGTATGATTCAGAAACAACCTGTGTCCTGGAATATGTTGTTATCAACATTATCAAGTTCTAAATTTTCCACTGAGTTGGGAAGCAGTTTAATTGTAAGTTTCACCTGTAGATTTTTTATGTGAAACTTCTTTACATACATAATTACTTTATTCATTTAGACAGCTATACACTGTATAAATAGCGTCAATAAATATAAAAACCCGGGTCGCAGTGCCAAAACCCTGCCGACAATATAGTGTGTTTGCTAATACAGGCAGTGTGGCTTTATGATGTGAACGTAAGTTGGTTTTTGGGCAAAATAAAAAATTTGACTCCTTCATACACCCCTTAAAATAACATTTTTTTTTCTTAATTGCAATATTATTATCAATCGAACCTCTATTCCAAATTATATACACCTTTCAGTAAATAATTCACTATCTGCAAACTAGTGTTTTCATAAAATTTGTAAATCCGTCCTGTCGGGCCGATTTTATTAAAATTTTTGGGACACTTTTTAATTACTACCAGAGAGTTAAATTTCATTTTTGAATCGATTCGGAGAATTTTTTCGGTATTTTGGGATCCAAAAACATTTTTCAACCCCTAAAAACTACCCTTAAAATGTCCTGATTACGCCCATTTTAACTAGGCTTCGTGCGGTGATGGATTTCAACACGTGGGCCAAATTTCGTTACAATCAATTAGCGCTTTCGAAACTTATTGCCCGCATATATATATGTATATATATACATATATATATATATATATAAACATTTTCAAAAATGGTGCCAAAGTGTTTAGGAGGTTATGAAACGTCGAGAAATTTTTGTCCGACCCCTAGATCCCGCCATCCGACCGACGCCAATAGTGTATGTTGCCATATGGCAAATACACTAATAACGTCAAAAATTTATACTGAAATATTCATTGAGACTGTAATTGCATTGACTATTTTAAAATTGTTTTTTAACCTGATGCAGTGGCAAGTTTCTGATTTGTATATATAGGTATTTTATTTATTTGCCACGCCAGTATAAACTACACGAAGATTTGTTTTTAATAAATTTAACTGGTCCGTAGATTTATGTTGGGTATTGTGATCATGACTTGTCCCGTGTCTTAAAAATAGGTCTTGTTAGCAACGTATATGTGTTTGAAATTTTCTATAACGTTAAATGGGAAGGGATTCAATAGCGGGGAAATGTAACAGAAGCCTTGGTAACGCAAAATTAAAGGGGAAATGATTTAAGGGTGGGGAAATATAAGAGAAATCTCGATAACGTAAAATGGATAACGCATCAATGAAACGATTTCATAACTCTAAAGAAGTTTCACTTTCAGCGTGAGCTTATGTGGGTAAGGCTCACACGCTTTTTTCGTTTGTTTTTCATCGCATAATTTGAAACCAATGAAGATGAAATATGTATAGAATAGATTCATTCGATTCAGCGGTGAGCATTATTGGTCAATATAAATCTGTCTATAACCCTACCCGTCGATGGTGAGACAATGTTTATAAAAATAGATTGATTAAAAATTCAAAAAACCGGCCAAGTGCGAGTCGGACTCGCGCACGAAGGGTTCCGTACCGTTATCTATAAAAACGGCAAAAAAATCATGTCTGTTGTATGGGAGCCCCACTTAAATATTAATTTTATTCTGTTTTAGTATTTGTTGTTATAGCGGCAACAGAAATACATCATCTGTAAAAATTTCAACTGTCTAACTATCACGGCTCATGAGATACAGCCTGGTGACAGACGGACGAACAGCGGAGTCTTAGTAATAGGGTCCCGTTTTACCATTTGGGTACGGAACCCTAAAAATGGGCATTTCTGCTGTTTGCATGATTATATAATTAAAAAAAATCTATATCGGTTAAGCGGAACTTCAACATAAACAAAGTCTTGTGTTTTAATCACGAGCTTAGTTTTTTTTAAAACTAAAGATTTCTCTGCGGCAAGTAATATTGTTTGCCAGTTTACAAAATATGATCTCGCAATATCAGAAGTGACAATTGGTGTTCAAATTTCACAATTTGATATTCCGACAGTAAAACTATTAGTACCTGTGTTCTAAAATATTAGACGAGTGAAAAATATATTAATGTTTATTAAGCGTTATGTCAGTATTTTCAATATTCATTACTTAAAAAATACTAGAAACATGTGACAAATACACATAGCTGAGTATTGGAAAAGTGTTAACTAAAAAATAATTTGTTTGTAATTAATGATAATTATAGAAATCCACTAAGTTAATTAGCATCTTCAATATTATGTACATTTGACGCAGTGTCGATGTATTTGGTTCTTGCGTCAGAATTTGGTAGCAAACGCTTAATTTTATTTTAATTGTTTGTCCAAACAAACTTTGTGTTCCAACAAATATTTTCAAATATACATCAGTCAGACAAATATTAGGATATTGTTTATTTTTTCTCACTATATTTAAATTAGAAAGGCCAGCCATCTTATATGATTCATCAGGAGTGGAATTGAGCAAAATTGTTAATCGTTAACTTCCCACCTGATTTCTGAAATAGTGTAGACTGTAGAGCAATAAATCCATTTTTAGTTTAAACTTTTTGACAGATTGCAATGGAACCTAGAATAGATACCTAGCCTTCATTTAAATATTTCTCAAATTTACTTTAAAAAGACGTTTCGACTAACAGTTTTAGTCTTTTTCAATTGAAAAGGACTAAAACGTCTTTTTATAAAAATAAAAAAATCAATTGAACAGTATATTGCAAGTAATTTTATTTTGTTAATATTAAATAACATGTTTTTAAGAATTTTACTTGTCAAATTTAAATCAAAATTTTTACACTACCTTTAAATTATTTGCGACTAAGGGTAAATAAAAAATTTTAAAATAAAATTTAATTTAAAAGGAATATAAATATACTGAAACAAACTATTTTTGAATGAAGGATATTTAAAAATATTTATAGTCAAATATTATAATAATATAGACATATCAGGTACTTTTGAGTCTAGGTACATATTTGGGTTAAACAAATATTGAATACAGCTTACTAGTTTTTTCACAGCTATTTTCTATCTTTGTCAGTGTAAAACTACACGTTGTATAGACATACATTCATAAAAAATATCGAAATGTTTGTATACAGAGTGTTTATTAAAAATGGGGAATGTAAATATAGTAATAATATAGGATATATTTTATTTCTACAAAGCTGCAGAACGCTATATAATTGTTATAAACATTCATTGTTACAATGCTAAATTAGAAAAAAATATTTTTTATCCACCAACACCTTGTTTAGATATGGCACCGTTGAGTAATTGATAACTCATTCCGCCGCGAAAGTGGAAAGATTCGGGTTTAAGTCCCGACGGTGTTGGTGGATAAAAAATAAATTTTTCTAATTTAGCATTGTATTTTGGGGCCCAAAAACATTTTTCAACCCCTAAAAACTACCCTTAAAATGCCCCGATTACGCCCATTTTAAATAGGCTTCTTGCGGTGATGAATTTCAACATGTGGACCAAATTTCGTTAAAATCAATTAACTCTTTCGAAAGTTATTGCCCGCACACATATATATATATATATATACGTATATAAATATATATATATATATACGTATATAAATATATATATATATATATATATATATATACATATATATATATATACATATATATAAACATTTTCAAAAATGGTGCCAAAGTGTTTAGGAGGTTATGAAACGTCGAGAAATTTTGGTCCGACCCCTAGGTCCCGCCATCCGACCGACGCCAATAGTGTATGTTGCCATATGGCAAATACACTAATAATATTAAACAGCTCTGCTAGTCTAAACAGAACATATATTTATTTTCACTGATGAGTGATGACCTTCAGTATTCCAGAGTCCATAATCTTGTCCGACAATTTTGGACATATTGAGCAACAATCTGTGTCTGTACGTCTATTAGTATACTAATGACTCGAGAATCACTGGTCCGATTGACCTGACAATACGAGAATCGAAGGCAACTTGAAGGACAAGTGAGTTTTGTGAATGCAAAATTCGTTAAAAAGTATTATTAAAAAAACATCTACCACTAGGACTGGTATATGGTACGTGCCAAATGGTAAATATACAAATAAACCCGGACGAAGCCAGTCATATATTATAAGATTTGGCCTTTAGTAAATTTTTTGATCGACGGAAAGAGTCACAGTTTATCGAAACTTCGGTATATAATATGTGTAATTGTCTGTAACGTTGTTAGTTAGAGATGTTAATTAATTTTATTATTTCAGTCATAATTATTCCAAGGATGCTGGTAAATGTTAATTAGAAATAACAACAATTAAGGTAAGCAATCATTATACACTTGTTAAAGATATTGTATACTGCGTACTGCCTTGACTAAAGTTCGTAATATATTTTCACATTTAACAATATTATTGATCTTATTAACAATAGTTTTATTCAACTGTTTCGTGGGAAAAATATGACAAAGGTGCTGTTTCTCACAAATTCCTGGTAAATGTCGGAATTTGTGAGTGCTAAAAACTTTGGTGTAAATAAATAAAATTTAAAACAAAAACGACATTTAATAATTATTTTAAAAAAAACCCAGGTCGCAGTGCCAAAACCCTGCCGACAATATACAGTGTATTTGCTAATACAGGCCTTGTGGCTTTATTATGTGAACTTAAGGTGATTGCAGAGCAAAATTAACTCCTTAATAAACCCCTTAAAATTACATTTTTTTCTTAACTACATTATTATTGTCGATCGAACGTCACACCAAAATTACAAACACCTTTCAGTAAATAACTCACTATCTGCATACTAGTGTTTTCAGAAAATTTGTAAATCCGGTCCTGTCGGGCCGATTTTATTAAAATTTTAGGGACACTTTTTGCTTACTACCAGAGGGTTACATTTTAATTTTGAAACGATTAGGAGAATTTTTTCGGTATTTTGGGGCCCAAAAACATTTTTCAACCCCCAAAAACTACCCTCAAAATGGTCTGATTAAGTCCATTTTAAATAGGGTTCTTGCGGTGGTGGATTTCAACATGTAGGCAAAATTTAGTTAAAATCAATTAACTCTTTCGAGAGTTATAGCGCACACACACACACACACACACATATATATATATATATATATATATATATATATATATATATAAACATTTTTAAAAATGGTGCCAAAGTGTTTAGGAGGTTATGAAACGTCGAGAAATTTGGTCCGACCCCTAGGTCCCACCATCCGACCGATGCCAATAGTATATGTTGCCATATGGCAAATACACTAAAAAGAAACTTAATCATTGAAAATGAAAGTCCTTTGCCTGGATTTAGACTCAGCCCTATCTAAATGAAAAAACCGCAATACCATCATCTATAAGGACTTTTTTTTATCCTGTGAAGCAACAGTTTCATGTTTTTCTCTATAACTTAATGAGTTGTGAATAATTTCTTCGTATTATTGCCATAATAATAAATAGCTGAAGCGAACTAAAAACATTGTTTTTAATTTTATTTGAAACAGTGATTATAACAAAAAATATTGATTATTGTTATGTTAATTTAAACTATTTTTTTATGCCTGTAAGCAGGCAACCATAATTACCTTTTTTATTCTTTGGCCTGCATACAGTAATTATTTGTCCTTTGTTTTCAAAGCTTATATAAACCTTATTTAATTAATTATTTAGTAAAAGGGTATTCTAAGGTCGCCTGACTAGCATTCCTTAATTTTAATAAATGGAGTGTTGGGTCAGAAGTGCGAGAACCTTCCTCCCTTTAAAACGCTAATTCTGATTCGAATATTTTAATTTATAATCAGTTTATTGCCTTTTTTTATTTCTATTTATTCTTTGGTAAATTTATTTAATTTTTTTTGTGATCTATTAATTTTCAATTAATTTTGTGTTTCGTTTTTTTATTCATGTGAGTGTAACTCGTATTCCTTATTATTTCAAATAAATTGTTATTTTGTTAATTCGTATTTTTCTTTTGTCGATCTACGGGCGTTTAAATAATATTTATTTTTATTATTAAACGCCACATAGCCTATAATAAAACAATACAATGTCATCTTGAATCCGTTGTGTTCAATTATTAATTCAACAGACGAGTCATATTAAAACCTGCTACGTACAGAAATTAACATATTAAACAATCCCTTCGATTCAAGCAGTCAAGTCCAGTGTGGTGTGTTGGTTGAATTTCATACGAAACAAAAAATGTATACAGAATAAATGAGGGAACTAGAAAAACTACAGGTATAGTCGATTAACTTTATTGTAAATTTTTCACAAACGAATAACGCCTGACTATTTTATAGCATGGGAAAAACTTTGTACTAATCGGAAAACTCAAATAACTTCTTCAATTCCCAGTGTCACTTGTAGGTGACAGAAGTTTAATATTTTTTTTCTACTACACGGAGATTTTATTATTTAATTCCACTACCATCGTTGCAAAGCCAATAAGTAAAACTATTAATATTTTTTTTCTAACAACACTAGCCAAATGTCATCTGCCAAATATAATCAGATGTTTCGCGCGAAATTCGAGTAGTCTGTGTTTGTGTAATCTCTTGCGATAAAAAGTGAAATAAAAATGCCTAAACCGTAACTATTGTTATTTTTTCTTATTGCGTGTAATAAATAAATAAATAAGCTATTGCACAAATTTTTTTATTGGTAAAAATAACTTTGAACACGTTTTTTACGACGTTGGAAATATGCCGTGTAACCTACGGGTGACACTGGACATTATAATAACCGTTTACGCCGCAACGGAAGCTCTCAAAAGGAATAATTTTTCCCGTATTTGCAACATTTTTCATTGATGCTGCGTTCCTACTGATAGTAGCTTGATATTATGTAGCCTATAGCCTTCCTCGATAAATGGATTATCCAACAAAAAAATAATTTTTCAATTCAAACCAGTATTACCTGAGATTACCGCGCTCAAACAACCAAACAAACAAACTCTTCAGGTTTATGATATGAGAATAGATAAGTGTTTTGTTTCTTTCAGATTTTTTATTTTTTATTATAAAGAAACTGATATATCTAAATATAAATAAATATCATTATAAATTCTAACGTTTTATTCTTACCGTAACAATAAGAAACAATCTGTGTCTGCTTCAAAGTCCTAATTTCACAACGCCCAGTGTCACCTGTAGGTGACACCCCTATAAAAGAAAATTGAGGTAGTTTATTTATATTTTTTCTTGCCATAACCAAATGTATATAAGGTATTTTATTTAAAAAGAAACCAAAAATCTTTATTAACTTAGACATGGGAATTGAAGAGTTAAATAATTTTTTTATCACATACCGATATACTCAGTGAAGTTTTTGAAATTGAGTTTAAGGGAAAAATACACGGTTTTTGATACAAGTTACGGGCATCTTCTATATCGAAATATATTTCTCTAAACGATCCTCTTTTTTTCAATCTAGATAGCGTAACAAATTTTCAAGTTAAAGACATTGAAGTTTTAATTTTACAAGAGTCCATTATGAATGGTAACTTTTGATTCCCTCAGTTGGCACTTTTTACGATTAAGTTCAAGCACAACATGTTCAACAATCAACATGCTGCATGTACAAACATTATATATAACGCATATTTATGTGAATTACTACAGCACGCTCTTTTGTTTAACTGTTGTTAGGCTGGGCTGAAGCCCGAACGGACCTGCTAATATGCAACCTGCACGTCAGGGCTCTGTCAACTGTCTGTTTAACTACGCCAAAGAAGTATAACTTCTAACGCGCATACATAAGTACATGCATCCACTTTTTTTTTACTTTCACGAACACCGAGATAAAATATTTGGAATGGTCTCATACTATCCATACTAGTATTGCGAAAGTAATATTTGTCTGTGATCTTTTCACGCCTGAACTGCTGAACAGATTTCGATCAAATTTGACAAGGAGATAGATTGCATCCTGAGGAAGGACGTAGGGTAAAACCGGGTAAATACGACTGTATTTAGGTAACAAAAAAAGTTGCGACAGCATAATGTTTCTATCTTTAATAGGCAATCTACAAATCCGAACGAAGCCGAATCTGGCTGTTAGTAATAAGGGTCTTTCAACAAGGACGGGTCGATGTTGAAATTGAATAAAACAAACTGTGTGTGAGATATTAACGAAATTATTTTTTTTATTTGAAAGGCCCATTTATGCCATTATGTATGGACATCGTTCAAATGTCCGCCGCGGCTTCGAACGGTGCCACGGATCCGAGAGGTCCAATTTTCAGTGACTCTACTGCATAGATCCGGCTGAATCTGAGCGATGGCCTGCGGTATGTTGGCTTTCAGGGCATCGGTCGATTGCGGCTTATTGGCATAGACCTGCGACTTCAGAAAACCCCACAAGAAAAAGTCTAGCGGAGTCAAATCGCACGATCTTTGTGGCCAATTTACGTCACCTCTGCGAGAGATAACCCTACCCTCAAACCGTTCATGCAGAATGTTCATTGTGTCGTTCGCTGTGTGGCACGTAGCGCCGTCTTGCTGGAACCACATGTCGCCCACGTCCATATCGTTCAATTCAGGCCAAAAGAAATTGTTAATCATTGATCTGTAGCGCTCGCCGTTGACGGTGATGGCCTCGCCAACGTCATTTTCGAAAAAGTACGGACCAATGAAGCCGCCGGACGAATATCCGCACCAAACAGTAACTTTCTGTAGATGCATTGCCACCTGGTGAACCTCATGTGGGTTTTGGTCGTCCCATATACGGCAATTTTGCTTATTAACAAAACCATTCATCCAAAAATGCGCCTCGTCGCTAAAGACTATTTTTCGGCCAAAATCGGGGTTCTCTTCCGAACGTTACGAAGCCCAGTCAGCGAACAAACGGCGTTGTCTGTGGTCATTAACTTTGAGCTCCTGGGTCAGTTGGATCTTGTACGGGTGCAGGCCTGCAAGTCCCGACGCAAAATTCTCCAAGCTGAAGTCTGCGAAAGGCCGAGTTCTTGTGCACGGCGAGAAATCGACTGCCTTGGAATCTCCTGCACACTCTGACGGACAGCGGCGATGTTCTCGGCCGATCTGGCGATCCTTGGACGTAAGGGTGTTGGTTGGTTGTTTACCGAACCGGTCGTCTCGAATTTGGTCACCAAACGTTGGAGAGTCGACTTTGAAGGGCCACCGCGTCTGCCGTAAAATGGACGCAATGCGCGCAACGTTTGCACTAACGAACACTCATTTTGATAATAAAGTTTTATCATTTAGACATGTTGCTCAGTCGTGTAACTTGCCATGGTGATTTAAGAAAAAGATTTAAGAAAAAACAGATTTGACAGATGCCGCCAAAACAACATGGCCGCCACAAACTGTCAACATCGACCCGTCCTTGTTGAAAGACCCATGTATAAACGAACTCAACGGTATGTTGGCAGCCCTGAAACTGGCAACCAGACATATAATGCAGTCGTCAGAGAATTGTCACCGTTAATGTTTACAAGAACTACTGTACTTACGCTGTCACATACTAACTAAACAACAAACCATGTAATATGAAAATGTGTACAGAATGTATAATTACATTGGATTTTTAATGCTTTCATGGTTATTATTTTTTCCACAAAGACGGAATTTTTAATACATGTATTAAAAAACCAACCATTAAGGTGAGCAGTTTTACATGAACAATGACGCATCGCGCTTACAATTTATTAAGACTTACCCTTCTTAGAATTAATGCGCACGAGCTATTTTTTGAATAAGTAGAAAGCGCGCGATTTAGGATACGCGATTTGACGCCCACTCGGCTGCTCGTCATACATAAGTTGTTTATTTTAGCGAAGACTATCTAACGATCTTCAAGCAACTGAATCGCAAAATCGTGCGACAAAAAGTAACAAGTATGCGTCAGCCTTGATTGGATTATGAAAATTGTTCTCCTCTAATAAAATTAATAAATTGTATGCATTTAAAAAATGAACAAGGGGTCAGTCGTATCTCTATAGATTCATAAATTCGTATAAAAGTTTAACACTGGGTCTCAGCTTTAAATCTAGATTAAAAACTGAATGTCGTACCAGAAATCTAGCGTAAAAGATTTAAGTATTATATTTTTTTCAAAAACATGGGTATAAAAATTGTTACGATGCGAATTTTTTTTCTTTACATATAATGAATAAAAAAAAATTTATGTGAACGATATTTTTCTGCGCATTAAGCTTGTGGCCTCACATAATTTCATTTAGTAATTATTATTGATAATAAAATAATTCCCTATACTCATTAATATATTATAAAACACAAATTATAGGTATATATTATTATTATGTGCCAACAAATGACAAACGTTCGTCTCAGCGAAAACAACGACGCAACGCTAATTACTTAATATTTACCTATAAATTTAAAAGCATGTTATTATTCAACTGAAGAAATTGTAATTGTTGGCAACAGTGAATCGATATTCATTTGTTATACATAAAACATAAACAAATGACATCGCTACATTAATTACTGCACGTATGTTACATCAACTGTGGGACAATTGACAGTCTTCGTATCAATTGTGAAACAATTGACTGTCTACGTAATACTAAAACAAGTTACAGTCTTATTATTAGTCATTTTTATGAGCGAAGAAACACCTTAACAATTAATATGTTTTGGCAAACAGAATGAGTATATAGAATGTTCCAAAACGGAATTTCATATATGCCCGTATACGTTTTTTTAGAATTAGTATTCACTGTTCTACATCTATTATGTTCTTCGAAGATAGAGTAGAGTCTATCCCCATTGCCCATAAACCAATATAGCAATTAAACTGCGCGATCGTTCGCTTGAAACACTGTCAAACAACCAATCAGATACTTTAATTGTTTATCTCTATAGGACATGTGCTGTTCCTCAGTACTATCGTGCTGATGCCAGAGCCTGCTATAGAAACACATTACAGATCCGTTTAGCCTGACTGTAATCTAGGAAATTAGTTTTGAAGATTTTTAACGAAAAAAATTTAATAATCATGCAACGCTTTGCGTCGTTTTAACACATATTTCAAAACATATTTAATTCACATCGTGTTTTGTTACAAGGAAAAACAAAAGACCTATAACAAAAGCGAGTATGGAAGATAGAGAGGAGAAAGATAGAGTTGGGGGATATTATCACACAGTTCGCGTGATACCGCACGAACTAATTGTATACATTTCAGCGGTAATTATTTGTAATTTGAACCGCCAGATAGCAATCGTATCGACTATTTAATTGCGAGGTGGCTCTCATATATGTATATAGTATATACTGGTATATGTGTTATAATATTTAATAATATTGAGTCCGTAAGGCATGCTTAACCTCAAATATCAAAAATGTAATTTTAAACTTAGAATAATTATTCCGCTACGGAAATACGTAATCGATAGACAATTTCAGCTGATTGGCTACCTGTAGTTGAATCGCGCCCACTGAGATTTTAATGTATTTCTGCGTGATTTTTAGCTTTATGATAGTCGAACCATAGATGACGGATTATTTCTTAGCGTATCGTACCCAATAATTTATTTGAATTAAGTGAGAGATGAGCAGGGCCGGATTTAGGGGAGGACAACCGGGGCTAAAAAATTCAAATTCAGACTAGTCAACACTAGTAAACAACTTTTCCTTTGATATCCATCAACGATTTTTCGGAGAAAAAAGCTCGATAGATTCCGTTCGTTAACGCTAAAATTTATTTTCAGATAATTCTTGTTTCCGATTATATTTATATGTTTGTTAAATAATAAAAGAATCTATACTTGGTTTCACAATAAATTATTTGTTGGAAAACTCGACTGAAAAAAATTGTCCATTTTATTTGGAAAATAATTTGGGGCCAGGGGGGCTCCACTCCTTTGTTGCCCCGAGGCCTCCAGACCTCTAAATCCGGCATTGGAGATGAGGGTTCGTAAATTGTCCTAGAAATTTAATTGATCGCCTTCAAAAAGGAGGAAGTGTTAAAAGGCCCGGGAACTTGAGTTTGTCACGCCTATCTGAAGCCGGTAACTTTAGCACGAATCAAAATAACTATTGTATGATACGAAATTGAGAACAGACAAAGACAGCCACAAAACGTGTAGACTGGACATTACGTTTGAATTTTTAATTAAGATTAATTATTTGTAATCTTGTGGTATACCTGCCTGCAAGTAGGGCCCGCGGGGAAATACAACACACAGCGCTTTATGTGCTGCTCGCTCGAAACAAAAGAATGACAGTTTGATTGTTTTATAACATGCAAACGCTATTTTTATTATATTTAAATTTTATAATAAGTTATCAGATATTAAATCTTTAATGCCGTTTTAAATGATTTGACGTGTAATTTGTCCGGACATGCAATTATCTCTCGGGAGGGCAATAATCGGAATTAAGGGGTTTCGAACTTCAGATAAAAGTCATGAGTTTACACACTGGACACGATTTGTAAAGATTTTTATAACAGTTTTCTAGTAAACTAGTTCAATTCTGGGGCAATCAGACAAAACCGCAGATAAATCTGTTTTAAACAGTTTCGAGTTATTAACAATTTAACCACCCGAGATATTTCAAAAAAGCAACCCGTATTGGTCGAACGTACGTAGGTACGGGAAAATGCTACAATTTGAATGAATTTCGTTCGAAATTAACCTAGATAGCGAAGCAACGGGCGGGATTGAGGGGATTCAGATTCCCCCCCTAAATTATGCGGACATTTCATTGAATCAAAATTTTTCAAACACACTTGACACTAAGACGCCGACTCGACGAACTGAGTTATCTAAATTTTCGTTCGATCCTTCAATAGATTAGTAGTTATTGCGCCCCTGGAGCACATCCGCTAATTCATTGTCTACTAAGTTTCATCAAAATTAGTCTCGCTGGCAGACACATTTTGGAAACGTGGTCTCCCGTTCAGGTCAACAAAGTGCCTATTTCATTTATATGAAATTAAGATATTACATTTCTTAGCGAATACAATATTTTAATGGTAGCATTTTAACCTACCACCAGACAAGAAATGCATAAACTTTGTTTATTAATGAAAAGATATAATGAAATATTTTTCGTGGAAATGTATTTTCAATTAATTTTCAAAGTGCAAAAAGTGCACGCGACTGCAGCTGTAATTTTCATGTTACGGTTTTCTCTATTAAAATATGAACAGTAAAAACGCAATAATATTCCAAGAACATAATTTTCCCCATTTTACTCTACACAAATTTTCTTTGTCTGTAATTAAACATTTTCACGAAAGAGAAATAATCGATATAATAGAGTGGTCTGATTGTATCCTTGGATTTTGTTAAATTATTCAACCGATATCGAAACCTACCTAGATTACTATATATTTGTCTACAATTTACAGGCTGTTCCGTAAGTGCCTTATAATATTTTTGACGAAATTTATTGAAAAATTCATTTCAAATTATATGCACTATGCATTTTTAGTGTATTTGCCATATGGCAACATACACTATTGGCGTCGGTCGGATGGCGGGACCTAGAGGTCGGACCAAAATTTCTCGACGTTTCATAACCTCCTAAACACTTTGGCACCATTTTTAAAAAATTTTATATATATATATAAATATATATAAATATATATATTATATATATATATATATGTGTGTGTGTGTGTGTGTGTGTGCGCTATAACTTTCGAAAGAGTTAATTGACTTTAACGAAATTTTGCCCACATGTTGGAATCAACCACCGCAAGAACCCTATTTAAAATGGGCCCAATCGGACCATTTTAAGGGTAATTTTTGGGGGTTGAAAAATGTTTTTGGGCCCCAAAATACCGAAAAAATTCTCCGAATCGTTTCAAAATTGAAATTTAACACTCTGGTAGTAAGCAAAAAGTGTCTCTAAAATTTTAATAAAATCGGCCCGACAGGACCGGATTTACAGATTTTCTGAATCGACAATAATAATGTAGTTAAGAAAAAAATGTAATTTTAAGGGGTGTATTAAGGCATCAAATTTTTTATTTTGCTCTACAATCACCTTAAGTTCACATAATAAAGCTACAAGGCCTGTATTAGCAAATACACTATATTGTCGGCAGGGTTTTGGCACTGCAACCCGGGTTTTTTTTATTATCAAGTTAAACGGGATAACTTTGTTTTCTTGCTTGTTTTTCGGGCAAATTAGCACACAGAACGCGCGTCTCCACTTATTTTCATCTGTTTCAACTAGCAATAGCATCACTCGAAAACGACTGTACCGATTTTGATGAAATTGGAATCCAAATTAAAAGTGCAAATAAAGTCCTAGTCAAATACATGCAATAATAGATGCGTTTGGCATATTTGTAGTGTAGATAACTCAGTGAAATATACATTGAAAAGTGTACGTTAGGTTTACCGAAAGTATCAATTTGTTCTAGCAACTGTCAAATTCCGACATCTATCACGTTCCCTGCTCAAGCATCGGGACAGCTATGAACGCGTCATATTAATCTTTAGCGCTATTTTTTTTACGAAGTTGGGTGGGACGTAGTCCTGCCAGATCCGTTTTTCCAAATGCGAAAAAATCAGTACGTAGAAAGAAATATACAACAATAGTTACTATCACAGACTTTAATTAGATCAATTTAGCCCAGTGTTGCCAGATTTTTTTTTTGTCAAGTCGGAATTTTGGAACTTTTTGAGTGAAAAAAGCGGGATTCTTTCGTCGAAAGCGGGACATAGTAAAAAAACGTATATAATCAGAAGTTTTTAAATATTTATCTTTTTATTTGAGTTCAAATTACGTTTACGTGACAATAGATAGCAAAAATAGCCATAGAAAATATATTTTAAAAAAATATGATACTTTAAATCAGATTTACCCTATCGTTAAATAGTTGAGTCTTAATCTTCTGAATAAAAAAAAATAAAAAAAAACAGAAATCAAAATCAAAAAAGTTTTATTCATTAGAAAAATATGGCGATTCAAACAATATTCTGAGGAGTGAGTGTTACAAATTGCAACTTACAATAAGAGAATAATTATTTACGCACGGTCGAGTTATCCCCGAAAAGCGGGACTGAGCCTGTCCCGCGCGGGACATTTATTTTTTATTTAAAAATCGGGACGTCCCGCCAAAATCGGGACGTCTGGCAACGCTGATTTAGCCTCAAAAGGGCTGGAAAACGGGATTTCCCACCAAAAGTGGGATGATTCCTAAGAACTCTTAAAGCAAGTTGTCCATAAATGACTATTGACTATTTTTAATGTATGTATAATGAAATTAACCGCGGATATTATTTGTTTGTATTAAAGAACCATACATGTTTAATGGTTTTATAAAAGTAGCTATTATACCTATTAGCTATGTATACTTCTATCTAATATAAATCATGATATCGATATACCTATGCCTATAATTATTATTGTCCTAGGTTTTTTTTTCTATTTACAGAACAATCTTTTCATTTCCAGTTTTTTCATCAAAACCAATCGTACATGTCACGCTCAATTTCGGATATTATTAAGGGTAATCCCATAAACTAAAAGCCTGTTTTTAAAAAAGTAAAGAAAGTCGCAAAGCAAAACTAATGAAAACGTGAAAATATTTGCGATATATTATTAAAGAATCTCATTTACTTAAAAATATATCACGTCCCATGCTATCGCCAAATCATATGTTTTTATTATGACTAAATATATATATATATATGTATATATATATAATTATAATATGTACTCGTAATAAAGAATAGCGAATGATTTTATTTTAATTTTATAACATAATAACCGATTCTATAATAAATTTGATTTGCCAAAATTTTGTCGAGATTCTCACCGCTTGGCGAGATCTCGATAATTTAATTTTGATATCGTGTCGAACCGAGTAAAATGTTGATCTCTTCTTGCCGCGTCGGTATAGACGTTTGATAACTGAGGTTATTAGCGAATTGGTATTGAGAAGCAGGTGCCTGCAGCCTTAATTTTTTGGCAACAAGTTCAGAATTTTGTATGTTATCTATGAAAAATGCAAAGAACAATAACGAGTGTAGAATAAGTTGTTACATTATGCGGTATTTAAAGTTAAAAATAACCGGATTGTTTATAATAGATTGCTGCCAACTGGCCGGGAATGAATAAGAAGTAGTTAAGAAGTAGTAATGTTAATTGCTTATGCTGCGTATTAGCGCAGTGTCACATTCAAAACTATAGAATACTTCTTTAATTTTTAAATAACTCAAAATACCGTAAACTGGGGTTACTTGGCTCTTCGGATGGCTTTGACAGTTTTGAGGTTTTATATTGTTAATGTAGAATAATAAGAAATAAGAAGCGCAGATGCAAGTTAAACCGTCTATTTTTTAAATGTACATATTCATTTATTTATTTGTTTGTTAGTTTTTTAAGTTTAATTTTTAAGTCGGGAACCGCTGGGCGCACCCATTTCCACAAGTTAAAATACGGTTATAATATTTCAAATAACTAATTAATTAGGTACATTAATGCAAACAATACAAAATATGTAATAATTCTTGAGAGTTTCTGGAATTCGGGTGAGATGATACCTCGCTATACTTAGAAAAACGAGAAGCTAAAACTCAAAATTACACCACACACTGATTGTCCATAATTACCGACTATAATTTCGTCTATTCTTTACAATATGAAAACAAGAACATAGACCAAAAACCGTTTAGTAGTCAAATGAAATGAATTTGTTGCAATCAGTTTGTGAAACGACCGGTCTATATCAAGTCAGTTCAAGAAGTAATAATAAAAATTAGGTTTTATTTCTGACAAAAACGTGTATAAATTGAAAAAAACCCGGGTCGCAGTGCCAAAACCCTGCCGACAATATAGTGTATTTGCTTGTATAGGGCCGTGTGGTTTTATACTTTTATTATGTGAAATTAAGTTTGTTTTTGGGCAAAATAAAAAATTTAACCCCTTAATACACCCCTTAAAATAACATTTTTTCTTAATTGTAATATTATTATCAATCTAACGTCTACACCGAATTAAATACACCCTTCAATAAATAAGTCACTATCTGCAAACTAGTGTTTTCATAAAATTTGTAAATCCGGTCCTGTCGGGCCGATTTTATTAAAATTGTGGGGATACTTTTTAATCACTACCAAAGGGTTAAATTTCAATTTTGAAACGATTCGGAGAATTTTTTCGGTATTTTGGGGCCCAAAAACAGTTTTCAACCCCTAAAAACTACCCTTAAAATAGCCCGATTAGGCCCATTTTAAATAGGCTTCTTGCGGTGATGGATTTCAACACGTGGCCCAAATTTCGTTGAAATCAATTAACTCTTTCGAAAGTTATCGCGCGTACACATAAATATATATAAATATATATATATATATATAAATATATATATATATATATATATATATATATATATATATATATATACATATATATATAAACATTTTTAAAAATGGTGCCAAAGTGTTTAGGAGGTTATGAAACGTCGAGAAATTTTGGTCCGACCCCTAGGTCCCGCCATCCGACCGACGCCAATAGTGTATGTTGCCATATGGCAAATACACTAATTACATAACGAGTCAAAGTTATTAGTGTATTTGCCATATGGCAACATACACTATTGGCGTCGGTCGGATGGCGGGACCTAGGGGTCGGACCAAAATTTCTCGACGTTTCATAACCTCCTAAACACTTTGGCACCATTTTTGAAAATGTTTATATATATATGTATATATATATATATATATATATATATATTTATATACGTATATATATATATATATATATATATATATATATGTGTACGCGCGATAACTTTCGAAAGAGTTAATTGATTTCAACGAAATTTGGGCCACGTATTGAAATCCATCACCGCAAGAAGCCTATTTAAAATGGGCCTAATCGGGCTATTTTAAGGGTAGTTTTTAGGGGTTGAAAACTGTTTTTGGGCCCAAAAATACCGAAAAAATTCTCCGAATCGTTTCAAAATTGAAATTTAACCCTTTGGTAGTGATTAAAAAGTGTCCCCACAATTTTAATAAAATCGGCCCGACAGGACCGGATTTACAAATTTTATGAAAACACTAGTTTGCAGGTAGTGACTTATTTATTGAAGGGTGTATTTAATTCGGTGTAGACGTTAGATTGATAATAATATTACAATTAAGAAAAAAATGTTATTTTAAGGGGTGTATTAAGGGGTTAAATTTTTTATTTTGCCCAAAAACAAACTTAATTTCACATAATAAAAGTATAAAACCACACGGCCCTATACAAGCAAATACACTATATTGTCGGCAGGGTTTTGGCACTGCGACCCGGGTTTTTTTAAATAATAATACCAAAAATAAATTTTTAAAAATGAAATGACCTGTTTACGAATAAAATACACTATTGCTGAAAAGGAATTGCGGAGACTATGAAAAACGCTACAAAGTTATAAATTTAGGGAGGGCGGGGGGGAAGAACACGTAGATGCTCGTCGACACGGTAATTCAGTGACTCCGCACTAAAAATGCTTTTAACCACGGTAAATTTCAATGCTAAATATACTTTTATATTTGAAAGCTGTACCAGAACTTGAAATCAATCGTTACTTATGAATAATGTTTAACATTTTTAATTGAAATTAAACATTTTAATTTATTTACCCTTAAGAACTTTATGTTATAACAAATTCTTCAGCACAACACAGTTTAGTCTACGATCTTTGTCTGACGAAGCCACTGTTAGGGATTGCAATGCTGGATCCAGCAATCCAGCTGGATCCAGCACATTTTTGGCCTCGCTGCATCCAGCATCTGGCGCTAGATCCAGCGGTGCGGATCCGCAAACAGCTAAAAACAAGTAATTACCTAGGTCTGAGAAGGATTATGATAAGATATTGGAGAGAGAAATGACACTTTATGAAAGTGAGGGAGTAAGAGGTATGAAAACCTAACTTTAATATATGATTATTTGATGACTCTGAAACCAACCAGCGTAGAAGTAGAGAGAGCCCTTTACGCATTCGGGAATATTTTCACTTCTTTAAGAAGTAGGCTCGGAGATAACACCATCAATAACATTTCTTTTTTGAGATCTTACTTTAAAAAATGTAAAAAAAAACTGTTGCCTACATAATATTGCCTCTATTCATTAAAAGGCAAGTCAAATCTTAAATTACATAATATAATTTATATTAAAGTTTTGTTTCTAATAAAAGTTAATTAAACATTTGGAAAGCAGGAAACGCAATTTTATTTCTAAAATTATTGAGACTGAGACTTAATAGTTTGTAAAATAGGTAAACGAATAACTATTTCAGATATCTAGAATATCAATTTAGGTGAGTTAAGACTGTATTGTGATAATTAATAACTATACTCCGGATACTCGTAACTATTACTTACTATTAAAGTACTTTATTAACACCAAAAAAACGAGTATTTGATGTAAATGCATATAAATAGTTAGTAGTTTCTAGAGTTAAAAATTGTTAAATTTATTTGAAAAATCGGTTAATGCTGGATCCGCGCTGGATTTGCTTTAATCCAGCATAAATCCAGCTGGATTGAAAATGCCGCTGGACTGCAATCCCTAGCCACTGTACTGTGTAAAACAATTTGTTATAATATACAGTTCTTGAGGGTAAATAAATTAAAACGCGTATGGTTTAACTTGCGGTGTATTTATTTCTTAAATTCCCTTTTACATGGATATTTAGTATTTATAATGAAACGAAAGGGGATATTGGTATCCCTGCTTTTTGCTTTACACTCTGTGTACCTACGTTAACGCCGAATTATTACCAACATAATGTTAATATTTCATTTGTACTTCAATTTCCTGAAAATGACATAGTCTATAATTAACCGAATATATCACTGTGTTGAAATTAGCTCGGAGAACGGACACGTAAAGTCAGGCTAGCCAAGCGAACATAATCCATTTCAACAATAATGTTTAGGGTGATTATTGCTTGCTATGTTGGTAATATTTCCGGACCACGAAGTCAGTTTTAAGCGGCGTTGTGTTAATTTCCGAGTCAGAGCTAGTTACATAACGTACGTTGCCTATATTTGCATAATTGACTTGTAATTGTTTAATGGAGTGTACATTTTGGCGTATGTCATATGTTTTAATGGCCAACTAGATATTAAGCGTGTATGTGTGATTAAGCCTTCAGAGCGCGGGTATCACAAAAAATTAAAATATTTAAAAAATATATAATAATAATAATGCGTTTAACGTCCGTTTCTCGACTTTATGTCATAACAGACGCCATTCGCACCATTACTATTTTCCATTTACCACACTTCCCGTTATTTTTCTACATTTTTAAAACTTCAACTTATGTAATAGCAATGGGCGAATGAAGGAATTATAAGAAATTAGGATAAGGTAGGCAATTTTTGAACTAGGAGTTTGATAAGTAATCGGCCAGGGCCTCAAATAAGGAACCATCTCGATATTTATCTGGAATTAATTGAGGGAAACCATGGAAAACCTCAATCAGTATGGCCGGTACAGGAATTACCGTTTCTCGGCGAGAAACAGTAGGAAAAAGTCCCAGCCACATCTGCCCCTGCCGGGAATCGAACCCGGACCTCCCGAATGCGAGTCTAGTGTATATCCGCAGCGATAAATTAATTTTATTTGCATGCGTTGCGATTAATATGATCTTATTAGCGAAATACGCAATGTCTTTGCTCAATTCACGAAATAAGAAAAAATAACTAGAGGTGGATTTAGGGGAGGGCAACCGGGGCTACAACCCTAGGGCCTCCACAAAAGAGGGGCCCCCACAATAGAGACTTCGGGAAAAAAATTCAAACTCAGATTAGTAAACACTAGTAAACAACCGACTGAAAAAAATTGTCCATTTTATTTGGAAAATAATTTGAGGCCAGGGGGCCTCCACTGCTTTGTTGCCCCGAGGCCTCCAGACCTCTAAATCCGGCATTGGAGTATTCAAGTAGAAATAAGGTTTTGTATGTATTCAGTACTGAGTAGAGTACTTATACTCTAAAGACTTAGAGCGCACTATTTAGTCATTGTCGAGAAAAAAAACCGTTAAGTCTAAGAAAAAAAAACCCGGGTCGCAGTGCCAAAACCCTGCCGACAATATAGTGTATTTGCTTGTATAGGGCCGTGTGGTTTTATACTTTTATTATGTGAAATTAAGTTTGTTTTTGGGCAAAATAAAAAATTTAACCCCTTAATACACCCCTTAAAATAACATTTTTTTCTTAATTGTAATATTATTATCAATCTAACGTCTACACCGAATTAAATACACCCTTCAATAAATAAGTCACTATCTGCAAACTAGTGTTTTCATAAAATTTGTAAATTCGGTCCTGTCGGGCCGATTTTATTAAAATTGTGGGGACACTTTTTAATCACTACCAAAGGGTTAAATTTCAATTTTGAAACGATTCGGAGAATTTTTTCGGTATTTTGGGGCCCAAAAACATTTTTCAACCCCTAAAAACTACCCTTAAAATACCCCGGTTACGCCCATTTTAAATAGGCTTCTTGCGGTGGTGGATTTCAACACGTGGCCCAAATTTCGTTGAAATCAATTAACTCTTTCGAAAGTTATCGCGCGTACACACACACACACATATATATATATATATATATATATATATATATATATATATATATATAAATATATATATATATATATATATATATAAATATATATATATATATAAATATATATATATATATATATACACACATATATATATAAACATTTTTAAAAATGGTGCCAAAGTGTTTAGGAGGTTATGAAACGTCGAGAAATTTTGGTCCGACCCCTAGGTCCCGCCATCCGACCGACGCCAATAGTGTATGTTGCCATATGGCAAATACACTAATAAATTGTTTTCTATTATAATTTGATAATTCGCTATGATCAATTTTTTTCCTTTTTTTATATCATTGATCAACAAATTAAATTAATTATCAAACTTTAGAATTTTTTCTCGACAATAGTCGCTACGGCTTTAGCAAATAAGTACTCTTTCTGAGGACAGATTACACACAAAATCTCACATTGATTTCAATCCCCACATCATCGTTTGTCTCTTTGTAAGTTGCGTATTCTCAAATTGTTTGGACGCATTTATAAGCGACCTATGTACACTAGCGCCATTATAATCGTACTAAACATTCTATAACATTGTAATTTATGTATATGAAATAATTTGCATATTAACCGGAGATGATGTACAATGTGAATTATTAGTATTACAATTCAGTTCTATAACATATATTTGCAATATTATATACACTAGTGCCGTATTAAATTGCTTTCATAATAAATAGGATATTACACATAATATTCACAACATGGTAGTTAGTACGTTTACTGACGCTATCATGTATATGGTCAATGTTAAAATTAACGGCGCTGTTAAATTTCTTTAGCTTATGTAATGTTAAATTTGTTAGCACGTGGCAAAAAATTAATGGCACTGTAAATTCTTACATTAACCATACAGAGTATAAACCATTTAATGCTTACGCTGAATTTCAGAGCTGATCTATGTAAAATATACAACAAAGCTGTCACATTACATACAGTCGACAACGGACATGTGATCTAACAGCGGAACGTGAAACACTTGATAGCACATGTTAGTGACTTTTTGAAATAAAGATGAAAATAATCTAATGCTCTCTTGTAGCTACTAAGCTTACTGGACCGATTTTGAAAAATAAGATGTCTATCGATTCGTCACAACGGATCGAATATGGCGGATGACAAACGCAAGATATTGTCTGCAGAAAAGAGTTATACAAAATGGATTAAATGATTTTAAGAGAAACTACGTGGCACCAATCTGATAACATTCTGAACAAAATGGCGTCAACATTTCTCAAATTGGTTCAGAAATGGCGGAGTTATCGCGGAAAATACACAAAAAAAAAAAATAATAAAAAAACTCGTCGAATTGTAAAACCTCTTTTTTTAAGTCGGTTAAAAAGTAGAAATCTTCCAATATGAAAAAGCATTGGGCAACTAAAACCAACATATAATATCGTAGTCGAGTTTTAGTTTTTTAAAACTGACATAGTCTAATGATTTTCAGACATATCTTCGGTTCTTCTTCGCATTATCACCCTACGAAGCACTATTAACAAAACCACCACAGGACACCGAACACAAAATACATACATAAAATACATTCAATTCATTATTGTATCTGTTCCAGTGATTCAATTCAAGTAGACATCGTCGTTGAGTCGTCATCACGCCCATTACCGAAATGGATCGATGTATAACTCCCTAACGAGCTAATCAATAGATCACGCCAAGCTATTGTGAATCATTAATCATTGGGCTTAAACAGATCTAACCATCTCTCTCACTCGTGCATTCTAGCTTTTATAACGATCATAGGTAAAACCGTGACTTTTTTATACTGTATGCAAACATTCAGAAATAGTATAAGAACGTCATCTAATGAAAAACTTGCAAATATCACCAGAAATTAGAGTATTTTAATTTTATTTAGTTTGGTTGGAAGAGTTCTCTAACTGAATTTAACTAAATCAAAACTTTAAATTAATACAAGTAAGAAGTTACAGCAAAAAACAGCGAATATATTCATATCTAGTATTGATTAAAGTATGAATAAAAAGTCGATCCTAGTTCAATATGATTTTTGTGTTCAGTTATGGTTTCATCGTAAATTGTAAATTAAAACAATATTTTAATTGTTAGGAGCGAATAAATTACTTTACCAAAAACGTGACAAAATAATTTTTGTGTCGTGACTTTCAAGGATCTGTTAGGTTTTGGAAAATGTGTTACAATTAAAATAAAAAATATATAACGATTTTTGCGGTGTTGATTTTAATAGTGAATCAAAATAGATGTCACTGTACGGAATGGAATGGTTGTGTCTAAAAGATCATTAGGAAGGGACATTAAACAAAAGTATTGTATTCTATTTTCGGGTGTGATTTTTTTTCTTCTTTTATGTTTGAATTATTACCATCGAACGATAGGCGTTCTTTTAATGTTGAAGATATTAATGATTTTTGATATGATCCATTCGATGTAAGTATAGCTGACAATATTTATTTTTGTAAACCGTTTTCTACGAATTAAAATTATTATAAATGATGGCGACATGCTCGAAGAGTTTCAAAATTTGATCAATCAATCCGTTAAAATATTTTATTCGTCATTATTATTAATTATTCTCGTTAATTTTAAAAGCAAAGCAAAAAATAATATATAAACGAGATTAAGAGATAGATTTTTGGAAGGTAATATTTCATACAAAAGCATAATTTTCATCACTTTAGGACTCACGACTAGGAAAATGTCAAATCTAGAAAATTAAACGTATTTTAAACGAATTTTCATAGTTTTCAACTACACTGTTTTTTATCATTTCATTACTACGTACTTTTTTTACCAAGTTTGATAAAAAATCTAAATTAAAAACATTTTTGTTATCCAATAGTATTATCTAGGTTGTAATGTATAATTTTGTGTACGAGTTGTGCCATTAATTAACGAGTAACTATAGCGAGTTTTAACAGTAAAATCTAATATATAAAATTCTCGTGTCACGGTGTTTGTTGCCAAACTCCTCCGAAACGGCTGAACCGATTTTGATAAAATTTTGTGTGCTTATCGGGTAGGTCTGAGAATCGGTTAGCATCTATTTTTCATACCCCTAAATGTTAAGGGTGGTCCACCCCAAAATTTTTTTTTTTATTTTTTGGACAAAATTATTTGTTTTTATTCTTTCATGATTCAGCATTAAAAATACATTTAATTCTAAATATTTACCCTTATACGATCAACCCCTGAGTTTTAATCGCGATTTTTATATTATTCTGTTTCATCCACAGATCCACAAGATGGCAATCGAATATACTATAATTTTCATGTATAGTTCTATCAACCAATCAGTTATCCGCGCCAGGTGTCTCCCGTTGTCACTTTTCAACCAGCAAACATCATGGAGTAGGGGTGAGAACGAAGTCGGCTTCCTTTCTCTCACTCTCTATACAGTTTTCATCCATTTTTTTTGGTTTTATTTGTGTCTCGATCGTAGCAGTGACTGTTATACGTATCATTTTAATTTTTCAGTGCAACTCTCAAGTTAATTTTATTCTCATAGTGAATTTATCATTATTTCTCAGTGCTATTATTATTTATTTACATTTTATAAATAATTAATAAAGACAGTTTTCACATCTAACTGATTAAGAAATCAGATACAAATCAACACGTGTTGTGAGCTCCCGACAACAACTTTACCGGTATATATCATACAAATAATTATAAATTCGAGAGAACGAACGAAGTGAGTGAGTAAGTAATGAAACAAATAATTATAAGTTCGAGCGAACGAACGGAGTGAGTAATGAAACAACTAATTATAAATTCGAGCGAACGAACCGAGTGAGTGAGTGAGTGAGTGAGTGAGTAATGAAACAAATAATTATAAATTCGATCAAACGAACAGAGTGAGTAAGCGAGTATTGAAACAAATAATTATAAACTCGGACGAACGAACGGAGTGAGTGAGTAATGAAAGAATCCTAACTATTAAAATCCTAATAAAAAATTGAGCTTAATAAGGCGGAACAAAGTTCGTCGGGGTTAGTAATGAAAGAATCCTAACTATTAGAATCCTAATAAAAAATTGAGCTTAATAAGGCGGAACAAAGTTCGTCGGGGTTAGTAATGAAAGAATCCTAACTATTAAAATCCTAATAAAAAATTGAGCTTAATAAGGCGGAACAAAGTTCGTCGGGGTTAGGATGGAAAAAAAATCATAAAATCAAATACAAAAAACATTTCCCATAGGCGATAGTCTAGATTGACCTTAAATCCGATCCGTCAGATTCCACAGATCATCGTTGAATCTTTAAAATATTTGTAGCCGTATGTACGTAAGTTCGTAATATTAATTTAACAAAACAATTTGACCACAGTCTAACCCGAGAATTAATCATTATTATATTATCTAAAGATATCTGAGGTAAATTCAATCAGTGGGGGTCGCGGATGATCATTTAAAACACCTCATCGACAGAGAAGCAGATAACTAGAAATAAATCAAACATAGACGTATTGTCTGTCTCATTCATAACTATGGACTTGTCTTTCTCGTTGTCGCTATACGAGATACGCCGGCCATATTATACAACATAGCGTTCCATACAGGGTGTTGAAAAACGGTACCATAGGGCTTTTGTAGCGATGTCGCTGTTTAGTTTGGAACTTTCGGGCTCCGCAGTTCCCAAGTTCTCTGTTCTGTGAGGCTTTGTAGAAGTATATAGTTTTGTTGTCTAATGCTGGATTGCAAAAAACTCTGTCAAAAAATTTGATTTGACAAAGACCTTAGATTGTGATATAATATACCTAATTACACTTTTTATACACGCTGGAGCAGTCTAATGTCGCTGCGAAAGTTCTTGTCATGTAGAATCTTAGATACAAAAATAAATAATTGATATATATATGCATGTAGAAAAATATCACTTTTCTTCAAGTTAAATTTTGATCAAAATATGTTTTTTGAAGGACGCTCAATTTTTCAAAATTTATATTTTTTATAGATAAATTCGTGTCCATAATTTAATTAAGTTTGAATCTTAGGGAATTGGACAGTAATAAAAAGAATTATTTTTGAATTAGTTGGACGTTTCGTTGTTTATTACAACTTCCTCAGCAACTTATTTAGTGTATTTGCCATATGGCAACATACACTATTGGCGTCGGTCGGATGGCGGGACCTAGGGGCCGGACCAAAATTTCTCGACGTTTCATAACCTCCTAAACACTTTGGCACCATTTTTAAAAATGTTTATATATATATGTATATATATATATGTATATATATATATGTATATATATATATGTATATATATATATGTATATATATATATGTATATATATATATGTATATATATATATATATATATATATATATATATTTGCGGGCAATAACTTTCGAAAGAGTTAATTGATTTTAACGAAATTTTGTCTGCATGTTGGAATCCACCACCGGAAGAACACTATTTAAAATGGGCCCAATCGAGCCATTTTAAGGGTAGTTTTTAGGGGTTGAAACAAGTTTTTGGGCCCCAAAATACCGAAAAAATTCTCCGACTCGTTTCAAAATTGAAATTTAACCCCCTGGTAGTCATTAAAAAGTATCCCCAGAATTTTAATAAAATCGGCCCGACAGGACCGGATTTACAAATTTTATGAAAACACTAGTTTGCAGATAGTGACTTATTTATTAAAGGGTGTATTTAATTCGGTGTAGACGTTAGATTTATAATAATATTACCATTAAGAAAAAAAAATGTTATTTTAAGGGGTGTATTAAGGGGTTAAATTTTTTATTTTGCCCAAAAACAAAATTAATATCACATAATAAAAGTATAAAACCACACGGCCCTATACAAGCAAATAGGTACACTATATTGTCGGCAGGGTTTTGGCACTGCGACCCGGGTTTTCTTATAATTCTATTGTTAATTATTAACATCTTATGGTAAATTTTTTTCTTTTTCTTCTTCTTTCAATTTTATAAATGATTTTTAAAATTATAAAATAATTTTTAATACAAAAGTTTGTTGTTTTTTACTTTTTAGTGTACACCTTATTAACCGCCATCTCCCTTAATGTTTTATTACTAAACTACTTAACCCATTTAAGTAAAATTTGCACGAGATCACCCTGAAGGTATGCCCTATTAAATAGGGAAAGATTCATCAAAATCGTTTCACAAATGCTCGTGCTATATCCAGTGCCGGATTAGCCACGTAGCAAGAGTCGCAAATGCTACGGGCCCCACGAATTTGGGGGGCCCGCGCTCCAACGCTGTCTGACCGTAATAAAAAAATATTAATTTAGATAGGAGTGTAAAATATCTTGCATGCCTTAAACGCGAAGCGCTTATAGGCTATGCCTCACTTCCACTTGAAAATCTAAAAGTCGATTTCGTCACGTTAAATTGTAAAAATAAGTAGGTATTTTACGAACTTTTTAACGTTAATGTTCTAATGTTTAATTATAATCGGTATATTTAGACTATCATCTATACCACATTTCTACCCTTCAAGCGGCCAGATTTTTATTTTTTATATAGGTATACATTTATTTTGCGAGTTTACGTAGCCGAGATTGTACTTTTTTAATTGATTTTAATGTAATATCGATTATAAGTATTTCGAGAAAACAGGCTAACTATTTAAATTTTATTAACTCAGTCACGATCCAATCTACTGTGGTTGGTTGATTTAATGTAAAATATAGATTCATTTGCTTAAAGAAGTCGATATTATCTCTAAATTTGCCCATATTAAATCCAGAAAAGTTTATTTGTAACAGTTTTGTTTTATTTAATACTCTAAACTTAAGAACCTAAAGCAAACCAAGGGCCCCTTGACAGAATTTGCTACAGGCCCCGCGCTGGCATAATACGGCACTGGCTATGTCAGTATTTTAGCAGAGCGTGAGTTGGTAGCTGCATCTGACGCCCCGAAACAACGTCACCACAAAATCATACTCAGTACAGCCATCTTATTTTTGGTTACCTAATGCGAATGACCCCCGCAGAAATTTTTCAATAATCCTCCTGAGATACGTCACCCGTAAAAGAAAAGATACACTATTGTCGTATGGTGACTGTGTGTTATATCACGATGACTTGTGTATATGTGTTGGTATGTATGTGTGTGTGTGTTCAAAGGCAACCATTAGTCAATATGTCTGATAGATGTCCGACCAGCCCGTAACAATTATCATTCGACTATGCAAACAACTCTTAGGTGAGACAGAGGGGGGTTCCGACATAATATAATATCAGCGATTATAAAATACACTGCAGATATAATAAAAATCAATAAAACTTTACTATATCCAGAACGTATCGTTCGATACCGTCAAGTGAGACGAAAAGAATTATTTTTGTATATATTAACAAAATAAAATTACTTGCAATACTGTTCAATATTTTTATTCATATAAAAGACGTTTCAACCAACAGTTTTGGTCCTTTTCAATTTTCAAATATAAAATTAAATTACAATTGTGATTTAATTTTATATTTGAAAATTGAAAAGGACCAAAACTGTTGATTGAAACGTCTTTTATATAAATAAAAATATTGAACAGTATTGCAAGTAATTTTATTTTGTTAATATATCTATTACTGTTGGTAGAGTCAATATTATTAATTATTTTTATATATTTTTTTTATAGAATATAGACGCTCTACAACAAAGGTTATTGGCGTCTTAATTAACAAATTAAAACGATACAGCATAAAACATCTACGAGCGGAGATATGGGATTCGAATTTAGAATTAGCACGCTAATCATTACACCAAGCTGTTCCTTGAATTCTCTTTTCACTAGAACACTAGAATCAAGTATTTTTATTTAGTTTTTAATCCAAAACATTTACGAAAACATTGCTTTTATGTTAAAGCATTCATTGTTATAATAATGCTAAATCAGAAAAAAATATTTTTATCCACCAACACCGTTGGGACTCAAACCCAAATCTTTCCACTTTCGCGGCGGAATGAGTTGTCAATTACTCTACGGTGCGATATCTAAACAATCAATTCATCATAATAAAGCAAATTGCAAGATCAAATTCACAACATGCGAGAGCTGATTTTTTTCAAAGACATGAATCATCTCAGTAGCGAGAGCTATGAATGAATGAGGTAAATTTTCATTTATTATTAATCATCAATCCACCTAATTCGAAGGTAGGTAAAGGGACTATTTGCCAACCTATGTTATCATATGGAATTTTTTTGAATACGAAATACTTCCGTAAAGTTTTAATATAAGATATATTTTATTTCTACAAAGCTGCAGAACGCTATATAGTGGAAAGATTTGGGTTTGAGTCCCAACGGTGTTGGTGGATAAAAATAAATTTTTCTGATTTAGCATTGTAACAATGAATGATTTAACAAATTATTATATAGCGTTCTGCAGCTTTGTAGAAATAAAATATATCTTATTGCTTTTATGATAAAATTAACAAATTTAAAGTAAACTCATTTATGGTACAAAGAAAAAGTAAATATTTTCACACCTCTTCTAGATTTTTCTTTGTACTAGATAGTTCGAATTTTATGGTCCTTTAAATTTGGTAACATAACAAATGAATTAATCAGTAATAAATTTTGCTTCGTTTACAAATTTTACGCGCTGACAAATGACCTGTTTGAATTATTTCGTATGAGTAACTGAATGTAAAAACAAGTTGACAATAAGCTATAAAACCCGGGTCGCAGTGCCAAAACCCTGCCGACAATATAGTGTATTTGCTTATACAAGCAGTGTGGCTCTATTATGCGAACTTAAGTTGGTTTTTTGGCAAAATAAAAAATTTGACCCCTTAATACACCCCTTAAAATCACATTTTTTTTCTTAATCGCAATAATATTATCAGTCGAACCTCTATACCAAATTATATACAACTTTCAGTAAATAATTCACTATCTACAAACTAGTGTTTTCATAAAATTTGTAAGTCCGGTCCTGTCGGGTCGATTTTATTAAAATTTTAGGGACACTTTTTAATTACTACCAGAGGGTTAAATTTCAATTCTGAAACGATTCGGAGAATTTTTTCGGTATTTTGGGGCCCAAAAACATTTTTCAACCCCTAAAAACTACCCTTAAAATGGCCCGATTAGACCCACTTTAAATAGGCTTCTTGCGGTGATGGATTTCAACACGTAGGCCAAATTTCGTTAAAATCAATTAACTCTTTCGAAAGTTATTGCCCGCACGTATATATATATATATATATATATATATATATATATATATATATATATATATATATATATATAAATATATATATATATATACATATATATATAAACATTTTTAAAAATGGTGCCAAAGTGTTTAGGAGGTTATGAAACGTCGAGAAATTTTGGTCCGACCCCTAGGTCCCGCCATCCGACCGACGCCAATAGTGTATGTTGCCATATAGCAAATACACTAATTATTACCGAAAGCACTGACCGGTAAAGCAAAAATGTGGTAGCCATATTTTGACATTAAAAATTTGATTTTAGAAGTAAACTGTAAAATAATCATCCTGTTGATGAAGAAGCGAGGGTAAAAGTGATTGATCGTGGTTTCGTTAGTGAGACACCATTATCTGTCTTATTATTATTATCACCATCATATAGATACCTATACAGATTCTATAGTCCATACTCGATAAGCCTTGGGGCTATTCTTGTATATACAACAACACAGAAATATTTCCCCGGAGGTGTAAGCCATCGTCCTCTAATAGTGCCATTAGATTCACAAAACTAATAATATTATAGAATAGATGACGAAGTTTATTCCTGTAATCTATATTAATAGAATTATACCGACTTCGATATTACTGCCATATTTAAATGAGAGCAACTTGTTAACATTAAAGATGGGAAAACCTGTTATTTTTAAGTAACAGGTACGACCTGTTCCTGTTACTTTTAAATATCAGTTTATAATAACAGGTACAAAAGTAACTGTTACTTTGCTGCTTTAGCACAATACGCACTACGCAGTTTGGTATATGGGTACTTTAGTTTTAATAAGAAAAAGGAACAATGCTGATTATTGAATACCTTAATACAATAAAAATATCGCCCTTCCCTCCACATCCCTAATAATTCTAATCACACAATTTCGACAATCGAGATGTACTTCCGCGTCGACAATCGTGAATCGAGACTCATATATTTGATGGTACGGAACCCTCGCCGCGCGAGCCTAACTCGCACTTGCCCGGTTTTTTTTATGAGAATGTCAGCAGATTGCAGACACTCCCTTTTTTATTGTTACAATAATTATATTTAAGTTAGGTACGTATTCATTTTAAAGTATTGGATTTTTTTATTAAAATAATGTTTTGAACATTAGATATATATGTGTAACTGTACTTAATGAAAATACATAGCTTACTATACCTATTGTTTAATTATATTTTATTACCATACCACTCTATTACTAGTTTTTTGTAACACTAGAAACTACGTATTCGGATTAAACCTGTTACTTTGTAGTTGGTTATTCAATTATTCATTTGTTAACTGTTTTGTTGCAAAAAAGTGAAGCAGCGTAGAGTACCTGTTACTTAAAGTACCTGTTACTTTTTAAATCAAATAACAGATTGTATCTGTTACAAATGAATAACAGGTACAAAGTAACAGGTTCAAAAATAACAACCCATCACTAGTTAACATAGACCAGGGTCGATAGCTTTGAAAATGGTAAAAAGCGAAAAAGGTACAGAATATAACAAAAATGAAAGGAAAAATAAATTACGGTCGATCTGAGGTCGGGAAGGGAAGGGGGTGAGTTTTTAAGGGTAAAAAACGGCTTATCTCGATTTCCGGCAAAACTACAAGTCCAATGAAAAAAAGTTAAATAGCAAAGTTGTAGGTAATAAAAATATTTACAACTTTTGTTTTCACACTTTTTTCACATAACCTCAAAATTTATGTGAAAAATTCAAATAACCAATTTTTTAGTTTTTTATTTTTATCTTTTACAAAAAAATTTATTTTTTCACGAAATTTGGTGAAAACTTACCGTTTTATGTCGCAAACACACAGTATTTTTTTTGATTTAAAATGTTCATTTTTTCACCTTATTTTGACTTAATATCGAAAAAGCACCCTAATTTTCAATCGAAAATTCTCACGTCAAAATATCCGCTTTTTTAAAAAAATCGGTGGGCTTTTTGTTCCTTGGAATCTCTACTTTCTGATGGTATGAAAAAAAAATATACATTACTGCGGTAAATGTTCTCAGAAAATGCAAGTAAGTTATCTTAAAATAGCAATAAATAGGCATCTACGAATATAATCTTATAAATTATATGCGTAGATGCCTATTTATTGCTATAATTTTTTTTGGTCTCAAAAATTATCGACCCTGGTCTAACAATCAGAAATTGAATCGACCGGTCATAAGTTTAAAAGTGCGCAGCTAACTGGATTTTTGAAGGCAAGCTTTAAATAAACAACACGAATGATAAAAAGTACTAGACTGTCATGCACAACTGAATTTAGTGATTTAAAGAATAATATTATAAAAGATTAGAAAAAAAGACAGTAATAAGTGGGCACGAAAATATGTTAATAAAATTATCATAATGCATATTATTGTTTTATATTATATGTAATGTTCATAGGCATGGTTCATCGTGAGAATACTCAACGTGACTCGCTACAAACTATGCAGAAGACAATCAAATGACGTACGTCGTCTCTGCGAGGTTGCCTTAAAAAATTCAAATCACCTTACACCCTGAGTAAAATCTGGGAAGCGGCATTGCGACCCACAAAACCACTGAGAGCGGAACGATCAACCACTGAAGAGCGAAGCGAACTACAATCGAGCAGAGAACACAAATTCGCTGAGCATAAAAGAAGAGAGAATACCAGTCATCGACCCACTAATCTGTGCACGAGGACACTTCTCCAGCTGCCACATCGCTTTTTGAAGATGTCTACTACATCGGTGACCCAACAGATAATTGTGTCGACGAGTGATGTTTAAGGCTGTCGGAACGCTCTGAATTTTATTTGTGCTGAGACCCAGCGGTAAGGGGCGAGGTAGGCAAAAGACATATTGTGGGTGTGACCTTCTTTAGCTCTGTCTCGCTCAAATCATCCGCCCGTTTCAATTTTTGGCTGGTGTCAACTACGAGGCTAAAAAATGTTGTTGCAACGGTGCCGCTGTCAATTGATTACTCTAAGTTTGGGAAATATTTTGAAGATTTAAAAAACTTTTCCGACAAAGGAAGAGTCGCTTTAGGTTTGTGATGGAACAGTTTTGTGAAAAAAGTACGAATAAGGTCGTAGTATGACATTGAAAACGTGTGTTTTTTTGGCACAATTAATGCCAACTTTTTTCTAGTAAATCGTACATAAATAACAAAAGTAGTCCATTAGAGACCTAGATTTGTCGTTTATCTTCCTTATAGAGAAAGAATTTTTGCAGAATGTTGACGAATAAGTCTACAATTAGTTGACAGCCGAAGCTCTATTTTTGGCTTAAATTCAGAGCGTTCCGACAGCCTTAAACGTGACTGTGTTTTCTGCTTGGTCGTACTAGGAAGCACGGACCAAAGAACCAACTCATGCTTAGCTTATAAGTTACAAGAAGGAATGACACCAATCATCGACACACTTACCTGTGAGGCGCCTTTTGAAAATATGTCTACCCCAGTTGTAGAGAAAACATTACATAGAAATACCAATGAACCACAGCCCACAAGCCTTGAAACCAGTGCCGGATTAAGCCAGCGCGGGGCTTGTAGCAAATTCTGTCAAGGGGCCCTTGGTTTGCTTTAGGTTCTCAAGTTTAGGGTATTAAATAAAACAAAACTGTTACAAATAAACTTTTCTGGATTTAATATGGGCAAATTTAGAGATAACACTTTCAATATCGACTTCTTTAAGCAAATCATGCTCTATATTCAACAAAGTGAGATGATGAAGACGTTCTTGGCCCACCGTGTTCCTTAATTCATTTTTAATACGTTTTATTGTCGAAAAAGAACGTTCGCCACTGCAGTTAGTGATCATGAGAGACAAGTAAATGGGCAAGGCAATTTCTAAGTTTGGGAAACACGATTCTAAAGAATTATTTAATAAAAGTTTATAAAATTGCTGTTCCAGAGGCTCCTGTTTCTTGCTGTCAATAACAGTAGCCCCATCTGTTTTCAGCATCTATACCACTGATATAGATGCTAGTCTAAATATATCGATTATAATTAAACATTAGAACATTAACGTTAAAAAATTCGTAAAATACCTACTTATTTTTACAATTTAACGTGACGAAATCGACTTTTAGATTTTCAAGTGGAAGTGAGGCATAGCCTAAGCGCTTCGCGTTTAAGGCATGCAAGATATTTTACGCTCCTATCTAAATTAATATTTTTTATTACGGTCAGACAGGCGTTGGAGCGCGGGCCCCCCAAATTCGCGGGGCCCGTAGCATTTGCTACTCTTGCTACGTGGTTAATCGGGCACTGCTTGAAACTAAGAATATTCGGAATTGAAATATTCTTTACTGTTCCTCGTATAAATATTGTCATCTTTATTCAAGTTCATGCAGAAAGGACATTCGACGTCCTTGTCACTCGCACACTCAAATTAATATGAATAACATTTTGTACATATAGTTTGTACGTTGTTGAGGCAGAGCGACGTGGTAAACCACAATAACCGCAATACAAAAGTGCAATGAACAAATTACTGTACATAATTATTATCTACGTGAAATAATATTAAAATGACGGTGAGATTTGTTTGTGTCAACCGGTTTTGTTGAACCAATGGCTGACAATTAATTTAATTTAATTTCTTCCATATATCCTTATTTTTTATTTTGGTGCGAGCAGATAGTTTCATGGCTCATCGTACGAACTATAGATATGAAGCCTTTAAGCGCAATGTTAAGAAAATGGCTTCGATTTGGTCCTTGGTGAGTCGATAGACGCAGAGTACGCTGCTTAAAAATAATTTTAAATGCATTTCCACTTTGACCTGCAATTTTCAGACTGGAATTTGGGAGAATTATAACAGACGAGTTATGTCAAAACTTCTCAACGAGCCTTTTTCAAGGTTTATATATATATATATATATATATATATTAGCTGACCCGGCGAACTTTGTTCCCCCTTATTAAGTTCAATTTTTTTTTAGGATTTTAATAGTTAGGATTCTTTCATTACTCACTCACTCCGTTCGTTCGTCCGAGTTTATAATTATTTGTTTCAATACTCGCTCACTCACTCTGTTCGTTCGCTCGAATTTATAATTATTTGTTTCATTAGCCACTCACTCACTCCGTTCGTTCGCTCGAATTTATAATTATTTGTTTCATTACTCACTCACTAACTTCGTTCGTTCGCTCGAATTTATAATTATTTGTATGATATATATCGGTAAAGTTGTTGTCGGGAGCTCACAACACGTGTTGATTTATATCTGATTTCTTAATCAATTAGAAGTGAAAACTGTCTTTATTAATTATTTATAAAATGTAAATAAATAATAATAGCACTGAGAAATAATGATAAATTCACTATGAGAATAAAATTAACTTGAGAGTTGCACTGAAAAATTAAAATGATACGTATAACAGTCACTGCTACGATCGAGACACAAATAAAACAAAAAAAAAAAAAAAGAACGAAAACTGTATAGTGAGTGAGAGAAAGGAAGCCGGCTTCGTTCTCACCCCTACTCCATGATGTTTGCTGGTTGAAAAGTGACAACGGGAGATACCTGGCGCAGATAACTGATTGGTTATTATTATATTCGATTGCCATCTTGTGGATTTGTCAATGGAACAGAATAATATAAAAATCGCGATTAAAAATCAGGGGTTGATCGTATAAGGGTGAGAATTTAGAATTAAATGTATTTTTAATGCTGAATCATGAAAGAATAAAAACAAATAATTTTGTCCAAAAAATAAAAAATAAACTTTTAAGGTGGACCACCCTTAACATTTAGGGGTATGAAAAATGGATGTTGATCGATTCTCAGACCTACCCGATAAGCACACAAAATTTTATCAAAATTGGTTCAGCCGTTTCGGAGGAGTTTGGGAACAAACATCGCGACACGAGAATTTTATATAATAGATAAAAAATAACATTTCTCTAACAAAGCTGGTATAATCAAAAGATAGAAATCTAGATATTAATTAATTATATTGCTGGAATTTTGGAGAAATAAATGTTCGTCGTACGTGCTGTATATTTCCTTTTAGTTTATTATCAATCACTCGGTATTTAGTAGTGTGGCATTGTGATATTCAAATAAGAGTATGGTACATATTCAACAAGCTAACAAAACTTACAAGAGACATAACTGTCTCTCGGTAATAATAAGACGGATAACGAACAGTTTACTATTTATAAAATATCCATTTCGCTTAGACGCAGGATGAAGCAAAATATTTTGTCAATGTTATCACAGAGTGCCTTGAATGAAACCGGACAATTAATTATTATAGGTGATCCAGTGCGTCTGTTATACAAAAGTGTAAGATACACCGACCTGTTTAGTATTTCAGTGTAGGACTAAAATTGTTAACACTGGCAGTCTCGACTCTCGAGCAGGCTAACGTAATGTGATAGATGTAGACCATCAGGGTTGATAATTTTTGAGACCAAAAAAAATTATAGTAGGGTGAAACCCATTGGAAAAGGTAGAGAATATAACAAAAATGAAAGGAAAAATAATTTACGGGCGATCTGAGGTCGCGAAGGGGAAGAAGGTGAGTTTTTAAGGGTAAAAAACGGTTTATCTCGATTTCCGGCAAAACTACAAGTCCTATGAAAAAAAGTCAAATGGCAAAGCTGTAGGTAATAAAAATATCTACAACTTTTGTTTTTACACTTTTTTCACATAACCTCAAAATTTAAATTCAAATAACCAAGTTTTTGGTTTTTTATTTTTATCGTTTGCAAAAAATTTTATTTTTTCACGAAATTTGGTGAAAACTTACCTTTTTATGTCCCAAACATACAGTAATTTTTTTGATTTAAAATATTCATTTTTTCACCTTATTTTGACTTAATATCGAAAAAGCACCCTAATTTTCAATCGACAATTCTCACATCAAAATATCTGCTTTTTTAAAAAAGTCGGTGGGCTTTTTGTTTATTGAAATCTCTACTTTCTGGTGGTATGAAAAAAAAATATACATTACTACGGTAAATGTTCTCAGAAAATGCAAATAAGTTATCTTAAAATAGCAATAAATAGGCATCTACGCATATAATCTTCTTTAAATTATATGGAAATAGTAGGCAGTGACTAATAATTAGTTTGTTTGGATTAGAAATTTTTAGATTATTTTCAAATTCATCATGTTTGCCAAAAAAAAATTTAATAAATATTAGTTCAAGAAAATCTGTACCTATCTCTTTTTTTTTAAAAACTAACGCGTTCAAAAATATTTCTTGTAGCTTTAAGAAGTTTTACAAAAATTACGAATTCGCCATAAAGCAGACTAATTGAAGTACCTATAAACTGTTTATGTGATGCAAACGCTTAGAATCGAAGAGATTTTCTTTTTCTTTTTGACCAGGTATCTAATTTGGAACAATAAGAGATACAAAAATGAATTATTATTGGTTGGAATCAGTGTTTGTTTTTAAGTCGCACTCAAAAATATCAAAGAGTTTCGTTTTTTGAGCCAGTCTGTAATATTGATCGACAAGCGTGGGGGTCAACTTCGAGCCATGTCATGATTAAACAAAATATAAGAATACAATTAATTATTTAAAGAGCAAAGAGATTGTATCTGAGATATGAGTGATCTGTATGGGTCGTTCCACACATCGGTTTCTCTCGCTTAAACTCTCCAAAGAGAGGAGAGTGTGTTCTTCAGGTACAAATCCACAGGTGTGCTCTCGGCATGATGACGTATTTAGTTGCGCGCGCGTGTTACAGCTAGACGTGGAGGATGATTGAAAAAATTCAAATGATCTCCAATAAATTATCTATTTACATATCAATATGACTGCGTCCTCCGAACAATAGTAAGTTATACAATGCATTCACAGCTATGTTATTTCGAACTAGAGACGACCAATACTTAATATTATTAGTGTATTTGCCATATGGCAACATACACTATTGGCGTCGGTCGGATGGCGGGACCTAGGGGTCGGACCAAAATTTCTCGACGTTTCATAACCTCCTAAACACTTTGGCACAATTTTTAAAAATGTTTATATATATATGTATATATATATTTATATATATATATATATATATATATATATATATATATATATATATATATATATATATATATATATATATATATATATATATATATATATATATATGTGTACGCGCGATAACTTTCGAAAGAATTAATTGATTTCAACGAAATTTGGGCCACGTGTTGAAATCCATCACCGCAAGAAGCCTATTTAAAATGGGCCTAATCGGGCCATTTTAAGGGTAGTTTTTAGGGGTTGAAAAATGTTTTTGGGCTCTAAAATACCGAAAAAATTCTCCGAATCGTTTCAAAATTGAAATTTAACTCTCTGGCAGTAATTAAAATGTGTCCCTAAAATTTTAATAAAATCGACCGTACAGGACCGGATTTAAAAATTTTATGAAAACACTAGTTTGCAGATAGTGAATTATTTACTGAAAGGTGTATATAACTTGGTATAGAAGCTCGATTGATAATAATATTGCAATTAAGAAAAAAAATGTTATTTTAAGGGGTGTATTAAGGAGTCAAATTTTTTATTTTGCCCAAAAACCAAGTTAAGTTCGCATAATAAAGCCCCACTGCCTGTATTAGCAAATACACTATATTGTCGGCATGGTTTTGGCACTGCGACCCGGGTTTTTTTATTATTATCATTGCTGGACTGACCCGGGTCCCTGCGGAAATTCAATGGAGGAAGATATTTGAAAAAAATATCTTTGAAACATAAACATGTGAATTTCAAAATAGCTTAATCCAAAATAGTTTAATCGGTTATAGACTGTCTATATTTTTAAAATTTCGACATTATTGAAAAGTAACTTTTTTGTTAAAAAAATAAGCTTTATTGGAATATTAAATAATAAATACGAAATTCTGTTAAAAAAATATTTTCATTTTGTATCTTATAAACGAAGTTTTATATGAAAAATCTATTAGTGTCGAAACATTTCTTCAATAAAATGCTTTAATTTGAGTGATACAACATATTATATCGTTAAAATCTATATGGTTGAATATGGTGTACTATTGGAAGAATAGGGGTTTTATTTTAAATAATTATTTGTTTTAGATGTTTCAAAAGCTTTACGGGAATTATTACATCCCCACAAATTGACAAATTCGTTCAAAATACAATAAATTCTGTCAAGTGGATCGTTTTGGAAACTGAATTTGTGTTTGATACGAAATTCTGACAAACCTTGTATAATATTTTATGTGATCTATTCAAAGATAATGCATACGATTCGACAGTTTTTTTTAAGTTTTTTAAAATACGTTAAAAACCAACGTAATCGTTAATTTTAGAATATACATGTTTCAAGCGATTAAAAAAGCCGGAGGCGTTAAGAGCAGTGAATTTCAAATGTCGTCTTCAACAGAAATCAAATCTAAATACGAATAACTTTAACTGCAAGTTTGTTGACACCTTGTTAAATGTTTAAAATATGTGTTAACACATCGGTAATGACATCTTTATTAACAATACCAGATTGGCTAATAAATCGACCAATAGTTGTTTATAATCTACGTATATATAGGATGTTTCACAACTTCTATAGCTTCGGATTGTTTTTTATACGTCTACGGCATATCTTTTAAAGAACGCAAAGCATAAACAATAATTCTAATGCTCGGTTGCAGAAAGCATTGTCAGAAAATCTGATTTAGCAATGACCTTACACGTATTTCTCCATAAGAAAAACATTGCAGAATTTTAAACCGATTCTGTTCGAAACTTAATTGATCAATTGAATTTTTTTATCTAAATCTGTTCAACGATATAAGTGTGAAAAAGTAACAGACAGACCGACTTTCGCATTTATAAAATTTGTATGGAAATTATGGATTAAGGTACAGTCGCCAAATATCGTCCCCTTTTTGTAATAACGTTGTAGAAAAAAAAATTATTAGAGGTAAAATAAGAAATACAACATGAGACGTTAGGTACAATAGTCCTTTATTCTTATAAATAATAATTAACCCGTTAAGTTTGTCACAAATTGAAAAATATAGCTTTAACAAAAAAAGTGCAATTTCTTAAAATATATTTTTGGGCGCCTAATTTCGTCCCCGAGATCACAATAATCAGTACGTGAACTTAAATTGTATTCATAATATAATAAAAAACCCGGGTCGCAGTGCCAAAACCCTGCCGACAATATAGTGTATTTGCTTGTATAGGGCCGTGTGGTTTTATACTTTTATTATGTGAAATTAAGTTTGTTTTTGGGCAAAATGAAAAATTTAACCCCTTAATACTCCCCTTAAAATAACATTTTTTTCTTAATTGTAATATTATTATCAATCTAACACCGAATTAAATACACCCTTCAATAAATAAGTCACTATCTGCAAACTAGTGTTTTCATAAAATTTGTAAATCCGGTCCTGTCGGGCCGATTTTATTAAAATTGTGGGGACACTTTTTAATCACTAACAAAGGGTTAAATTTCAATTTTGAAACGATTCGGAGAATTTTTTCGGTATTTTGGGGCTCAAAAACAGTTTTCAACCCCTAAAAACTACCCTTAAAATAGCCCGATTAGGCCCATTTTAAATAGGCTTCTTGCGGTGATGGATTTCAACACGTGGCCCAAATTTCGTTGAAATCAATTAACTCTTTCGAAAGTTATCGCGCGTACACACATATATATATATATATATATATATATACGTATATAAATATATATATATATATATATATATATATATATATATATACATATATATATAAACATTTTTAAAAATGGTGCCAAAGTGTTTAGGAGGTTATGAAACGTCGAGAAATTTTGGTCCGACCCCTAGGTCCCGCCATCCGACCGACGCCAATAGTGTATGTTGCCATATGGCAAATACACTAATTATATAAAATTAGTACTCAGTAATCATATTATAATGTCTAATCAGGTCTTTGTCAATTTTCCAGACAAGTTTACAGATAAATTTGAGTCCTGGGTTTTCAACGAAATCCTTATGCAACTATTGGAAAAATTTGATGCATATGATCAGAGCTAGATTACAGATACACCATTGAATACGTCTAAATTTTTATATGGCTGTAATTATGATCTAATTCCAGCAAAACAGAGTCTTCTTTAGTTGGTTTTACTATGGACACGAAATATCTCAGGTTAAATCAAATCAGATGGATGGCATCTATCGATGGTGTCTGGAGTTGCTCTATCGAGTAGTTCAGCTTTCATGTTTTATCTTGGAAACACCATCAATGGAGGAATAAACTGACCAGTAGCTGACAACAAGTAACAGTAGTTACCAATTTTCCCCTTTCAGCAGATGATTATTTGTGAAGTTCTCTTTTGCTTTTCACAGTCAGTGCTGATTTCAGTCTCATCGGTATTAAATATTTTATTAGGATTGAATCTAATCTTTTGCAGTACAAGTTTTAATATGTCAAAAAAGTCTCAACGTTTAATAGTAAAATGAAGCGACCTAAATATCGTCCCGGGGACGATATTAGCTCCTCGTAGGGGGGCGTTATTAGGAATTTGCTAGTTGAGGCCAACATTGTTACCTCATTTACATCCAGCTTTGAAGTTTCCGCTCGAGGCTCAAGTTTTAACGAGCTGTTAATTTTGGAGCATACAGTATATTAATTAATGTCAGTATAAATCAAAATGCAGTTTCATATTATAAAACAAAGACATAAACATCGTCGATATTCTCGCTTTTTATTCGATATAAAAAAAGAATAATGAAAACACATCTGAAAACATAAGTTCGATCATATGAAAAAAATAAAAGAATATTATGTTGAAGCAATTTAAAAACTTTAAAAGTGAGATAAAAAATAATTATAGGAATTAAATGAAAGAAGATAGAAAGAGACGCAATTACAAGGCCCGAATGTGTTGTAAGAACATTGTTTTTAGTCTTGTGTTATTTTTTACCGTGTAAATATTGCATCGAATAACATAAAACATTTTGTCACCTTGTTAGACATCCTACAGTGTGTTTTGTCAGTAACTATATTTTTGAAAGTTTGTTCCTATTAATCATTTTATTTATTTCAGAACTATTTTTAATACTTTATTGGTACTATTTTATATAAATGTTTATTAAGTCCGTCCTTTTCTTCAACGCTTATAAATCATCCGAATTTATGGCTATTAATTAAAATTTTAAAATGTTTAAGATTTCTTAGAAAACAATTATTTTAGGATTTTTACCTCCGTCAAATATGGAAAACTGACTTTAACGTACGACTCTTTTTAAAAACAAAGAACGACGTTTCTCTCGATTATTTCTACAAGTAGGGGAAGTACTGTACAATGTACATCCATCAGTTCGTTATCTGATTTACACTGCAAATATTATTATTTAGAAGATTTTCAAATATCATATTAATCGCAGGGTTTTGAGTGTATTTGCCATTTGGCACATACACTATTGGCGTCGGTCGGATGGCGAGATTTATAACTTTCGAAAGAGGTTACATTTTTTATTTTGCTCAAAAACAAATTTAAGTTCACACTGCCTTAGCAAATATACTATATTGTCGGCAGGGTTTGGCATTGCGACCCGAGCTTTTATTATTATTTATTGAAAATAAAATTTAAAAATACTTATACAGAATGTTAATTGCACCCCACACATGTCGTTTTTATAACAAAAATTCTGTGTCTGGCGAACAATAAACTATTAATTTGATATTAAACGAAACAAAAAAAAACAGGTGTGTTTTGTAAAAACCATTTCAGTAAATAGGATTTAATTTATATTTTAAATAGTTGCTTTATAATAATACTCAGAAACCATTTCGTCTAGGAGCAGTCGTAATAATAATATTAATGTAAATCTTTAAGCTAGTGACATACTGTAAGCCGTTGGGTATTTATAAATATTCATTAACTACACTTTTTTTCTGTTACGACTAAAGTTTTTATTAGCTCGTGTTTTTTTAAACAAGTCGAACTAATATTTTATATCAACTTTGAATTTTTGTGATTTTAAATCTGATTCAGACGTTTTGACAATCTGGGGTTTCGGAGTAAGGACGCTATTTTTTATTACAAATCCCTCTCACGATCTAGTCTCAGAACTCATGAAAGTATAATTTGGATTTTTAATACAATTTCGGGATGGAACAAATTGACAATAAAAAGTGTGAACAGGACATCAGCGTCGAGCCAAGCGAGTAGAAGTTTACTCACACGATGTCCATGGACAGGGGGACATGGGCGTTAGGAGACACGCATCGACTAAGTTAGTATTCATTATAACGTATTCTAAAATTCGCTTATTTGGAAATTCTTATCTAATTATGAATATTATTTTCAGTTAACCGTTAGTATGATGGATAATTGTACTTTGTCATTTATTTTGTTCAAGAATTTGTGTATTATGTCAGTAGGGCTAATCACGAGGGGACTAACTAAGATACACCACACCGCGGGAAAAGGAATATTAAAGTCGCATAAGCGACTCGTTAATTCCGTACTATTGTCATTGTAACTTAGTCACTTTAATATTACATGAACGGTATCAGCAACTTTATCGATATCGCAAAACAATAATAAATTATAAAAATGATTTGTCGGGAAAAAGGACATCAGCCGTAAAAATATTTTTTAAAAAACGGAATTATTATAAAAAAAAATTTTTTTATGAACAATTGTTTAACTCAAATTTATATTTACATGTGTATTTTAACTTTTATCTCTACTTGATCTAAACATTTAATAGTTATAAAGCTTGAAAAAGTTCCAAGCAAGGAACGAAACGTCGCTATAAATAACAAATAAGTGTTTACTTAAAATGTCCTTTTTCCCGACAAATCATTTTTATATTAATTACCAAGGACAAAAAAGAAAAAAGTCAATAATAAATTATTATTTATTTTATAGCTCAGAAAATTGATAAATTCTTCAAATTACGCGGTTTATAATATAATGCCATAAAAAGTGCTATCGAACCTTATACAATTAGTTATTAATTGGATATGCACTGAAAAGGTTAAAATAAAATAGGTTATTGTTGGTACGGTCAAACCGACAAAATAATAAATAATCATTGGATTATAATAATTTTATATTAATACGTGATTGATTACAATGTGACAATTAATTTTAATTAAGTTTTTTTTATTTTTTAACGAGAAATTGGACAATTCAATTTTAATATAGTTAAACTAAATTAAAAAATTGAATTGTCCAATTTCCCGTTGAAAAATAAAAAAAAACTTAATAATTATAATGGACGTGAATAATATTGAGAATCAATTTTAATATTCTAATTGAACTTTAACTCAGATAAATAATTCCGAGTGAAAATAATACTGTAGCGAATGAACGTCCTTAAAAATCCAATTGATACTTTTACCAGCTGTCAAATCTTTGGGGAGTTGGGGGTTAATTTGCAACGCCAATTTGGCAACAATGTGAACAATGTGTTGCTAGCTTTAGTTTCAACAATAAATACTAGACATAATTTCAATTAGAAAACAAAAATTTTACACGGTAGTCAGTTGTCTCTATAGGTACGGGTTGTTTACGGGCCGAGTTCCAACTGAAACAATATTTGTAAACAAAAATATTACTAAAACCGACGTTTATGGCTCTAAACATGCTATAAATGTACCATGTTTATCGCATTTTTATTTTAATACGTTCCTGTAATTTATATTTATATAATTTTTATTTGGAAACGCACACTTGTATAAGCGCTTTGACAAATATACAGGCGATTCTTTATAGACCGGACGCTCGGCTGATTCCGGATGAAAAATCCGGTGAATTCATTCCGATTGATGATTGCCGGAAAAAAATGGCATGCATATTTTTTTAACCGGACTATGGGAATTGTCATTTAAATCGCATTGAATGTCCGCTAAAAAGCGGATTTGAATGTGATTTTTACCATTCGATAGCTTATTTCTTAGAAAAAGCTTAGATCCATAATAACTGGGTGACTCGACTTCATCTGGGTGAAAATCGGATTGAATTCTCTATACTGAACAGATTTGAATGTGGTTTGTACCATTCGATAGCTTATTTACTATGTGAAAACTAAAAAACTTGGAACGTGTCGCGGGACACGCGTTTGGAACGAAGTCCCTTTCGTATAAAAAGTTTTTCGTAACGCGTTTTATATAATCTAAAAACACCCGGTATAATTTAAAAACATCCGGTATAATCTAAAAACACCCGGTATAATCTAAAAACACCCGGTATAATCTAAAAACATCCGGTATTATCTAAAAACAACCGGTATAATCTAAAAACACCTGGTATAATCTAAAAACACCCGGTATAATCTAAAAACACCCGGTATAATCTAAAAACACCCGGTATAATCTAAAAATACCCGATATAATCTGAAAACACCCGGTATAATCTAAAAACACCCGGTATACTCTAAAACACCCGGTATAATCTAAAAACACCCGGTATAATCTAGAAACATCCGGTATCACCGTATACCAGTATACATTATACGTCTGCCGGTTTTTCGTGACATTTTTCGTTACATTTTTGTCTTACGGTTTCTCGTGACATGTTACATTTTGTCTCGGCTAGGTCCCCTCGCTAACCCGCGATAAGGAAATTCGTTCCAAAAAAAAAAATGGAACTTCATACGTGGATGATTACACGTATATCTTATTTTAACCAATATCTTTATATACATTTGAATTGTAATCAAAATTTACCATTTTCGCTGAATCTCAGAATTCAATAATAATCTTACTTTCGCGGTATTTTATTTTTCCTTTTATCTTTAACAGCCTGGACCTTTTCAGAATTTTAGAACTATTACTAAAGCACTAAGAGAGCACTGAAAGAAACAGTATAGACAGTAGAGCGGGCGCAAAGAGAACAAATTGACAAAATATTTTTGGGTCAGGCTCTAAATATGACTGTCGACCAATGCCATGAATATGTATAGACCAGAAACCTGTTCTCTGTATTAAACACATCTCAGCTATAATATTATTATTGTTAATAATATGCAAAAGCTTCTTCGTTTTTTTATTATCATTATTATTATTTCGTTTTTGCTTTCTTTTATTCTTTTACACCTACTCAAATTTTATTTATATACGCCATGTTCCACCACAAAATAGTTTCTGTTAATATTTAAATTTTAATCAAGTATTTAGTCGTAAAGATTATATATTCTATGTTTGCAGGACAAGTTTTAAATCTGAATTTTACTGAGAACGCTTGACAATCACGTCGAATTTTAGACATTCTTTATTTTCCTTGATCATAAAAGACAATATTTGGACAGCTTCAAATAAATGCAAATCTGCTATCAATTAATATTTTTTGTTTTATCTTAACAGAATTATCTACGACTAAAATCAACCGATATTTTCAGGCTCTGATAATTTTTTATATATAAAAAATCCAGTTGATAGCATCTTCAGTTCATGAACCTTGGAAAGTTTTTAAACAGGACAGTTTGGTTAGCGTACCAACCTTTAAATCAAACATTGGTGGGTTCGAATCTCCCCTCCTCTCATCGCTATTTGGTAATGCCGTTTAATTTAATTTAATGCTAAAGACCTTGGTTGTTGAGCGTCTGTAATCCGCAATAAAATAAACAAACCAATTTCTTAGAGAGAGCGTCGCGAAAAAAGTTTTGTCATATGGATTATAAAAATGACAGTTTCTTTAGTTGTGTGATTTCGAGAGGGCGCAGGGTAAATCAGGGTGCGTAAGCCACCTACAGTGACGCCGTCATAACTGGAAACCGGGGGCACAGCACCGAGCGCAGTGTCGGTATTGTCGGATCGTCCGGATGCACGATGTCCAGGCCACAACTGACCAACCGCGGTCGCTCATTGGAATGTATTTAATTTAAGGTGTGACACACACACGCGCACACCAACACACACACGCATGTGCGCGCGATTATCAACTATGTGCTTTCCGAATTGAATTTCGACTTTGAGTTGGTTTTTAGTGTATTTGCCATATGGCAACATACACTATTGGCGTTGGTCGGGTGGCGGGACCTAGGGGTCGGACCAAAATTTCTCGACGTTTCATAACCTCCTAAACACTTTGGCACCATTTTTAAAAATGTTTATATATATATGTATATATATATATATATATATATATATATATATATATATATATATATATATATATATATATATATATATATATATATATATATATATATATTTATATACGTATATATATATATATATATTTATATGTGCGGGCAATAACTTTCGAAGGAGCTAATTCATTTTAACGAAATTTAGCATACATGTTGGAATCCATCACCGCACGAAGCCTATTTAAAATGGGCCCAATCGGGTCATTTTAAGGGTAGTTTTTAGGGGTTGAAAAAAGTTTTTGGGCCCAAAAATACCGAAAAAATTCTCAGAATCGTTTCAAAATTGAAATTTAACCCTTGAGTAGCAATTAAAAAGTGCTCCTAAAATTATAAGCAAATCGGCCCGACAGGACCGGACTTACAAATTTTATGAAAACACTAGTTTGCGTATACGAATTTACTTACTGAAGGTCGTATTTAATTTGGTGCAGATGTTGGATTGATAACAATATTTCAACTAATAAAATTATTATTGTAAGGGGTGTATTAAGGGGTTCAATTTTTTTTTATTTTGTCCAAAAACAAACTTAATTTCATTTAATAAAGCCACAATACCTGTATTAGCAAATACACTATATTGTCGGCAGGGTTTTGGCACTGCGACCCGGGTTTTTTAAAAGTCGACTTGTTCATCTGATTAGGAGCATGAGAAAGAGTTTAATTTTCACGAAAGTTTTGTGTGTTCATTGAATTCACCTTGCAGTTTTCATTAAGACTACCTGCAAATATCTTCTGATCAGCGTTGCCAGACGTCCCGATTTTTAAATCAAAATTAAATGTCCCGCGCGGGACAGGCTCAGTCCCGCTTTTCGGGGATAACTCGACCGTGCGTAAATAATTATTCTCTTATTGTTAGTTGCAATTTGTAACACTCACTCCTCAGAGTATTGTTTGAAACGCCATATTTTTCTAATGAATAAAACTTTTTGGTTTTGATTTTTCGGTGTTTTTTTTATTTTTTTTTATTCAGAAGACGAATAAGACTCAACTATTTAACGATAGGGTAAATCTGATTTAAAATATCACATTTTTATTAAAATACATTTTCTATGGCTATTTTTGCTATCTATTGTCACGTAAACGTAATTTGAACTCAAATAAAAAGATAAATATTTAAAAACTTCTGATTATATACGTTTTTTTACTATATCCCGCTTTCGACGAAAGAATCCCGCTTTTTTCACTCAAAAAGTTCCAAATCCCGACTTGGCAAAAAAAAAATCTGGCAACGCTGCCTCTGATGCACTCTTTCAATTTTTGTTCCCTTATATAAAAACGGTTTCAGCTCTCCCGACGCCAAATGAAGGACACTACAGATTCTTCAGGCGGATTTTTTGAAAAAGGTTTTGGCTACGTGTGAAAAGAGTACGTAATTTATATTTATTTTTAAACTTTTTTTTTAATTTTTAGCATTTAGGATCTGCCATGTGAATTTGAAAAAGATAACTTTTTTCAGAACAGAAAAAAATTAGCATGGATATTTTATGTGACATTTTTTGAATTTACAATAAATTAAATAAATGCCTAGCCAATGTTTGGATGTTTTATATGGTATACACATAACGTGCCATTTTATGTGAATAGATCGAATTAATTTCAACGTATTAAAATTCAATACCGGACAAATGATACAAAGATTGGATTACTTTTATATTTATTTATTCAAAACGTATCCCTATTAAAAATGTTTATTATAACCAGGGGCATAAATAATATCACTTATTATTATACCCTCGTTGATAAAAAACATAAAGATTTTAAACCCAAGGCTGCTTTTTCTTCTCTTATATTTTATAAACTAGCAAAGATTCCATTTTAACTGACAATTAATGTTTTATTTTTTAGTGTATTTGCCGATACATAGTATATGGCACGTACACTATTGATGACGGTCGAATGGCCGGACCTAGGGGCTGTCGACGTTTCATCTGAACAACATGATACAATTTTTGAAAATGTTTGTATGCGCAGGATGATAACTTTCGAAAGATTTAGATTTAAACAAAATTTTGCACACACGCTGGAACGCATTACCGCAGGAAATGAGCACATTCGAATTATTTTAAGGGATCTAAAAAAAAAAGATTTGGGTCCCAAAGCATTGATACTGTTAAAAAATCGAAATTTAATTTTTCGTAAAAATACTGATGTAGCCCTATAAAAATTCGCCTAGACAAGGATTTATAAAATGTTTGCCGAAGAAATGTAATCGTTTTAAGGGTCAAGGGATAAATATTTGCATTTCGACCGAAAATAAGTTCATATATAATATTACGTTTAAATGTTGCAATGCATATATATTGTTTTATCAGCAGGATTTGCACTGCGTCCCGGTCGCTTTTGTAACATAAGTAATTGACATGCGTTCAGTAAGTAAACAAAAGAATAATATTTTAATTTTATAGAAACACATTTATGGTACGGATTCACAAATTATAAAGATCACTGCTGGCAACCTCAGTGCAACAAACGACGAAAATTGAATTCATTTAAATGGCCGAGTACGTAGGGTGCCGTAAATAATTACAGAACAATATACAATGTATTTCAATCCTGCAATAATTATAGAAAAGATGCTAAAAACAATAAAAAAACACAGGACAAGTATTTGGATGTAAGGAAACGAAAGATACCTCAAAAAATGATTCAATCGAATCACAAAGAAATAAATAGATTTGCAAAACGATAGGGATGTTGATTGTATTCAAATAAAAATATAATTTTAACGAAAAGTAGTAGTTTCCATGATAGAAATACCAAAAAACACTATATTTTTCCTTATTTTTAAGGAATTTAATTAATATTTAATAAATAAAACCTAATAAAATCACTCTCAAGTCACGTGACAACAGACACCAATCAGAGCGCATGACGTCATATGTTCAGCCGCTGTCAAAAAACTTCATTGTTTGGTTAATATTTAGTGTGTAATTTATTATTATTTGTTTATAGGAAACGTCAAATTACATGTAACTATAGCAACGACTACGAAACAACTTTTCATCACCTCAGTTTACTAACGTTTATGAGCACAGAATACGCATCTATAGGATGGTAGCTCCCGTATAAACTTTTGAGCCTCCTTTGGTATGAACAGGTGACGTCACGCGACTAGTATTGGCGTTTTGGACCGAAATTTGAAACCGGATTTAAAATACATGATTTTTAAGGCTTGAGTTGTATTTAAATAAAAATAATAAATATTTGTGGCAATATTAGGTACTTATGCACGATTTAAAACACTTTCCCAAAAATAGTCAACATCCCTATTGTAGCAGAACAAAAACGATTTAATGATAGCGAAATCAGCTGGTACAAATGTTAATTTCGAATTATTGTGTCGGTGCTGTAGTTTTGGTATGGTATTGTTAATACATTCCACATATTATGTTGTGGCACATTCCATCGCCTCCTTAATCAGTTATGCATATTAAGTTAGTTAACCTGCGAGTGTCTCTGTCCCCCTCCCCCCTTCGTCCTCACCCCAAACCAACATCCGCGCAGCCCGCAGCTTACAAACAGACACAATATATACAATCCGACACACAGTTTTGATATTAATTAGATTTTTATGTTTTTATATTGGTGATTTACCAGCAGGAGCGCGGAGCATTTAAAAATGTGTTTTTGTCCACGAACTTTAATAAAAAAAAAGAAATGAAAAAAAATTAATTCATCCGGTTGAGTACACACTGATAAGGCTATAACTTCAGAATCCCAATAAGTCCAAAAACGGATAGCCGCATCAGGTGTTTTTTTTTCAGGGACTTCCACTGCGCCGATTTTGACAATGATATATTTTTGGAACGAAGTTCCTTATCGCGGGTTAACGAGGGGACCTAGCTGAGAAAAAATGTAACATGTCACGAAAAACCGTAAGACAAAAAATGTAATATTCATGTCACGAAAAACCGTAAGACAAAAAATGTAATGTGTCACGAAAAACCGTAAGACGTATAATGTATACTGGTATACGGTGATACCGGGTGTTTTTAGATTATACCGGATGCTTTTAGATGATACCGGGTGTTTTTATATTATACCGGGAGTTTTTAGATTACACCGGGTGTTTTTTGATTATATCGGGTGTTTTTAGATTATACCGGGTGTTTTTAGATTGTACCGGGTGTTTTTAGATTGTACCGGGTGTTTTTAGATTATATAAAACGCGTTACGAAAAACGTCTTATACGAAAGGGACTTCGTTCCAAACGCGTGTCCCGCGACACGTTCCAAGTTTTTTTTAAAATAATCTCAGTTGCCAGCCCTACTTTGTTTTGCCATTTTTTTCGCACCACTTATCTAGTTAATTTGAAATATCTTTGAGAAGCATAAATAATTTTTAAATCTGTTTGAGCGTTTCTCAATCGCTGACTCATTTAGAACACAGATAGAAAAGCGTCTCTGTGTCACCGACTTTGCGTTGTCAATGGTTTAAGGCCCGCTCATTCTAATGTGACCATCTGTAGATTGCTTCTACCTCGCCATACAGAGACTGTTGGTCTACCTGTGTTCTTATATACAGAAGTGTCTACAAACATTCGCTTAAATATCTACTCTCGGTGCAGGATTTATTAATTCATGGCCGAAGGGCACAAAGGCTGTAGAGAACCTTAAAACTAATGATGCAGTGTTAAAGTGAAAAATTGATTGCAAATACTTATTGAAAATTCATCTAGAGCATCAGAAATGGAATTTTGCACTACTCTTTTCTTAAATTATCTTAATAACATTACAGTACATTGGTGAGGAACAAACTGATTTTGAAATAAAATTTCTTTAGGCGCGTTTTGTGAATTTCGTCGCCGTCACATAGTAGGTATAAGCTTAGTATTTGTATTTGCATGTGGCTTAGTACTTTCTGTCTGAGACCAAAGTAAATCTTTGCGGTATTTCGGCTATGAATACTCCTTAATGCTAAAAATATATGTATGGCTTACATGCGTTACTGCAACCGCGCATAAAGGTTACAAACACACTTTTTTTTGTATCTTATAATATTATTTTGTATTTGTTTCAGTATTTGAGAAAGCCGTAGTAAATTACTTTTTAGTTACTTATTAGTGTATTTGCCATAAGGCAACATACACTATTGGCGTCGGTCGGATGGCGGGACCTAGGGGTCGGACCAAAATTTCTCGACGTTTCATAACCTCCTAAACACGTTGGCACCATTTTAAAAAATGTTTATATATATATGTATATATATATATATATATATATACCCATCAACGCAAGAAGCCTATTTAAAATGGGCCTAATCGGGCTATTTTAAGGGTAGTTTTTAGGGGTTGAAAACTGTTTTTGGGCCCCAAAATACCGAAAAAATTCTCCGAATCGTTTCAAAATTGAAATTTAACCCTCTGGTAGTGATTAAAAAGTGTCCCCCCAATTTTAATAAAATCGGCCCGACAGGACCGGATTTACAAATTTTATGAAAACACTAGTTTGCAGATAGTGACTTATTTATTGAAGGGTGTATTTAATTCGGTGTAGACGTTAGATTGATAATAATATTACAATTAAGAAAAAAATGTTATTTTAGGGGGTGTATTAAGGTGTTAAATTTTGCCCAAAAACAAACTTAATTTCACATAATAAAAGTATAAAACCACACGGCCCTACACAAGCAAATACACTATATTGTCGGCAGGGTTTTGGCACTGCGACCCGGGTTTTTTTTTGTCTTGGTCTCTTTTTAATTTTAAATTATAGACAGGATCACTCAACATTCTCAATATTGAATATTATTTTATTTTAGGAAGAATAAAAAATGCCAAAATTTACTTTTAGACACAAACATACCTAGCAGCTCTGGTTGTAAAGTATTCGTCAAAATACGAGTGAATAGGGATGTTGACTAATATTCAAATAAAAACATAATTTTAACCTTAATTGGTAGAAATACTGAAAAACACAATATTTTTCCTTATTTTTTAGGAATTTAATTAATATTTAATAAATAAAACCTAATTAAATCACTTTCAAGTCACGTGACAACGAAGACCAATCAGAGAGTCGTGAACAGCGTCAGACGCTGTAAAAAGGCTTCGTTGTTTGGTTAATATTTAGTGTGTAATTTATTATTATTTGTTTATAGGAAACGTCAAATTACATGTAACTATAGCAACGACTACGAAACAATCTTTCAGATTACCAGCGTTTATGAACACAGCCTCCTACTTTGTGAGCGTCTGACGTCACGGCAGACACATGATAAGTATTAGCGTTTTCGATTGGAATTTGAAATGGGATTTAAAATATATGATTTTTAAGACTTGAGTAGTATTTAAATAAAAATAATAAATATTTGTGGCTATATTAGCTACTTATACCGAGCTTGATAGAGTAGGTAGGTACCGAGTTCGAATCCCGGCGGGGGCAGGTGTGGCTGGGACTTTTCCCTACTGTCTCTCGCCGAGAAACGGTAATTCCTGTACCGTCCATCTTGATTGAGGTTTTCCATGGTTTCCCTCAATTAATTCCAGATAAATATCGAGATGGTTCCTTATTTGAGGCCATGGCCGATTACCTGTCAAACTCCTAGTTCAAAAATTACCTACCTTATCCTAATTTCCTATAATTCCTTCATTCGCCCATTGCTATTACATAAGTTGGAGTTGTAAAAAATGTAGAAAATAACGGGAAGTGGTAGATGAAAAAATAGTAATGGTGCGAATGGCGTCTGTTATGACATAACGTCGAGAAACGGACGTTAAACGCATTATTATTATTATACATCGAAGCTCAGCTTCGATGTATATTAATTTCGGTCAGGATCCTGTATGAGTAAAATTTTCTCTCGTACCGTATCTCGAGAACCTTACATTTGTTTTCCATCAATTTTTGAAGAGCGATGCGTTCCCATCATGACACGGTCTGTTTTGATTTTCATTTATGTAACTAAAAAATTAGTGCCCTTTTGACCATAATATGTATGTCAAAATAACCTCCGTAACTTATTATTATATTAGCTACTTATGCACGATTTAAAACACTTAATCCCAAAAATAGTCAACATCTCTATTCTGTTGACTTTTCGGAGACACGCTGTATCCGATGTGTACATGAGCACACCGTACCACTACGGACTTCTATCTCTTATATTGTATATATTTTTATTTTTTTATTTAACATTAAAGTGTCGGAGATATCATAACCATTTTAATATCAAACGGCTCGTATTTCTCGCATCTTGATTACGGATCCCCGTGTTTTCTTAACGATTCATTTAAAACACATCTGCGGTCACGTAGCAAAATTAGTTATGTCCACTTTACGTAAATTCGCAAGAACGATAAAATTCATTTAGAGTTTCGGATTTAAAATTTAGATAATAGATTATAAACGCTCGACAACTAAGGTCATCAGTGTCCAGATTTAAAATGTTTGCATCCCCACTATAAAAATTTAAAGAAATATTCTTAACTGAACAGTGGTCGCAAAATTCATTTAATCACTGTTTTTACTAGCCGTGATTAAGCACTAAGCTTCACAAAACTTGGCTTGCTGCTTAAAAATTTCAAAAAACATATATTTTTGCCCTGGAAATTGAATAAAAAAACGTTATATTCGTCAATATTTTCAAATTACGGGAAGGAAAATTAACATTTTTAAGTTTTTTCTTTACAAACTTAGATTAAAAATACCACCAAATTTTGTTTGCCCAATAATTTTTTTCAAATTAATTTTTTTCTGTACAAAAGTTTGTTTATTTCCTGATTTTAAATCGTTTAGATCAAATGAAGTGTTTATGCTTGGCTAAAAGTCATATAGCAAAAATGGCAAAGATTTCTAGTTTATTTAGAAGCATTGACATCAAAGATTGAATAAGATTATAATAGAAAACAGTATCACGGGTAATTGGAATAATGAAAATAAATCAATTTAAACACTCATTGATTGCAACGTTTCGTCTTTTCTTTAATTAAGACTTTTTCAAGCTCTAAAAAATTTTTTACAAAAATTAACATTCATATAATAAAAATATTAAACATTATGGATTAAATAATTTACTAAAAAGAAACTATCGTTTAAGCATATTGGGGTTAATATGCTTAAACGATAGTTAAACTAATTTAAAGAAAAGACGAAACGTTGCAATCAATGAGTGTTTAAATTGATTTATTTTCATTATTCCAATTACCCCTGATACTGTTTTCTACTATAACATATATCTGGAATTGAACTTTAAAGATGAATTGAATAAGATTTTTCATAGAAATTAAAGATTTCTTTACATGCGCACAATTTCAACTACAAGTAGATAGAGCTTTGGGAGTGAAAGAGGGGCCATATTGAGCAGCTGCTAAACAGTCACTTTAATTTTGTTTTTTTAAATTTTTTTAATAACTGAGGAAACGTAAAAAAATTGTTTTCTTTTGGGTTTATTCAAGCTGCGACGTGATCGTCCAGTACCGTCTCTTTCTATTTGCAAGACTGGATCAGTTGCATTGCAAGTACCCCGATAAGGCCTAGAGAGACAAGTTTTAAATAACAATTCGCCGTAAGTGACTTCGCCTTGTGAAAGACGTGTCACAAGTTCACAGCCGACTACTGAGGAGACAGGCACACCAACACATGGAAGAATTACCGGAATTTATTAATTTCTGTTTAATATAATTAATGTGTAAGGTTATTCTCACACAGAGTTTGGTATTTTAAATTTCTGCAATAATTTATTAATTAATTTTGTATTCAACGATTTTCTTTATGGTAATTATTTTAAGGAAGTCACAAAAAATAATTAAAAATACGTTTGGAACGATTTCATATGTGCAAACAAGTAATTCAAGAATTTAAATTGGGAAACATTTTTTTAAGTCAGAATGATTAGAAATATCGAATATCAATTTTGTCTGTAAGTTAGTCGAGTTAATGTCGGCTGTGAGTTGTGACGGGAACCGTATCTTAACTCGAGCATTGCCAGGTAAAAAGTACATGTATTTTAAGTAGATGCTAATAGATATAATAATAATAATAATAATTATTATTATTATTATATAATAATAAAGTCACTAATTTTCCATATGCAAAAGGCCGTGCTTATTGGTTCGCTCCGTGTACTCCGTGCGCACGACCCAAACTCACTGTAATCGCCCATTTCATGGTTTGAGACGTGGTTATAGTTACAACTTGCTCCACAAGTATCCCTAGTATGACGGTGACGAACCCGAAGTTTGGGTGCTTGTGAATGCAAATTTTTTTAAGGAATATTTCCTTCACAATAATAATAATAATAATAATGCGTTTAACGTCCGTTTCTCGACTTTATGTCATAACAGACGCCATTCGCACCGTTACTATTTTCCATCTACCACACTTCCCGTTATTTTTCTACATTTTTAAAACTTCAACTTATGTAATAGCAATGGGCGAATGAAGGAATTATACGAAATTAGGATAAGGTAGGTAATTTTTGAACTAGGAGTTTGATAGGTAATCGGCCATGGCCTCAAATAAGGAACCATCTCGATATTTATCTGGAATTAATTGAGGGAAACCATGGAAAACCTCAATCAAGATGGCCGGTAGAGGAATTACCGTTTCTTGGCGAGAGGCAGTAGGAAAAAGTCCTAGCCACATCTGCCCCCGCCGGGATTCGAACCCGGACCTCCCGAATGCGAGTCTAGTGCTGTCACCACTACTCTACCCAGCTCGGTGATGCTAATAGATATAAGTTTCAACAGTCAGGTTAGCCGTTTGTCATGAGTGGTAAAAAATTCTATCGTACGAAATACTTAGAATATCTGCAAGAAAACGAAATTATCGACTCTAAAATACAGAAATATGGAAATATTTTTCGTCTATGCATTGCAAAATCCAAGAAAGACAGAGATATCGGCAAAGAAAAAGGACAAACAATTCGAGTTTAATTTAACTGGAATATAAAAAGATCATCTAAAGAATGAGCAAACAAGAAGAAGGCAAGAAAAAAAAGAACATTAACGCTGCCAATGAAATCATTTCTTTTCTTCTTTTTTCTTACAGTTGGAAAATTAACAGTGTGTTTTTAAAATTACAATCCAACGAAAAACAATTCTACTTGGTGACCAAATACTCATATTTAATATTCTAATATGTATCCAAAATACGACATCTGGTGACAGAAGTTTAAACCATAAACATTTTATAAAATGCTGTTGGTATTACTATTATATAAAAAATGGCGGATTAAACATTACATTTGACCTAAACTTTGCCCATATGTCAAATCCCAATATCAGCCGATATTTGATTAGTAGAAAAAAAAACTACTGGACTGATTTAAATAAAACTTATACCGGACAATTCAATCAATTTCCTAATCGCTGCAGTGCCGAAATTATTTAAATCCAAAAATACAGGCTGAACATACATAAATAAACTTGATAAGTTTGTTAAAACTAGTAGGTACTGTGTCAAAGCATATATTATATATACTACGAATTTACGTTCAAGTCTAAATAGTCGAAGTTCAAATCCTACACACGATATGCGATTCCTTTCTTAAATCTGACCACGCTACGTGTTTCGATTACCCCAATATCCGATGTCTTGTCGCCCTAACGTCTTGGTGCTGGGGTTGGCACCCTTCTAGAGACACGCTAACAGATCTTCGTCGCACCATTTGGTGACGAAGTCTGCAATTAGTACAGGTAATCGGCCGTAGTAGAAATGCTTCGCCAGCCCACAGCACCTACGAACTACACTATCTAACACTTATTTACTTTCACAGCTATTTCACACCAGATTTTCTTGCTCAAGTAAGTAGTAAACGAATGCGCTTTTCTATTTATTTTATATTTTATAATAGAAAACAGTATTACGGGTAATTGGAATAATGAAAATAAACCAATTTAAACACTGTTTAAATTGATTTATTTTCATTATTCCAATTACCTGTGATCTTGTTTTCTATTGTAACATATATCTGGAATTGAACTTTGAAGATAAATTTATATTTTATATTTACTTCCATCTAGTGAACGCTTCAATATTATTAATATTTCTTAATCACTATCTTTGTACGTTATTTATTAAGTAATATTATTATTAACAATGAAGATCGTAAGCCAACATTAAAAAAATACGTATTTTGGCAGTTTCTGTTCGCAATTAGACACCAAATGGAATTCTGAATATATATACGGCGTTTCTTGTACAAATGGTGTGAGTCTCACCCACCTCAACTCACAGGGGAAGTGAAACTTCTTTGGCATTATGAACTCGTTTGATTAATGCGTAATGCATTTTGCGTTACCGTAAGGTTCCTTTTACCCGGGCGCCAGCCACAGACAAATATTTGAACAAAGACTTTGCTCACACATTTGAACACATATTTGCTGCACCAGCCTGACATGCTTTGCAATCGCTTGTAGCAAACGTGTCTGCAAAGTATTCAAATTAACAAACAAGATGGACGACGATTTTCTCTTTTAATTCCTCGATAGAGCAAGGCACTGACAATTTATTATTTATTCCGATCCAGGCATCATTGACCAAATTTCTATTTTTATGATTTTTATTTTTTAGGTTCCATATAATACACGGTTCTTCTTCAAGTAACTCAATAAATTCAAGAACACTTTCGTTGCTCCAGTCCATCTTGCGACTGAACAAAGTGACCGTTCTACTTAGTGATTTACGAGTAACTGAACTTTGCGCAAGTGTAGCAGCTGCGCAAACATTTGAACTTTGAACGCTTTGATGTGCGCTCGAAAAACCGACACCGAATGGCAAAGTACAAATGCGTGATCAAACTTTGAATAAATACCCAAATATCCGTGCCTCACAAGAAACAAGTGTTCAAATATTGTTTCTGTGTCTGGCGCCGGCTTTAACCCCGTCCTCGAATCATTTCCCCCGTTACCGTTACAGAAAATTTCAAACAGATACGTCGCTAAATAAGTTTCACTTAAAAAAAATATACCAGTTTCCATATTTAGAATAATAAATTATACTGATAGAACATTTACTTCGGTGGTGTGTGCCGCACAACATGTCTTTTATAACTTTTTTTAAAAAATATTTGCATTTTAAAATGGTGGCCATCGTGATATCGACTCAAATGTTAATGTTCTTCTGTGTAAATTCAAACAACGCTAAGACAATATCGACAAACGGACGCAATTTACATTCACGCACGCACACACGGACACACATGTGCGTGTGTGTGTGAATGGTATAAACTAAACAGAAATCGTCGTGTGCCATGTGTGATGTATTTAAACTAATATTACACACAGCGGACTCGCCGTTATCTGATACACGCCGTATAACCTATACGGTGGACGCGCTAAGACTGAGCAAACTAGCCTTAAAGGGAGAGAGAGAGAGAGACAGAGATTATAGATTATAAACGGTCGATGATTGAGCTCATTCGAAATCTGATGAAAACTCGATTTTCAAGCATCGGACCGCAACCAACAACTTCCCTTTTTAGGGTTTCGTACCTCAAAAGGAAAAAACGAAACCCTTATAGGATTACTCGTGTGTCCTATTGTTTTAGCCAATTTGGTCCGAACTACTGGACCGATTGAGTTGAAATTTGGTACACATATATAAGTCGGTGACCATAAGACGGACATGTAACGTAAATAAATGCATTTTGAAGATGGGGGTCATTTTTCGGGAAAAAATTAGGAAATTTAAAAAAAAGCAAATTGTACCGTGTGACATATCAAATGAAAGGGCTTGTAGAAAGGATCTCAAATATATATATTTCAAGTTACTTAGGAAAATAGATGAAAATTTACCATTTATCTCCCCTTATCTCCTACTGGACCGATTAAGTTGAAATTTGGTACACATATGTAAGTCGGTGACCCAAAGATGGACGTGTAACGTAAATAAATAAATTGACTTTTTTTTCTTTTTTGTCCTTGGTAATTAATATAAAATTGATTTGTCGGGAAAAAGGACTTTTTAAGTAAACACTTATTTGTTAATTATAGCGACGTTTCGTTCCTTGCTTGGAACTTTTTCAAGCTTTATAACTATAAAAAAACGGAATTATTATAAACTTTTAATGAACAATTGTTTAACTCAAATTTATATTTACATGTGTATTTTAACTTTTATATGTACTTGATCTAAATATTTAATAGTTATAAAGCTTGAAAAAGTTCCAAGCAAGGAACGAAACGTCGCTATAATTAACAAATAAGTGCTTACTTAAAAAGTTCTTTGTCCCGACAAATCAATTTTATGTAAATAAATAAATTTTGCACATAGGGAATAATTTTTATCTTCGAAACTACTAGGCCTAAAATTTTGAAAAAATAGGGAATGTCGGGTCTCACCCATAGTTTACAGGAAAACCTAAACGAAAATATTGAGTCTTAAAGTACTCACGGAAAACGAAATAATACGAAACCCTAATCTTGCGAGTTCGACTCGCACTTGACCAGTTTTTTTAATATTCGATAGCGGGGAGTAAAAAAATTACATATGATAAATTGTCACATCAAAATTTGCAAGGAGATAGATTGCATCTTGAAGAAGGACATAGGTTACCTTTTGCCTCAAAAAAAACCCTGAAGGACATGAAATCCAATTATATCTATAATTGGACTTCATGTCCTTCAGGGTTTTTTTTTTTGAGGCAAAAGGTAGCGGTTAGTAATAATGTATTTGAGAGGACAGTTTTCAACTCGTTAAAGCTTTGTTAACGATATGAGCTCACGATGCAATGTGAATGCGTGATGCAATTCCATCCCTGACGCATATGTTAAGAAGGAGCGACCGAGTCGAGAGCGCAAGGTGTGGCTCGTCTTTCACAAAAGCATCATCAGAAGGAGATGATCATTTCATTTGTGCGCAGGTAGGCGGCCGTTGTATTTAACTAAGTATATGGTGCATAGCAGCACACGTTACAATTTTATATACAGACTGTCTTTTATCTCTCATTTAAATTCAAGATCGCTCGTCAAGGACACTGTGGAATCGTCAAGGTTGCTCGGCGTCACTAAAAAGCGAAAGCTCAACGGGAAGACTGTGCCACTGCATTTTTGTTCGATTTCTGGAATACTAAATTCCATGTTTTTTTTTAGAATACCAAAAATGTTCAGAGTATTTTTTAATTAAATTAATTATTAAAACACTAAGTCAGTTGCTGTTTTGCCTCTCTGAGCAACTAAAGGAGATTTTTCGACTCGAGTCCTTTATACCTGTCACCAAAAATATATTCTATTTTTTTATAAAATACTTTTTTTTAATTGTTTTTCAAACATAAGTGATTGATAAATATAACATTCCATTTATATTTTATTTAACTGTTAGTTCTGTACACATTAAAAACATTCCTAAAAATTGTCTCATTTTGAACGGGTTTAGGTAGATGTGAGGCCCTTAACAGTGTTGGATCACTTTCACACAGTTTGTGCTGAGGCCCGGCGGTAAGAGGCGAGGTAGGCAAAAGACATATTGTGGGTGTGCCTTTCTTTAGCTCTGTCTCTCTCAAATCATCCGCACGTTTCAATTTTTGGCTGGTGCCAACTACGAGGATAAAAGATGCTATTGCAAGGGTGTCGCTGTCAACTGATTACTCTAATTTTTGGAAATATTTTAAGGATTTAAAAAACTTTTCCGAAAAAGGAAGAGTCACTTTAGGTTTGTGATGGAACAATTTTGTGAAATAAGTACTTACGAATAAGGTCGTAGTGTGACATTGAAAACGTGTATTTTTTTGGCACAATTAATGCCAACTTTTTTCTAGTAAATCGGTCATAAATTAGAAAAGTAGTCCATTAGAGACCTCGACTGGTCCTTTATCTTCCATATAGAGAAAGAATAAGTCTACAATCAGTTGACAGCCGAAGCTCTATTTTTGGCTTAAATTCAGAGCGTTGTCGGAACGCTCTGAATTTAAGCCAAAAATAGAGCAAAAATTCTTTCTCTATAAGGAAGATAAAGGACAAATCTAGGTCTCTAATGGACTACTTTTGTAATTTATGTACGATTTACTAGAAAAAAGTTGGCATTAATTGTGCCAAAAAAACACACTTTATATCAATGTCACACTACGACCTTATTCGTACTTATTTCACAAAATTGTTCCATCACAAACCTAAAGCGACTCTTCCTTTTTCGGAAAAGTTTTTTAAATCTTCAAAATATTTCCAAAATTAGAGTAATCAATTGACAGCGGCACCCTTGCAATAGTGACTTTTAACCTCGTAGTGTGGCACCAGCCAAAAATTGAAACGTGCGGATGATTAGAGCGAGACAGAGCTAAAGAAGGTCTTAATTCTTTTGTGTTTTAAATGGTGGCGATCGATTAAAGACGACATCTTGTATAAAAGCAAGTAGTAATACACTATCTTAGTTCAAATAATAATACGTTGTCCATATATTATAATGTAACACCCACCAATTCGTATCGATAATAGAATTTATTCAATTGTATATGCAGCATAATGTAGACACATGTGTCTGGAAATTGATTAGAAAAAAAAGACTGTAAGACAACGGCAAGCGGGTCCAGTCATTAACCTGCAGATGGAAGCTGTATTTGCTTTATTTCAATTTGAAAGTCAATATCAATATTTAATTAACTTATAGTCAAGCTCAGTAATGACTTAAGCTGTCACTTGTCGAGCATCTGTAATTTATATAGTTGTCTTTTATAATAGTTATTTTTATTAAATTTCAGCTATGTCAAATAACACCTTTAAGGTGATCGATAACTCAGATCAATGAACGTTTACTGACTGCATATTTTTTACGATTTAAGGCTGTCGGAACGCTCTGAATTTAAGCCAAAAATAGAGCTTCGGCTGTCAGCTGATTGTAGACTTATTCGTCAACATTCTGCAAAAATTCTTTCTCTATAAGGAAGATAAAGGACAAATCTAGGTCTCTAATGGACTACTTTTGTTATTTATGTACGATTTACTAGAAAAAAGTTGGCATTAATTGTGCCAAAAAAACATACGTTTTCAATGTCATACTACGACCTTATTCGTACTTATTTCACAAAACTGTTCCATCACAAACCTAAAGTGACTCTTCCATTTTCGGAAAAAAAATTTAAATCTTCAAAATATTTCCCAAACTTAGAATAATCAATTGACAGCGGCATCCTTGCAACAACATTTTTTAGCCTCGCAGTTGACACCAGCCAAAAATTGAAACGGGCGGATGATTTGAGCGAGACAGAGCTAAAGAAGGTCACACCCACAATATGTCTTTTGCCTACCTCGCCCCTTACCGCTGGGTTCAGCACAAACAAAATTCAGAGCGTTCTGACAGCCTTAAGGGAAAATATTTTTGATAGGCAGTGTATATTCAAATTAAAACGATTTAAGTATATCGATTATATTTTCAGTGAATACGTAGATGTCAAATGTTCGACTGATTTACAGCTGTTTGTTGTGCTGCTTAATGAATTCAAATGAACTGAAGAATCAACATATTACACATTCATATATGCACAAGTCTGTCTCAATATCAAACAAACAAAAGGACATCGCAGGTTGAATGTTATGTGTATTGGTGCGTAGGAAACAGCCTTGTCAAATATTTCATTTGTGCTGTACGTTGCAGCGTTAGCTAAAACAACACAGACATATCGGACGGAGCGAATGGCCTGACGCATATTAAAGCCAGTGATGCTACTTTTTGTCGCCAGATTTTGCGATTAAGTTGCTTGTAGATCGTCGAAGGTAACTAACAACAGCGAAAGACTGTTCGCTGAAATACACAAGTGATGTACAGTAGAACCTCGATAAGTTAAAAACCTCTGTAAGTTAAAAATGTTTTGAATTCCCTTCGCCTGAAAGCATAAAACCTCCATTAAATCTCAAAACCTCGGTAACTTAAACAAATATTCTGAACATCGCCCTTGATAACTTAAAATAATATTTTGGTGACCTCCATAAGTTAAAGTTTTATCAGTGAGTCATCATGCGTAAGTATCCAAACAAAAGGTTTTGCCAAGAACTTAATTGATTTTCACTTTAGTCGTCCACTAAATCGCGTTACTGATTTCTTTGTTTAAATATTTGATTGTTTAAATAAATAATTGCTTCTAAATGAATAGATTAAAAATGTATATAACCTCTATTGAACTAAATACATCCTCTATAAAATCCACAAACCTTGGTAAGTTAGAAATTTTACTCTGACAACCTCTTCAACTCTCGATAAATTAAATTTTTTAACGTTTCCCTTGGATTTTAACTTATCGAGGTTCTACTGTATTACGAGAAATTCTGATTAGCCGATTCTGCACAGCAATAATCAAATCGCGATGTTGTAATCGCGCGTTTTCGTTACAAAAAGTAACATGTTTGCGTCGGCCTTTAGTCGATTCGAATCGACCCGACACGAATCGAATTTTTTTGAAAACGCGGAACAGGTAATGCCAATGACGAGTTTTACGTGGAAATAAATCCGGGAATCATTATAGACGCTTGATATAACACTACACATATTAAGTTTACTATTTCTCAGTGCGTAAGAATTAAAATACAACAGTAGCAAATAAAAAATCAAAATAGTAATCCGTTTAAACGGAACAAAAACGCACGAATCTCAAACAAAAGAAAGTTGAAACATTTGCAAGCTGTATTGAATCCAACGGGTCATCATTTAACGCTTAAAAAGCATGAACAATATCCATCTATATTATTTCATCACAAAATCTCCCACAAATTCACATCGGACCAGTTGAAAGCAACAGCAGTTTCTGTTGAGCTAATGTGCATTATTCAGACGAACGACTGTAATATGGGGTAAGTGCGGGTATTTAAATGCTGTGAAATGATAATAAGTGGAATTAATCCCCTTTCATATTGCGTACACGCAGCTTATGTGTACTTTTTTTTTAATTGTAAAAAATAGTAGTTAGCTCCGAGCTATAAAATAAATGAGTTGGATACAGACGATTCATAAACAGTTTGCAAATAAAAATCAATACTTTTGTGTTTTTCCCGAAAAATATGTCAACAGTCTTTTTGAAACTATTTTACTGCCGTTGAAATTTATAATATTTTATTAGTGTATTTGCCATATGGTAACATACACTATTGGCGTCGGTCGGATGGCGGGACCTAGGGGTCGGACCAAAATTTCTCGACGTTTCATAACCTCCTAAACACTTTGGCACCATTTTTGAAAATGTTTATATATATATATATATATATAAGCGTATATATATATATATATATATATATATATATGTGTGTGCGGGCAATAACTTTCGAAAGAGTTAATTGATTTTGACGAAATTTGGCCCACGTCTTGAAATCCATCACCGCAAGAAGCCTATTTAAAATAGGCGTAATCGGGCCATTTTAAGGGTGGTTTTTAGGGGTTGAAAAACGTTTTTGGGCCCTAAAATACCGAAAAAATTCTCAGAATCGTTTCAAAATTAACATTTAACCCATTAGTAGCAATTAAAAAGTGTCCCTAAAATTTTAATAAAATCGGCCCAACAGGACCGGACTTACAAATTTTTTGAAAACACCAATTTGTAGATAGTGACTTATTTATTGAAGGGTGTATTTAATTCGGTGTAGACGTTAGATTGATAATAATATTGCAGTTAAGAAAAAAAATGTTATATGTTTATATATATATATATATATATATATATATATATATATATATATATATATATATATATATATACATGTGTGCGGGCAATAACTTTCAAAGGAGTTAATTGATTTTAACGAAATTTGGCCCACATGTTGAAATCTATCACCGCAAGAAGTCTATTTAAAATGGGCCTAATCAAGCTATTTTAAGGGTAGTTTTAGGGGTTGAAAAATGTTTTTGGGCCCCAAAATACCGAAAAAATTCTCCGAATCATTTCAACATTGAAATTTAACCCTCTGGTAGTAATTAAAAAGTGTCTCTAAAATTTTGATAAAATCGGCCCGACAGGACCGGACTTACAAATTTTATGAAAAAACTAGTTTGCAGATAATGAATTATTTACTGAAAGGTGTATATAATTTAGTATAGAGGTTCGATTGATAATAATATTGCAATTAAGAAAAAAAAATGTTATTTAAGGGGTGTATTAAGGAGTCTAATTTTTTATTTTGCCCAGAAACCAACTAAAATTCGCATATTAAAGCCACACTGCCTGTATAAGCAAATACATTATATTGTCGGCAGGGTTTTGGCACTGCGATCGGGTTTTTTTGGTTATATTATTATTATGGAAATAATTAAGGAATCAGTGACATTTAAGATAGCAGAGCACTTATGGAATCACTTCGGTGTCTGTCCGTTCATCTGTCACAGGGAATTTTCTCTGAAACTATTTGACGCAAAAATTTTAAGTTTGGCACAGAGATAGAATGCGGTGACCCAAATACAAACGTGAAGTACAAAAAGTTGAATTTTGATTCTGGAGGTTAATTTTAAGGGGTAAATTGTTTTATCTAAAAAAAAGCCAATTTTTTGCTGTCAAGAAATCATTGATTAAACACATTGAAGAACAGAACTTTTCGTTGATTGAAGACGGATTTCAAATGAAATTTCGAATGTATCTAAATTATTTCCAAGCTTGCCCTGCTTGTTTCATATCAGATATTTAGTTGAGAAATAAGTTCTCTTTTATTTTTAAAACCTCAACTGGAATACAATATCGATCTTATTCAATACTTTTATTTCCTTACGAAACGTGAAAATATTTACAAAATATGTTAATAACTGTAAAAATACTTACCGAATCTGCCGCTCACAGTTTAAATAAATCACGATAAAAAAATGTTGAACTGAACAACGAACAACGGGTCTGCGACAGATTATCGTCGACAAATAACTAAATACAAAATGCAAATTTATTTTGCTTCACAAAACGAAAATCACTTTTGGAGAAAATGAATTCTTTTTTTATTTAAAGGTTACATGCAATTGTCACATGCATTTGTAATGAAAACACCAGCACTGTAAATTTATGCCAAAAGGAGATTAGATTTCAAATTTAAATTAGTAGTAGCGATAAATCTAATTAAAATACATCAAATCAGTAAATAAAATAGTTCATTCGCTTCAAAATCTATGAAAATTGATCTGAAAAATACACAAAATTATTGAAATATTTTCTAATGTTGTAATTAGTATTAACCGCGTACGACCTACGAACTAAAACGTCTACAACAAGAATTCTATTGAATATTTTGGACTTGCTGTTTCTTGTCTTATGTTGCAATTTACGTCACTCTTAAAAATAATATTATAGTCATTAAATTTAAAACAAGGTGGGCTAATTATATTTTTTATTTATCATTATTAATTAAATTCTTGAAGTAAAACTTTTTTGAGCACGGTTGCGGTATGGTAAAATTGATTCATAAGATACAGTGTACCTATACTATAAAAACTGTCTGTAGAACATTAAACTAAGGTGACGGCAAGGAAGAACAGTTGCCTCGTAACCTAATAATCCAAGCAGCCAATGTAAAAATTGGTTCCGATTTTTAGAGAATAAATTTTTTTTTTGTTTTTTTTTTTTACAATTACACAATTACGACAACTATCTAAGATAAATTTGTTATTTTCGTTTATTTATAAAATCTCTGGTTTTATAAAGCTTTAATACTAATAGTAATTGATAAAATTTCATGTAAATTCAAATTCCTTGCTTACGAAATCAAATAATAAAGTAAAAATAATATCAATTTTCGGACTGATAATTGGGAGCTCGTAATAGTGAAGTGCTAATTATTTGTGTAATTTTAACAATACTGTAAATTTTAACTTGCTTTTGTGATCACCCTCGATACAACCATTATTACGCACAAGACTGCGTTCTGAAGGGCGGCAAATCTACTCTCTCATAGAGTTGTACGCTCTTCCATGTGCATTATGCATTAAATATATATATATGGATAAGGACAGTTGTTTCTAAAACCATATTTGCATATGAATCGTCAATTAGTAATCGTGTATGAATATATGAGATGTAATTATTACCGAGACAAAAGACACTGTCGAACGTGAAACGTGGCCCCACATAACATATTATATTCGTGCAAATCTTTGTGACAATTAAAATATGGTACGCTAGTGTTTTTTTCCTGTCCCTTTATTGCCAGACGTCCGATTTTGGCGGGACGTCCCGATTTTTAAATCAAATTTAATGTCCCGCGCGGGACAGGCTCAGTCCCGCTTTTCGGGGATAACTCGACCGTGCGTAAATAATTACTCTCTTATTGTAAGTTGCAATTTGTAACACTCACTCCTCAGACTATTGCTTGAAACGCAATATTTTCCTAATGAAAAAACTTTTTTGATTTTGATTTCTGTTTTATTCAGAAGACGGATAAGACTCAACTATTTAACGATAGGGTAAATGTGATTTAAAATATCGTATTTTTATTAAAAAACATTTTCTATGACTATTTTTGCTATCTATTGTCACGTAAACGTAATTTGAACTCAAATAAAAGACAAATATTTAAAAACTTCTGATTATGTACGTTTTTTTACTATGTCCCGCTTTCGACGAAAGAATCCCGCTTTTTTCACTCAAAAAGTTCCACAATCCCGACTTGGCAAAAAAAAAATCTGGCAACACTGATTGCAAGTCACAAGCCTTTATAAAATACCTACAAGTTATATAATTTTTATAATAATTATGGAATCAAATTTTGACACTGAAGTTTAAGGTTATATATTACATACAGAAGGGACCTCGTTCATAAATGACATTAGCTGGAAGATCGCTCATATTTCTATCAATCACGCAATATTCGTTGGATCACGTCATTCCTTCACTACTATCCAACGGAATGAGGTCACCTCTGTATCTCATAACCTTGACTGAAGTTTATAATATAAAATTATTTTCAACCGAAATGTTCGATAATGCTTTAAAGACATATTGCTGTGAAGTCAACGTTATTATAAAAATATTCAGTACGATAATTTTTATGATAATGCTGACTTCTCTAGCGAAACGCGATAATATTATAAATCGTTATCAGTTTAGTCATTCATTAAGGTTAAAAAAACATGCTTCAGAAAAAATGTGTTTCAAATAAAAGGCTGTTTGAATTTTAATTTTCTTATTGGTCTCTTGTGTTTTTTGCCAGCGTTAGTGTACTGGATGCATTTATTCAATGGTAAAAATAACTATCATTCTTTACATTAAAGGGTTACTCAAAGCATTTTGAATGATTATTTAGTTTTTTTATGTTAAACAAAAACTGTAACCCTGTCATCTGATGATTATGTGATGAACAGATGTGATTTATTTCCTTTTTTTTTTTGTTTTCAAGTGCGTATATTTTATTCAAATCATTTTTTTATTGTATTAAATATTTTTCGGATTAGAACATTAATAAAATTCTTAATCGGCTTTGACAATAAAACACGTTGATGATTGATATAATTATTTTTTACACAAATCCGAAACATTTTTCTTATGTTAATATTACATTAAAAAAACCCAGTCAATTGGGCGAAGGGACGATTCAAACTTTAAAAATATTCACATTTGACATATTATAACAGTGACGCGGGTAACGGCTAGTAACAAATATGATATTTAGTTTCCATGGTTATTGGTTATAGAATATAGTTTAAAATGTAAAAATTAATCAAAGTATGCTTGTGAGCTACTTAATTTCTTTTTGACAGATCTTAGAACAAAAGAGCAGCTGATTTTTTAAAACGGTTCTATTTAACTTACCCTGTTTATTTATTTATTTATTAATTATTTGTTTGGGTCAAATCTAGTAATTAAAATTTCACCCCCTTCGCGTTGACAGATTGATCTGATATTTGGCGCACACATTTAGTTCTGATGACAATACAATTTAATACATTTTGTATCACTGTAAATCCAAGATGGCCGCCGCTACAAAATGGCGGATTACATATTCTTTCACAACTACCTCAATATGGGTATCAAATGAAAGGGCTTGAATAGAAGAATAAAGTTCACTATGAAATAATAAAACAAAAATTAAAAACTTGAAAATAAATTAAGTAGAAAAGATTTTTATTTAAAATTTAGACAACAATGATGTTAAAAAAGTACTAAAAGCTAAAAAATAATTCGGTAGGTCCTAGGTACCACTCATCACACCACTCTCCTCATCAATCTAGGGCATTAATCAGACAAAAAAATAAAATCGTTGGGAGCGTGTATCAAGTCAACCGCTATATCATTATAAATGCTATTTACCTACATATTTACTCAGGTTACGTTACGCCCAACGATTTTATTTTTTGTCTGATTAATGCCCTAGATTGATGAGGAGAGTGGTACCTAGGACCTACCGAATTATTTTTTAGCTTTTAGTACTTTTTTAACATCATTATTGTCTTAATTTTAAATAAAACCGTATAACTTAAAAATTTTTTGACTTAATTTATTTCAAAATAATTCCGAAACTATGATGCTTAGAATTTCATGTGTTCAAAAATAGTAAAAAAAAAATAAAAAATTTCAGTCCACGTTTCAGAAAATAATCGAGAATCTTCGCGTTCTTTAAATCACACAAAGTAGAACCACAGACGAATAGATCAGTTATAACTTTTACATAATTAAATTAAAAAAGAAAACAGAAAATACAAAACTTTCAATATAAAACCTATTACAGGTATATTTAAGACGGTAATAAATGTGTCAAACTCATATAAATTAACTGTTGAAAGTATTTTATCTGAGCGATTTTTCTAATCACCGAGTGAGACAAATAACCGGATGGCGTTATCAATTTTATTTGAAAATGAATGAAATAATAACTTACTCGTCCTGCTATCTGTAGGTACGCCAGTGTTTTAATCACTTTGATTCGGTTAGGGCTTGGCAAACACGCAAAAGACACGAACTTCAGATTGCAAAAATCCCTAACCAAATTATTTTCAAATTATTTGGCTTGCAGTAGATCAGTTATAAATAATATCATCTTAAATTCTGAGCGATTTCGACACTTTTCGCGTCATTTTGTTTCTTTAACGACGTCGTTATTTTATTTTTGAAAATTAAAAATTCGTTTTCATTTTTGAAATTAAGCTTCTTTAGCGACGTTACTGTTTAAAATTTTCTGTGATGTTAAAGGATAAATATAAGACAAATCTTAAGCATAAGAAAGGAAGAGGCGATTGTATACATGTACACATTTACATTTATGTATTTATATATGTACGACGCACATATTTATAAATACACAAAAATGTGTGTATCTATTTCGTTAAGTGTCGGCGCTTGCCTGATATAAACTACGTCATCATTTTAGCTGTAGTAAAGAGCTTTCTCTTCCTTTGTAAGCTTATGTAAGTGAAGCCCAAACGTTGTTTATATCTAATAAGCTCACAGTTTCATATTTCGAAAAAATGCTTTGAAATTTAAACATTTCCTTTAAAATAACGTATAGTTCTAAACGAAAATTTCATTTTTGAAAAACTAGTTCATACTTATTTTCAGTTTCAGTTAGCAGGTTTAGTTTAATTTTAAAGAATTTTTTCCAACGTAGTGTGAAAATTTATACAAGTACTGCTCATTTCTAGCCGCGCTTAAAATTATTTACAGTATACGAACTTTAATAATTATTGACATTTTTTCTTTCTTTTTTGTCCTTGGTAATTAATATAAAAATGATTTGTCGGGAAACAGGACTTTTTTAGTAAACACTTATTTGTTATTTATAGCGACGTAAAATAAAGTAAAATAGTTTGAACATCAACCGTAAAAATATTTTTTAAAAACGAAATTATTGCAAACTTTTTAATGAACAATTGTTTAACTAAAATTTATATTTACATGTGTATGTTAACTCTTATATTTGCTTGACCAAAACATTTAATAGTTATAAAGCTTGAAAAAGTCCCAAGAAAGGGACGATACGTCGCTATAAATAACAAATAAGTGTTTACTAAAAAAGTCCTTTTTCCCGACAAATATTTTTTTATTATTTTAATAATTATAGTTGATGTTTTGCTCAGCAACTAGAGTATGTTGTGGAATTCTTTCATTCAATAGATTAAGTAAATAATTGTAAGTTGAGTTGGAATACAAAAAAAAAAAAAAAACTCGTCCATGTATAATAATCATTGTAAGTTGTAAATTGTCGCTGAGCGCCTGTTATATTGTAAGCGTGGGCGAGCGTATTTATACAACACTTTGCAATATAAGAGTATACTTTACAAAAGTGAAATCTTCACACGAAAGAGTCCCAACATTTTTATTGATCTACTTCTGCCTTAAAATGTTTCGAAGCTCAACTGAAATAAATTAATACAAATAACTATAGATCGTGACCGTTTATTATTCATTTTAAATAGTGACGCAACGATTACGATTAATTGACGGTTATTTCAATTGTACAACTAATCGTAATCCACGAAGTTATGCGATTATTTTACGACTATCGTCAGCGGTGCAACAGACACGTGTTTGTGCAACTAAAACTGACAGATATGTGTTTTTGTGAATATAGGCATTAGTATGTTACTTTTCGTTGACTTAGTGTTTTTCGGAAAAAATGTCGCCTAGTGCAAGGAGAGAAATTAGCGATATTTGAAAATATTTTGTAAGGCATCAACCAATAAAAAATATATTACATTGTATCTTTAATACATCTATGTAATACATCTATGTAATACATCTATGTAATACATCTATGTAATACATCTATGTAATACATCTATGTAATACATCTATGTAATACATTATGTAATACATCTATGTAATACATCTATGTAATCGTAATAACAGGAATCGTTGCATCACTGATTTTAATAACATATAGTACGATTAAATTAGCAGGAAGTGGACAAATTGATGTAAATCAATAAACCAATTGTCAATTTAGCGACGTTTTGGTCATTTATTTCACCTTCATCAAGCATCTTAATACACGGTATATAATAAACATCATATAAATAGCAACATGGATCTTATTTTTACTTATAAACATTACAAAATTAATAAATCTGGCAGAAATTATTATTATTACAAGTCACATGTTCATAATGCTTTATTCTTATTAATTAATAATTTCTGCCAGATTTATTAATTTTGTAATGTTTATAAGTAAAAATAAGATCCATGTTGCTATTTATATGATGTTTATTATATACCGTGTATTAAGATGCCTGATGAAGATCAAATAAATGACCGAAACGTTGCTAAATTAATAATTGGTTTATTGATTTACATCAATTTGTCCACTTTCCTGCTAATTTAATTGTATATGTTTGAAAAAAATATGGACGCAATAATTTCCAATGAAACTGATTTTAATTTCTTATTCATAATATTACAATAAGCTCACAACATATCGGAGGAAACTATGAAATACTGTTTCCATAAATTTTATTTACTGATTAGGTTACCTGAAAAAAAAACATAAAAATTTAATCTCTTTCAAAAATTTATTATTTTCGCTTTTAAATTGCCTTTCTTGAATGAGGTTCAATTTTTTAAAAGTTTTTGTAATTATAATGACTTTGCAATCCTTTTTTGAAATCAGTTTAAATTTTAAAAATAAATATATGGAACCAATCCGTAAATATTCTGAAATAGCGTCAATTTTTTTTTAAATAAAAAAAATATATAATTTTTAAAAATTAGATTCAACGTAAATTATAACAAAATAAATTTATTTTTATCTTGAAAAATATTTAAACTTCGTCTTCGTTTATAAGTTATGTCTATTGTTTTATTTTTAAATTAAGGCACTCTATTATTTAGCAGCTACTCTAAAACCAGTAATGTTCTTAATGAAATTTATGTTCTAGATTTTATAAAAATGTTTTAACACTGCCGCAATTCACACATCAGTACCTCTGGCTGTCTGTCTGTCTTGTCTGTATTCACTATACAGCAACTACGTAGTGTACATGCGTATATTATGAATGCGTTAAGGATGACGTTACGTTACGGCTGCTACGTTACAAATAAACATCTAGAACAGTGATTCCCAACTAGTGGTTCGCGAACCCCTGGGGGTTCGCAGTGTTTGCAGAGGGGGTTCGCGAAAATAATATTGTAATGGCGGATTTTAAATACAGAAACAGGTTAGGTGCAGAACCTGATCTAAGATTGTCAGATATTGAGCCTAACTTTGAATTGCTTTGTTCTATCAAACAGTCACAAATATACCATTAAGAGTTTTTCCAAATGTAAAACATAAGAACCAGTTTGTTAAATTAGTCTTAATTCTTTTTAAATTCAATTTTAATTATTTTTTATTATTTTTCAATATTTCAAAAATAATAAAAGTGGCGTCTGACAACACTAATCGAATTATTCTGCAATATGAAAAATATATATTCTATCAAATTTTATTGCTTTTTTTTTACCTGTCATTAACGACTACACAGGGGGTTCGTCGAATTTTTTCAGACCTTTCTTTTGGTTCGCGAGGAAAAAAAGGTTGGGAAACACTGATCTAGAACATTGCCTCTTCCATAGTGGAAAATGAAACTATGGTATTTCCAAAGATCCATTTTAATTGAAAGAGAATATATGGGAATACGTGGCTGAATTCGAAACAAATTAAGAAATATCTAGTTACTGTTTTGATGACGCTAATTTTATTACACACAATAGTTAAATTTTTCATTCATGCTTCGAATTATTTAAGTTTTAACTACAGATAATTATTACACCTATCGTTAAACGGTGAAACAATAATTAAAACCGTTTTCTTCCACCATAAATTACTTTAAACACAATAATTATTCATCCTTAAAGTTCAATTCAAAATATATGTTATAATAGAAAACAGTATCACGGGTAATTGGAATAAAAATGCGAAATTGCTTTTTATATCATAGTTTAATTATCATTTAAGCATATTGAGAACTTGAAAAAGTCTTAATTCAATAAAAGACGAAACGTTGCAACGTAAACGTAGCGTGCCTTGGCGGAGCCCCGTATAAAAATTTGTTTGGGGGCCCTTCCCCCGTTGAAGTAAATGACTTAAACGAGGAAATCCCGCAGCCCGCGATAACCGATGTAGGGTGTTGCCAACTTTTGAACGCACGCTTTACGCGGGAAAAATGAAATTGCTTTTTTTGACTTTTGTCATTTCTGAAATAAAAAAAAATTGGGAAGTTTTTATTAATTTTTGCTTACGCACGTTGGGTGGCCCCGTGGCCGGCAGATACGGCGGTAGCTACGCCCCTGCGTTGCAATCAATGAATGTTTAAATTGATTTATTTTTATTCCAATTACCCGTGATACTGTTTTCTATTATAACAATAATTATTATTATCGCATTATTATCACAGACTCACATCTAATATATTTAATAAATATATCGAATAAAAATATATATCTAGTTTAAAAGATAAGATTTTTTTAATAGTAAGTACCTAATTAGATAATCTGAATTATATTTACCCGGTACTTCCACCACAAAAAATATTTGAAATTATCCATATTGTTCACGTCCATTTATATAACTAGAAATTTGTGAGAGATACAGTTGACAAAGCTATTTTTTCAATTTTAATAATAATAATAATGCGTTTAACATCCGTTTCTCGACTTTATGTCATAACAGACACCATTCGCACCATTACTATTTTTTCATCTACCCCTTCCCGTTATTTCTACATTTTTTTACAACTTCAACTAATGTAATAGCAATGGGCGAATGAAGGAATTATAGGAAATTAGGATAAGGTAAGTAATTTTTGAACTAGGAGTTTGATAGGTAATCGGCCATGGCCTCAAATAAGGAACCATCTCGATATTTATCTGGAATTAATTGAGGGAAACCATGGAAAACCTCAATCAAGATGGCTGGTACAGGAATTACCGTTTCTCGGCGAGAGGCAGTAGGAAAAAGTCCCAGCCACATCTGCCCCCGCCGGGATTCGAACCCGGTACCGCCCGAATGCGAGTCTAGTGCTGTCACCACTACTCTACCCAGCTCGGTATTTTTTCAATTTTATTTAATAAAAAAAAAACATTAATTGTATTATACCTAGATGTCATATTAATTTTGTATCATTATAATCTTTTCAGTTTTGCTTGAAAAAGTTTACATAAATAAACAAAACGTTGCAAATTTTTTAAAAAAGTTCAATTACCTGCATAAAAAAATATTTGAAATATTATTTATACTTGTAATGTAAAAAATATGATAAAAAATGAGCTAAATAAATGTCAACGTTTTATATTAAATTGGTCTTTCATTCTCATGACAGTAAATTATTAAAACAAAAATATTTAACCAAGAGGGTAGGCTTTCATGTTCCTTTGGTATTTCTATCTGACGTTTCGTCTACAATTGTGGTAGACATTTTCATGTCTAGCACAGCCCACAAGCCTGGAAACTAAAACGATTTGGAAAAGTATTTAAATCAATTAGAATTAATATTATATGAATTTATCAATCAAATAATTCGACAATTTTCACTCTAAATATCCAATTTTTACTGTAGTAGACTGTAAGTATTGTGTGTAAGTATCTTGTTTGCAGTAACAGAGAAAGATGCGGTTTTCTGCCTTAACGACAATCCGCTGGCTGTTGTTAATTTATTTATTACCGACTCTGAACAATAGCTAACAATATCAGCATCAGGAGTGCGCGCAGAGACTCGTCTCTGATTCACAGTTTACACCTTTCAGTGTTGCTGTGCTGATTGTTGTAACAATCATTTTATAGTACGACAATAGAATTTTAAAATTACCAGCAGCCCGGCCCAACTTCGCCCGGATTTGTAATAGTCTATTAAAGATAGAGACATTAATATAACTTAATATAACTTTTGGAACGAAATTCCTTACAGTCAAAGCCCTCTAAGTGCACAGCTCGGAACCGAGCCCATCCTTTAAGTGCACACTTCCCCTACGATCTTTTTCATCCCCACTCTTCTAACTCCTATAGCTATCTTTATTCAATCAGATGCTATAAACAATATCTCTAAAACTCTATGAATATGATAGAAATGGAAAGTTTGAAAATAGCGCGCTTACGGTCGCACGTGATTGGTCGCAGATTATTCGAAGTGGGGGCTGGGGAACGTGCACTTAGAGGGCGAGTTCGTGTGCAGTAAGAGAGCGTGTGCATTTAGAGAGCGTGCACTTAGAGGGCTTTGACTGTCGCGGGTTGGCGAGGGGACCTAGCCGAGAAAAAATGTAACGTGTCACGAAAAAGTGTCACGAAAAACCGTAAGACGTATAATGTATACTTAGATTATACCGGGTGTTTTTAGATTATACCGGGTATTTTTAGATTATAATGGTTATTTTTAGTTTATACCGGGTGTTTTTAGATTATAATGGTTGTTTTTAGATTATACCGGGTGTTTTTGGATTATACCGGGTGTTTTTAGATTATAATGGTTATTTTTAGATTATACCGGGTGTTTTGGAACGAAGTTCCTTATCGCGGGTTGGCGAGGGGACCTAGCCGAGAAAAAATCAACGCGTCACGAAAAACCGTAAGACGTTTTTCGTATGTATGTGTATTAATTATGCCAACCCTGCATACGAAAGGGACTTCGTTACAAACGCGTGTCCCGCGACACGTTCCAATTTTTTTTTGTTGATTGATAATTATTATCAATCCATCACGGTATCTCCGGAACTTTCATCTCCTATTTCACCCCCTTCATTTTTTTTATTGAGACAAAAGTAGCTCAGGATGCAATCAGTATCGTTGCCAAATTTTATAGAAATCTGTTTAGCGGTGTAAGCATGAAAAGGTAACAGACAGATAGACAAATATTAAACAGGAAAAAATGGGGAAAACTGAAAATTCGCTATTGCTTCAATCAAAATTAGATGCTTAGTACCCGATTAATCTGTGAATGAAAATGGGAACGAGTTGTTTCTTGCCTATCAAGATCATCAGGGCATTACGATGCCGTCCTGCGAATCGTACCATGATACTTTGTCTACCTGTGTCGTACCAGTATGTCGGCCATTATCTTCTTCTCTCTTATGTATTTATTCTGTTCGTATTTTGATTAGAGGACGAGATAAGACCGTCTGATGCGGTCGCCAGATGCAAACTATTGTTATAATTTAACCTTACCGCAGCTCAGTGCACATATCGGAACAAATAAATCTTTACATATCAAATTATATTCAAATTGAATTTTGTTTTATCTATTAAAACACCCATCGCTTATTCTCAATTGATTCTTGGTCAAATTTAACGACCAGTTTCGTAGTTTCTTTTGCCTCATACGACTAGATTTGAAGTTCAATCACAATATTGATAGATTGTACCAAAGGGTGTAGCATAGTAGTGAGAGTACACTAGACTCGCATGCGGGATTTACTGGGTTCAAATCCCGGCGAAAGAAAATGTGGCTGGGGCTTTTTCCTACTGCCTCTGGCCGAGAAATGGTAAGTCCTATAACTGCAGTCATTTTGTTGACTGTTTTATTATGTATAACTAGCGGTACCTGTGCGAATAATTCGCACTAAAATTCGTTTCTAATTTCTCACACTCTTTATAACTTTCTTCTTTTTGTTGTATTACATTACGAAGCTCAGTGACGGTTCAAGAAAATATTTTCCTAGAACTGTCATATAGAGGCGCAAGTATCGAAAACGTTGAGCTGAAGCGCCGCCATACGAAAAGTATTTATACGTGAATTTTGATTATAAATTAAACAAAAAAAATTTACCGACCGTCAATCATGTTGACGTTGTTTCAAAGTTAGAACCGTCAGATGGTAGCATTGCTGCATATACTGAATAAATGTATAATTGTTATAATTAATTATTTTGCAAAAACAAAAGCAATAATAGATTTTTTAATTGTTGATACACATAGAGCAAGTAATTATCTATAAAATGATACAAAATTTATGTGGAGTAATTGTGAGGTTTTTTCGAAAAAGGGAGGCAACCATCTTAACCTTCGCGTATTAATATATATGATATTGTACAACAATAATAAGTAAGGAAAAAAAATCATTGGAGGCAGACTATTTGAAGATTTCTCAATTGCATCGATCGTTTATTATAGACGTCGTAACTCGATGCAATCTTGTACAACTAGATCGAGCCGCCTTGTACACTCCAATCTCACAAGTGCAAACCGTTGTCTTGTATCATCCTTCTTTATCATTTTACATCCTTGTTTTTAAAACAACAATTAAAAAACTAATGTGCGAGAATTGTACTTGAGCTGTTAAACAAACTATCTAAAGCGTCTATAGCTTTCTTAGATTAATAGTACAAAAAAGGAATTCTATCAACAGAAAATTTCTAATTCTGATAATCAATCCAAAATGGCGTGGAGCATCATCAATTCTTTAACTAATAAAGAAAAAACAAATAAAGATATAACTATTATCAATGATGGTACTTTTATTGAGGATCCATACATGATTGCAAATTCCTTTAATAAATTTTTTAAAGATGCTCCTCTTAAAGTTATAAAAAATCTCTCACTAGGAAGCAAAGTAGATAGTTCTAATAGGAAAATTAGTCCCCAACATAACAGTTTTTATTTACAACCATTTGTAGTCGATGAAGTTTTAAATGTCATTAATTTTAAGATTAAAAGTAAAAGTTCTTGTGGACCTGACGACGTGCCAAATTTTATTTTTAAGAAGGTTGCGGTTGCAATTGTGGAACCGTTGACATACTTAATAAATTTATCTTTTGAGAAAGGCTGTTTTCCAGAATCTCTAAAAACGAGTAAAGTAATACCGATTTATAAACGGAATAATGAGCGAATTATGGAGAACTATAGACCTATTGCTTTGTCATCTGTCTTTTCAAAATTATTTGAATATTGCTACTTGATACGGTTACAATCTTTTCTTGACAGTTATCATATACTGACAAAAAATCAATTTGGTTTTAGAAGAGACAGCTCGACGTCTTCGGCTATAGATTCGTTTTATGATTCGATCATTAAATTCCTTGAACAGGAAGAATGTCCTACTGGGATATTTTGTGATCTCAGTAGGGCATTTGACTGTGTTAATATCGACAACTTGGTCCATAAATTACATCAGTACGGAATACGTGGTATTCCACTAAAATGGCTGGAATGCTTCTTAAAAAATCGCCATCAGTATGTAAACTTAAGGTGTAAGAATACTAATGGGAGTATCTTGTCAAATAAAATAAACATAAATATAGGAGTTCCACAGGGTTCCGTCTTGGGCCCTGTACTATTTATATTGTATGTTAATGATCTAGAACAGTATCTACAGGATGGTATCTCTGTCACCTTGTTTGCTGATGACACCTCACTAATCATATCTGACAAATCTTCTAAAAAATTAGAACAAAAATGTAATGATAATTTATTTAAACTCTTTGAGTGGTTCAAAACCAATTCGCTTTACTTGAATATTGAGAAAACTAACTACATTCGTTTTCATAACTATCAATATAAAGGTGATTTAGATATTAATATAAATATTAATGATAGCATCATTTCAAGAACTGAATTTACTAAATTCTTGGGTCTAAATGTTGATCAACATTTAAACTTCAAAAATCACTGCAAATACTTGGCCTCTAAACTCTCTAGTTATCATTATATGTTCATTAATCTAAAACAAATATTAACACCACAACAGTTAATACATTTTTATTACGCACAAGTTTATTCGAGATTAAAATACACTATTTGCTTTTGGGGTATGTCTTCTCAAGCAAATGGTGTATTTATCTGCTAAAAGAAAATTGTCAGATGTATTGCTGGTGTGTCGCAGCGAACAAGTTGCAGAGATATATTTAAGAAATATAGAATACTTACATTAGTTTGCATACTAATTTATGAACTGTCAACTTATGTTTTTAAGAACCTTAGTAAGTTCATCAAGAACTCTGACATTCATAACTTAAATACCAGATCAAAATCTGAACTTAGAGTTCCTTTTAATCGTTTAACTGTTTCCATGAAATCCCCAAATAGTTTAGGTATTGCTGTTTATAATAAACTACCTCAAAGTATTAAACAATGCGATAAACTGTCGAAGTTTAAAAAACACTTAAAAGAATTTTTATTGTCAAACGCTTTCTACAAATTGGATGAGTTTTTAAGTTATGAATGATTGAGTCCTTGATGGACCTACTACTGTCCTTGATGGATCCACCGTGACGATTTTGTATCCTTTATTGGCAAAGCAAATAAATATATTATTATTATTATTGAGAAGGAAATATTCCTTAAAAAAATTTGCATCCACAAGCACCCAAACTTCAGGTTCGTCACCGTCATACTAGGGATACTTGTGGAGCAAGTTGTAACTGTAACCGCGTCTCAAACCATGAAATGGGCGATTACAGTGAGTTTGGGTCATGCGCACGGAGTACACGGAGCGACCCAATAAGCACGGCCTTTTACATACGGCAAATTAGTGACTCAGCAATACGCTGACATGCCGGAATAGTTTTCATACTTGCCAACAGTGACGGTCTTGCCCCTCCAAGAACACCAATTATAAGGACAATTAATTTAACAGTATACTCTGGGTACTGCTTTCTGAGCTCAAAAAGAAGATCCTGGTATTTTGTCCGCTTCTCAGTCTCCTTTGCGGCTATGTTCGTTTCAGCAGGGGCTGAAAACTCGATAACATACATAGTTCGCGCAGGTTTATCAAGGAGAACTATGTCAGGCTTTGTAGCTGAAAGTTGCCTGGTAGTACTAAATGAGTAGTTCCAGAAAATCTTGCATGACTCATTTTCGACAACGGACTCAATATCATTTGGAACATAAGGTAGAACAGGAGTTTTATCAACACCATAATGATGTCTTAGGTGGTAGTATAAAACTCTTAGAGCAGCGTTGTGGCGGTGAATGTAAGCACAACTCGCATAGTGACTACATGCCGACAAGAGATGCATGAGCGTCTCTGGATGCGATCGACATGCTCTGCAAGAGGTATCTGTTACTTCTGTACCTATAACTATGCGACGGTACACAAGAGTGTTGATAACTCCATCTTGACACGCCAAAACAAATCCCTCAGTTTCAGACTTCAGTCCAGCTGATCTCAGAAAGGCAAACGTCAGATCCTTGGATAAACCGCAAGTGTTGATGTTCTTATAATAAGTCCCATGCATCGGTTTATCAGTATGTTGTTTGAGCAAGAACTTTTGCTCTGCCTTCTTTACTGTGTATCTTACTTGATCTGACGTTAGAGATGCATACGTTGCATTTCTACGATTTCTAGCGGAACTGAAGTCAAAATCAAGACTGAGTTCATTTGCTGCTCTGTTTGCGGCTTGAAACAGAAACGCCCCAACACCCGCATATTCGTGATCGCGCACGAGCTGTAAGAGCGGGTCCGAACTGTTACAAACCGCAATAGCAGTACCCAATATAATTCTGTTGTGAAGATACTCCAGGCTGAGTAATCCTCTCCCTCCAAGGTGACGCGGGAGGTACAGACGAGGGACGGACGATTTGGGGTGAAGACTTCTGTAGATGGTCATCATTTTTATTATTATTATTATTATTATTATTATTGTTATTATTATTTATTTGCTTCGCGCAAAAAGTGGCTTCGTTAGTTTAAGATCCTTAAACGTGATGAAGTCACTGTTAAGTTTTTAATAATACAAAACATTTAGTTTAAAACGTAAAAAAATATTTTACATCAAGTAACGACCAATTGTAGTTATATTTAAAAGAGTCCTGTTCTAAACCCGCTTATTAAAATTATAACGTAAAGACGTAGAACTGGAAATTAATGATTTTTGGATTTTTTCCTTTACTTATACTATAAGATTGTGACGAATTTCAAGATTCTAAGTCAACGGGATGTACCCTTTAGGTTTTAATGAATGAGTCAGTATCAAAATACGTGATTTTTGAAAGACAGTATATTTTTAATGCATTCAGTTAGAAGTTTGAATTTTTACAGGATTATGGGGTTGTAGACTTTAATACTTAATAGTTATTTCTTTAGAAAAAGGCTCTTGATGGACATACAGAAAAACAGATGGAATAGAGTGATGCTATACGTGTTCCATTTTTTTTTTATTCTGAGGTTTGGAAATATAAAAATGTTTAGCACCTCGTATAACTGGACTCATGTATCATATAGACCAGTTTCTGGGGTGCAACGATTCTATAGGTTTGTGGTATGATTGTGTGAAATATCGTGAAATATACCTATATAGAAAAAGAAGTAAAGAAATGACGCCAGCAAAGCAAGGTCTTTGCTCCGATAACGACAGACATCGAATTAGTAAAATCAATTAAACCTCTTTTTTTGTTTGTGTGCTGCATGTCGAAGAACTGGATTTATTTATTAAGTATTTAAAAGACATCGTATTCAGATAACGAAAAGTTAACAAATTAGTATTGATAATAGTACGGGTAAAATTTAGTTTTGACCGTTTAAAGTCACATAAAAAGTCAACTCGGAATTTAAATTTGTTTTTAAATTTCAATAAAATTGTATTTTTGTTGTGTTTATTAGTGTATTTGCCATATATTGCACATACGCTATTGGCGTCGGTCCGATGGCAGGAAACCTAGTGGTCGAACTAAAATTTCTCGACGTTTCATAGCCTCCTGAACAGTTTGGCACCATTTTTAAACATGTTTATATATATAAATATATATGTTTATATATATATATATATATATATATATATATATATATATATAACTCTCGACAGACTTAATTGATTTAAACTAAATTTGGGCCTCACGCTGAAATCCATCACCGCAAGAAGTCTATTTAAAATGGGCTCAATCGGGGCATTTTAACGGTAGTTTTTAGGGGTTGAAAAAAGTTTTTGGGCCCAAAAATACCGAAAAAATTCTCCGAATCGTTTGAAATGTAACCCTTTAGTAGCAATTAAAATGCGCTCCTAAAATTTTAATAAAATCTTCCTGACAGGACCGGATTTACAAATGTAAATTAAAATACTATAGTTTACAGATAGTGAGTTATTTACTGAAAGGTGTATTTAATTTGGTACAGAGGTTCGATTGATAATAATATTGTCATTGAGAAAAAAATGTTATTTTAAAGGGTATATTAAGGAGTTAAATGTTTTACTTTGCCCAAAAAAGTTCGCATAATAAAGCCACACTGCCTGTATTAGCAAATACACTATATTATCGGGGATGACGACTCGTGCTGGCCACAAACGAACACAAGCACGAGTCGTTGTCTTTCCGAGGGAGAAACACTAGGTGCCGAGATCAATCAATTACCGATAGTGGATTGGATGCACCGCGTACCGATGAACGATTTCGAAGATATACGAACGGGGAATAACCATATAATTAATAGGGATGTCGATTGTATTCAAATAAAAACATAATTTTAACGTTACGTGGTAGTTTCTATGATAAAAATACTAAAAAACACTATATTTTTCCTTATTTTTAAGGAATTTAATTAATATTTAATAAATAAAACGTAATTAAATCGCTCCCAAATCACGTAACAACGAACATCAATCAGAGTGCATGACGTCACTCAGTCATAGACATTATCAGACGCTGTCAAGTCTTCAATGTGCGGTTACATATTATAACTATAGCAACAATTACGAAAAAACTTTGCACCACCCTTCAGTAAAGTGCTGTTGCGTTTTATAAAATTCAAATCTATAACATTTATTGCGGAAACATTATTTAAATGAACATAATAATATACTCAATTGAAAATGTTTGTACGAACCGCGTACCTGGTATGTACGTTACCTTAAAACTCGAAAACCACTAAACCGATTTACATTTTTCTTCCAAATACAAGTAGCTTATAAATTCGGCAGTAGCATTCATAAACTATAACAGGGTTTCCCAAACTTTTCCTATTATGTAAAATTTCGCAAATACTGAAATTTTAACGGAACATCTTGATTATTTTATAGGGTAGGTTTCAAACATTTTTCAACTTGGCGTAGCATTTAAAATCACGAGTCTTTCCGTGAAAAACGCTGGGTTATAATATATATTACGGACAATACCTTCCAGAACAGATAGTTGATTTTATTTAAATTTGGTACATACCTTGTTGTTCATCACTGCACGAACCATATTTAAAATGGGTCCAACTGAACCATTTTAAGAACTGCTTTTAGCGGTTAGTAATATTTTTGGAACTAAAAATATCGAAAAAAAAATTCAGAATCGTTTCAAATTTGAAATTTAATGTGCTGCTAAAATATTAACGAAGTATGCCTCACAGGACCGGACTTACAAATTTTATGAAAACACTAGTTTATCGATTCGAATTTACTTACTGAAGAGTGTATTTAACTTGGCGCAGATATTGGATTGACAAAAATGCTCAAGAAAACACAATATTTTAAGAAGTGTATTGAGGATTCAATTTTTTTATTTTATCCAAAAACAAGTTAAACATAATAATGCCACTATGCCTGTATTAGCAAATACACTATATTGTCGGCAGGGTATTGGCATTGCGGCCTGAGTTTTTTTTAATAATAAACCGTCGTCGATATGCAAATCGAAAAATGAAAATTGCAGTTGAAGTGTGGATCGTATTTATAAATAAAACTATAATATAAAGGTTGATGTATATTTAAAGCCGCGTTTAGACTAGGTTCGCGAACAGTTCTCGAACCTCTATTTAGTCTAAACGCGGATTAAGGGTTCCACGGCTCGTCTATTGCAAGCCCCCAGTTCCCAGTTTCCGGGTCCTAATCTGAGAACTAGTATTTTTAATTATAAACACTAGACAGCTACGATTATTGGCATCTTATCACATCAAATTAAATAAACGACACCACAAAACATCCGTGATCTAAAGACCACCACACTGACTATTACACCTCGCTGTAAACGAAATTTTGATAAAAAAATGTTCCTAAAATATACAAGATTTCTTTAACTGACAATAAACACATATTTCTTTATAATTAATAATTAACAATTGGATTTTGAATTTATTATTGAATAAAAAAACATATTAACCTCCTTCAAAAAAAACACTAAAAAGATGAAAATCATGAAATTTTGAAGTCGGAGCTAATTTCATTACAAAAACTTTTAATTACATATCTACTTTTATTAAATAGGCGCCGACCTCAAAATTTCATGTGATTTTTTTTGTAATGAAATTAGCTCCGACCTCAAAATTTCATTATTTTCATCTTTTTAGTGATTTTTTTGAAGGAGGTTAATAATTTTTTTTAAAAGTTTTTTTATTTTTTACTTTTTAGTGGTGGATTTGATTTCACACATTTTTAAAAACTACTGAACCGATTTAAGTAAAATGTATGTAGGATCACTCTGAAGATGTGCCCTATTAAATTAGAAAAGAATCATCATAATCGCTTTACAAATGTTGGAGATATGAGGCAGCATACATTAAAAAATATGTTTTTTTGACGTCATTTAAAAACGGATGAACCGATTTTAATAAAAACTATATGAGACCACCTGGGATGTATACCCTTTCAAACAAAAAAAGAATTATCCAAATCGGTTCAGGCGTTTGCGAGTAATCGGGGAACATACATAAAAAATAAAAAAAAAAGATTTCGACGAATTGAGAACCGCCTCCTTTTTTTTGAAGTCGGTTAAAAATAATAAATGGAAAATATGAATTGATACTAGGCTCGAATAATCCTGGTTCTTGGCGGCCTTAGAAATACTAAAAAAAAAAATACTACGCCGACGACCTACTATGTAAGTTCACCTTAAGATTCTATTTAATACCATGATAAAGACAAAAAACCCGAGTCGCAGTGCCAAAACCCTGCCGACAATATAGTGTGTTTGCTTGTATAGGGCCGTGTGGTTTTATACTTTTATTATGTGAAATTAAGTTTGTTTTTGGGCAAAATAAAAAATTTAACCCCTTAATACACCCCTTAAAATAAAATTTTTTTTCTTAATTGTAATATTATTATCAATCTAACGTCTACACCGAATTAAAGACAACCTTCAATAAATAAGTCACTATCTGCAAATTAGTGTTTTCAAAAAATTTGTAAGTCCGGTCCTGTCGGGTCGATTTTATTAAAATTTTAGGGATACTTTTTTATTACTACTAAACTGTTAAATGTCAATTTTGAAACGATTCTGAGAATTTTTTCGGTATTTTGGGACCCAAAAACATTTTTCAACCCCTAAAAACTACCCTTAAAATGCCCCGATTACGCCCATTTTAAATAGGCTTCTTACGGTGATGGATTTCAACATGTGGGCCAAATTTCGTTAAAATCAATTAACTCTTTCGAAAGTTATTGCCCGCACACACACACACACACACACAGACACACACACACACACACACATATATATATATATATATATATATATATATATATATATATATATATATATATATATATATATATATATATATATATATATACATTTTCAAAAATGATGTCAAAGTGTTTAGGAGGTTATGAAACGTCGAGAAATGTTGGTTAGACCCCTAGGTCCCGCCATCCGACCAACGCCAATAGTGTATACAAATATGCAAATACACTAATAAACAAAGATTACTAAATCTCGGTTGACTTTAGAAGTTTATAACACTTCATATCGATCGACCATGTGTGCTTGGGCGGGCGTGCATGTATTTATTTACCCAACAACTGTAACAGCAATATTTAGAATAATGCAGGTCTTTGACTGCATGGCGCGAATTGGTACTTTTCATAGCAATTAGTGAACCATCATCATCGGTGTCGAAACGAACTGTAACAAAAGTGGAGGGTTGAACGTATACATCATATTGTATAAGTCTTTATATACAAGATGTTTCAACCGGTACCATATAGGTCGAATGGAAGCCTGATTCTCATGCCGGCGCCAGACACAGCAACAATATTTGAACACTTATTTGAACACTTGTGAGGCACGGATATTTGGATATTTGTTCAAAGTTTGATCACACATTTGCACTTTGCCATTCGGTGTCGGTTTTTCGAGCCCACATCAAAGCGTTCAAAGTTCAAATGTATGCGTAGCCTGCTACACTTGCGCAAAGTTCAGTTACTCGTAAATCACTGACTAGAACGGTCGCTTTGTTCAGTCGCAAGATGGACTGGAGCAACGAAAGTGTCCTTGAATTTATTGAGATACTTGCAGAAGAACCATGTATATGGAACCCAAAAAGTAAAAATCATAAAAATAGACTTTTTAGTTTATTTTTTTGCACATGAAATAAATAATTACATACACTTAAATAATATAGATATACCGCGTCCACAAAATCGTCGTCCATCTTGTTTGTTATCGATTTGAATACTTTGCACACACGTTTGAAAAAAATTGTCTGCAAAGCATGTCTGGCTGGTGCAGCAAACATGTGTTCAAAAGTGTGAGCAAAGTTTTTGTTCAAATATTTGTCTGTCTGGCGCCCGGGTCACTAAAATAAGTTTTAAGCTTTGATGAACAGATTGAATCGTAGATAATAGCGTGACGAGTATTATGTTATGTAAATGATTTTTAGTTACAAATTCACTTGTTTTGTAAAATACATTGACAAATAAATATTTACTAAGTTTCATTTTAAAAAGCTTCTTGCGTTCAGTAATTTTTATTTCACTTGATACTTTATTATACATTCGAATCATGGCGTTGCGAGCACCCTCCTGAACTAGCTGTCAGACGTGAACTTGGCAATCTAATATCATTATTTCGAATATCGTACTTTGAAAATTAATTACGATTAAAACAGTCACAGCAATTAAGGTCAGTTAATAAAACTAGTCCCATAAAAATATTAATAAAATATCATCTCTTGATTTAATTTAAATTATTACAAGGAAATTGCAATTTGGGTGTGAATTTGAGATTAGAATTATATTATTCTTATTTTGCATGTATGATCCAGTTGTCATAATGCACTATTTTAATAAAAAAAAAATCCCCAGAGTCTCTCTCTTTCTCTCTCTGTCTGTCTCTCTCTCTGTCTGTCTCTCTCTACTCTAAAAAAGACAGATCATCTGAGATATTTTTAATTAGTAAGATCACCATATTTTACTAATTTCATACAAAATATTATTGTTTCTCATTAATATTTTAAATGCGGATTGTGGGGTAGAAAAAAACGTTTTTGTAAACCACCCGGTGTAAATTATTCTCCTGAGCTATTAAAACATAAATGTACACAGTAGGCCGTGTAACAATAATCTCAAACAAAAGAATGTAGAGAAAAAAAAAACACTAACGTCACAGCTTTTGTTTAGCTTTTGATACATCTGCTAGTACTTACATCGCGCATATTTTAATCGCGCTCTATTATATTATATATATAACTTATATAAGGGTGGTTTGTGTTCGCCATAATTGAAACCGAGTTTGTGCTGAAACCGTTACTGAGTTTGTCTATTGATTTCCCATTTAATAAAAACCGAAATAGTTGCATTTTATAATAAAAAAAATGTATATAAATTTGTATTATGTATTATAATAATTAATACGAGCGGTACCCGTGCGAATATTCGCACTAAAATTCGTTTCTAATTTCTCACACTCTTTATAACTCTCTTTTTTTTTGTTGTATTACACTACGAAGCACAGTGACAGCTCAAGAAAATATTTTTCTGAAAATGTTATATAGAGGCGCAAGTATCGAAAACGTTAAGCTGAAGCGCCGCCATACTGAAAGTATTTATACGTGAATTTTGATTAAAAATTCAACAAAAAAAATTTTCCGACCGTCAATCATGTTGACGTTTCAAAGTTAAAACCATCAGATGGCAGCATTGCTGCATACTGAGTATCTATATATATAATTGTTATAAATATTTATTTTGCAAAAGCAAAAGCAATAATAGATTTTTTAATTGTTGATGCACATAGAGCAAGTAACTATCTATAAAATGATATAAAATTTATGTGGAGTAATTGCGAGGTTTTTCCGAAAAAGGGAGGCAAACATCCTTAGCGTATTAATATATATGATTATAGGAATGTGCAATTATTCGGAGAAAATGTATTCGCAAATATAAAATCTAGTATGTAATAAATACTTTTTTATCAGATCGACTAGTGCGAATGACGCATAAGAAATAAAAAAAATTGTGAGCCTCACACACATAAGATCATGGAGGAAGTGAAACTTATTTAGAGTTATGAACTCGTTTTATTGATGCGTTATCCATTTTGCGTTACCAAGGTTTCTCTTATATTCCCCACCGTTGAATCATTTCTCCTTTAACGTTACAGAAAATTTCAAACGTATACGTCACTAAAGAAGTTTCAACAAACATAATGGTGTATATTTAATATGATAACAATTTATTTATTAAAAAAACAACGATCAAGTACGAGTCGAACTCGCGTGGAGGGTTTCGTACTATTCCGTTTTCCGTGCGAACTTTAAGACTTAAGATTTTCGTTTAGATTCTCCTGTAAGCTATGGGTGACAGTCGACATTCCCTATTTTTTTCGAAATTTTAGGCTCAGAACTTTCGGAGGTAAGGGGGGGAATGCTCAATTATTCATCTATTTTCTCAAATAACTTTAAAACTGTTTATTTTAAAATTATAAAAAAATACGTATTTGAGACCCTTGCTATATGCACTTGCATTTGATATGTCACACGGTACAGTATGCAAAACTTTTTTTTTAATTTCCTAATTTTTCCCCAAAAATTACCCCCATGTTCAAAATTTATTTATTTACGTTACACGTACGTCTTTGGGTCACCGACTTACATATGTGTACTAAATTTCAACTCAATCGGTCCAGTAGTTCGGAGCAAATTGGCTGGGACAGTGGGACGGACAGACACACGAGTGATCCTATAAGGGTTCCGTTTTTTTCCTTTGAGGTAAATATCTACATATTATGTCAATGCGCGTTTGCTGCAAATATTATATACCATATTTCCAGATCGACGATGTCCCCTATTCTTTGATCTCGAACGACAAGAATAAGATCGATAATGTATTAAATATATTGACTGTAGCTAGTGGGTCATTATGTTTGGCGCTAATGACTCTATTACAATATTGTCGACACTGCGACCCGAGTTTTTAAAGTTACACTAGATTTATTTCAGTGAATAAGTAGGTAAGTAAAATCTTGAAACAATAACTTCAAGGAGAAAGGAATATTTATAATAATAATATATTTTACCCATAAAAAACACTGTAAAAACAGGAAGGTTCGTCGTTGGTACATAATTTTCTTAGTACATTAAATCTAATAAAACTAAAAAAAATAAATAGGAAAATACAAATTTTTAAATTTTTACAGAAATTCATAGTCATTGTCATTGCGACATATACTCATTAATAGAATAGTAAGATTTAGAAATAAAAAAGGATTTGACAGCTCGCTTGAAGCTATTTATATTTTTAATATTTTTTAGGGAGATAGGCAGCTTATTATAAAAACAAACACAGTTGTAGTACACGCCACTTTGATACAGTGTTAGTCTGTGCTGAGGAACTCGTAATAAAGAACTGTGCCTCGTATTGCAGGTATGAATAATGAATATCACTATTACTAGAAAATAATTCTTTATTTTTCATAATAAAACAAAGACATTCATAAATGTAGAGACAGGGCAAGGTTAAGATATTCAGAGACTTGAAGAGTTCTTTACAAGATGTGGTTGGTGTAGAATTAGTTATTATTCTAACAGCTCTCTTTTGTATGACAAAAATTCTCTGTAGTGAAGAAGACTTTCCCCAAAAAATTATGCCATAAGAGCAGATTGATTGGAAGTGAGAATAATAAATAGTTTTGAGGACCTCAAGATTATTCAGCATTGTAGCGTAATTATGTAATTTAAATATATTGTTATTATCCTCATTTAACCAATGTTAAGCAAAACACAATATCAAAGTTGTATTGAAAATAGATCTAACATTCAAAAACATTATTTTTAATAGTTTATGAGAGAGTTGGCTGTTTATTTTTGATTTTGATTTATTACGCATAAAAAATCTTCACTACTATATTGGTTTTTATCAACTGTTTTTATATGGATGAGATTTGAAAATGATGTAAAAATAGGATTTGAAGTAGTCTCTTGCAGGGAGTTATAATCCACTTTATTCACGATTTCATTTATACGTTTCACTATTTTACGTTTGCCTGCTTTATTTAAGTGAAAACCATGTTTAGTGAAATCACCGAAAGATAGAAATGAATTGGAATCAACTAGATTAAAATTAGTGTTTCTTTGATTTAGTTTATTGTGTATTGAGAACAATTTCCGAGTTAGCAATGAGGCACATAATTGTACCAACACACCTGAGAGTCTTCGATCATACAATATCATAATATACAATTATTATTGTAAATGCCACCCACGAATTTATAAGAATATGTGATACCAGCAACAACCACGCTGCTTAACAATACTATTCATTTATTACCATCACTCACACATGCGCACTCGGTTATGAAGCTATCCTTCTCTGTTTAATTTATTCGTACCTTATCTCACTTTAAGTGTTTCTTATATTAAAGCATAATCAGATATAATATGGGTACAATTGGTCTTTTTAATGATGAATACATAAACCTATGTGTCTCTTGTCTTCGAGAAACAGTGGCTGTTCATAAGTCTTGGACATTTATTTATTTAATTATTAATAATATTGACTCTACCAACAGTAATAGAATATTAAACAAAATGAAATTACTTGCAATTACTGTTCAAATTAATTTTTTATTTATAAGACGTTTCGACCAACCATTTTGGTCCTTTTCAACTTTTTAAATATAAAATAAATTATAATTAATTATAATAATTTATTTTATATTTAAAAAATAGAAAAGGATCAAAATGGTTGGTCGAAACGTCTTATAAATAAAAAATTAATTTGAACAGTAATTGCAAGTAATTTCATTTTGTTTAATTATTTAATTATTGTAAGCAGCAAACGCTCGACAACGTAAATAAATCAATTCCGATTTTGGGAGTTAATGTTGGGGGTTAAATTAGAAAATTAAAGAAAATATATTTTTTAAGTGTACTATGTGACTTATCAAATGAAAGCGCTCGTTATGAGAAATACAAATATTTTAAGATGAATATCGAGCACATTCCCTCCTCATTACCGAAACTACTGGGCCTAAAATGTTGAGAAAATAGAGAATAATTGGCCTCACTCATAGTTTGCAGGAAGACCTAAACTAAAATCCTAAGTCTTAAGGCTGTCGGAACGCTCTGAATTTAAACCAAAAATAGAGCTTTGGCTGTCAACTGATTGTAGACTTATTCGTCAACATTCTGAAAAAAAATATTTCTCTATAAGGAAAATAAAGGAAAAATCTAGGTCTCTAATGGACTACTTTTGTAATTTATGTATGATTTACTAGAAAAAAGTTGGCATTAATTGTGCCAAAAAAACACACGTGTTCAATGTCACACTACGACCTTATTCGTACTTATTTCACAAAACTGTTCCATCATAAACCTAAAGTGACTCTTCCTTTTTCGAAAAAGTTTTTTAAATCTTCAAAATATTTCCAAAAATTAGAGTAATCAATTGACAGTGGCACCCTTGCAATAGCATCTTTTAGCCTCGTAGTGGGCACCAGACAGAAGTCAGCAAGACAGAAGTAAAGAACGTCACACCCACAATATGTCTTTTGCCTACCTCGCCTCTTACCGCTGGGTCTCAACACAAACTGTGTGAAAGTGATCCAACACTGTTAAAACTTAAAGTTCTCACGAAGAACGAAATGGCACGGAGTCATCTCCACGCGAGTTCGGCTCGCAATTGACCGGTTTTTATTATAGAAGTTCATAATTATCAGCATCAAAAGTAATTGTTTGACAGCCACTGGTTAATGGAATATGAGCAAACAAACACCTTAATATTAATATTCACATAATGTATGTAAGCACACCTTCAAATATTCTGTTAGATCAAAACCAAAGATCTACATTACAAGTGCCTAATATTGGATCTCTAATCTGACGATCTGGAAAAAGAAAAATTGACCCGAAGCGAGCAGTGAAACGTCTAACGAGAAATACGTAACCGCTGCAACATCATAAATCGATTAAATAAAACAAGAATTCCATAGCAATGTGTTAACGAATGAACAAAAAAATCCTTAAATAAGGAAACATATTTATAAAAGAATAGAAAAGTAAAATTTACACTAAAAACATGTGATGGACTATATAGAACAATTTATTAGTTGATTTTTAATAGAGATGGAAAACAAAGTTTAAAATAATGTAATTAATACTTGAATTATAAACATCATAAAATAAATTAACATATTATAAGGCGTGCGGTTTTTCTTTTTTGTTTTTAAATTTACAATTACTTTAATTGTTTTTATTCTGTTTGAACTTAAGTTTTTTTTTATCAAAAGACAAGGACTACGGAGTATAGAATTATTTTTGGTGGTAAAAAGTCCTCTAGAGCGCATTCAGTAGGGATGTTGATTGTATTCAAATAAAAACATAATTTTAACGAAAAGTAGTAGTTTCTATGATAGAAATACTAAAAAACACTATATTTTTCCTTATTTTTAAGGAATTTAATTAATATTTAATAAATAAAACCTAATAAAATCACTCTCAAGTCACGTGACATCAGACACCAATCAGAGCGCATAACGTCATATGTTCAGCTGCTGTCAAAAAACTTCATTGTTTGGTTAATATTTAGTGTGTAATTTATTATTATTTGTTTATAGGAAACGTCAAATTACATGTAACTATACGAAACAACTTTTCATCACCTCAGTTTACTAACGTTTATGAGCACAGAATACGCATCTATAGGATGGTAGCTCCCGTGTAAACTTTTGAGCCTCCTTTGGTATGAACAGGTGACGTCGCGCGACTAGTATTGGCGTTTTGGACCGAAACTTGAAACGGGATTTAAAATAGATGATTTTTAAGGCTTGAGTTGTATTTAAATAAAAATAATAAATATTTGTGGCAATATTAGGTACTTATGCACGATTTAAAACACTTTCCCAAAAATAGTCAACATCCCTATTCTGCTGATTTGGTCCTTCCAGCTGGAAGGACCAAATCAGCAGAATAGGGATGTTGACTATTTTTGGGAAAGTGTTTTAAATCGTGCATAAGTACCTAATATTGCCACAAATATTTATTATTTTTATTTAAATACAACTCAAGCCTTAAAAATCATCTATTTTAAATCCCGTTTCAAGTTTCGGTCCAAAACGCCAATACTAGTCGCGCGACGTCACCTGTAGTTCTTTCTAAGCCACAGCATTGTGTAGTGTGGAACTGTGGATGGATAAGGCACTCAGTGAGTCACGAATAGACACGGGAACTCACGAGTGAGTACTAAGTACACTCATCTCTCCTCACAACAGGAATGTCCGCACACACGTGCCAACTGCTGACTCAAGTTCGTATGACTATCGCTGCAGAGTGGCACATTATTCAAATGTATTATGTTAAAAGTAACCTGACAGATCCTTCAGATTGTAAACGTTCGATTGTTGTGATTTTTTTTTCAATCATACCAATTTTAGTTCTGTAGAGTGTAGTGTAAAATACACAGTCTCTTTTTTATACAATTTTCATTTGGAAACGACTTTTTTCAGTGCATTTTGATCAAAATTTACCTTGAAAAGGGATCCTTTTCTATATACAATAGATCAGTCGTTTGATTTTCGGAATCTAATTTTCAACATAGACAGAGTTTGACAACGACATTGGACTGTTCTTGATAGGGATGTCGAAAAAATATCAATATCGATATTTTTGGACGATATTTAATATTTCGATATATCGATATAAAATTCCGAGTATCAAAAACCGATATTTTTTTTCGGTAGCAACACTTGTATGTAGGTACTACCGCGACTGACTATGGCCGTTTAATTATTCCGACAAATCGAAAACTTCATTGAAAAAGAAACATGTGTTTTTACATATGTTTTTGGAACACTTTTAAGTGCGTTCCAAAAACAACAACAGTGAATAAAGCACATATCAAACACGTTTCTTTTTTTCCGGATTTTTCGATATTTTCGGAATAATAAACAGTCAAAATGTCTATTCATGCAATATTTAATTTCTGCAACATCAAGGATATTTTTAATTATTTCGATTTACACCTCAATTCATGCTGTACCAACAGTTTTCTGTCGAATGGCACCTCTGGCACCCATCCTATATGTTCATCATCCCTGGCTTTAATAATTGTTCGATTAATCTCTAAAATTATCTGCTCCTAATTGTATTGGACATTTAATTAATAAAAAAAAAGTCTTATCGTTGTTTTTGATTTCAGATAAATATTTATTAGTTGATTTATTAGAAATAAGGTCCGTTAATTGCTATTTGAGATTGACAATGATCTTAAATTGTGATCAAAGAATCACAATTTTTATGTATCATGAACTAGGGATGTCTGTACCGATATATTTTTTAAAAAATATCGATATATCGGTCCAATTTAAAAGAGAACATTGGCACTCGAAGAAATTTAGTATTTTGTATACTAGTATTTTGTATACTAAATTTCTTCGAGTGCCAATGTTCTCTTTATTGGACCGATATATCGATATTTTTTAAAAAATATATCGGTACCGACATCCCTAGTTCTTGATACATAAAAATTGTGATTCTTTGATCACAATTTAAGATCATTGTCAAATAATATTTTCTGACAATGCGTTCTGTAAGCCAAGCATATGTATATAATATAGGAATTGTTTAGTTGAGGAGACTGGTGTATTTGATTTATAATTTGTGCTCGGTCTGTGTGCCGCTTATCAAAAATAACTTAATAATTCAGACGAGTTTTACGATGTGGTTTAAAAATAAGAGTAAAAAATTAATACATATTACAACTACAAGCAATAAAATATTCAAACTCACACCATCTTTGAATGTTACTTGGAAAAGTCGTTAAGTTAATCAATAAATTATTCTGGAAAATTAACTATACGAACGAAATTTGTATATAATTGAATGCCGTCCTCGTATTTTGATTTGTGCATCCACCGGTTCAAAATAGACACAATTATATTATTGTTAATAATATGCATACAGCGTCCTGGATATTTTTGATGATACTGTGATTTATGACAAAAAAAAATGAAAAATACTCAGGACTGCTGACAAATTTGGATTTTCTGTTAACCTTTGTTAATTTTTTACAAAGTTGCCAATTGTCAGAATTTGTTTCGACTAATATTTTCATTTACGATCCAACAAAAAACAGGCCAAGTGCGAGTCGGACTCGCGCACGAAGGGTTCCGTACCGTTATCTATAAAAACGGCAAAAAAATCATGTCTGTTGTATGGGAGCCCCACTTAAATATTTATTTTATTCTGTTTTAGTATTTGTTGTTATAGCGGCAACAGAAAAACCTCATCTGTGAAACTTTCAACTGTCTATCACGGTTCATGAGATACAGCCTGGTGACAGACGGACGGACAGTGGAGTCTTAGTAATAGGGTCCCGTTTTGCCCTTTGGGTACGGAACCCTAAAAACGAGTTTTGAATGTATATTCCCAAATAGGATAGACTTGTGAAAAGTAGCGACACTTTAACTTTGGGAGACTTAATTTTTTCGATATTTTTCCGATGTTTTTAAAATTGTATACCAAATAAGCTAAACGCGCATTATAGCAAATTGCACAATATTTCTTTTTCACTTCATATTTTTAAATGAAACGATTTTTTGTTTTCAAGTTTTCAGCCCTGGGTATTATTTGCACTGTCGATGATTATCAGAGAAAGAAACCTGCCTAATGAGCACCCCATTCAAATATTTCCGTCATGGGTTTTGCCTATATACAGTAGAACCTCGATAAGTTAAAATCCAAGAGAAATTTAAAAACTTTAAGTTATCGAGTTTTTTACTTATCGAGAGTTGAAGTTAGAGAGGTTGTCAGAGCAAAATTTTTAACTTATAGAGGATGTATTTAATTCCATAGAGGTGACATAAATTTTTTATCTATTCATTTAGAATCAATTATTTATTTATTTAAACAATCAATTATTTAAACAAAGAAATCAGTATTTTTTTTTTTTGTTTCATGCAATTTTGATTTTCTACATCAATTATTCATGACGACACTGATAATACTTTAACTTATGGAGATCACCCAAATATTATTTTAAGTTATCGACGGCGATGTTCAGAATATTTGTTTAAGTTACCGGGGTTTTGTGATTTAAGTAATGGGGGTTTTATGCTTTCAGGGGAAGGGAATTCAAAAAATTTTTAACTTACAGAGGTTTTTAACTTATCAAGGCTTAACTTATCTAAGTTCTAATGTATTTCAAAAAGCATTGCAAATCGAATTAATTATTGAACTACGTCAAAAGTCCATCAGCTGAGCCACCGGCCATGTCTCTTCGAATCCCAGTTGAAGGAGCGCTGTCGCTGTTGTTAAAGTGTGAAGAGAGATAGGACGGCTGCAAAATGCAATAATAATATTTCTCTCGTTTCGTATAATCCTGCCGTTTGGTACCTACGCACATTATAACGGTCGCCGTTAACGGCTTGTCTATACGTATGTAGTTATACTATCCCGCGTTTCTTAACGAGCCCTTATTTCAATGTTTGTCAAATACAGAATATCTGAGGTTATCTCTCTCACACCGACCATTATCTTACCGAAAGCTATCTCCCTTTTATTGTACTATAGAACATCCACAAATCTGTAGAGTCGAGAGTCAAGTGTTTCGAGTGACAAACACACATCGCAAGAACAATGGAAGGTGCACTTTTTTGTTTCGGTATTTTTTTTTTTGTTGTTGGTTGTGCCTTTGCGAATATTTTGCAGAAGGTTGTTATTTTTAAATTTTTTATGTGTACCTACATGCAGACACTGTCAGAAGAATTTTAAAAAAATAAATCAGCTACATTATTTTTATGCGTAGAGAATTGTGACACGGTTTTGACTACAATTACTAATATTAGTATATTTGAAACGTCGTTCACCGTTAAATTTTCAATTGTCTTTTAATAGTGACTTATAATTAGTATATTTGCCATATGGCAACATACACTATTGGCGTCGGTCGGATGGCGGGACCTAGGGGTCGGACCAAAATTTCTCGACGTGTGTGTGTGTACGGGCAATAACTTTCGAAAGAGTTAATTCATTGTAACGAAATTTGGCACGCATGTTGGAATCCATCACCGCACGAAGCCTATTTAAAATGGGCCCAATCGGATCATTTTTAGGATGGTTTTTAGAGGTTGAAAAAAGTTTTTGGACCCAAAAATACCGAAAAAATTCTCAGAATCGTTTCAAAATTGAAATTTACTCCTTTAGTATCAATTAAAATGTGCTCCCAAAATTTGAAAAAAATCGGACTGCCAGGACCGAATTTACAAATTTTATGAAAACACTAGCTTGCAGATAGTGAGTTATTTACTGAAAGGTGTATTTAATTTGGCATAGATGTTCGATGATAGTAACGTTGCAATTAAGAATTAAACTGTTAATTTAAGGGGTGTATTAAGGGGTAAAATTTTTTATTTTGACCAAAAACAAACTTAAGTTCATGTAATAAAACCAGACTGCCTGTATTAGCAAATACACTATTGTTGGCAGGGTTTGAGCACTGCGATCCGGGTTTTTTTTATTTATTCTTAGTAAATAAAGTACAAAAAATTAGACTTCCTGTTTTTAACGACATTCGCGCAAAAGAAGTCGGGAGTAAATGTGGTCATAAAATATAGACAGCGATCTAAAAAGTACAATACGTTGTATCAACAAGGACCATTTTTTATTACCTACAATGAAGTTTCCTACAAAGATTTTTTTATAAACACAATGATTTTTTTCTATTTTAACATTCTTCATAGATTTTAGACTTGACTATTAAAATACTGCCTTTTGTGTCTAGCACCAAAACATATTTTCAAAGTTTAATTTTTCTCGAATTAGGACCTGGGGGACACGGAACCGCCCCGCTGCACATTCTCAAGTCAATTCAACATTTCTATAAACTATTTTAATAGTTTATAGAAATGTTGAATTGATTAGAAATTAGTCAGCCAGTAAATGTTGTGGTTTGTTATTCGCGCAGGTACGGACGTCTGAAATGATTGTCAGAGAGAATCTATATTTTCTTCTATGCCCTGGCATTACTGTGTATATTGTATATACATATACCTCGAGTGTCTAATATCTGACAGCGGCCAAACAAAACAATAATTGGAGGTGAATAATTTGACTTAAAGGTGGCCCCGAGCCAAAGAACCAGTTGGGGGGCGAACGAAGATACAATCTAATTGTTAATCAGTCTTTCACAAAATGCTGCTTTATCATTGCTATTTACAGAGCACCTTTATACTACCGATATATTTGTATTAAAGTGAGTGATTCCTCAGATAGTAAAATATATTCTTGGGAAAATTCGACCTGTGATCGCAAAATTCATTTTATTATTGTTTTTATTAGTTTTACAAAATTTGGCTTGCTTCGAAAAGTTGAATTTTTTTCAATATTCTGAATTTTTTCAAAAAAATATTATTATATAGGCGCTCACTGGAAAAAATCCGGCATTGAATGTGAAATTTTATATTTATAAACGGACTCTAGGTAATCATAAAACACAATAGACATCACCTGTATTTGATTCAGACATTCCAGTTTGTATATTTTTGTCTTGGTTTCAAAATGATTTGATTGGTTGTACGTGTTAAATCGATTATTGTATGTATCTTAGTTATTATTATTATCATTCGAAGAACGCAAAGCTTAAAAAGAGTGCACGCTGAGGAATGAAGACAACGTTTAACGGGTCGTGAGGTCGGACTTAATTTAAGGCTCGTCCATACCACCTGATCACAAATTGTTGCTTTAGAACACGATCGTTAATTTCAGAGCTTGCTAAAACTAATTCTTCTTCACAGTGTTGAATGATGCCTTTTTTCTTTGAAAATGAGCCGTATGCCTTTAAATTTCTATTTAAGTTCCTAAAAGTTATTGAATAAGGCTGTCGCCTTTCTGGACAAGAGTTCCAATATTCTGCTTGAGCCCACGTGGTATTTTTGTTACACTGAATGTATGTGCAAAAATAGCCTGTTTCTCCAAATTTGAGGAAGCTTGAGTCATCTTAGAGAGTAAATCAAACAAAATGAATTAGCAAAACTGTAGCGATCGCTCGGCAGATTGTTAACCTGTTGGTATGTATTTGTTTCAACAAATTTTGTTTTACACAGCACACTTTGATCGGTATAGATAACGTCAAAAAGCTATTTTGGTCAGTTTTGTGGCTTCTGATTCGTTTAGATATAAGATATGCTATGTCAAATTATTCAGAAAAATAAGCAGAATTTGAATATCTGAAAATCAAAATTGGCGTCCATAAGAAAAACCAAAGTTCATGTCCATATCTCATTATGTAGTGGAAATAAAAAATTAAACCTACGCCACTAAAAATAACTTAAAAAGTTATCAAAAAATGGTTAATGAAATTTTCAAATATCTTCATAAATAAAAAAGTTATGACCAGTTTTCATATATGGCAATTTTCACTATTTTCTGAATAAATTCATAGGGTGTCAAAATTCAATTGTTTTTTCGACGGGACGTAAATGAGCACAATTTTCTGCACTACTTTTACCATTTAACCGACTTTCTATCTCCACTAATAACAAAGTTACCCATGTTAGCCAACGTCGGTTGAGACACCCTGTATAAAGGTAGCATTGGTGGGCGTAATTCGCTTATTGAAATCAAAATTTTAGTTCACGATAGTGACAAAAAAATGTTTACACACATAGGACGTCTATCTAAAAATAGTTCCCAAAACCCAAAAATAGAACCCCAAAATGTCGAGGCCTGATGAAAACTCGATTTCGAAAATCGAACTGTAACCGTCAACTTCCCTTTTTTTTAATTTTCAGTAGCGGGAAGTTAAAAATGTGAACTCAGATTAGTTTTCTAGGTATAGTTAAGCCTTAACTAAACTAACTGATCTACATGAAGTATATTACACAATGTTTGTTATGGAGAATTGATAAAGTTCGATACATGTCCGATAAAACGTACCTTACCAGTTTCAAGTTTGACTCGCTGTGAAACAAGTTGTACGTTTACATTCATAAAAAAATGATAATAATGGTCGTATTTAATAGTTGTAGGCGCACCAGAATTTTACTCTTCGGTTGGCTTGCGATCACCCTACAAGATTAACGCATCTTAATATATTAAATACTAATTACCCGTAGGCTGTTTAACTTGTGCAATTTTATTTTGTTGCAAATGTTTTGTACGACACGTTTTTTAGAATTCTGGTCCGCCTGTCTTTCATCTATTTATTGTTAATGATTAAATTTTATTTGCCGTATTCTTGCCATGAAGAAGCACCGAAATGACTGACAAATTATGAGCACTAGAATAAGTGCATTTCAAGTGCCCATCTATTCTCGGAAATATAAAAAAACGCCTACATATTAACAAAAAAATGTATTAGAACGCTAAAAAATAGGAATTATGATAAATATTCAATAATTTATCTCTATCACTTACTAAGTATTATTATGCCCTTTTTATTGTTATATAATCATTTTAGGCTTTAATATTTAATGATTATTACATATATTATACTACCTTGTACGTATTTTAGAGTAATTGCGTCGATTTTCTTTTAAATGTGTACTGCGTACAGGCTGGGCCAAAAATACTTTGATAAATCTTGGAAAACCTAGTCTAAGCGAATTAGATATAAAAGTGACATTTAGGTAAAAAAACATAAACAAAAGGGATTTTACACAAAATTGTCGAGAGTTTCTCCCCTCTGACGGTTAATTTTTACAAAAATCTAGAAAGCAGCAAAAAAAGGTTATCAGTCTTTTAAAAGCTGATAAAATTTCGAACAGAATGACGTGTTAAAAAAAAAGATAAATATTACCAAACCGTATCCGCATATATCCATTTCTTTATGGGACATCCATGTTTGAAGATATTGAATATTAAAAGTATGTTGCAGTTACATTTAATATACAAATGGAAAAAAAATCACAATCATAAACCATCTTGTCTTGAGGCCATATCATAGGTACGTAGCTTCAAACACATTATATGTCATTATTTGACAATTACCTTAACATAGTCGAGGCTTCTGTACTTCGTGTTTAAACGACCTGATTGAAACTAAATTGATTTCTTTACATTTAATAGGCACACACACATACGAGCACACACACATATAGTGATATATGAATATATAATAAAATGATTATATGTACACGAAATGGTTATATGTACAAATCTATAAACCAGCTCAAAAGTTCCTGCATAAACATTGAACTTTTTTAAGACGAAATTCATTAACCCGTTGTGTGCCAGACCTAAAAGTCTGACAGTGTGCTAGTGGTACTTAAACGTACCGTTATTTTCCAGACGAATTTCTCTAAAACATCTCACTAAATCGTTGATTTCGTATTACTGGTACTTTAAAGCTGTAGTACAGATCCTGTACGTATATTATGTTAGGTTGGTGTCACTATTGTTTGAAGTTTTATTAGTTAGAATTAGTTGGAATTATATGACGAAAATATGTTTGTGGGAATACAGAGGCTCAAAAAAGCGGTACTTTTGAGTACCACTAGCACACAATGGGTTAAAACACCGGGTCTTAGTTTTATTGTCTAATAGGCCCCACTCACGATCAAACTTCATGCCACAGTTCAGTGGTCAGTGAAGTTGGACCGATTAATCGAATACCACACACAGTTCATGCAAACTATTCATTTTTCAAAATTTTTTGTGTTCAATTTGGTTCAGTTGTTGGCACACTCGTCGAGTATAGATATACAAGATATATATGTTACGGTAAATGTACACTCTTGGGAAATGTATACTTTTACCGTAAAATGTGTATATTTCCCAAAAAGTTAGGTATATGTGAACTGAATATAATGTATATGTACATTTCCCGGCAAATGTGTACTCTTGCCGTCACGTTTTGGTAAATGTATACTCTTACCTTCATATTTTAAGAAAAGTTGGAATACAAATAAATTAACCCGTTGTGTGCCAGACCTAAAAGTCTGACAGTGTGCTAGTGGTACTTAAACGTACCGTTATTTTCCAGACGAATTTCTCTAACACAGCTCACTAAATCGTTGATTTCGTATAACTGGTACTTTAAAGTTGTATTATTATGTTAGGTTGGTGTCACTATTGTTTGAAGTTTTATTAGTTGGAAATTAGTTGGAACTATATGACGAAAATATGTTTGTGGGAATACAAAGGTTCAAAAAAGTGGTACTTTTGAGTACCACTAGCACACAATGGGTTAAAAGTGTTTTTGCAGTAAAAAAATATTTATTTAAATAAACATAATACAAAAGGCTTTAATAACGATTTCGTATTTTGTATGCTCACATTTACCAAAACGACATGGTCATAGTGAATTCAATGTACATTTCCCTTCTTTGAAATTGTAAATGTTAGTTGAATGCACATTACCCAAACGAGGAGGCAAATGTGCAAATTTACCGGAAAATGTGTACATTTGCCGCAATATCTACTTTTACCGTAACATATGAAGTTTGATCGTGAGTGGGGTCTAGAAAACCGTGGTCCAATGGTATTCCTATCTAACGTTTCGTCTACAACTGCGCTAGACATATTTTCAAAGGCCTGCCCACTTCGGTGGAGTAGAGATGGGAAAAACGGGTCTTTTTAGTGATCCGCATCTTTGCATCTGGATCCCGTATGTGAGCCGGCTCACTGAAACGGTTCAAAAAGAGCCGAGTTCTGAATATGTTACTGCAGTCTGCCACTGAGTTACCTAGTTCAGACCTGTATAGAATCAAGAATTCATAGCCAAACATGTGATGCATGAGTCATTTGAGCTGACAGATGCATCAAAGTAAGAACTGATGCGTAAGTGTAATATGTGCTTCTGTGTGTTAAGTGTTTCACTGAGTTATGCGGATCCGTTGATCCGTCGGCTCAAAAAAAGTGAGTCGGCTCTCACGGATCATCTGTCGGAGTCGGCTCTTTGAACCGGTTCAGATCTGAGTTACCTAACACTACGGTGGAGGACACAGAGAATGGCTTTAGTCCAAGCCGCGAATGTAAAAAATGATGCCGATTTTATAGAGAATGAAACTTTCAAAAAAAAAATAGCACATACTGTACAGTGACTTCAATCACTTGCCTATAGGCAACCCTGCGAGAACTTAATCCCACAGTGGGAAATCGCCACTTTTGGTTGCATTTTGAAGTGGTTTGGTTACAAGTTTTATAGAACTAGATCGTTTCATTTTTATGAATTTGTTGGTCGGTAAAAGCTTTTTAGGAATATACATGGTTGTCGTCTTAAATAATGATCACACATACTCAGTTGTTTGTAATTTCATTACATGAAATAAAAGCTTGTAAAAAGAACTGAGCTGCCATTATAATTGATCATTATTTAAGACGGCAACCATGTATATTCCTAAAAAGCTTTTATCGACCAACAAATTTATAAAAATTAAATGATCTAACTTGGATCAGGTTCTCGCAGGGTATCCTGTATGAAATCGGAACCATTTTTACGCCCGCCGCTTGGACTATTCGAAAAAGAGCAGAAACTAAGTACCTATTTCAACATTTATTGCGCGCGTTTTACAAAAAAACTTTGAGGTTACATAAATTAATTTGTGAAGAATATTTGTTATCAAACAAATAAGACGATTCTAAGATTCGCTGAGAAAATGCTCGTTGAAGACAATGTCTTCAGGTTGGCTGAAGGACTTTAAATAAAAAAGCAGTTGCGGTAGTAAATTTCGCGAAAATATACTTAGAGGTCAAAGTTTATTGGTTATTAAGTCTCTCCCTGTAGAGTTTGGGATTTTACTCGATGATACCACTGTGTTTCGAGATGAACTATACAAAAAATTGTATTAATATTATATATTATCATCATTGAGGTGTTTCTCAATCATAAATGCATTTGAAACGTTTTTAAATGATCACCCTGTGCTATAGTTAAACATAAATTGACATTTCTATGGCAGCATTAACTATTGTAATTTGAAGGAAGAAGAAGAAGAAGACGGGACGCATTAACAAGAAAAAATGACATTCGATTTATTTATTAAATGCACGCAATTCCTCTGTCTAACTACTGAATCATTTGTGGCGTGAGACCGCCCCCGCCTTCTTCCCCTATTTTATGTGGGATCAAAAAGCGCGGGGTAAAACTAAACATAAGCTAGTTGATACTTGCAAAATATCATAAATTGCTTTTATAGGGGAACTTACACACTTTTGCATAATCAGTAAAAAATAATTAATTTTTGAATTTGTTATTGCTAAGGCCATCGACAAATATATCTAGTCAACGGGTTAATGTCAATTAACTACTTTATTATTTCTTATAATTATTATTATTCTTTTTGGCATTAATTAGGCGAAATTATTAATGTTGCAATAGTATTAAATTGATAAATTTACAGCTAATGAACCGACTGTACAAGTGCTCTAAATATTTTAATTTAAATGACCGCGTATTCAAAAATTGACTACGTAATACAGTTAATTACATAAATAATAATTAGCCTCAATTAACAAGTTGTTCGAAATTGACTCAAACGACGTATCCGTGAATATTAAACAGATCTCCAACAACGATAATAATTATTATAAAGGTACGGCCTCATAATATATTTACAGACGTCACAATTTTTTTTATAAAATAACTCGCTACTAGAGTTGGGTAACTCAGATCTGAACCGGTTCAAAGAGCCGACTCCGACAGAAGATCCGTGAGAACCGACTCACTTTTTTTGCGCCAACGGATCAACGGATCCGCATAACTCAGTGAAACACTTAACACACAGAAGCACATTTTACACTTACGTATCAGTTCTTGCTTTGATGCATCTGTCAGCTCAAATGACTCATGCATCACATGTTTGGCTATGCATTCTTGATTCTATACAGGTCATGATATGATTGACTGAACTAGGTAACTCAGTGGCAGACTGCAGTAACATATTCAGAACTCGGCTCTTTTGAACCGGACATACGGGATCCAGATGCAAAGATGAAGATCACTAAACAGACCCGTTTTTCCCATTTCTACTCGCTACCAGATTGTATATCTGCGACGTCACCCGAGTTATATTAAAATAAAAAGTGCCAACTTCTTTACATTTGGGTACCAGTTGAACATGTTTCAAATTGTGGGTACTCGTTTATGTTCAAAATACTCGAAAAATTTGCAATAATCTACAATTTAAAATTTTCGTTCTATTTTATTCACAGTTAAAAGCAAATTAGCTAACATCTGGTGTTCGAATCTGAACCCGTCTTATGTGGGGTAGAGATGGGAAAAACGGGTCTTTTTAGTGATCTGCATCTTTGCATCTGGATCCCGTATGTGAGCCGGCTCACTGAACCGGTTCAAAAAGAGTCGAGTTCTGAATATGTTACTGCAGTCTGCCACTGAGTTACCTAGTTCGGACCTGTATAGAATCAAGAATGCATAGCCAAACATGTGATGCTCTACAATTTAAAATTTTCGTTCTATTTTATTCACAGTTAAAAGCAAATTAGCTAACATCTGGTGTTCGAATCTGAACCCGTCTTATGTGGGGTAGAGATGGGAAAAACGGGTCTTTTTAGTGATCTGCATCTTTGCATCTGGTTCCCGTATGTGAGCCGGCTCACTGAACCGGTTCAAAAAGAGCCGAGTTCTGAATATGTTACTGCAGTCTGCCACTGAGTTACCTAGTTCGGACCTTTATAGAATCAAGAATGCATAGCCAAACATGTGATGCATGAGTCATTTGAGCTGACAGATGCATCAAAGCAAGAACTGATACGTAAGTGTAATATGTGCTTCTGTGTGTTAAGTGTTTCACTGAGTTATGCGGATCCGGTGATCCGTCGGCTCAAAATAAAGTGAGTCGGCTCTCACGGATCTTCTGTCGGAGTCGGCTCTTTGAACCGGTTCAGATCTGAGTTACCCAACACTAATGTGGGGTCTAATAAGAAATGAGTAAAACGGTTGCCCTCGTAATGCCATTACCTGCTACTTGCAACATCTAATTATCTAATAATTGTCAAAAAGCCAGTAAAAAATATTCTGTTGTTCAGTTCATGATTCAAGTTATGGAAAAAAAATGTAATCTTCCTGACACGACCAATCAGACTCCCCCCACACTAGACGTTTCGCTTTTAATTGCGAATACGTAACTATTTGAAATGGCTTTAAATGTGTACGCGTCTTCACAAAATCGGGTTTAGCACAACAACACCGACATCTCTGTATAATCATTTAAATTATACACATGTCTGGCATCTTTTGTTTTGTATATATTCGTACACAATTTGTTTATTTGACGAGACTCAAGCATAATTAAGGTTGATTGTATAGTTAAGTTAATTAACAATTAAATATAATCATCTGTTCAAATTGAATAAAGAAGACACACACACACACACACACCGAGAAAGTAAATACACTTCGCTCCTAGGGGGTTATAAAACAGTCTGAAAAGAAATTCAGCTTATACGCTCAAAAAGTCACACCATAGGTTGTCATTGAGCCAGCGTAGTCTGCGAAATTGTTGACGAAGAAACTTAACGGACGAACCGAGTCAAACATATACTCTACTGTAGTTTCACCACGGTTTTGTAATGGCTAAAAACGGTAAGGCGCTGGGGAACAAGATCTGGAAGCGCTGACATAACAAGCAAAAACTTGGGAAGATACATAGCCCAGCAGTCACCGCCTGTTTTTTTCTTCGTGAGTTCGTTCGGTTCGACGAAACGCCCAAGTTTTTCCTCTGTCCAAATTCTCAAAGAGGTAGGTAATGAACTGCGCAGATGTAAAACATGTCGATTTGGTAGGGTGTCGAAATTATTAATAACCAGCTGATTTTTTGTATGCAGCTTACTAAATATTAGTATAATTGAATGGCCACAAAGTCCTACAAATGTAGTGGTAGGTTTTCCTAGTCCTACGCTTGGAAGTAAAATTGTGTTCTACACTTTATTCCCGATAGGACAAAATCAAACCTAGGTTGTTATTAATGAAAAAAGTGTTACCGTGGAATCGACAACTTCCAAGCGTAGGACTAGGAAAACCTACCACTACATTTGTAGGACTTTGTGGCAATTCAATTATACTAATATTTAGTAAGCTGCATACAAAAAATCAGCTGGTTATTAATAATTTTTATGACCTCGTTATTTCGACATATTCGGCGTGGACGACGCTCCAACTCAAACCATCGATTTTGTAGGACAATTGTTTTTCCGAGTTTATTATCATATTATCTTAAAATTTCAATGAAAAATTTACTGTTAGTCAGACAATTTCGAGACCCTACCAAATCGACATGTTTTACATCTGCGCAGTTCATTACATACCTCATTGAGAATTTGGACAGAGAAAAAACTTGGGCCTCTCGTCGAACCGAACGAACTCACAAAGATTCAGCCTGTTATTAATGACTTAAAAAAACAGGCGGTGGCTGCAGGACTAACATGCCTTTAGAATTTTGGATAAAACACGTTAGATTTGAGCACTCAAAATTTAAATATTTTGTCACATCTCTGGAAAATATCTCAAATCTGTTATAGAAAACTGAATGGCGAGTCTATAGACAAAGTTAATTAATTAATAATTCGAAATTATTCCCAATTCATTACACTCACACAAAATAATTTATTTTTCGTACAATGGTATTTTTGGCACTTACTCACTGTCCGTGTTTAGTTTAGTACTTTACAACCGGATTTGTTGTATATAATTCTTGTTGACCCATTAAGTAAATGATAAATATAATTGCGTGTTTGTCAGGGATTCCCCTTAAGCTGTCACTACGCAGTAGGTTTTTTGTGACAGACACAGGAAAACGCGTAGCAGGTTCGTTTTTAAGTGACGTCTAAATGCAGTCATTGTCGCAATCAAAGCAACCATACAAGACAACTCTCTCACTCTCTCTCTCTCTCTATTCTATCTGTTGCAATCAAATCGGACAACATCTGATTGTAATTGCTCTAAATTAAACATAATTAGACTCTTGATTCAGAATGAATGCATTATACAGTGTGTAGTTCACGTATCGCTTAACACAGGTGTTCGTTGAACAGGTCTCTTGGAAATTGTTTACTCTTTTTGTTCCATACTGAGATACCGAACAGATCAGTGTAACTTACACCTCTGTATAATAAACGCAATAGTGTAAAAAGTGTTAATACTTAGAGTACCTACGATACCAAACACACCTAAAGACAGATGACAATCATCTACTTCTAAATGAGTCACCATTGTTTTTAGGCATGAAAACAGGGCAAAACAATCACTGATCTTTAATAACTATCGGTAAATGTGTGTTTGAGTTCCTGGTGTCAAAATAGGGTTAAAAAAACGTTTTTTTGCGAAAATAGCGTATTGTGGTGTAAAAAAAAGATTACAAACAGCGGAAAGTGTCTATTTCAACGATAAAAAACCCGGGTCGCAGTGCCAAAACCCTGCCGACAATATAGTGTATTTGCTTGTATAGGGCCGTGTGGTTTTATATTTTTTTTATGTGAAATTAAGTTTGTTTTTGGGCAAAATAAAAAATTTAACCCCTTAATACACCCCTTAAAACAACATTTTTTTCTTAATTGTAATATTATTATCAATCTAACGTCTACACCGAATTAAATACACCATTCAATAAATAAGTCACTATCTGCAAACCACTGTTTTCATAAAATTTGTAAATCCGGTCCTGTCGGGCCGATTTTATTAAAATTATGGGGACACTTTTTAATCACTACCAAAGGGTTAAATTTCAATTTTGAAACGATTCGGAGAATTTTTTCGGTATTTTGGGGTCCAAAAACAGTTTTCAACCCCTAAAAACTACCCTTAAAATAGCCCGATTAGGCCCATTTTAAATAGGCTTCTTGCGGTGATGGATTTCAACACGTGGCCCAAATTTCGTTGAAATCAATTAACTCTTTCGAAAGTTATCGCGCGTACACATATATATATATATATAAATGTATATATATATATATATATATAAATATATATATATATAAATATATATATATATAAATATATATATATATATAAATATATATATATAAATATATATATATATATAAATATATATATAAATATATATACCTATACATATATATATAAACATTTTCAAAAATGGTGGCAAAGTGTTTAGGAGGTTATGAAACGTCGAGAAATTTTGGTCCGACCCCTAGGTCCCGCCATCCGACCGACGCCAATAGTGTATGTTGCCATATGGCAAATACACTAATTATTTAAAAAACACTAAAAGTGTCGTGAGTGAGAGTACGAAAAATACGAAAAAATGTGAAAAAATGCGTAGTGCTGCAATGTATTTACGTGTATTCGGTTTTTGGGGGATTATATTGCGTTTTTGGGGGATTATATTGCTCTTTTGGGGGATTATATTGCTTTTTTGGGGGATTATATTGATTTTTTGGGGGATGCTATTGCTTTTTTGGAGGATTATATTGTGTTATTGGGGGATTACATTGCGTTTTGGGGGGATTATATTGCGTTTTGGGGCGATTATATTGCTCTTTTAGAGGATTATATTGCTTTTTTGAGGGATTATATTGCTTTTTTGGGGGATTATATTGCGTTATTGGGGAATTACATTTCGTTTGGGGGAATTATAGTGCGTTTTTGGAGGATTTTATTTTCCGCCGTTTGTAATCTTTTTTTACACCAAAATACGCCATATTAACAAAAAACCGTTCTTTTTTAACCCTATTTTGACACCAGCAACAAAAACACATTTACCTATCACTATAGTGTTTAATCTACGTTCTCAATTCTGTGACACCCTGTATAATTTCAATTTGGACTTGAGAATAGTCGAGCGTGTAGAAAGGCCATTGTTTATATGGCGTTTCCATGCCTCCTCTATTACAAACCCCCAATTCCCAGATTCTAATTCGAGAACTTGATTTTCAATTTATTACTGAAAATACGAACTTGGTGCTAGGTCTAAATAACCCTAAGTATTGGTGCGACTTTAAACAAAAAAAACTTATTGTAAAGATGCTGAATTACGTTACAATCGGTTCGGTCGTTTTCAAAATTATCAAGTAATGAATCTCTTGAACAGAAATGGAATTTTTGGTGTGAAGACACTGATATCGAAAATGTATTCACAAAATACTTAATCCTTTTTTCGCGACGCACGATTTTCGACACAAAATAAAAACTAATTGTTAATGTTTTATTTGTGTTTATGATTATTTTATTTACGTTTTTATAAATTTTTATAAAGAATTATTTAAGGGGGTCGTCTGGTGTGAGGGGTCAAAAAAACCGAAACATTTTTTTTTTGCTTAAATCGCCTTTTTAGGATCTCCAGATTATGTTTGTGAAAGAGTTTTTCGAAATTCGAAGTCGTTGGAAAGTTACAGATGTTGATTGTGAGTCAAGTGCTATTTTCCGTTATGCATACTTGATTTTTTAAAAGCGTTTTTCTCGAAACTATATTTTTTAAAATGGTTGCCACGATATCTTGAAAACTAATGATCCGAATTCGTTGAAATTTTTATGGTATCTTCAGTACATCTATAGTTCTAGCTCGAACCAAAATCGTTGTGATAACTGTAATAGTTTTTTTATTCTTCAAGCTGGAATAGTAAAATAAACGATGAAAATCGTAAATTTTTTTTCAAATCTTCGCCAAACATGAAGTTTTCAATATTTCGACTTAATTCTGGTACCGGCTGTAGTCACAGGCCTACCAATTAAAACGCAATTTGATTTGTTGATTTTAGATAAGCAGAACAGTACGTTTCGTGGCAACCGTCAGCCGACTTTTTTTTACATGGACGTCATCCCGGAGATCTACAGTTAGTCGGTTCAACTTTACATTTCAACGTGAAAAAATTTCGAAAGATTGGTGAAATGTCAATAAATACATGATGAAAATATTAGGGTAGTATACATTCATTGTTCGCCATGAAAAATTCCCAAAAAAGCGTGGAAAAAACAGTAGTCACACCAGACGACCCCCTTAACACGCTGTTTTAATAAAATTTATTTTAACAAAAATGTTTTACAGTGACAACTGATAAGGTCAAACTAAACACACCAGCAATTATTCAATTTTCTAACTTATATAACAATTAATATAAAAAAAATGTATGAACATTTTGAAGAAATCAATATCTCCTGTTGTTCTTTGCTATTCAGTTTTCAAGTTTATTACATTGTTCGCAGAATGAAAAACAAAATAATAAACAACTTCAATGAAGTCAACGGGGAGGTATAAGTACGATGTTTTGAAATATAATGAGTTTCCACTTGTAATTATTACATAATAGGACTTTGTATTAATAAAGGGAGCTAATTAAGTGCTTCGATTGAAAGTAGACGGCAGACACAAGCCTAAGAGTACTTGCTTTGTCACAAACAGTAAGTCAGCCGTCTGGTTCTGTACTGCCATTCACCAAATCAAACCAAATAATAAGATAGAGTATTTTAATCCATAACAAAGTTCTAAAATTATTTTTTTTAATTTTTGAAGACAATATTAGTTTGAAGTTAATTTAAAAAAAATATGGTGATCCAATTAAGTATACAATTTTTTACGGTTGGAGCAAAATAAATTTATGATTATAATAACGAGTAAAGCAACGATTTTCAATTTACATAGAATTAATTTGCACTGATTTTTCACTCGGCACGTGGTAGAACATGATTAATAATAACAAGTAATTAAAAAACACTTGAAAATTCTACAAAAATTCTTTATTACTCGACGATCGTTTCGGACAATAAGTCCATCTTCAGGAGTACTCTTGAAGATGGACTTATTGTCCGAAACGATCGTCGAGTAATAAAGAATTTTTGTAGAATTTTCAAGTGTTTTTTAATTACTTGTTATTACATAGAATTTTTTTTAAATAAACCGACCTTTTCCGAAATTTTTAAGAATAAATTGTATTCGTATAATTAAAAATAATTTCGAAAAATTAAAATTATTTTTTTTTTTTAAATCAAATACAGTAGAACCTCGATAAGTTAAAAACCTCTGTAAATTAAAAATGTTCTGAATTCCCTTCCCCTGAAAGCATAAAACCTCCATTAATTAAATCACAAAACCTCGGTAACTTAAACAAATATTCTGAACATCGCCCTTGATAACTTAAACTAATATTTTGGTGACCTCCATAAGTTAAAGTATTATCAGTGAGTCATCATGAGTAAGTATCCAAACAAAAGGTTTTGCCAAGAACTTAACTGATTTTCATTTAGTCTTCCACTAAATCGTTTTACTGATTTCTTTGTTTAAATAATTGATTGTTTAAATAAATAAATAATTGCTTCTAAATGAACAGATAAAAAATTTATGTTACCTCTATTGAACTAAATGCATCCTCTATAAAATCCACAACCCTCGGTAAGTTAAAAATTTTACTCTGATAACCTCTCTAACTTCAACTCTCGATAAGTTAAAAACTCGATAGGTAACTTAAATTTTTTAACGTTTCCCTTGGATTTTAACTTATCGAGGTTCTACTGTAATTTTTTTACGGGGCTCTTAAGATTCCCACTGTAATACAACTATAGTAAAGTGGAAATTTTGCTATGTTTTTGTCTTTTCTTCTGTACTGTGTAGTGTCTGATGAATTCAATGAATTTGATTGGCTTGAGTTAAAAAAAATTGAAGAATTACAAATTTCTTTAATTAGCTATTAGACTCTGAGAAAGCCTGCAGTTTTTCTGTTAATTATCTTAAATTAGTTCAATTAACACGAGGTATGTTTTCACATTTACGATAATTTGACATTCATTAAGAATTTTGTTCACCGTTACATAGTTAATAAAAAATATTAACAAAACACGACAAATGTAAATGGGAGCTGAAGAACAGCAGATAATAAAAATCTCGAAAAGCAGCTTTGAGTTAACTTGTTAGCTGTGGATGACAATTCGTCTGAAAATAATGTAGGCATATGTTGTTCTCACAAAATATGTGTGAACGTCACTTTTTTACAAACCTCTTAATTTTATTTAACTCCCGGTCTCGACCCACAAAAAAGAGGTTTTATGTGTTTGTATCGTATCATAACTATTCAATGGATGAACCGATTTTATGCGAGTTTTTAATACGACAGAAAATTTCACTTATTTTAATTTAATATACAGAATGATTCATAGAAGATGCGCAGGACTTTAGGGAAAGATAGTTTGTCCAAAAATATGAAACATTTATTTTATAAACATGGATCCGCAAACGCACCGTTTTCGAGATACAGGGGGTCAAAGTTGAGAAAAAAAATCGTTTTTTGTCAATATCTTTAGAACCGTTAAAGGTACAATGCTCAGCTCTTGCACATACTTTAACTTCATAAATGCCCTTATTTTAAGGTGTAGACAAAGTTTTTTAAAAAAGTCAGTGGCGTAGATTTAGGGTATTTTTAGTATTTTAACCCCCCTAACTTCTACGCTACTGAACAAAATGCTATTTTGTGTGATTTTTTAAAACTGCCAATATTTTTGAGCAAAAAAGGTACTCTTGGCCCATTGCTGTAAAGTGATCCGTTTTCGAGAAAAATGGCATTTTATGATCAAAAACAGAAAATTTTTCTGTTTTACCAAAAATTTATTTTAATTTGGAAACAGGGGCATATCACATGAAGCGGACATAAGAAAAAAAGTGACATCTTGAATTTCGCTCATATTCAGGTTAATTATAGTCCTTGAGGACATGAATGTACACATTCATTTTTTTTCTTGTATGAGACTCGGTTGTGAAGTTATGGACTACGAAAGATTGCATCAACTATGAAGTAAACATTTTTTGGATAGTGCTGCTGGGATTACTAAGTAAATGAAAAAATATTGTATGTGGTGATTTATCAAGAAAAAATACGTGGTTTTTATATTATGGAACAATAATAAGACAAAAAAAATTTTTTTGATAGAAAACCGAAAGTGAACTTTTTAACACCATTTTTTTAAAACTTTGACCATTTTTTTTTTAATTTTTATTTACTCAAAATAAAGTTAAAACTATGCGGATGTTACACCAAAAGTTTCAAAATGGGATCTGCATTCGTTTCTGAGATAGAGAAAGTTATAAAACTATATCAAAAAATTTTTTTTTTCTTATTATTGTTCCATAATATAAAAACCACGTACATATTTTCTCTCGATAAATCACTATACAAATATTTTTTCATTTACTTAGTAATCCCAGCAGCACTATTCAAAAAATGCCTATTTCATAATTGGTGCAATCTTTCGTAGTCCATAACTTCACAACCGAGTCTCATACAAGAAAAAAAATGAATGTGTACATTCATGTCCTCAAGGACTATAATTAACCTGAATATGCACGAAATTCAAGATGTCACTATTTTTCTTATGTCCGCTTTACGTGGAATGCCCTAACAACTAGTTTTTGAACACAAGTTTGACCCCCTGTATCTCGAAAACGGTGCGTTTGCGGACCCATGTTTATAAAAACTTTTTTCATATTTTTGGACAAACTATCTTCCCTTAAAGTCATGCGCACTTTTTATGAATCATTCTGTACATTTCCATTTATTTTTATTGATAATATGCTTCAAAGAATTAATTGAAAAAAATTCACGAGAATCCTTTAACGTTTTCAATAAAAAATAAAGAAAAGAATGCTTTCATAATTATTCGGGGTTACATTTTGACTTTTCTAACTGAGTTAGCGGAAAACTATTCTATAAATGACACGAATGTATTCTTTAGGCAAACTCATCTATAGATGGAGATAGAGACAAACGTGCCACGTTAGACGATACGCCCTCAAACATTCTCAACTTGCATATGCTTTACAGTACTTCTCCAAGGATGAACCGAAAAACTAACTTAGTGACAAGCAAAGATGTCCAGATGTTTGAATAAAGTTTAATAGAAATATCGATAAAAAGAAATGACCAACATTTAGTTTCCGATTTATTTGCACACAAAAATGAAAAAACATACAGACGCTCGACAACACAGGCCATTAACGAGAAACTCGAAGTATGTTTGAATAATTTTCGCAGTTAGCACAATGATCAATTAATTAATTATTATGAATGCATCGAGGAGATGTGGAGCCATCCTTGATCAAAAGAGCTCGTTACCACCTGAGAGCATGTTGTTTGTACAGCGACTTAGATGTATCCGAACGATGAGCAAGTTGAATAATATGAATGTCTGTTACTTATGAATTATTTAAACCAACTTTAATCACTCCCACACCTGAGTTGTCGTGACCGACCGGTGACACCAACTAATGTACACATTATTATACGTATGAATTATTTAGTGTTCATTTATCGACTTCTGTTCTGCCAAATGTTGTCGCGTTCATTAAGCAAATCTGGTTGTGTGATTTCATTTTCCAACAATAAAAACACTATATATAGCCCAAGGCTATCAACTCAAATTTTGGGAGATTCTGGAGATTGTTCCAAAAAGTCTGGAATACCTCTTCAAATATATAAATACTACAAAAAAAGCTCTTTTGACGTGGATATTTACAAAAATAACACAAAATAATTAGTAAATGAATCAGTTCAATCATTTTGTAATTTAAAATTACGTGAATGTTATTAGTGTATTTGCCATATGGCAACATACGCTATTGGCATCGGTCGGATGGCGGGACCTAGGGGTCGGACCAAAATTTTTTCTACGTTTCATAACCTCCTAAACACTTTGGCACCATTTTTAAAAATGTTTATATATACATATACGTATATATATATATATATATTTTAACAAAATTTGGCACACATGTTGGAATCCATCACCGCCAGAAGCCTATTTAAAATGGGCGTAATCGGGTCATTTTAGGGGTAGTTTTTAGGGGTTGTAAAATGTTTTTGGGCCCCAAAATACCGAAAAAATTCTCAGAATAGTTTCAAAATTGACATTTAACCCGTTAGTAGCAATTAAAAAGTGCTCCTAAAATTTTAATAAAATCGGCTTAACAGGACCGGACTTACAAATTTTTTGCAAACACTAATTTGTAGATAGTGACTTATTTATTGAAGGGTGTATTTAATTCGGTGTAGACGTTAGATTGATAATAATATTGCAGTTAAGAAAAAAAATGTTATTTTAAGGGGTGTATTAAGGAGTCAAATTTTTAATTTTGCCCAAAAACCAACTTAAGTTCGCATAATAAATCCACACTGCCTGTATAAGCAAATACACGATATTGTCGGCAGGGTTTTGGCACTGCGACCCGGGTTTTTTTAGTTTTACATGTACGTATGCCCAAAGTACCTAAGCATTAGTATAGTAACTTTAGTAGCTCTCAGTTATTGCAGGGAGCATTATAAACAAATATAAGTTTCTTGCGATAATAAATCAAATTATTATTTGTGCAGGTGGTGCTGATGATGCAGTCTTTTAGACCTAATATCGACTCCGATTTTTTTAAAGGATATATCCATTTATGCATGTCACTTGGTATCTCCAGTCTCATCAAATAGTCAAGCTAGGTCTAAACAACATCACAAAATATCCATAAGCAGAGATGGGATTCGAACCCACGACAGTCTGCGCCAAAGACCAGTACGCTGATCACCCTGTCCTTCCAACTCCAGTTTTATAATAATTATTTTGTGTATTTCGTCCAGTTATTAGATCTGTTCTGAAAACTGGTGAACGTATTAATTGTATAAATTGAAATTAAGATCGGATACTCGAAGTTGACGGCGTTAAATCATATATATTAATACGCTAAGGTTAAGGTGTTTGTCTCCCTTTTTCTAAGAAACCAAAAAATGGCTCCACATAAATTTTATATCATTTTATAGATAATTGCTTGCTCTACCGACATCAACAACTAAAAAATTTATTATTGCTGTTGTTTTCGTAAATTTATTAATTATTAAAATTATATATATAGATACACATTAAGACACAATACAGCAATGCTGCCATCTGACGGCTTTGATTTTGAAATATGATTGACGGTCGGTAACTCTTTTGTTCAATTTCAAATCAACTCACGTATGTATCAATACTTTTCATATAGTGGCGCTTTAGCTCAACGTTTTTGATACTTGCGCCTCTATGTGACAATTTCAGTAAAATATATTTTTTCGATCTGTCATTTGAGCTCCATAATGTAATACAATAAAAAGAAGAACGTTATAAACAGTGCGCAAAATTACAAAAGAATTGAATACCTGCAATAAATGTTGATTCATTAAATTGAATTGAATGATTTAATTTACATAATCATCATCATCATATCATATATATTAATACGCTAAGGTTAAGATGTTTGCCTCCCTTTTTCGAAAAAACCTCACAATTACTCCACATAAATGTTGTATCATTTTATAGATAATTACTTGCTCTATGTGTATCAACAATTAAAAAATCTATTATTGCTTTTGTTTTTGCAAAATATATAATTATAACAATTATACATTTATTCAGTATATGCAGCAATGCTGCCATTTGACGGTTCTAACTTTGAAACAACGTCAACATGATTGACGGTCGGTAAATTTTTTTGTTTAATTTTTAATCAAAATTCACGTATAAATACTTTTCGTATGGCAGCGCATCAGCTCAACGTTTTCGATACTTGCGCCTCTATATGACAGTTTTAGAAAAATATTTTCTTGAACCGTCACTGTGCTTCGTAATGTAATACAACAAAAAGAAGAAAGTTATAAAGAGTGTGAGAAATTAGAAACGAATTTTAGTGCGAATTATTCGCACAGGTACCGCTAGTATAATATATTTGTGTTATTTGTATATTTTTCAACACTGACAAACTTACGTCGCTTTATCATATCTAACTAGATTAATTTAACAAAAAACTAAAAGAGCAACGAGATAATGAAAGTTCTGAAAAGTTGTGATGCTTCATTGGAAAATACATATTGTACACACACTATACAGTATACATCTGAAATGTTGCGGCAAAATCAATAAAGTTTAACTAAAATTACTTTTATTTCTCACTGCTATTTTTTAGATTAGTTTTGACAACTCGTCCCGATTGAAATGTAACAAGACGTTTGTCTGTAATTTTGGTTTCGTGCAGATGTTTCTGGGTTATCCAATATTTGCGTCTGTTTGTGTCTCCATTATTCGAAAACCGATTTTAATCAAATTTTGATAGTCAAACAAATACAGGTTAATCTCGCCAAAAATAGTTTGCCTAGGCCCTAGTAGATTATATTTTTTTATTAAAATAAAATGTCAAAGCCGGTAATCACCTACAATCAACTAAGATAAAACTGGTCTTAATGAAATGGGGGAGCATTTGGAGGCATTGCTGACCGCTTCCTACAAACCCTGCACCAAATTATATAAATGTGTATGATGACAAAATCTAATAAGTCTGGCAACACACCGTCACAGACTTGCAGCAACTACTTTGCCAATTTTCTTAAGAATGCTATTTTCTTAATATACTTCATTTCATCCTTGTCTGCTATTAATAGCCAACACTTAGTCTTATCTCTGTCAAACTTATATAACTAATATCTACAATACTTATAGTTGTGTGGCTTAATAACTAAAGTTTTTATCAATTTGTTTGTCTCTTTTTATCAACCGACATTTATATTTCCGTCTCCCTTTTACTCGCACGTTTTCCTCATACCCGTGCTATGACTAAGTTCGTAGTAAAGTTATGGTGTCTTTTTTTTTATTGAACGTTTTATTTTTGTGTCGTAGAAGTGTTTTTGTGTCATCCTATCTGTGAATAATTTTCTTTAATGAAGTTTATTTTAAAGCTAGATGTCCCGTTCGGTATCGTCTGCTTGTCATTTAACTGTTGTCAACAATTTCCGTTATTCCAGTTTGAGATACAACGATGAAACTAAGTTGTTATTAGGGTTATAATCTTTAAGTTGTGTCAATTTCATGTCAATAGCTTCAGTAGTTTTTGAGTTAAGGGGTAACACCACTGTAAATTTTTCAAAAAATCGATTTTTTTTAGGCTTAAAAAATACTTTGAACCTTTTAGAATATGGGGAAAAATATTTCATACTTCAAAGTATTTTTTTCTTGTAATTTCGAGCTCTTCGAGCTCTTTCCCCTTTCATGTCTATAATGCATTTCAAAACTTTAAATGCGTTTTTCTCGAAACACGATTTTTCAAAACGGCACGCAGCATAACTCTTTTCATTCGAATTTGTTACAATATCTTTAAAATAAGATTTTGAAGAGAAATACGTAGGGGATTTTCGATAAGTTAATTTAATCATTATTTATTAACAAATAATTATCTTTTTTTTTGTTGAAAATTTAACGATTTAATTCAAATACTCGCCAATCACACAAAAATCAATATTTTTAAAATCCCCTACGTATTTCTCTAGCTATAAGCATGTACAATAAGTGTTTTTTTTTCTAAATCCAAATTTGCAGCAGCTACACTGCGTGCCGCAGAGCGCCTCAAATTCTACGTGCCTCGCGAAAATGGCTGTGGTGCCGTCTTTTTTGAATATTTTTTTATAATAATTTTCTATTTTGTTACTTAAATATACGCTAAATAACTTCCTCCAATATTATAATTTTATTACCTTTCCTTCCACCCAAAAAAAAATGACAAAAAAACACGTTTTTTTTAGGCTGTTACAGTGGTGTTACCCCTATAAGTTTGTACAGTCGACAGCCAGGCAAACAAATTTTTTTCAACATCAGATTTGGTTTTAATGGTCGAGAATGGAAACGTAAAACGTATCAAGTTGAGAATTCGAAAATTACATAGATATTTCTATTTTCTTTTTATGATGATGTTAACACAGTCTCAAAATATTGTAAACAATAATTTTTGGGCCCAAAAAGATTTCACCGTATCTATAGGTACACAAAAAGGGTGGAACAGACAAAAAATACATTGAACTTTTTTTGAAATCGTATTAAGACCTGATATTGTGTCTGGCCTTAAGTAAAATTATTTATGCTTTAATAAATAAATAAATAATTTAAATAATAAAACGAATAAAGTAGTGTCTACTATTATATTTTATATTATGCCTGGGACAGTGGGATGTTGGGACCGCTCCCTGCAGGCGAACCAATCGCTGTTACGCCTTAAATTATAACCATAACTTAACACTAACATCTATCTTAACACAATAAATATGTAACTATAGTATGCTTATATCGTTGTATGTGTATTTGTAGTCAGACGTCCGAAGGGCTTGAATACAAAACATTAAAGAAATAAGAAAAAAATTAATAAATACTTATGGAAACAATAGAACACCCACAAGGATGCATTCCTATACAAGGTGATACTGAATGTGACAATATTGAATCGAAATAATTTCATCTTTAAAGTTCAATTCCAGATATATGTTATAATAGAAAACAGGATCACGGGTAATTGGAATAAAAATAAATCAATTTAAACACTCATTGATTGCAACGTTTGAAAAAGTCTTAATTAAATAAAAGACGAAACGTTGCAATCAATGAGTGTTTAAATTGATTTATTTTTATTCCAATTACCCGTGACACTGTTTTCTATTGAATCGAAAGTTTCGAAGTTATGATGAAAATAGCTTCGTTTAACAGTGTAACTAAAAAATTAAAAAACCACACCGCCAGGAGTGGAGAAAGGAGAAGATTGTAGATTAAAGAATTGAAGTCACAAACGTCTAGAAAAAAAATTGAATGCGTGTACACCTTACGAATCGGAAGTGAAACTGTATGGGAAACATTTATATTACGTATAAACACTAACATATTGTCCTTTTTCCCGACAAATCATTTTTATATTAATTACCAAGGACAAAAAAGAAAAAAAGTGTTTATGAGTGTGACGATGAATTTGGATTAGTTATATTAATATTAGATAAATAATTAAACACTATATAATAAAAAATATTAAACATTATGGATTAAATAATTTACTAAAAAGAAACAATGGCGTGACTAACCTCAACATGCTTAAATTATTTAATCCATAATGTTTAATATTTTTTGTTATATGAATGTTAATTTTTGTAAAAATTTTTTAGAGTTTGAAAAAGTCCTAATTAAAGAAAAGACGAAACATTGCAATCAATGAGTGCTTAAATTGATTTATTTTCATTATTCCAATTACCCCTGATACTGAGTTCTATTATTAGATAGAATATTGCAATTAATAAATAGAATTATTGTGGTAAATTTTTCAACTGCATCAAAAAAATAGTAGTTCTGTAGTGTTTACACAAACGAGCTTAATAGGTAAATCAGTTTAAAGTTTCCTCAATAAATAAGCTATCGAATCGTAAAAACCGCATTCAAATATATTTAGAAGTCCGATTAAAAAAAAATGCACGCCGATTGTTTGCATCTTCAAAATTTTATTATTTAGGTCTTCCTGAACGTAAATCATCAATCCGAATGAATCCACGTGATTTTTCATTCGGAGCAGAATATATAATTGCGTTGATAGTTTATATTGGCTATCATATAATTTATAATAAGAAGAATGGAAGATGCGTTATATTATAAATTAATTTGTATTCATGACGTTTGATAATTGAATAAGAATATAATTCATTAGAAAGTCAGAGTGGCGTTAGATGGTTAGCGTTGATTAAGGTGTAGCCGAATATGGCGCGCCTTGCATACTGATTCTGTAGTCACCGACAGCAAGGTACGTGCAGTTATTAAAAACAGGCTGGACATCCCCGAAAATAATTAATGGTTCACATACTTCACGTTGAGCTAACCACACAAATATTTCACAGTGTTCTTCAACGTTGGTCGTCGAAGTCACTCAATAGCAGAGTTGTATTTTTTTTTTGTTTCATAATAATTAAAAACCCGGGTCGCAGTGCCAAAACCCTGCCGACAATATAGTGTATTTGCTAATACAGGTATTGTGGCTTTATTAAATGAAATTAAGTTTGTTTTTGGACAAAATAAAAAAAAATTGAACCCCTTAATACACCCCTTACAATAATAATTTTATTAGTTGAAATATTGTTATCAATCCAACATCTGCACCAAATTAAATACGACCTTCAGTAAGTAAATTCGTATACGCAAACTAGTGTTTTCATAATATTTGTAAGTCCGGTCCTGTCGGGCCGATTTGCTTATAATTTTAGGAGCACTTTTTAATTGCTACAAAGGGTTAAATTTCAATTTTGAAATGATTCTGAGAATTTTTTCGGTATTTTTGGGCCCAAAAACTTTTTTCAACCCCTAAAAACTACCCTTAAAATGCCCCGATTGGGCCCATTTTAAATAGGCTTCGTGCGGTGATGGATTCCAACATGTATGCCAAATTTCGTTAAAATTAATTAACTCCTTCGAAAGTTATTGCCCGCACATATAAATATATATATATATATATATATATATATATATATATATATATATATATATATATATATATATATATATATATATATACACAGGGTGTCTCACCGAACGTTGGCTAACATGGGTAACTTTGTTATTAGTGGAGATAGAAAGTCGGTTAAATGGGCAAAGTAGTTCAGAAAATTGGGCTCATTAACATCCCGTCGAAAAAACAATTGAATTTTGACACCCTATGAATTTATTCAGAAAATAGTGAAAATTGCCATTTATGAAAACTGGCCATAACTTTTTTATTTATAAAGATATTTGAAAATTTCATTAACCATTTTTTGATAACTTTTTAAGGTCTTTTCAGTGGCGTAGGTTTAATTTTTTTATTTCCACTACATAATGAGATATTGACATAAACTTTGGTTTTTCTTATGGACGGCATTTTTGATTTTCAGATATTCGAATTCTACTTATTTTTCTGAATAATTTGACATAGCATATCCTATATCTAAACCAATCAGAAGCTACAAAACTGACAAAAATAGCTTTTTGGCGTTATCAAAGTGTGCCGTGTAAAACGAAATTTGTTGAAACAAATACATATCGACAGGTTAACAATCTGTCGAGCGATCGCTACAGTTTTGCTAATTCATTTTGTTTGATTTACTCTCTAAGATGGCTCAAGCATTCTCAAATTTGGAGAAACAGGCTATTTTTGCGCATACATTCAGCGTAACGAAAATACCACGTGGGCTCAAGCAGAATACTTGAACCTTTATCCAGAAAGGCGACAGCCTTATTCAATAACTTTTAGGAACTTTTCTCCATTAATTTCAACGTTTGCTAAACCTAATTCTTCTTCACAGTGTTGAATGTTGCCTTTTTTCTTTGAAAATGAACCGTATACCTTTAAATTTCTATTCAAGTTCCTAAAAGTTATTGACTAAGGCTGTCGCCTTTCTGGATAAAGGTTCAAGTATTCTGCTTGAGCCCACGTGGTATTTTCATTACGCTGAATGTATGCGCAAAAATAGCCTGTTTCTCCAAATTTGAGAATGCTTGAGCCATCTTAGAGAGTAAATCAAGCAAAATGAATTAGCAAAACTGTAGCGATCGCTCGACAGATTGTTAACCTGTCGATATGTATTTGTTTCAACAAATTTCGTTTTACACGGCACACTTTGATAACGCCAAAAAGCTATTTTTGTCAGTTTTGTAGCTTCTGATTGGTTTAGATATAGGATATGCTATGTCAAATTATTCAGAAAAATAAGTAGAATTCGAATATCTGAAAATCAAAAATGCCGTCCATAAGAAAAACCAAAGTTTATGTCAATATCTCATTATGTAGTGGAAATAAAAAAATTAAACCTACGCCACTGAAAAGACCTTAAAAAGTTATCAAAAAATGGTTAATGAAACTTTCAAATATCTTCATAAATAAAAAAGTTATGGCCAGTTTTCATAAATGGAAATTTTCACTATTTTCTGAATAAATTCATAGGGTGTCAAAATTCAATTGTTTTTTCGACGGGATGTTAATGAGCCCAATTTTCTGTACTACTTTGCCCATTTAACCGACTTTCTATCTCCACTAATAACAAAGTTACCCATGTTAGCCAACGTTCGGTGAGACACCCTGTATACGTATATAAATATATATATATATATATATATACATATATATATAAACATTTTTAAAAATAGTGCCAAAGTGTTTAGGAGGTTATGAAACGTCGAGAAATTTTTGTCCGACCCCTAGGTCCTGCCATCCGACCGACGCCAATAGTGTATGTTGCCATATGGCAAATACACTAATTAATGTATTTTCAACTTCTCGTTCATTCTCACTTCGTGGCAGTCATAGACTAATCAGAAAAAACTTTATTAATTTTAAACGTTGTCAAGCGTATTTTTCCACTCACTGAGGAGACAATTTTCATGAGAAGTAGGGGACAAAAACTTGAAAATGCGTGACCAAACCAGTTGAAAATAGACGATGTTGAGAATAGATGAGTCCGTCTGTAATCTATATATGAACATATAAAAATGAATGTTTGTCTGTTTGAGATGAATAGACTTTGAGACCGTTTGACCGATCATCATGAAAATTGACACATATTATATGTGTTTTTTATGGAGAAGGTTTTTTGTTGTCACTCGCCACTGGATGGAGCCAGGCTCCCCTTCTGTTGTCGCTACCGAGTTTCATCTCATTCGCCTGTGGAGTCGTGGATCGTGGCTAGTAGGTAATAAAATAATAGTATATCTAGATGTATCGTATATACTATATAGTATATAAATATTTAACGATACCAAATATAACAATTTTCAACAAACCAATTGATATTTTAAAATACCAAAAACGAACTGTTTACAGGGCAAAATAATATCTAATCTGTGATGTAGGGTAGGGTAGGTAGAATGCCATCATTCCACAGCGCAGTGTTAGAAAGAAAGAAGCAATTTCCTATAGCCAATATTCCGACACATACATATTCGATCCCGGGTTTCCCCGGTCGGTGTGCACACCCAATATGTGGATATATAGAGTATCAAAAGCTATTCTGGTCGAGTGGTCACTTTGTACCCACCAGTCCTCTACATATTACACACATACACGCACAGCACGTATACCATAATATACAGATTTACCCTACACGTATGTACAGACTGTTGGACAGAGCTGCGGCCAAAGCGCCAAACCCAAGTGCTTGAAGCACCAAGCTTAAAAGCATCGAACAATTACTAAAGTGCATCAAAGCATCAAGCATTTCAAAGAACTTCTTAAATCGTAACTTCCAACATAAAATTATGAAATAAATTTTGGACATGCACAATATTTCTAAACGATGGAGAAGTCTGGATTTAAACACACAAGAAATTGATCTCTAGCATAAAAAAAATAAGAATCATGTGTTATTAAACTTTGAAAGTGCTTATTAAGCATTCGTAATGCTATCTAATTTTCTTGTTTTTATCTGATTTTAAATAGTTCGTTTAGACCAAATAAATTGTGAAAACTTAGCTCAAAGTCATATGTGAAGAATGGCACAGATTTCTAGTTTATTTTGAAGCATTCACATCAAAGATCGAATAAGATTTATCATAGAAATTAGAAATTTCCGAAACGAGAGTAAGGACATTTTACATGCACACACTGCTATGCTGCTGAAAAAGGGAGCATATTGAACAGCTGGTACTCAGTAACCTTAAGACAAGCTTAAAATATCTAATATTGATCCGCTTAATTCAAGGTATATATTTTCCGTGGCATGCTGTAAAATACAATGTTATTTTCCTTCATTCCCTTTCTACTGAGAAAATAACATTCCTTCATGCTACAATGCCTTCTTAGGATAATATTATATTAGTATTTGTTGCGTTTTTCTACTTTCTGAAAATCGCTGCGCTATTTTTGCGCTAAGTAAACTAAATTAAACCATAGAAATGCTTTTTTGATAGATTTTCTATTTTCACTCTTCAGTGAGCCGTAACACAAATTCGATCCAAAATCCATTTAAATTACCGCTTATATTTATAATAGCAAAATAAAGAACATCGGAAATATAATTCTAAAAATAAAATAATCATTTTTTATTATTTTCTAAGAAAAACAAGTACACACTTCATGGATCAGATAATTTAATTAATAAATAAATTATATATAAAAACTCATTTCAGCAGCACATCATTTTGTTGTCTATCTTTAAATGCTATTTTGAAATTTTTAAGCAAGAAACCAAATTTTGAGAAGTAGTAAAATGTCTATAGCGAGCATAGTTTAAAATTTGCAGAGTGGATTTTTTACGAGTAAACATTTTACTATTATGTTATACATGGCGTTTCTTAATTTTACCAATTAAAAATTAACGTTTTCTGCTCTAATTGACCTAATAAAACAGAAAAACATTCTGTGCCTTTGGCCTGATTAAAAACTGTATATAATTTCATCTCTGATTCACCCATAAACTTTTACTACTCTGAAGGTTCGTGTCTAGCGTTTACATAAGATAAAAATTAGCTCTCGCACGATGTGAATTTAGCGTTACAATTTGTTTTATTAAGGAGGTCACCCCGTGTGATGGATTCAAAGTATCGAATCTTTTTTTGTAGAAATTGATTCCTTAATATGTATAGAATATGCTGGTAAAATGATTTTTTCAAATTCGAAGTCGTAAAGATACAGCCGCTAGAACGGGCAGGTTTTCGGAGCGCTGAGTTGAGTAGTGACGCACTAGGCCTATTGCGACGAGTCGTTTTGGTGCCTGAGACCCTTCAATACAAATGTACTTTCATATATACATGTATAAAAGGAGATTTCGATGATGAATTGTTATTTCAAACCAAGAATCGCAGATTGATGGTAAGTAAAGATTTTCATAGTTTAAACCGTACTTGAAACTTGAAACGCGTTTTTCTCAAAACTGTGTTTTTCGAGCTTGTCTCTAAGATATCTCAAGAACGATTTGACCGATTCACTTGAATTTTATAGGGTAGACTCAGCACACATAGAGCCACCGCGTGAACTAAAATCATTAATAAATTTTATATATTTCTATTTTTTTCGTAACGAGATAATGAAAAAAAATAAAAAAATATAAAACTTTTTTTAAAGGTTGTCAAAAATTCAATTTTCAAAATTTTCAAATGATTCTAGTTCATTCGGTGCATACAGGCTTACAAATTAAAATGCCGTTGGTCTTTTTAATTTCAGATTACGCAATCAGCTGAAATCATGGAGACCATGAGCACACTTTTTTTCGAGGCGGGTGTCTTCATACTGGTACAACTCACGATCCAGAGAAGATTTTTAGCTGAAAATTTATATATGTACTATCGAAATACTAATAAACAAATATTAAATAATTCAAAGTTCTATCTTTTTATTTGTCGTCAAAAAAAAGTCCTAAAAATGCCTTAAAAACCGGCCGTCACACGGGGTGACCCCCTTAAGAGAAATATTAACTTTTGAGATATTAACTGATAACTTATTTAGCCGCAAAAGTTGAAAGTTTCGGATTTAAGTCACGACGGTGACAATGTTTGAAAATACATTTTTCTAATATTGCTTTGGTAATTGCAATGGGTGTTTCTTATTAATGTAATTAAAAATAGAATTAAACTGAAAACATGAACTGCTTGATTCAGATCTTAAAAAATAATGAACTAGCTAAGTATAAAATATGCTTATTGGGAGTTGAGTTCTGAGTATAGTTAAACATTATACACAATGTAAGAGAGATTGCATAACCCGTTCCTTCTTTCTCTTAAGCGTCATTTTTAAATTCATTCATATGCTGCTCAAGTACACTTGTTCATCTTTAACTCGCTCGCCGAGAGAAGATAAAATCTCCCTTAGCTTATTCTCTCCAAATAAAACATGTCCAGTGCTTTTTGAATTAACAAAACCCTAATGCCCTCCGTGTCACAATTCATATAGAGCGGCATCGTGGTGAATTTTAATTTTTTCTAAAATAAAACGAAGAAACTAAAGTTTCTGTGTTTCTGATATGTAAATCCAAAATGTTTTTTTTTTTTATTTTACTAGCTTTCAGAGGTTTGAATGACATCGAGGTGTTTACAAAACGTACAGGGCCTAAATTTTTATATGTTCGTAAATTAATTTCTTTCTAGAAAATACAAAATTTGATATGAGGAACAGAAAGTTTTGAACTTAATTTAAAAGTCCCGGCTTTTTTAGTCATTAGATAATCCTTTTTTACATAATAGTCTACGTCGTTCTGTCAGAGTTTTCTTGCCTTATAGATATGTTTTCTTAAGGGGGTATTCTTATGTGACCACTTCGAAAAATCGATTTTATTTTTTTTTCATATTTCAGTAGTAAAACCTATCGAAAATATGCTGTGAAAAATAGAGACCAAAATTCCTAGTTTTCAATAAATTAAAACTCATAGTCGCCGACGAGCCGTATAAGCGACTTGTTGGCTCTTGAAACTTTAAGCGCATTTATCTGGAAACATTATTTTCTAAAACTGTCATGGTCCTAAAAAAAAAGTATTCAACCGATTGCTTTGAAATTTATATATGTTCTTCTACTCATTAATGGTTATCGTCCGTACCAAAATTGCTTATTTTCGAAAATATTTTCTTATTTTTTTAAACGATTTTTAACAAAAAAATTAACAAAAAACAAACTTTTTTCTACAGTCCGCCATTTTTTTTTTTACTGAAATTGATTAATTTTGGTAGGGACGATAGCGACATCCCTACTGAACAATGATCCATTCGATTTTTTTATTTCAGACAACATGAACAGCAGCTATTACCATGACCAGTGACTTGCTTTTTTTTTAGTGTCTAATTTACGAGTATATAAAAAAAAATATATATATAAAAAATGTAAAATAAGAGAAAAAAAAATTTTTTTTTATACAGTTAAAGATACAAACAAAAACATAAAAAAATTAAAATGATTGAATGTTATTGTCGTCTAAAAAAAATTCCCTAAAAAGAGGTAAAATTTATGCGTTCACATGAGAATACCCCCTTAAAAACCGCTGCCAAATGTTTATACATATGTTGAAGGCGGGGCCCAACTGACTTAACTGCCCATAGGGACCAGGGACCCCCACAACTCTCAATCCTACACTGCATAAACGATATCTGTTTAACAGTTTTGAAACGCTATTCGAGACTACACTTGTATCGTTACCTCCTGATCTCCATTCGATACAGTTTACTTTTGAGAAACAACATTTATTCTGTTGTAAATTTTTTATCAGCAACGATATGTTCATTTCTGGGTTTATCTTCTAATAAAAGGCAAATTCACCCAAAATGCTCACTTAGTGTTGTGAAGGCTCATTCCTAGCGTTACCTGAGAAAAAAATTAGCTCTCGCATGATGTGAATTTTCTGTTACAATTTGCTTTAATATGAGAAAGATTAAATGTTAAGATATAGCGCCATAGAGTAACTGATAACTCATTCCCCCGCGAAAGTGGAAAAGTTCAGGTTTACCGCGTCACGACGGTGAGTTTGAAAATATTTTTTCTAAAATAGCACTGCAACTAATGGAACAACTCAAAAATCACTTAACCGATTTGCCAGTGTAAGTATTTTATAAATTCAGGTCTCTGAACGTAATATGTGACCAATGGTAGAGCCGAACAGTACCGATTGTGGCACGAACATGGTATTTTGTAAAAGAGCACCAGATTTAAATAAAAGGAGTTCTCTTGTTTTATAGGACAATTGAACACGTGTGGATTTAAGGGTCAGTTTTATGTTATTATTGTTCAACTGTTGAGATGATGCTCACACATCGCGCACTGTGTTTTGTTTTTAATGCGATATTCTCTTGTCTTTTAAAATTGTACGATGCGTGATTGTGTATTACAATGTTTTAACAATGTCATTTGTGTAGTTAGTTTTCCATAATTTATAAACAATCAAATTAATTGAAAATTGTACAGCGGACATTAAAAATTAAAATAATTGAAGTAATAATGCGTATTTATATAGGAAAAGAGGATTTGTTTATAATAGAGCTATTACAGTTTATAACATTTAGAGCTCGCACGAGATCGAAACTTTCCCGGTTTTACGGATCCTCGATTTTGAAATGTTATCGATCTCGTTTCAACAAGTCAGAGAGGACAGAAGTCTAAACATATTGACTCTCGCCTACGAATATTTTCAATACTTTTAGAAAAGTTTTTATTTGATATGAAATATTTTTATGAGCAATTATAATTTATAATCTACACGAACTAGCTGTATATATTGTGGCAAAAATTCGGATATTTTAACAAAATTAAACAAGACGAGATAGCGATTTATGAGGCGAGAAAATAGTACAAAAATCTCGCCTTGTCTCGCCTCATTCAACGCCTTGATATTTTTACATTCTCCTGTCTTTTTTCAGATCCATTGTCGGCCAATGAGCAATATTTAAAATATGACTTGAATCATTAAAATATTTAAATCGTTGTTCTTTTTTTTGTGTAAACAAAACAAATGAAATGCTCTCGGTATGAATGCGATTGTCACGTTTTTAACGACGGCGTATTTTAACTGTTTCGTGGAAACTTTAGGTCCTCAAGACACAACATTAAACGTCAACAAACATCAAATTCGTATCTCTTTCGTCATGTAAATATTATGTATATATCTAGATAAGAATATTTAAACTGGAGACGTGCAGACACTGTTTTTTTATATTGTTATTCAGTTGTTACGTAAAAACAAAAGAACACCGACGAACTGCAATAATTGTTTTACAGGTTTTAAATCTGAAATAATAACTTTATTATTCAGAGGACCGCTCGTTTTATGCGTTTTACTATTTTATCGTTTTTAAAAATCTCTTGTTTTAAAATTAAAATTATTCAGATTTTACACACGAATTTTTATTATGTCTATGTTTTGACATCTTAATAAAAACGGAATTAATACACGATTTCATATTCAAATGTGGTACGTTTTTAATGTGCAATATTAATTTTAATATTCCACGAATAATCTTGATTATAAACATTTTGTGATGACATCATTTTTTGTGTCCCGTACCAATTTTTTTTTCTGATGTGGATCTTTTCGTCAGACCTTTGATAGCAATCATATATTTTTAAAAACCGCTAATTTAAGAAAGGAATTTTTAGGCCAGTAGAGTTTAAACCTCACCTTGAGGTTAGAACTTCAAGGGTCGTAGACCGCCAACTCCCTCAGGAAATGACAACACATTTGAATTGATTAAATTGTTTGAAATAAATTTGACATTGACTTTTAATCGACATTTAAAATTATTAGAATCGCTAAAGAATTATTTATTCCAACTGATTTGGGCTAACAAATATGTCTTTAAGTTTTCTTTTAACGCTGCTATGCTACTCAGTTCAGACGGTAAATTATTCCATATTTTTGGACCCCAAACAAAAAAAGATGTTTTCCCTACTGCTGTTTTTGTTAACGGTATTTCCAGATCTATGCAGTTTTGTGTGTTATACATATGATACTTATGGAATGGAAATAACTTGGTAATTCGAAAGCACATTAGGGCTAAGTATTGCAATTCACCAAATTATAACTTTATTAATTTATATAATAAGCGACCACAAAATTTCAAAGATATTAACAATATAAATACATTTAAATTTGAAACTAAGAAATTCTTGTTAGAAAAAGTTTTTTATTCTCTACAGGAATATTTAAATTGTTAATTTGTTAATTTATTTTATACTCTGACTGATAATATGTACATTTGTATTAACACATTATCAATAAATATGTTGTTATGTTATGAATGTAATTTAAGTGCTGGAATATATACGGTGACTGCTGCGTTTTTAAAACATTATACAATATACTTAAAGACATATTTGTTGGCCCAAATCAGTTGAAAAAATAAATAAATAAAAATAAGTATTGTGTATTGTGTTGTCTTGTTATATTTTTATGTTTTTATATTACTTTGTTTTGTATATATGTACGTATTTGAAGAGGGCAGACGCTAGACAGCCCAAAAGGCTTTTGTCTGTCCCTTAATAAAGTTATTATTATTATTATTCTGAAGTGAAACTTGCTTATGGCGACGAATCTGTTTGAAATTTCCAGTAACGTTAAAGAGGAAATGATTCACCGGCGGGGAAATACAATATAAGAGAAACTTTGGTAGCGCAAAATGGAGAACGGGGCAGTGAGGCGAGAGCATGACTCTAAAAAAGTTTCACTGCCTACGTGAGCTTATGTGAGTGAAGCTCACATTTTTTTATATGCTTTTATTTAACTTGCATTTCGATTTTTTCTTGTATTGTACAAGACCTTCCTTCGTGCCAAATTTCAAGATTCAAATCACCGGGAAATAGCCTAAAGGTTTTTTTTTTGTTTTTTAGCGCAAAATTTTATTGTAATGACCTAGAACCTTGACATTTTTACAGGACTATTTAGTAGTTGATATTTATTTAAGCTTGATACCTTGGCCGTTCCTGAGAAAAACGGTTTTGACGTACAGACAGACAGACAAAAAAATGATCCTTTAAGAGTTACTTATTATTCTTTTTCGTTCTAAGACCTTAAAATAGAACAAAATATAGTGACAGAACGCGCGCTTTCTTTTCAGAATGAACACTCGATATTATTGAAGCGGTCAGTTATTCAGCGTCCACTCGTAACTGTAGAGACATCTACTTAACAATAGTTGAACTGTTTGCCGCGCAATATATTGACCCCGTATTGCCAGACCAGACATTGAACCGGACTGATTTCTTATATTTGTAACCGAAAATAATTGTTATAATTTCGCGTTGTATAGATTATATTTTTGGGTCTATTAAATGCATCAAACAATTCGACTCTATAACACAATTTATGTAATATACAATTGTATAAAAAGGAAATAAAAAATAATTATATTTAGTACTGTTATGTCTGTGTGTAAGTAGGTACTTACAGTTATCAAAATTAAAATGAACGAAAATTACTCAACAACCATCAGGTTACATTTTTTTATGTCCAATTTGAAAATTAGTTTAGTTGCGTTACAGAGCCGGTAAAATTTCTGAAATCATTATAAAAGAAAGTCGTCTGCAGAAGTCTCAAAACAGGGCATAGCAATGTTTTCTTTCGTTTCGCAACCATATTCCCTACCTACATTCAATTGGAAAGACGACATAAAAAAATTCATAAGTAGGTAGATATTTTCTCGGAAGGTGAATTTCACCGAGCTTCGTTCTTCATTAATTAACCCATTGTGTGCTAGTGGTACTCAAAAGTACCGCTTTTCTGAGCCTTTGTATTCCCACAAACATATTTTCGTCATATAATTCCAACTAATTCTAACTAATAAAACTTCAAACAATAGTGACACCAACCTAACGTAATATATGTACAGGATCTGTACTACAGCTTTAAAGTACCAGTAATCAACGATTTAGTGGGCTGTGTTAGAGAAATTCGTCTGGAAAATACCGGTACGTTTAAGTACCACTAGCATACTGTCAGACTTTTAGGTCTGGCACACAACGGGTTAAATAACATGTTACACACAGCCTATGAATATCATAATCATATTTAAACATTACACGTCTTAAATAACAAATTTATAAATTTATTTGAGAATTATAACGACACACAGATAACTTTAATAGAAGCAATTTATTGCATCAACTTTGGAAAAACACTGAGTACGGATCTGTAGAAATATTAAAAACAATAACCGTGTATATTATGACCTTTAAACTAGATCTGTCTGACCCCTGTTTGGTCCACTGAGACTTTTTTTAAGAGCAAGAGGCACGCGTTTGCCGCCAATTAAATTTTGATGATTTAAATATTTTCGACGAGTTTTTTTATCTCTTTCTTTCATCATTATCTTCTTTAACCTATCTCATTTTATATACAAAACATTTTTTTTGTTAAGATTTAGCGTCTTGTATAATTTTTATCGCATATGAATCCGGTTTGACATATCGTCTACCGTTAATCATTTTGTTCCACAAGATTTTTATCTATAATTTTTATTCTCTCGTTTGAAGCGGAGATAAAATCAACATTGTTTACTGAAATCTATTTGAAAAAACCAGTAGTCAAAACACTGAAGGTTGGACCCTCATTAACACAAAAAATTAATAATAATAACTTTTTTTTTTATTTTTTATTATTTAACAGGAAATTGGACAATTCAATTTTAATATAGTAAACTAAATTAAAAAATTTGCGACTTTTCGTTAAATATTTTTAACTTCTTCGGGCAAAACTGAAATGATTAAAAATACAAATTAGTTAATGAAATAATTACATTTTTTTTTTAATAGAATTGAAATAATATCTTTAACTAGTTAACCATAACTTTAATAAAATTTAGATATTTATCAATACATATATTTAATTCAATAAAAATCAAATAGTAAATATTTAAACGAAATGAAATTATGTAATTTTTTTTTCTAGAACAAATTTCAAACAAATACTAAATATGTTTTATTTTTGCTAGACAATTTTATTTTTTTATAATATAATAAAAGTAACTGTGGTAACTAATTATTAATTATAACGGACGTGAACAATATTGAGAATAATAATAACATTGGAAATTGTTGCGTCCATATTTTTTTCAAACATATACAATTAAGTTAGCAGGAAAGTGGACAAATTGATGTAAATCAATAAACCAATTATTAATTTAGCGACGTTTCGGTCATTTATTTGATCTTCATCAGGCATCTATAAAGTAAAGCACATGTTAAAATTAAGTACACAACCAAATATACAAAAGTTTACAAACACAGCATATATTATATACCGTGTATTAAGGTAAATATGCTGTGTTTGTAAATTTTTGTATATTTGGTTGTGTACTTAATTTTAACATGTGCTGTACTTTATAGATGCCTGATGAAGATCAAATAAATGACCGAAACGTCGCTAAATTAATAATTGGTTTATTGATTTACGTCAATGTGTCCACTTTCCTGCTAACTTAATTGTAAATAATAATAACGTCCAAACTTAACTTTCTTTAGAAAAATCATAATTCACCAATAAATTTATATTATTATGGTGCAAGTATTTTCAATTATAAACTATTTAAAATTTACGATTGGGTCATTAGTTTTGTTGTTTTCGAGTTAATCTAACAATGAAAATGCATAGCTATCTTTTTAATGGGTTGGCGGTTAAGGCATTATTACTTCAATTGCGTTTTATCTATATATTCGTCTGAAATGAAAAGTGCTGCGACGAAAGACATTTTGCTTCAAAATATTATAATTCGAAAACATATCGATATACCTACTGCACTGGTGCACCTTTAATTGTAGAAAAAACCGGTCAAGTGCGTAACGAACTCGCGTTTTCCGTAAGAACTTTAAGATTTAGGATTTAGTTTTACTGTAAACTACGAGTGAGTACATTTCCTGTTTGTTTCAAAATTGTATAGGCTCAGTAGTTTTGGAAATAAGTGGGCGATGTTCCAATTTTGCTTATTTTCTTTGATATCACTCAACCTATGCATTTTAAAATCATTGTAAAATATGTAGTTGTATTTCTCATAACGAATCCTTTCATTTAATTAACGCGCTGCATGATGCACTAGAAAAAAATATTTTTTTAAATTTTTGTTTTGCCCCCCAAAATTAACCTCCAAAATCGGAATTTATTTATTTTACGCTATACGTCCGTGATTAGGTCATCCGAGTCTATATATATGTTCCAAATTTCAACTTTTTTCGTCCAGTAAATTCGGAGAAAATAACAGACACGAAAGCAATTCGTAAAGTTCCGTTTTTCATCGGATGTACGGAACCCTGAAATACTATAACCTTCTGAGAGACTGTCATAGGTTTAATATTTAATCAAGATAATATCAAATCCATACTTTATACCTGTTAATAAATAATAAATTGAAAACATACTACATATATTTTGGAACCTTTCATTCATAATGAATAAACCTTTTGTTTATTTACAAAATGTTGAGTAGGCACTTATAAATACATATAATATAATAAATTAAAACAGAACACAATCATTCAGACACAAAACTAGTGACAGCGTATACTTAATCAAAATAATTACAGACAAAAGAGTGACTGAGACAGAGCCAGTTACTTCCTTCTGTGTCTTTGTCTGGGGGGGAGGGAGTGCCCGCAGTCATTCAACCAAAAACCGAATATGAAAATTTCAGTATATTCACGACTGGTGGCTAATTGATCAAAAGGCCGCTTATTTACATATATAATTAAGTCTTTTGTGTGTGTGTGTGTGTGTGTGAACGTATCAAATACAAAAGAGATTCATAATGCACGCACAAATTATTTTGTCAGTTTCAAATCAAATTCGGGGAAAGATGTCTGTTAAATTCTACATAAAATTCAACCACATCGTGGAACCTACAGAAGTTATGTCGATCCTGAAAAAGCGGAGTATCAAATCATTTCGATTTAAAATTTTTTTGACAGAAATTCTAGTGGTACTATAGAGCAGATACCTGGCCTTCTTTTAAATCATTTCAAAATAAAGGTAAAATCTTATCAATTCAACAAACTTTAAGAGGGTTCTGAACGTGGTTCATTTAAATATTGCAGTTTATTTATATTTATATAATCAGATCAGCCTTAAAGTTTATTTGTCATTACATGTTTTCTGACTTTTTTTTTAAACTTCAAACCAAAATGATTTATTATTCTACACTAATTCACGATGGTCTATAGTTCTTTTGTACGGGGGTTACCTGTCGGGAAAGAGAACGCTAACTTATTACGAACTCCTTAATTTTATTTCTGCTCAGAAAAATTCCGTAATATCGCTCAAAAGAAGTTGGAGTATTTTTAAGAATACGAAAATATGGCTTATGTACATGACATTTCCAATTAAAAATTATGATTGTGTCTTTAAACGGTTTTATTTTGCTTACCCTGTTTGTTTGTTAAACGGTTTTATTTAGTTTACCCTGTTTATTTGTTTGTTTGTTTGGGTCAAATCTAGTAATTAAAATTTTACCCCCTTCCTGCAGATTGGTCTCATATTTGGCGCACACATTTAGTTCTGATGACAATACAATTTAATACATTTTGTATCATTGTAAATCTAAGATGGCCGCCACTACAAAATAACGGATTACAACAATATTCTTTTACAACTACCTCAATATGGGTATCAAATGAAAGGGCTTGAATAGAAGAATAAAGTTCACTATGAAATAATAAAATAAAAAACTAAAAACTTGAAAATAAATTAAGTAAAAAAGATTTTTAAGTTAAACGGTTTTATTTAAAATTAAGACAATAATGATGTTAATAAAGTACTAAAAGCTAAAAAATAATTCGGTAGGTCCTAGGTACCACTCATCACACCGCTCTCCTCATCAATCTAGGGCATTAAACAGACAAAAAAATAAAATCGTTGGGCGCGTGAAATTTCTATCAAGTCAACCGCTATATCATTATAAATGCTATTTACCTACATATTTACTCAGGTTACGTAACGCCCAACGATTTTATTTTTTTGTCTGATTAATGCCCTAGATTGATGAGGGGACTGGTGTGATGAGTGGTACCTAGGACCTACCGAATTATTTTTTAGCATTTATTACTTTATTAACAGCATTATTGTCTTAATTTTCAATAAAACTGTTTAACTTAAAATTCTTTTTTACTTAATTTATTACAAACTTTTATTTAATTAGGTACAGTTGAAATTCAGTACCCAATCTTGTATTCTAATTTTGACTCGCTTGTAATATCTGCTCCACTTAAAAACTTACGTAATTTTCACTTCTCCGACTTGAGTCACAAAGAAACGCGAAGTAACATATCAAGGAGGATACTTTCATGATTTTCACCTCCACCAAAACGATAATTCATTTTTTGGACACTAATAGCGCTGATGTTCGAGATTTACTGAAGTCCGTTGATTTGATAAAGTACCGTAAATGTCCACCATTTTGAGGCAAACGATTCAATTAAAAGATAGAAAAGTTTTCGTAACTAAGGAAAAAAAACCCGGGTCGCAGTGCCAAAACCCTGCCGGCAATATAGTGTATTTGCTAATACAGGCAGTGTGGCTTTATTATTCGAACTTAATTTGGTTTTTGGGCAAAATAAAAAATTTTACTCCTTAATAAACCCCTTAAAAGAACATTTTTTTTCTCAATTGCAATATTATTATCAATCGAACCTCTATACCGAATTATATACACCTTGAAGTAAATAATTCACTATCTGCAAACTAGTTTTTTCATAAAATTTGTAAACCCGGTCCTGTCGGGAGGATTTTATTAAAAATTTAGGGACACTTTTTAATTACTACCAGAGGATTCAATTTCAATTCTGAAACCATTCGAAGAATTTTTTCGGTATTTTGGGGCCCAAAAACATTTTTCAACCCCTAAAAACTACCCTTAAAATATCCCGATTAGGCCCATTTTAAATAGGCTTCTTGTGGTGATGGATTTCAACACGTGGGCCAAATTTTGCTGAAATCAATTAGCTCTTTCAAAAGCTATTGCCCGCACACACACACACACACACACACATATATATATATATATATATATATATATATATATATATAAACATTTTTAAAAATGGTGCCAAAGTATTTAGGAGGCTATGAAACGTCGAGAAATTTTGGTCCGACCCCTAGGTCCCGCCATCCGACCGACGCCAATAGTGTATGTTGCCATATGGCAAATACACTAATACTCGTAATAACTTCAAAAATAACTATCGATGGCGGGTAATCATTTTCATATTTAAAAAGACGCAAATAACCCAAATTATGTGTCACATGGGTACAATGGACTCCAAAAGTTGATAAATCTACTTAATCTAGGTGCTTTAAGACGTTGATGACATACTCTGCCTATCCATTTACGAACTATATAGTTTATTCACCAAATCGAAGCCATTCTTTTAACATTGCGTTTGCTTTAACATTCGCGGTCAAAAGACTGGGTACCTATCGTCAGCGCTCATTTTGTTAAGGTCGAGGAATTTCCACATGGATATATTTTTTTAGTAGTAAAAAAACCCATACGAGCATTTATTTTCCTTTAACTTATCAGGAAGCAAAACTGATTACGGAAACAAGGAGAACATAATTATACATTTCAGTAGTTAGTAGGATTATTAGCAACTGTAGCAACTGGCAACCGTCTCTGTAAATGATAATGAACAAACTCCGTGTATGCGGTGTCAAATTGGCTTTGACGGGTTAGTTAGCTTCGTTAATTTCCCAAGTGATGAAACGTATGCACAACGTACACTCATACTTATGAGTACGGAATTAATATAAGTTATTGCTGCTGGCTATATTAGAGTAATATTAAAACTGAAAGAGGCGCAGTCTGACTGAGATATAGTCACTTCATAAATAGTTAATATAATTTAAATACTACTAATAGTCCAGCAGCCACCGCCTGTTTTTTTAAGTGATTAATAACAGGCTGAATCTTCGTGAGTTCGTTCGGTTCGACGAGACGCCCAAGTTTTTCCTCTGTCCAAATTCTCAAAGAGGTAGGTAATGAACTGCGCAGATGTAAAACATGTCGATACGGTAGGGTGTCGAAATTGTCTGACTAACAGTAAATTTTTTATTGAAATTTTAAGATAATATGATAATAAACTCGGAAAAACAATTGTCCTACAAAATCGATGGTTTGAGTTGGAGCTTCCTCCACGCCGAATATGTCGAAATAACGAGGTCATAAAAATTATTAATAAGCAGCTGATTTTTTGTATGCAGCTTACTAAATATTAGTATAATTGAATGGCCACAAAGTTCTACAAATGTAGTGATAGGTTTTCCTAGTCCTACGCTTGGAAGTTGTCGATTTCACGGTAACACTTTTTTCATTAATAACAACCCAGGTTTGATTTTGTCCTATCGGGAATAAAGTGTAGAACACAATTTTACTTCCAAGCGTAGGACTAGGAAAACCTACCACTACATTTGTAGGACTTTGTGGCCATTCAATTATACTAATATTTAGTAAGCTGCATACAAAAAATCAGCTGGTTATTAATAATTTTTATGACCTCGTTATTTTGACATATTCGGCGTGGACGACGCTCCAACTCAAACCATCGATTTTGTAGGACAATTGTTTTTCCGAGTTTATTATCATATTATTTTAAAATTTCAATAAAAAATTTACTGTTAGTCAGACAATTTCGACAACCTACTAAATCGACATGTTTTACATCTGCACAGTTCATTACCTACCTCTTTGAGAATTTGGACAGAGGAAAAACTTGGGCGAATCGTCGAACCGAACGAACTCACGAAGATTCAGCCTGTTATTAATCACTTAAAAAAACAGGCGGTGGCTGCTGGACTATAACGTGAAACATGCTCTTACATTTCCTTGTCTAAAAAAAATTCTAAGATGAAATTCGACACCGAATTTAATTTTTTTAGACGCTAGTTTGACTTTAATAGTTGAGCGTGTACACTACGCGTATCGTATATATGGGTACCTGTTTATACCGCAACCGGTCGAATGTTGATTTTTAGACAAGGACTTTATTTTTCCTGATTAAATGGAGAAATATTGATTTTAACAGTTTTAAAAAATAAAAATCCGGGTCGCAGTGCCAAAACCCTGCCGACAGTATAGTGTATTTGCTAATACAGGTATTGTGGCTTTATTACATGAACTTAAGTTTGTTTTTGGACAAAAAAAAAAAATTGAACCCCTTACAATAATAATTTTATTAGTTGAAATATTGTTATCAATCCAACATCTGCGCCAAATTAAATACGACCTTCAGTAAATAAATTCGTATACGCAAACTAGTGTTTTCATAAAATTTGTAAGTCCGGTCCTGTGGGGCCGATTTGCTTATAATTTTAGGAGCACTTTTTAATTGCTACTAAAGGGTTAAATTTCAATTTTGAAACGATTCTGAGAATTTTTTCAGTATTTTTGGGCCCAAAAACTTTTTTCAACCCCTAAAAACCACCCTTAAAATGACCCGATTCGGCCCATTTTAAATAGGCTTCGTGCGGTGATGGATTCCAACATGTATGCCAAAATTCGTCGAAATGAATTAACTCCTTCGAAAGTTATTGCCCGCACACATATATATATATATATAACCGAACTGGGTAGAGTAGTGGTGACAGCACTAGACTCGCATTCGGGAGGTACCGGGTTCGACTCCCGGCGGGGACAGATGTGGCTGGGACTTTTTCCTACTGCCTCCTAGTTCAAAAATTACCTACCTTATTCTAATTTCCTATAATTCCTTCATTCGCCCATTGCTATTACATAAGTTGAAGTTGTAAAAAATCTAGAAAATAACGGGAAGTGGTAGATGAAAAAATAGTAATGGTGCGAATGGCGTCTGTTGTGACATAAAGTCGAGAAACGGACGTTAAACGCATTATTATTATTATTATTATTATTATTATTATTATTATTATTATTATTATTATTCTTATTATTATATATATATATATATATATATATATATATATATATATAAAAGGTAAAAATACCAGTATTCGTCAGTTTAAGGGAAACCGCAACTTTATATTTGTTGCATCACATGTATTTCGCGTGTCAAAATTTGAAAAACTTCAGTTTATTGTCGTTGAAATTTGTATTTTATGTTAAATACAAATTTATTACACTAAATTGCTTCAAAAATAAAACAATAAAAAAAATACAAGATAGTGTATTAGTATCTATAGTTATTGTATTGAAAATAAGAAATATGCGAGATTAAACTTAAAATGCATTTGTCCCAGTAATCGTCGGTGGTGACGGTAATTGGTCCGTGACGGCGTTTATGATGTACCAGTGCCCGTCATAGTAAAATTATTATGTTCTTGAAGGACCATCCTCAAAATTGTATTAAAAATAGCCTCATCAATGTCCTAATAACACGATTAATCTATAACACTTTTAATATATGGTGTATGCAAAGTATAGTGTCGGTAACAAAGTAAGCCCTTACCTTAACCAAACCACTACGTAATGACGTCAAATCGTATCTTTCGACAACACTGATTTTTGAACAATTTTAAAACTATACTGCTGCTAACAATATAGTAACCATTTTAAATAAACAAAATGTTAAGATTTTGAAATTCAAACCTAAATAATGCGTTAAACGCTAGTTGTCCTCAGATGCTTAATATTAGGCAAAATTGTCGTTTTGTGACGATCACTGGGTCACTGACGGAGATTGGTACTTTTTACCTTACGTATATATATATATATATATATAAACATTTTTAAAAATGGTGCCAAAGTGTTTAGGAGGTTATGAAACGGCGAGAAATTTTGGTCCGACACCTAGGTCCCGCCATCCGACCAACGCCAATAGTGTATGTTGCCATATGGCAAATACACTAAAAATATAAATAAATTATCCAAAATTAATTGTCTAATATATTTTATAGAAAGGTCATGAAATCAAATTATAACACTTTATGCGAATTTTTTAATGAAAAGTTTGCAGCTGGTCATTTGACCGGGTCTTGGTACGTTTAATGTTAATCTAAATTAACAAGTTTGGAACCAAAAAACGAGTTTTCATTTGTTTAAAAGAGAGACCTTTGAGATTAAGAGAAATGGAAACCTTCGAAGTGGGTACCTACCAGCGTTGCCAGACGTCCCGATTTTGGCGGGACGTCCCGATTTTTAAATCAAAATTAAATGTCCTGCGCGGGACAGGCTCAGTCCCGCTTTTCGGGGATAACTCGACCGTGCGTATTTATATATATTCTTATTGTAAGTTGCAATTTGTAACACTCACTCCTCAGACTATTGTTTGAAACGCCATATTTTTCTTATGAATAAAACTTTTTTGATTTTGATTTGTTTTTTTTTTTTTTTTTATTCAGAAGACGAATAAGACTCAACTATTTAACGATAGGGTAAATCTGATTTAAAATATCATATTTTTATTAAAATACATTTTCTATGGCTATTTTTGCTATCTATTGTCACGTAAACGTAATTTGAACTCACATAAAAAGATAAATATTTAAAAACTTCTGATTATATACGTTTTTTTACTATGTCCCGCTTTCGACGAAAGATTCCCGCTTTTTTCACTCAAAAAGTTCCAAAATTCCGACTTGGCAAAAAAAAAATCTGGCAACGCTGGTACCTACTAGTGTAAGTTGGTCATTTCTATAAGCATGCCGAAAAAGGACTGAGAGATTAACAAACTCTGTTAAAAACATGTAAGTTTTTTATAGTCTCAGGTAGATATTTTTGAACTTTGGAAAATTGGGTTAAAATTTCGCTTGTCTGTAATTTGCAGTATTTTGGCTATCAACGTTTATTTATAACACAACGTATGTCTACATTTAATTTCTAGTGACATGATTATAAAGAATAATTACGAGTGAGCCGCTCCATTAAATCCAAACGGTTCCTTTCCGGTTCTAATTTATAAGCACAGTACGAAATCATTTGAATTATTATTTCGAACGACTATTATCTAAAATAAAATACTATAAAATCCCGCATTGTTGCGTTGAAAAAATACAGTAGGCACCATATTTTAAGAACTTTGCAAGTGATCAAATATTTAGAGTTTCTTAACGTTAAAACTCAAGATATTTAAGCCTGGACTGCCCCTCGACGATTCCTATTTTAAAAAAACCAACTTTTTTCGTACTTAAATGAAACTGGTTTTTAAGTCTGGAATCTCGTGCGTATTTTACAGCGTTTGCCTCTCTCAAAATGACTTCTAGAATGGACCGCAATCTAGTGTTAATATATCTATGAGGGTGTTACTTCTAACGTGCAAGTACTATAATACTTGTTGATTTTACAAAAACGACAATTCGAGGAACCTCTGTAATGAGTCGAATACTCATCGATTCTCGCGAATGTGTGCGAGAGAGTAACTACGGCATTGTCTAAATATTCAGTTGCAGTGGCTGATTAGTTTTGTCGTTGCCCACGTATCCCCTATTCATGTCAAGCGATGCGTACAACTCTAATAACGTGGTCACATTAAATGTTAAATATATATGCTAATTATTGAACTCTAATATAACAATAGCTTAACGTAACGTAACTAACGGGTCACTAATTACATTTGCATTTAACAATTTCGCTACCAATACCAAACAAAATTGTATTCCTCAAAACATCATTTAAGGTAGTTGTCGTGGTTAAGGCACACCGTCATAAAATTTCTAATTTTTGTATACTTATTAAAGACATGATAATACAATTACCCTGAAAATTTGAAGTCGATCAACTGTATATGATCCGAGATAAATTCAATTAAAAATTAGACAATTAACAATTAACATTGATTGTATACGATCTCTGTAGTTCTGAACCAGTTTCTTATTTATAAAAAACGAACTAACTGTCAGAAAATTTCCAAAAACTGACAGTCTTTCAATGCATTTGTGATGAGTTTAAAAAAAATAAGAAAAAAATTTTGTCCGTCTAATTATTTATAAATAACGGTTTAAAGTTCAACAATTTATAGAAAAGTATACATGCATAATATGAATACTGTATGGGTTACGTTTCCACGGGTACAGTCTTGCGTACAAATTATGGATCACTTAACTACAAGCTAGTATACTTTTGTGGCGCGTATAATCTATAACTTTTTGACAATATTGTACCACGACAACTACCTTAAGTCTTAAATCATACTATAAGTATCAATATGATAATATTTTTGCACCCCCTCACCCCTCTAAAAATTGCTGTTTTTATGTCTGTATAGCGATAGCAAAATGGCCCATTTCATACTAGTGCGTAATGTAAAATACAAGTTGTATTATCATCTCCGTTGTAAAAGTATGAAAATTAAATCAGAAATGAACTTGCTCCAAATTGAACTGTCAAAAATCTTGGAAATTATGTGAAAATCAGCAATTTTATATGGGGTACGCACAAAAAATACTATATGTATCACGTGCGGGTTGCGACATTATGACTCAGGTGACTGTGAAAACTCGCTGGCGTCTATTTTTAACATTACGCCAATTCGCTATAACATGTGTCATCACGCACTAGAAACATAGCCTATATTTTTAGTGTATTTGCCATAAGGCAACATACACTATTGGCGTTGGTCGGATGGCGGGACCTAGGGGTCGGACCAAAATTTCTCGACGTTTCATAACCTCCTAAACACTTTGGCACCATTTTTGAAAATGTTTATATATATATATATATATATATATATATATATATATATATATATTTATATATATACGTATATATATATGTGTGCGGGCAATAACTTTCGAAAGAGTTAATTGATTTTAACGAAATTTGGCCCACGTGTTGAAATCCATCACCGCAAGAAGCCTATTTAAAATGGGCGTAATCGGGGCATTTTAAGGGTAGTTTTTAGGGGTTGAAAAATGTTTTTGGGCCCTAAAATACCAAAAAAATTCACAGAATCGTTTCAAATTTGACATTTAACCCTTTAGTAGTAATTAAAAGGTGTCCCTAAAATTTAAATAAAATCGGCCCGACAGGACCGGACTTACAAATTTTATGAAAACACTAGTTTACAAATAGTGAATTATTTACTGTCTGTTGTATATAATTTGGTATAGAGGTTCGATTTATAATAATATTGCAATTAAGAAAAAAAATGTTATTTTAAGGGGTGTATTAAGGAGTAAATTTTTTTATTTTCCCCAAAAACCAACTTAAGCTCGCAAAATAAAGCCACACTGCCTGTATAAGCAAATACACTATATTGTCGGCAGGGTTTTGGCACTGCGACCCGGGTTTTTGTTAATTGTTATCACAACGTTTACTCTTTTGACAATACAGTGGCAGTTTCAAAAATTAATAATAATATTATATTTTGTGTAGCCTTCAATGTTCAGGTTTAGTACTTTAGAATTATTATAGTAAAAGTAGTTTCAATTTATCATTAAACACAACAAATTGAAAATATGAACTGGTTCTATACTCAGGTCTTTAAACAAAAATTATAAGTTTATATTTGCGAGAATTAAAAAAAAAAATGTGCGTATAAGTATTTCGCTGTGGGAAAAAATGTATTCCTAGCAAAAATGTTACTTATAGACATTAAAATCTTAATTACTTCATTTGTCGAGCGTCTATAATTTACAATTACTCTCTTTCAATTGCAGATATGTTTTAGAGAGAATTGACTACGGCATGGCATGCCGGTTTAAGATGAAATAGGTATATGTATAATGTTTCGCCAAAATTTCAGGCGTGAGATTTTATTAAGGAACATTATTACCTGGCCGATGATTGAATACCTGTTGTGGCCGATAGACAATAATAATTAACAACCGGAAGTGGCGAGGCCCAGCGTGCAGGTGACGTCCAGCACTGACGTGACGTCACGGCTAGAAATCGGTAATGACGCCAATTAAGTATTATATTATATAGTCTCCAACCGTCTAATTGTAAATATCTTATTGTATCTTGCATTATAACTGCGGCAGTGCAACAAAATCGCTCAGATCATGTATTAACTACGCTAGTGGGGAATGGTACCTACTGATAGGGATGTTGACTATTTTTGGGAAAGTGTTTTAAATCGTGCATAAGTACCTAATATTGCCACAAATATTTATTATTTTTATTTAAATACAACTCAAGCCTTAAAAATCATGTATTTTAAATCTAGTTTCAAATTTCGGTCCAAAACGCCAATACTAGTCGCGTGACGTCACCTATTCATACCAAAGGAGGCTCAAAAGTTTATACAGGTGCTACCATCCTATAGATGCGTATTCTGTGCTCATAAACGTTAGTAAACTGAGGTGATGAAAAGTTGTTTCGTAGTCGTTGCTATAGTTACATGTAATTTGACGTTTCCTATAAACAAATAACATTAAATTACACTCTAAATATTAACCAAACAATGAAGTTTTTTGACAGCGGCTGAACACATGACGTCATACGCTCTGATTGGTGTCTGTTGTCACGTGACTTGAGAGTGATTTTATTAGGTTTTATTTATTAAATATTAATTAAATTCCTTAAAAATAAGGAAAAATATATTGTTTTTTTGTATTTCTATCATAGAAACTACTACTTTTCGTTAAAATTATGTTTTTATTTGAATACAGTCAACATCCCTATTTAGATCAAAATTCATATTTTAAAATCTTTAAAAAAGGATTCTTACGTTTATTCTGTTTATCTGCTTGTCTGTGGTATCGATAGCTCTTCAATGGGTGAACCGATTTAAATTCGGTTTTCTTTATATGAGAGTACGTTTTTGCGGGACTTATTTCACAGATTTTAAGCTATTCATGGCAATAAATATTTCATTATCATTATTACGTTAAGGAGTCGAGTCTCCGCACCCTGCAAAGCAAATGATGCGGCACAAAAAACGGGGTTTTTCGAAGTTTGAAAAAATGTCACATGTAGTGCTGTTCTCAGTAAGAACCTTTCTAGTATAAGAACAATGACAGTTCTTATATCTAGATCCTTCGTTTCGCTTTGACATTTGATTCTTACGCAAATCCCTATAAAAATGTTCCTCCTTTTTGGCCCGTATCCAACATACACAGATGCGCCTCCTTTACTTAACATGAGTCGTTTATTTTTGTGACCGTCGATATATATTGTATATACTTACACGAATGTCTGTCGGCGTTACAAATTGTAATTGTTCAATTATGCTTTTGATACAAATATATACAAGGTGTTTCGTTTCTAGTGGTACGTTTCACTTAAATTTTATTTTATTAACGTAGAAGTCGCCTGTCAGCCGTCGTTGAGATGTCGAGACACAAAATATTCCTAAAATATTAACACCCCCGCTTCTGCACATATCTGGGTATCTGAATCGTAAGGCAAAGTGAGATTAATTTGTTTTTGACAGCGGTCATGCAATTGTTCAAGTCAACTCCGTTTTCTTGACTTTTGGTGAAAGAGAGTTCAATGAGCGATTAGGCAAGAAACTGGTAAATAATTACAAGAAACAGATTCCATGTTGTGTACAAAAATTAAAAACAAACAATATTTACAGGTTTGTTCTAAACACCAAATTAAAATAAAATCTCTACACACGCTTTTGTAACAAAATTAGCATCATCACTAAAAATTAATGTAAATTTCAAAACATCGAATATATTATATGCTGTCATTTAAAAAAATGCGTTTATGTATATGTCAATTTGTTTGGGTTAACTCCAAAAAACTACTGAATAATTTTGATTGGACTTTTACTGTAGTGTTTACTAGAGGGTAGAGAATAGCCGCTTCTTTTTCAGTAACCGATATCAATGCGAGGGAAGCCACGGGTAATTCTAGTCTATTAAGAAAAATATTCAATCAAATATAATGCAGTCTTTTTTGGACTTTTTCAGTGTCCACACTTTTTTGACTAACCACGGCATGTCTTACATATTTCAGGTATTTAGACGCACTGCCTTGTACAGAATTCCTCAATGTCCAATCAGACATTGTACAATAGGGTGGAGCGAAAAAGTAAAAGTTGGAAAATTTAAATTAAATAGCGCGCAAAAGTTGCCTACGTGTTCTTTGTTCGAATTTTCTTTTCTTTTTAATTCGATTTTTTTTCTACCACTGCAACGGTCTTCATTGAAAAAACAACTAATTTAAATTCCGCATCTACACAAATAAATACAATTATAAAATTGACTCTTTACTAAATGATATGACATGCGTCATCAGTGAGACTCACATATTATTATTTTTTTTAATAGTCCGAATAAGGTTTTTTTGAAAAGAAAAATTAAAAAAAAGAAGAGAACCTTATCGAGGACAAACTTAGTAGGATATATTAAAATAATGTTTTGTAGTGCAATAAAGAACTTTTTTGCGGTATATTTAGAAATTGAATTTTTTTTCCTTACACCCTACGTTACAGTACTATTCTAAAGCATGCACACACATACATACTTTGCAGATATTGTGTTACATATATATTATGCTATACATACATTATTTTATTGTCGGTTCAAATTTGCTTTAACTTCGATATTCCTAAGAATCACATTAGCATTCGAAAATGGTAAATTATTTTTAGTGTATTTGCCATATGGCAACATACACTATTGGTGTCGGTCGTATGGCGAGACCTAAAGGTCGGACCAAAATTTCTCGACGTTTCATAACCTCCTAAACACTTTGGCACCATTTTTAAAAATGTTTATATATATATATATATATATGTGTGTGTGTGTGTGTGTGTGTGCGGGCAATAACTTTCGAAAGAGTTAATTAATTTTAACGAAATTTGGAATCCATCACCGCACGAAGCCTATTTAAAATGGGCCCAATCGGGTCAATTTAAGGGTGGTTTTTAGGGGTTGAAAAAATACCTAAAAAGTTCTCAGAATCGTTTCAAAATTGAAATTTAACCCTTTAATAGCAATTAAAAAGTGCTCCTAAAATTTTAATAAAATCGCCCCTACAGGACCGGATTTACAAATTTTCTGAAAACACTAGTTTGCAGATAGTGAGTTATTTACTGAAAGGTGTTTTTAATTTTGTTTTAATTTTGGTGTAGACGTTCGATCGACAATAATAATGTAGTTAAGAAAAAAATGTAATTTTAAGGGGCGTATTAAGGAGTTAATTTTTTTATTTTGCCCAACAATCACCTTAAGTTCACATAATAAAGCCACAAGGCCTGTATTAGTAAATACACTATATGTCGGCAGGGTTTTGGCACTGCGATCCAGGTTTTATTTTTAATTTGACTTGAATACAAAAAATAATATAATAAATTCCCGTTAAGAAAATATCATAGGCATTCAATTTTTTTGTATTAATTCAAAAATATTAAAAGTAACTATACAACATCAAACACATTAAAAAAATATTTTCGACGTGGGTTTCGCTAATCAAAATAGATGCATTTATGAAGCATTAATTTGATGGGCTGAGTTCAGGTGATTAGGGATGTCGAAAAAATATCGATATATCAATACATCGATATTTTTTATTTGATATATCGATATTTTAGGGCGATATTTAATATTTCGATATATCGATATAAAATTCCCAGTATCGAAAACCGATATTTTTTTCCAGTAGCAACACTTGTATGTAGGTACTACCGCGACTGACTATGGTCGTTTAATTATTCCGACAAATCGAAAACTTTACTGAAAAAAATTTCGAAAACTCCACCGAAAAAGAAACATGTATTTTTACATGTTTGTGGAACACTTTTAGAGGTGAGTTCCAAAAACAACAACAGTGAATAAAGCACATATCAAACACGTTTCTTTTTCACCGGATTTTTCGATATTTTTGGAATAATAAACAGTCAAAATGTCTATTCATGCAATATTTCATTTCATTTTTACAACATCTAGATTCTAGAATATTTTTAATTATTTCGATTTACACCTCAATTCATGCTGTATCAACAATTTTTTGTCGAATGTCACCTCTGGCACGCATCCCATAGGTTCACCATCCCTGACTTTATTAATTGTTCGATTAATCTCTAAAATTATCTGCTCCTAAATGTATTAGACATTTAATTAATAAACAAAAAAAAATTCTCATCGTTGTTTTTGATTTCAGATAAATATTTATTAGTTGATTTATTAGAAATAATGTCCGTTAATTTCTATTTGAGATTATATTAAGCTAACCAATATGTATACTAAATTTCTTCGAATGCCAATGTTCTGTTTCAAATTGTACCGATATATAGATATTTTTTTAAAAATATATCGGTACCGATATCGATACTTGAAAAAAATATCGATACGATATATATCGATATACTTTTTGGTACTTCTGACATCTCTACTTAGCATTTATTAGAAATAATGTCCGTTAATTGCTATTTGAGATTATATTAAGATAGCCAAAATATGTATATACAAAATTTCTTCGAGTGCCAATGTTCTCTTTCAAATTGGACCGATATATCGATATTTTTTCAAAAATATATCGGTACCGATATCAATACTTGAAAAAAATATCGATACGATATATATCGAAACTTTTTGGCACTTCCGACATCCCTACAGGTGATAGCCAATACGAACAGATTATAGGGTAGTATGAGTGTAGGGTAATGTGGGGGAATGCAAAGCAGTCGTCGTGTGTGTGTGTTTGTGTGTATGTAGTGTAGAGAGAATTTCGATTTTACAATTGGAATAGCTATATGGCACTATATATACGTGACACTATATCTGGCCATATTAAATATTTACCAATATTCAGTACAAAACAAAAACAATATATGTTTGGTCTAACGAAATCGAAGCGAGATTTGAATAGCTAAGCCGGCGTAAGGTTGTAGTGCAGTTATTCAGATTGACTATTGTGTGTCGCCGTCAACAATTGATGTACAAGATTCGACATGGACGACTGTACCACTCATCTGCTGTCCCTCCGACTCTGGAATCGAATTGGAAATTACTTTAATTCGCCAGGGAGACACAAGATTTTTTTAGCGGTTCCTATTGTGTACAGTTAAAGATTCCTTTTTCGATGTGTGTAGGATTTTTAAGATACAGTGTCATGTTTTGCTTATAAATTCACGAAAAAATTGTCGAAACATCATATATATTAATACGCTAAGATTAAGATGTTTGCCTCCGTTTTCCGAAAAAACCACACAATTGCTCCACATAAATTTTATATCATTTTATAGATAATTGCTTGCTCTACCGACATCAACAACTAAAAAATTTATTATTGCTTTTGTTTTTGTAAATTTATTAATTATTAAAATTATATATACAGATATACATTAAGACACAATACAGCAATGCTGCCATCTGACGGTTCTAACTTTGAAACAAGGTCAACATGATTGACGGTCGGTAATTTTTTTTGTTTAATTTTTAATCAAAATTCACGTATAAATACTTTTCGTATGGCGGCGCTTCAGCTCAACGTTTTCGATACTTGCGCCTCTATATGACAGTTTTAGAAAAATATTTTCTTGAACCGTCACTGAGCTTCGTAATGTAATACAACAAAAAGAAGAAAGTTATACAGAGTACACAATTAGTTTAGAAGGAAAGTGGACAATTGATGTAAATCATTAAACCAATTATTAATTTAGCGACGTTTCGGTCATTTATTTGGTCTTCATCAGGCATCTATAAAGTACAGCACATGATAAAATTAAGGTAAATATGCTGTGTTTGTAAACATTTGTATATTTGGTTGTGTACTTAATTTTAACATGTGTTGTACTTTATAGATGCCTGATGAAGCTCAAATATATGACCGAAACGTCGCTAAATTAATAATTGGTTTAATAATTTACATCAATTGTCCACTTTCCTGCTAACCTAGTTGTGTATGTTTGAAAAAAAATATGGACGCAACAATTCCCAATGTTATAAAGAGTGTGAGAAATTAGAAACGCATTTTAGTGCGAATTATTATTATTATATTAAAACACTTTTGTACTTTGCTTTATAGTAACTGTTTCGCAGTTACCTAATTATTTTACAAGTAACAGTCAAATCAAACTTATATTTTATAAACATGATTTTACTCTATGTGTTTCACTACTAATTTAAATTCCATACAGACAATAGCATACCAATTTCCAACAATCTCGGCTATTCGCTACGTGCATACATTGTTTGCCTCTCTGGTGGCTGAGAAATAAAAATAAATTTGGATAATCAAACTGAGTCTTATGGAAAGTAAAAAAAATATATTATAATAAATACGCATGCTATCGCGTGTGATAAGCTTGAAAATATATGTTGAAACATCTATTTGTGCAATATTGTAGAAAGAAAATTGCAAGTATATCACTTGGAAGCAGCGTTGCCAGATTTTTTTTTGCCAAATCGGGATTTTGGAACTTTTTGAGTGAAAAAAGCGGGATTCCTTCGTCGAAAGCGGGACATAGTAAAGAAACGTATATAATCAGACTTTTTAAATATTTATGTTTTTATTTGAGTTCAAATTACGTTTACGTGACAATAGATAGCAAAAATAGCCATAGAAAATGTATTTTAATAAAAATATGATATTTTAAATCAGATTTACCCTATCGTTAAATAGTTGAGTCTTATTCGTCTTCTGAATAAAAAAAATAAAAAAAAATAGAAATCAAAATCAAAAAAGTTTTATTCATTAGAAAAATATGGCGTTTCAAACAATAGTCTGACGAGTGAGTGTTACAAATTGCAACTTGCAATAAGAGAATAATTATTTACGCACGGTCGAGTTATCCCCGAAAAGCGGGACTGAGCCAGTCCCGCGCAGGACATTTAATTTTGATATAAAAATCGGGACGTCCCGCCAAAATCGGGACGTCTGGCAACGCTGCTTGGAAGTCCTTAGTTTAAGTAGGTATATAATATTAGTCAAGTTTTGAAATAACTATACTCCTTATAATACGAGCTAATGAAAAACTTATCTAGTTTATTCCCTATACTTTGTCTACCTCATGCGCTTCGATAGTTTCGGGTATCCCCTCCAAACAGACGCACGTAACGAATAACCCTTTCGCAGACTTGAATTTTAAGGTGGCTGTTTATCAGCTGTTCCCCATAAGACTTCTTGCCAAGTTTTTACGGTTTATTTGATCCTAATAAACGATTTAAAATCAGATTAAAACGAGAAAATTAGTTTTACACAAATTTTTGCACAGAAAAAATTTAATTTGAAAAAAATTATTGAGCAAGGCAAATTTTGTCAGTATATATATTTAGTCTTTAATATTTTTTGTTCCAATATATATTTTTAACGTGGAAGGAAAGTTTGGTTGAGGAACAGTTGAAAAAAAAGAAGCTTTATCGATGTTTCACTTGTGGCCTACGTTTCGGAAAATATATTTCCATCTTCAGGGCTTCAGGCTAGTCAAAGGGTGGTAAATTGTACTAATCTTAATATATATTTGAGCAGGAAGTCAAATGTTGTGAAGCTTAGGGCTGTCGGAACGCTCTGAATTTAAGCCACAAATAGAACTTCGGCTGTCAACTGATTGTAGACTTATTCGTCAACATTCTGCAAAAAAAATTCTCTATAAGGAAGATAAAAGACAAATCTAGGTCTCTAATGGACTACTTTTGTAATTTATAAACGATTTACTAAAAAAAAGTTGGCATTAATTGTGCAAAAAAAAACACACGTTTTCAATGTCACACTACGACCTTATTCGTACTTATTTCACAAAATTGTTCCATCACAAACCTAAAGTGACTCTTCCTTTTTCGGAAAAGTTTTTTAAATCTTCAAAATATTTCCAAAAAGTAGAGTAATCAATTGACAGCGGCACCCTTGCAATAGCATATTTTAGCCTTGTAGTTGGCACCAGCCACAAATTGAAACGTGCGTATGATTTGAGCGAGACAGATCTAAAGAAGGTCACACCCACAAAATGTCTTTTGCCTACCTCGCCTCTTACCGCTGGGCCTCAGTACAAACTGTCAGAAAGTGATCCAACACTGTTAATACATCGCAGCTGATGAAAAAAATAGTTTTATCGCAACCTCACAAAATACCTACTTCAAAGTTCGGAAAGATCTTCCGGAGTGAAAATTCAAATAGACGATATTTAAATATAACAATATTTAGATTATGATTGTCTTTATGAGATCTAAAGGGTTAACGAGTTAGGGGGAATGAATACAATCTGTCAAAACCATTGTTTAACACATGTAGGTACCTACTGTTTTAGAGGGTCCATTACACACAAAAGGGTTGAATAACGCTTACAGATTTGCCTAATGAACGAGACAACAGACAGAACTTTTGTACAGCTTATTCAAGTTAACCCTTTGGTGACGAATCATCGCGTAGTTTCGACGTCGTAATATTATAATATTACTTTACGGAAGTATTTCGTATTAAGGTAGTTGTCATGGTACAATATTGTCAAAAAGTTATAGATTATACGCGCCACAAAAGTATACTAGCTTGTAGCTAAGTGATCCATAATTTGTACGCAAGACTGTACCCGTGGAAACGTAACCCATACAGTATTCATATGCATGTATACTTTTCTATAAATTGTTGAACTTTAAACCGTTATTTATAAATAATTAGACGGTCAAAAAAAATTTCTTATTTTTTTTTAAACTCATAACAAATGCATTGAAAGACTATCAGTTTTTGGAAAGTTTCTGACAGTTAGTTCTTTTTTTATAAATAAGAAACTAGTTCAGAACTACAGAGATCGTATACAATCAATGTTCATTATCCAATTTTTAAGTGAATTTATCTCGGATTATATACGGTCGATCGACTTCGTATTTTCAGGATAATTGTAATATCATGTCCTTAATAAGTATACAAAAATTAAGAATTTTCTGACGGTGTGCCTTAACCACGACAATAACCTTAATAAAAATTTCCATATGATAACATAGGTTTGGCGATAGCCTCTTTACCTACCTTCGAATTACGTATGTACTAAGGTTAGGTTGATGACTAATAATTAAAAAAATGGAAATTTAATTGATTCATTCATTACTCTCGCTACTGAAATGGTTCTTGTCTAGCGTTACCTAGATAAAAAATCAGCTCTCGTGTGTAGTGAATTTAATGTTACAATTGTTTTATAATATTATAAAATATAGGAACGTCTGTTTACTGGTAATTTTTATGGACCGAAGGGGGTAAAACTGCCCGAATTCTACCAAATTATAGGCGGCAAAGGTGTTCCCGCCTGGTATAGGTACTTATCAATTAGAACTGGCCAAAACGCCGAACATAACTAACTCGATTTAATCAAGCGACAAGTTCTTTCATTTTCAAAAACGCTTAAGCGCAAAAATGAGCTCAAGCAAACTTTTTTAATTTTTAGCTTTTTAGTCCAGAAGATACGACCGTTCAAAGGTTTTTTTTTGTGATTTTTTGAAAATCTTAAACGCATACAACTTCTAAGCGAGAAAAGATCTGACGTTTTCCTTCTTAAATTTCTGTAACTTTGAGAATTACTTTAGAATTATTTGTTATGCTGACGCATTAAATTAAACGAGCCACACGAACTGTACTCGGGATGCAGATGAGCGGCGTGGAAGTTAGTTAGGGAGTGTTAATTGTGCCAGCGAGCCCCGTGCTCTATGACATCATAATAATCATGCAAATTAGCGCTGTTTCTACTCTCCCATGTTGTGTTATCTCTCTTCTCTTTTTCCTATTGCACTGGGAATAAAACAACGAAATGATGCATCCAACGATCCCTACATTCCCTACTGCGCGTCGTTCCCGGACGACTGGACACAGACAGGATGAATGGGACGTTCTGGATGTACAGAGACGAACTATTCAAAAAGAGGGCCTGTTTCTAGATTTTTCTCTTAATTTTAAAATGCATTTTATTTTTACAATTACATTAAGTTTTTTGCATCAAAGATTACTTATTTCTCATATAGGTATATCGTTCGGAAATTATAATTAAAAAAAAACTTGAAAAAATACTAACCTCTTTCACTATACCGGGTGTCTCAGAAATCGCGCAACCAATTGTTGGGATCGAAAGAGAAAAATATTCTGAGCCCAAAAATCCATGTTTGGCATTTTTTGATAACGTAGTTAATTAGTAATAAATTAATGAAAGTGACCAATCAGGAGCGCGCTACAGAAAAATAAAAAGTGAGTCGGGAGGCAATAGGGCACGCGAGAGGGCCTTGACAAGACAGATGCGAAAAGTGGAAATCACTGACGAGCGTTAATTAAGTTATTTTATTCATTAAAATTTATTAGTGTAGTTTAAAAAAAAATCAAAACTTTGATACAATAAATTTATTTATTAAGAAATATTAAAGCATTTTCATATTATAAATCCAACGATTGACATAGATAATTTTTCTCGCAAGCGTTGATCAAATTTATTTATTTATTCGTAATTATTTGAGCAATCAAAAGAAAAAAGTCTAAATTCAATCGAGTAGATGCTCAAAATGTCGTCCGTTCTCCTGAAGACAAAGCCGGCATCGCTTGAGAAGATTTTCTCGGACAGTTTCTAGCATTTGTGGAGTGACTGTTGTCTGAGTCCATCCGTTTTTTATTTTAAAAATAATAGTTATTATTTTAGTAATTAACCGAAATAAATCAGCCGACGACACTCTCTTCTGTAGCGCGCTCCTGATTGGTCACTTTCATTAATTAATTACTAATTAACTACGTTAAAAAAAAAATTGAGTGCGCGATTTCTGAGACACCCGGTATATATTGTAAAATTTTGAAAAGTGTACTTTGACTTAAGTATCTACCATTCCCCACTTGTGGAGTTAGAATTGTAAAACTGAAAGAAAATACAAATAAATAAAAAAGGAATAATTGAAAAAATTATAATATTGTCACTGACCGCCCGACTCGAACCTATAACCTTTAGGTTATGAGGCAAGCGCTTTACAACGTCGTCAACTTAGCTTAATGCTCTACATTCGGTTTTTATAGTATATACTTATGTGGTTATCATATCTACATTGCGAGTACATTCGTTACATTTTCAATTTCAGAATCAATTTCACTCTACCGTGCCAAAAGAAGTTTTACTTCAAAAATCGCATCGTCCAAAAAATAAAATCAAATACGTCACTGTATCGCTGCATCAGCAAGCGACCAACATCCGAAACCGGCATTCATTTGTTAACGGAAAGACGTGACGTTGCCGCGGTTAATTACACAACCCTCGACAAGTGAGCATCGTTTGCATTGTGTCAACGCTTGCTGTGATTCCATATAATAACGCGAATCTCTCATTCTCTCCATCCAGTGTGATGTCAATGTAATTATAACAGGGACTTCCCGCTCCCCCCGGCTTTTCCCCCCGGCGCACTGGTCGTGTTTAAATAATGATCTTGTTAATTACATATCGCGTTTTAATCTAAATAATTTGAATGATTTCGATAGCGGAAGTCGGAGAGGAAATTGATAGCACAGTGACAATCGGCTACAAACGTCAAAGGTAGTCTTTTCCCAGAATTATAGATGATGAAATGGGCGAAGGGGTGGCGGCTTCAGATGATCCATTTTGTTAATTAATTAGTACAAAGCTGCGCTTTTATGAAGTAAATTTGTAAAAAAAAAATGTTCGTTCCTCTGTATCTGTTACTAGGTATTACGCTACTGTTTTAAGGATAATAATAGGGACTGTATTCAAATAAAAACATAATTTTAACGAAAAGTAGTTGTTTCTATGATAGAAATAGTAAAAAACACTATATTTTTCCTTATTTTTAAGGAATTTAATTAATATTTAATAAATAAAACCTAATAAAATCACTCTCAAGTCACGTGACAACAGACACCAATCAGAGCACATGACGTCATATGTTCAGCCGATGTCAAAAAACTTCATTGTTTGGTTAATATTTAGTGTGTAATTTATTATTATTTGTTTATAGGAAACGTCAAATTACATGTAACTATAGCAACGACTACGAAACAACTTTTCATTACCTCAGTTTACTAACGTTTATGAGCACAGAATACGCATCTATAGGATGGTAGCTCCCATGTAAACGTTTGGGCCACCTTTGGTATGAACAGGTGACATCACGCGACTAGTATTGACGTTTTGGACCGAAATTTGAAACGGGATTTAAAATACATGATTTTTAAGGCTTGAGTTGTATTTAAATAAATATAATAAATATTTGTGGCATTATTAGGTACTTATTCACGATTTAAAACACTTTCCCAAAAATAGTCAACATCCCTATTACTGGCGATTATGCGAACATGAGAAAGACAAATATATTTAAATTAAGCTGTTTTCCTTATTCTATTTCCTTTCAGAGTAATAATATACCACAAGAGTTTCACAGATATATGTCCTGTTAAAAAAGCAAAGAGACGTTCGCGCTAAAAGCTTTCTTCTGAAAGGACATTATACATCCTTTATACATTTCTTTTGTATCAATGTTATATGTTTTACACTGAAACCAACTGATGGTGCTTCTTTTTCAATTTTCATACAGTTTTCTGGTTGAGGTGATCTTTTTTTTTTTGAATTTTAAATAGTATCTATAATTATGCAAACATAAATGCAAAATATGTTTTTAATCTCGAACACTTAAGAAGTGCATTGATAACGGTGAATTTGCATCGTTAGTTTAAAAGTTGCGGCGATCACTAAGAAATTGTACCGTTAATTAAAAACGTGCATCGCTATTTCAGAAGTTGCACAGCTATTTAAGGGGGTATTCTCATGTGACCACTTCGAAAAATCGATTTTTTTTATATTTCAATAGTAAAACCTATCGAAAATATGCTGTGAAAAATAGCGACCGAAATTTCTAGTTTTAAATAAGTTACAACTCATAGTCGCCGACGCGCCGTAAGCGACTTGTCGGCTCTTGAAACTTTAAACGCATTTTTCTGGAAACATTGTTTTCTAAAACTGTCATGGTCCTAAGAAAAAAGTTTTCAACCGATTGCTTTGAAATTTATATATGTTCTTCTACTCATTAATGGTTATCGGCCGTACCAAAATTGATTATTTTCGAAAATATTTTCTTATTTTTTTAAACGATTTTTAACAAAAAAATTAACAAAAAACAAACTTTTTTTCTACAGTTCGCCATTTTTTTCTTTATGAAATTGATTAATTTTGGTAGGGCCGATAGCGACATACCTGCTGAACAATAATCCATTCGATTTTTTTATTTCAGACAACATGAACAGCCGCTATTACCATGACCAGTGACCTGCTTTTTTAGTGTCTAGTTTAATTAAAAAAAATATACTGTATAAAAAATGTAAAATAAGAGAAAAAAAATTTTTTATACATTTTAAGATGCAAATAAAAACATATAAAAAAATTAAAATGATTGAATGTTATTGTCGTCTAAAAAAAATTCCCTAAAAAGAGGTAAAATTTATGCGTTCACATGAGAATACCCCCTTAAGAAAGTATAAAGTTGCACTGCTAGTTAAGATGTTGCATCGGAAAGCGACACGTCTTCTAAGTAGGACTGAACAATTCTCATAATAAACTTTAAACTAATCTTATATTTTTTGGAAGTTTTTATATTTATATAAAATTTATTTGTTGGGAAAAAAGGACACTTTAAGTAAACACTTATTTGTTAATTTGCGACGTTTCGTCCCTTTATTGGAACTTTTTCAAGCTTATAACATTAAATGTTCTGTTTAAGTAGATATAAAAGTTAACATGTACATATAAATTTTATTTAAACAATTGTTCATAAAAACTTTTATAATAAAACCGTTTTTTTTTTAAATTAATTTGAACATCAACCGTAAAAATTTTTTATTAATTACCAAGGACAAAAAAGCAAAAAGTCAATTTTTATATTTATGTTTTTTCAGTATGTAGATACTGAACCGATTTCAACATTTTTTACAATATAGAAATAGCCGCTCATATGTGTTGAAAATTAAAAAAAAATCAATTGGCAGTAACGATAAAAAAGTACTTTAAGAAATATATTTTAAATTAATCGATATAATAATAATAATAATAATAATAATAATAATGCGTTTAACGTCCGTTTCTCGAATTTATGTCATAACAGACGCCATTCGCACCATTACTATTTTTCATTTTACCACTTCCCGTTTTTTCTACATTTCTTAAACTTCAACTTATATAATAGCAATGGGCGAATGAAGGAATTACAGGAAATTAGGATAAGGTAGGTAATTTTTGAACTAGGAGTTTGATAGGTAATCGGCCATGGCCTCAAATAAGGAACCACCTCGATATTTATCTGGAATTAATTGAGGGAAACCATGGTAAACCTCAATCAAGATGGCCGGTACAGAAAAGACGAACAAATAATAGTTGGCAATTATAGAGACAATCAAATAAATTACACCGAAAATGGTTGAGAGCCGCTGGGTTATATTTAAGTTTTTACTACTTATATACAATATACTGTGTATTATTTATCCAATTTATTCAGTGTATTGTTTATCCAATATGTAATTTATTGGAGTGTTTTCACCGGTGACACTTTATATACATTATGTATGCAACGGCTCGATTCAGAACCCTGATCTGTCCAAGTATAGAATTCTTCAACAAAATCTAATTCTTCTTTATAATTTGCTTCAAACCCGCGGCTCTGCAAACTATTGAGACGAAACACGGCAGCGGCAACAGTAGTGGAGCCATTGCTGTCTTTGGCTCCACCTGGCGTCATCTAGTGACGAGTTGCAACCAAGTAAATAGCATAAAAAATACCTACATGCGCTAATTTTCATGGTGATCGGTTTAAAGCCGTGTCCAGATGTGTGTAATGTGTAATGTAAGATTACGTGTAATTTAGTGTCAACAGTGTGGACAGCACACGAACTCAACGCGAATCGTGAAAGCGAATCTTTGTCAAAAGCTGTTTCCACTCAGTTGCTACGAAAGTCATGATAGCTGGCGCTGCTTTTATTTATATATATTTATTAATTGAAGATTTCAGATTTTTTAAAAATAATCCGGATTTTTTGGATCCCAAATAACACGTTTTTCTTGATACAAACTGATAGGTTCAAGCGATTGTTCGTATCATGAACGTATACACGACACAATCGTCACGAACGCCGTCCAAACGAGTACTGCGAGCGCCTTTGTGTTCGCGCTAAAAACCGACAGCCGATGGATCACGGCGAACGCCGGCGCGAGCGTTACATGTAATGCTCGTAGTGCCGTCCACACGCAGAATTCGTGTTACATTACATGATAGATTACATTACGCGTTACACACGTCTGGACCCGGCTTAACGGTGTCACAAACATCCGTGAGAAAAGGTGAGATGTGAACCCACGACAGTTTGATCCAAACACGCTGCTAACTATTATAATAATAAAAACCCGGGTCGCAGTGCCAAAACCCTGCCGACAATATAGTGTATTTGCTTGTATAGGGTCGTGTGGTTTTATACTTTTATTATGTGAAATTAAGTTTGTTTTTGGGCAAAATAAAAAATTTAACCCCTTAATACACCCCTTAAAATAACATTTTTTTCTTAATTGTAATATTATTATCAATCTAACGTCTACACCGAATTAAATACACCCTTCAATAAATAAGTCACTATCTGCAAATTAGTGTTTTCAAAAAATTTGTAAGTCCGGTCCTGTCGGGCCGATTTTATTAAAATTTTGGGGACACTTTTTAATTACTACCAGAGGGTTAAATTTCAATTTTGAAACGATCCGGAGAATTTTCTCGGTATTTTGGGGCCCAAAAACATTTTTCAACCCCTAAAAACTACCCTTAAAATAGCCCGATTAGGCCCATTTTAAATAGGCTTCTTGCGGTGATGGATTTCAATACGTGGGCTAAATTTCGTTAAAATCAATTAACTCTTTCGAAAGTTATTGCCCGCACACATATATATATATATATATATATATATATATATATATATATATATATATATATATATATATATATATATATATATATATATATATATATATACGCTTATATATATATATATATATAAATATATAAATATATATATACATATATATATAAACATTTTTAAAAATGGTGCCAAAGTGTTTAGGAGGTTATGAAACGTCGAGAAATTTTGGTCCGACCCCTAGGTCCCGCCATCCGACCGACGCCAATAGTGTATGTTGCCATAAGGCAAATACACTAATTAATCCATGTCCTGAAGAAGTTTTGAGAACACTATTAGAAGCAATGTTTTGTTGACACCATCAATGAACGATTTTTAGCGATACAATTAAATGGTTTTAATAATAATGTGATTACATTACCAGGTCAATAGGATAAAGTTAGTTTAAGGTTAGGTTGCCAGAATTCATCTATGTGTTTTATTCTTTTATTTCAAGTTCTAGCAATTCTCTATTTCTCTTTACTGTATGTGTGTGTGTGTGTAGCTCGTCGGCGTTATCACATGACAATCTTGGCCAATATATTGGTTTAAAATCGAACTCTTTCCGTCTCTCTTAATCTCTTTTCTTTTTCTTCTCTCGTGATACTGATATAATTCAATCCCTGGTAAGTATAAAACGGCACATTTCTTAAACATTTGGTACCTATATACTATTTAAAGCGGTATGTTTGTTTGCTTGTATGTGGAACTACTGAACCGATTTCAAAAACTCTTTCACTAATAAAAAGCTACTCTATATGCCTGAATATTAGAGCCTATATTTTATTTAGAGAAGAAACAAAAATTTTAAATAAACTGCCTAAATTTGAGTACATTGTGAAAGGAATTTTAATGTAGAGGAACGCGGGTATATAAAAAAATCTTTTTCTTTAAGCACCTCGCTCGACAAGATTGTAATACAGAGCCGCAGGTAGCGGCTAGTAATATATCGTTTGCTAATCTATGTTTGTCTGTCACCGCTAGAAGGTCGTCGTTGACCTAAGAAGCTGAAACTTTAGTATAGGACTCCTAAAGCAAAAGAGATACGCAGCAGCGTGATTTTTTCTATAGAAGTGTGGTTCATTTTAACCGTATATGTAAGCTCTTAGTGTTGAAAAAAGTCACTGATTAGCGAAAATACTGAAAAACTGCAAATTTTTCAATTTTAAAACGTATCAGGGATATGATTGAAATTACTTTACCTTATAGAAAAAATCGGCCAAGTGCGAGTCGAACTCGCGAGAAGAGGGTTCCGTACTGTTCCGTTTTCCGTGAGTACTTTAAGACTTAACATCTTCGTTTCAATTTTCCTGTAAACTATGGGTGAGACCCGACATTCCCTATTTTTTTCAAAATTTTAGGCACAGTATAGTTTCGAAGATAAGGGGGGGGCGGGAATGGTTCATCTATTTTCTTAAATAACTTTAAAACTATTTATTTTAAAATTATAAAAAAAATATATTTGAAACCCCTACCATAAGCCCTTTCATTTGTCACACGGTTCAGTTTTCAAAAAAAAATATTTTTAATTTCCTAATTTTTCCCCAAAAATTACCCCCATGTGCAAAATTAATTTTTTCACGTTTCACGTCCGTCTTTGGGTCACCGACTTACATATGTGTACCAAATTTCAACTCAATCGGTTTAGTAGGAGATAAGGGGGGGTAAATGGTAAATTTTCATCTATTTTCCTAAATAACTTGAGAACTATAAGTATGTTTTAAAATTATAAAAATATATATATTTGAGACTCTTACTACAAGCTCTTTCATTTGATATGTTACACGGTTCAGTTTGCCGTACTTTTTTTTTAATTTTCTAATTTAGCCCCAAAAAATGACCCCCAATGTTCAAAATTCATTTATTTACGTTACACGTCCGTCTTATGGTCACTTACTTACATATGTGTACCAAATTTCAATTCAATCGGTCCCGTAGTTCGGCGCAAATTGGCTTTGACAGTGGGACGGACAGACACACGAGTGATCCTATAAGGGTTCCGTTTTTTTCTTTTGAGGTACGAAACCCTAAAAAGTTCGCAGAACTTTATCTCTTTTGGATTCGAAGTTATAACCATTTAAAAATTACCAGTTTGAACGCTTGCACTTCCAAAACCCAACTAGATACAGAGCGGCGCGTTTGTTCATTGGATTCAGCATAGTATCCTTAATATAACAATAATAATAATAATAATAATGCGTTTAACGTCCGTTTCTCGACTTTATGTCATAACAGACGCCATTCGCACCATTACTATTTTCCATCTACCACACTTCCCGTTATTTTTCTACATTTTTAAAACTTCAACTTATGTAATAGCAATGGGCGAATGAAGGAATTATAGGAAATTAGGATAACGTAGGTAATTTTTGAACTAGGAGTTTGATATGTAATCGGCCATGGTCTCAAATAAGGAACCATCTCGATATTTGTCTGGAATTAATTGAGGGAAACCATGGAAAACCTCAATCAAGATGGACGGTACAGGAATTACCATTTCTCGGCGAGAGGCAGTAGGAAAAAGTCCCAGCCACATCTGCCCCCGCCGGGATTCGAACCCGGACCTCCCGAATGCGAGTCTAGTGCTGTCACCACTACTCTACCCAGCTCGGTATAGTATCCTTTATATAAATACAGACATGATGCGATATAATATGGCAAATACTTACGTGTACTTATTTACTTATTTGCCGCTCTGTATAGACAGCGGTCAGAACAACATTTCGCGTTCGTATGCAGATAGACTAGTAGTATATATGGTGGTTATAGATACACGAAGCGCCCCACCAACCCCATCCTTCACAACTTCCACCCCTAATCTAAGGGTAGCGATTTCAAAGCGATGAGCACGTTATCGCTCGCGTGCTCAAAGGACTCGAATGTTAGACTGTGACCGTATATCGTGTATAGACAATTACAATTATTGCACAGTCTAACATCAAAAAGATGGTCGATGCTTGAATCGAAATTGCAAAAGAATGGCTTTCCAGTTTTTTTTTTCAATCATACTCTGTATAAAATAAATAGATTTGGTTCGTCGCGGTGCAAATCGCTCAACCACTTTTATATACATATATAAAGTTAGTTGGTGTATAATTGGGTGCCGTAAACGAGACGAATGCATAATCAATTAACGAGACGTACCTCTCAGAAATTCATTTGCAAATCAAAATTGTATGTTTGGTTTTGCTTTTTTTAATAAGTAAAAATATAGTGTCATTTAAGTAAATTCAAATTTCAAAATTGACGTTACATTAGTTTTCACACGTATTCAAATGTTGACTGTTGTTTTCATATTTTTACCTACCACAAATATGACAATTGTGCCGCGTGACGTCTCCCAGACTGAGAACGACATACGGCAAAGATTTGTTATAAACTTAAACTTTAAAGTAGCAGAACATTTTTATTATCTTTAAAGATATTATAAAAATTCATTCGTCATTAATTTTGTGATTTTTAGAGCTATGTTCAAAAGTAAAAAAAAATATATGAAACTTCCTATTTACGACAAAAACGTCACGTTTTTTGGTATCTAAGAATATTTCGTGTCGATACACTAGTTACGTAGGTAACTAGACGTTCGGTATGACTGGGCTCTCAGCGCTGCGAAGTTTCTATGCAACTATATAATGTTGTTTAATAATATATGCAATTGAAATAGCTGAAAATCACGCCATGTTTTTAGTGTATTTGCCATATGGCAACATACACTATTGGCGTCGGTCGGATGGCGGGACCTAGGGGTCGGACCAAAATTTCTCGACGTTTCATAACCTCCTAAACACATTGGCACCATTTTTAAAAATGTTTATATATATATGTATATATATATATATATTTATATATATATATATATATATATGTGTGTACGCGCGATAACTTTCGAAAGAGTTAATTGATTTCAACGAAATTTGGACCACGTGTTGAAACCCATCACCGCAAGAAGCCTATTTAAAATGGGCCTAATCGGGCTATTTTAAGGGTAGTTTTTAGGGGTTGAAAACTGTTTTTGGGCCCCAAAATACCGAAAAAATTCTCCGAATCGTTTCAAAATTGAAATTTAACCCTCCGGTAGTGATTAAAAAGTGTCCCCACAATTTTAATAAAATCGGCCCGACAGGACCGGATTTACAAATTTTATGGAAACACTAGTTTGCAGATAGTGACTTATTTATTGAAGAGTGTATTTAATTCGGTGTAGACGTAGATTGATAATAATATTACAATTAAGAAAAAAATGTTATTTTAAGGGGTATATTAAGGGGTTAAATTTTTTATTTTGCCCAGAAACAAACTTAATTTCACATAATAAAAGTATAAAACCACACGGCCCTATACAAGCAAATACACTATATTGTCGGCAGGGTTTTGGCACTGCGACCCGGGTTTTTTTTTTTTTATACGATTGTACATGATTGGTAATTATTTCTAAAAGAATTGTTCACGCGAATAAAAACGGTTTATATAAAAAATAGTTGATAGAATGTAGATCGCAGTCGCTCGAGGGATCGCGCGACGGTGGAAAGATTGCAATTTACAGACGGTTCGACGGTCCCGTGGCTGAAATATCTTTATCATAAAATTTTATTTGATGGAAAAACAGGCAAATCAAAAAATATAATTATGATTTTGGAACAGCCCAAATCAGATGCCGATGTTTTAATGAAGTTATCATGGCTCTTTTATTAAAAGCCTCCACCCCCAAGGTTCCGATCTAAGAAAAAGCGTCAATCGGGTTTTAAAATTATTGACAATAATAATTTTTAAAAATTAAAAAAAAATGATTTGGGAGGTACTCTACAACCAAATGTCCCCTGGCTGTTGGTTACCTTTAAAAAATTATATGATCGTCATTAAAAGAACAGCTCAACCTCAACTGCAGAGCAAAACAATTTTTTTTTCAACTGGACCTGCACAGCTAAAATATGCTGGGTCCTGTCTTAACACTGACGTTGCCAAGTTGAGCTCAACATATTAACTGTATCAAGTTAATATATTGTAAGTTTACTAATATATGTTAAACAAAACATTACTGACTTCGAAACAGATAATATATACAAAATTGTACTAATATTTCATATAATGAAGTTGGAATCGTAGGGAATTGGACAGTTTACGAAAGAATTAGCTTTGATTAAGTTGAACGTTTCGTTGCTAACTGCAACTTCCTCAGCAACTACGATTCCAACTTCATTAAAATATGGACACGAATTTACTAACATTTCATATAATATTAACTATTGTGGACGGTGGTCCAACAAATAAGGTTGGGAACCTCTGGTCTAGACTAATGTCGAGCTTCTATAATCCACAATTCTGTTGCGCAAATAAGCCACATTGCCTACATTGCATAATCAAAATTTATTAGCTCGAAAAAACATTTTTAAAACGAACAAAATAATGTTAAAATTCTTTTCAAAACACAATTTTTATTTAAAATAGTTCATTATGCATATTCAATCAATTATATCAAAATATCTACGTAAAACTAAAGTTTTAAAATCAGACTCACCCAAGCTGTCAGCCACTGGCGAATGTTCTTCTTCTTAAGAACATAATAAACACTCGTGTTTTACATTTCTCGAATTAAGATATAAATATATCAAAATAAGACACAACACACACCGAAACTTATTATCACAACAATTTATTATGATTCTGTAATAAAAGTGATCAATTTTACATTTTTCAATAGAAACGATACAATATTAATCAACGCGGTCAGAGAACAAAGAACGCATATTTCGTGCAGGAAAAGACAAAATTGTACAGGGTCATAGCCAGCTTGTGCATTATGCAAATAGATTTTATTAAAGAATTTAACTAAAATCTGATATCTTACTTTTAAACTATGATTAAACACGATTATGAAATGCGTTTTATTGATTTACACTTACAAAGTGTCCCTGCATTTTATTAAATTAAAATCTATAACATTAAGCTGCGACCAGACATGCGGGATTCGCCGAATGCCGAGCCGATTATTCGCCGAATAGCGAGTAGTGGGGATGGGTGCTCGTACATCTCCGAGCGACGACTATTAGTGCTCGCCTCTCAACTTCAAAGTGCACGAATACGAATACTTGTGCAAATTTCATCATTGTTGCACATGTCTGTATAAACATGCTCACTACTTGCCGAATACGAAGCCAAGCACTCGGCACTAGGCGATTAATCGGCGCTTGGCGAATCCCGCATGTCTGGTCGCAGCTTTAGAAACGGCTGAATCTAATAAATAGAATAGAATGTAGAATATATTGCAGAAACATTATTTAAATTAATCTTAATAGCAGATGTTTGTACGAACTGCGTACCTTGTATGTACATTGCCTGGAAACTCGAAAACCACTAAACCGATTTACATTATTTTTTCCAAATACAAATAGCTTACAGATTCAGCAGTAGCATTCATAAACTATACTAGCGTTTCCCAAATTTTTCCTAATACGAAAAACTTCACAAATTTTGAAATGCCTTGATTATTTTATAGGATACAGGTCTTAAACATTTAAAATCATATACGAGGCTGTTATTATTACTAATTAACATAATTTCTCACGAAACACTAATTGACTTTCCATGGAAAACGTAATATGCATATGTACGGGTGATAACTTTCGAAAGACTTGATTGATTTTAATTAAATTTGGTACTGTGAGAAATCCGCCTGTTTCGTACCGCTGTACCTACTAGTGTTGGGTAACTCAGATCTGAACCGGTTCAAAGAGCCGACTCCGACAGAAGATCCGTGAAAGCCGACACACTTTTTTTTGAGCCGACGGATCAACGGATCTGCATAACTCAGTGAAACACTTAACACACAGAAGCACATTTTACACTTACGTATCAGTTCTTGCTTTGATGCATCTGTCAGCTCAAATGACTCATGCATCACATGCTTGGCTATGCATTCTTGATTCTATACAGGTCGTGATATGATTGACTTAACTAGGTAACTCAGTAGCAGACTGCAGTAACATATTCAGAACTCGGCTCTTTTTGAACCGGTTCAGTGAGCCGGCTCACATACGGGATCCAGATACAAAGATGCAGATCACTAAAAAGACCCGTTTTTCCCATCTCTAGTACCTACATTTTGAAACTGAAGTAATGAAGTAATATGCTTACGCAACACGATATAATTTTGTATATATTTTTGTAAGATGTGATTAGATAGAGATTGAATTGAAACGTGTACGGATTCGGATATTGTATCTAAATTAATAAATATAATTGTTTGATTTGAGAATTTTGTGTTAGTTTATTTAATTTTATAAATTTCCTACAATACATTCATCAACGCACGAAGTATATTTAAAATGGATCTAACTGGACCACTTTAAGGGCTCTTTTTAGAGGTTGACAAATATTTTTGACTCAAAAGTACCGATACATTTTCAGAAACGTATCAAATTTTAAATTTAATTTATTAGTAAAGATTAAAATGTACTGTTAGAATTTTAATATAATCGGCCTGGCAGGACCGAACCTACACATTTTATGAAAACACTAGACTGCGCGGATTTATTTTAACTGAAGGGTGTATTTAATTTGGTGCAGATGTTGGATTGATATTAATATTTCAACTATGAAAAAAACATTTTAGGGGTGTATTCAGGTGTAAATTCTTTTTATTTTATCTAAAAACAAATTTAAGTTAACATAATAAAATCACACTCCTGTATTAGCAAATACACTATAATTGTCAGCAATGTTTTGGTACTGCGACCCGAATTTTTTTATACATTTATATTTATGAAAGATTACCAGCTGTTCAATATATGTTCCTTTCTTCACTTATTCACGTCTCGGAAATCTCTAGTTTCTTATGAAAAATCTTATTCAATCAATTGATGTTAATGCGTAAAAAATAAATCAGAAATACGTACCTCATGACCTTTAGTCAAATTTATACAGTTTGTCTAATCTAAATAAACGGGTTAAAATCGGATCAAAAATTATTAGCATAACTTTAACAAAAATTTTTGTACGCAGCAAAAATTAAATTTGAAAAAAAATTATTGGACAAATCACATTTTTCAGTATTTTTTACATAAGTTTGTAAAGAAATACTTCAAAAATATTAATTTGCAATCCAGTATTTCGAAATCTTGTGACGTACTATAAAGAGTTCACGTTTTTTTATTTAATTTTTAGACCAAAAATATGTTTTTTTAAATTTGTATGCAGCAAACTAAATTTTGTGAAGCTTAGTGCGTAATCACAGCTAGTGAAAACAGAAATTTCCCGAGAGAAAATGAAAATATGAAGTGATAATATATTACTTACTATATAGGACGTAAGGACTTTACGCTGATTTTGAATAAATGAATCATTGATTTCACGTTAATCTAAAAACCTTTTTATAAGAAAAAAATTCTCGTTAAGAAAAATTGACATATATGATTTCTTCAAAAGATAGTCGATTAATTTTAACGAAAGTCTCTTTCCGAAACCCATAAAACAGTTGGTAATTAGTAAATAACATTCAAAGTTAACCGCGCAGAAAAAATCAACACAATAAAATTAACGTGCGTTCACATTTGTTAATAAACATAAATAATTCATTACCCACACAGCAATTACACGGTAGTAAATTAAAGCAAATAAACATTTAAACACATGTTATAAATTAAAGGTGCGTCAACACAGAAATAAGGTAGCGTGGCGTGCGAAATGCAGGTGTCTTAAGATGGAGTCACGATAGTAAAATGCATGAATCGTCCTTTATTTTAACGAAAGAGACCGTCCTACAGATTCAATGACTTGTCACATAATGTATTTTATTACGGGAAATAGTTGACTAGCATTCAGTTCCGAATATATTATCAAAAAAGATCTTTGTAGGTATTAAAAACCATTGGTACAGAAAATAGAAACGAATGAAACAGGGCGGATTTACATGAGAACTCTTGGGGCCCAGGGCCATGGGTCTCCAAAAATTACGGGCCCCCACAACCTGATGCAAAATTCAATTTCTGAAAAAAAATTATATATGCGCACTGGCCGGTCATCGCATACTCTTCTTAATGAATTTTCAGAAAAAATTTCAAACGATTTTTCAATTTAAAATTTTAAAAATACTCAACGGAGACTGGAGAGGTAGAACGGTTGCCTTGAAACCCAAAGATTGTGGGTTTCGTTCTCGGCGGCCGATACCATTATTATTTTTTTACAATTACCTAGTTTTCTTTCTGTAATGTGTAGTGTAAAATAAGCACTTTCTTCTCCTAAATAATAATATTGGGAATCTAAAGTAATTTAACTTTTACCAGTTCTCTGATTATAAAGCCGGAAACTGGAGGCTTGATACTAAACGCTAATCTCAAGCTCGGTTCACTTAAGGCTGTCGGAACGCTCTGAATTTAAGCCAAAAATAGAGCTTCGACTGTCAACTGATTGTAGACTTATTCGTCAACATTCTTCAAAAATTCTTTCTCTATAAGGAAGATAAAGGACAAATCTAGGTCTCTAATGGACTACTTTTGTAATTTATGTACGATTTACTAGAAAAAAGTTGGCATTAATTGTGCCAAAAAAACACACGTTATAAATGTCACACTACGACCTTATTCGTACTTATTTCACAAAATTGTTGCATCACAAACCTAAAGTGACTCTTCCTTTTTCGGAAAAGTTTTTTAAATCTTCAAAATATTTCCAAAATTAGAGTAATCAATTGACAGCGGCACCCTTGCAATAGCATCTTTTAGCCTCGAAGTGTGGCACCAGCCAAAAATTGAAACGTGCGGATGATTAGAGCGAGACAGAGTTAAAGAAGGTCACACCCGCAATATGTATTTTGCCTACCTCGCCTCTTACCGCTGGCTCTCAGCACAAACTGTGAGAAAGTGATCCAACACTGTTAATCAGAAGATAAGCAATTTTTTTTCTTCAATTAAGGCAATTACAGTCATCGAGAAGCAGTGACGCTATACTCATTACAATATATTGTGCGACTATTCAGTCGAGCGGCACATCAAATACGCATTGAAAAACATATAAGGATTCTCTCCATACTGAACAGGGTAGAAATTACATTCCTTAGCTATGGCATGGTGGAATTTTATGGTCGAAGTGTGGGAGCGGGTGTTGTCTTTGCCGAGTGGAGTGCCGCACCAAGGTGAAATAGTTAAACGGCAGAGACATTGTTTCATCTCAATCGCGTTTTTAATAAAATTGGTTTCTAACCGTTGTTGTCCGGCTAACTAAACAAAATGGCTTCGTTTCGAACACTTTTTAATTCTCTTAATAAATATTCTGAAATTATACTGTTGTTGCTAATTCTATTAAAATTATAATTGAAACGTGTTTTCTAGCAAGAACATTACGGCTTAGTCTTGACTAGTTTATACTTCTATGAGTAAATACAGAAGTACCAACTGCTCTGAAATTACACACGATGATGTTAATCGTAGATTATTATAGATATGGAAGCCGACCAACCGATGCGACGACAGAGCTTGGCATATTATATGCACTGCAGGGATAGCGACGACTACTTTAATCGGTATTTAGACATGGTTTTTAGTTAAAACTCAAACAAGATAACGCATCTCAACAATTTAACATACGTAATGAGACATTATGGGTGATCACAAAGCAAAGTGGTTCATGTTGAACTTTCATTCAGGATCTTAGGTCTTAATTTTCCTGAAGAGAGGGTATAAATTATGCTTGAGGGAATATCTTTTGGATGATCAGTGATGAAAATTTTAAAATTAAGTTAAAACTATCAAGTGCAGAAGTGAGTGAAGAACAACGGATTGTTATGTGTTCCTATCTTGTAAACCTATCAAGCATTTGTGTAAGATGCAGCTGAAAATATTCTACAGAATTATTCGTCTGAAGTCTTATCTTTCGTAAACAAAAATTAATTATTGTTTAAAAAAAATTAATTTGACATATGCCACTTTGTCTCGCGACTCTAAATGCGCAGGCGCGTGGATATGGCCTGTTGCGTTTCCGCTTTCAATTAACAAAACAACTAATGCGTGTAGTCATTTGTTATAACAAAAGACTACCACCAGTAATAATAACAACGTTAATATTATACTGTATAGGAAACAAATGAATGACGTGTAGGTGTGCGGCATTTGTTTCGTTTCCTTTACACGGCCGCCTTAAATGTAATTTTTTATTCGAAGAGGCGGAATAATAACGAGTTTTTTTTAATTAAATTGACGGCAATTATTGTTTTGTAGGTGGTGTAATTAGTAATTATGTACGATGAGCTTGTCTTGAGGGTGTTTTAATTACAGATCTGAATAATTATATATTAATGTGCTCTGCGTCCAAGGGGACTTGCTCTTTGCACACACACAATAATAATTTATTGTAATCAAAAGACAATGAAACTGTTTTACGGGTAATTACCGGCTTGCACTTTTATAACGTACATCATTTGAATTTATCGCTGTACTTAGTCGTTCTTCTTTGACTTTTTTTCTTTGATTTTGATAACCCGATTTCTGATGTTTCATCCTTCTTGTGTCCCCGTTTTATATGGGTGTGTGTAAAATATTTACTCAAAATTATTTTATGGTTTTAGATAGTGGCTGAATGTATACTAAAAGTGTAAAAGCCGAAAATTTTATTTAAAAAAACATACATATTTCTTTAGACATTACATCGCATCCAAAATTATTATTATAATTCAATAATAAATTTATTAGTTATGAGCCTGACGAAAACTAAATAAAGTAGTCGAAACGTAGCAAGATTAACAATAACACGATTGTTTTGTATTATTAATCCAAATACCTGCGATTTATTATTGAATTATACATATTTCTTTTTTACATTATCTTTTTTAAATTCATTAACTTAGAGAAAACGTCACCTTGAGTTTGTTTTGAAAAACACTTCAATTCTTTCTTAAATTGAAGAAACAGAAAACGGTGCTCTGAATTTAATATTCATGTAAGCCGGTACCAATATGCAATTCATGAGTATAATGCACCGGAATTGTTTTTGTAATAGATAATACCTATATCCAAACAAAATATTTTAGCGATTTTTGCGATATTTCGGTGTATTTTTTTTTTTTTTTTGTTAACTCGTCACAACAACTGACCAGTGGCAGCTTTTCTTTCCACGTTAAGGTAGTTGTCGTGGTACAATATTGCCAAAAAGTTATAGATTAATTATACGCGCCACAAAAGTATACTAGCTTGTAGCTAAGTGATCCATAATTTGTACGCAAGACTGTACCCGTGGAAACGTAACCAATACAGTATTCATATATGTATGTATACTTTTCTATAATTTGTTGAACTTTAAACCGTTATTTATAAATAATTAGACGGTCAAAAAATTTTTCTTATTTTTTTTTAACTCATAACAAATGCATTGAAAGACTGTCAGTTTTTGAAAAGTTTCTGACAGTTAGTTCTTTTTTTATAAATAAGAAACTGATTCAGAGCTACAGAGATCGTATACAATCAATGTTAATTATCCGATTTTTAATTGAATTTATCTCGGGTTATATACGGTCGATCGACTTCAAATTTTCAGGTTAATTGTATTATCATGTCCTTGATAAGTATACAAAAATTAAGAATTTTCTGACGGTGTGCCTTAACCACGACAACTACCTTAAATCTTTTTTCCTTTTCCAGGCATTTTGTTAAATAAGTTATTATTTTACTTTAGTACCTATTTGATATAAAATTTTCTGACACAATTTTTTTATTAAAAATTAAAAATTAATTTTATTTGTTTAGAAGTTACTGTTTATACTTTTTAGAAAACATTTAAAAAATTGACTAGAAAAAGCGAACGGGCTGAAAAAACCCGTTGTTAAAATGCTTTAGATTAAACATACCTATTGTATGTTTTTGTTGTGGTGAAAATGAGAAATGAATACTCAAAAATTTGATAACATATTTCCTTTAGAATATTTATTGTCTCATAAAACAAGTATCGGCTTATATCTAAATCGGAATTATTATAATAAAACAACAGAGAGATATATAAAAGAAGAAAAATCCAATTTAAAAATATCGCCATTAGATGAAAAAAAAAAGAAATCTGAGGCCTGAGAAAATATATCCTCGGGGTACCACCTAAACTAAACTAAAAAGGAGGAGAGAAAAAGAAATGAAAGCGAACGATCGCCATGAGCAACACATAACAACAAATCTACATATTTTTACAATTCCGCATCGCGCGAGATACTCCCTCTAGTTGTAAGTGACGACGACTGCTAAAAAGCCGCGTTTACAACCAAGTTCTCTCTGCTTATAGAATCTACTATAACTTATACATAGCGAGTATAACAGAAGCTTTGAGAAAATTTTAAAATACCTGCACATAAACATTTATATATATGAAATGGCCGCTGGTTTCATTCCGATTGATAATTCAGGAAGACCTAATACCTACTATCGAATGGCAAAAACCGCATTCAAATCCGTTCAGCAGTTCTCGCGTTTTTAGCGAATTAAAAAAATGAGAATTCCCGGAGTCCGATTTAAAAAAAAATTGCACGCTGATTTTTTTCCGGCAACCTTCAGAATTCCAGTATTCAGGTCTTCTTGAACTTAAATAATTAATCAATCGGAATGAATCCACCAGATTTTTCATACGGGATGTAGCCCAACACCGTCTATTAATTCGAATTCAATTTTGTTTCAAAAATAATTTTAATACTTTAATCTTAGTAAATAGAAAACTGAAAGTGCCATTGATTTCATCCGTCATTTCAGTCTAGATCTCTTATGGCCAACTTCTGTCGAATTGTCATCAGCTGTACGAGCGCAATTCCGTTGCCGGCTAAAATTTCTCCCTCAACGCTCCAAAAAATGTATAATCTTCAATAAATAATAATCATTTTATTTAACAATATAGTAAGTATAGAATTTATAAAATGAATGTTAAATGTAGATATCTGTTAGCTCTCATATTTTGTTCATTTTCACTAGTTCTCTTGTAAGAGCGACTTTACTTTTTGTTACTGAATTGAACAATTTTTTTGCCTACCGAATGTTTGGGTTTTCTTTAACTATTACACAGTTTAAGTTTTCTTTGACTATTTTTAAAATAATTCTGCTTTATCTGCAAGGACATTATTTTTCTTGATTGTTATTATATTAGATATATTAAAAAAATCGAGGACAACCAATTAAAGTTGTCTCAACGATAAAAAAAAACTGGCGAACCTATCATTAAATTACAGCGATTAATTTTTACAGGTAACGATTCCGTGTATTATATTTTTGTTGCAAATCAATGCCCAAATAATATAATATGTGTCCATTTTAGCTGTTAGCGTGTAGCTAAATTATCTTATATTTTCAGTACGATTCTAAAATCATAAACGCATCACGATGAAACTGAGGAATAAGCTAGGGCTCGATTCCTGACAGTGACCTGATATTTTTCTTATAAACTGCAGTTCCTGCATTTACAACAGATAATTAGTTAAATAATATTATTATTTCTTCTCTCGCTTCTTTTAAGTCGGTTAAAAACTTTAAAATTAAATGAGTTTTCAGAAAAAAAATATAATTTTAGCATTGCGGTTCGTATTATTTTCTTTTTAATTTTAATCAACATGTAACTTATCTTTCAGTTAACATTTAAAATAAGATAAACAAACTGGTGAGGTATTCCAATACTCAAAGCACAACCTATATTAAATTTAATAATCATCGTAGTATAAAACATTTCTTTCATTAGTGTATTTGCCATATGGCAACATACACTATTGGCATTGGTCGGATGGTGGGACCTAGGGGTCGGACCAAAATTTCTCGACGTTTCATAACCTCCTAAACACTTTGGCACCATTTTTAAAAATGTTTATATATATATATATATACAGGGTGTCCCATAAGTCGACGTCCAAACGAAGTGAGGTGATGGGGGAGGTCATTTCCTATCAAAATAACCATAAATGTGGTTATCCAATTGTTTACGGTTCGAAAGTTATTTCAATTTTTGTATTTTTCTCTGAAATCGTGTAGTGCTTATACTAAAAAATTAATTTAAAAAAATCTATGAGTTCTTTGGTTGATTTTTTTTTTTAATAGGATCCTGAAGGGTCTGCCTTTCCAAAAAAATAATTTTCATGAGCTCTGTTATCATCTGTCAAATAAAAAAAATGGTTTTGTAAACACTTTTCGGTGGCAAGAAAAATATATTTGATTTTAAATTCACGTTGACAGAAAAAAAGTGTTATAAAAAAAATTGACCAATTATCAGAAAAACTTGTCCATTTAATAGAGATTCTAACGCGGTATAGTACAACTCGTTATTCATGACAGTTTTTTTTTATAACAATTTTTTTACATGCAAGTCGTGTTTGTTAAAAAATACATTTTCGAAAATTTCAAAATCTAATTTGGCTGGAACGACTTAAACAAATTAATACGTCCCTCTTTCATTCACTACTTCTAATGTATGCTCGCTATTCGTTTTATTACTAGTAAACCGCCGACTTGACTTTTCATTTTGTACTTTGTTATTTGGACCTGCGCTTGGTAATTTGAACTTCGATCCTGTTTGTGATTTGGACTCTCTTCAAGTTGGACGCATCAAAATGGTTTATTCCCATCGGGAGTATGCAGAAATGCACTATGTCTACGGGTTTTGTGACGAGAATGCTCGGGCTGCTGCAAGAGAATATCGGGCACGATATCCCAACCAAGAACACTATCCTGACCACAGGGTGTTCCAAAGTATACATCGGCGGTACATAGAAGGTGAAATCCCTGGGAATGAGCAAAGAGCTGGAAGACCTAGACTTGACATCGACGAAGATGAAATGATTGGAATGGTGACTGAGGACCCATCTACAAGTGTTCGTCGTTTGTCAAGACGTTCGGGAGTTTCGAAGTCCACAGTGCACCGTATTTTAAAAAGGGATCAGTTACATCCATACCATGTGCAACGTGTGCAAGCACTTTTACCCGCTGATTATAACAAAAGGGTGCAATTTTGCCGAGAAATGCTACGTCGGAACAGGGAAGATCCTCAGTTTTTTTATAACATTTTGTGGGGTGACGAATCAAGCTTTCGAAGGACGGGAGTATTCAACATCCATAATTTTCACTCTTGGGATTATGTAAACTCTAGAGCTATAAGGAACGACCATTTTCAACATCAGTTTGGGGTCAACATGTGGGCGGGAATTGTTGAAGGTAAAATGATTGGGCCCCTTGAGCTACCCAGAAGGATCGGGGGCGATGAATATCTTTATTTTTTGCAAAATGATTTGGGCGGCTTACTGGAACACGTGTCGCTAGAAACACGCCGAAACATGTGGTTGCAGCACGATGGGGCTCCTTGTCACTATGCTCTAGTAGTGAGACGATACCTCAACACCGAATACACAAATCGCTGGATTGGAAGGGAAGGAACCATCCAGTGGCCACCGCGGTCACCTGACCTAAACCCCCTAGACTTCTTTTTATGGGGTTATTTCAAAGAACTGGTCTACGCGACAGAAAACCAAAACGAACATCAGCTGCGGCAAAAAATAAGAATTGCGACCAATACAATACAAAATAACGAACGGGCGTTTCGACTAATTTCGAACATTTGTTGTAACTTTAAATAAAATTTGGTTCATTTGTGTTAGACCAGCCAACTTAGATTTTGAAATTTTCGAAAATGTATTTTTTAACAAACACGACTTGCATGTAAAAAAATTGTTATAAAAAAAAAACTGTCATGAATGACGAGTTGTACTATACCGCGTTAGAATCTCTATTAAATGGACAAGTTTTTCTGATAATTGGTCAATTTTTTTTATGACACTTTTTTTCTGTCAACGTGAATTTAAAATCAAATATATTTTTCTTGCCACCGAAAAGTGTTTACAAAACCATTTTTTTTATTTGACAGATGATAACAGAGCTCATGAAAATTATTTTTTTTGGAAAGGCAGACCCTTCAGGATCCTATTAAAAAAAAAAATCAACCAAACGACTCATAGATTTTTTTAAATTAATTTTTTAGTATAAGCACTACACGATTTCAGAGAAAAATACAAAAATTGAAATAACTTTCGAACCGTAAACAATTGGATAACCACATTTATGGTTATTTTGATAGGAAATGACCTCCCCCATCACCTCACTTCGTTTGGACGTCGACTTATGGGACACCCTGTATATATATATATATACGTATATATATATACGTATATATATATATATGTGTGCGGGCAATAACTTTCGAAAGAGTTAATTGATTTTAACGAAATTTGGCCCACGTGTTGAAATCCATCACCGCAAGAAGCCTATTTAAAATGGGCGTAATCGAGGCATTTTAAGGGTAGTATTTAGGGGTTGAAAAATGTTTTTGGACCCCAAAATACCGAAAAAATTGTCAGAATCATTTCAAAATTGACATTTAACCCTTTAGTAGTAATTAAAAAGTGTTCCTAAAATTTTAATAAAATCGGCCAGACAAGACCGGACTTACAAATTTTATGAAAACACTAGTTTGTAGATAGTGAATTATTTACTGAAAGGTGTATATAACTTGGTATAGAAGCTCGATTGATAATAATATTGCAATTAAAAAAAAAATGTTATCTTAAGGGGTGTATTAAGGAGTCAAATTTTTTATTTTGCCCAAAAACCAACTTAAGTTCGCACAATAAAGCCACACTGCCTTTATAAGCAAATACACTATATTGTCGGCAGGGTTTTTTCACTGCGACCCGGGTTTTATTCAGATTTGGCATCAAGCGATACGAAATCTGGTGACAAAAATTTAAAACATAAGCACTCTCGGCTCATATGTCAAATCGCAATAGTTTATAAGATATACCTACGCTATATTTTATTCATTAACGAAAAAATAGTGATTTTATAGTCATTTCAGGCCATACAGTCTGAAATCAAACAGCCTGTATATTCTCAACAGTATAAACGAATACGCAGATAGAAAACTCCCGTTGAAGGTAGAAAGGGAGGGTAGGGTGGTCATCGCACCCGGCACATATGACGAATGGGACGACACTAGACCAGACAGTGGGATCGGATGTGGGGATTCCCCATCCTTCCATAACGAAACACACACCTATATTGTACATGTATGTATAATATATATAATAGTACATATTATATACATATATCGGATAGTAATAGGGGTGATTATTACTATTAAATTTATGAAAAGACGGGATTTAGACAAGACTATGAAAGAACTTTTTTATTTATTCTTTTTTTTCCTACAATTTTAAGGTTATCTGAATATTTAATATTTGCAATTTATTGTCTATCCAATTCAGCTTAAAAAGCGATTTTTTTCTGATGCAGTTCAGTCATTTGTTTTCCTGTGTCAGTGTGCACAATCTAATGTTCTACATAACAAAAATCTTAACAACGACATTAGACTCACAGCAATACCCACTAAAAACCCTCTCCTCTTGCTTCCTGTCGACCTGGGGTTAATCGTTCATGAATTAAAAAAAAATGTGATTATTTGATCACAATCTAATGTCAACGTTTCAAATGTTCTGACAATCCGCCATGTAAAATATATAATGTCGAAGAATTCGTCATAAAATATTAGGTAAGTTACCTACTTTTGCAACCAAAAATTATTTTTTAATAAAACAAAATAAAATAAATATTAAGGTACCTGTAATATTAAGAAAACTTAAAAACACGTGCATTCTTCAGTGCGTATTTGTTTTTAAAAAAACAATTTAAACGAATGCAGATCCCATTTTGAAACTTTTGGTATAATATATACAGTTTTAGCTCTATTTTGAGTAAATAAAAAATTTAAAAAAAGTGGTTGAAGTTAAAAAAAATTGTGTTAAAAAGTTCACTTTCGGTTTTCTATCAAAAAAATATTTTTTTCTCTTATAATTGTTCCATAATATAAAAACCACGTATTTTTTCTCGATAAATCACTACATAAAATATTGTTTCGTTCACTCAGCAATCCCAGTAGTGCACTATCCAAAAAATGTCTACTTCATAGTTGGTGCAATCTTTCGTAGTCCATAACTTCACAACCGAGTCTCATACAAGAAAAAAAATGAATGTGTACATTAATGTCCTCAAGGACTATAATTAACCTGAATATGAGCGAAATTCAAGATGTCACTTTTTTTCGTATGTCCGCTTCACGTGGAATGCCCCTACTGTCGAATTTTCATTAACTGTGCGCGCGCGCTTCTGTCGCCCGCTAAAATTTTACTCTCATCGCGCCAAAAGAAGAAAAACCCGGGTCGCAGTGCCAAAACCCTGCCGACAATATAGTGTATTTGTTTGTATAGGGCCGTGTGGTTTTATACTTTTATTATGTGAAATTAAGTTTGTTTTTGGGCAAAATAAAAAATTTAACCCCTTAATACACCCCTTAAAATAACATTTTTTTTCTTAATTGTAATATTATTATCAATTTAACGTCTACATTGAATTAAATACACCCTTCAATAAATAAGTCACTATCTGCAAACCAGTGTTTTCATAAAATTTGTAAATCCGGTCCTGTCGGGCCGATTTTATTAAAATTTTGGGGACACTTTTTAATTACTACCAAAGGGTTAAATTTCAATTTTGAAACGATTCGGAGAATTTTTTCGGTATTTTGGGGCCCAAAAACATTTTTCAACCCCTAAAAACTACCCTTAAAATAGCCCGATTAGGCCCATTTTAAATAGGCTTCTTGCGGTGATGGATTTCAACACGTGGTCCAAATTTCGTTGAAATCAATTAACTCTTTCGAAAGTTATCGCGCGTACACATATATATATATATAAATATATATATATAAATATATATATATAAATATATATATATATAAATATATATATAAATATATATATACATATATATATAAACATTTTTAAAAATGGTGCCAAAGTGTTTAGAAGGTTATGAAACGTCGAGAAATTTTGGTCCGACCCCTAGGTCCCGCCATCCGACCAACGCCAATAGTGTATGTTGCCTATGGCAAATACACTAATAACTTCAAAAAATGTTTGTTTTCAGGGAAGGTTTCCACCTTAAAGCACCCTGTACCTATACTTCAACGATATATGCGTATGTATACATAGATGATATAACGTTCGTTATAATAAATCCTTGGACATACATCCCATCATCTCTGCAGCTTTTCATCACAGGCCTATTTCCATAGATATAAGACTGGGCCCGCTTGATCATGTGTACTCACAACACACACACAGACGTACGGCGAGATATTCTAGTGGACCAGTTTACACAAAGTATTATATGCATGAGGAGACGGTGAATAAATATTTTGTGAGCGCTTTAAATCGAGAGAAGTAAAAACAGCTCCGAGTTTGCACGCAGTCAGGTTACATACGTACTTCGTTGGTGGAAAATATGCTCTCGGCAAATTTCGAAATGTGGTCGCAACATTCATTATTTATTAAAGTTTTTATTAGCTGTGATTAAGCACCGAGCTTCACAAAAGTTGACTTGCTACTAAAAAAATTTCAAAAAACACTTACTTTTGCCCTACAAATCGAATGTTTCTTTGTAGCATGGCACGAGATTTCGAATAGACTTGGGTAACTCAGATCTGAACCGGTTCAAAAAGCCGACTTCGACAGAAGATCCGTGAGAGCCGACTCCGACAGAAGATCCGTGAGAGCCGACTCACTTTTTTTTTAACCGACGGATCAACGGATTCGCATAGCTCAGTGAAACACTTAACACACAGAAGCACATTTTACACTTACGTATCAGTTCTTGCTTTGATGCATCTGTCAGCTCAAATGACTCATGCATCACATGTTTGGCTATGCATTCTTGATTCTATACAGGTCGTGATATGATTGACTGAGCTAGGTAACTCAGTGGCAGAATGCATTAACATATTCAGAACTCGGCTCTTTTTGAACCGGTTCAGTGAGTCAGCTCATATACGGGATCCAGATGCAAAGATGTAGATCACTAAAAAGACCCGTTTTTCCCATCTCTAGTAACAACTAATAAGTGTGAGAAGGTACGTTGTTTAGAACGGTACGATATTTTGAAACAAGTTATAAAATAGAATATCTGCAAAGTCGAGTAGGCATAAACATTAAGGCTGTCGGAACGCTCTGAATTTTGTTTGTGCTGAGACCCAGCGGTAAGGGGCGAGGTAGGCAAAAGACATATTGTGGGTGTGACCTTCTTTAGCTCTGTCTCGCTCTAATCATCCGCACGTTTCAATTTTTGGCCGGTGCCAACTACGAGGCTAAAAAAATTTTTTGCAAGGGTGCCGCTGTCAACTGATAACTCTAATTTTTGGAAATATTTTGAAGATTTAAAAGACTTTTCCGAAAAAGGAAGAGTTATTTTAGGTTTGTGATGGAACAGTTTTGTGAAATAAATACGAATAAGGTTATAGTGTGACATTGAAAACGTGTGTTTTTTTAGCACAATTAATACCAATTTTTTTCTAGTAAATCGTACATAAATTACAAAAGTAGTCCATTAGAGACCTAGATTTGTTCTTTATCTTCCTTATAGAGAAAGAATATTTGCAAAATGTTGACGAATAAGTCTGCAATCAGTTGACAGCCGAAGCTCTATTTTTGGCTTTAAATTCAGAGCGTTCCGACAGCCTTAAAGCAAAGTATAACGTAAATTGAACTTTTAAAATAGCTAAATACATATTTCTATTTGTACAGCATTCAATAAATAATATTAGACGAAGAAAAATCTAAAATAAACATTACACAAGTTGATATTCAAATGTTATTATTCCAATGGGCAGCTATCCCATCTTTATTTACACATATACGTATGGACGTGTGTGTGTGGGTGTGTGTGTGTGTTCGTATGCATACACGGACTGGACTCTGTATGGAAAATGGAAAATGGCTTTTCTTTGACACCTCACGAAATTAGATTTTTCCTCGAGCGCTCCCCGCGCACGGTGCACAGCGAAAGCTCCGTCAGACAGAGAGAATAAGAATAAGAAGAAGAGTGCGCGTTTCGAGTGGTCGGGCGTCGCGATGCTAAACGGGATGGGGTGACGGCGACGCCGATGATTCTCACAGAAAGAAAAAAGAGAAGCCCCTACGTTTGGGGTGCGTAACTGGTACGTGTGTGTGTGTGTATTCGTAGCCACCTATCAGTCTAAGATCTAAGGTGAGGCACTAACGTTTAGGTCACACCAAAAAGGTAATTATCAGCTATAGCCAGAAAAGATGAGAATTTATCGTAAAATTCGCAGCGTGTATTGAATTTGCGCTGACTCAATCGCTTTTAATTTATCGTGAATGTTTAAAAATCGAAGAAAAATCAAAATTGCCAAAAAACGAAACAAAAATTCTGTTGATCCGATCGTTATATCGAACTTCACATGATCATCAGATCATCCTCCGGGGCTAATCTGAAGATTGCCTAAAAATTTCATCAAAATCGGTCCAGCTATTTTGGAATCCATAGATAACATACATACGTCGCCTTTTATATATACATATATAAGTAGTATTAATATTTCAAATTTCAATATTTTTGAAGTTGGAATAATCTTGCCGCCCGATTGATTGCCCTTAATAAAATTGAGAGCTATGTATATTTTTATCTTTCAAGACATGAGGTGACTTGCCAATTGTTGTTAGAGAAAATCTGGGTTTCAGCGACTTGAAAAGTTTCACTTTTACATTGATTCTATATACGAGTAGGTTTCGAAAATTCTTAAAAGTATCCAACCGACATTTGGTTGAAGTTCTTAACTTATTGCAGATATTGTACATAGAAGATGAGTACAGATATACATATTATAGATGAAAAAAATTGGAATAAAATACTAAGAAGACGGACACCGTTAAAGAAGGACAAACAAAGCACGACAAGGACGGGAAGAGATATGTAGTATAGAGGACGCATCATCTCTTAGCCTTAGGCGACGCTTATAGCCGTTGCTTCTGAGACGGTCTTCTTGTGAATCTACATAAACGCGTTTCACCATTGCACACAGACGTGTCAGCTCCTATTTTTAACGGGGAAACAGGAGAGCAGACTGAGAAGGAAATTTACTATATATTTATTAATAAATTATTTTTTTGAAACTCATGTAAAGGAAGAGTTATTTTGGAAATAAATCTGTATAAGTATATTATGTAAAACAGAAAGGGAAACTGTGAAAAATTAAATTAAAAATGACAAAACTTCCTTTATGAGTTCTTAGTAAAACAATTAATTATTATATGATGAACTTCCTCGTTTCTGCTCTCCTGTTTCGCTGTTAAAAATAGGATTAGGTTGTAGTTTTGGGTCGGGGGTTGTTAAAATTTTTAATTGACTTTTTAAACTCAATTCTCTAGATTAAACTATATTATGTCGTCACTAAACCTTGGAAAACTGCAATTAACTTCAAATAACAGTCATGTGACCTGACCTACGCTGCTGCACATTTGATTTATTTAAATACCAGTCAATTTTTAATTAAATAATCAAAACAATAATAATAACAATTAATAGTAACGCGTTTACCGTCTTCTTGTCGACCCTATGTCGTAACCTTTCGCACCATGACAATTTTCTATCTACCGCACTTTCCGTTATTTTTAAACTTCAACTTAATTAATAGCAATAGGCAATGGGCAATGAAGGAATTGTAGGACATTAGATTAAGATAGGGGAAACTGCGAGAGCATGGGAGATTGACAGGTAATCAGCCATGGCCTAAAATAAGGAACTGTCTCGATATTTATCTGGAAAAATTGAGATAAACCAAAGATTTGCCAAAGTTTTTGAATCCTTAGTTAACAACATACTAATTTCACACATTAGTCCAGTTATTACAGATAATCAGCATGGATTTTTTCCTAAACGGTCAACTATTACAAATTTATTGGAGTATACTATCTACATTAACAAGTCCCTAACCGAGAAAAATGAAGTCGAAGCAATTTATACGGACTTCTCAAAAGCCTTTGATAAAGTTGATTACAACATTTTACTACAGAAATTAAGTTCTTACGGAGTTTATGGGAAAATGTTGAATTGGTTCCATTCATATTTAAGTAACAGACGTCAAAATGTCACCTTGAAGGGTTGCATCTCTCTTCCTGTAGTAGTAACTTCTGGCGTTCCTCAGGACTCACACTTAGGCCCAACTTTGTTTACTCTTTTTATTAACGACATCGGTAAAATCATTAAATCTCCTCACTTGCTTTATGCTGATGATCTTAAAATTTATAGATCTATTACATCTCATCAAGATATAATTACAAAATGACCTTAATAGTTTATTTGAATGGTGTCTAAAAATAATCTAAAATTAAATAGAAATAAATGTTTTCATATCACCTTCTCAAGGAAAACAAATAGATCCAATTGTACTTTTGCTATAGGGAATACAATACTAAAAACAGTCGACACAATTAAGGATTTAGGCATTACATTTGATTCAAAACTAACATTTACTCAGCACTACAGTAATATCATTGGTAAGTCTAGTGCAATGTTGGGTTTCATTCTGAGAGTATCTAAACCATTCCAAAATATAAAATCTCTATTAAATTTATACAACTCTTTTGTGCGTTCAAATCTCGCGTTTTGTGCAAGTATTATTTGGTCACCTAATTATAAAATACATATTCAAAATATTGAAAGAATTCAAAAGAGGTTTGTTCGCACTGTAAAATTTAGATTTAATAATACTACCGTAGTTGACAGTATGCAACCTCTTCTGGTTAGACGTAAATTATTAGATTTGTGTTTTCTATATAAATTACAAAATAATTATTATGATTCATCTACTCTACTATCTTGCATTTGTTTACATGTTCTCTCCTTCAATTCTAGAATGCATAATCTTTTTAACATTGAGTTTATGTCTACTAATTACGGAATTAATTCACCTATGAACAGGATCACTAAGCTCTACAATGATGTTTCATTAAAAAATTATGACATTGACATATTCAACATGTCTTATTTTACTTTTAAAAAAAGCATATCACAAACTCTGGCTATCACTACATAAGTTGCCTGGCTATTCTTATTCTGGATAACTAATTCTTATTATTTTTTTCTTTTTTATATTTCTGAACATTGAAGGTTTTTCTTTTTAATTCTTATTGTGCACAGAATACTGATACATGTTGGTCTACTTATCTTCATTTTTTATGCAATGTTATCTGCCAATGAACTATTTTTTCGTTTGTAATAAGAGGTGTCATTTGTATGGACCCAGAGTCCGTTTGACATCCATGTTATATAAATAAATAAATAAAATAAATAAAACCTCAACAAGATGACCGCTAGAGCAATTACCGTTTCTCGGCGAGAGGTAGTAGGGAAAAGTCGCAATTACATCTGCCCAGGCCGGGTTCGAATCCGATACCTCCCGAATGCCTTTAAATTAAATAATATCTTTATAGTTATTAGTGTATTTGCCATATGGCAACATACACTATTGGCGTTGGTCGGATGGCGGGACCTAGGGGTCGGACCAAAATTTCTCGACGTTTCATAACCTCCTAAACACTTTGGCACCATTTTTAAAAATGTTTATATATATATATATATATATTTTTATATACGTATATATATATATATATATAATTATATGTGCGGGCAATAACTTTCGAAGGAGTTAATTCATTTTAACGAAATTTGGCATACATGTTGGAATCCATCACCGCACGAAGCCTATTTAAAATGGGCCCAATCGGGTCATTTTAAGGGTAGTTTTAAGGGGTTGAAAAAAGTTTTTGGGCCCAAAAATACCGAAAAAATTCTCAGAATCGTTTCAAAATTGAAATTTAACCCTTTAGTAGCAATTAAAAAGTGCTCCTAAAATTATAAGCAAATCGGCCCGACAGGACCGGACTTACAAATTTTATGAAAACACTAGTTTGCGTATACGAATTTACTTACTGAAGGTCGTATTTAATTTGGTGCAAATGTTGGATTGATAACAATATTTAAACTAATAAAATTATTATTGTAAGGGGTGTATTAAGGGGTTCATTTTTTTTATTTTGTCCAAAAACAAACTTAATTTCATTTAATAAAGCCACAATACCTGTATTAGCAAATACACTATATTGTCGACAGGGTTTTGGCACTGCGACCCGGGTTTTTTATTTTACACTTCTTTTAAACTAAACTCTGTAGTTAGAAACCATCTCGCAATTATGTACTCTTTATTGTTATTAATGGCTTTTTAACATGTTTCGAAATAATGAAGCCGCATATTTGAAATAAGGGTGCTGTTTAAAGTAACATAATGCACATGAGAGCGGGTTTCATACATACATATATATATTATAATGTTCGTTATATACTGCACATATACGACAGAAGAAGACAGACAAAGAAACGCTGTCCTTATCAGCTAGTGACGATGGTCCCCATTATAGCCTCTTTAAAGATAGCTTTAAATGGGATCTAACCGTCCTACTACGGACACTGCACGCACACCGCATGGACGTCGCGACGCTAATATACCTGCCTGCCATCTACACGCACGGACGCCACACAATGCAGTTCCGCTTTTCTACTTCCGCAAAGCTGCCAGTTTGTATATTATAATATGTATGCAAGGTTAGATCTAGTAGCTGCCACAGACGTTTAAGAAACGTTCGATTAATTTCTCTTGAATATTAATATTCAGATCTTCAGAGTTCAATTGTCGTTAGCAAGAAACAGTGAATTACAGTAGAACCTCGATAAGTTAAAATCTAAGGGAAACATTAAAAAAATTAAGTTATCGAGTTTTTTACTTATCGAGAGTTGAAGTTAGAGAGGTTGTCAATGTAAAATTTTTAAGGATTTTATAGAGGATGTATTTAGTTCAATAGAGGTGACATACATTTTTTTTCTATTCATTTATTCATTTAGAATCAATTATTTATCTATTTATTTATTTAAACAATCAATTATTTAAACAAAGAAATCAGTAAAGCGATTTAGTGGAAGACTAAAGTGAAAATCAATTAAGTTCTTGGCAAAACCTTTTATTTGGATACTTACTCATGATGACTCACTAATAATACTTTAACTTATGGGGATCATCAAAATATGATTTTAAATTCATCTTATAATTGTTTTTTGTAATGCCAAATTGCATATTCTATCATAGTTTAACTATCATTTAAGCATATTGAGAGCTTGAAAAAGTCTTAATTAAAGAAAAGATATAACGTTGCAATCAATGAGTGTTTAAATTGATTTATTTTATTATTCCAATTACCCGTGATACTGTTTTCTATTATTATTTTAAGTTATCGAGGGCGATGTTCAGAATATTTGTTTAAGTTACCGAGGTTTTGTGATTTAAGTAATGGAGGTTTTATGCTTTCAGGGGAAGGGAATTCAAAAAATTTTTAACTTACAGAGATTTTTAACTTATCGAGGTTCTACTGTATATACTCGGGGATAGATATTTTTCGATACAATTAAAAGACAAATACATAATTATTCATTTAATACAAGTATTATTAATTGATAAAAATTTCGACGTTATACTATGCGCACTATGTCTAAAATTAAATTCTACAATTTTCGGACGTTGTTTTTTCATAAATTTGTTGAATAAACGACATAATAATATATTGTTTTATTTATTTTAAACAAGAATTCCTCCGTTGTTTGTTCCTCTGTTTATTGCAAGTTTAACAAAACGAAAAGACATATTTTATACAACATATGGACAAAGAAATCAGATGTTAAATTTCGTATCAGAAACTATATTTTATATTATTTTCTCGTACAATTTACATATTATAGTTATACTTAAAAACTTGGTAGTAAGTATAGGAATTATTAATCGGACATTTATTAGTTGTTTCATTTACATATATCTATTGGTTGCAGGTGGTTTCGATAATTTCTTATGCATCGGTGGGTGGAACAGTGTCACTCACTGACTTGCATACAGCTGACTCAAAAGACATATTATATTTTTCTTTTAATACCGAGCTGGGTACAGTAGTGGTAACAGCACTAGACTCGCATTCGGGAGGTCCGGGTTCGAATCCCGGCGGGGGCAGATGTGGCTGGGACTTTTTCCTACTATGTATATATATATATATATATATATATATATATATATACATATATATATATATATGTATATATATATGTATATATATATATATATATATATACATATACATATACCTATATATATATAAACATTTTTAAAAATGGTGCCAAAGTATTTAGGAGGTTATGAAACGTCGAGAAATTTTGGTCCGACCCCTAGGTCCCGCCATCCGACCGACGCCAATAGTGTATGTTGCCATATGGCACATAAACTAAAAAACGGTATAATCGTTCAGAATTAATATTCGAATAGTAATTTTATACAATTCAACCATAAAGTTTGAATATAACACTATAATACCGAGCTGGATAGAGTAGTGGTACAGCACTAGACTCGCATTCGGGAGGTCCGGGTTCGAATCCCGGCGGGGGCAGATGTGGCTGGGACTTTTTCCTACTGCCTCTCGCCGAGAAACGGTAATTCCTGTATCGGCCATCTTGATTGAGGTTTTCCATGGTTTCCCTCAATTAATTCCAGATAAATATCGAGATGGTTCCTTATTTGAGGCCATGGCCGATTACCTATCAAACTCCTAGTTCAAAAATTACCTACGTTATCCTAATTTCCTATAATTCCTTCATTCGCCCATTGCTATTATATAAGTTGAAGTTTTAAAAAATGTAGAAAATAACGGGAGGTGGTAAATGGAAAATAGTAATGGTGCGAATGGCGTCTGTTATGACATAAAGTCGAGAAACGGACTATTCAAAATTATTTACCAAGCGGTGTAGCGTAGTGGTGAGAGCACTAGACTCGCATTCGGAAGGTGCTGGGTTCGAATCCCTGCCGGGGACAGATGAGTGGCTACTGGGACTTTTTTCCTACTGTCCTCTCGCCGAGAAACGGTAATTCCTGTACCGGCCATCTTGATTGAGGTTTTCCATGGTTTCCTTCAATTAATTCCATCAGATAAATTACGTGATGCTTTCATAGTTACTTACCTTAAATCCTAATTCCGTATAATTCCTTCATTCGCACACTACTATTAAGTTGATGTTTAAAAACTTAGCAAAATAACGGGAAGTGTGGTAGATGGAAAATAGTAATGGTGCGAATGGCGTCTGTTATGACGTAAGGTTGATAATCGGGCGTTAGACGCATCATTATTATTATTATTTAAAACTATTTAAAGCGGCCATTAAAAACTGAAAAGTGTCAGATGGCCAAATAAGTTATGCAGCTAGCAGGCAGCGGTAAACAGTCGTCGTTTGTCATTTGTGTAAGCGAGTGTCATTGTTTAAATAAATACCTCTACCTAAAGCCTGTGCCTAAAACATATTAATTATTATCTACCTAGAACACAAGTGCTGACATCTGTTGACAATGTCGGTACGATTTATGTTTCCTTAATTCCGGAAATTAATTCTGCTCCTACAAGGAATTAACAATCGAACTATCAGATAATGATATTAAATACACGTGTCATTAAAAACAAACACATGTGCGTATACACAGCGTGCTCATAAATTTTGTCGAAATAGCAATTTTGAGCGCAGCCGACCCTCTTGTCTCTTTTTAATCGACTTCAAAAAAAAGGAGGTTCTCAATCTTTTTTTTTAATTTTTTATGTATGTTCTCCGATTACTCGAAGACGCCTGAACCGATTTGGAAAATTCTTTTTTTGTTTGAAAGAGTATACATCCCAGGTGGTCCCGCGGTCAGCAGGTCAGGATCTGATGATGGAACCCTGGAGAAATCGAAGGAAATCTTCAAAAATGTGCGAAATCAAATCCACCACTAAAAAGTAAAAAATAAAAAAAGTAAAATATTAACCTCCTTCAAAAAAATCACTAAAAAGATGAAAATAATGAAATTTTGAGGTCGGCGCCTATTTAATAAAAGTAGATATGTAATTAAAAGTTTTTGTAATGAAATGAGCTCCGACGTCAAAATTTCATTATTTTCATCTTTTTAGTGATTTTTTTGAAGGAGATTAATATTTTTTTTTAAGTTTTTTTTTTTAAGGCAGACAGCTATACGGTATACTCATAGGTCAATTAATTATTTTTAATAATAATTTAAAAATTGAATTCATACTTCTACTAGCTTCATGGAAACCAGGAGTTTAAAAATTCCATATAAACAACATTCCGAGCCCTTTACATAGTTTCGCAAAAATTCAATGCGGGACATATGTAAATTTTAAGAGCGGAGTTATGAAAGAACAGATTTCTAAGAAAACTTGTATTAAAAGTTTTTAAACAAATTCAGAATGGAATGCGATACTTAAAATCACTAACTTCATCGCTTGTACGTACAATACTTATTACTGCTTTGAGTTAACGTCAAGTTAACTAATAAAACATTATCGATCTGTTAACTTGTCACATTTGACAGGAAGATCAAAAAGCATCACAATTACAGAAATGTATAACATATAAAACCACAAATACAAATAATAAAAAAAAAAATCACATCAAACATAGAAACAATTTAAATTAATTTTATATCACGCTGCTTTTGTTATTTCAAGTCCACGGGTTCGACGTGGCTCGAAGCTCGGCGTGAGACTCCGCAGGGGTTCATCATGTCGATATTTAATTAATCATATATAGGCAGTTGTTTTATAATAACGCACGGCACACTACGTCACTTTACTGAGTACATATTCGTTACCTACAACACAGGTGATTTGATCAGATCTATCTGTATTTATCCAAAACGTCAAAGTCTAAAGTGCATCTCACAACATGTATAGTAGGACCTCGATAAGTTAAGAACCTCTGTAAGTTAAATATTTTGTGAATTTCCTTCGCCTGAAAGCATAAAACCTCGATTACTTAAATTACAAAACTTCGGTAACTTTAAACAAATATTCTGAACATCGCCCTCGATAACTTAAAATAATATTTTAGTGACCTCCATAAGTTAAAGTATTATCAGTGAGTCATCATGAGTAAGTATCCAAACAAAAGGTTTTGCCAAAAACTTAATTGATTTTCACTTTAGTCTTCCACTAAATCGCTTTACTGAGTTCTTTGTTTAAATAATTGATTGTTTAAATAAATAAATAATTGATTCTAAATGAATAAATAAAAAATGTGTGTCACCTCTATTGAACTAAATACATCCTCTATAAAATCCACAAACCTCGGTAAGTTAAAAATTTTACTCTGACAACCTCTCTAACTTCAACTCTCGATAAGTAAAAAACTCGATAACTTAAATTTTTTAACGTTTCCCTTGGATTTTAACTTGTCGAGTTTCTACTGTAAGTACATTTCAGTAAAAGCTTTGAACCAGAGAACTAGTAAAAATAATTTCCTGGACTTTTAGTTTGTTATTAGCAATTTAAGTACTGGATTCAGACATCTAACAATCTTGATAAATAGTTGCCTCAAAAAAAAATTTTCTAAAAAAATTCAATGAGACAGTCAAAGCTGTAGATTTACACATTGTCGAATTACACATAAGCGATTTTTCAACGTCTGATAAACAAACAGAGGGTAGAAATATAGTGATGCGGACGGTTTCATTTTTCTGTAAATTAAAAAGGTACACTTTTTTTGAAAAGTAAAAATCCTTTAGATACTAAACTATTAAAACCTCTGACTACAAAAACTGTACAACAATAAACATTATTGTTTGAGATTGATACAAAGAATATTTTATTTGTTCATCTAATTGGAATAAAATTAAATCACTAATGATGATTAATCGCTCACAGATTAAAAATGAGTAAAGAAAAGAAATTCATTTCCAGCGAACAAAAAAAAGAAGGTTTTGTGTTTGCTTTTGTGCATCCTTTCTGAACGAGATAATATAATTATTAAAATCCTGTTGCACAATACAGTTTTAATTAGGTTTATTAGATAGAATGAGGAAAATATGGCTGGTCGATTGTAATTAGAATATAAATTTACATTTAAAAGGCTATTCTTTTCCTTATTGAAAAGAGGGCAATTTTTCAACGGTTTTAATATTGAAAACGTTCATTCATTATTTTTCTTAATGTTCTTTTCGCAATCAATTGTCTTTCAGAAAGCTACGATCCGCTTTTTATGATAACACAATAAGCTTGCGTCAAATATATAGTTTAAAATTGCAGCATTTTTTATAAAACTAAAACAATTCATTTAAATGAAAAATTATATTATATTTTATGCTTGCGAATATACCAAAATAAAGAATAACAGGGATTTTGTTTCTAAGTAAAAATATTTTAATAATAATATCCAGGAAAATGTATGAAAAATGAAGAGAAAATATAGCAGCCCATGCACTGAAAAGTTAAACCAGAGGATGTCAAAAAGTTTCATTTGAATTTTATAATCATTCACAAATGATTATGTCTTTCTTTTCGCATAAATTCGAAAATTCATACGTAACAATTTTTTATACAAAATTAAAATTAATTTTGCATGTAGAAAGAAAAACACATTGAATTAGTCACACGTTCACAAGATCTCTTTTGATTTGAAAGCTATGGCAAGAAGTAAAATTTCTTACAAATTAAAAAAATACTTTTTATCCCTTCTGAATTATTCTGATTTTATTTACTGGAATCGATGAGTCACTTTTTAGTATCTATAGATCTAAAAATTTGTCGATAAAATTTAAATTCTTTCATTCTGATATCGAGTCCAGTATAGAAGATTCGAAACATGAGACAGTTTTCGAGCTTGAGAATTGCCACATTACTGTAATACTGCTTAACCACAAATAAAGAATTAAGAACACTATTATTCGGTCTCTAATAATGAAGAATAAACACTTTCTTCACGACGCGACGGACGTTTATATCAGGAGATGTTTAAATCCGTTTTAAGCGTTTTCTGTTGATGCTGACATGGCTAGCGAAACATGTGTCAAAAGGAAATTGTTAACAGTGTTGGATCATTTTCACACAGTTTGTGCTGAGACCCAGCGGTAAAGGGTGAGGTAGACAAAAAACATATTGTGGATGTGAACTTCTTTAGCTCTGTCTCGCTCAAATCATCCGCACATTTCAATTTTTAGCTGGCGCCACACTAGGAGGCTAAAAGTTGCTATTGCAAGGGTGCCGCTGTCAATTGATTACTCTAATTTTTGGAAATATTTTGGAGATTTAAAAAACTTTTCCGAAAAAGGAAGAGTCACTTTAGATTTGTGATAGAAAAATTTTGTGAAATAAGTACCAGTAAAGTCGTAGTGTGACATTGAAAAAGTGTGTTTTTACGCACAATTAATGCTAACTTTTTTCTAGTAAATCGTACATAAATTACAAATGTAGTCCATTAGAGATCTAGATTTGTCCTTTATCTTCCTTATAGAGAAAGATTTTTGCAGAATGTTGACGAATAAGTCTACAATCAGTTGACAGCCGAAGCTCTATTTTTGGCTTAAATTCAGAGCGTTCCGACAGACTTAAGTGATTTGGTGTTTTGTGGTCACTGTTGATATTTAGTGTCTTCACGCCAAAAGTTTAATCACACTTTAAGAGATCTATCCACGAAGTAAGATATAAAGGAGGACGTTTTCATGTTTTTCTCCTTCACAAAAACGATAATTCAGTTTTTGGACGCTAATAGCGCTGATGTACGTGAATTACTAAACATCACCGCAGTCGTTCACCATTTTGAGGCAAACGATTTAATTAAAATATATAAAATTTTCGTAACAAAGGAAAAATAATAATAAGTTCAAAAATTAATAAATTACCCTATGATGTCACATGGGTACAATGGATTCTGATACTTGGTAAATCTATTAATCTAGGAGCTTTAAGACGTTGATTGTGCGCCGTTTTACCACATTTTACGAGTCGTCGACGCACTGCAGCATACTCTGTACGTATCCACCCACGAACTATAGTTTATCCACCAAATGAAAGCAGTTTTTGAACATTGTGCTTAAACTCCTCGTATCTATAATTCATGGATATACCTATGGATGACGAAGCTGTTTTTGGAAAAAATTAAATAACAAGGTCGTTTATTTAGGGTTTCTTCTAAAATAATAAGGATTTACAGTCACTAATCTCCAAATGTTTATGCCGAAGACTAGGCATTTTCTTTTTTTTGTATGTAGTCTTTAATATTTTTGTTCCAATATATATTTTTACAATTTACCACCCTTTGACTAGCCTGAGGCCCTGAAGATGGAAATATATTTTTCGAAAAGTAGGCCACAAGCGAAACATCGGTAAAGCTTCTTTTTTTCAACTGTTCCTCAACCAAACTTTTTTTGTATGATAAAACAACAAGGTGGATTGTTTCGAATGCTCTGTGTTTTTCCAGTAGGAGATGTTCTTCGTTGCGCATATGTCTACATATGCAGAGTATGTGAAGAAGTAGAAGAAGAAGAAGAAGAAGCAAACGTATCGTTCGTAGATATAGGAGTGAACGAGACGGAAATACAAGGAGTAGACAGAGAGCGTTTGCTCAATATTAATATTCTATATACGGCGTGGGCATGCTGATATTAACTTGCTTCTAGATATTAAAACTTCATACAGATGAATAATGTATACGGGTGATTCTTATAAACATCTATTGCGCTCCCTCCCCGCAATAAACCAAATATACATATAGCTGTAAATTTGAATTATGGAACGAAGCTCGTCTGCTTGCGGAGTAGAGGACGGATGAATTAAATACAAGTCTTAACTGCAGGACACGACCAGCTTTAGTATTTTTGCAATTTACTGCACACAACGCGTACTATGACCCATTTTTTATGTAAAACATATCTAATGTCGCGAATGGATGGGTCTGAAAATGTTTCCATGGCACTTTGCGACGTGCCATTCGTCCAGGTTCGCATCTCGTCGGCTATTTTCGTATACTAAACGCTTCCCTGGCTGCTACACTACGCACTCGCTACTTTACGTGTGTGCCAGTTACAGGCGGCTGTCTGAGTTGTCATTTATGTTACTTTGTTCTCTGGTTAGTATTGAGTATTATAGTATGCTAAAATAACAGTTTCTTCTTTAATTACGTTTCGCGGACGGGCGGAAAGCAGAAAGGGTAGCTAGTTCGATCCCGGGCAACGTGTCCTCTACTCTAACTGGCGTGGTAAATGGATCGAGGACGCCTCAAAGCTCATTTCAATTATTAATAAACCCGGGTCGCAGTGCCAAAACCCTGTCGACAATATATATTGTATTTGCTTGATTATGGCCGTATGGTTTTATACTTTTATTATGTGAAATTAAGTTTGTTTTTGGGCAAAATAAAAAATTTAACCCCTTAATACACCCCTTAAAATAACATTTTTTTTTCTTAATTGTAATATTATCAATCTAACGTCTACACCGAATTAAATACACCCTTCAATAAATAAGTCACTATTTGCAAATTAGTGTTTTCAAAAAATTTGTAAGTCCGGTCCTGTTAAGCTGATTTTATTAAAATTTTAGGGGCACTTTTTAATTGCTATTAATGGGTTAAATGTCAATTTTGAAACGATTCTGAGAATTTTTTCGGTATTTTGGAGCCCAAAAATATTTTTCAACCCCTAAAAACTACCCTTAAAATGGCCCGATTACGCCCATTTTAAATAAGCTTCTTGCGGTGATGGATTTCAACACATGGGCCAAATTTCGTTAAAATCAATTAGCTCTTTCGAAAGTTATTGCCCGTACACATATATATACCTATATATATATATATATATACATATATATATAAACATTTTTAAAAATGGTGGCAATGTGTTTAGGATGTTATGAAACGTCGAGAAATTTTGGTCCCACCCCTAGGTCCCGCCATCCGACCCCTAGGTCCCGCCATCCGACCGACGCCAATAGTGTATGTTGCCATATGGCAAATACACTAATAAACCAACTAAATTTACTCTCAAAGAATACAACTGATTATGTAGTCAGTTTTTGCGAACTAGTATATCCTGAGAAAGAGTCATACAAAAAAGCAATAGTCTATCGTGAAATGGAAGACAATGATTGTGTTGTGAATGAAACGTGGAACTGTTTAGATTTTAGAGCAATGAATCGGCCGTAGGTTGACAGTAGGTACTGAGATATCCGGAGTAGAGAGAACTCTCCCGTTCATGATGCCCCGTCATACCCATTCTGCGTGTTGCTCAGTTTCTTTCCCATATAGTTCCTTTGCATGTTCTTTCCTTGCTGCCTTGCTGACTTATTCATGCAAACTAGTCATGTTTAAAATAACATGTACATTTATACAGTGTGACTAAAAGTCAAGCGTAAGTATACGAAAATACCTACCTGTTATTCGAAAATCAATGTTGTAGTTTATATTTTTGGTGACAAGGCAAAATCTCTTAGGGCCTGAAAATAGTCGAGTGTATAGACAATGTCGTTGTTTATATGGCGCTGCTTTGGCTCTCATCTATTACAAACAACTTGGTTTCCAGCTTCTTATCTGAGAATTACCGAGCTGGGTAGAGTAGTGGTAACAGCACTAGACTCGCATTCGGAAGGTACGGGTTCGAATCCCGGCAGGGCAGATGTGACTGGGACTTTTTCCTACTGCCTCTCGCCGAGAAACGGTAATTCCTATACCGGCCATCTTGATTGAGGTTTTCCATGGTTTCTCTCATTTAATTCCAGATAAATATCGAGATGGTTCCTTATTCGAGGCCATGGCTGATTACCTATCAAACTCCCAGTTCAAAAATTACCTATCCTATCCTAATTTCCTATAAATCCTTCATTCGCCCATTGCTATTAGTTAAGTTGAAGTTTTAGAAATATAGAAAATAACGGGAAGTAGTAAAATGGAAAATAGTAATGGTGCGAATGGCGTCTGTTATGACATAAAAGTCGACAAACGGACGTTAAACGCATTATTATTATTATTCTCATCTGAGAATTGGTAAAAGTGTTAATTGGATTTTTTATTTATTTACAAAATAATACACTGAAAATATGAACTGGTGTTAGGCTCAAATAACCGTGGTTGTTGGTGGCCTCAAAAAAAAAAAAAAATAAACAAACAAAATCTTTTAAACGGTTGAAATTTTACACTTGGGAACATTATTGGAGTTTAAGATCTTGTGCGTAGCCATTGTTATAAAAATAAAGTTTAAATAAGTAATTTAAAATGTATATTAAAAAAAATAAACTTATACAAGTGCTCTGATCTTGTGGTATTTTAGACTCTTACAGTTGTATACAAAATATTTAGTCCTATACATTTTTGGATAAAAAAAATCTAACATAAATATTTCATCTTTAGGCGAACAAACACACCTAACTTAGCCAAAGAAGAGTCAGGTGCAAGAATGAAAAGACCGTAATGTCGCGTTATAAAATAAACAAAATTAAGTCGCCCTTTATAAACGGTACGTCTTAAGGCTGTCGGAACGCTCTGAATTTAAGCCAAAAATAGAGCTTCGGCTGTCGACTGATTGTAGATTTATTCATCAACATTCTGCATAAATCCTTTCTCTATAAGGAAGATAAAGGACAAATCTGGGTCTCTAATGGACTACTTTTGTAATTCGTGTGCGTTTTACTAGAAAAAAATTGGCATTAATTGTGCCAAAAAAACACGTTTTCAATGTCACACTACGACCTTATTCGTACTTATTTCACAAAACTATTCCATCACAAACCTAAAGTGACTCTTCCTTTTTCGGAAAAGCTTTTTAAATCTTCAAAATATTTCCAAAAATTAGAGAAATCAATTGACAGCGGCACCCTTGCAATAACATTTTTCAGCCTCGTAGTTGGCACCAGACAAAAATTGAAACGTGCGGATGATTAGAGCGAGACAGAGCTAAAGAAGGTCACACCCACAATATGACTTTTGCCTATCTCGCCTCTTACCGCTGGGTCTCAACACAATCTGTGTGAAAGTGATCCAACACTGTTAAAATTTCGATAAAAGTTTATTAAAGTTAGGCATTATTTTATTCATTTGTGCCTACTGGACTAAATCCTCCAATGAAACACTAAATCTGTCACTTTTCACATTACGAATCATCTTTTCAAAAGAAACTAGAAACGTCGTTATTTGTTGCATGTTGAAACAGAAGAAGCACAGAATATGTATTTATAACTATAGAAATAGATTAGCGCATTTTATTTTATAAAATTAACGATGCAAGTAGGTACCTACTTTAAAATGTAGTGTTAAATGAGAACTAAGTTTAAAAATGGGTACAAAACGGCCATTAACATTAAAAACAATCGCCGTACATACGGTCCCATTACGCCATTACGTGCCATCATGGCCGTGGACATACATGAATAATGACCACGCATAATTAGACGGCGTTTTCTTTTATATTTCTTGTTGATATTTCAACTAGATTTCACTTTAATTTTTTATGTTCTCACGTGAATAATTTTTTTATCTATTTATTATAATTTTTTCTGGTTTTTACGTTAACATTATTTTGGCACATAGAAACAACAAAAATAAAAGAGATCCCTCAACATTTTTTATAGAATATGTTTTTTCTTAAAATAAACCAATGCATTTAATATTTAACCCTTCGTCGGGCGCGGGTGATCTCACAGGCACAGCAAAAATATTTCCGTGTGTCTCTTTTTCCCCTTTCATCGCGTTAAATCTCCATTTCGCCAGTAGCTTCCTAACTTTTGGTGGTCTACACGACACTTGTTTTTAGATTGGTCACCGCGCCTCTAGGAAGCAAAGGTAGTTTTGGCCTAATAGATACACCGCGCCCGAACTCGTCACGATTTCGAAGGTCAGTATAATCAATTTTTTTTAATGAAATTAAATAAATTGACATATTTAAAAAAGGGTTATGAACTTTTTTTCGTTAGAAAATGTACTGCGTGCAGTTTAGAAGCAGGAAAAAGGAGGTTGTCGAACTACTATTGCCGAAATTGTAACAACGGTGTGTGTTTATCACATGCAAACATACTGTGTGAGCCCTGTTTTTCACAGGCTCAGTTCCCTAAAATAATCCAACCCGAATCCGAACATTCCTGTTAAATATTATTTTTACAGGTTCTAAGAACCATATTTCATTTGTTTTTCCCCCTTTTATATTTTTCATAATAATAATTTTATAGTTTAAAAAAAAAACAATTTCATGAAAAATGAAAATTTTTGTCTTTTTGTTTTTTTAATTATTTAAATAATAAAAACTTTTTTTCCAGTATTATTGTATACAATTACTTTCTAAACATCCTAATAAAGACAGCCATGCTCCACTTTTTCCTTAATATTAATTTAAAAAAAATTATATAGCTATTTTTTTAAGCTGAGCCTGTCAGATACACCGCGCCCGATCTAAGGAGTTTTTAAGGGGCGCCCGACGAAGGATTAACTGATTTTTTGCTTACGCTTACTTGAACAGTGAGTTTGCCTACGTGTTAATGTCGGTTTTTTTAAGCGAAAACCTTGTTTCAATCGAAGCATAATCTGCATTTGAAAATAGCGCACCGAGTTTCGCCAAAATTGGTCGAGCAATTTTAAACTTATACCGGTAGGGAATGTACAAAAATTCCTAGATCAACGGCGGCTAATGTCCCAGCTCGTATTTGGATTATTTATTTATAGCAGACTATACACACTCGACAACTAAGAGCATTAGCGTGTAATTACATCAAATTAAATTAAATAACATCGACACGACAATTTAATTTAAAGACCAGCGCGCTAAAATACAACGCGCACTTATCAAGCATGAATCTGCGCGGCCTACCACAAACCTTAACAGACCTGTAAAAACTAGAAAATTTTAATGCAGGTTTCGTGATGTGCCCGTAGACATTTTGCAGTTCTCAAACCAGCAACTTTTAGTTTACGAACAACACATATCACTAGCACACTAGTTCGGTCCAGCACGACTAGAGAGATATTGCAGACGACCGACTGACTAACGGACGGTCGTTGCTGGCTGCCGGTTGCAGGTGCTGGTCCAGTGTCCGTTACTTCGTAAAATAAAATTTAGATACCTACCTTCACGAACCGGTCTTTTACAGTTACATCTAGCTAGTCTATAGTTTCTATAAACTCTAAACTGTTGAATAACTCTCCGGTTTTTTGATTCAGCGAAAAGATGTGATAAAAATCATAATGAAGTCATACAAACTGCACATATTACGAGTATATGTGGTACACAGTTATTAAAACGTAAGTAGTTTGTATGTACAAACATAAGCAAGTTATAAATATCTCTACAGAGATTGCGCAACTAAGTTAGACAGCGTCACATAATGTAGAAATGTTATCAAAATATGTTTCTACCAAATTTGTACAAAATATTTAGCGTCTCACGATTAAGATTTTAATAGATAACGCAGGTACAAAACAGACCATAAATACTGTGCGAGACGGAAAATTGTTTATGAATAAAAATTATCCTTTTCTATAATTAGTGTATTTGACATAATATATGGCACATACACTATTGGCGTCGGTCGGGATAACATTTACACAATTTAAATAAGTACCTATATCCAATTTGAGTAATTTATACATTTTTGAATATGAAAGTGATTATCATCGCTATTTATTTTTATTTTTATAGACGCTCGAAAACAGTTTGTTTTGTTTTCTTTATTCTGAATGTTTGCACGTCGCTATAGAGTGTAGGGGACTCCTTTTTTATGTTGACAATGGCTTTGATTAATGCCACATTAATAATGAAAAAACTAACTGCTTTTATCGAAATCGATACGCGAGTATTTCTGTAATAGTGTGACATAACTGTACATCATAAAAAATGGCATTAAGGTCACCCCACATGAAAATATTAAAGAATATGAGAAAGGCAATGCATTTTCATTATATTGCACAAAAAAAAGAAACGGGGTTGGAAACAATAATAAGTAATGTGGACATGGATTTTTTCTCCCATTAAAAACGTACATCTAATACATGAGTCGCCGCGTCGTACGGAGAGTGGAGACGGGATATGCGAGAGGGCTATGATGATAATAAATCGCATGTAATGCAGATCTAGCTTAAAATAGCCACGGTCGTATTTGTGTAAGATGAATATTGCAGATTATAGACGCTCGACAATATCTGATTAAAGTATAAGGTATGTTATTGTTTTTCAGTTCATTATTAACAATAATAGCCTAGATAACCCTAATAAAATAAAAGATACTAGCGGTACCTGTGCGAATAATTCGCACTAAAATTCGTTTCTAATTTCTCACACTCTTTATAACTTTCTTCTTTTTGTTGTATTACATTATAAAGCTCAGTGACGGTTCAAGAAAATATTTTTCTAAAACTGTCATATAGAGGTGCAAGTATCGAAAACGTTGAGCTGAAGCGCCGCCATACGAAAAGTATTTATACGTGAACTTTGATTAAAAATTAAACAAAAAAAATTTACCGACCGTCAATCATGTTGACGTTGTTTCAAAGTTAGAACCGTCAGATGGCAGCATTGCTGCATATACTGAATAAATGTATAATTGTTGTAATTAATTATTTTGCAAAAACAAAAGCAATAATAGATTTTTTAGTTGTTGATGTCGGTAGAGCAAGCAATTATCTATAAAATGATATAAAATTTATGTGGAGCAATTGTGTGATTTTTCCGAAAAAGGGAGGCAAACATCTTAACCTTAGCGTATTAATATATATGATAATTATTGCTGGATTAAAAAAAAATCAGTTCTATTACAGTAAGAATTTTCTTTAGAATAACATTACTTATTCATGCAAAATTATACGTATAGTAGGTACCATGAAATATTTTTTCCTCTATAAAAAGCTGATTTTCATGCATGTATGCAGGTATGTAAAGTGATCCATTACGCACTAGCGAGGAAATGAAAAAAACAGTAGTTATGTAAAGTTAGCAACTATAGTAACCTATTGTGTCAGGGATTTATATTTTCAATTAGTAGATATTTAGACGAAAAGTTTGACACACAAATGAACTGTCAAAAATATATTGAAAATTAAGTGAAAACCAGTATTTTACAGTGAGTAACTGCAAAAAAATTAGTATGACGTATGTGACTACTAAAACTTGCTGGCGCTCGTTTTCACATATCATATTAGGTCTTCATTCCACCTTAGATTTATATAAATTACTTGTATTTTGCAAACATTTTAAAGAAGTTTTATTCATGAGAAAAACATTCCTTGATCAAACCCTTTTAAAAAGCCTTTGCAAATAGTTAAGAATCTCTTAATTTCGGAAAATGCATTTGCGAAAAAAAATAAATAAAATGGCGTCATTTCTTTACTCGAAGTCTGCCGCTGTATTTAATATTTTGTGCAGACATAAAAAGTTCGATGTTACATAAGCACGAGGGGTGGTCGTCAAGCGCGGGAGGGGGGCAAAGAAGTGAAACATAAAACCCCCTGCACCCCCCGGAACACGTACACATGGTGCGACGCAAGCTATAGCAAATGAAACAGGAGTGATATATGGCAAGTGACGGCTGCCATTAGTGTGTCCAAAAATATTAATCTCTTTCGGCGGGGAAAACGATAGAGAAAAACTAAAAAAGCACCAAACGAAAACTATACAATATATGTATATAGTACAGTAATGTACCGCACAATATATATATGGTATACAGAGCGCTGTAGTTCGATCGTTCGTATTCGAAACCGTTTTGAAAGAAATAAAGATACTGTAGCAGCAATAATTTCTCTATCTGTAAAAGATCATTGTCTAAATTACTTTCCTTTGTTACATATTGTGATGAGTAAACAAGATCAAAGATCGTGATAGTCTTGGTCTTCTTCGTTTAATCTTGGCCTGGTCTTGGTCTTGGTGTTGTTTTTTTTTTTTGCAAAACCAAGACCAAGACTGCAAGAACAAGACCCATAGTTACACAGCACAATTTAATCTTCAATTTTTTTTTGCATCGGTAAGGATAATTAATGATATGATGTTACATTAGAGAAAGAGCGAAATATTCTAACAAATTGTCCCTACAATTAAAAATTTGCTACAATACTTAAATTGTGATTTTGATTGTTTTTTGGAAAAACCTGCGATCAATAGTTTGCATTTGTTGTTTTGGGAATTATTTCTCCTTTTTTCTCTTCCGTTATTTTTAAGTTTATGTCTTGATTTTACTTTTAAGTGGACGCGAGGTATCTATTGATAAATAAATTAGCAAAAATTTAAGAAGGACTTTGAGACGTACCGAGTTAATAGACACTTTTCAGTGGCGCCTCTTCAAATGAAGTCCAGGACATGTTCCTTAAATGCAGCGACGTATTTCAATTCTTGGTGTCCTAGATTTTATAGTGAACGATACCCTCGTATGTATAGCATCTCTTCCTATACGTACATTTGTTCGTTTGCTTTGGATTTAAAGCGAAATTTCACGCTTATATAATATACTATTTATTATAATTATTATTGGTAATAGCATCCTAATTAATAGAAAATATTGTTTGCACCTCGATTTATATATCAGCGTGATTCAAAAAGAATTAACCGATTCCATGATCAAATATTTTGTAAGTAAATGAATCAGAATGAGGGAGTGGCTGTTTGAAAGATTAGGTTTCTAAGTTTCAGATGGTTGCCAAGTGACCGCGCTCAGTTGTTTGTTGACTGTTAAAATGGCGACTCCTCAACAAAAGGCGTTCTGTGTTCTTGAGTTTGCAGAAACTAAATCAGTGATAACAGTGCAGTCCCCACTGGAGCTTATCAGTTAGAGCATTTTTAAATAAAAAACTGCTTTAGCGATGGATTGGTCGGATAGGGACGCAAGACACTGCTCTTTGTGCTTGGCCTCATAGATCTCTTAACCTCACAGTTTGTGATTTTTTTTCTCTAGGGATTTGTAAAAGTTAAAGTCTTTATTCTGCCATTACCAACTGACCTGGATAATTTAAAACATCGAATAACAACAACAATCAATTCAATTGATTCTGATATGCTTCAACGTGTTTCAGAAGAATTCTCATATCGTCTTGATGTTGTCCGTGCTGCAAGGGGTGGCCATATTGAACACTTGTAACATGTGAAATAAAACTTGAAAACTAGAATCCTTGTATTATAAGTTCGATTTTTTTGATATTTTTCCTTAATAAAACATTTAATCATGGAATCGGTTCATTCTTTTTGAATCACCCGTATATTACCAAATGTTTTTATTATAATTCTTATCATAAAAAAGAGCTAAAATCATAATGAAGTGATCATAAATGCTATGAGCTCTGTGCAAACATATAATTTTTAATCGGAAGCCTAATAACCAAAATAGTTCTATCTAGGAAAAAAAGTAATCTCTTTTTGTGGTGCCTCCTCTGTGGTGATGTCTTAGGCCTAGAATGACTTGTAAATATACCATTAGAAAATAACAAATTGAAAATGTGAATTTGGTGGCTAGATCCAAATAACGTTGGCTGTTGGTGATCTGAACTTTGCTAGTTTCAAGTACGAGTATACTGAATTCTTTGTAATAATGAACGCACCTTACATACAGTGCTGTGTTTTTTATGTTCTGTTGATATCATGATAGACGTGACTGATAACGAATGACCAGCCAGTGAAAGCAAAGATGCGGAAAGACTGCTGATAATAATGTATCAACTCAAATAACCGACCACAGAGCTCGTCTTAAATAATGTATAAAAAAATACACCTCGACATTAAAATTGCCAAATATAAACTATAAATAAATTATCAACATACATTATTTCAAAATGTATACTTTCTATATACTAAGATACTAAGATTCATGCGCCATTTGTTTGGAATTATTGAAAGAAACCATGGAAAACTTCTGTCTAAAAAGCTAGGTACAAAACTTACCATTTTTCAGAGTGTCAAATTTTGTGGTATCTCCGCAGAAAACTAAATAATTTCTAATCAATCAGTGGCGCTGATGACAGACTTTCAAGCATCTATAATCTACTACGGCTCTTTGTCGGAACGTACTGTTTTGCACCGCCCAAAAGTCAGCCCTAAAGGGTAGTAAGAAAAAAAACTATTCGTTATTACCATTGGGTGTAACTTTCGACTGGAAATATTGAATAAAGAATACAACCTGAATAAATAAAAAAATCTATATCAATGTACGGAACGTATAATATTTATCTGCATTTTTTCTCATTGGCCGTTAATAAAGAAAAACTGCAATCTACACTGTCTGTCTGCCAGTAAGTATATAATGCGTCGACATTTTTTACAAAAAAAAAACAGTCGTCCAGTGATCTGGTCGCCATGTTTTCAACAATGACCTTTCACCTCCAAGGTCAACAACATAACTGGCTCGCTGGTAAGGTTAAGCCATAATTCTGTTGAGGTTATGTTTGTCCAAGAACGCGACTGTGCTGCCCTCGTCGCTGCAGTTGGCGCGCGCGAGCTCATATCGAAAAAATATCTACCGACCGATTCTCTATTGTTTTCTTGTCACAATAATTTTTGTGTCTCCGCGTGAGTCTGCACAAATGTTATGAATGTAGTCATTTATGTAAGGTGTACGTCGCCATTTCGCGCGCCGATGCACCAACATTCTCTGCAAGAGAAAAGGGCAGATTATATTAACCGCTCATTATCTAAATTCATCTCTTTGTCTTTAAAATGTCATTTATTCTGATATTTATATCACATAATGAAATGCCAAAGTTGTTCTCTTAAATGATGTTGTTTTATACATCTACTAGCGGCCCAGTCCGGCTTCGCCCGGGTATAAATGTAATATATAGGATATAAAAGATGAGAATCATTATCATTAAATTCTCAACGTGTATTGAATTTGCGCGAATTCAATCGCTTTTATTTGTGAATGTTCAAAAATCGAAGAAAAATCTTATTTCCCAAAAAGAAATTTAAAAAATTCTGTTGATCCGATCGCTACCAAACTTCAGAAGATCACCCGCTGGGCTAATCTAAAGATTGTCTGAAAATTTCATCAAAAATGGTCTACCCGTTTGGAGTCCATAGATTACATATACATCGTCTTTTATCTATATAGATTATTAAAATATAAAAGGTGGTTATTGTGACATAACGATAATAGTTGGACATATAGTGTCGCGAAGTTTTTTTGTAGTTATTGATATGTTCTTTAATATTGTAGAACATACTTTTGTTCTATCATCAATAGTTTCCGGAGCGCATGCGACGAAAGATGTTTTATGGCATTTTTTTTACACCTTGGGTTACGTTACTACAGTTTTAGTACGAATCTCTAATATTTTCTAGGAATAAATATAACCTATTTTACTCAGGGTGAATGTAGTTTTCTAATGGTGAAAGAATTTTTTAAATCGACACAGTAGTTTTTGAGTTTATTCATTACAAACATACACACACACAAAAATACAAATCTTTCCTGTTTATAATATTAGTGTAGATAACGTAAAAAAAACTCTTCATAATATTAATTTTTCAGTATTTCGTAATTTTATTTTATTTACTAACACGTAATTAATTATCTAAATATACAAATTGATAGCTACTGCAGTTTGCTATTATGAAACATCCGTTGTTGACGTTACAATGCAATATTAGAAAAAAAAATATTATTCAAACAATGTCATTGTCAGGACTCAAATCAGAATATTTCACTATGGCGGCGGCCGAACTATCATTTATTCTACTCTTCTTACATTAAAGCATATTTGTAACTGTTTTTCACACTATGCGAGAGCAAATCTTTACCTTAGGTACAGCCAGACATGAAACCTTTACTTTATTGAGAGCTATGAGTGAATAAAAAATTGAAATGATTAATTATAGTGCAAGTCATAGACGTTTTTGAAGTGAAACTTCTTTAGTGACGTATCTGTTGAAACGTTTCGTTCGTATGTGGGTACTACAGACAACCTTACCGTAATTCATATACAGTAGAACCTCGATAAGTTAAACCTTGATAAGTTAAACACCTTTGTAAGTTAAAAATTTTTTGAATTCCCTTCCCCTGAAAGCATAAAACCTCCATTACTTAAATCACAAAACCTCGGTAACTTAAACAAATATTCTGAACATCAGAAATGGAGATTTGAATGAGTCGCCACTAGATCCGCTAATTTCAATCAGTAGAGTAAGGAAGGCTGTGAACTATTTACGCAGTTTTAACGAGCGTTGTGATGATGTTAACCATGACATTTTTTCTTCTTTACATAATATAGAAAACATAACTGATGTAGGAAATCAAAATTGCATGAAACAAAAAAGAATACTGACTTCTTTGTATAATTGATTGATTAAATAAATAAATAAATAATTGATTCTAAATGAATAGATAAAAAATGCATGTCGCCTCTATTGAACTAAATACATCCTCTATAAAATCCATAAACCTCGGTAAGTTAAAATTTTTACTCTGACAACCTCTCTAACTTCAACTCTCGGTAAGTAAAAAACTCGATAACTTAAATTTTTAACGTTTCCCTTGGATTTTAACTTATCGAGGTTCTACTGTACATAGGTACCCTAAGTCAACTCCTGTCTACTTTGTTCTCCTACTTTACAGAATAAACGAGTTCTACTTTGGAATATTGCAATATTCTTTAGCGTAATTGATAATATTTACATTTTTTATAAGACCAAAAATTAATACGAACTTGAACACCCTTAAAAAATAACACGCCGACCACATGGCACGGATATCGCTCTACGCATAAATACGAGTATGAGGCCGGTTAAACCTTTTACAGAGTTGAGTTTCTAAACTCTTAATCTATATTATTCATTCAGGAAATTGGCATAAGTCGCCAATTTGTTGAATTTGTGAATGATAACCGCATAGGACTTTAGTCAATACACTCATCGTCGACATTACAATGCAATATTAAAAAAAATATTATTCAAAAAATGTCACTGTCGGAACTCAAACCCGAATCTTCCACTATCGCGCCGGTTGAATTATCATTTATTCTACAATGACTGACAGATATAATGATAATTCAGCCACCGCGATAGTGGAAGATTCGGGTCCCGACAGTGGCATTATTCGAATAATATTTTTTTCTAATATTGCGTTGTAACGTCAACGATGGATGTTTCATAATACAATAGCAAACTATAACTATTTATTTGTATATTTAAACCTTACGTTCTTGTGCCATAACGAAACTACAGTTATATACAAACAATGTCCTTAAGGCAATAACCCTGGTCCCTGAAGAAAGTAGGTTGGTAAGTCCTGTACAAGATATTAGAGACTTAATGACCCATTTCCTCCCTTATTTTATACGTTCGGTTAAAATAAAGGCCACTTGCTATCGGGACATAATTTTATTTAAATGACCAGTTCACGTCTTGAAATAATGAAATTAGTATAATTTTATTACAGGCTGAATTAATTTTATGTAAAGTAGGTAGTTCCATTGCCTCTACTGACACTGCTTGCATCTGGGAGCGTAAAACAAAATGGCTTAAGTTTAATATTCAGGCTTTTTTTGTATTTCGAAACAGAACTATTAACCCTACAATAGGCACGTTGCAATTAAAAGAGATAACGCTGCCTAGTAATTTTCCGACGCCTCAGTTTGTGCAAATTACTGTTACCCAAAATTTTAATGCATAAAAGCTATATAATATACAGATTGTATCAACTCAAAACTGTCCATAGGGCACTCTGTGTGTAAGACAGAACACCATACACAAACGATAAGCAAGAGTGAGATAAATGATCGCTAATAGGTAGTAATTGCTGTGGTTACTGTAAAATAAATTTAAATAAACGTCTTTGTTTTCTAAGTAAAAATAGCCATTTTATCAATTAATGACAGTCTGTAGTCACTACCGAAATTATTGATAAAATGGCTATTTATACTGTTCACGAAAAAATCCAAATAATTAAATGGTTTTATGGTGGTAATTCAACCGCCGACGTAATAAATTAATTGATAAAATGGCTATTTTTACTTAGAAAACAAAGACGTTTATTTAAATTTATTTTACAGTAACCACAGTAATTACTACTTATTAGCGATTATTTATCTCACTCTTGCTTATCGTTTGTGTATGGTGCTCTATCTTATACACAGAGTGCCCTATGGACAGCTTTGAGTTGATACAATCTGTATAATGTTAATTATAATAAACAACTGATTTCTGTTGGCAACAGCCTACTGAGATTCTTAAACATTGTATGACGTCATGTTGTAGGCAACAATTTGTCGTAGCCCACAAATCAACTGAACCATATTTTTTTGAAATAATACTTCTTTTGACAGGGTAGGATAAAATCAATTCATGAGATTGAAAGTGTAACGAAACGCTGCAATGCACGTATACCGTATACTATAAAAACCAGACGTACAACGTTGTGGTATAGTGGCTGCCCTCGTAATCTAAAGGTCGTAAGTTCGATGCCGGTTGTCTTTTATAATTATACCCGTTTTACTTCTGAAATGTTTAGTGAAAAATACACAATCTCTTTGTTTTTTTTTGTTTAAGGCTATCAATAACCAGGATTATTTAGGCCTATCGCCAAATTATGATTTATTGTTGATAATAAATTGAAAGTTCAATTGATAGTTTTAAAAGTTCTCGGATTAGACTCTGCGAATCTGGGGCTCGTATTAGAGGAGCCATGGAAACGTCATATAATCGTCACACGCTCGGCTACTCTCAAGTTTATTACATTCACTTACTAAAAATCGTTGTGTAACAAATTTACAAAAATTTTCGTTTAATTTATCGATTTCTTTAGCAAATATTAATTGGCGTACGCATCTTTGCTTTGCGACCACGTGAGTTAGGATCTTCAAAGTTATTAATTTATGCGGACATTAAAACTCCCTTCATTTTGTTCACAAATTTGTTTTTTGTTGTTTATTGATTTAATTTAAAACTTTATACGGAGACATTTTTTTTATCTACGACGATTAACTAAATTTACATTTATTTACCGGTTTCAGTTAAAAATATGCCTCTTGCCAGAATACGTTCAACTGTTTTAGTTGCCTTGAAAGTATGCAACTTAACTTTCAACCGCGTTTTGCCGCTTGTCGTTGAGTAAGCGCTTTTGAACTCCAACAACGTCGATCAAATATTATTTACATAAAATAGTATCGAAATCACTGTCTGTAATTTCGCTTTCTTGTCTTCAGACGCTAATGATTGCGTTGTCGCACGTCTCTAATCTCTCTCTTTCCCATTTTATTATGAGCTCTTTAGAAATGAAGTGATATTCGAGATATACATACCCATGGGCGTCGCCAAGGGGGGGCAGGTAGGGACAGCTGCCCCTCCCTAGAGGCTCGGAAATTTTTTTAAGTACCGACTACCGCCACAAACTTACAGATTTTCTTTGAACCAACACGCATGGTCCCCACCGCACTTTAAATTTGCGTGAGGTGCAAAGATCGTAGGGGAACCCGAAAAAATTATGTTTTAGTTAAGTTTTTAAATATAAGGCGCGATAATTTAACTGTTATTTTACAGAATTTATTTCAGTTTTTGCCTGTAATAAAATGACTTTACGGCAAAGGTTCGCTAACTATTTTTTTTGTGTATTTCATTTTTATATATTTGTGCAATAAAGAGTTCAATAAATATGTTAATCTATCTTAACCCTCACAAATCTGCCCCCCCCCCTTGGCTCAAAGCCTGGCGACGTCTTTGTACATACCTACCTTATAATATAATTTAAGTTTTTTGAGAGGTTTTGTGTTTTTGAACGTTTTGCATGAATGAAAAGACGAGTTCCCAACTAGAATTAATGTTTGTGTGTATAAGGTACTACCGTCACTAGAGAGCGGTTGGACCGATTTTAACGAGACTTGGTACCAAAAATAATAGAATGTATCGAGCTAATTATCCTATTAAGATAATGTTTCTGTGCGAAGATGCTGCTAAAAGCTATTACTATATTGTTTAGGAAAAATAAGCTACGCTCTGCTAGTTATAAATAATTATAATTAAGTTATAAGTTATAAATAATTATAAATTATAAATAAATAAATTCAGGGCGTTGGCACCGGATACAAAAGTGGATGAGTGTACACGCGTTACAAGTTATACTTCTTTGGCGAGATTAAAAGCTAATTTGCATACAAATAATTTACTGAAATAAAAGAACTGGAGTAAGATATGATATCACTAATATTAACAACTAACAGATGCGTTCAATAATATTGACCAATACTCACTATAAATCACTTCTTTGATTATAATAATTAAGCAAATACACCATTTTTATCCGTATTGATATAGAAAAAACCGGTCAAGTGCGAGTCGAACTCGCGAGAAGAGGGTTCCGTACTATTCCGTTTTCCGTGAGTACCTTAAGACTTAAGATATTCGTTTTAATTTTCCTGTAAACTATGGGTGAGACCCAACATTCCCTATTTTTTTCAAAATTTTAGGCGCATAAGTAGTTTGGGGCCGTTTAAGTATTACGTAAGCACTATACGTGGCAGGGGGGTCTTTGCTTTTCTTATTTTTAATGACAGGGGGGGTGGGGGATCTAGATAGTAATTACGTCAGCAGTAATTATTTACTTTTTTCTAGAATTATATGTGCTGCTCATGAATCAATAAAAAAAAAGATTACATTAAAAGAAAAATGCAAATACCAATGGGGGGGGTAAGAGCTTTGCTTACTTTTGTTGACAAGGGGGGGGGGATAAATAATTGTAGTAAATCTGCTTACATAATACTTGAACGGCCCCTTTCCGTGATAAGGGGGGAATGGTCAATTGTTCATCTATTTTCTTAAATAACTTTAAAACTATTTGTTTTAAAATTATAAAAAAATATATTTGAAATCCTTACCACAAGCCCTTTCATTTTATATGTCACACGGTACAGTTTGCAAAACTTTTTTTTTTAATTTCCTAATTTTTCTCCAAAAATTACCCCCATGTACAAAATTTATTTATTTACGTTACACGTCCGTCTTTGGGTCACCGACTTACATATGTGTACCAAATTTCAACTCAATTGGTCCAGTAGGAGTTAAGGGGGGGGGGGGTAAATGGTAAATTTTCATCTATTTTCCTAAATAACTTGAAACTATCTATTTTAAAATTATAAAAATAGTAAATATATATATTTGAGATACTTACTACAAGCCCTTTCATTTGATATGTCACACGGTACAGTTTGCCAAACTTTTTTTTTTATTTTCTAATTTACCCATAAAAAATGACTCACCTGTTCAAAATTCATTTATTTACGTTACACGTCCGTCTTATGGTCATATGTGTACCAAATTTCAGCTCAATCGGTCTAGTAGTTAGGCGCAAATTGGTTTTGACAATGGGACGGACAGACAGATGAGTGATCCTATAAGGGTTCCGTTTTTTCCTTTTGAGGTACGGAACCCTAAAAATCACCTGGCATCTATCATATTGACCATTTAACATTTTCGATCGAATATTGGGCCGTCGAATTTTGAGTAAACGTGCTTAAAATCAAAATATTTAATAAAATGTCCAAGGCGAATGGTTTAAGTTTGATAATATTATAGTCAACAACTTCATCCGGTTAATTTTGATCTTACATCGTAAAAATTCACTGTCATAGTTTTTTTCATAACGCGCCAAAAGAAGTATAACTTGAAAAATCCCAGCATGTCTCCTGATCACGGACGCGTTTAATTTTTCAAGTGTGCAAGTATTAGGTAATGCAAGTCAAAGACATGATCAATTTCGTACCACCTAGCTCAGCTGCGGGCATCAAATGACCGGCGCGGCTCGGCGCTGCAATCTCGGACCCTCTTATCGTGTCCGGTCGGTCAACCTTTAGAGGCTACAATTAAAGTTAATTCATCAATGTCGCCGATAATCCTTGATAAACTAAAACACGTCGACGGAACTGTGTTTGCTTTAGAGCTGAATCAACAAACGCGGCTCCCACCGCCTGCTTCTAACGCTGTCTATTGACGTTAAACATTTCTGTCTGATCTCTTATTATTGTTAAGGAAAATGCAAGATCCAACAACTAAGCCCTCTAGAATATTATCTTATTCATAATTTGAATTAATAGAGACCGTGGTGGAGCTCGCTGTTTGTTACCAAAAGTGATTTTTTTGAAATTATAATAATTTTTGACGTTATATCGTCAATAAGATACTGTGCGCCCGCTCGACGTGTCCATAAAAAGTAAATACTCTGAAGATTTCTTTATTAGTGTATTTGCGATATGGCAACATACACTATTGGCATCGGTCGGATGGTGGGACCTAGGGGTCGGACCAAAATTTCTCGACGTTTCATAACCTCCTAAACACTTTGGCACCATTTTTAAAAATGTTTATATATATATTTATATATATAATAAATATATATATATATATATATATATATATATATATATATATATATATATATTTATATATATATATATATATATATTGTGACGTACACTTCAGGGTGTCTATTAAATTATTAGGGAGAATCTTAAAATTCAATCACACAAGGTCTCCGGCTAGCTTACTCAGCGGCGCTAGATCGTGGTTCGAAATATTGTGCTCTAAAATTCGATCTTTTCAAAAAATATATTAAATAACCTGACCTAAATTCGGGGGGAGTAAGCTACGCTCAACAGGAGTTCGACGCTTACTCCTTTCCCTCAGGAATAAAATAACAATACTGTCAATTAACAGTTTGTTTTTAAAGAAAGAAAAAAACCCTACCACCTACCACATGACAATTAACAAACACTATTTAAGTAGACGAACACAATTACACTTATTACCCCAAAACGATAAGGGGACTACGGCAACCGTTGAAAGAAAAAAAAAAATCAGAAACGTAATCACCGACTAGATGAAAAAATAAAGGACGCCAGGACCACTTAACGCTCTGATTCACGCTCCGCCTCTAGGTCCAACGAGGTGCACTAAAATTGCAGCAGCCCCTAAATCCCCGAATGTAAGAAATTATAAATAAAATACGGGCATAAATGACAAAACACAACTGCACAAGGCTTTTGTGAAATAATAACACAAAACTCGCCAGGTAAGAAATCAATAACAACAATAAAACAACAATAAATAACGATGATAAATAATAACGGATAAAAAATAATCAACGAAAATAATAACAACGGTACTAACACTGGCGAAATATTTAAAATGGCACGCCACTGAACACAAAAGCTATAATGAATTTTGTTCTAGGATTTTTAGATCGCAGAAGATCAAATAGGTGACGATCAGAACGCCCTCCTATTTACAACAACTAACGCCGGCAACAATAGCAGCGTACCAAAACCAACCCCCAAAACAACAACCAGTCAAAATCAAATTTCCAAAAATTATCCCAATCAAACGACAACAATCACCTATGCTAACTAAACAACTCGAATAATAATAATCCTAGCAACAATAGATGTCTAAAAACTGTCTACAACAATCCATCTTATCATAACATCAAGATAATGGTAACACCTCTATCTCGTGTGTGTACCGTTCTCGGTCCCTGTGCAGTCTGCCGTTATCAGTCGACTTTCAAAATAGACAGCCTACTAAAACACGTCGCGAAACGCCCACCCTCTCGCACACGCGATAGGTACTATAGGTGCCTCTTTGTCGGCCAAATGATACACTCCATCATGCCAAGCCATTCGTGTCTATTACCTGTTCGTCAAATAGACACTAGTAAAACACATTTATTTAAAAAAATGCACATAGGCTCGAACTATTTATTATTTTAGGGGGGTCCTAAAACTCTAAAACGCTACACTCCCCCTCTTCCTGGTAAAAAAATGTGAGCCTGCGAACATTTTTTCTTGCGCGGACAAGAGACAACTACTCTGAGTCGGAAGACTCCGATGGAATATCAAGACAGGGCTTCAAGTCTTTGACATGCCAGCGACCAAGACTGACTCCTGAATCGTCAGCCAGCTCATAAACTAGTTCAGAAATAACAGACTTAACTGTAGCCAAAGAATATTTAGGGGCTAACTTAGCAGCGACATACCGAGCACCACTAGATATCACGTGGTGTCTTTTCCAGACCTTATCGCCCACCTTGTAGACATCAGCGTCCCGTTTCCCTTTATTGTATTCTCGAACATTCCGATCGTAAGCCTCACTGAGTTTCCGCTTAACCTCTTTATAAACCTCAGGCAGCTCCTCTAATTCCCTAGCATGGAACTCCCGCACAGCATCCAAATCCACTTCATCCTCGTTCTCCAAGCGACCAAAATAATTCCCATTAGAAGGCACAAATCGCCCAAAGTTCAAAAAGGATGGCGAGAATCCAGTGGATTCACTAACGGCAGTTCTCAATCCAAAAGCTATTTTTTGAACCTCCTTGTCCCAATGACGATGGTCAACTCCATCCAGGTAGGATCTAATGGCAGCGCCTATAACTCTGTTGTAGCGTTCCACATAGTTCACTTGCGCATGATAGCGGGCATTTGGCCATAGTTTAACTCCATATTGACGCGTTAATTCTTTCATGCGGTTGTTAATAAACTCAGTACCATTATCACACATTAGAATTTGGGGTACACCAAACAACAAGAAAACACTCTCTTCTAAAAACTGGGCAATAGAAGCGCCATTAGCCTGTCTTAAAGGCTTAAGCAATGAGAACTTCGTAAACCAATCTGTTACAACTAATAAATACGAGGCACCATTAGTGGATTTTGGAAAGGGACCAATGATATCTGCAGCTATTAATTGCCAAGGGTAGGATACCCGTTTTGGTTTTCCCATGAAACCGGGGCGAGCCCTGTTGCTCATCTTCTGTGCAGCACAAACCCTGCACCGTAGCACATATTGCTTTATCTCCCGGCGCATTTTCGGCCAATAGTAAAGATCACTTACCCTGTTAATGGTCTTGTACACTCCCAAATGTGCAGCCGTAGGCACATCATGACAGGCACGAATTATTTCACGCCGCTGACGAGCAGGAACCACTAATTTCCAATCAGCCGGGCTATGAGATCCAACGTCGGAAGGGACAAACTTGTATAGCCGACCCTCGACAATATCATAGCTCGAGAAAGTATCACGGTGAGCTTCCACTATTCTAATCATGTTTTGATACCAGCGATCGTTTGCTATAAACTCCTCATTGAGCTCGAGAAAACACGACTCCTTATGAGCTCGGGACAAGGCGTCAGGAATGACGTTAAGAGAACCCTTCCGATGTTCTAGCTCAAAATCAAACTGCTGCATCTTCACGGACCATCTAGCCAAACGACCAACCGGATCTTTTAGATTGTGCAGCCATAGTAGAGAGTGATGATCAGTAATTACCCGAAATTTAACACCTTCCACGTAAGGGCGAAACTTCTGAATAGCGAACAAAACAGCCAAACATTCTTTCTCCGTAACCGTATAATTCCGTTCAGCAGCTGACAAAGTACGGCTGGCATAAGCGATGGGTACATCGATACCGTCGTTATTCTGTTGGGTTAAAACACACCCCAAACCGAAATTCGAGGCGTCGCATTGAACAGTGAAGGTCTTATTAAAATCAGGACTAGTAAGGACAGGGGAGGAAATAAGCGCTTGCTTAATGTCATTAAATGCCCTTTCAGCATCCTCACTCCACACAATATGATGTCCTTTCTTGCGACCTTTTATCAATGCAGTTATAGGGGCAGTGAGCGTAGAAAAATTGGCAATAAAACGACGATACCAAGAACACATCCCAATAAATCGTTTAACCTGCGTCGTATTCTCCGGTCGAGGATAGTTTATCATCGCGGAAACCTTGTCCGGACTAGTTCTCAAACCATGGCGATCCACCACAAAACCCAAATAATCTAACGACGGGAAACAGAATCTGCATTTCTCAGCATTAATAGTCAACCGAGCTTCAATCAACCTTCTGTGCACTTCCATCAAGACTTCCACGTGTTTGTCAAAAGTAGGAGTTGCAATTATTATATCGTCCAGGTATACGAATACAAACGGATCTAACTCAGGGCCTAACACCATGTCCATTAACCTTTGTTGTGTTTGAGGGGCATTATTCAGGCCAAAAGGCATGACGACAAATTCAAATAATCCCCGGCCAGGCACACTAAATGCGGTTTTCTCACGGGAAGATGAATCGAGCGGAATTTGCCAAAACGCACTCTTTAAATCAACACTTGACAAGTAATGGGCCCCAGCTAATTTACTTAAAATGTGATCGACGCGAGGAAGCGGATATGCGTCCTTCTTCGTTACCTCGTTCAGCTTCCGACCATCGAAACACAACCGAAAATTTCCTTGAGACTTTTTGACTAACAAAACCGGCGACGACCAAGGACTAGAAGACGGTTGCACAACTCCTAACTTCAACATTTCGTCTAACTCGCTGTAAAGGTGTTTCATCATATACGGCGACAGCTGATATTGTCGTTGTTTAATCGGCCTAGCATCACCAGTATCAATGCTATGTGTTATTTTGTCCGTTCGTCCCAGCTTGGTACCATTTTTCCATGACAACTGCTTGAAACGCGTTATAACCTGATTCAGTTGACTACACTGAAATCTATTTAATTCCACTCGACTTTGAATACTTACTGAGTCATCTGACTCTTCCCCCGGCGTAATAGATTCTCCATTCAAGACACAAATTTTTTCATCACCAACAAAGTACGAATTTGCGCGAAAATCTAGCTTCAGCTGAAAATAACGACAAAAGTCACTACCCAATATTAATTGATGACACAAGGACGGCACAACCAACACTTTCATTAGCCGGACACAATGTCCCACAGACACAGGCAACATCACATAACCCGAAATAAGCTGGCTCACACCATCCGCAGTTGTAATGAACTTGTCCGAGCAATTGTGAATTGACAACGAATATTTCTTTACAATACTCAAACCCTTTTTACCAAGCACAGAGTCACTAGCACCTGAGTCCAGTAAAGCGGTGTAATCATCCCCATACACTTTAATAGCGATATATGGTCTATTGTCAAAAGGTTTCGTCACTAATAAGGGATTCAACGACACTTCCGTCCTAGATGGTTGACAGAAATCAGCTACAATCCGAAGCCATTTTTTCCAAGACTCACTATCTCGAAATGAACTACAGGCCGTTTTACGATTAAAGGAAAGGAGCCGACCTAACTGCTTCCCCGTGGAGCGTTTCCCTGACACTGTGAACACGCGAGTCGTGTAACTCCTGGCTTGCCACAACCAAAACAGAACTTAGTCCTAGGCTTGTCGCACTTAAAACTAAGATGACCAACTTCTCGACAATTCCAACACGTTAAGTTTGACACGTTCCTATGGGATTCAGGCACTTCTAACGATCCCAGGTCTCTTTTGGTTTCAGCAGGTTCATGGTAGGACACAATTGTAGGCTCAAATTCAGTTAAAACACTAGTTAGGTGTTCCACAGTTTTCGGCTTGATCAATACAAGTGACTGACGATAACCTGGCAAAACATTTCTAATGATGTTCTTCACTTGTTCCTCTTCAATAAGGGGAACACATAACCGACCCATTAAAGTCAACATACTTGTGATAAAATTAATCACTTTCTCCTGAGGCCTTTGTTTCCTACCATAGATCTCCAACAAAATGTAGTGGTCATTATCAGGAGGCAAAAAGTGTGACTTCATCGCCTGCACCAGTGAATCCCAATTATGGAAATAAAATTTCATGGTTCTAAACCAACGAAGCGCATCCTCACAGAACAACTCAACCGCCGATTGGTAAAGATCTTCCTTAGAGACACGATGTGCTAATCTCATTTCCTCGATACGTTCTAAAAAATCTAGCACAGGCTGTTTACCATCGAATGAGATTCCCCATTTGTAAAGCTTAATATTGTTATGTTGACACGGCAGATTATTCGTAGATGCACGAGTGGTGTTCGCCAAAACCTCGGTCATATTCGACGCAGGAGCCACCGCAGTACCAGTATCTCTCCGAAGAGCGACTCCAGAACTAGGGCGCTCAACCATCGCCGAACCACCTTCGGCCGGGGACACATCGGCAACTTTCATCAGAAGGTCATCTTCTAATGCCATGGTGCAAATTAGCCTTTCATCTTTAAAAGCTCCCACAATAGCATCTGTGCTTCTAATTCTGACCAATCGACCTTTAAGGTGGTTCAATCGGCTACGAATCTCATCATAGGAAGCATCAAGCTGGCCGCCAAACGCTTCAACCAGTGATCGGACAGACGTAATGCTAGCATCTATCTCAGCTCCATCCCGCTCAGAGTCAAATCGGTCGCAAACATATTCAACTCCGGGTCGCTTTAAATCAGAGACTAGCAACCTACGCAAGCACTTACGCCTATTAGCATCATCGCCACCACCTCCAAAACCTCGAATAGTCATTTCATAGTTGACTTCATAACTGGGTAAATAGTCCACGTCAATTTCATAGGAAATGTCCATTTCGAAATAAATTTTAGACCACTACAATTAATAACACAAGCTTCAACAAGTACAGAATAAATAAATAGTAACAAAACAACCAATAATATTGCCAATACACGCAATAGCGCAAGCTAGCCACTATTCAACTAAAAAAATCAAATAAAAATTCAACTCCTCAGCCACAATACTGCCATAATCAGAATAAGGAATTTAATTTGGAGGAAGGCCAAAAAGGAGGGCCCCACGTTCTGGGCGCCAATTGTGTGACGTACACTTCAGGGTGTCTGTTAAATTATTAGGGAGAATCTTAAAATTCCATCACACAAGGTCTCCGGCTAGCTTACTCAGCGGCGCTAGATCGTGGTTCGAAATATTGTGCTCTAAAAATCGATCTTTTCAAAAAATATATTAAATAACCTGACCTAAATTCGGGGGGAGTAAGCTACGCTCAACAGGAGTTCGACGCTTACTCCTTTCCCTCAGGAATAAAATAACAATACTGTCAATTAACAGTTTGTTTTTAAAGAAAGAAAAAAACCCTACCACCTACCACATGACAATTAACAAACACTATTTAAGTAGACGAACACAATTACACTTATTACCCCAAAACGACAAGGGGACTACGGCAACCGTTGAAAGAAAAAAAAATCAGAGACGTAATCACCGACTAGATGAAAAACTAAAGGACGCCAGGACCACTTAACGCTCTGATTCACGCTCCGCCTCTAGGTCCAACGAGGTGCACTAAAATTGCAGCAGCCCCTAAATCCCCGAATGTAAGAAATTATAAATAAAATACGGGCATAAATGACAAAACACAACTGCACAAGGCTTTTGTGAAATAATAACACAAAACTCGCCAGGTAAGAAATCAATAACAACAATAAAACAACAATAATTAACGATGATAAATAATAACGGATAAAAAATAATCAACGAAAATAATAACAACGGTACTAACACTGGCGAAATATTTAAAATGGCACGCCACTGAACACAAAAGCTATAATTAATTTTGTTCTAGGATTTTTAGATCGCAGAAGATCAAATAGGTGACGATCAGAACGCCCTCCTATTTACAACAACTAACGCCGGCAACAATAGCAGCGTACCAAAACCAACCCCCAAAACAACAACCAGTCAAAATCAAATTTCCAAAAATTATCCCAATCAAACGACAACAATCACCTATGCTAACTAAACAACTCGAATAATAATAATCCTAGCAACAATAGATGTCTAAAAACTGTCTACAACAATCCATCTTATCATAACATCAAGATAATGGTAACACCTCTATCTCGTGTGTGTACCGTTCTCGGTCCCTGTGCAGTCTGCCGTTATCAGTCGACTTTCAAAATAGACAGCCTACTAAAACACGTCGCGAAACGTCCACCCTCTCGCACACGCGATAGGTACTATAGGTGCCTCTTTGTCGGCCAAATGATACACTCCATGATGCCAAGCCATTCGTGTCTATTACCTGTTCGTCAAATAGACACTAGTAAAACACATTTATTTAAAAAATGCACATAGGCTCGAACTATTTATTATTTTAGGGGGGTCCTAAAACTCTAAAACGCTACACTATATATTATAATATGTGCCTCCAACCAATTGAGTCGATTCAGAACTGTCTCAAATTGAACTAAAGTTCATTATTTTAGTCAAAGACAATTATTTAATTCACTCTGTCCGCATGTGTTTCTTCGGAGATAATTTTTAATAGCTAAATAGTTCTTTTTCGAGAAAGGGTGTTTTTGTCACTGTTCTTTATAACAAAAACGCACGAATCCGGGCCGCTCAACTATAGTTACCATAATATTTTATTGTCATCAAAACTACCCACGTATGCAAACATTCAAAAAAATTGGTCACAATATTTAATACAAATAAATAAAAATATACGAAACGTGCAGTTAAATAAAACAGCTTAACTACTTAGAACACAAATTCCTAAAAATTCTCTCATAACGGTGGAGGTGCAGATCGCTACCCGTTTCTTCCATCACAACGATGCTAATTAATAATTTACAAATATTCAGATCACCCGGTTAAAACCGGTAATTTGACTAGTCTAAAAATTTTTTTGAAGAAATTCTAAGCAATATAAAACAAAATCCAAATCGATAACACCGTTTTACTTAAAAACATACATCTATTTTTTTTTATTAAATATGCGTCCTAGTAGTAGGTCACTGAATATTATTGCAGGCTAGCTCGAAAGTTAAATATTTTACAAAGCCACTAAAAAGTATGAAATAAAGATAAATTAGAAAAAAACTGGCCGATCTTTAAAACTGTTCTAAAAAGGGTAAAGTGTGGTTTCTTTTGTCACCTATATTCAATTAAAACTTGATATAAATAAACCATTATGATTATAGAGAAATAATTGACAGTAATTTCTTAACAAGATCTTTCCATTATTACTAATTCTGGGATCGATTGCCCGAGTGAAAAGAACAAACCTCATGGATGGTAAGAAAAACAAATTTTTCCACGGGTTCTATTGTATTGGTTGATGATTTAAAGTTCTTTTTAAACAATCACTTCATCTGATAAAGCAATTTGGAACCACATTTGGAAATGTTTGTGTTTGAACGCCGGCAATAACTTTCAAAGGAGTTCATTGATTTAAACAAAATTTGATTCACATGTTGGAATCTATCTCCGTACGAAGCCAACTTTAAAATGGGCCTAATCGGGCCATTTTAAAGGTGCGTTTTATGAGTTTAAAGAAGTTTTTTTGGGCCAAAAATACCGAAATTAATCACAGAATCGTTTCAAAATTGAAATTTGAACCTTTAGTATCACTTAATGCTCCTGAAATTTTAATAAAATTGGCCCGGCTGGACCGGACTTACAAATTTTATGAAAACACTAGTTTGCGTGTACGAATTTATGTACTGAGGGATGTATTCAATTTAGTGCAAATGTTGGATTGATAACAATTTTTCAACTGAGACAAAAATTAATATTTTAAGGAGTGTACCTACTAAGGGTTTAAGTTTTTTTTATTTTGTTCAAAACACACTAAAGCTTACGTAAGAAAGCCACAATACCTGTATTAACAAACACACTATATTGACACTGGGTCCCGAGTCGAAATGGAAACCTTGCGTTATTAACTAGAACGATTAATAACAATAATTTTAATTAATATTCCTTTGCAGTTTTACACTGGAATTGAAATAGCGTAAATTATCTGCTGAATATATATAAATCTTTGCATTCTATTTCCGTTGAAGGTATACACTAGTTCAGGATCGATTCAACTGACTGTATAGTCAGAAAACCGACAGGCAAGGACCGTTATTGACGGCTGATAATTTCACACAAGTCGATTCGTGATCACACAACATAATATTAAAGGCATTGTGTGCTGCCTTTCATAGCTTTATAATGCCGACCTTCCATCGCCAACAACCAACAGCCACCTACCACTGCAACTACTGCGAACCACACATCTATAACTAACGTTCACCTATACATGCCAATAGTAAGCGATCCGTGCAGGGACGAAACGATCACATAGACCTTTTCATAGTTGAACATTTTTAGTGTATTTGCCATATGGCAACATACACTATTGGCGTCGGTCGGATGGCGGGACCTAGGGGTCGGACCAAAATTTCTCGACGTTTCATAACCTCCTAAACACTTTGGCACCATTTTTAAAAATGTTTATATATATATATATATATGTATATATATATTTATATATATATATATATATATATATGTGTGCGGGCAATAACTTTCGAAAGAGTTAATTGATTTTAACGAAATTTGGCCCACGTGTTGAAATCCATCACCGCAAGAAGCCTATTTAAAATGGGCGTAATCGGGCTATTTTAAGGGTAGTTTTTAGGGGTTGAAAAACGTTTTTGGGCCCCAAAATACCGAAAAAATTCTCAGAATCGTTTCAAAATTGACATTTAACCTTCTAGTAGTAATTAAAAAATGTCCCTAAAATTTTTAAAAAATCGGCCCGACAGGACCGGACTTAAAAATTTTATGAAAACACTACTTTGCAGATAGTGAATTATTTACTGAAAGTTGTATATAATTTGGTATAGAGGTTCGATTGATAATAATATTGCAATTAAGAAAAAAAAATGTTATTTTAAGGGGTGTATTAAGGAGTCAAATTTTTTATTTTCCCAAAAACCAACTTAAGTTCGCATAATAAAGCCACACTGCCTGTATTATCAAATACACTATATTGTCGGCAGGGTTTTGGCACTGCGACCCGGTTTTTTTTTTGTGTTCATGCCACAACTACCGCCATATTTTTCGGGCACTTTTTATCCGATTGCCGAGGAGGGTATATGTTTTTTGCGCGTATCTACACCGTGAATTTATTTTAAGATGAAACATACAAATTTCCATCTACATGGTTACACAATAACATTTTTGATAGCAATGTAATTACGCGTTTATTTTAAAACAGATCAAAAAATTTAAACAAAACTACGTGTCTTTTACGATAATTAAGAAAAATTACATCAAAGGATGTAGTTATAAATGCGTATTATGCTTTTGCACATTCTCGTCTAAAATACGGAATACAGTCAAAGCCCTCTAAGTGCACGCTCTCTAAATGCACACGCTCTCTTACTGCACACGAACTCGCCCTCTAAGTGCACGTTCCCCAGCCCCCACTTCGAATAATCTGCGACCAATCACGTGCGACCGTAAGCGCGCTTATGTCAACCCATGTCATATGATTGTAAACACAGTTTGAGTTTGAACTCATTTTTAAATTCTGCGCAATGTTTCGCGCAGAGAGAGAGAGCATCTGATTGAATAAAGATAGCTATAGGAGTTAGAAGAGTGGGGATGAAAAAGATCGTAGGGGAAGTGTGCACTTAAAGGATGGGCCTCGGTTCCGAGCTGTGCACTTAGAGGGCTTTGACTGTAATTTTCTGGGGAGTTTCATCACACATCGATCTTATACTACGAAAACAAAAACTTATTATTAGAACAATGAAAAATATAAAACAAAAAGACAGCTGCAAACCACATTTCCGAAATTTAAAAATTTTAACTGTAACTAGTATCTTCATTCTAGAATGTGTAATGTTTTACAGAAAAAATTCAGACCTCTTTACAGCCTCCAAATTGGTTTGAATTTTTTCAATATTATTTTTATTCCGTCTAGGGTAATTATATATATACATAATTACCCTAGACGGAACAAAAATAATATTGAAAAAATTCAAACCAATTTGGAGGCTGTCAATAGCGGTTTAAATAATACAATAGCAAACATTTATAACAAACTACCTAATAATTTAATAAAATTAAAAACCCGGGTCGCAGTGCCAAAACCCTGCCGACAATATAGTGTATTTGCTAATACAGGCCGTGTGGCTGTATTATGCGAACTTAGGTTGGATTTTGGGCAAAATAAAAAATTTAACTCCTTAATACCCCCCTTAAAATTACATTTTTTTTTGCAAAATTATTGTCGATTGAAGGTCTACACCACATTAAATACACCCTTCAGTAAATAAGTCACTATTTGCAAACTAGTATTTTCAAAAAATTTGTAAATCCGGTTCTGTCGGGCCGATTTTATTAAAATTTTAGGGACACTTTTTAATTACTACCAGAGAGTTAAATTTCAATTTTGAAACGATTCGGAGAATTTTTTCGGTATTTTGGGGCCCAAAAACATTTTTCAACCCCTAAAAACTACCCTTAAAATGGCCCGATTGGGTCCATTTTAAATAGGGTTCTTGCGGTGGTGGATTCCAGCATGTGGGCAAAATTTCGTTAAAATCAATTAACACTTTCGAGAGTTATAGCGCACACACACACATATATATATATATATATATATATATATATATATATATAAACATTTTCAAAAATGGTGCCAAAGTGTTTAGGAGGTTATGAAACGTCGAGAAATTTTGGTCCGACCCCTAGGTCCCGCCATCCGACCGACGCCAATAGTGTATGTTGCCATATGGCAAATACACTAACAATAGTAGACTGAAAAATAAATTAAAAGAGGAATTGATAAAACTAGCACCATACACTTTGGACGATTTTTATACATTGGATTTTAACTCGGAATTATAAACTAATTTTTGTGTTCTGACATGTTTTATACTCACAAGTGGGTAAATTTTGCTATAATGTAAAACTGGATAAAATAAAGACTATTACTACTGTAGACTCGCTCATTTTTTTATGTATCTACCGCGCCAAATTTGCTACTTAGATGAAAAATCGGGATCCCGACGAGGCGTGTTCTGAAAGGGTTGAAAAACAGAATGTTCCGCCAAAAGCATAGAAAAATATTTCAGTATTCTTGAAAATACATTTTTTGACAATCAACGTTTTATGACAGGTCGGACTAGCCTTTCAATCAGTTTTCGTTTACTTTCTCCAGTTTTTCCGATCGTCCCAATTGACCGCAAGTGTGTTCTACTGTTCTGTGCACTCATTCAGCATTGTCAATTTTCATCACAATTAACATTCAAAAACGCATCAAAAAGTGGCCGAAACTTTTGAATACCGTGTTCATCATAACCATGACAAAGACGCTTGCCCGTGAAACAACAAAAAGTTCTATTCATCGACTAAAATATGTTTATTTGTGAATTGTGGTTGATTAACGAAAATATAGTGCCTTAAATTATTTCTATTGAATTTTAGAGTGACTTGGTTATACTTCTGAACCAAGTCGATATAAACTTTATTCATCTTTAAAGTTCAATTCCAGATATATGTTAAAATAGAAAACAGTATCACGGATAATTGGAATAAATAAATCAATTTAAACACTCATTGATTGCTGCGTTTCGTCTTTTCTTTAATTAAGACTTTTTAAAGCTCTCACTATGTTTAAACGATAGTTAAACTATGATATAATTTGCAATTTGGCATTACAAAAAATAATTATTAAAAATTGAAAATTGTAGAAAATAATATGTGTTTTTTTTTATTTTCTACAATTTCAATTTTTAATAATTGTTTTTTGTAATGCCAAATTGCAAATTATATCATAGTTTAACTATGTTTAAACATATTGAGAGCTTGAAAAAGTCTTAATTAAAGAAAAGACGAAACGTTGCAATCAATGAGTATTTAAAATTGATTTATATTCATTATTCCAATTAGCCGTGATACTGTTTTCTATAAACTTTATTGAAATCGTAATACAATTATAGACAATAATTCATGGTGCGTATAGCTTCCACGCGCATTGCTGCATTCAAGCAAACGCGGGGGAGAATAAACTGTTCGACATTCTATTTTTAGATCGTGGAACACACATCCTTATATAAGCTCTCGTAGATTGCATGGGGCTGCTAGTGTCGAATGGGGCAGTATAAAGGGTATGCGAGGTGGTATGGTGAGGTATGACCTGCCGTCTGACCTCTTGCCCTCGCGCGGTCGTCTGAGGCCAAGGCGCACTTAATGTGTGTGTACATATGTATGTGTGTGTGTCTGTAGAAAATAGCATGGGCCATGACACAAAAGACTTGTGGAATTTCACTTCGTATGTCTGTGGAATTGAACTGTATCAGAAAATATTAACAGACAATAAAAAAAGGTCGAATGAGCATATCTGATAATCTTCATACAAAGATATTTCTCCATCAAGTTATAATCTTCGCAAAATTTAACTTCATTATTTCATTAAGTTCTTATTCAATTAGTTTTATCTATATATATAAAAGAAAGTCGACTTAGTTATACTATTTATAACTCAAGAACGGCTGAACCGATTTGGCTGAAAATTGGTAGGGAGGTAGCTTAGAACCAGGAGACGGACATAGGATACTTTTTATCCCGGAAAAACGCTAGGTACCTGCAGGATTATCAGAAAACCATCCATGGCCTCCTAGATTCTATGATATAACACGCCATGGACGAGTTGATGGTTGCCTTGGTTACCAATAACAAACTCTGAAACATTCTGATATCAAGTGTCAAATAATTTGTAAATAATTATAATTTTTTTAATTAATGTTTAAAATTATTCTGGTCAAAATTATTTTTTGAAATTTATTTTATTTTTAATTTAATTATTTTTTTATTCAAATAATTTACGTTTAGCTGTTGGTCCTGCTGAAGTTTCCACTACTGTTGTTGCTACCGTGTTTCATTACAATCGTGGGCGGACTTGCGGGGACCGGCTATTAATTATAAATTCGAGCGAACGAACGGAGTGAGTGAGTGAGTAATGAAACAAATAATTATAAATTCGAGCGAACGAATGGAGTGAGTGGGTAATGAAACAAATAATCATAAATTCGAGCGAACGAACGGAGTGAGTGAGTGAGTAATGAAACAAATAATTATAAATTCGAGCGAACGAACAGAGTGAGTGAGCGAGTACTGAAACAAATAATTATAAACTCGGGCGAACGAACGGAGTGAGTGAGTAATGAAAGAATCCTAACTATTAAAATCGTGAGCGGCGCCGCGGGGAGCGGCTATTACTTTATATATTACAAAATTATTAAGAAAAATCAATTTAATTACAAACCCGTGAAATGCATTGCTATATATATGTTGACTTGTTGGATAACATTCTATTTTGTTTTTGTTTTTGAATACAGTGGACCCCCGGTAATCCGGTACCCTCTGTAATCCGACATTGTCTATTATTTATTATTGCATATTTTTTTGAAAATCTTCGCTAATGCATGATCGAACAATTTCAGAGTACATATATAATCTTATCATTGGATCTGTAATTTGTCGGATTGCAAGGTACTCTTTTGTAAAAAAATCTGGACTATAGGAGATCTTAGGCAGTATCTATAATTCGACAAATTCGATTGCTCGACACTGCCCTGCAAAATGTTGTCGGATTACCGGGGGTCCACTGTATTGAAATAATTTCACATAACAGTTCCAGAATGCACTACTTTTATTATTCCCTCTTGTACTGAATCGTTAAAATAGATTGATTTGAGCGAATGAAAGTTTTACACCGATGAGTTTACTTTTAACTTTGGTAGTACCACAATACAGAAGCACTAACGTGTTACTGTAATGTCTCTTAAATGTCAGATATCTTATCGGCAAGTTTTGTTTGTTGCAAACTAACCACGCACTTTTTGAAGTCACACAGCCAATCATGAGCGAATAGCTGAATGACTGCATATTTAGAGAACAATTCATGATTAAGGTAGCTGTCGTGGTACAATATTGTCAAAAAGTTATAGAATATACACGCCACAGAAGTATACTAGCTTGCAGCTAAGTGATTCATAATTTGTACGCAAGACTGTACCCGTGGAAACGTAACCCATACAGTATTCATATGCATGTATACTTTTCTATAAATTGTTGAAATTTAAACCGTTATTTATAAATAATTAGACGGTCAAAAAAAATTTCTTATTTTTTTTAAACTCATAACAAATGCATTGAAAGACTGTCAGTTTTTGGAAAGTTTCTGACAGTTAGTTCTTTTTTTATAAATAAGAAACTGGTTCAGAACTACAGAGATCGTATACAATCAATGTTAATTATCCAATTTTTAATTGAATTTATCTCGGATTATATACGGTTGATCGACTTCAAATTTTCAGGGTAATGGTATTATCATGTTCTTAATAAGTAATCAAAAATTTAGAATTTTCTGACGGTGTGCCTTAACCACGACAACTACCTTAAGTGAAATTTTGAAGCAATATGTAGATTTTTTGGAGCTATGCCTCCTTTGAGTTAAAATTTAGGCAACAAAAGTTACGTACGCTCAGTTAAGAAAAATTCTACAGTATGAAGTTAACCGCGCTAACGAAAAATCTACAGTATGAAGTTGGCTATAAGAGGCCTAGTCTGAAATGACAGACGGACGAAATCAATGCAGTTTCTGTCATCTGGAAACTTTATAATATACTAGATGACAATAACATTTGATTACAACTATATATTATTATTATAGTATTTTTTATTATTCAATGGAGTGATTATAAAACTAACACGCAAAATAAAATTTTGAAAATGTTTTCAAATATCAGAGATTAATTTTTTGTGAGCACTATTCTTTGCTTTGAAATTTATATATGTACTTCTACTCATTAATGGTTATCGTCCGTACCAAAATTGCTTATTTTCGAAAATATTTTCTTATTTTTTTTAAACGATTTTTAACAAAAAAATTAACAAAAAACACAAACTTTTTTTCTACAGTCCACCATTTTTTTTTTTTAATGAAATTGATTAATTTTGGTAGGGACGATAGCGACATCCCTACTGAACAATGATCCATTCGATTTTTTTATTTCAGACAACATGAACAGCCGCTATTACCATGACCAGTGACCTGCTTTTTTTTAGTGTCTAATTTAATTAAAAAAAAATATATATATATAAAAATTGTAAAATAAGAGAAAAAAATTTTTTTTATACAGTTAAAGATACAGACAAAAACATACAAAAAAATTAAAATGATTGAATGTTATTGTCGTCTAAAAAAAATTCCCTAAAAAGAGGTAAAATTTATGCGTTCCCATGAGATTACCCCCATAAGTCGATACGTTAATGTAAATCAAATATCATGTATGGTACTTATTATCGATATTTTTGTTGCGATACCGTACTGGTTTCATAACATTTGACAAGCCATCAAAACGAAAGTAGGTATTTGAAGAATAATACCAGATAATTATAAATAACTAGAATACCATTTCCAGTTTAAATTATTTTATATTTGATTTTCACGAGAAAAATTTGCAAATTTTATTGAGTAGATTTCGAAAAAAGCCCTGAACAGCTATATAAATGTAAATGGCTAGATACATTTTAAGTGGGCTTCCATAAAATTGCACTTTTCGCAATTGGATAAATGATAATAAGGCTATTTGGTGACACCAGCTTATGGAAATAGAGATAATAAAAGTTAATGTAACTGGGTTCTAATTTTCTTTGCTTACTTCCCTTACTAAGGGTTAGAGTAAAAAGATCTACGTTTTGTGATTAAAAGAATTTCTCTCTGACACACGAACGAAAATTATATTTGATGTCATTTCACACTAAATGGCTAATTTCCACATATAAAATGACAATTTTTTGTTTCAAATCCATTTAGATTTTTTTAATTTAGATAAGGTACTTTTAATTAATTTTCTAATGTAAGTAAATGTTGATAACCTTTCGTGTACACTTAGATCCATATTATTGATAAGATTACAGCGTAAATAATTCATATGACCTAATAACTTAAAACACTCAGTTTTTATCGAATAAGTAAATATTAGATTATCATAAAATAGTAACATAACCTCTATTTGAAACAAGTTTTTGAAGTTACAGACACATCTTTTTACGCGTTGAGATTAAAGTTTTAGCAAGCAACGGAACTTGCGCGTGCACTGCAAACTTAAATTCGACAGTATGAAGTTGGGCGCGCTAACGAAAATTCAAAAGTATGAAGTTGGTCATAAAAAACTCAGACTAAAATGACAGCTGATAGAAATCAATGCACTTTATAATAATAATAATATTTTTATCGCACATAAAACGTACAAAAGGCACGGTTCAACCTGCGTTGGTCTTTCACCTAACCATAGAATAAAATACATATAGAAAATGTCATATATAAAACAATACAAATAATAGAGTTATTATTTACTATGCCAGTTGCTTTTGTTATAATGTTTAACATGGGCAGGCAGATATAATCTAGAATCTATCTGAAATAAACAGGTTTTCTCGCTATTGCTTTTAGTTACAATATTATTATATGGTATCAAATTATATCTGATATACATAATTACAATATTCGTAACAATAATAACAGTTTCTTCATACCCTGCCGAAAGTACGTACTTTCGGCTACGGATGTCGGAAGTGCCAAAAAGTATCGATATTTCTTTCAAGTATCGATATCGGTACCGATATATTTTTTTAAAAATATCGATATATCGGTCTAATTTGAAAGAGAACATTTGCACTCGAAGAAATTTAGTATACATATTAGCTAGCTTAATATAACCATAAATAGCAATTAACGGACATTATTTCTAATAAATCAACTACTAAATATTTGTCTGAAATCAAAAATAACGATAAGAATTTTTTTTTTGTTTATAAATTAAATGTCTAATACATTTAGGAGCAGATAATTTTAGAGATTAATCGAACAATTAATAAAGCCAGGGATGGTAAACCTATGGAATGCATGCCAGAGGTGACCTTCGATAGAAAATTGTTGGTACAGCATGAATTGAGTTGTAAATCGAAATAATTAAAAATTTTCTAGATGTTGTAGAAATGAAATAAAATATTGCATGAATAGACATTTTGACTGTTTATTATTCCGAAAATATCGAAAAATCCGGTGAAAAAGAAACGTGTTTTACATGTGCTTTATTCACTGTTGTTTTTGGAACGCACTTAAAAGTGTTCCAAAAACATAATAATATGTAAGAACACATATTTCTTTTTCAGTGAAGTTTTCGATTTGTCGGAATAATTAAACGGCTATAGTCTGTCGCGATAGTACCTACATAACAAGTGTTGCTACTGGAAAAAAATATCGGTTTTCGATACTCGGAATTTTATATCGATATATCGAAATATTAAATATCGTCCAAAAATATCGATATATCAAACACAAAATATCGATATACGAGTATCGTCGCAAATGCATATTTTAGAGCCGTCCTAGTTGTTTTGTGGGAAAGGAAGACTCTCACCACCTCCCAGTTACCGGCACAGAACGTGCGCTCGTCGGTGATTGGTTATCGCTGATTATCGTGTCACATGTCGCTTTCCTGCTATAAAGTACAATCCAACACGCTATTGTTGTTTTCTTTGATTGTTAATTGATCAAGAAGCCTAATACAGTTTTGTATAGACAAGCACGAAAAATAATTTTTTGGATGACTTTATGCAAGGAATTAGACCTTTAGATTAAAGAAAAATTAAAAATAATAATATAGCGTGAGTTTGTAGTTTTTCAACCGACTCTACCTGCGCAAGCCTCCAGCTTCAGAACCTGTTACAACCGTGGCGCGTATTATACCTGTCTCAACTGACTATATATCTATCTATCTACTAATAATAATAAAATTATGTATTTTTAGTAGAGATTATTTTTATGAAAGAAGCGTTATTTTTTTTACATTTCGTAACGTAGAACAGCAAACAATAAAACATGATTTACGACTGATTGTTATAAAGTATTCAATTGTTTGAATTTCAAAAGCATGGTCACCATTAAGTGCCAATAGATAAGCAGAAAATTCGATAACTTTTATTACATGTGACTGACCAACCGCTATTATGCTACCATTAAGGAGAGTAGGTAGGTACTTACAATCGGTTTCTGTCATTAAAATGTAATTATTGAATTTAATTAGATTGTACAGAAAACGGTCAATAAATTCGATTTGAGAATTCATAAAATTGATGTGAAATGCTCAAAGGATGAAAACCACAACCAAATTTTGAAACCAACGACTACCCCGTACGTCAATACTTTTCAGCTAATGATGTTTTTGTCAATTAGAGAAAAAAACACGTTTTATACAAAATATTTTTTCCATATTAGCTTTTCAAATTTACCAATTTCAGAAAACTTTTATCCTTATTTGAAAAAGAGAAAAGTGGGTGGTGTACTTATGTACTTAAAACGACAATCGTATATACAACGCGCATTTATTTTACAAAAAAGAGTACTACGCTTAATTTTTAATATAAATTTTATTGAGTCATGTCGTGAAATTTTTAAGAAATATAATATTATATAAGAAAACAGTATCACGGGTAATTGGAATAATGAAGATAAATCAATTTAAACACTCATTGATTGCAACGTTTCGTCTTTTCTTTAATTAAGACTTTTTCAAGCTCTAAAAAAAATTTTGTAAAAGTCTTAATTAAAGAAAAGACGAAACGTTGCAATCAATGAGTGTTTAAATTGATTTATTTTCATTATTCCAATTACGCGTGATACTGTTTTCTATTATAACATATATCTGGAATTGAACTTTAAAGATGAATATAATATTATGACACATCCATATTTTTTTTTTTTTAATTATTACTAAATGTTTTTAAACAAAAAAATCAGTTTTACGTCATTAACTCCAATATTCATAATTACAGCACACGCCAGTCTGCACACTTAAGAAACCTTAAACTTAATTCTACTTCATACAGTAGAACTCCTGTGTGCTCAGGTTTCAGATTTTTTAATAATCTGCCGATTGAATTAAGAAATATAAATAGCTAACCGCTCCCCGCGACTCCGCTCGTGATTTTAATAGTTAGGATTCTTTCATTACTCACTCACTCCGTTCGTTCGCCCAAGTTTATAATTATTTGTTTCATTACTCGCTCACTCACTCTGTTCGTTCGCTCGAATTTATAATTATTTGTTTCATTACTCACTCACTCACTCCGTTCGTTCGCTCGAATTTATAATTATTTGTTTCATTATTCACTCACTCACTCCGTTCGTTCGGTTAAATTTATAATTAGTTGTTTCATTACTCACTCACTCCGTTCGTTCGATCGAATTTATAATTATTTGTTTCATTACTTACACACTCACTTCGTTCGTTTGCTCGAATTTATAATTATTTGTTTCATTACTCACTCACTCACTCCGTTCGTTCGCTCGAATTTATAATTATTTGTTTCATTACTTACACACTCACTTCGTTCGTTTGCTCGAATTTATAATTATTTGTTTCATTACTCACTCACTCACTCCGTTCGTTCGCTCGAATTTATAATTATTTGTTTCATTACTTACACACTCACTTCGTTCGTTTGCTCGAATTTATAATTATTTGTTTCATTACTCACTCACTCACTCCGTTCGTTCGCTCGAACTTATAATATCCTATGTCCGTCTTCTGGTTCTAAGCTACCTCTCCACTAATTTTCAGCCAAATAGGTTCAGCCGTTCTTGAGTTATAAATAGTGTAACTAACACGACTTTCTTTTATATATTATATAGATTTCAAACTTTTTAAAAAACATTTAAAGACGTTTTAAATTATTGGATGTTACTGTAACATAAATGAATTTTTAAGTAGATAGTAAGTGAATGAATTGTAGTTATTGACACTATTATGACTTGTATCAGGTTCTTTAAATAAAGTTATATTATTATTATATATATATGTAGTAGGATAATTAAAAAAATCGTGTTTTCGCTAAAATCCTAGGACGTTTGCAAAAAACCTGATTCCAATTACCCGGTTTTTTGCAATCTTCTTCCTAGGATTTTCCCAAAGATCGGATTTATTTAATTATCCTACGACATATACATTACATATGTAATTCCAATATGATTTAACTGCACTGGCGAATATATTAAAAATCAGCTATTTTATAGGAGGTAAAATAAGACCCCGCTTAATGTTGTTTCAGTATTACGCGGTTTATAAAAAAAAGTGTAACCACTATTAATAACGGAAATAATGAATTAGTACCTACGAGTATATACAAAATGATTTGAATATTGATAGAGGCTCAAAAGCAAAACGAAGTGTCATTGACGTGATGTCTTGCTATCGACAGTTGCTTGCTGAACAAAACGGAAAAAAGAAAACGACGTTAGATAACTTCTGCACAGAAAAAAAAAAATACAAAAAAAATCTTCCTCATCACAAGCATAACTTTAAACGAACTTATTTTATGTTATTTTAGCTTTAGATAGAAATATACAATTCTTTAAGGGCTGTCTACTAGTTGTTATCGCTCTTTTCACTTAATGTAAGTGGGTATTAATGCAAACAAAACCTATTTTTTTGTTAGACTCACTGTTGATCATCTCCTTCTCAACTGCCGAAAATTCAACCGACAGAGAACACAAAGTCGACTTGCTAAACAAAAAACGAAATTTTAAACAATGAGATAGGTAATATACAAAAATTAATAAAATTTATAAGCTCTTCAAACCTCAAATAACAAATCTAAAATTAAAATTGAAAGAACGAAATAATAATAATATTATACTTAAGGCTGTCGGAACGCTTTGAATTTAAGCCAAAAATAGAGCTTCGGCTGTCAACTGATTGTAAACTTATTCGTCAACATTCTGCAAAAATTCATTCTCTGTAAGGAAGATAAAGGACAAATCTATGTCTCTAATAGACTTTTGTTATTTATGTACGATTTACTAGAAAAAAGTTGGCATTAATTGTGCCAAAAAAACACACGTTTTCAATGTCGTACTACGACCTTATTCGTACTTATTTTACAAAACTATTCCATCATAAACCTAAGGTGACTCTTCCTTTTTCGGAAAAGTTTTTTAAATCTTCAAAATATTTCCTAAACTTAGAATAATCAGTTTACAGCGGCACCCTTGCAATAATATTTTTTAAGTTGGCACCAGCCAAAAATTGAAACGTGCGGATGATTTGAGCGAGACAGAGCTAAAGAAGGTCACACCCACAATATGTCTTTTGCCTACCTCGCCCCTTACCGCTGGGTCTCAGCACAAACAAAATTCAGAGCGTTCCGACAGCCTTAACAATAGATAACATAAATAAAACAGATACCAAAATACTTACCATCAATTAGACCTAAATGAAACCAAACCAAGTGTAATCCACACCGCTGCAACTTCGATACCTATTACAAGTATATGCGCACCTACGAAGATATAATGAATTATTATCAAACTGAAATACCGATTGTAACGATATATTTTATACTTACCATTTGTAATGTTGTATTTTTCTTTTGTAATTGTATTTATGTTATTAGTGCTAGTGGCAAAATGCCGATGCACATTTTGTTTGTTTAATAAAAAAAAAACCTATTTTTTAAATTTCTTTGGGAATATATTCATATGATGGAACGCTACTGATGTGTCTTTTGAACGAGTTTATTCACGTGTGCAGATCGAAGGCAAAATATTTTCGATAGATTTTATGTGACCTCTGAAGCTCTTAAAAGTAACTTTTTGTATCTTTTTAAGCTTACATATGTGTAAAAAAAAGTATATAAATACGTTTCTTCTCATTTTTCTCTCATGTATATGTGGTAGCTAGGGTATTAAATTAAAAAAGCACATTGAAAAGACTTCTATATACTTACCTATACAAACAACATATTTTTATTATGAAAACATTTTTACGCATATTATCAAATGAAACTTATTAGTTATTTCCTTTCAAGCTTATATTATATTGTAATATTTTTCGTTGAAAATGATTCAGAATAAAATCGTCAACAGTTTTGCACAAAAATTAATTCTAATAAGCTAAAAAAGTACTTAATATTAAAGTACCTAGAACGAAATATGAAATACGTAATTATTTACATATACGTAATTATTAATATTATTATAGAAAACAGTATAACGGGTAATTGGAATAATGAAAATAAATCAATTTAAACACTCAGTGATTGCAACGTTTCGTCTTTTCTTTAATTAAAGAAAATTAAAGAAAAGACGAAACGTTGCAATCAATGAGTATTTAAATTGATTTATTTTCATTATTCCAATTACCCGTAATACTGTTTTCTATTATAACACATATCTGGAATTGAACTTTAAAGATGAATTAATAATAATAATAATAATAATAATGCGTTTAACGTCCGTTTCTCGACTTTATGTCATAACAGACGCCATTCGCACCATTAATATTTTTCATTTTACCACTTCCCGTTTTTTCTACATTTCTTAAACTTCAACTTATATAATAGCAATGGGCGAATGAAGGAATTACAGGAAATTAGGATAAAGTAGGTAATTTTTGAACTAGGAATTTGATGGGTAATCGGCCATGGCCTCAAATAAGGAACCACCTCGATATTTATCTGGAATTAATTGAGGGAAACCATGGAAAACCTCAATCAAGATGGCCGGTACAGGAATTACCGTTTCTCGGCGAAAGGCAGTAGGAAAAAGTCCTAGCCACATCTGCCCCCGCCGGGAATCGAACCCGGACCTCCCGAATGCGAGTCTAGTGCTGTACCACTACTCTACCCAGCTCGGTTTAAAGATGAATTAATATTATTATTTATAAGCGTATTTGGTATCATACTCCAGTTCAAAAAATGTTAACATTTATTACTCAATTGCGTTTGTTACACAAATGAGTAAAAAAGTAAACACTGTCAGTAGGTACCAGCTATTGACCAGCAGTACGTAGAGTAGAGTAGATCACGTGACACATGTCTGATTTTGACAATTGCTAAACGAAATACATTTTTCATTATTAGTTTTTTACATTTGTTTGTGTCTTAAAATGAATCAGTTTCAAAATACAATATAAACAATAAAAAAATATAAAATATAAAAACAACTTGTCTTCCTATTCTAACCCTAACCTAAATCTAAACCCTGTTGTGAATTCTGTCACTAGCCCGCGTTTGGTATAAATAAATATACATGTGGTAGACCCGCCGTATTAGAGTAGAGTAGAAAATTTAGTAAAATTCACTCTGAAAAGTTTCAGAGTAAATTTTACTAAGTTATCTAATCTACTCTTATAAACCAAACACACCTAATATAGAACCAGATATGAAATTTCAAAGGCCAATATGCTATTAAATGATAGATTTCTAAGAAAACTTAAATTCACAATTAATCCTCTGTGAATAATAAGAACCTGTGTTCCACAAAATAACATTTTTAGAATTGTCTTATTTCAAAATGTTTCGATTCAAAACCTCCAAACTAAAAACACTCTTTGTTAATATAAGTCGTTAAAACTTAAAAATTTCGTCTGGCAAAATACCGAAAGATAAAGAAAATTAAAATATTGAGAGCCGTTGAGTACGTTGAAGAGAGAACAAAAATAAAATTAATGGAATTGCTTTTCCGATTCTTTTCTATATTATGCTTTTCCAAGTGGAAATGTACTTTGCAACAAAGCAGCTGTCCAATCATGGGAACATAAAAAATGAACTTTAATGCAAAAATTACGGAACTGCTAAATCAATTTAGATATAATTTTTTTTTAATTTTGTGTAGAAATTACGTTTGTGAAATTTATCCTCCCGCAATAGTACATTGTGCAACTAGGGCCGAAAGTCTGACGCATGCCTACCAGAGCACAGCCAGAGCGAGTCGCTATCACAGATTTCATCACAGTGCTTTTTGTAATAAATTCCTTGAAAAAACAACATTAAAAAATAAAAAAAACCGTAAATGAATATTGCAAGTTAGGCGACAGTACAGTTTATAAACATTGTCTAGGATGGTGCCACATTCGCTTATTTACAACCCGAAAAGATTTTCCCAAAGGACAAAAACCCTTACTTTTGACCTGCGCATGCGAGAGTTTTTCTTTCTGAAAACCCACAAAATAATAGTTACAGCGTATCAGTAGCACCATTTTTTATAAATCCATCTATGCACTGGCGGTATTCAAATGTTTCTCTAGATTCGCATTCTTTTTAAACGCCCTTCACGAAACTTTGCAACTTCTGAATAGTCTTTAGAGAGGTATTTATAAAGTGAATTTTAAATTACCACCTACATATATTTTTATAAACAAACTATCTTTAACAGTTTTTATTTTCATTACAACCGAGCTGGGTAGAGTAGTGGTGACAGCACTAGACTCGCATTCGGGAGGTCCGGGTTCGATTCCCGGCGGGGGCAGATGTGGCTGGGACTTTTTCCTACTGCCTTTCGCCGAGAAACGGTAATTCCTGTACCGGCCATCTTGATTGAGGTTTTCCCTGGTTTCCCTCAATTAATTCCAGATAAATATCGAGGTGGTTCCTTATTTGAGGCCATGGCCGATTACCTATCAAACTCCTAGTTCAAAAACTACCTACCTTATCCTAATTTCCTGTAATTTCTTCATTCGCCCATTGCTATTATATAAGTTGAAGTTTAAGAAATGTAGAAAAAACGGGAAGTGGTAAAATGAAAAATAGTAATGGTGCGAATGGCGTCTGTTATGACATAAAGTCGAGAAACGGACGTTAAACGCATTATCATTATTATTATTATTATTATTTTATTTTCATTACAAGATTACTTTTAAAAAGTTTTGGGCACGGCAAGAAATTCAAAATTTACAAGGCGCAACAGATTATTAATCTTTGTAAAGAGTTTTCTCTATTGGATAGCAAGAGTAACTTAAAAGAAAAGATTACTCGTATAATTTTGACTCGTATTTTTTTAAATGACTTTCAAAGTATTTTCAACACAATCACCATGAAAAACCATGGTAAAATTCAGTGTTAAAACAACTTTTCATTCAAAGACCGCGCACACATGTCACATGGACAGAAATTGCAGGCGACTGATCGACGGTCGTTGCTGGCTGCTGGTTTTAGGTGCTGCAGGTCTAATGTGCACTCTAATGTGCACTCCGTTAAATAACATCAGTACCTTCACAAACAGGCTTTTCTGTTCCGTGCTGGATCATGTTTGTTAAATGTGTGCGATGTTTTAATTCTTCTTTCAAAGTCGTACGAGATACCAAACATTAAACTTTTCTTCATTTCTAAAAAATAAAAAAAACATTAAAAAAAAAATATTAACCTTCTTCAAAAAAAGACGAAAATAATGAAATTTTGAGGTCGGAGCTAATTTCATTACAAAAACTTTTAATTACATATCTACTTTTAATAAATAGGCGCCGACCTCAATATTTCATGTGATTTTTTTTGTAATGAAATTAGCTCCGACCTCAAAATTTCATTATTTTCATCTTTTTAGTGATTTTTTTGAAGGAGGTTAATATTTTTTTTTAGTTTTTTATTTTTTACTTTTTAGTGGTGGATTTGATTTTGCACATTTTTAAAAACTACTGAACCGATTTAAGTAAAATTTATGTGCCCTATTAAATAAGAAAAGAATCATCATAATCGCTTTTCAAATGTTGGAGATATGAGGTAGTACACATTAAAAAATATGTTTTTTGACGTCATTTAAAAACGGTTGAACCGATTTTAATAAAAACTATATGGGGCCACCTGGGATGTACACCCTTTTCCAAATCGGTTCAGCTGTCTGCGAGTAATCGGGGAACATACATAAAAAATTTAAAAAAAAATTAAAAAAAAAAAAAAGATTCTGACGAATTGAGAACGTCCCCTTTTTTTTGAAGTCGGTTAAAAAGGAGTTCGCCTCTCAGAATGTCATAAATTCGCATAAAGTATAAATTTAGCACTTACGTTACATAATAAAATTATTCCGAGGTAATTAAAAATTAATTTGTAGGATTACCTGTGAAAATGTTTTCTGAAAATATAAATATGAGCTAAAATATTTTATCATCTTCCGGTAATTTATATGTAAGTAATTTCGATTATTTGTCGTCTGACTAGGAGGTAATTAATTACCACGACCTAGCTTCAAAGCAAGAACTACATTAATTGAAAATAAATCGGAGAAAATATGGTTTTCTCACCCTTCTATACTCAATGATATCGTACTGTCACGTAGGCAGCAGCAGCGGTCGATGAAGAATATTACTTTGAAAATTAAATTAAAACTTGTATAAAAGATAAAATTTATTATTTACTCTCATTTACAAATTATGTGACTTCCGGTTTAAAGATATTATCGTCGGTGGCAGAATATTCAGGGCAACAGATCCGAAATGTTTCTAAAATAGATATTTTTAAGCAAAATTAAGCGTAAAAAAAACCCGGGTCGCAGTGTCCAAACCCTCCCGACAATATAGTGTATTTGCTAATACAGGCAGTCTGGTTTTATTACATGGACGTAAGTTTGTTTTTGGTCAAAATCAAAAATTTAACCCCTTAATACACCCCTTAAATTAACAGTTTGTTTCTTAATTGCAACATTAACATCGTCGATCATCTACACCAAATTAAATACACCTTTCAGTAAATAACTCACTATCTGCAAACTAGTGTTTTCATAAAGTCCGTAAATCCGATCCTGGCAGGTCGATTTTTTTCAAATTTCGGGAGCACATTTTAATTGCCACTAAAGGAGTAAATTTCAATTTTGAAACGATTCTGAGAATTTTTTCGGTATTTTTGAGCCCAAAAACTTTTCTCCATTAATTTCAAAGTTTGCTAAAACTAATTCTTCTTCATAGTGTTGAATTTTCTTTGAAAATGAACCATATACCTTTAAATTTCTATTTAAGTTCCTAAAAGTTATTGAATAAGGCTGTCGCCTTTCTGGATAAAGGTTCAAGTATTCTGCTTGAGCCCACGTGGTATTTTTGTTGCGCTGAATGTATGCGCAAAAATAGCCTGTTTCTCCAAATTTGAGAATGCTTGAGCCATCTTAGAGAGTAAATCAAACAAAATGAATTAGCAAAACTGTAGCGATCGCTCGACAGATTGTTAACCTGTCGATATGTATTTGTTTCAACAAATTTTGTTTTACACGGCACACTTTGATCGATATGGATACCATCAAAAAGCTATTTTGGTCACTTTTGTAGCTTCTGATTGGTTTAGATATAGGATATGTTATGTCAAATTATTCAGAAAAATAAGCAGAATTCGAATATCTGAAAATAAAAAATGCCGTTCATAAGAAAAACCAAAGTTCATGTCAATATCTCATTATGTAGTGGATATGAAAAAATTAAACCTACGCAACTGAAAAGATCTTAAAAGTTATCAAAGAATGGTTAATGAAATTTTCAAATATCTTCATAAATAAAAAAGTTATGGCCAGTTTTCATAAATGGCAATTTTCACTATTTTCTGAATAAATTCATAGGGTGTCAAAATTCAATTGTTTTTTCGACGGGACGTTAATGAGCCCAATTTTCTGCACTACTTTGCCCATTTAACCGACTTTCTATCTCCACTAATAACAAAGTTACCCATGTTAGCCAACGTCGGTTGAGACACACTGTATATGTACATATATATATAATTTTTCCAAAAATGGTGCCAAAGTTATGAAACGTCGAGAAATTTTGGTCCGACCCATAGGTCCCGCCATCCGACCGACACCAATAGTGTATGTTGCCATATGGGAAATACACTAATTAAATACTCTATATATACTAACATGATTATTATCATTAAATTACTGGATGAACCCGAATCTATAAGATCATTATTATAATACACGGCTTCAAAAAGATAAAGCAATTGCATATTTGTAATACGTTTGGTAATACTATTGTTCGTATAAGGCCTAAATTCACCTAAAATAAGTTTAAAAAAATATTTTAGAAGCGCCTATGTTTGTTTATATCAATTTTTTAAATTTTACTTTCACTTTTGTTTTTAAAGTTACAATTTGTCGACAATATGTTATGATAGTCGTAATTCATACGATTACTATCGTCTTTTGCCATTCCCGTTATTTTATATATTTCTGAACTTATATACTAACCTGTTATGATAATTTAATAATTCATGAATGGGTATTTACCAGTTTTATCATATTTAGGTATGATTATTTTTTTTATCTGAAAAGAATAATGAAAATATAATTAACTATATAATTAAAAAAATAGTGAAATTTCACTTACGGATTTAATTGTAAATGCGAACCAGACACAGAAAAACAAACAGAATGAAATGTTAAACGGAGTCTCACTTGCTTTATTTGCTAACACAACTACAGTAAAACCTGTACAAATGACCACCTTTGTAATTTGACCACCTCTCTACATTGACCAGTATTTCTAGGAACCAGGAAACAGAATTTGAAGGCGTAAATTCTCTGTACATTGACCACCTGCATATAATGACCACTCTTATCGAGAACCGTAAGTGGTCAGTGTACACAGGTTTTACTGTATTATTAAATTCAATAGATTTTGGATCAGAATCTCAAGTCGGACAAGGGGCAATATTTTTTGAAGGTAGCCCTTGACAGTATCATTTCTTATTGCGTCCATAGACACCTTGTATATAGGTCGGTTGCCCTGGCGGAGGTCAGTTTCAATTATAGTGAACTTAGGGTCAAGGGTTGTTCAATTGGTAATCGTTAATAAGTTGTAGTGCAGCTTCAGTGTGGTTTTGCATCGATCTCATGCCTTTGTGTACCAATCTGTAACGTCATGTCGAGTGGCATTAATGTATAGGTTGGTATCTATTACATAACATAAGTGTCTCTACAAATATGTGTTATAGGAAAAGTTCTCCAAAATATACATAGAAGTGTTCCATAATATGTCTTCTGCTTTTGGGCTCGATTTTCTTACTTAATTTAATGAGATTGAATTATTCTCTACATTATAAGGCACTCGTCAGTTTTATTGCAGACTAATGGCTAATAGTTCTAATAGAAACACTTAAGGCTGTCGGAACGCTTTGAATTTAAGCCAAAAATAGAGCTTCGGCTGTCAACTGATTGTAGACTTATTCGTCAACATTTTGCAAAAATTCTTTCTCTATAAGGAAGATAAAGGACAAATCTAGGTCTCTAATGGACTACTTTTGTAATTTATGTCGATTTACTAGAAAAAAATTGGCATTAATTATGCTAAAAAAAATACACGTTTTCAATGTCACACTATGACCTTATTCGTACTTATTTCACAAAACTGTTCCATCACAAACCTAAAGTGATTCTTCCTTTTTCGGAAAAGTTTTTTAAATCTGCAAAATATTTCCAAAAATTAGAGTAATCAGTTGACAGCGGCACCCTTGCAATAAAATTTTTTAGCCTCGTAGTTGACACCAGCCAAAAATTGAAACGTGCGGATGATTTGTGCGAGACAGAGCTAAAGAAGGACACACTCACAATATGTCTTTTGCCTACCTCGCCCCTTACCGCTGGGTCTCAGCACAAACAAGATTCGAAGCGTTCCGACAGCCTTAACAGATAAATTGTTAAATCACTTGATTTTAGACGGTTCCATTACTTGCGTCTATTATGTTTTTAAAATAATACGTCATTAGCGGTAACTTATTTCTTTTCAATCGAACGATCTTTTCAAACGGAAATAAATCGGGCGGCATTATTCGTTGTATCTGGTTTACCATGAAAATAGCAAGCTATCAGTTGAGCTCTATGGAGTAATGGATAAAATGCATGCTTAGCACGGACAAGAATGCCGGTTCGATCCCGGACGACATCATTAATTATATATATTTTTTGCATCTATTCCATGTTATTAGTGTATTTGCCATATGGCAACATACACTATTGGCGTCGGTCGGATGGCGAGACCTAGGGGTCGGACCAAAATTTCTCGACGTTTCATAACCTCCTAAACACTTTGGCACCATTTTTAAAAATGTTTATATATATATATGTATATATATATGTATATATATGTATATATATATATATATATATATATGTATATATATATATATATATATATATATATATGTATATATATATATATATATATATACGTATATATATATATGTGTGTGTACGGGCAATAACTTTCGAAGAAGTTAATTGATGTTAACGAAATTTGGCCCACGTATTGAAATCCATCACCGCCAGAAGCCTATTTCAAATGGGCGTAATCGGACCATTTTAAGGGTAGTTTTTAGGTGTTGAAAAATGTTTTTGGGCCCCAAAATACCGAAAAAATTCTCAGAATCGTTTCAAAATTGACATTTAACCCGTTAGTAGCAATTAAAAAGTGTCCCTAAAATTTTAATAAAATCGGCCCAACAGGACCGGACTTACAAATTTTTTGAAAACACTAATTTGTAGATAGTGACTTATTTATTGAAGGGTGTATTTAATTCGGTGTAGACGTTAGATTGATAATAATATTGCAGTTATAAAAAAAAATGTTATTTTAAGGGGTGTATTAAGGAGTCAAATTTTTAATTTTGCCCAAAAACCAACTTAAGTTCGCGTAATAAAGTGACACTGCCTGTATAAACAAATACACTATATTGTCGGCAGGGTTTTGGCACTGCGACCCGGGTTTTTTTTCTACTTTTAAAAAAACATTTCAAACGTTTTTTAGTTTCTGAAGGAAAACTTCTAGTATAAAATTATTTAATTTTTTTTATTTATTTGTAATATCTACCACAACGCAAAAAAAGTTTTACTTCAACTGCGCGGAAAGGTTACACTAACTCATTTTTTTTGAGTACCCACCCAGTTAATTTGAAGCTATTAGTTTTTGAAAAACTTCAATGTACGTATATTCTGAATTGTTCACGCGGACAGTTGAATGAAATTAAGTGCCTGATTTCATGCAAATTTTCAACACATGCATTGAAAATTCGATTAAGTAATTAACTAAAAATATTCCATTGTTTAAAATCAATAATAAATATCAATCCATAAAATTCGGTTTTGATACATTTGTTGCAAAAATGGGAAAATAATTAACTGTAACAAAAACACTTTTGAAATAAATCGTATATAAACCGATTGCAAACTGCGTTTGAGTATTAAAACTGTTTGTGTTTAGAAGATTTCAGCGATCACAAATACTCAGAAGCAATGGCTTCTTTAAGAATTGTCATCGCTTTGGTCGTTTTGGCTGTTATGGTAAGTGCATTTTGTTATTTTATTCTTTTTATGTACAATTTATATTCACAAGTATAATAATTATTCTATTTGTATGATATTTGTATTCAACAAAAGTTAGTTTTAATCATTTTTTTTAAATCAAATATCGCATACTATATGCAAAAATTCTGCATTTTACCTCAGTTAGGTATAGGTAGTGCTGCGATATAGTCAATTTTAAGAAAATTACACTAAATTTTACCATTTTATATAGGTATAACAATATTAAATATTAAATTACTCTAAAAACGAAATACTGGACTAACAGATCAAAAACAATAGCAATATTATTAGATTTTCAAAATTTGGTATAAAAAAACCATTGATATGATAAACCATTATAAAAAGCATACCATCGTTATACAAAAAAAAAAAAAAAAAACAAAATTATAGCATATAGCTTTTCTGCGGATGCGTTGATTTTCTCCAAAAACATAATAAATATCCACCCAAAATGTGGTTTCATTCCGCTCATCCATTTGATCTGTATCGTGTAAACAGATTAACAGACGAAGAGACTTTCTTCAAAATTGTTCTTTGAATTTAAGCAGCGTTGCCAGAATTTTTTTTTGCCAAGTCGGGATTTTGGAACTTTTTGAGTGAAAAAAGCGGGATTCTTTTGTCGAAAGCGGGACATAGTAAAAAAACGTATATAATCAGAAGTTTTTAAACATTTATCTTTTTATTTGAGTTCAAATTACGTTTACGTGACAATAGATAGCAAAAATAGCCATAGAAAATGTATTTTAATAAAAATATATTTTAAATCAGATTTACCCTATCGTTAAATAGTTGAGTCTTATTCGTCTTCTGAATAAAAAAAAAAAAAAAAAAGCAGAAATCAAAATCACAAAAGTTTTATTCATTAGAAAAATATGGCATTTCAAGCAATAGTCTGAGGAGTGAGTGTTACAAATTGCAACTTACAATAAGAGAATAATTATTTACGCACAGGCGAGTTATCCCCGAAAAGCGGGACTGAGCCTGTCCCGCTAGGGACATTTAATTTTGATATAAAAATCGGGACGTCCCGCCAAAATCGAGACGTCTGGCAACGCTGAACTCAAGGTACCTGAAAATGAAAAAATATTGTAAAATTTTAAAAAGTGAATTTTGACCCAAATTAGTGCCATTCCTCATTAGTGAGTTGGAATGGTAAAACAATTATTATTCGAAATTAAACGCAACGATGAATTTAATATTTTACTTATTAAATAAATTTTTTTTCAGAATTTTTCTTTCTGTGAAGCTGGCACATTACGCTCATTTACACGTATGTATTAATCTGATTGTTTCAAGTGTAGTTAATTTCCATTGTAACAAAAAAATGAATTTATTGTAGCGAAATCTGACGCCAAGATAGCACAAGAAGCGGCAATTGTCGCTAGGGCCGCAACTGAAGCAGCTATTAAAGCAGCTGAGGATATCGTCAGAAATACTAAGACATTTCAGGAAAGATTGCATATTGACGAAGAATCAGGTGAAGATGATGTGAGAAGTGCTGCCACAAGAGCTCTTCTTGCCGCTAAAGTCGCTGATAAGGCAGCTGATGAAGCTATCGACGCTGCAAAGAGATCCTTGAAATCTGATAGTCCAAGTGAGGCTGAACATGCCATGAGAGCAGCTGAACAGGCTTTAAAATCTAAAAATATTGCGGCTAAAGTAGCAAGCATGGCCCACAAGTCGTCAGTTTCATACAAATTATTAGGTAAACACGTATATTACGCAAAAGTTCCCTCAAATTATAAAATATGCTCTCTGGAAATTTCGAACTGTGGTCTCAAAATTCATTTTATTACTGTTTTTATTAGCAGAGATCAAGCACTGACCTTTAGAAAATTTGGCTTCCTGCTTAAAAATTAATACTGTTTTTATTAGCTGTGATTAAACATTAAGCTTTACAAAATTTAACTTGCTGTTTAAATATTTCAAAAGCATACATTTTTGCCGTAAAAATTGAATTAAAAAACGTAATATTCTCCAATGATTTTTTGCAGCACGTCACGAGATTTCGAATTACGGGAAGGCTAATTAACATTTTGAAATTTTTTCTCGTTTCTATTTGATTTTTAGCCGTTTATTTAGATCAAATAAACTGTAAAAACAAGGCTCAACGTCCTATAGAAAGGATGGTACATATTTCCAGTTTATTTCGAAGCATTAACATTAAAGATTGAATAAGACTTTCATATAAATTAGAGATTTCCGAAAAATTAGTAAGTGCATTCTACATGCACACACACAGATCGAATTGCTCGTAAGAAAAAGGTGGCATAGTAAACAGCTGAAAACAGTCACTTTAAGATGATAATTTTGGAGAGCATTAAATTTATTCTCTTCATTCATTTGTGGCAATTTATCCACTACAAAAATTTAATCTTAATTGTAGTGGATAAATTGCCACAAATGATTTCGCTTGAATTAAAATGAATCCAAAATTGTTATCAGTATTAGTTTCTTGTACAATCGCTAATTGTTTTCGTGCTCATTAGTTATACACGGAGATGGACATTGCCTATGCGTTATCTTCGCAGCAAATAACCTTTGACCGTGTGTTAATTGTTGACCAAATGACAGTTTTTAAAATAATTACATTTTTTTTAGATGATGCTTCTTATGAAGAAATTAACGACAGCTCTAAATCTGCAGCAGTTGCTCGGTGGGCCCTAGGTATGTCAAATACAAAACGTGAAATAAAAAAAAATTAAATTAACGTAAGTGCATTTCACGTACACACCACATACAGCCAACTGCTAGTGAGATAGAGCTATGCGGTTGAAAAAGGACACATATTGAACAGCTGCTAAGCAGTTACCTTTAGATGATAATTTTGAGGAGAATAATTCTTTGTACTGGATAAGCTGCCAACAAATGATTTCACTTGAATTGAAATGAATCCAAAATTGTCAGTATTAGTTTCTTGTACAATAGCTTCTGTTCACACTTCTTAGATATAATAATAAGCTTGGACTAGACTCAATCATTGGATTGGTCTTCCATCAGTCCACTACAAAATACATAAAATATCATCACATATACATAAAATGTCAATAAAAATAATAACAATTAAAATACTAAGTTAATAACAATAACAATATAATATTAAGGAGGGGTCCTAGGATTCTGCCGATTTATCAACATGGCAGTACCAGCATTAATTTAAAAAAAGGCTTGAATATTCCTAGGCGAGATTGCCTTCGGCACACAGAAAGGGATATTGCCTATGCCTTATCTTGGAAGCAACTGACGTCTGATCGTATGGTTAGAACTTTTTGTTGATCAAAGAGCAGTTTCCAAAATAATTTATAAAAGTTTCAGATGATGCTTCTAATGATGCCGAAGATTCAGTAAACGACGAAATAAATGGATCTGAAACAGCTGGTCGTCAGGCCAAGGGTATGTCAAATACAAAAAGTAAAAAAAAAATATATTATCGTAAATAAGTGCATCACACATTGAACTGTTAGCTGTGTGGATGAAAAAGAGGCATACTGAATAGCTGGTAAACAATCATTTCGGAGAGAATAATTCTTTGTAAAGAATAAATTACCAACAAATGATTTCGCTTAAATTGAAATGAGTCCAGAACTAGTTTCTTGATCCATCGCTCTTTTCGCCCTCATTAGATATGCGCGGAAATTGAAATTGCGTATGCCTTATCTTGGCAGCAACTGACGTTTGATCGTATGTATAAAACTTTTTGTTGATCAAAG